>OY856415.1:497246273-498562523 GCA_963693085.1 Alisma plantago-aquatica
TCTAATCCCCGACAACGGCGCCAGAAAGCTTGGTGCGATTCCGCTAGTGGTGCTAACACACTACTCGATTGAATAGATGCGCCCCACGAGGTCGGAATGCACGGGATGTGGGGGTTTGCTTTCGAAATTTATAAACCTAAACTAGCTACCTACGTCTACTAAAACACTACACCCGCAAGCGCACGGGGTCGTGTCGTAGTATAGGAAGGTGGCAAGTATAGGGTCGATCCACAGGGAAAAGAGGGGGCACTAGAGCTAGGTTAGTTTGGCTAGGTTCCTACTACGGAGACTAGGGTTAAGGGTTTAAAGGTTATTTTAATTGTTAAACTAAGGATAAAAAAGCAAGCAATTAAAGGCAAGAATGAAATCTACGTTAACCCTAGACTAGATTAAGGCTAAGAAAGCAAGAAAGGATTAATCTAGGCAGGAAAAGGCAATTTACACTAAGGCAAGCAATAGAGAAGCAAAAGAACAACTAAAGAACTAAACTAGCATAAACAAGGCAAGAGCAAGGCAAGAAGCTAACTAAGCGAGAAAAGAACTAATTAAGCTAAGCAAGCACAAAACTAGGGTTTTAAGCAATAAAGAGATGTGTGGGCTGTTTAGGGGTATGAACTTATCACTTAAGTTGGGGGGTGACATGTGAACATTATGATTCCATTTAGATTATCCAAACCAAACAACAAGTTAGAGTCTAATGAATTAACCTAAGCTACTAACTGGCCATGGATATGCTAGGTTGTGTATAGGGGAACTAGTCCCTAACACCCCCTACTACCCTTACGAGGCTCAATTGGGTTAGGGATTAGGTTCAATCCAATTAGAGTCTAATCAAGTCTAGGTTTCTACATTAGACATTCCTAGGGCAATTAGGGGTCGAGGGTAGTAATGGGGGGTGAAATTAGGGTTTTGGGCCCCAATTCCCCCACATTCTAGCCTTGAGAAGGCTCCATGCTAATTGCACTAGAATTATCCAATCTAGCTACTTAGATCTCACACTTAGGCTTAGGGAGATTGATTAAGATGTAGGAAGATGGGAGGCAGCCTAGGGATCCAAGAATTGGACCTAGGGGCAAATCCCAAAATTCACACATATAAGCAATTTGCCTAAATTCCTAAGTGATTTCACACACAAACCAACAAGCAATCCATGGAGAATGAGATGCAAATAGAACATAATCATTAACAAATGGAATTACAAAGTTTACATGTCATTTTCCCCCAACATGGTATCAAAGTAACATATTTGACCCCAAACAGCCCACATAAGGGGGCCTAGCTACTCATGGAAATAGAAAATACAAAAAGAAAGGAGAAGAAGATGGAGGTGGCCATGGAGCTCGAAGTAGTGGTTGTCAATCCTCTCTCCAGCAGTAGCAGGTCGTCCTCCTCCTTCTTCTTGGATGGAATGGAGTGGGATGATGGTGGGAGGTGGATGGAAGGCTTAGATATGGGGGTTATGTGGTGGAAATGGTGAAATGGAGTGGATTTGAGGTGGATTTGGAGTGGAATGGAGTGGATGGCGATTTGGGGAGCTAGGAGGTGGTGGAAGGTAGCCAACCCCGTGCCCCAGCCGCCACCTAGGTATATATAGGTGTGGGGGAAGCACTAGGTTAAGTTAGGGGTAAAATGGGGAAAGCAGTGGAAAAGTGATTCAATCCTGTGAGTAGCACGGCCGTGGTGGGGTACCACGGCCGTGGTGGGCAGGGTAGGCCACGGCCGTGGTGTCTGGGGCACGTTCGTGGGAATTAAATTGCACAATGTGAGGTTGGTGGTCAAAACGGCCACGACCGTGGTGGCTCAACACGACCGTGGTGGTGGTGGTGTGCCACGGCCGTGGTGTATGGCACGGCCGTGGTGGGCTTGGTGGGGTGGTCGTGGTGCTGCTGCACGGCCGTTTTGCTCTACTGTGCCACGGCCATTTTGTGGAGCACGGCCGTGGTGTCTGCCCATTGCACGGCCGTGGTGTTCTCTGCTTCACTTGGATGTTGAGCCTGTTAATTT
Source organism: Alisma plantago-aquatica (assembly GCA_963693085.1). Classification (NCBI taxonomy): domain Eukaryota; kingdom Viridiplantae; phylum Streptophyta; class Magnoliopsida; order Alismatales; family Alismataceae; genus Alisma; species Alisma plantago-aquatica. The sequence goes on from OY856415.1 coordinate 497,248,278, forward strand.
CTAAGTCATCTAGCACGGCCGTTCTGTGGTACCACGGCCGTGCTGGGTCCTGGGGCAGCACCTTGACTTGGATCTTTGGATTTTCTTGGACATCTTTGCTTCAACTGATCTTTGGCCACTAAGGGTAGGTTGAGGGAGCCTTGGACTTCACTTTGGGTCTCTCCAAGGGCAGAGGAACCCTATGATCACTCCTCTCTCTCTTCCATCAAGTGTGGTCCAAATGCCTGAAAAACATGCAAATGATGTCCATAAGTGCATTTTATACAAATAAGCATATTAGGGGGAATGACATGCAATCTAACAGGTATAGATGTGATTGAAGAGCAAAATAACACAAGATGAAGCCCTAAAATAGGGCTGCATCACCAACCCTACTGTTTCTTAGAGACCAAAGAGGGTTCAAGGGATCATTGTCTGCTGAGACTAAGGGTACACTCTAACACATCATCGACTGCCAAGAATCATGGATCACAAGATCCTTGAAGACTGCCAAAACATAATCTCATCGGTCAATCATACTTTAAGGTCAACCATCAACTGGGGCCTCCAAGCAAACCCTAATTCTCAACATGATTTGTCATCAATCAAACTGAGGTGTGACAAGGTGCCCCAAAGCACCTATCTCTCCAAAAAGATGTCAAAACATGTAAGGCACAACAAGCATGTGAAAAATTACAAGAAAACCCTAGAATTGGGTAAATTGCAATTAAGTTCAAAATTAGCATAAAAAAGCATAACTAACCCAAACAACATCCAAACTGGAACAAACTAAAAACATCAGCTTGTCACATGATATCAAAACCCAACACAAGGTTTGATTAAGGGTTTGAACATCTAATTATGATAAGGAAGCATTTTCATCCATTATGCCAAGTTAGGGGTCTTATAATTATTGATCATTCTGATTCCCCCTTCTATAGGATTCAACCTAGCACTCCTCCTCATTGAGGAGCTTGGGCGCCCAAGGTTAGAGATCCCTATGTTTATCGGGAAGGGGGATGAGAAGACAGATTGGAAAGAAGGTGCAAGAGGAAGGACTAGTGATCAAGTAGGATACCTGCCCAGTCTGAGGTTCATCTCTTATTAATACTCATCATTGATCTACAGACTCAACTGAGCCACATATTGACTGATAACTGTTCATCCCACATGATATCTAGCAGACAATCATCATCGTTCCTTGTAACTAACCTCACACTTTATTACCTCTCACTAATGTCTGGGCCACCATATCTCTCCTCACATGCCACACTGGCAAAGTACAGACTTTGGACTCATATAAACTCCTCCCCTCTTATTTTCTGCCATCGTTCTTGATGGCCAGCCACGATGGAAAAGCCACCTTCAATTTATTATAATGCTCCCATGTCACCTCCGCTTCCATCTCTTCGACCCATTGAACCAGGACTTCTGAAGCCGCCACTTGCCCTTCTTGTACCATCTTCCATGCGAGTATGTTATTAGGGAATCGAGCAGCCATTTCCCAATCCCAATTTGGTGGAGTAGCAGGCCGAGAGGGTCGTATGCCGTGAAAAGGTTTTAGTTGGGACACATGGAAGATTGGGTGTACTTTAGCCTCCTATAGAAAGCTCAATCAATATGCCATCATTCCAATGAGAGATAAAACTTCAAATGGTCTGAAGTATCCGGGTGCCAACTTTTGTAATATCCTTCTAACCATTGTGTTATGTCTGTAAGGTTGCAGCTTCTACCACACTCAATCACCCATTGAAAACTCCCTTTCCCTCCTTTTATCAACCTACTTCTTCATCTTGCCCTTATTTTTCTAGATTTTGTTTTAGCTTCCGTAGTATCTAATCCCTGGCTTTTAACAAATCCTCCACCGCAGGTGACACTGTAGAGTCGGAATTGTAAGGGATCAACGTTGGGGGAACCCACCCATAAACAACTTCAAATGGGACGAATCTGTGTGCTGAATGTGACACATTATTATACCAAAACTCTGCCCAAGGTAACCAACATAACTAGTCTCTCGACTGCTGGTTGTAGAAACATCTCAGACATGTATCTTAGGACCAGTTTAGAACCTCAGTTTGGCCGTTGGATTATGGGCAATAAGTTGAACTACGACAAAATTTGTACCACTCTTATTGAATAATTCCTCCTAGAAGCGACTTGTAATGACCAAATTTCAATCTGAGACGATACTCATCAAAATTCCATGGAGACGAACCAACTCTATGATGAAGGTATCTGCTAATAATGTTGTTATACAAGGATGTCCGATTGCAATAAAATGGCTACATTTAGACAAGCAGTCCACTACTAACAAAATTGTCGACTTGCCTTTGAATACTGGAAATCCATCAATAAAATACATGGATATTCCCTCCCATATCACCTGAGGTGATGGTAGAGGTTATAGAAACCCATCAGGTGCATGAGCTTCATACTTGTTCTATTGACAAACACTACAATTCCTCACCCATAGCTTAATACATCCCTTCATTCTAGGCTAGTAGAAATCTCAACTCACTCTACTCAAGGTCTTCACATAGCCAGAGTTCCCTCGTCTTTGATCGGTATCCATCCTCCATGATTACTAAGCAAATCTGACTGTGGACTGAGATAGAGTTGGTTCTTGTAATACAACAAGTCTGCCCCTTGTACATACATCTTCTCATCCAATCTCCCTTCTTCCCACGCTTGCAATTTATCCTATAAATCTGGTACTCCTTCCTCAGTGCTACTAACCAGTCAGACACCATTGTTGTTAGGCCACAAAATCCCCCTTCCTATCCCCATCTAGGCAAGGCATTGACTTCCTGATTTGTACTCCCTTTTTGATATTCCACCACAAAGGAATACCCAAGTAGTTTATGTAGCCAACTCTCTTGAGTCGGAGTATAAATTTTCTATTCCAGAAGCAACTTCAAGCTATAATGTTCCATTTTGATGATGAATTCATTACCCAACCAGTGTGGCCGCCACTTTTAAACACATTCCATAATGGCTAGAAAATTCCTTTTCATAAGTGGATAAATTTAGCTGTCTCCCCTTCAGGGCTCGACTATAGTAAGCAACAAGATGTCGATTTAGAGACAGTACTCCCCCACACCACTTTCTGATGCATCACTCTCCACAACAAAGGGTATAGAAAAATATTGCATCACTAACACTGGATCTATGGTCAAGGCCTCCTTGAGTTTACAAAAGTCTTGGGTGGCTCTAGCTCCCCATTCAAATGCATCCTTCTTCAACAAGCTTGTTAATGGTTCAAAAATTACCATAAAGTTCCTGATAAACTTACGGTAGTAACCTACCAAGCCCAAAAATCCCCTAAACTGCTTGCTAGTTTTTAGTAATGGCCATTGTTGAACATTCTCTACTTTCCTTTTCTTGATCGACACTCCTTTCCCTGAGACTACATGTCCTAAATACTATACTTCCTCCACCCCAAAGCTACACTTACTCAATTTAACATATAATTTGTGCTGCCTCAGTATATCAAGAACTGCTCACAGATGCCCCAGATGTTCCTCCTTTGTTATACTCTAGATCAGAATGGGTTTGAAAATCTCATTCATGAGATGTTGAAATGTGACTGGGGCATTTTTTATTCCAAAGGGCATCACAATGAACTCATGGTGGCCTTCATGAGTCCTAAATGCTATTTTGGGGATGTCCTTTTCAAAAACTCTTATCTAATGATCGCCTAACCACAAATTGAGTTTCAAAAACCAATTGGCTCCAGTAAGCTCATCTAATAGTTCATCAATTAGCAATATTGGATGCTTATCTTTGATTATGTGATCATTCAACACACGATGATCCACACAGAATCACCGTGTTCCATCATGTATCTTTACTAGCAAAACATGAGAAGAAAATGGACTGTTGGTTGCTCGAATCATCCCTTGTGATTTCATCTCTCTCACCTGCCTCTCAATCTCATTCTTCTGTGCATGTTCATGCCTATAGGGTGGTACAATCACATCCTTTTTGTTCATCCTTCAGAATAATTTTGTGATCCACTAACCTCAAAGGGGGGAAATCTTTTGGCTCTTCAAAAATTGATTGAAACTCCTTCAAAACTTCTTCTAACACCTTATTTACCTCCCTCTCCAACCCTTTTTCCTCCCGATTAATCCCAATTTTCAAATGTAGCATTGATGCACAAGATGCCTCCTTCAATTCTTACTACTATTCTTCCCCACTAATTTCCTTGATACTTTCCTACTTCAACGCCTTAATGATATATGGAGTACCATTGAGTTCAAAACTCATCACCTTTTGCTTAGTATTATGGCTAATAGTCCCCAATTTCTCAAGCCACACCAATTCAAGCACCAATTGTTTACATCCCAGAGGTAAGATATGCACCTCTTCATATGTTGAATATCCCTGGATCTTGACTTGACATTCTTGTAAGTAACCATGCGATCTCAAAATTCCTCCATTGCTTACCTCCACCTTCAATGACCCTACTCCCTTCACTTGCAGTCCCCATTCTTTCACGAGTGAGGGATCTATAAAGTTATGTTTTGCGTCCGAGCCCACAAAGATGAGACAATGATTCCCTTCAACCAAACCCCACACTTTGAACTGGAGAGTCCCAACTTCCCCGATTACTGACTATAATGAAATAGTGCACAACTTAGGTTCATCTTCCCCATCTTCCTTGTCATCCTATAACTTCCCTTTCTCCAAAAGGATTTCCCACCTATCTTCGTCTTCATCACATACCAGGAACAATAGTTTCCCATCACACATATGCCCAGGGAGAAACTTCTGGTCACACCTGAGCACAAGCCTTTGGCGTGTCGTTCCTCCCGTTCCTCCCTTGTCAACTATTTTGCCACCGGTGGCCCCAAGACTCCCGTCACACTAGAAGTGTGGGTCTGAGTCTAATAAACTTTTCCTCAACATGTGCTTGACATATCTCATTTCTAGAAGAATCACTTTGTCTCGACTGCCGCAACTTTCACAAATAGAGCCATATGACTAGAGAATCTGGTTAGTCGAAGCTCCACCTTGATTTCTGGCTAAAGTACCCCTTTCTAGATTGAACATAACATTTCTTCAGAGATCAGAGGGAAACGATTCAGAAATTTCTCAAAATTCATTGATAATCCCTTACCATCCCACTCTATGAGAGTCTGGACAGAGCCTCGATCGGTCTGTCTACAAGATCCGTGCCAATCTGCCTTTGTAGAGCCACATGTAGCTCCCTCTATGGATGTAGCTTTCCCGATTTCTCCAACCAATTGTACCAAATGAGAGCCTTCCCTCTAAGAAATTGTGCTACCATCTTTAGTGCCTCCTTGTCTGATACTAGTAGATTCTGATAAGTAGCGTCCTATGCACTAGATCCAATCTACCATCCCACTCTACGAGAGTCTAGACAGAGCCTCGATCGGTCTGTCTACAAGATCCGTGCTAAATTGCCTTTGTAGAGCCACCTGTAGCTCCCTCTATGGATGTAGCTTTCCCGATTTCTCCAACCAATTGTACCAAATGAGAGCCTCCCCTCTAAGAAATTGTGCTACCATCTTTAGTGCCTCCTTGTCTGATACTAGTAGATTCTGATAAGTAGCGTCCTATGCACTGGATCCAATCTACGAGATTCTCAGCTCCATTGCAGGTCGACATCTATACATGATTTGACCACTGGACTGCCACAATTTCATCGATGATGATCAACACGTCAATCATCCGGGGTTTGGCGTTGGTCTCCGGGCTTTCCATCTGCCTTTCCAATCTCTTTTTTTAATGGATGAGTTCCTACATTGGAGACATCATCTGCACCATGAGTGTCTTCAACTTCTCTGATGGATTCTTGCCTTCCACCACCCCTTAGAAAGATCACCGAAGTTCCTTTCCATGGCGTGTGTGGACCTATTGCTTATCAAACTCAAAGGAGAGTCTTCAAGGAAGATGCTACCCAATGGAAAAGGCAGAGTTCTCGACAACGAAAGCAATAGGGGATGCTATGATGCCAAAATGCTAGGATTCAATATAACACTCCTCACTAATGAGCTTGGATGCCTAGGGTTAGAGATCCCTATGTTTATTGAGAAAGGGGATGAGAAGACAGTGAAAGGAGGTGCAAAAGGAAGGATTGGGGATCAATCCGGATACCCGTCTAGTCCGAGGTTCATCTCTTATTAATAATGGTCACTGATCTACAGAATTGAATGAGCCACATATCAACTAACAGTTGTTCATCCCACATGATAGCTAGCAGACAATCATCATTGTTCCTTGTAACTAAACTCACACTTTATTACCTCTCACCAATGACTGGGCCACCATATTTCTCCTCACTTTCCATGCTGGTAAAGTATAAACTTTGGACTCATAACAAGGGTGGGTAGAGATGGATAGGGGCTCTCAATCTTCTCATCTGGATGAATGGAAATATAAATCAGGAGCATATTGTCAGACATCGCTATATTAAACAAGCCATTTCTACTGATCATTATGATTCCCCCTTCTGTCATCATTACACAATGGCTGTAACAAATACTGGGGGCACCAAGGGATTCTCGGTTGCCATCGATACACTACTAGATGGTTTATCACCCAGAACTACTAACAACAAGTGTCAATCCATATTTCCCTCTTCATTTGCTTGTCAAAAAGGTAGACTGAAGCTTGCCAAGGAACCCATCATGACATCCTACGGTCATGTGTTCTACTGGCCCTGCCTATACCAGTATGCTTGCTACAGAGTTGGACTCCAGCGTAGCAAGTGCCTGGTGTGTCAGTCTGCTGTGGATTTTTTTCATCCCACCCATATGGTGATACCAATTAAACTTCTCAACATTCAAATTGAAATGATGCATCCTCACATGGGGACTTGCCAACACCCCTTGTGGGCAACTCCTTAGCCGACGGGTAAAACCAATTCTGTTGGTGCAGTCTGGATTCGGTCCTGAAAGCCCATTTCCTCAGGACATCCTGAACAACATTTTGGCCGCATGATTAGAATTTGAGGTTTCGAATCCTCTACTCTCTAGCATAACCGTCCGATTTCTATGGGGATAACTTAGTCTTTGGCCACCCATATCATCTACCACACCCATGTTGTAGCATCCCTTTGGCTGCCAGGGACGCCTCGCTGGACTCAATTGCCGATGCTTGACTAGACGGTAGAATGATGAAATGCCTCCATTTTCTAAAAGGGTCGGATTGCAGTTTGTTTTGTCCTACCACTCTCTTACCTGAGAAACTATAACAACGATGACCTAACGAGAACCAACATCCGCAACAACAACAACAACCACTGTGAGGATGGCCAGAGAAAAATCCACCATATTATATTCTATTCAAGCGACGATGAGGAGCCTAGTGAGAGACAAAGGGATTTCTTCAAGTCTACACCTGAGTTCCAAGGAAAGTTGTCAGGTTATATCACCACTTGAGACACCAAGAATCGGCTTGAAATGACAACGACCAAGATCAGTGGCACACTGGAGTGTAAGTGTTTCGCCGTGGTCTCCAGCGATGAGGAGGGTGAGCGGCCTGAAATCGAGGGCAGCGACAGACACCCTAGGTGAAAATTGTCATTTATTGTCTCCAACAAGGAGGAGTAGCTTAACAAGATGCACAATGGACCAAAGTAGAAACCGTGCCAGTGCTATACTAAACCCCGTCATTAGAAGTCCCAGGGTTCGGTCTTGAAGTGGTGTTCCACAGGCTGTATTTGAAGCCATGCACAATGAGTTACCTGTTACCCAACAAATGCACATTGAAATGATGAACTGGATACAACACATCAAGATTTCAAAGTTTAGGTCGTGTATCTTTGTCTTAACTTACCTTTCTTCTTACAAATCAATAAGTATACTTATTTATAGTTTTTTTGCAGTAATTACGTTTGCTACAAGTAGGATGATAATATAATAACCTTGATGGCAGAAAATATCTGATCTTGCATGGAAGGGTGCTACATCAACGATGACACATCGATGCACACATTCATGCAATGAACAGAAAAAATATAGAGCATCCAAATGTAAGGGTGAAAAGATTTTATCTTCCGATGCTTATATGTGTACTTTAATTTTTCTCCTCCTTGTTCCCTTTTCTCATCATCTCCATTCCTTTGATACCGCTTGTTGAACCTGTTCTCAGGTTCCTTATTTTGTTTCTCCACCTCGCTATTCCCATTCTCCTTCTCCACCTCGTTGTTCCCATTCTCCTTCTTCATTACTCCCACTCTGTGTTCATTTGTACCCCTATTTCTCCTCCTTCCTTGAATACCACTACCTATTCCGTTCAAATGGAAAAACTATAGAGAAGACAAACATAAGGTTGAAGAGATTTTATCTTGCGATGCTTCTATGCGTACATCATTTTTTCTCCTCTTATTCCCTTTCTCGTCGTACTTACACCTTTTATCCCTTTTATTATTCCTTTTCAACCAATCACAGTTCCCTTCTTCCAATCTTTATTTCTTTTCTCATCGCCCACATTCCTTTGATACAACTCCTTGTTCCTGTTATCAGGTTCTTTATTTCGTTTCTCCACCTCGTTGTTCCAGTTCTCCTTCTTCTTTACTCCCGACTCCCTATTCCTTTATACTCCTCCATATCCTTCTTCTTTTACTCCCACTACCTATTCCATTCTACCTCTCCTTCTCCTTCTTCCTTTACTCCCACTCCCTGTTCCTTTGTTCCCCTTCCTTCTTCCCGTTCTCCTCACTCCTCCAATTTTCATTCACTGCTATATTCTAGTGTTTGATTGCTTCTTGTTTGTTGTGTATGTTTCCTTATTTTGTAGAAAATTTTTATTCTCAATCTTCACTCATCCAAGCCAACTGATGAGGAGAGTGAATACAAGATTATCTGTGACATGTTCTAGTTATACGACTTGAATAATCAACATGACTTAGATCATAGAATTTGTGATTATGTAGGTACTTTCTACATCTATAGAACATCTTAGCAATTTGGTGTCTATTATCACTTTTACTCTAATTTTTGAATTTAAATTGTAGTACATGATTTCTATCTGCCACCACAAACATTTCTTTATTATTTTTTTGACTTCCCTGTAGAGCAATTTGTCTTGCTGAACAACGTGGACACTCAGGCCCCAGAAAAATGGACTCTTTACAGACCAATTTGCGAGGAGGTGGTGAAGTACTTTAAGATCTTTCTCACTATCACCAGAGGGGTTGCAGATTGGAGCACATGGAAATGGGATATTCCAGTTGTTCCTGAACAAAGGGACTTATATAGCTGTGGGGTCTTTACCATGATTTTCATGAAACATTGGAACAACAAAATTGAGTTGAATAAATTCATTCAATGGAATGATCCAAAATATATTTTACAAATGCGTATGAAGATGGCTACAAAGATAGTCTGTAGTCATAGAAATGTACTTTTTGATTTTATAAAAGAGCGTGCAATCAAATCCTGAGACATGGTCTACTAATGTCATATACTATTCCCCTTTTGTAATATAAAATACTTTTTTTGGAATATAAGTGTGTCTTTTGTGATTTATATGTATGTCAATTTTTGTAATAAAAGAAGGAGAGAATGATGTTGAGGAGGAGAACATTAGCAATGAGTAGGAGAATGGTAACAAGTAGGGAAAAAATAGGAACTCGTATCCTTGCTAATGTTCCCGGTGTACTTATTTCCTATTCTCATTTTGTATTACTCCCCATGCAAGTAACTAAGTGATTGAGAAGTGGAACAAGAATGATGATTATAAGAATAAGGATTGGTAATAAAAGATAAAATAGGGGGAATAAACGGGTGGATGTTAAAACATATTTCATAATTTTCTAATAACATAATTTATTGTACACTCACATGTAAGCCACATAATTTGAATCCAACAAGAGTGTCATTGTTAATTTTAAAAGTACATTTCTACAACAAGAACATGAATGGGTAGTGAAGGAACAACGTGTCCTTGAACAAGATCAAATAGGCAGAGTAATAGATGACTAGCATATAGTCATCGTCCTTGTTGAACAAAAGAGAAAAAGAACGAGGATATGGAGGAGAAAAAATGTAGGATAGGGAGGAGAACATTAACATGGAAACTAAGAGTGGGAGCACCTAAGAGGAGAACATGATCAATGATTGTGAGATAGGGGAAAAAGAATAAGCCATGAGAAAAGAAACAAAGAGGAAAGGAGAAGAGGATATGTGGAAAGGAGAACAAGATCGAGGAAGGGGAGCAATGCAAACCGAGATGAGAAAAATAACTGGTACTATAATATACAATTTTGCAAACTTTAAATAAGTGTAATATTTCTTGAAAACCTATTTCACAGTTTATAGGTATCTGTGTTGATTACGTACTCGACCATTTTTAAAATAAAATGAAAAAGAAGGTTTGTACCGTTATTTTTTTATGTCGGTTCCTCCAGTCTAACAATTACTTGTAACAAATACCTAAAAAGACGTATCACGAACTGACTGAACAATTACTTTAAGCTCAGTTGCATCACTTAGTTATTCAATTCCTTTCCACTTGATCTTTTCACAGTGTCTCCAAACAAGAACTTGTTGTCTGGTTTTCCTCACAATCTCCAAGCATGAACTTATCATCTTGATATTTTCTAGTCTCTTCCAAGCACGATTTGCTACACAATTCCCAAATTTGTGAAATAGGGGTTTTGATAGCAGTAACTAACTAGGTTCGATTCTTGTAAAAAATCTTTTAATTCTTTGCTCTTTTCCTTGAATTTTAGATGGCAAGCCGACTCCAGCACATGACAAGGACATCCTTGGTTGTGAAGCTGAATAAGAAAATGAATATGCTGGCTAGAATCAAAGAAGTCAAGAAGCATATGAAAATAGCAGGTTATTCTGGGATACTACAATTGAAGTTGAAGTCTCTCACTTTGCAAGTTCTCCACTTCCTGTGTATCAATTTTTATCCAGAGAATATGTATTGGCCAACCCTCATCGGTGAGTGATTGAAGTTGATGGAAAATAACGTCGATTGAGTTTACAACATTGCCTCAGGTTCCATCACGGTAGATATGGAATCTATAGATAAGGTGTCTAATGGAAGAGTTCAAGAAATGGATAGAAGGATGGGTCTATCACCTAATAGGCTATACTGTGTTACTTCTGATGATGTGGAACAAAGGAAATGTGAGTCAAACAATCTTGAAGATATAGCATGACTATATATTTTATTAGTCTTCGGATACATTCTTGCACCAACAACGAGATCTATTCATGTTGACTACCTCAAATATATAGAACCGCTTAGTGGAATGCGGAACCTGAACTAGACATGTTACATACTAACATATTTGAAGAGGAATTTGTTGACTTTCAAAGAGAACAATTACTACGGAAGTCCAGATGGAGATTTGCACCTTCTGATAGTACTTAAGGATCATTTTAACATACTTCAATACACATTAATACTGCTTATTTTGGTCAATAAGACTCTTCTATTTTTTCTTTTAGGTGCATTACTTAGATCTATCTTTTGGGAGGGGGGACGATCACGCCTAACACCTACATACAATATTTGGAGTTTTCTAATCAAATTCTAATGAAATCTTGAGAGGAAAGCAACATGCTTTTCATCAACATAATGACGTCGATGACCACCTGCTCGCTGAAATAGAAGATGTACAAGACGGTGAAGGAACGGAAGACATAGAAGAAGTAAAAGATGGTGCTGGTTGTAAATCATTAGAGGAAAAGATTCATGAGGTAATTAATACCCGACTCAAATTTTTTGAAACCATAGTATGTGTTACCTTCTAATATTTGTAAACAACAGTTGCGTGCAAAAATAAAGATACATGAAATCACTGCTCATCATTTATTGATTATGAAGAACACTACTGAATGTAAACTGCAAAGATATAAGAAAACACTTCAATAACAAGTGATGGGACCAGTTGAAGGAAGAAGAATAGGAAAATGTCTCAAAATATACCTCCAGACCCTGAAAGCAAGCAAGAAGAATAGGAAAATGTCTCAAAAAATGTCCAAAGAACTCATACCTACCCTGGAAATATTTAAAGAACACTAGCATAATGATGTACCCTTCAAAGTAAGTATGAGAAATGTCCTTGAAATTACGAAGGAGGTAATGTTAAATGTTGTGGAATCAGTAAGAGAAGATAGCAAGAAGACTTTTCTGATACAAAACAAGGAGAAGAGAATGAGGGAGACTACGTCAATAGGGGCACCGAGGACAAAGAATGTTGAGAAGAAGAAAAAGTCTTCAGAAGAGGTAGAGAAGAAGAAAAATAACAAGGAGGAGAATAGGGAGAAGGAGGAGGAGGACACGATGAAAGAGATAGAAAAAGAGACTGAGGATGAGGAGAAGAGGGAGAAGGAGGAGGAGGACACGACCAAGGAGGTAGAAAAAGAGACCCAGGAGGAGGAGAAGAGGGACAATGAAGAGGAAAAAACAAGCAAGGAGAGGAACAAAGGGATCAAGAAGGATGATAACATGAAGGAAGACAAGGAAGACAGTAGTAAGGAAGCTTTTAGGGTGAAGAAAGACTACAACAAGACATATGCAGAGGAGGAGAAGAGGGAGAAGGAGGAGGACACGACCAAGGAGGGAGAAAAAGAGATCTAGGAGGAGGAGAAGAGGGACAACTAAGAGGGAGAAGAGGGACAACAAAGAGGAGAAAACAAGCAAGGAGGAGGGCAAGGGGATCGAGAAGGATGAGAGTAGGAAGGAGGGTGAGGAGGACAATAGAAAGGCATCTGTTGGGGAGGAGGACAACATCAAGACATCTGTAGAGGAGGAGAAGAGGGAGAAGAAGGAGGAGGACACGACCACAGAGAGGGAAAAAGGGATCCAGAAGGAGGAGAAGATGGACAATAAAGAGGAGAAAACAAGCAAGGAGGGGGGGACAAAGGGATCAAGAAGGATGACTGCGGGAGGAGGACAACAACAAGGCATCTGTAGAGGAGGAGAAGAGAGAGAAGGAGAAGAGAGAGAAGGAGGAGGACACGACCAAGGAGGGAGAAAAAGGAATCTAGGAGGATGAGAAGAGGGACAACAAAGAGGAGAAAATGAGCAAGGAGGGGGAGAAAGGGATCAAGAAAGATGAGAACAAGAAGGAAAACAAAAAAGACACGATCAAGGAGGATAGCATCACAGAGAGGGGGAAAGGGATCAAGAATGATGAGAAAAGGAAGGAGGAGAAGCATAAGAGCACAGAAAGGGAGAAAATGATTGAAAAAGATGAGAACAGAAAGAAGGTTGCTACAGAGAAGAAGAAGGTAGAAGAGAATAGTGATGATGATTATAAGCCACTTATCATCCTTTAAAAAGCTTTGATGATCAAGGATGTCGAAGAGGTATCTTAGGTTGTGTCTTTAAAACCATTAATTGGTTATGTGGTTTCTAAAATTATCTATGGTTCTTACAGAAGAAGATGAAAACACAGAGAATAATGAAGTTGGAAATCTGCTAAAGTGCGAGAATCAAAGATCAGCACCAGTCTAAGAACCTTTAAGAGAAAGCCGCCTAATGATATTGATGAGATAATTATCTTTGTAAGCCAAGAAAATTATCCTCAATAAGCAAAGATACAAGCCCCACTAAGAAAGATCCAGAACAATCTGTCATAGATGTTGAGAAGATAGTATGCGATTTTGCACTAAACACGAAGTTATACTTGTCTCTAATCCTTTTTGATGACAGAATGATCAAACTATATGGAAAGGATCTATATACTCTCAGACCAAGAGAATGGTTCGTAGATAATATCATTGAAGCATACAGTCACACGATCAATAGACAAGAAGTGAAGTGAACGTCAGGAAAAGTAAAGCAAGTTTCCCTCCCATTCAACATTAGTGTAAGTTGTTCCTTGTCCCGTATTACATACAACAACACACCAGTCTTCCTAAACACTGGTTCCTACCTTTTCTATTCATAGAAAGGTTCTCAAGTAGACATAAAGAATCCTGATTACGAATAGAGCCACATGTATGAAATAAAATTTGCACTGATGGAAGATGTCTTTCAGTATGATTATTTCAAGGATGGGGACATTGACCATTCTGAATGTGATTACATGAGTGTTAGTATAACATTGTTCCATTACTCGATGTTGTTCTTCCTTTTCATGTCATTATTGTTCCTTTACTCGTCCTCCTTGTTCCTAATCTTACCGTGTTCATGTTAATTTATAGTAGTTGTAAATCTAACTTATTCATGCACAATATCTCTTCCCGGTTGTATCTGAGGGCCATTTCTATGTGATCGCTATCAATTTTATAAAGAATAAGTGTTTGGTATTGGATAGCCTGCCAAGTGAAGCTTCTTTTGAAGTGGATAGAAAACCACTAGAAAAACACTTGATGAAAGTTGTAGCTCCCTTCTTGGAAGTTACAAGAGCATTATCAAACATGGATATATGGGAATTGCAGCAAGCATCAGTTCCAGAGCAACCAGATTATTTCGACTACAAAATCTTTTGTATTCTATTCATGCAACATTGGAAAGGAGAAATCCCAAAGGATAACTACGATCGTTGGACTGCCGCTTACTTGTCAACGTGTCGAAGTACTTTTGTAGAAACACTCCTTATAACCATCGATAACAAAGTCAGAGATGACATGATCAAGTATGCTCTCACTGGTAATACAAGTAGCCCGTCAAGCAAATCTCCTTGCTCCCTCCTGGATCTGATGTAAAAACATTTTAATGAAACAAACCATATTGCCAGACTCCTTTGCTTTATCATTTTCTTGTTTTATAGTTAATTATACACTGACAATTAAGCAACATAATTTGAATACAACAAAAGTGTCATAGTTAATTCGAAAAGGAACACTGGCTATGAGTGCAAGAAAAAGAATAATGACGACATGTACATAAATAAGAAATGAGATTAAAGGAATAAGTATTGCAAGAAAAGGAACAATGACAATGAGCATAGGAACAAGACCGATGAGAATAGGAGTACAAAATTTTGGATTAATGAAACAAATTTGTATTAGCATACTCCTCTTTACCATTGTCCAGTAACATAGTTAATTATACACTGACACGTAAGCCACATAATTTTGAAGACAATAAAAGTGTCATAGTTAATTTGAAAAGTACATTTCTACAACATGAACCATTTCTACAAAAAGAACAAGAATTGAGTTATGATTCCCCATTTTTACAATAGGAACAAGAATGTTTAGTAAAGGAACAAATTGTCTGAGAAAATGATCAAATGGAAGGAGTAACGAAACCCAATCTTTCTTGTTGAAAGGGAACTACAAGAATGGAGTTATGACTCCCAATTTTTACCGTAGGAACATGAATGGTTAGTAAGGAACAAACTATCAGAGAAAAGGTTCAAATATGGGGAGTAAAAAATCCCAATCATTCTTGTTGAAGGGGACTCCCAGACAAGTAGTGATCATCCCTCCTTTTTAAGTGGAACTACTTGGCCATCTCCACTAGAACTAGAGTCTCAGTTTTGGTTAATACATGGTCTCCAATGGATTCCAGTTTGTACATAAGCAGTACACCCTCTAATTTAGATTGGTTGAATTGACCAACCATTTCAAGCTTCCAAGTTTGAAGGTGTCACTTCTTGGAGGAGAACTCCAAACCCCAATAGAGAAACTAGGGTTTGGCTTCCATCACCCATACAGTTTACCATTTATTTTAGAAGAATTAGAATTATGATGAGGCAAAAATGAAATATTCCATAGCTACTAATTACACTATAGGAGGAGAGATGGTTGTGGAGGATTGGTAGGTAGTGCTTCCCTAATCTGAGTTGGTATTGGTACTGACATTGGCCTTCATTTATATCTAGTCGATGAATCCCTTAAAGCTAGGGTTTTGCAAGCTCACCTCCCATTTAGATGCAACAATGGTCAAAAGGTATTGGTTAACCTTTCAACACCTACTTGCAAAAAACAACAGTAAGTGTGCCTGTGAGTAAGTGTTTCTGGCCACTGGAGAAGGACGCCCGTTAAAGGAACAATGACTATGAAAAAAGAACAATGACAATGAGTACAAGAACAAGAATGGTGAGAATAGGATCACAGACTGGTAGAAAACTAAAAATTATGATTACAATAACATGAATGAAGAGTAAAGGAGCAGGGACATATAGAAAAGGAATAAAGGCTATGAGTAAAGGAACAAAATCAAGGAGAGTAAAGGAACAAGTACTCTATTTGTTTTAATTTGTAATCATCGTCCTTATTCCTAGGGTTTTGCAAAAGGTATTGTGCCATTGTTTTGTTTGTCCTAGGGTTTTGCAATAGGTATTAGTTCACATTTCAGCACTTGACCATATGAGTGCACTCGTGAATGAATGAAAGCGGAAAGCTCTGACTGGCCACTATCACTAGAGGTAATCATATAAGTGAATTGTAAGTTTATTTGATCCTTATCCTAATCCCCACTGATCATTTTCTCCTACTTCCATTCCTCTTTTGCTGCCATTCCTCTACGATGAGTATGAGAAAAGAACAATGATAATGAGTATAAGAATAGGAATGATGATCATGGAAGATGACTTCCTGTATGATTATTTCAAGTATGGGAACATCGATCATTCTAAATGCGATTGCATAAGTATTAGTATAACATTATTCCATCACTTGATGTCATTGTTCCATTCTATGTTGTGATTGTTCCTTAACTCGTACTGCTGGTGCCAATTTCAACTCTGTGTTCCTGTTCCTTTACTCATACTACTGTTACAATTTCAACTGCATTGCTCAATGTCATTGTTCCTTTCTAACTCATGATTGTTCCTTTATCTCATACCTTGCCCCCTCATGGGGTTGATGTAGAAAATGTTATTAATTAATGAAACAAGTATGTATTAATAGTCTCCTTCTCTTTATCATTGTCCAACAACATAATTAGGCTTCAAAATCTGAATATGTCTTGTAAATAATGATGGTTGTTCCTTCACTTGCATTGTTTGATCCTTTAACTCCTCATTCGTTATACTACAATCACTGTTCTTGTTCCTTTTCTCCTTCTTAATGTTCCAAATGTTTGGAAATGGAACAATGGCGATGACAATAAGAATAAGAAAGGGGATTAAGGGAACAAATTGGAGGAATATAGGAACATCAGGTGGAATGTTAAACGGTGGACCACTCTGTATCTATATGTGAGTGTTGCTGTTGTCACACACATTATTGACTAATGAAACAAATATTTATTATCATTAAGGCACTTTATGTGTTTTTGAAAAATTGGAATACTTGAGATTCATGTTCCTTTTATCCTTGTCCTTATGACTATTTTCAGTCTAGATGTTCTAATTCTTGTCTTCTTCTAGTTCCCCTATAGGAACAGTTATTGGGAAAAAGGATCTCATAATCATTGTAAAGGACCAATGGGTTGAATGTTAAAACGTCGACCATTATGAATCCAACAAACATGTCATTACTAATTTGAAAAGTACATTCCTACAACATGAACAAGAATAGATAGTATAGGAATAATATGTTGGAGAAAAGGATCAATGTGACGTCCCCGGAATTTTGTAAAACTTAATATGATGTGTGACGTCCAAATTGAAACCCTCACCTCAGCGAGAATCCCAATTTAAACACCCCACACCAGGCTAAGAAGAAGAAAATCAAGGGAGTCAGAAGGAAACAATCAGTAGCACATGTACATGAACAATAAGAAAACCATACACACATGTTCACCATTCAACATATAATTACAACATGAATTATTATAACATTTGATATTACATATTGAACAGCAAACTTCTAACATATACATGTACAACAACTAAACAACAAGATCTTAAGACAACAGGTCCACCTGTACATCAGCTCGCCACACAACTCTCAACTATCCCAGATCTTCAAGAGCATAACCACAACCTAAACAAAAGATTACATGCGGTATACGTCAGCACAATATTCAAGAATATTGTACTAAGTACGCCTACATGTCTTTTATATACCTCTCATCATATCTTGGCAATAAGATAAAACTAATGTACTTGGCAGTAACAGAAGAATATAAGAAAAGCATATACTTGCACAAAGATATTCATTAACAAAAGAGAACACATATTTTAAGCATAATTTCCATTATATCATCCATGCATTTACTACCTGAGAGTTGAATGAATTAAGGCCTTTATGATCACTACCAAAGAGTTGGATCATATGTATAATGTGACCACTACTAAAGAGTTGGGTCCAAGCACACTATCAAAGAGTTGGTGCTTCCATATGTACAACGTGACCACTACCAAAGAGTTCGGTGACTTCCAAGCACACTGCCATAGAGTTGGTGCTTTCATATAATGGAACAAATATATTATGTTTGATGTGTTCATAACCATAAGTACGGGAAATCAAGAAACATATCATGCAAGAACAATCATTTCATACAGTATCATATGCCAAGTAGTTTACTACACATATAACACAAGCATATTGTATAATAAGCCAAGTAAGAGGTAATGGCGTACCTTCCAAAGAGATATTCCTAATCACATATACTCCTGATGTCAACTATATCCTTGGTCAACCCTAATCAAGACAAGATCATATACTATCATCAGGTTCACATCTTCATACATCTCCCTAAACGTGTTCATTTTAGGGAATTCTTACTCATTATGATATGTGTATCATTACTTGTATTCTTATTTTGGGATTATCTTACTGATGTCATTTATAAGATTATATATTGTTATCCAAACATTAGGTTCCATATCCTTTTGTGCACATATTAACCCTAGGTTGCATGCATTATTCATATTAGGGTCACATCACATGTATTAAGGGTTTTCTTCATATAACATGAATTTCATGTATATAACTGATCTCAAATTAAAACTGAGGTTCCATATACTGATATGAGCTTACTTTGTAAATTTCATCATTTATTGAGCATGTATGCATTTATTATATTTTATTTAGTATTATTAGCCCTAATTAGCCATTCTCATCAAATTACATGATTATGTGTCATAACATGATCAGTCTAACATCATATAGATTATAAAACATATTTTAGAGTTGCTGAAGTATTATCATAATTTTTGTCCATTGTTTGATATTTATTACTCATTAAACAAGTATTATGCATGTTACGTAATATTACTAACATTTAAGCTTCAAAATACCAATATTATACTCCCAAGATAAGAATTTGGGTACTTCATTTGTATTTTTCTGACTTCGGATGTATTTACTATGCATTATACAAGATCTGAGATTTTGTGAAGATTTTACCTTTTTGTGGCCAATCCGGCGTCACCATGTGTCTAGTGTGGGGGGGGGACACGACTCTTTACTTGGACCAGCCGGTTCATGCACCTAGACTCGGTTCACGTTTAGGTCTGACTGCACCAGCCCCACCCTCTCTTCTCACATTCTTTCCCCGCTAGGTCGACGCAGCTGCCCATCTGTCGGACAGCAGCGTTGCGCTTGTGATCGTGCACGCCCGTCCGACGCTCCTCCCCATTCGCGTGACTCAGGAACAGAGCCACCACCATGAGGCTCGACTCTGGCAAGGGAGAGGTGATGATCTCCTCCTCCTCACGAAACACGGCTGCCGCCCGTAGCCAATCCGGCGTCACCATGTGTCTAGTGTGGGGGGGGACACGACTCTTTACTTGGACCAGCCGGTTCATGCACCTAGACTCGGTTCACGTTTAGGTCTGAATGCACCAGCCCCACCCTCTCTTCTCACATTCTTTCCCCGCTAGGTCGACGCAGCTGCCCATCTGCCGGACAGCAGCGTTGCGCTTGTGATCGTGCACGCCCGTCCGACGCTCCTCCCCATTCGCGTGACTCAGGAACAGAGCCACCACCATGAGGCTCGACTCTGGCAAGGGAGAGGTGATGATCTCCTCCTCCTCACGAAACAAGGCTGCCGCCCGTAGCCTCGGCTACTCAAGGAGCACCAGTGGCGGCTGGAGCTAGGGCTCCGCACAGCTCCTATGTAACTGCCGCCGCGAGTGCCATCTCTACATCAGAATGCTGGACCGGTCAAGGTCTCCTCCTCCATCCTCCAGCCCTGTAGGGTGACCTTCTCACCCCTATTGCTAGTCTGTGATACTTTGTACAGGCACCTCCGCTAGGGTCGACTCCGGCGAGCCATCATGCAGCACCCCTCCTCCTTGCCAGCTTCTATAGACTTTATAACCTCTGACTAGCCTCCCTCCATACCATGGATTTCTTGGGTTGCTACTGGATCCTCGCCCTGGTGGTCTGGTTGAGATCGCCGTCACCATGAGGGATGACTGCGGTGAGAATCGACAGGGTAACTTTGCTCCTCACCTCTTCCATTCACCGCATCGTTACTTGCCTGGTCTTGATACTTGCCACCAAGAGATTGATTTCCCTCTGTGCCTCGGGCCTTGAGGCCACCTCCACTGTGGTGGCTCCTTGCAGATGGAGAAGAATGCCGCCGCCCATAGGAACTGCTGCATCGAAGAAAAGAGGGAAACCTCTTGGGCTCCTCCTAGATCAAAGTTGTCGTCCTTATCTACTATGTAGGAGTAGTGGAACACCAGTAACAGGAGGACGAATTTCTCCCTTGAAAACTCCCTCATCTTCATCCTCTATGTTGGGACTTCTACTACAAACCCTACAAGATGGTCATAGGTAGAGAACTTGTTCTCTGTCCTCTCGTCTTCAAAATGCTCAAATGAGGAGGTCGACCATTTCCACTCGCTGTTGTGAGGCTAATCAATCCTCGATTGGCTTCCCCCTCTCACCCACGTCCTCCATGCCACTACGTCGTGGGTGGTCATTACCGTGACCAGGATGCAACTTCCATGACTCCATAACTGACATGGGTTGAAAATGGCAAATCTGCCGTTGAATTAGGATATCCAAGGTTCCACAATAGGGAAACGAAGGTCTTATCCGTGGCTCTCCCTGGTACAATCGCGGCCCTACATTAAACAGGCTCATGACACTAAGCTGATCAAAGCCTAAGTTGCTAAATATGAAACATTGTTCTAAAGTACATCAAAATATTAATTATTGAGCCGACTTCAAACTTAAATATATCCGTTTAGGAACTCCAGAATATTATGAAACTTTAACCATGACATTGATACAACTCAAGGTACTTCCTATTGAAATTTGATGCCATAATTCGTCTCTTTGATCATTCAATTAAATTTCTCAAATAGGTATAACTTATGGATCCAAATCATTATATCAACCTCAATTAATACTCAAACTTTACCAAAACACTTAGAACTCTCATTGTAACTCAAGATATGGATTTTAAAAGTCCACTCCATCACATACTACACACCTTAAAAGAAATTCCGTCCTCGGAATTAAGCCGGAAACCACTTTGTCACATCATATACATCTTAAAAGAGCTTTCGTCCTCAAAAGTAAGCCATACTCATACTTCCAGGGGAAACCTTATCTTATCGTCATCCACATGTAGGCACTATCATATGTGTAACATACCCACAAAGGTTACCTAAACCATGCATCCAAAGCACTACTAGGGTGTTAAAAGCATCTACGGTGAAAAATCACTTCATAGAAGGCTCAAACTAGGGTTTAGAAACTCTAGTTATGTCATTACATATCTCATATATTAGGGTTGCTTCCTTATCTTAACTCATGCATTACTATTCAACATCATATTACCATGTTCCAAAGGAGTTAACTAATATTAACTCATACTTCAAGGTGTCATAAGCATTATGTTGTGCTAACTATCAAACTATATTTTTCATCTTTATTAAGCGTTAAAGGTTAACACTTCTTGGAACATGTTTCATTCATATGATCTTATTCCATTGTTCATCAAATTACAAGATTTACTAGTGATTTCATCACAAGATTAGCCAACAACTTCACATTGTCATCATTATTCGTGTATATGGTTACCCATTTATGTGTTGGTATCTATTAAACCATCTCTAGGTTTCCATCATTTCATGTCTATATATCATGTCTCAAGATTGGATCTCATCCTTACATATATATAACATGTTTGTGCTAAACAAACTTATGTGAGTGGCTTATTAATCATATATAGAAACTTTTTATCTAGTCCAAGTGAGGTTCTCATGACCCATATCATGAGGGTAGTGCCATGCTCAGTCTCTCTGAGCTGACTCAACTCTATGAGTATCTCATATGCATAAACTTTATCTTTCCTCTCTTATCTAGGGTTATTGGATATACCTCATTAGCACTAAAGATAGCCTTATAAGCATAGCCACATAAGCACAATTTAAAACATGATATGACATTATCTTCATAGGTCTTTACCCAAGAGATATGTTTACCCAAAACTCTCTATATACACCACTAGATTTCTATGTGGGAAACCACCAACCCGAGCATGAGGCTTCACAGATACTAACATAGCTACCTCCTTCAGGGTCTTGGGATCTCATGTTCACCGTTCAACATATAACTACAACATGAATTATTATAACATTTGATATTACATATTGAACAGCAAACTTCTAACATATACATGTACTACAACTAAACAATAGGATCTTAAGACAACAGGTCCACCTGTACATCAGCTCGCCACACAACTCTCAACTATCCTGGATCTTCAAGAGCATAACCACAACCTAAACAAAATATTACATGCGGTACACGCCAGCACAATATTCAAGAATATTGTACTGAGTACGCCTTTGTATCTTTTATATACCTCTCATCATATATTGGCAATAAGATAAAACTAATGTACTTGGCAGTAACAGAAGAATATAAGAAAAGGGTATACTTGCACAAAGATATTCATTAACAAAAGAGAACACATATTTTAAGAATAATTTCCATTACATCATCCATGTATTTACTACCTGAGAGTTGAATGCATTAAGGCCTTTATGATCACTACCAAAGAGTTGGATCATATGTACAATGTGACCACTACCAAAGAGTTGGGTCCAAGCACACTATCAAAGAGTTGGTGCTTCCATATGTACAATGTGACCACTACCAAAGAGATCGATCACTTCCAAGCACACTGCCATAGAGTTGGTGCTTTCATATAATGGAACATATATATTATGTTTGATGTGTTCATAACCATAAGTACGGGAAATCAAGCAACATATCATGCAAGAACAATCATTTTATACAGTATCATATGCCAAGTATTTTACTACACGTATAACACAAGCATATTGTATAATAAGCCAAGTAAAAGGTAATGGCGTACCTTCCAAAGAGATATTCCTAATCACATATACTTCAGATGTCAACTATATCCTTGGTCAACCCTGATCAAGACAAGATCATATACTATCATCAGGTTCACATCTTCATACATCTCCCTAAACGTGTTCATTTTAGGGAATTCTTACTCATTATGATATGCGTATCATTACTTGTATTCTTATTTTGGGATTTTCTTACTGATGTCATTTTCCAGATTATATATTGCTATCCAAACATTAGGTTCCATATCCTTTTGTGCACATATTAACCCTAGGTTGCATGCATTATTCATATTAGGGTCACATCACATGTATTAATGGTTTTCTTCATATAACATGAATTTCATGTATATAATTGATCTCAAATTAAAATTGAGGTTCCATATACTGATATGAGCTTACTATGCAAATTTCATCATTTATTGAGCATGTATGCATTTATTATATTTTATTTAGTATTATTAGCCCTAATTATCCATTCTCAGCAAATTACATGATTATGTGTCATAACATGATCATGTCTGACATCATATAGATTATAAAACATATTTTCAGAGTTGCTGAAGTATTATCATAATTTTTGTCCATAGTTTGATATTTATTACTCATTAAACAAGTATAATGCATGTTACATGATATTACTAACATTTAAGCTTCAAAATACCAATATTATACTCCCAAGATGTTCTACTCATTTTTATAAGAATTTGGGTACTTCATTTGTATTTTTTTGACTTCGGATGCATTTACTATGCATTATACAAGATCTGAGATTTTGTGAAGAATTTACCTTTTTGTGGCCAATCCGGCGTTGCCATGTGTCTAGTGTGTGGGGGGGGGGAGGCACGACTCTTTACTTGGACCAGCCGGTTCATGCACCTAGACTCGGTTCACGTTCAGGTCTGACTGGACCAGCCCCACCCTCTTTTCTCGCATTCTTTCCCCGCTAGGTCGACACAGCTGCCCATATGCCGGACAGCAGTGTTGCGCCTCTGATTGTGCATGCCCGTCCGACGCTCCTCCCCATTAGCGTGACTCAGGAACAGAGCCACCGCTGTGAGGCTCGACTCTGGAAAGGGAGAGTTGATGATCTCCTCCTCCTCATGAAACATGGCTGTCGCCCGTAGCCTCGGCTACTCAAGGAGCAGCAGTGGCGGCTGAAGCTAGGGCTCCGCAGTGCTCCTATGTAACTGCCGCCGTGAGCGCCATCTCTACATCGGAATGCTGGACCGGTCAAGGTCTCCTCCTCCATCCTGCAGCCCTGTAGGGTGACCTTCTCGCCCCTATTGCTAGTCTGTGATACCTTGTACATGCATCACCGCTAGGGTCGACTCCGGCGAGCCATCATGCAGCACTCCCTCCTCCTTGCCAGCCTCTATAGACTTTATAACCTCCGACTAGCCTCCCTCCATACCATGGATTTCTTGGGTTGCTACTGGATCCTTGCCCTGGTGGTCTGGTTGAGATCGCCGGCACCGTGAGGGATGACTGCGGCGAGAATCGACAGGTTAACTTTGCTCCTCGCCTCTTCCATTCACCGCATCGTCACTTGCCTGGTCTTGATACTTGCCACCAAGAGATTGATTTCCCTCTATGCCTCGGGCCTTGAGGCCACCTCCACTGTGGTGGCTCCTCGCAGATGGAGAAGAATGCCGCCGCCCATAGGAACTACTGCATCGAAGAAAAGAGGGAAACCTCTTGGGCTCCTCCTAGCTCAAAGTTGTCGTCCTTGTCCACTCTGTAGGAGTAGTGGAACACTAGTAACATGAGGACAAATTTCTCCCTTGCAAACTCCCTCGTCTTCATCCTCTATGTTGGGACTTCTACTACAAACCCTACAGGATGGTCATAGGTAGAGAACTTGTTCTCTGTCCTCTCATCTTCAAAATGCTCAAATGAGGAGGTCGACCATTTCCACTCGCTGTTGTGAGGCTAATCAATCCTCGATTGACTTCCCCCTCTCACCCACGTCCTCCATGCCACTACGTCGTGGGTGGTCATTACCGTGACCAGGATGCAACTTCCATGACTCCATAACTGACATGGGTTGAAAATAGCAAATCTGCCGTTGAATTTGGATATCCAAGGTTCCACAATAGGGCAACGAAGGTCTTATCCATGGCTCTCCCTGGTACAATCGTGGCCCTATATTAAACAGGCTCATGACACTAAGCTGATCAAAGCCTAAGTTGCTAAATATGAGACATTGTTCTAAAGTACATCAAAATATTAATTATTAAGCCGACTTCAAACTTAAATATCTCCGTTTAGGAACACCAGATTATTATGAAACTTTAACCATGACATTGATACAACTCAAGGTACTTCCTATTGAAATTTGATGCCATAATTCATCTCTTTGATCATTCAATTAAATTCCTCAAATAGGTATAACTTATGGATCCAAATCATTAAAGTAACCTCAATTAATGCTCAAACTTTACCAAAACACTTGGAACTCTCATTGTAACTCAAGATATGGATTCTAGAATTCCACTCCATCACATCCTACACACCTTAAAAGAATTTCTGTCCTCGGAATTAAGCCAGGAACCACTCCATCACCATCAAATAGGGGGAGTAATGGATGCCGATCAAGTAGTCATTGTCCTTGTTTCATAGATGCAAAGTAGCTCGACAACGTGGACCGCCCCGGTAGGTAGTCATCATCCTTGTTAAAGGGTCCTACTCATCTGTGGTCATGTAAATAATGTGAGAGCAGCGTGATAGTGCAGACCACCATGCAAGAATCCTTCTCTGGATTGGAGGAGAAGCTTCTACATCGGCTGAACCAGCCAATGCAGCAGGTCAGGCCACGAGGAGCAGCCATTTGCATCACCTATCCCTTGCTCGTGGACTCGTATCCATGACTAGGAAAGAGATTGTCAGGCTTTTGGCAGAGCAAGCATCTACATCTGAATGCTTGGAGGTGCCATGCAGTACCATGGTTGATCATTGGTAAGGATTGGATTCCAAACCCCAATGGAGAAGTTGGGGTTTGGCTTCCATCACTTGTAAGATTCCTCATTAGGTTTGGAAGGATTGGAAAAGATTTGAATTACGATGAGGCATAGATGAAATCTTCCATAGCTACTGATCTCAAACTGAACACTATCGGAGGAGAGTTCATTGTTGTAGATTGGTATGTTGTTATGGCCTGCTCTGAGTAGGCATTTGTACTACCAATAGCCTTTATTTATAGCCAGTCGATGATTCCCTTGAAGGTAGGGTTTCACGAGTTAATCTCCATGCACTATGCAATTTAGGGTTAAAAAGATGGACATTAGGGTTTTGCAAGCTCACCTTCCCTTGAGAACCAGTAGTCAAAAGGTATTGGTTTACCTTTCAGCACCTACCTACAAGCATCAACAATAAGTGCGCCCGTGAGTAAGTGTGTCTGGCCACCGTCAAAGTATGTGAACACAACAACAACAATTGGGAGTAAAGGGATGGTAACTGGGAGAAAAGGAACAATTACGACGACTACAATAACAACTATGGGGTGAAAAGGAATAGATAGTATGAATAAAGGAATTATGACAATGTCTCCAAATAGTGGTACTCGGAGAGAAGAAACAATAGATCACTACTATAGAACAAGCCTTTAGCGTCAGTTAATTAAGGCCTTTAGTGTCAGTTTCAAGGCGACACCCAAGTGGGCGCCGCTAAAGGTCAATCCCTTCGGCGTCGGTTCTCTAACCGACGCCAAAATACTTCCCGCCATTGAAAACACACCAACAAGGGGACTATAGGCGTCAGTTATTTAGGAAAATCAACACTATAACATGGTTAAAGACGTCAGTTATTAAAAAAACCGACGCCATTACCCTTCCCGCCACCAATAAAACGCCAGCAAGGGGACTATCGACATCAGTTCTTGGGTATAACTGACACTATATCTAGATAAAGACGTCAGTTATATGCTAATAACTGACGCCATATCCCTACCAGCACGACTGTTCTGGGCCACAATAGGCGTCGGTTCTTTCCGACAACCGATGCCAGGAAGGGATAAAGACGTCGATTTTTTTTCTAATAACTGACGCCGTATATCTTTGGTGTCAATTTTTTACAAACAACCAACGCCTATGTTCTGATTTTTTTTCTTATCATTTTGCAGGCCTACTGTATGGCTGGTCAGCAGGATGCAGAACCTGCAGTTCAATTCTGAACTGCAGGTTTACACCATCCATTGATATCAACCATACTGCATGCCATAAAACTGCAAAGTCATTCACATTCAGACACACGTATTGATCAGATACATGTAGAAACATGCAAAATCATTTACATTCACATTCAGTTCCATTCATTTCATCTCTTTTCATATTCAGACACATGTAGAAACATTCATGTATTGATTAGAAAAAGTCATTCACATGCACATTCACATTCACACATATGACAATTCATAAAAAGTCATTCACTTCCACACAAAAATAATTATGAGAATGAAGTTATTCTTTATTCATCATCGTCATCGTTGTCATCAAAATTATATGTAAAAATTCCCACTACTTGTAGGGTTTTTGCCCATTCTTCTCTTACAACATCTAATTCCTCCCTCATATAGGGAGTATGTACATCTAATAGCTTTCCACCTGTGCTGAAATCACTTTTAAAGACCTACAAAGAGAATGACATATATATAAAATTAATAATATATAATAAGATTGATATATTTCATATTATCTGATGAAACTATGTATAATACCTGATGTATCATATCGGTTTCCATTACAGCATGTTTGATGATTCGGTCCACAAATCGCATCATGTAGTAGGCACATGCCCAACCGTTGTCTTATGTAGCACACTATAAATTGAAACATACAAAATATTCAAAAATAAAAATAAGCACAGTTCACATAAATAATATATACATTGGAGTCGAGAAATTACTTTCACATTCTCTCAAATTAGTGATAGATTCTTTTTCCTGGGGACCTTTCCTCTAGCTTTTTAAAACTCTTGTAAAGCCCTACATGTTAATGTAACACATTAAATTGCATAATTAAATAGTAATGTAATAACAACTGTTAACAGATATAAAAACATGAAATCTTTCTCACGAGAATAATGGCCTTTTCATTACGTGTCCATATAATGTATTCAACTCATTCCCCGCCAGATCTAGATAATAGACAGTGAACGTCTTGGGGACAATAACTAATAGCTCCCAATGCTTACCACTACAGGTAAGAAAGTTAAAAATTAATAACTCAAAATCTACAATTAAAATTTAATTTTATTAAGTCCAAATTATAAACAAAGTAAACTTACTTGACATTGAATGGAGCTATTATCATCACCTTCTTATTTTTACCAAAATATTCAAAAGCATCACAGTAGTATGAAGTAACTGAAGAAGGGTCTGTATCTACAAGACTAATCAAAGATGGAACAAAAAATCCCACATGGAAAAATGAAAAATCTGTACATATCGTGTGTAAGTGGTTGCAAATACGTATGTGCATGAATATATAAGAAACCAAATCACCATATACAAAATAAGGTATATGAATGTATAAACAAGTTCTCACCATATCCACAACTCTATCATAGATGCGTTCAGCTAATCATAACAAAACAACTCCAAAATATCTTGTATAAATAACTTATTTTCGTATGATTGACCTGAATTAATACCTATGCATTAATACGTATGCAAAACTTATATTACGTATGCATTAATATGTATGCAAAACTTGTATAAATAGATTATTATCGTATGATTGACCTGTAGTATCATCCGGAATAGTAACATTTATAGGGCAATTTGGATCCTATTCGTCGATCCATACTGCCATACCCCTGCAATTAGGACCTAATGAGGCGTGCAGGTCCCTTGGAAGCCAACATGGTAGTCAAGGAGGTAGAGGCCGAGATGTAGGGGGTCTCGTCTTTTTGACATGTATATATAATTTCAGATCAATTGACTCATATATACACACTAACAAATTAATGTAATGGAAATTTATCATATAATATTAGTATAGAGGACATCTACTTTGAGCCACAGTATGACTCCGTTTCTTGCCAATCTTTTCAAAGTTCACTGATGTGAAACCCAATTCATCCACTAAAACTCCTTTGTTGTTATCTACCCAATTACATTTAAAGAGCGGAATTCTAAAATCTACGGAGTCAAACTCCCATATGTCTTCAATGACACCGTAATATGACATTTTAACTTCACGTGGACTCTTATCCTTTGCACTTGCAAAAAACAATGAAGACGCTTGAAGGGTGACCCCACTGTTTTGGACGACATTCTTATCATCTTGACGCTTTGTGTAATATGAGAATCCATTTATGTCAAACCCTTCATAAGACATAATATTCAATTTTGGTTTAAAGTCGAGGCATTTGATAGTTTCAGTAAGATTATCTGGTGTTTGAGATAGTTGATGTAAGACTTTATCTTCAAACCACTTAATAAATGTCTTGTTATGCTCTCTAGCAAGCCACATTGAATTGACTCGAGGATATTATCTCTTGATGAAATTGGTATGTTCCTCGATATAAACACTCACTTCATTGATGTTGTGTAAAATATATAAGTGACCTTGTTCCAACTACTCACGGCTCATTACTTTCATCTGTGATCCCAAAATTCCTTTGCTAAAATTGCTCCTCAATATTCTTGTCATTAAGAGGAGTGTCATTACCACTCAGAAAGTCATTACAAAAATCCATAACCTCTCTCACCACATAACCCTCAATAATACTCCCTTCAGACTGATAACGATTTCAAACATCACCTTTAAAAATGCTCATATATCGTTCAAAGGGATACATCCAATGCAAGAAAATTGGTCCCAACATTTTCACTTCCCTAGTCAAGTGGACAACAAGATGTACCATAATATCAAAGAATGAAGGAGGAAAATACATCTCAAGCTGACACTGGGTAACAACCATTTCTCTTTGTAATTTATCGAGAGTATCAGGGTCAATAACTTTGCTGCACAAACTATTGAAAAAGAAACAAAGTCTGGTGATTACAAACCTTACATGTTTCGACAATATAGATCAAATTTCCACAAGCAATATTTGTTGCATTAGAGTGTGACAATCATGAGATTTAAGACCTATCAACTTCAAATATTTCATTGATACCAATCTATAGATGTTGGATGAGTAACCCTGTGGCACCTTAACATTTACCAAGCATTTACAAAAAGCTTTCTTCTCCTTTCTAGACAACGTGTAACAAGCGGGAGGTAAGTATGTTCTCTGATCACTACTAACTACTTCTGTTAATTCTGTCCTTATTCCCATTTCACGTAGGTCCATTCTAGATTTTATCCCATCTTTAGTATTACCTGGTATATTCAACAGAGTACCAATGACACTATCAGATACATTTTTCTCAACGTGCATGGCATCAATATAATGCCCGACTTCCAAAGAACTCCAATAAGGAAGATCCCAAAATATTGACTTCTTCTTGAATAAAGATTTGTCACTCCGCGTGGCCGTGGTACATTGTGATCTCTTACCAAATTCATTGGCAAAGTCTTTTAATCTTTCATAAACAACCTCCCATGGTATAGGTTTAGGTGCACTCCATTCCTCATTTCGTCCATTGAATGCTTTGCACAACCTACGATACAAATGTAATTTTGGAAAAAACCTTCGATGACCAAGATATACAGTCTTGCCACCATGTTTTAGTTGTATTGAATCAATGTTCTCTTCACATATAGGACACACTTTAGATCCTTTGACACTATATCCAGACAAATTCCCATATGCTGGAAAGTCATTAACAGTGCAAAACAACATAGCGTGCAAACGAAATGTCTCTCTCCGTGAAACATCATATGTCATCACACCTTCACCCCAGAGTTCTTTAATTCATCAATTAGAGGTTCAAGATAAATGTCGATATCATTTCCAGGTTGTTTAGGGCCCGATATCAACAACGACAACATAACGTACTTATATTTCATACACAACCAGGGAGGAAGATTGTATATAACAAGCATAACTGTCCAAGTGCTATGTTGGCTGCTTAATGTCCCGTACAGATTCATCCCATCTGTACAAAGCCCAAGTCTTAGATTCCTGACTTCTTCATCGAATTTAAGGTACAATAAATCAATCTTTTTCCATATGGGGAATCAGACGCATGTCGTAAGATCTGCATGCCATATCAAATTATTCACATCTATCAGATTGGCAAACTAGCGTTGAAACTATGATATTATAGGTAGATACCACATCACCTTGGCAGGAGAACCAATTTTGGACTCCCCCGAAGTCGTAAATTTATACCTTGATGCACCACATTTTGAACAATATTTCAAATCCACATAGTTCATTCGGGCATGCATGTATCTTCTTGGCCTCCATTCCCATTGGGCACAACAATTTATTTAACTGTTATATTGATATTGGCAACTCATTTCCTTTAGGAAGAATTTCTTTCAACAAAGACAATAATGACGTGAAGCTTTTGTCTCTCCATCTATTGTTAGCTTTCAGCTTATACAATCTCAACACAATGCTATGCTTCGTAAACTTAGTGCAACCTATGTATAATGGTATCTTAGCATCATGCACAATGTTTCTAAACATGGGAGGTGGATCGGTGTGCTCCACCCCACAACTATCCAACATCGCATCAATGATGTCTATTGGAACTGGTTCGCTCACATCTACGTCATCAGAGGCAATTTCTTCTTCCACATAAGCACTGCTATCAACATCCATTGATTTCAAGTTTGAAATCTCTCCATGCCTGTGCCATTCTGTATAGCCTTGTACAATCCCGTTGCACATGACATGACTTGACTTTCAAGTTGTTACCGCAATGCCTACATGGACAATACGACCTATATCCAGGTTGTTTCCTATGTTCCTCGGCAAATCTAATAAACTGATCAAGACCAAAAATAAACTCTGTGGTGCAGCGATTTGGAATGGACATCCATGATCTATCCATTCTATGATCAAAGAGAAAACAAGTATATGTTAGGGTTTAGGGTTAAAAGATTAGGGTGTAGGGTTAAAAGATTAGGGTTTATGGTTAAAAATTTAGGGTTTAAGGTCTTATATATCATAAATGTGTACCACCTATCCCATTCTTGAACACCTAATCTCACTAGTAAGTGTATAATGTGTATTGGGTTTCTAAGAAAATTTCGGCAGCGTTTCCCCACTGTCCTCCAAGTTCATATGTACTTAGAGAACAAACGGGAAATTGCTACCGTAATTTTCTTGAAAACCCAATACACATTATACACTTACATTGTAAGTGAGATTAAGTGTTCAAGAACAGTCCTAAACCAGGGACTATCCAAGATTTACTCCTAATGAGTAAATCTTGGATGGGTTTCTAGGCCAATAAATACATGTGTTGTCATTCTTATACCTACAATCCTAGTTTCATCATTTATATCCTAGTTCTTCAAGTTAGGGTGATTATTGATGTCTTTAGAAGCATGATTGGCAATCTAGGGCAAAGTTCATCCTTTACATTCCAAGCATGTCACATGAGTGCATTAGAGTTCACCATTACGCAAGAAGGGTGATTAGGATTCTCAATATACTCAACAAGGAAACAAGTTACCAATTTCTTAGTTAGGAGGGTAGAGATACCCTAAGATCTAGATCTAATGGTTCATAATGAGCCTGTGATAAAATATTGAGCTTGAGACACTACCTAAGGATGGAACTTAGTCCAATATGATTTAGATTTCTACTACATCATCATCTAATTAGGTTTATTTGTCTATGCTTATTCACTCTTTTCCCTGCTATTATTACATATAGCTAGGGTTAATTACCTGATTTACTTCAAATTTGGTAGATTTGCTAATTGGACTATGAATAACCCAAAATTATAATTAGATTCTAGATTTGAGCTAGGAGATTATGTGATTCATAATATTAGATACCTAGGGTGATTAATAAATTAATAATTATTCGAGCAGAGTTAGATTACCAAATTGTGTAGGAGGCTATAATATAGCACTACATATTCATATACCAAGTAATGGAGAATAGATGAACACATATGGAGTAAATTGATATTTAGCCCACTTGTACATTATTGCATAACCATGGCTAGGTTGTGTACATAATTAAGTTAATATGTAGTATGTAAACTTTTCCCAAAAATTAAGAGGGGCTGTGCTCATGTTCATGAATCAACAAAGAGTAACACTACACAGTCTACACTATTTGATTAGTTGTTGGTACCTGTCAGGGATCGACAGGCAGGCAGCAGTGGTGGCGGCAGTGGCGCAAAAGGAAGAAGAGATGGAGCAGTGCGGCGGTAGCAACAGGAAGCAGAGGAGCAGGCGGCGGCAGTAGCAGGAAGAAGAAAAGCAGGCGGCAACAGCAACAGGAAGAAGAGGCGGAGCAGTGCGACAGCAACAACAAGAAGTAGAGGAGCAGGCGGCGACAACAGTAGGAAGAAGAAAAGTAGGCGGCGGAAGCAGTAGGAAGAAGAGGAGCAGGCGGCGGCAGCAGCAGCAGGCAGGAGCGACGACAGGAGCGGCAGGCGGCAAGAGCAGTTGCAACAGAGAGAATCACCAGAGAGCCCTAACTCTTGAAATTGGGAATTAAACAGAGAAAGTGGAAGAGTCTGTTTCGCGGGGTGTTATTAAGTAAACAATAGACGTCGGTTATGATAAATAACCGACACTTAAAATAATAGGCATCCGTTACTACAAAAAACTGACACCTATGTTCAATGATAGTGGTCGGCTTCAACTAGAAAAACCGACGTCTATCTACATATGCCGATAAAAAAATTCTTGAATTATGACCATAGTCGTCGGTTGCCGTTGAAAACTAACGCCAAAGGGGGGTGAAAATTTTTGCGGGGACAGTGCGCAAAAACACATCGGCGTCGGTTATTGCAAGAAAACTGACGATAAAAATGGGCCCAATTTCTGTCTCATGAAAAACCTTTAGTCGTCGGTGAGTTTGTCAACAACCGATGCCGTATGTTAAATTTTGGAGGAATTTTTTTTCACTAGAAAATTTGGATTTGGCGAGCGATTTTAGGCGTCAGTTGGTTATTGAGGAACCGACGCTAAATAAAAAGCGATACTTGTGTCTGGCCGCTCTTCACATATAGATGTCGGTTTGTGTATTCAACCGATGCTGTAGGATTTAGACGTCAGTTTTTTGTATACAACCGATGCCTCTAAATGTGACGTTATAAGCCATTTCTGTAGTAGTGGCTATAAGTACATGAACGAGATTGACAACAATAGAGGAATCTAGTGCCAGTTGCAAGTCACGGGTTGCCTCTCTCACGAGTAGCATTTACTACAATTTTTAACAGAAGGCACCAAAAGGTTACCCAATTAAAAAAGTACATTTCTACAACACATACTATTTCTACAACAAGAACAAGAATGGAGTTACGATTCCCCATTTTTACAACAGAAACAAGAATGTTTAGTAAAGGAACAAACTGTCTGAGAAAAGGATCAAATATAAGGAATGTTAAAGGGTGGATATTATTGACTAATGAAATAAATATGAGTATAGCTTATGCATCAGCTCAACCAGGGAAAGAGATTGTCAGGCTTTTGGCAGAGCAAGCATCTGAAACCAATGACCTTTATTTATGAGGCTAACGTCTATGCACTGTGCAATTTAGGGGTTCACAAGCTCACCTTCTCTTGAGTAGTAGTGGTCAAAAGGTATTGGTTTACCTTTTGACACCTTCCGGTGAGTAGCAACAGTAAGTGTGTCTGCGAGTAGTAGCAGTAAGTGTGTCTGCAAGAAGCAGCAGTAAGTGCACCCATGAGTAAGTGTGTTTGGCCACTAGAAAAGGATGTGACCATACCATGGATAAAGAACAAGAATGGGTGGTAAAGGAATAGTGATAAGGAGAAAAGGAAATATTATGACTACAAAAACAACAATTGGGAGTAAAGGGATGGGGACTGTGAGAAAAGAAACAATGATGACAACTACAATAACAACTATGTGGATAAAAGGAACACATAGTGCGAATAACGAAACTATGAAAATGTCTCCAAATACTGTTACTCAGAGAAAAGGAACAATGCCTATAAGTACAGGAACGAGAATGACAACAATAGAGGAATCTCTGGCAAGTTCCAAGCCACATGTTACCGCTGTCACAAGTAGCATTTACTACTGTTGCTAGCAGCAGGCGGCGAAAGGTAACCTATTGACAACGACCAGTGATGCTGCTCAAGGGAATTACAAGAATGGGAAACCCTAGATTCAAAAGGAATCTGTGACTGGCTATATATACATGTCAATACCATTTCAGAGCAGGGCAACACCAACCACCAATGGTGAAGTTTCGAACCAACTCCCCTCCTTCTCCACCGCCACAACCAACTGTCCTCCTTCTCCACCTCTGACTATGCATTCAAGAAATGTGAAGTCTCGAAACCTCATTATCACAGCCAAAATATTGTTCGGTTGGAGATTACTGATATCATAACTCCAAATCTTTTCCAATCCTTCCATACCTAATGGGAAATGGTACCTCTTTGGAATCCAAATCCTTTTCAATTCTTCCTGACCTAATGGGGAAGATATGGATTTTGGGATCCAAGTAGGTTCGTTGAGTGCGGCACAAGGAGAATGTATTTGAGCCTGGTGTCTAGAGGTTGGGTGCACACCATGCATCCACTAGTCTATGCCGCTGCAGCTGACTGCTGTTGTTGCAGCTATTGAGCTGTGTTGTAACTGTATTTCAATACAGAAAAGGAATAAGGACGGTGACTATAGGAAGAAAAATTGGGTTGTTCCTTTTCTGCCCCTCCATTCTCCTTTACTACCAATTATTGTTGTCGTAGTCATCGTCCTTGTTCCCTTCCTCTTACTCATTGTTCTATTTTTTAGCTATTCTCTATCTTTACGTATGAGTAGCTTTTGGTATATCTGTATCTGTTTCTACATTATCTATTTTCGTATTATCACTAATTA
Organism: Alisma plantago-aquatica; assembly: GCA_963693085.1. Classification (NCBI taxonomy): domain Eukaryota; kingdom Viridiplantae; phylum Streptophyta; class Magnoliopsida; order Alismatales; family Alismataceae; genus Alisma; species Alisma plantago-aquatica. Next base: position 497,284,321 of record OY856415.1, read on the forward strand.
TTTTGTTTGTCCTACTCATTGCACGATTTTTCTTACTCATTGTTCATTTAGGAAGCGGAGGAAGAACAAACTTAAGAAAAGGGATGAGGTTAGGGAGAAGATGAACATAGAGATGGAGAACAAGTAACATACCCAAACCTAGGTTCATATATTAAACATCCCTTCTTCTGGACTCCTATTTGATTATGTTAATATCCATTTTTTATTTATTAAAATGCTTTAAGAATAATAGGATCAAAATAGCATCATAAATGTTCTAGTACCCTTTATATATGTGGTAAAAGAACCATAGTGCATTAGTGACATATTCTAATGCATAAATATATCCTAATGATAGGTTTGACACTAAGTTGAGACTCTAAAATGGTTAGGAGTATGATATGAAACGAAGCCGATTTGATGCGTTTTGAACTTAGTTGAGCGCTATAAAATCATAGTAAATCAAATTGATGAAAATAAATATAAAATATGAATAATGTGTAAAATTAATTAAGGTATTAAGCACATCAATCGAGTACATATATTACAAATAATAAATAAAATACTTAATTTCTTCAAAATGTGAAATTGACTTTAAATTTTGATTCATCACGTCTTGCTTAGTCTACCTACAAATTTCATACCGATCCGACCTTGTTTACTTACTTAATTAAATTAGAGGGAAAAGGTTCAAAATAAGCTATGTTTGGATAATCAAATTAATATTTACATTTAGATGCCATCCAGCTATTTCCTTCCCAAGTCATGCGGATGCCTGCGTCTTCTCCTTCCTGGCCGTGCGTCACGCGCCGGGAACTTGGTCGCAAACTGCGGATAATTGGTGATGACCAATTCTTCTCCTTCTTCCTCTCTTCCTTCCCCGCATCTTCGTGTTTCCCCTCGTATGTCCCTATCTTCTTCCTTTTCACCTAACCCTAGCTGCCGAGACTCTCCTCTCCCTGTGCCACCAGCGACATGGCAACAGGTAGACTGATCTGCTGTCTGCAGTTGGCGTGCCAAAGACCTGCAGGTGACTATACGGCAACCTTGTCGCCTAAATGCAATGAAGTCGTTGGCTGGGCTGAGTCCTCTGTTTGTGGTGCAAGCTTTGGCTTCAGTTGCTGCGAACGCTACCGCCGGCCATTGACTGGACCCTGTGAAGGTGCCTCCTTCTGCAACCTGCCTCCTGTCAACTTGGGCTTGTGCCCCTGGAACCCGGCGGCTGCTAGATCGACAGACCTACACTGTGAATGCACTGCCGCCACATGCGCCGCCTTCCTCTTCGCTTCTCAGTCCAGAAACCATCGATCCTTACAGTGGTGTAGATGAGGCTGACGCCACCGGAGGAAATCTTCACCGCCACCATCACCCTGTCTCTACCATCTCGAAACCTGCAATCCCTGGGCCGCAAGGTGGCAGTTGCAGCGGCGACTGAGGCACCTACAACTCAGACTGACGATCGAGATCCATTATCCTTTCTTCCCCCTTCATTCCAGAACCACCTGCCGTCATCAATGGTCTCCTATCCAGAATGTAGCAAAAATCCCAGCGACATGATCTGACAAAGAAGGTGCCTCCACTGGATCACTAGCGGTTGGTAATGACTCAGCTAGCCGCCAGCACTAAGAAGATCATACCCGTATTTGATGAAGATTCCATTATGTTCTCTTTGAAGGCCGCACTGAAGCGAAAGCCTGGAGTGGAAGTCGTACGAAGCGTTCGTTCTAGGCGTTAGTTTCTCTCCCCTCTGGATTCTCCGATAGATGGATGTCGGTAACCAATCACATCCCATGGAGAGAGGACAAAGCTTTTATATATAACATTTAATGCCTCTCTATTCATCACCAAGAGGCAATGCCACACCTAAAACGTGATATTTAATATTTTCCCACTTGGCCCAAAATGCCATGACAATAACAACTTTCCATTGATGCTCAACATAAACACTTCTATATAAAATGAGAGATATGAGTCATAGTGTTGATACCAAATAATTTTGTACTTTCCTTCTATGTACTACGATATCTAAGCATTTCATATATAATAATATAAATTTTATGAATAGATTGACCTCACATCTATTCTTTGGTCCAACATTACATCAAAACTGACATTCTGTTATAACAATTATTAAAACAGAAATAGTGAGTCAAATATGTGATCAAATAATGAATATTACATTTTCACATCACATTAATCATTACACATCAAAAGATTTTCTCAGAACCATATCCCTTACATGAGATGTATACAACCCTGGAGCTAGCCCTTTTGTAAGGGGATCTGAAATCATATACTGTGTACCAATGTGATCAATCACTATCATCTTGTTGTCAACTCGCTCATTAACAACATAGAGCTTTATGTCTAGATATTTGCATGCAGTGGTTCTCTTATCATTATTAGCAAAAGTGACTGCAACTTCTTTATCACATTATATCTGTATTGGCTTATGAATTGTATCCACAACTTTAAGATCTTCTATCATATTCTTAAGCCATATTGCATGTGATGATGTTTCATGGCAAGCTATAAGTTCAACTTCCACGGTAGATGAAGTCGTAGTCTTTTGCTTAATACTTCTCCATGATACTACACCACCGGCTAGTAGAAAAATATAGCCTGTTGTAGACTTCCTACTATCTAGACATCCTCCAAAATCTGCATCTGAATATCCCGTAACCTCAAGGTGGTTTGTCCTTCTATATGTAAGCATGTAATCATTTGTTCCTTGCAGACAGCGCATCACCTTCTTCACAGCTCTCCAATGGTCCATGCCGGGGTTACTTTGGTAACGACTAAGCATTCCAGTAGAAAAGCAATGTCCGGTCGGGTGCATATCTGGAGATATTGTAGGCTCCCAACTGCAGTTGCGTATGGTATTTTCCTCATTTTATTCCTTTCTATATCACTACTAGGACACTGCTTGGAGTTAAACTTATCTCCTTTAACTATATGTGCAGGTCCAGGTGAATAATTTTTCATTCCATACTTCTCTAAAACTTGAGATATGTAAGCTTTCTGGGATATTCCAAGTATGCCTTTAGCTCGATCTCTATAAATTTCCATACCGAGTACATACGCGGCTTCACCCATATCTTTCATCTCAAAATTAGAAGAAAGAAACTCCTTGGTCTCATGTAACATGCCAAAGTCATTACTTGCTAGTAGAATGTCATCTACATAAAGAATCTATGTTATAAACTTATTGCCACTGACCTTGAGGTATGTACACCGATCAACAATATTAGGTTGAAACCCAAAAGTTGATATAATGGTGTTAAATTTTATATACCATTGTTGGGATGCTTGTTTAAGTCCATAAATTGATTTCTTTAGTTTACAAACCATATGACTTCTACTATCATCAACGAAACCTTCTGGTTGTTTCATATAGACTTCTTCAGATAAATCCCCATTCAAAAATGCCGTTTTTACATCCATTTGGTATATCTCAAGATCAAAATGAGCCACTAGGGCCATGATTACTCTAAAGGAGTCCTTTGATGAGACTGTAGCAAAGGTGTGGGCTCCGATCTCCAAACCACAAATAATCACGATTTAAACATAAGCGGAAGCAATCGATAATCAGCGGAAGACAAAAATCACGGGAAATTAAAACTTTTCGAGACAAGAGCTTGAAACCACAAACCTTTTCCATAGAAAAAGGATTTAAACTGTATACATCTCTGTCAAATTACTTCTTGAGTAATTATATACAACATGATACAAAATCTCAAGAACTCATAACCAAAACACTTCAAGACCTGAGAGTACAGAGGACACATAGGACTGACTCTAACTACACCACATAGTAGGCTGAATCTCCACCTGAGATTTACTGCTGCTCCTGGTGCTGCTGCTGCTGGGATTGGTCACCTTTAGACCGGTTCCTCCGTCTTCGTCGACCACCTAAAAAGTTGAAGTCTACGGGGTGAGACAATTATACATAATTGCCCCAGCGAGAGTTATAACTCTCTACTAGAAGCTTTATAAGCAAACAAAGAATAACTTAAGCAAGAGTTCAACATTTATGAAACATGAAGAACATATAATTTATCCAGTGTAACATCAATCAAGTAATACTACGCTGTTGATTATGTTTTTCAAACATTATTATTATTATTATGCCCTGTGGAGATGAGGCATACCACTCATACTCCAACTGATCGCTAAGAAGTCACATCAGTATCATACATAGGTCATTAAAAGAGCCGGATTCTTATGACCTCATCTTCCTCAGTCAGTTAGAGGATTATTTGCAGGACATCTGGCAGGACGTCTGCTTTTTATAGCTCACCAGGGTAAACTGGACCTTCGCTATGTTTTTAGAGTTACAGTGGCATTCTGTACTCTCTTCGTCATCGGAAGATTTCTTGATTATCTTTCACCGATGCGGTGTTTGTGTTTACTTTGGGAGAATAGTGATACATCTCACCTTTTGGGTTGTAGTGAAGGTTTGACGGACTATAAAAATATACATCAGTTCCTACACTAGGATGTAAGGTTCTACACATCCATATACCCCACATACTCAAAAGTATGTGATCCAGGAGTTCCCTTAGGAAAACCTGTTTCACCATCATTTAGACTCTGACAATGATGGATCTATGATCAGGGCTCTACATTACACTTGATTAGTTAGGTACATTCATTATTCTTTTAACATCATACATTGTTCTTCAAACAATAACATTAGCATAACAGCTATAAATGAGAATACTAAAATGTAGCAAGCCTAACTCTTTTCAATCATCAGTTCTCAATCATTTCATCACAAGTCATCTGTTAAGCATGACCTTGATGGTATTTATGGCTCTTACAGCCCATAAATCTCAATACGTGTCACTAGCAGTGCATCAAGATATTTCACTTATTCATAAAGCTTAAGACATGCTTTCAATGAATATAGTATTACAATCCATACCTGGATATGATCATCATCTCAAAACAACCTGCAAGGTTAATTCAACTGGCAATAGTAAACAATTCATCAATCAGGGTTTACTATTCATCTTTCATGTCACCACCCTAGAATTGGGGTTTACTATTCACTCCATGGTGAATTGTACTTATTACATCATCATGTCTGAGAAACATCATCATTAAAGCTCTTAAGTAAGATTAAGATTCACTAGGCATCATAATTAGGGTTTCCATGATCTCACATAGGTGGATCATTCCCTACTCATGTACATTCATGTGTATTGAAAGTATCTTACTTAAGTTTCCACCAAAAAAGGGTACTTTCTCTTTTTTAGGATACTTTTTCTCTCCTCTTACTAGTATATGGTGATAACACCACTCTAGATCAGGTTGGGTTAAGTCCTCATAGACTAACATAAGCCAAAACATCACTATCATGTGATTAGGGTTTGATTAGAACAAGGTTTTACTCCATTAAACCCCTCAAGGGTATTTTGGTAATTTACCTCATGATCACCATCATGGGTCAACTCATTAATCACTTAGTCCCTTAATGACCTAGGTTACCATTAGGGTTTATATTAGATCATCATTGAATCAATTACATCATCAATTGATTAAGTACAAACCACCTTGAACACCTTCAAACGGTTTCAACCTTCAACCACCAAACGGTCTTGAGACCGTTTGGGTGCGTTGACCATTTTGACTTTCAAACCGTTTGAAGCTCATGCGGTTTGAAACTGTTTGATCAAACCAACTTGAGATCGATTGGACCAAACGACCTTGAGATCGTTTGAGCCCAAACGGTCTTGAGACCGTTTGGCCCCAAACGGTCTTGAGACTGTTTGGCCTCAAACGGTCTTGAGAACGTTTGGACCTCCAAAGTGGTTCAAAAGTTACAATTGGTCATGGATATGTATGTTGGACCCCTCAATTAACCAAATCCATGATAACCACTTATAAATTGAGTTAACTAAGATTAACCTCAATCACTTGGACATCAAATTGACCCTCAATTGAAAGCCAATTAGGGTTGAAACCTTCTCAATTAGGGTTTCAAATCGGATGGTCATCAATATTCAACATTGTGAATCGATTCAAGGTTGAACCTATCAATTGACCTCCAATTGGGCCCAAACTTGGCCCAAACGGTCTTGAGGTCGTTTGGACATCATCCAAACGGTCTTGAGACCGTTTGCCCAAAGTTTGACCAAAACCCAAGTCGGTTAGATTAGGGTTGAACTCCAAATAGGTCAAAAATCAGCATTTTTATCAATTCATCAACTTATTGCAATTGGACCTTCAAACTATTAGATTATCTCAACACTAGACCTTCAAACAGTCTTGGGTTGTGCCCAAACGGTCTTGAGACCGTTTGGAGGAACCCCCAAACTATCTTGAGACCGTTTGGGTCCTTCAACCCAAAACTCAACAAGATCTATGTTTTAAAACAGCAATTTTGACCCGATTAGGGTTTGGATGTTGAAGTGCCTTCAACTCTCAAAAGGTTAAGAATTAAACTTTGATTCTTTACAAGAATGAAATTCAATATATAACCAACATACCCTCAAATGGTCGTCCCTTGGTCAACCCTATCAAACGGTCTTGAGACCGTTTCAATCCAAACGGTCTTGCAAGACCGTTTGAGATCAAACGGTTTGAAACTGTTTGACCTTAAACGGTTTGCAACCGTTTGGACCAAAAGGGTCCAAGGTCGTTTGATAAAATAACATAGGGATTCACGCCCCTCATCTTCAACCTTTGTCAAGGTCGGTTCTTCCACCGTTTTGCTTGCAAAAGTGCAAGGAAGAAGGAAGGTAGAAGAAGAACTAACATGCTAAATTGCAAGAACAAAGTATGCATACAAAGTAAGAGTTTAGAGTTATAAAACCCGCCTAAAGGTTGTTCCTAGAGCTCCAAGCCTCCAAGCTCCAAGCTCCAAGCTCCAAGCTTTAATGGCGTCCTAGAAGCTCCACTGGTCGGCCAAGGTGAATCCTCCAAGGAAAGTTGAGAAGAGATGGCTAGAAAGATAGAACTAAGTGAGCTAGCCATGAATCCAACCTTGAAAACGAGTTTCCTCCATGAATTCAAGCAAAAGGGATGATCTAAACTTACCTAGAACCCTTGGTCGTCCCTCTCTGCTCCATAGCTAGCCTTGGTCGGTTGAGAAAGAAGAGAAGAAGTGAAGGAAATGAAAGGTTCGTTCACTTGTTACAAGGAAATGGCTTATATACTTTAGGCCTTTTTACACCATAAGGACCTCTAAAGTATGGAATTTTCATCTAAGTCCCTCCTTGCTCAAGGTACGTCCAAACTCATCTAAACTTATGCAAATCTCATGAAATCTCAAGATCTAAGGGTAAAGAAAGCCAACCTTTAACTAGGGTACATACATGAAAGGTCTCCATACCCATATTAGGTAACTTTCACCACAAAGATCTCTTTTCTTATTTGATTATTCATTGATGTGTCCCTTTCATCATTTCAACTCTAAATGATGACAAGAGTTATAAAATATGTTCTAGAAAGTGAAAATTACAAGTTGCGCCCTTTAATTTGGGTAAATTGCACTTTACTTCAAATTAGGGTTTTCAAGCATAGGGATTGCTTCCACAGCTGCACCTTGGTGCTCAAGCTTGGGAAATACTTCAAACTTTATCATATTTATTCATATGATGTCTTATTATCATAAGAACATCTTAATCTGTGAACATTGCAAGTTAACCCCTTTAACTGGGTAATTTGCACATAGGTCCCTACACTACAAAACAATGCTACAACTTTACATATAAAGGAGCAAAATTGAAAGTAAATGTTCCTGAGGAACTTAATTACATGCCAGGGAGCATTCACAAGTATATAATTACATGTTTAGGCAAAACTTCTAGGGTTAGGTTATAACCCAAGTCAGGGATGTTACAAAAGGTCTCTTTGTAATCAATGCCTTCCTTTTGTGTGAAACCCTTTGCAACTAATCTAGCCTTATACCTCTCAATTTCACCATTTGAGTTCCTTTTGGTCTTAAAGACCCATTTACAACCAATAGGTTTAATATTCTTTGGTAAAGGCACAAGGTCCCATACTTGATTCTTATCCATAGATGCTAGTTCCTCCTTCATGACATCAAGCCACTTAGAGGAATTTTCACAATCCATTGCTTGTGAAAAAGATAAGAGATCTATATCTTCAAAGTCTATATTTGGCTCTTGAAGGTACACAACATAGTCGGATGGGATGGCAGGCCTCCTTGATCTTGCGGATCTTCTTAATTCAGTATTGGATTCTACAATTTCTGTAGGCTCTTCAGGTTGTTCTTCATAATGATTATGATCAACTTGTTCATTTACAACATGACTAGGAGCATTATCTACTTCAATTGGCTCATCCACTTGACAATTGTTCATGGGAACAATAATTGGATAGCCTATACGTCTTTGACTAGATGCAGGTGTAAGAGAATTATCCTGTATTTTATCAAAAGATATATTCTGAAGTAGGTCATTCCCACTGAGATGATGATCCTCTAAAAATCTAGCCTTACCCGTCTCAACTATTTTTCGTGGGTGAGATGGACAGTAAAATTTATAACCCTTTGACCTTTCAGGATAACCAATAAAGAAACCACTAGTGGTTCTTGGGTCAAATGCCTTCTCATGTGGATTGTAGATTTTAACTTCTGCACGACATCCCCATATGTGCATATAGTTCAAGGATGGTTTCCTTCCTATCCATAATTCATATGGTGTTTTTTGGACAGACTTGCTAGGAACCTTATTTAATACATGCACTTCCATCTTTAAAGCCTCACTCCACATTGTAGAAGGTAGGGATGAATTACAAAGCATTGCACAAACCATTTCCTTTAATGTTCAATTCCTTCTTTCAGCTACACCATTTGGAGTTGGTGTGCCTTTCATTGTATATTGAGGTACAATACCCTCTTCTTGAAGGAAATGTGCCAATGGCCCCTTTCTTTGTCCCATCTCAGTGAACCTTCCATAATATTCACCTCCCCTATCTGATCTGACTACCTTAATCACTTTACCTAATTGTTTCTCCACTTCAACCTTAAAGTTCTTAAAGGCTTGAAAAACCTCACTTTTATCATTTAATAAGTAGAGAAACATATATCGTAAATAGTCATCAATAAAGGTTGTAAAATATTTTTCCCCTGTAAAACAAGGTGGGAAAGGTCCACTAATATCCGTGTGAATTATTTCTAATGTTCCAGTACTCCTCTTGGCACCCTTTTTAGAAGTGTTGATTTTCTTAGCTTTTATGCATTCAACACATGACCCAAAATCATTAAATTCTAAAGGCCCTAAAATGCCCTCCGTCACTAATCTTTGGATCCTTTCTTTGGAAATGTGTCCCAACCTTCTATGCCAAAGAAGTGATGATTTCTCATCTAACAATTTGCGTTTGTTACCAATAATATTATGCTGGACTGTACAAGATTGCTCAAAATTAGGGCTTAATTTAACTTGATAAAGATCATTTATTAAGACACAAGTACCAATTAAATAGAGTTTTTATACAATGATAATTGTCCACTCTGAAGAATAAAACCATAGTTTAATTTGTCTAATCTAGAAACAGACACTAAATTTCTACTATAATTTGGTACATAAAAGGTATTTTCTAAGTCCAGCAACTTTTCATTTTCAAGGATTAATCTGCATGTGCCAACGACCTTTACGCGAGAGCCCAATTTATTTTCTGAATAAAGGACTTTTTCACGCTCTGTTGGTTTCCTTTGATTCAGAAATCCCTGCAATGTATTGAAAATGTGCACAGTGGCACCAGAGTCAAGCCACCAACTATATAATGGAACATTTGAAAGATGACATTCATATGAAACAAGAGACATTATATATTTCTTTTCCAACCATTTCTTGTACTTGAAGCACTCCTTTTTAGCATGCCCTTTCTTACGACAGAAGAAGCATTTCATGTTAGCCTTGCTTCCCTCGGCCTTGCCATCTGGCTTGGACACCCCACCTGAGATAGGAGTAGTTCCCTTCATTTTTCCTTTACCCTTGCAGCCACGTTTGTCATGGGTGTTTAGATGCGCAATAGGGACCCCTTCATTCTTAAGTCTCTCTTCTTCTTGAACACACATGGTCAATAAATCATTTATTGACCATTTTTCCTTTTGTGTGTTATAAGAGACCTTGAATGATCTATACTGACTAGGCAGGGAAGTTGAAATGAAATGAATAAGAAATGCATCAGAGATGGATAACTCCATCTCATTGAGTTGTGCGGCAATATCTCTCATCTCCATGATGTGTTCATGGATCCCTAAAGAACCATTGTACTTCATAGAGTACATCTTTGCCATTAAGGTGCTAGCCCTAGACTTACTAGAAGAAACATATTGTTCCTCCACTGCTTTTAGAAAATCTTTTGCCAATTCAGAAGTAGGAATAGAACGCCTAATATGCTTTCCCACATGTGCTTGCATAAGCAACAAACTAAGCCTATTAGAACATTCCAACTTATCATAATTGACTTTTTCTGCAGCAGTACTTTCCTTCGTAAGTGGTTGTGGTTTTTCCACTCAAAAAGCTAAGTCTAAGTCCATGCAACCTAATGTAAACATAACCTTTTCTTTCCATTCATTAAAATTGGAACCGTTGAGAGTAGGAATATTGTTATTTTCACCATACAAGGATGAGAAAATAACTGCAATAGTAAAAATTTCATATAAAAATCACAACTGTAAGATAAAAGTAAATTTTGAGGTCTACTTTATTTACTTTTATAATTCTAATCACAACTAGTCATTGCAAATTATCTTTGGATAAATTTGTAATGCTAAGTAGAATTATATTTTTGGATGTTGCATCCCATACACAAAAACAAAACACAACATATGCATTGAAATAATAAATATCTCACTTTTGAGTAAAATATTTATTAATCTCAAGACATAATATCGTTTAATGTTTATAAAATGATCCACCTTTGGGTGGTATTCTTATTTCTTTAATCAAGACATAATATCGTTTAATGTTTATAAAATGATCCACCTTTGGGTTCCGTATATAGTACCATAAACAACGATGTACCCAAACTGTGCAAAAATGACGGATTGCCGATGAACAGAAAGATAAATCTGTATACGTCAGATTTGATGAATATGATCAATATGAAAACCAGACCTCGTTATTCGTGATGGACGAGAGACAAATTAGGACACAAAGTCTTTGAGTAGTTCGGCCGCTGTTCAATTCGGCAACGTGCAAAATCCGATTAATAGGAATATGAACGAGATTTTCCGGTGGATGAAAGCACCCCCAGGCACGAAAACATATTACGAGTATGAAAACCCGCTCTCATACCATTGTAAGAAGATCGTACCCGTATTTGATGAAGATTCCATTATGTTCTCCTTGAAGACAGTAATACAGAGCGTACCGAATGCCAACGGAAGTCTGGAGCGCAAGCCTTAGAACGAAAACGTATGAATCGTTTGTTTTCAGGCGTTAATTTTTCTCCCCTCTGGATTCTTCGATAGATGGATGTCGGTAACCAATTGCATTCCATGAAGAGAGGACCAAGCCTTTATATATAATATTTAATGCCACTCTATCCATCACTAAGAGGCAAGACAGTTAAGGGGTCTACAATAAATCCCCAAAAGATGCATCCCTTTAGAAAAGTATAATAATTAATATATAATCTTATTTTGGCCACACGTAAAAGGGGATATTTAACACCACATTCTCCACTAACAACTGTTTGGAAACTTGCCTCAAAGCTATTCACGCCTCCAACACTGCCTTCCACCCAACCTCGACAACTTTTGTTACATCTTCCGGAAGAGCTCGACAACCCCTGAATATGATCAGCAATATGGAGTGTACATGTTGATAATCCATTGATCGGCCTCATCTCACCACCTGAGTTCCTCCATCTTCGTAAGATCTCAATACACTGGACGTTTTCATTGTCATCTTCAATCTCAATGTACATCCCATCACCTAGCCTACTAAACACTTGTCGTATTCTCATGACCAAGATGTATCTAGAAACTTCATTATCACATCCAGAGACATTGAGAGAGAGAGAGAGAGGATCTAGAGATAAGTCTTGGCGATCCTCTTGCTGAATCAGGACACATAGAGAAACATTTTGATAGAATCTGGAAGCACCAACTCCTCAGGCTTTAACGCAAACAGGAGCACCTTCAGTTCGGTTCATGAAGCACCAAGACATGTCCAGATCATGACACACTCTTTCGTTACCAATCCTTCGAGAATATCTAATGGTGAATTCCGCCCCTAGACATCGGGTTAGTCGCAAATATCAGGTATGTACATCTCTATTTCATTTTGGACATTATTTGACTAAAATGTACTTTTCTTTTAATGAGGCATACTGTCATTCCTAATGAAATCTAATTTTTTTGAACATTTATATTTCCTGATGATTGACTCATTATATCCATGTAATTTTTAGACTACCTTTCTTATATGGGTTCTTGGAACCCACTTTTTATGATTGTCTATTTATAAAAAATTGACTGAAATGCTAATCTTGCCTCTCTATTTTATGCATGCTATATGTTTGACTAGAATATCTAGAATAGTGTTACTTATGTACAACTATACTTATATAGGGCGTACATTTCTTCCCGGGGTGTGCGTTTTCACCCTTATATCTTTTAGGCCATGATCCTATGGTGTTATGACCCTGTTTTAGGTATATTTAGTCTACTTTGTTATGCATATAAAAGTTATTATTTTATATTGAGATTGTTGATAACTGTTATGACAAGGCAAATTCATTCTCATACTTGTAATCCAAAAATTAATATGCCTCATTTCTCTTGTTATATTTCCTTCAAACTTACCTATTTTCAAATAGCCCCTTCTTAGTGGGAACATCTCTTTTTGCACTTTCAACCCAATCTAATGCCTTAAATGTTTATTATATGTACATACTCAGCCTTTGCGACCTATACCTTATTTCTTATGTATGGGTGATGTTTCCTTCCACCCAGGTGTTGGTACATTAGAGAACAAGGATGCAAGAAGATCACGTACATGATGTGGACTTAAGGATAACTTGGAATAGTTGGGTTGCCCTCTGCAACTAGCCTTAGATGCATACCTTTTTTATTATGTCAAGTCACCTTTTATGGTGAGGAACAATTGTATATGAATGATCATGTAACGTTCTAATAGTTTTATTTCTGCTGCTTTATTATTACATGACTCTTGTATTAAACTATTGAGTGGAGTCCCTTTCAGGTCCCATTCCTTACAAAAAATATATGATTCAATACTATACAACATTATTGAATAACAAAATTATGATACAACATTATGTATATGAATGCTGCTGAATAAGACATGACATATCAATATGAATGCTGGAGTATTTTTACATTAGTCAAATCCCAAGTTAAAATTAGGTATCATGCTCTCTCTTTCTTATTGTCGACATATCTTTAGCAGTGCATTCAGTCTCCTAGCCTCAACAAAATTATCAACCTTTTTCTTGACATGTTTGGATTTTCGCGAACCTTAACTGACTTGCCTTTAAATAGAGTTGGAGGAGGCGTTAGAACTTCAACTAGAGTGCAATGTGGAATATGAACTGGATCATAATTTTCATTACGTTTGTCCCTAAAAAAATCATCCTTAGAGCATAACAAATCAATCTCATTGTCTACCATTTGGTAGACATCATCATCCATGCAAACTGATGTGGCCAGTTGAACCATTTTGTGACATATATGTTGGTAGCGTTCCCCATATTCAGATAGTTTATTGACACTGGGATTGGAGTCTAGTATACTACTCCCATTATTAGCAAGCTTTGTCAAATAACAGTACCATTTTGTGACATATATGTTGGTAGCGTTCCCCATATTCAGATAGTTTGTTGACACTATGACTGGAGTCTAGTATACTACTCCCATTATTAGCAAGCTTTGTCAAATAACATGCTATGTATTGTGGGGAAATTGTTCTCAAATTTTGTTCTCCAATAGAGCCTAGAACATCTATCACTTTGAGAATATGTCTACAGAGCATTGCCATACTTTCATACATATGGTAGGAACATTCGAACTTCATGTCACCCATTTGGACTAACACAGTCCTCTCATCTACTTTATTGTCGTTATCACTTTTGAAAACAATATATGCAAGCTTACAACCAATGTTATTTTATGGTGTGAACTTGATTACATACTCCATCATCTTTTTGAACTCTAATTTAAAGATTGCAAACATATTAGGCGTATAAACCCTGACGGCCTTTATTGCAATAGGGCTGTAGGAAAATATATTTTTTATAAATTTATCAACAACTTGAAACTCTTGTTCTTTTTTGCTACTCCTCCTGCTTGAAATTATTCTATTAAAGTGTGTGAAGAATTGAATCAAGTTGTGATTTGGTTGGAGGAAGAGCCTCATAACAACATTACATGATTCACTGAGCTTGGTAGTTTTTATTATAGCAGTAAATTGTGTTTTACCCAAGCCAAGGACCATTTATTTCAAAAACTATATATTCTCTCAATCCAATGATGCGGTCCATTAGGGAAGCATTCTTCAATCATCTTTGTCCAAGTAAAATGAAATTCATGTTCGGTTTCAACATCGTACGTGAGGAGAGTAGAATGGTGGTGCAAAATAGGAGTGAACATCTAAGTGAGGTTCTTTTGAGCATTTTGTAATATAGACCATGTGCAGAGTGTGTGGAAAGTATGAGGGAGAACTTTTCTTATAGCCAAAGCCATTGCAACGTCTTGATCTGTGAAAATAGTTAAAGGTGATTTTTCTAACATGCATTTAAGAAATTTTTGGAATAACCATTCAAATGATTCAATAGTTTGATCATAGAGGAGGGTTGTACCAAATATTACACCATGATAGTGGTGGTTAAAACCAACAAATAAAGCTACATACAAAAATTAACATGCTAGTTGAGAATAATTCAATACTAGAACACAAATGTTGAGTAATGGAACATGATATGTTGAATACTGGAACATAAGATATCGAACACTAGAACAAAGAATTCTATCGAGTAATGGGAAACAATATATGCACTATAGAAACACAAGTGACAAGTAATGGAACAAAATATGTTGAATAGTGGCACACAAGATATCAAACACTAGAACACATGATTCTCTTAAGTATTTAATGGTCGGTATCTCTTGTTTTTCCAAAATGTTGTATCAAAATAAATAACGTCACCGAATAAGAGATAATCAAGCTTCGTCCTCCCATCGGCTCAGAAGATGTTTGTAATTCTCTCTTTGTTATCAACCTCAATCTCGTAGTAAAATGATGGGGTTGTAGAAGTACTCTTGCAAAGCAGTGGCCTCACCAGATATCACTATCTTATGTCTCCTACGCCTCAAATGGTTCTTTAAATCTAGTTAAAGAAACCCGATACTCTCACGTCCACCAGCGACCAAAGACATTGCATCGTAGGAATTTCTTAATTGAATTCCAACATCTTTGTTGATCTCTGCTACAGATCCTTGCACATTTGATACATTTTAGTTGGATCTAAGAAGGTGAGCATATTCCTACGGGCAAAGTGCATGATTATGATCAACAACCCAATGATTTATCTTGAAGAGATCAAGATCGCAATAAAAAATTAGATTAACATGCACTTTGCACCCAATACTTTCTCTATGGAGCCACACCGTTCTAGTTTGGCACTCAACTGATTCTTGTATTATTTTTTCACCAGTGTGATTTAGTAAACTTCCCTTACAATATCCTTTTTTATTACATCCATATCACAAATACTGAATCTTTTCATGATCTGAGTTATATCCAGTGCACTCTTCTCCCACTCAATCCTGGTTGCAAACCCTTTCTGATGAGCATAGTCATTATAAAATTGACAAGCTTCCCATGGTGAGCTAAATTCAAGGTTTTTTCAGTAATCTTGCTTATCAACTTCATCTGAGACAAAGAAAGGCAAGATGATTAATGGAACTATATTAAATGAGGAACACAGAGGTTGAGGAAAGGAACAAGGTGTTACAGAGAAGAGGAACACATAGGTTGAGAAAAAGAATAAGGATGAGGTGAAAAGGATCCGGGATAGGGAGAAAAGGAAGAATGATATTATGGGCATGAGAAAAACACCAATTACACAGATAGGAAGAAGGATTAGGAGAACATGAACAATGAGATGGAGAAAAGGGTGTAACGGAGAAGAGGAATATAGAGGTTGAGAAAAGGAATAAGGAGGAGGTGAAAAAGATCGGGGATCAGGAGTAAAAGAAGATAAATTTTACAAGCATGAGAAAAATACTAATTACACAGATAAGAAGGAGGATTACGAGAACATGAACAATGAGATGGAGAAAAGGGTATAACGGAGAAGAGGAACACAGAGCTCAAGAAAAGGAATAAGGAGGAGGTGAAAAGGATTGGGAATAGAGAGAAAAGGAAGAACTATGTTACGGAGAGGAGGAATGAGGATAGAGAGAAAAGGAAGAATGAGCTTGAGAAAAGGAATAAGGAGAAGGTAAAAAGGAAGCAAGGGGAATCTGAAAGAATAGAAAAGGAATGAGGTGTTACAGAGAAGAGGAAGATAGAGGTTGAGAAAAGGAATAAAGAGGAGGTAAAAAAGATCGAAGATAGGGAGAAAAGGAAGAACAATGTTACAAGCATGAGAAAAATGCCAATTACACGGATCGGAATAAGGATTAAGAGAACATGAACAATGAAATGGAGAAAAAGGTGTAACAGAGAAGAGGAACATAAAGGTTGAGAAAAGGAATAAGGAGGAGGTGAAAAGGATCGGGGATAGGGAGAAAAGGAAGAATAATTTTACGAGCATGAGAAAAACGCCAATTACACAGATAGGAAGAAGGATTAGAAGAATAAGAACAATGAGATGGAGAAAAAGAAAACAAAGCATGCAAAAAGGAAATAACGTTATTAATATAAAACAATTTATGGTCTAACCATCTGAGACATTTATATTATCATCTTCGAAATCAATCTCCACTCCGGTGCTTTTAGAAGGCGCACAAGTCTCATTCAAATCTATTTGAGTCCTCTCAACATCCCGTGACTCCATTTTAGGAATGTTTATGCAATACTGATGTGCGGAAGTGGTGTCTATTTCTGAGAAATCTCTTTGTGAGAAATCAATATACACATCATCTCCAAAATAAATTTCTTCTGGGTTCTCAGAGTAAGCATGGCTATCATTAGAAACTAATGGAACATCCTGTGATATTCCTTCCAAGACATGTTCTTGAGAAACCAACTCAATTAGATTTACGCCTTGGCCCAGTCCTGAAGAACAATAGCTAAGGGTCCTGATACTACTACTTGGATCTAGAACCTACATGCTGATGCTCACAATTTCGATAGTCGTACCAATGATTTGGAGGAGATCTCTTGAAAAGTATTTAGTGCTCATTTCGGTCAACTCTTCATTATTTTTCTTTGGCTGAGTGACATATACTTCCATGATGCTTTTTTTCTAATTATGAAGCATGGATAAGATCCCTACTTCGACCGGACAAAAGTGCAAAGGAACACACTCTATTAATAGAAAATCTTGTTAATCAAAGAGTATGCTAGACATATGTATTGTTGACAGAATGTCTCTGTTGGATATCTTGGTGTGCCGAACCTTGTTCAGTATCATCTTGTTGAGGTGATGGTGGCACACTAACGACAGAAGCTTGGTGCGTATGTTGGTGCACTAACGATGACACAATAATGATTGCACCTTGTTCAATTTTTTTTTAAGCCATGTCCATCTCCTTCATCCATTTGTTCGCAGTCAACCCATGATATATTTTTTTGGAAAGTATATAGTCCGGTGAAAATAGAAAAAATGATATACATGATATTAAAAATCACTCTTTTACAGATCTAACTAGCTAAAATATGAATAAAAGTGTTTCCTTTCACCGACACTAAAAATTAAAGGGGCTTCCTTTTACCAAAAAATATAACTTTTTTAGAAATACAGTTAGTGTAGATGTAAAGTAAAAGAAATATTATGTTTTTATGAGAAGTAGGATAGTGATAAGAGATCAAGAGGACATCAAACAAGATTTTATGAGAAGTAGGGTAGGGAGAAATGATTAAGAGAAAGTCAAACAGGGAGAAGGGAATAACAACACGGTATTTGGAGAATCACGTAACAACAACAAACCCGAGCGCCACTTGAGGCGTTGAAGGCCGATGGGTTGAACTCGTTGTTCGACCTAAATCCTAAAATAACAAACAACACCAATGATCGGTGTTGGTGTATCTTGCCACCGCTATCAGAGCGCGCGTATGGATCTAGGTTTCAGTTGGAGAGGGAAAGTGAGAGGGAGAAGAAGGAGAGGGAGTGAGAGCGGGAGCAAGAGCAAGAGCAGGAGTGTTCGTGGAAATATTTACGTATGCATGGAGAGGGTTGTCAAAATATTTCCAAATCTCTGATGCCAAAAAGATACTATCTCCATCCCAAAAATACCCCGTCACTGAAAAGTAGTATTTTTAAGCGGCCAGGATCGGATTCAAGACGTCATGAGAAATATCCCCTCAGAACTGGATCTTTTCACCTATTGGTGATATACTCCCTTTATACTCATTGAACAATATGGAATTCATAGAAAGACCAATGGAGGTTGAGATGACAGTAAAATTGGAAAAAAAAAGATTAGATCGCCTCCCTACTCGGTTCAGAGTGTATATGGCGTCAATGGCAAATGAATTTTTTGGGTGAGGTAAGGCTCCATCAAATGTACTCATCAAATGAGCATAAGGAGAGCCCCGAAGTTGCCAGCACAACTGAGGAATTGGAGATGCTGTCTTTTCTACTACATGCCATAACCCTATATGATGACATCTAACGTATTTTAAGGAATTCATGGGTGCACTATATTTAGTTACTAAGGAGCTTGCAATTGCGGCTATAAAAACTGGGAATGAATTAAGATTGGTGATGCCAAAGTTTTGTAAGGACTAGGAAAAAATCCCTTCCCTTCCTTATACCCTCAGTCAAGTACAAACTTCTACTTCTTCAATCGACAACTTCGATATTGAGTTATTAATGAGCAACGACCTCACCGAATTTGGTACGTTGCCTCTCCGCCATCTATCTTAAGTGAATTGATTTCTGCTCAACGAAACTAAAAGCTAGGGTCCCTTACGCCACCTATCTCAAGTGAAATTCTAATTCTTTAAGCATGTAAAAGGTAAGAGACATGGATCTCTAGTTCTGCGTTTTTTTAATATTTTATGGCCCATGAAGATATTAAAAGTTGCTCCATATGCGTAGGGTCTTCGGATATTGGGTGTGAAGATGATTACAACATTTCTTGATCATGCATTGGTGCGTACCCAGTTTCAACTGCCTAGAAGCATATACAATACTCCACCTCTTGAGTTCCTATATCATGACGCATCACAAACATTATCCGCTACTAAGATTCATTAAAGATCTTATATCTTTTGTGAAAGATCAATATATTGGTAAAAGTTATTCTTTTCTTTAATTCTTGCAAGCCATACTCACTTAATTGTCCAAAAAGGTTTCACATACTTGAATGTTATCCTCGTGAGAGGCAGATATTTTTTTTAATGAAATCTGAAGAGATTGGTAACCCCAAAAGTTTATTAAGGACTGGACAAAAATCCCTTCCTTTCATAATACTCCCTCTCCCCACCACCCCACAACTATCCGCTGCCACTCTCCCCAGCCATCCCGCACCCCGCTTTCCCTCCAGACTCCCGGTCACCACCAACCACCCAATCTCCATCTCGACCCCCCAACCATCCAACAACTTGACCACAACCATCTCACAACCTACCCGCCCTCTAGATCCCCACACCACTTCACGGTCGACCACCTTCATACCACCGTCGTACCACCCTCCCACCGGTCAAGCCCACCTTCTTGCTTTCTTCCATTGCAAAGCTACCCATCTCCTTGTGAACTTGCTCCAGCAACCCTCCTTTCACCCATCCATCTTCTACATCCTCATCACCATGCGATCCACTTCTGATCCACGTTTGTAGATTGTCCTTGCTATAACCAACCCTACCTCGATTCATTTTCAAGACTTAGGGAGGGACTTGTTACCTCCCTCATCACATGTCTGTCTAATTGACAATGTGACATTGGTTTCATATCTTCTTTTTCTCCCATATATTGGGTTTATCAAATCTGCTGCTGCTATTTAGGGTGATGCTTCACACCCATGTTTTTTGATATGCTCCTCTACCCCCACCATCTTCTTTTGGGTGCCTTGTGTGGTTTGCACATGCACTTGATTCCATCATGTCCTCTACTGATTACTTCAGAACACTCTGTGTGACCACATTAAGATTGGATGGTTCTAACTACCATATATGGTCTACATCTTTTGAGTTGTACATCAAGGCTTAAGACTGGTACTCTCATCTTCATTCTACTACACTTCCTACTCCAACAGAGACTGGTGATGGGATTACCAAGCAGTCTTATGACTTGTGGGTCAAGGATGATTCGAGAGTAATGACCTAGATGGTAAATAATGTAGAATTTAAAACAAGTCAATTAATTCTTCAACTTTGGATTGCTAAGGCCATGTGGGATCAATTATCTCATATTTATTCTCATCAATAAACCCTAAAAAGTTTTTGAAATCTTTAAAATCTAGTTTAACTCTGTTGAGGAATATTATAACCAATGTTTGCATTTTGGGATGAGTTTGAGGTCTACCATCATCTGTCAGCCAACATTATTGAATTCCAAAGACAACATCATAAACTTTGGCTCATAGTTTAAAAGACCAGTATGCATTCTTTGTTCAAAGAGTTCACTAAATAGAGTATATACAATATCTGAGAGTATATGCAAATTTCGGATTTTTTATCTTTTAATTGTTATATCTATATAAATATGCAATAATAAAAGAATTACATATTTTAGATGCAATCATGCAAATGTGCAATCAAACACAACTTAAATATAAAAAAATATGCCATAAGGAGCTAAATATAAAACAATCATAGATAAATGTAATGTAAATGCAAATATAAGGTAGGGTGAATGTAGGAGGTGGTTCTAGCTACATGAAGAAAAATAGGGGGTGATGTTAAAAAATGCCAGCTTAGCAGTTTGATTATTCAAAAAATTAGGGATTAATCGGCCTTATATGCAGCCATGATTTATTTTAGGCATCAATTTCCCATATGCAGTTCAGTCAAGGGTGTGAATCACATATATGGCCACATGAACCATTTTTAAAACATTGTCCAACTTGTGTACTTACTTGCATGATTTCTTGCATCCTTTGCAAGAGTCATTGATCAAATCTTGTCTAGTGATCCTCTACCCCAACTTTATGATGTTTTAAGAGTGAAACACATCCCATTTGTTTCTCCTCCCTACTGGTTCCCCTGAGGCGTTGGCTCTTGCAATGCTTTCTGGCAACTCTAGACATGGCAAAGGCCGTGGTTGTGGTAGAGGATGTGTTCTCTTAGGTCCATTTGATGTGGACATGGTCAACCATACTTGGGACCCAAATGTGGTCAACCTTTTACTAGACCTGGCAGTGGTCCACCTCCTGGATCAAGACACTATAACTTCTATGGGTAAAATTACCACACCGCGGGTCACTGTTGGGCCCAACATGGACATGCAACACTGGTTAATCAGGCATCTACAGACTACACTAAAGAAGAGCTTGAACAATATATAACCTCTACTGATTTTAAGAATGGATTGCTATGAATGTGAAAAACCTCTCCAAGAGAAACTCCTTACTTAGACTGTGGCTTCATGCCCTAATGGAGAGTTTGGATTCCTATCTTCTGCAACTCCATATGATAAAACAAATGGGTCATCGTCTTTGGTGCCTCTACTCATACTTTTGGAAATTTTTGTTCCCTTTTTTGATATGACCGTTACCTCTTCTATTCCCTCTATTATTGTAGCTGATTGCACTAAATCCCCAGTACATTGGGTTGGAAATATTTTGTATATTGAGTAATTTTTTGCTTACCTTGGGCTTATATGCTCCCCAATTTCATTTGAATCTACTTCCTGTTAGCAAAACTATCAAACAACTTCAATGCTCTATTATGTTTGTGTGTCTCTTTTAGGATCTTCACCCGAGGATGAGGATTGGTTTGGACCATGAGGAATCAAACGACTTATACTATCTTGATGCTCTACAAGCTGCTGTACTGCTATCTTCATCTGTTTTAGGTCTTTACTGGAACTATCGACCAAGTTATCCTTCAGCCTCAAAGCTCAAGCAGTTAATTCGCTATAACATGAGATGATGTTTAAATGTTAACCATTCCAACTAGGAAAACAAACTAGACATGTCTTTCTTAGAAAATGAATCTTTCCTCAAAATCTATCTTTGATATTGTGCATGTAGATATATAGGGACCATGTTCTGTAATGAGTGTGTCAAGATTCCATTACTTTATAACCTTTAGTAATAATTACTCTTAGGCTTCTTGATTTTTTTGCTATGGACATGGCACACATTCTTGACACCATTATTGCATTCTATTCTAAAGTTAGAACTCAATTTAACCCATAAAAATCTATAGTACACGCAATGTACTTGAATCCATGCAAAACCCTATAAATACTTTTTGTAAAAAGTTTAGCACCATTCATTGAAGCTCATGCTCCTATACTTAATAGAATAGTGTTATCCAAAGGAAGAACCATCATCTTCTAGAAGTTGCTCAGAAAATTTAGTTTCACTATCATGTTCCTAAGATCTTTTTGGGCTGATGTTGTTTCTATTGCCTGGTTTTTGGTAAATTAAATGCCCTCCTATATTTTTATAGTATTCTCTATCCCGAGGATCCTGTATTTTCTGTGCCCCATAGAAATTAGGGAAGTATCTATTTTGTATAAAATCCTTAGTCCAGATTAACCAAACTTTACCCAAGATCTACAAAATGTATCTTCTTAGGGTAATCTAAAACTAAAAAAGGATACATATGTTATGATCTAGGAAGCACACACACTCCCCCAAAGGCATCCGTGGACACCCTAAACAGGTGGGACATGATTGGACACACATCAGACACGATTGAAGAGTCCACAATTTGTTTAAAAGCCTGGATGCCATGGACACGACTTAAAAGTCTCCA
This sequence comes from Alisma plantago-aquatica, assembly GCA_963693085.1. Taxonomy (NCBI): domain Eukaryota; kingdom Viridiplantae; phylum Streptophyta; class Magnoliopsida; order Alismatales; family Alismataceae; genus Alisma; species Alisma plantago-aquatica. Next base: position 497,307,342 of record OY856415.1, read on the forward strand.
CTTCTTTTTCTAGAGCATTGGCACGCTGTATACATGACATGTACATGGCTTGGATGCACCATGACACAACATGCTAAAAAAATAAATATAAATTAAGTTTCTCCTCTATCCATACTCTTTTTTCTGACACACTGTAGTTATTTCTTCTACCCTTCCTACTCCTAATTTAATTTATAATCTATTTACACTATTTTTGTAGATATGATTGATCTTTGTTATAAAGACTGTTCTAGAAATGTGACCCACAAATTTAATATTATTCACCATTCTCCATTTTTTCTTATTAGATTTCATACGATAAATGTATTCTAGATTACCTATCCTCATTGATAATTTATTATTTCATAATAAAAACATACTAGTGATTTCATCATTTTTCACATAATGAAGTCTAGATTCACATCGCAAGGGAACTTGTGATTTGATACTATATATCTTTTACCTTTTTTCTTCTTCTTGAAATTACCATGTTATGACTTACTTCATGGAATTGGATGGATGAATATTATATTTATTAATTCCATGCTATATGTGTGTATGTAAATGTATATCTATGTATATATCAGTATATATATATATATATATATATATATATATATATATATATATATATATATATATATATATATATATATATATATATATATGAGTGTACCATTCCCTTATCCTATATTTTTGAAAATCTTCATGTCCCGTATCCATGTCGTGTCCCATGTCCATGTCCATGCTTCCTAGGTTATGACCCGAAGACTAAGAAATTGTTTGTTAGTGTGGATTTGGTGTTTTTTGAAGATACACCATAATTTTATGATATGGATTTGACTCTATCTATATATTTTTCTAGTTGATACCCACCCCTCTTGCCGTATGTGTTGAGCAAGATTCTCTAGAGCTTGCTATTGTTCCTCTTAAAGTTTACTGAAGACAGTGTAGGATTACAACTCCCTCTATGGCCCCTCCCTCAGCCAATCCTTCATTTTCATTGACTGATCATGACACCAATCATGTTACTTCTGACTTGGATATTAGGATTGGCTTACGGAAAGGGGTGTGCTCTTGTACTTTACATCCTATAGGCAAATTCTATTTTGAAGCTCATCCTGGTTTGAGTTTTTCCAATTTTACTTCTATGCTTTCCACTGACTTTATTCCTAGGACTGTTCCTGAAGCCCTAACACATCTTTTATGACCTCATTCCATGGAGGTGCAAATAGATGCCCTTCATACACAACATACATGGGATTAGGTAAATGCTCCTGCCCATGTCTCTCCTGTGGGATGTAGACAGACTTCTAATGTCAAATATCAACCTGATGACATTGTTGAACGCCTCAAAGCTCTCCTTATTGCTGTATATATATGCATATATATATACATATATATAGACTTATGGTATAGATTATTTTGAGACTTTTCTCCTGTTTCCCATATGATCTCTGTATGTATGCTTATTTTTGTGGTTGTACAATAAATGTTGGCTCTATTCCAAATAGATGTAAAAAACACTTCTTGTATGGATATGAAGAGGTATATATGGATCAACATCTAGGATTTGTTTCTCATGGGGACTGTTATGAAGTTTACCGACCATGGAAAGTCATTTATGGACTAAAATAAACCCCAAGAGCCTGGTTAGTTTAAGTCATATTCTTGCCAAGTTTGACTTTAAATGCTCTCATTCTGACCATTCAATGTTTGTGAAAACAACTAGTGCTGGGATAGTTATTCAGATTGTATATGTGGATGATATCATCATTTCTGGAAGTGTTCATCAAGGTATTCAAGCAACCAGGGTATATTCGAGTAAACACTTCATCACTAAATATCTAGGAAAATTGTGCTATTTTTCTAGGAATTGAGGTATCACATTCCTCCTCTGGAGTATGTCCATCCCAGCAGAAGTATTTTCTTGATCTACTGTAGGAAACCGACATGTTGGACACCAAGCCAGTGAGAACACCTCTTGATCCCAACACTAATTGGGATGATGGTTCTTCTCCTTCACATCCTATTAGCAAAAAAATAGAAGACTAGTTTTAACCTCATTTTCCTAACTATTAGATGAGTAGATATTACATCAGTTGTAGGACTTGTTAGTACGTATCTTGACAAACTCCAACAATTTCATTGAGATGCTATTTGTCAAATTCTCAGATACTTAAGAGGCTCCCTTGAAAAGGTATTCTCTATAAGAAATATGGGCACTACAAGATCATTGAGTTTTCTGATTCTGATTATGCCAACAACAATGATGAATTAACCTTAGGTTACTACACCTTTGTAGGTGGTAATATTGTCACTTGAAGAAGTAAAATGCAAACAATTGTGGCTAGATCTAGTGCTGAAGCTAAATATCAAGCCATGGCTCATACTACCTGTGAGTTGATGTGGGTCCAAGGCTTGTTAAAAGAATATGTAATTTTTGATTATGAGCCAATACCTATGTATCGTGATAACAAAGATTCTATCTTCATTACAAACAACTCCACTGTAACATCCCAAATTTCATATAAAATAAGTTTATGGTCTTAATTAAAAAAATTTGTAACCATGAATTTCAAAAGTTAGTCTTTAATGCAGTATATTAGAAATATCAAATACTTTATATGATATTTGATATAAAAAGAAAACAAAATATGATTCCTTTTTTCTTTTCATTATGAATAAAAGGATTAAATATAAAAAGGGATAAATAACATTATTTTCTCTCTCTTAAAGTTATTCACTATTTATGCATAGAATATAATATGAAGTCCTTGGCAAGGGTGGACACTGTCAATATCAAATTTAACTCAACAAGTTCCTTAAATAAAGGATAATTCACTTTATTTCATATTTTAATACATGCACACTAAGGTAATTATATAAAATTCATGGAATTTTTTTTTATCAAAAACTAGATCTAATTGGACAGATAGATTTTAGACTCCTTATTTCACTTATGGTCCAATTTTGAAGTCAATAGGACTTCAAATGACCCTACAAATCAACTAGGAAAGGTTTAAGTAAAGTTTGGCTAACATTTGATCAACATCTAATTAATGTATTGAATTTTTCCTATAGTTTTTTTTCTGGTCATGCTACTTTGTTGAATTTGGTTCTGGGTTAGACACTCTTACCCAAGAGAATTTCCGTCCTCTTCACCCAAAGTCCAGCGCACCATGGAATCAACAATCCCCATTTCCTCTCCCATCTGATCTCCCTCGCTGATGATTCCCATATACAACTGACCTCTCTCCCATATTTGAGGGGACTTTGTGCCATATATATCCCAAAATCCCAGAGCCAAAGAAGATCTCCCATGTTCTAGCGTGCGTAGGTTTTTGCTCACCTTTAGACCCTAGATTCCATATAGGAACCCCCGACGATGATAACATGCCCATCTTCAGACCTTCTTAACTAAGAAAACTGCTTGCGAATTCGATGTGCTCTCTTCCCCATGGAACACCTCACGTCTGAAGCATGTTCATCGACCTAACATCTGAGGCTACTCTTCTTGACATGACACAAGTCTTTCCTTAGACCCCAAGAAGATTTAGAAACCATCAATTTTGTCCCCTTCTCAAGTATGTTGTACTTTGCCCTTTACCCCCTTTTATCTAAATGTAGCTTCCGCGGTGATTCCAGTATATTTAGCCATGCCAGCGCCTACTTCACCCACCTTTAGATTCAGGATGGATTCATGTATTGTTTTAGTTTCTTCGTTATGCCTGCATTGATGATTTTTATCAAATTTGCACCTCATCCTGCTCCCTACAATGGCAACTCACCATTCTCTGGCGTATGGTCATCACAAGGCCTGATCCTAGGCTCATTGTGTCTGGCAGGAGATTAAGATGACACTGGAGTACTAAGTTTTCAATGATATGAATGAAAGTCAGTTCTTGTTAATTGAGTCATGACTGTTGTTCATAGTCAACTGCGCTCTTTAGGTTTCCAGATTTATCATATCGAACACGATCATCCCAAGGGTTTGGATTTCTGTTTCTCCCCTGATGGATTGGTTTTTAGTGCCACGCCTACTTGGGAAATCTCATCTTTTTGATAAGTTGTTAAGATAATAACCACATATCTGATAGAGCCATTCCGAGCTAGATGGCCCCTTATAGTTGGTCCAACTTAGCAAGCCACGTCTGGGTTATCTTCCTACTTAAATCTATGTGGCTTTTTCTAGATTTCTAATTGGTTAGAATTCATAAAATCATAGTAAATCCATACGATGTCAGAAAATTATGGGAAAATAGTCATTGGAAAGGATTTTTTGAATAGAATATGTTTTAGCATTTTCAACCTAATCCAATAACGTCACACAATGTTTTCCTAATAACCTCAGATTAGGGTTTTAAGACATTAATTAATGTGATAATTGATGTTACATGTTAATTTCAGGAAACCTAGGATTGACCTAGGATCAAAGAAACTTAGTTAGGATTTTCTATGCTCCAGGTAAGTGAGTCATGCCACTATGCATATGTATTTTGGATGAATTACATGTTATGTATGATTTAGGATTATGCTTTAAATTCTAAGTTCATGAATGAAATCAAGATAAGGATGATGCCTTAAATTTTATTATTGCATGTTGGTTGCTATTATCATAAAGTTCTACGCTTATCACTGACGCTCATTAGTTTAATTATATGATCATATAATGGTTAATAAATTGAAGAAATAATCTTGTAAATTGTGTAATATTAATGTCAAGATTAAGAATGAGAAATCCCATGATGATTTAAGATAATGCACTTAAGTTGTAACTTGTTCATCTTAATGTTATTTTCTATTTATGGCATTGATGGGCAATTTAGTGCAACTAAGATGAGCCTTAACCGACCTGATGAGAACTTTGGTTCAATAGGATGGGGATGATTTACATTGATTTCAAGATAAGAATAATGATGTTAATGATTAAGATAAGATAATTAAGTAACTTACTATATGTTTCTCACAATAATGGACCTTTATGGTCGTTATGGGCTTCCTAGAAATGATGGGTTTTTCGAGCATGATGTGCCCTACATGGGTAGTGTTGGAGAGAATGCATATAGTCATGTTTCTTAATTCACTAATGCAATGAAATATAAAGTGTTATGAAAATCCTTAATGTTAATCTATGTTAAGTTTATTTCAAGTTCAAGTACATGTGCTTTCTTTTCAATTCACATAAAATTCATAGTGTCGCTTACTTACATTGTTTCTTTGTTTCACATGGCCATGGGACAAGATGTCCCTAGATTAAGGAGCAAAGGAAAATTAGAGCAATCCCTTCAACATAGATGATATCAAACGAGCCTTTACTTGGTGGGGTGCCATCTACCACTCTATAGATTATATAGTCTAGTTTATCATTTCATGCATTAGATTTGCTTATCCTACATGTCTTAAGTTTGATGTCAAGAAGAGACTTTATGTTTCCCCTTTCAAGAACAATGTATGCATCTATATTTTGAGTTAATGCATGGTGTTCCATTTATCTTATTGCTATTGAATCTCATGTTTTGTAATGTTCCTCTAAGACAAGTGACCCATGTTATGGACAACATATGGTTTGCTTCCATTGTCATGTATGTACTTAAAGGGGCGTTACAATATGGCATCAAAGCAACAAGTAGATGGCCACTAAGCTAAAGATTCATATATTCTAACCCTGGGTATAGAATAAGCAGGTGAAAGATATTAGAAACCAAAGTAGAGGTCTAGTCAAGAGACATAAGTTTAGATCAAGATTAGGGTTATGTGCCTAGACATTTTAGACTTTTATGTTAACTCTATAATTGTATATAGCATGCTCTCTCTTTTTCCCTTGTGTTTGTGGAATGGGAAGTAGACTCATGGGGTTTTGTAGAAAGAATGTTATATGCATAATCGTGCTTGTCTTGTCCATTCAAGTGCATGCGGTATGGGACATCTACATGATCGAAGTACTAAGATAAGCGTGATCAGATAAGTCACCTCTTAATATATGACCGACCGACATGTATCCAAAGGTGACAAATAAAACAAGAGTTGCATTAAAGTTTGAGACCTATAGTCACCTAAACCTAATTAGACACATATTAAGACCAACCATGTGTACGAAGAGTAGGTATCTAAGCAAGTAAGATCCATGGTAGAATCAGAATCCCTAAAGAAGAGGTAAGAGATGTCCTTTTTTATGTTAATGATGATGCAAAATAGATTCATTAGTTGTATACCCACATGTTTGTTTTAATAATGAGGTTAGATAATGTTTCACCCTGAGAGAGACCTTAAGATGATTAAAAAATAGTGTACATAGAATATGTAAAACCCTAAGGTGGGTAGTATGAGGAAATTTTGAGGATGAAATGTAGTCAAGGTGGGTAGAACTGTAACATCCCAAATTTCAAATAAAATAAGTTTAGAGTCTTAATTACAAAATTTGCAACCATAAATTTCAAAAGTTAGATTTTAATGCAAGATATAAGAAATATTAAATACTTTATATGATATTTGATATAAAAAGAAAATGAAATATGATTCCTCTTTTCTTTTCATTACGAATAAAAGGATTAAATATAAAAAAGGATATATAACATTATTTTCTCTGTATTAAAGTTATCCTTTATTTATGCATAAAATATAATATGAAGTCCTTGTAAAGTGTGGACACTCTAAATATCAAAATTTAGCTCAACAAGTTCCTCAAAGAACAGACAATTCAATTTAGTTCATATTTTAATACATAGACTCTAAGGTGATTATATAAAATTCATGGATAAAAGTTAATCAAAATCTAGATCTAATTGGATAAATAGATTTTAGACTCCTTAATTCACTTATGATCCAAATTTGAAGTCAATATGACATCAAAGACCCTCCAAATCCATTATGAAAGGTTTAAGTAAAGTTATGCTAACATTTGATCAACATCTAATTAATGTATCAAAATTTTCCTATCGTTGTGTTTTACTTTGGTCACACTACTTTGTTGAATCTGGTTTTGGGTCAAACACTCTAACTCTCAAGAATTTATGTCCTCTTCACCAGAAGTTCAATGCACTATGGACTCAACACTCCCTCTGATCTCTCTCCCTGATGATTCCCATATACAACTGGCCCCTCTTACATTGTACTCTCCTCCTTATGAAATGGACCATCCATATTTGAGGGGACTTTGTGCCCTATATCTCCCAAACTCCCAAAGTCAAAGCAGATCTTCCCTGTTCTAGTGTGTGTAGGTTTTTGCTCTCCTTTGGACCCTAGATTCTATGTAAGGAACCGCCCGAGATGATAACATGACCTTCAGACCTTCTTAACTGAGAAAATTTCCTACAAATTTGATGTGCCCTCCTCCTTGTAGAAAACCTCACTATCACTGAAGCAGGCTCATTGACCCAGTATCCCTGACTATCTTTTCTCTTCTGGAGGTGACACAAGTCATCCCTTAGACCCAAAGAAGCCTTAGAAACCATCAATTTTGTCCCCTTCTCAAGTATGTTGTACTTTGCCCTTTTACCCCCTTTTATCTATATGTAGCTTTCGACGACGATTCCAGTACATTCATCCATGCCAACGTCTGCTTCACCCACCTTTAGATTCAAGATGGAGTCATGTATCGTTTTGATTTATTCATTATGCTTGTATTGATTATTTCTCAACTTTGCACCTCATCCTGCTCCATGCAATGGTGACTCCCTATTCTCTAGTGTCTGGTCATCATAAGGCCTAATCCTAGGCTCACTTTGTATGACATGTGATTAAGGTGGTAGTGGAGTACTAAGTTTTCAATGATATGAATGAAAGTGAGTTCTTTTTAATCGAGTTATGGCTATTGTTTGTAGTCATCCACACACTTCTGGTTTCCAGATTCATCAGATCAAAGATGATGATCCCATGGGTTTGGATTTCCATTTTCACCCCCGATGGATTGGTTTCTAGTGTCACACCTACTTGGGAAATCTCTACTTTTTACAAGTTTTTAAGATAATGGCCACATATCTGATAGAGCCAGTCCATCCTAGATGGCCACTTGTCGTTGGTCCAACTCAAGGGGTCGCGTCTGGGTTATCTTCCTAGTTAAATCCATGTGGCTTTAATAGATTTCTGATTGGTGAGAGTTCATAAAATTATAGTAAATCCATACGATGTTAGAGGGAAAATAGTCACTGGAAAAGACTTTTCGATCAGAATCTATTTTCAACATTTTAAATCCTAATTTAATAACATCAAACCATATTTTCCTAATAACCTTAGATTAAAGGTTTAAGACATTAATTAATGTGATTATTAATGTAAACCATGTAAATTTTAGGAAACCTAGGACTGACCCAAGATTAGAGAAACTCAGTTAGGATTTGCTTTGCTCCAGGTAAGCAGGTAATGCCACTATGCATATGTATTTTGGATGAATTGCATGTTATGTATGATTTAGGATTATGCTTTAAATTCTAAGTTCATGAATACAATCCAGATAATGATGATACCTCATATTTTATATTGCATGTTGGTTGCTATAATCATAAAATCCTATACTTATCACTGATGCTTATTAATTCAATGATATGCTTATATAATGGTTAAGAAATTTAAGAAAGAATCATGTAAATCATGTAATATTGATGTCAGGATTAAGATGGAGAAATACCATGATGATTTAATATAATACACTTAGGTTGTAAATTGTTCCTCTTAATGTTATTTTGTCTTTATGGCATTGATGAGCACTTTGGTGCAACTAAGATGAGCCTTAACCGGCCTGATGAGCACTACAATTATTGGATGAGGACAATTTACATGTATAGCAAGATAAGAATAACGATGTTAATGATTAATATAAGATAATAAGTAACTTATTATATGTTTCTCACAATGATGGACCTTTATGGTCGTTATGGGCTTCGTAGCAATGATGGGCTTTCTGAGCATAATGTGCCCCACGTGGGAAATGATGGGCTTTCTGAGCATGATGTGCCCCACGTGGGCAATGATGGAGAGAATGGATATAGTAATGTTTTATTTATTCACTAATGTAATGAAAGATAAAGTATAATGAAAATCCTTAATGTTAAGTTATGTCAAGTTTATTTCAAGTTCAAGTACATATGCTTATTTTTCATCTCTTATAAAATGCATAGTGCTTCTTACTTACATTGTTGCTTTGTTTCTCATGGCTGTGGGATGAAATGTCCCTAGATTAAGGATTAAAAGAAAATTGAAGCAAGCCATTCAACGTAGCTGATATCAAAGGAGACTTTAGTTTGGTGGGGTGCCATATACCACTCTATAGATTCTATAGTCTAGTTTATCATTTCATGTATGAGATTTTCTTAGCCTACATGTGTTACTTTTGATATCAAGATGAGACTTTATGTTTCCCCCTTCAAGAACAATGTATGAACCTATATTTTAAGTTAATGCATGGTGTTTCATTTATTTTATTGCTATTGAATATCATATTTTGTAATGTTCCTCCAAGACAAGTGACCCATGTTATGGACAACATAGGGTTTAATTCCATTGTCATGTATGTACTTGGAGAGGCGTTACACCCACATTCCATGAGCGCACCAAGAACATTGAAGTATACTTTCACTTTGTCAGAGAGGATATTTAGTACAAGCTCGTATCCACTCCATATATCAAGACTGAGGATCAACTTGTTGAGAATTTCAAGAAACCACTACCAAAGACAAGATTCATCTCTATGGCAGACAAGCTGGGCATGTATGATAGATGTGCTCCAGCTTGACGGGGAGTGTTGATGCATATAGTTTTCTAGTTATTTACTTTATGCTTTTTGGTATCTTGTCTTTCATCCCATATTGGTGAACTCTGTAATAACTGATCTCTCCTATTCTATGTAAGTAGAGGGTATATTATAGTTTTGATCATCAAATACTAAACTCCTTTTCAGTTTCACACAATATTTATACAGATTTTAGCATGTAATTTAATACACTTTAAAATAATTGAAATCTTATATGATGCATTTATCTGTCCATACATTTTTAAATATCTAGTTCTTATCTCATGTAAAAAGTTTCATTGATACATAATCTACCTTATGACAAAATATTTAATTGGTTTTTAATATTGACTTTTTAATCACCATCCATTTGATTAAATGGTTCATGACAATATTGACTTTTCTAGATCATTTCTTTCACAATGTCATATGTTTTTGATTAATCCTCGATGTTGGTGACAATAAGCTAACATTTAGACATCCACAATGAACCCACTAATGTGTCATGTTTGAGTTTTATTTAAGCAAGAGGAGTGCTAGAATTGGCCTTCCACTCCACTCCTTCATGAATTGAAGAGTAGTGTGTGCCAGGAACTTGGTGTTTTGACTCTTTTGAGTGTTGGAGCTTGGAGGAGGCACCCCTGGTGCTTGGATTTGAAGAAAACTGCTGGCTTGTAATTAAGTAGATAATCTACTCTCTACATTTCTATAATCTACTATTTAACTTGGGAATCTTTTGCTGGTGTTGTGAAATCATTATTTATGTTATTATTGACATGTTTAAGGTAGAGTTCCAAGTTCTAATAATGATTAAAAAGTTTTTGTTCGATGTTCTTTTCAAAATTGCTTTATTTTCTTTTAAAATGGCATCAAATTTTGACTGATGTTTATCGAAGTTTGTATCTCAACTTTCTCAAAACTTCCCTAATGTTTCCACAAACTTCTACTTCCACACCTAAAGAAGTTGTCACAAAGTCATAGTCCTGCACCATGGTGTATCTCATTTTCCAAGAGAGAAGTACAAGTACGTCCAATTAAACCTACCACATTAGAAAATGTGTAGTTAGAACTTGGTCCAACAAAATGGGCCCTTACACGAAAATTTGTATATTTATCAACTCTTTCTATACTTAATACATCACAAACCTTATCTAGTACTAAGATTCAATAAAGATCTTATATCTTTTTGTGAAAGATCAATATATCGAAAAAAATTAATTCTTTTATCAATTCTTGCAAGCCAAATTCAGTTGTGCAAAAAGGTTTCACATGCTTGAAAGTTATCATCGTGAGAGACATAAACATTTTTTTTTGAAACTTGAACAAATCTATGATATCCTACCAAGCCAATGAAACACTAAATTTAAAAAAGGATGCAAGGGGCCTGCTAATGAAGAAATGCAATGAACGTTTCCAGTGCACATACAAAATGACATTCCTTAGAAACATAATTCCCTCAACTACAATCTATGTTATACATCTTTGAATAAAGTTTTTTCTGCATCAAAATCTCTAACATCATTTGAAGTCACTTTTGGTGTTGTTTACAACTTTCAGAATATGTGAGGTCATGGATAGTAATGATCATGGATCAGTTTAGAAAAAGTAATAATTTGGATACTTGATTAATCCCATAATAGCAAAATGAAATTAGTATCCCAAAGGCCCCAAACAATAAGACCAAGAATCTGGGGTTAACCTTTCTTAGATAACCTTACTTTGATGTTTAGATCTCAATCTTTCCTTCTCTGTTTGTTTGTAGTCATCTTAATAGACCCTTGATGTTTATGTATTGATGACAACTTCCTTTTATGTTTTCCCTAACACTCACAGTGATCCATCACCCCCTTTGGGTAAGGAATGAGGTATCTTACAGACTCTATTTCAAAAATGAAAAAAATAGGTATGTAGCAATGAACCAACAACATTATAGACAAACGCAATCCCGTCCAATGCCAAAATGAACGAATTAAATCAAATAAAATTTAAAGGTGTAATCTCTACACCTAAATGTATTAGTTTATGCAATAAATTTCCATATCATATATGTATGTATGTGGGGGTGGGTCCTTCATGGGGGGTGTAAGGAAATTGGCATGATTTTGGGGAATTCAATGACAAAATGTAGGAATTTAGTTATGAATTATTATAACACCATCCATAAAACTTAAATACACATTCTTATGCAATAATATCACAATATAAATTTTTCTATGTCATCCTATATGTTTTGATTGGGTGGAGTATATCTAACAATTACAAGACTACCAATTTGATAGACAATCAAATTGGCAATAAACATGCAAATAACATAAACAAATAGGTTTCCATAAGTCACAACTTATAAGCCTCATAACTATATAAGTATAATTTACATAATTAGAGTGTGGTGCTGAAAATAGGAAACAAAAATAACAAACAAACCATGTATTGTAATTTTAATTTAGTACACTTGCACAATACTAAAAAAGAATAAATAACCCATTAAGAAAATACGATACGACTAGGATATACAGTATAAATATAGAATACTATATAAGTGTATAATACTCATATCTATTAGGATTTATTTAGAATCTTATTTTTAAGAGAGTAGTTTTTTTAAGTAAATCTAGAAAATAAAAAAAGTGGTATTAATGATTGGAAACGCATTTGAAAGCCTACCAAATGATAATTTTAATTTGTATAACCTAATGTTTTGAAAAAAAATTCATGTTCCCACATATGCGCATGTGGTCCTCAGCCACTCCACATATAACTATGCAATGCTATTATTTTTTCCTGGGCTGATTATGCGACACACAGTTTGCATATGCGGTATTTGGGCCCCACGTTTCAGTTGGTAACTTGATTTAGCTTAGTTCCTCAATTCTTATTCATCTTCCTGGTTTCTATTTCCCCCTTATTGTCCACCCCACTAATTTGGATGATTATCACTCTTATTTTCTCTTCTTAGCCGAAATCTATGTTCCCTAGTACTACTCCTTTATTTGTCATTGACTTGACTTCATATTTGTCCACCCCACTAATTGATGTTTTTCACTTCCATTTCTAATGTGAAATACACATGTTGTGTTATTTGTGTTTGTTTCTATTGCATTCATTGGATAAATGTAGGGTCTATTTCTATTATGAATTGCTAATGTAATTGTTGTTATGTTACAATGTTTTGTTTTATTATTATGCTACTATATTAGTTCTAGCACAATGGATGAATGCATGGTCTTGTTATGATAACATGTTTAAATATTGCACTAATAAAAAAACACATCTTCCCCCACATTTGCACTCGCATCCCGCATATACTCTATGTGGTACACTGACTCAGCACATAAAACACAGGTATGACCTTAACACACACAAACATATCAAAATTAAAAATCTCCCTTTTTAGTTAATTGTTAACAAATTTATAGTAATATGAATTATATAAGAAACTATCAAGCGGAAATATATTTTAGAAATAAAAATATATTTCCGCTTGATAGTTTCTTATATAATTCATAAGACTCTTTATTAGAACTTATTTTATGAAGCAAATTAAATAACTAATTGTAACAAGAGTTATTGTATTGTTACTAGTAGTTAGATAGATGACATGATACTAGTAATAAATAGTATGGTAATTAGGTGAATCTAGTGATAAATATTGTAGATCTACATAGTATACTTATAGATCTGTGTATAATTAGCATCGAACATATCCATTTTGAGTAGATCTAGGTTTGGTGAATAGAAATAGGTGAAAGTGGAAGAATTTAGTAAAAAAATATATGGAGAGGTTTGAAACAATAGAAAATGATAAAAAATAGTTAAACTTACCTTGGATTGAGTTTTGACCACCAAAAAGCACCCCAATGCACCTTTTCTCATCCTCAATAGCAACTATAATCATTCTAAGAAAATGATATCTCAGTCGGTATACTACCTATTTTGCTCAATTATGTGAAATGGTGTATTTTGCATTGAAACCACATATATTTGGTGGTATACCCCCTTATATACCGCTATTTGCAAGCCTATTGGTACACACATGTGTTTCCATATCCAATGGCGTTGATATGGATGCTTTTGGCCATAGTCACAATTTTTGTCATAATTTGAAAAAAAAATAAATTTCCCCCTACTGTATGTGATGCCCGTTTAAAACTCCAAAATGTTTAATACATTTCATATGTGCTTTTATTCATGTTTTATACTCACATTTAGTATCAAACACATTTTATACATTTTCCCATCTTTAAAGTTTTGTATGTCTGCCTCTAGGGGTTTTGTTTTCGTGCTTCCCCTTTTTCATAGAATTTTTTTTCTTTGTAACCCTCAATCCCTCAAACGAAAAAACATCTAGGAGGTGATAAACCCCTGATGAAGAATCCTACTGAAGGAGTTATAACGACTTCCATCTCTCCATTGGAGGCCCTTACTGCAGTAAGCACCCTTGGTGGTTCTAGCCCTTGGTGGTTTGGTGGCACCCCTCTCTTGTGACAACTCCTCTCACTGACTTGGGAGATACATGTACTTCCTCCTTCCCCTCTACCTCCTTTATTCTTTCCATTATCCTCCTCCATCATCCTCTCTTCCTCCCTAATTTCATGTTCTCCTTGCATACTGATTCAGTTTTTTCCCTGTCCTCTGCTTCCTCCATGAGTTCCCCTCTTCTTTGTTCATGCTTCTTGCTTTTTGCTTCCACTTCTCCCCCTTCTTCCTCCATCGTCCCCTCTTTCTGGACATTTCTCCCCTCTTCTCCTTGCTTCTTATGCTTCTTTCATTCTTTCTTCTATCCTCCTCCTATTGTGCTTCCCTTTCTTCTCTTTGCTCCTCCATCGTTCCCTCATCTTCCTATCCTTCTTGTTAATACATTCCTTCCTCTGTGGTTCCTTGTTTCCCCTCTTCTCCTTGTTTATGATTGTTGTTATTTTATACCCATTTGCCTCCACCATCTCCTATTGATTAATAATATTGAGATCTGGAGTTAGAATGAGTTTTTTTGTCATTTTTAATCTATTCTATTTTATTCCTGGTTGTGGTTCTTCTATCAATAAGATCTTTGATTTTCTTTTCTATAAGTAAATTATTTGTCCAATTCCTCGATTGAATTTGAATATAAGATGCTTGTGTATTTTTATTACTTATGATTTTTTTTTCATTCAACTCATTTTTATTTAATTCAAATAAGAAAGTTTGGATTTTTTTCTCCAAATTGTTTATCATTCCTTTTCTAACTAGAATTATTTTTAGAGCACCCTTTTTTTATTTCTTTGAAAGTTATTATAAAACATTTTCTTTTTATTTTTAAAACTATCAGAACACAAAAACTTTTCTTACTTTTATATAGTTTTTATAATTCATTAAAAATGGGTTAAAAAAGAAGGTTGTTTTCGTGGAGAACCAAAGGGGATTTCAGCACCCATTCCCCAAATTGTTAAAAAACAAAAATTGTCCTTTTCTTCTTTTTTATCCCAATGAGAGTCTGTACCTTAGATCCTTGCCAAGATTTTAGACAAAAAGGAAATATAATTTCTATATAAATTTTCTTCCCCTTCCTCTTCCTCCATTGTCCCTTCTTTGTCATCTTCTTTTTCTTACATTTCTTCCTTCCCTACTACTTTCGTGTTACCCCCTTCATCCTCATGGCTTCACCTTTTTCCTTCTTTAATTGCTCTATTCCCATTCCCCCCACCACTATTTCCCCTTGCTAGTAACATCCTTTTAGACCCTTCTCCAGGTTCTCCAACTTCCCAATTAATCTGTATCCTCTTATCCTCTCTCCAGCATCCTTATTCATTCTTCCAATTCCCCTCTATTGAAATCACCCATTGACCAATGTAAGTATGTACCCTTCTTCCTATATATTTTTTCTCTTATTCGCAATCAAACTATGCAATTAGTACATTAGTTATGAATTTTTTCATCTACTTCAATTTTCAATTAATATTGACTTGCACGCTGCAAAATATTAGGGGTCATCAATTTGACCTTCAACTTTGATTTTCATTTGTAGCAACTTGACTTACTCTCCATCACTAAATTATGTTTCCAAAAGTATGTGTGGACATGTGTATATAAGTACATGTATATATACATACTTATTACCCAATTATCCCAACTTTTTCCAGAATAGTTGACAATACGACCTTTTTATCCATTTTTTTGCATAATTCCCGTTCTCCAAAATTTTCAACTCAGTTGTATGTATCCTGAATACCGAATTTGGGACTATGGTTTTAGCAGTATATTGATACTTCAGTTATTTAGTTCCTTGCAATATTGCTTACCTACTTGATAAAAACTCACTATCGATGAAAAAGAGAATAAAAAGCTAATTAACTTTGGAAAAAATAGTAGAAACTGAAGCATAATTTGAATGCACTAGGATAAATTTATAATGTTTCCTTCACAATAGTGACAACCAAAATGCAAGTATAACTTTTCAAGTAATCATGTGAATCACATACATACACATGGTATCCAAGTATTTGGATCATCAGAAAGGTTTGCAATGGTAATACTAATTTTAAAGGTAAATGTGTTGGAGTGGTAAAAGATGGTGGAGACACCTCTATTCTAGGATATCACATATTGTTTTCTTCTTCCAAGGGGTTTACATTGGGTTAGATTTTCTATAATACAAATTTGGGTTTCATGAGTTTAACTTATGCCTGGATTCCATGAGGCAATCAAAGTTACTTTAGTGGTAATTGTTCGGAAATGTAATATTTGCTATGGTCTTCTTGGTGTCAATGTTACAGAGTATGAGAAATAATTGGTACAAACTTTCCAAGATTGTAACTTGATTGGGCTTATAGACTGTGAATAAGAAAAGTAAAGTGCAGAATGAGATTCCTTTTGTGTTGACAGGGCACATCTTTATATATGGACACGGGTAGTGGCCAATACCCACTTACATGATGTGGGACTAATACCATATACACATAGAATATGTAGGGACATAAAGAATAATGAATAAAGATAATAATAAATGCTTATTATTATAACACTCCACTCAAGCTGGTGCACAGATGTCATAGGCACCAAGCTTGTTACATAGGAATTTTACTCGACATCCATTGAGGGATTTTGTGAAAAGATCAGCCACTTGATCTTCTGAACCGATTGGTATAAGTACAATTTGGTGATCTTGTACGTTTTCCCAAATGAAATGAAAATAAACTTCAATATATTTGGTCCGTTTGTGAAAAACTGAGTTAGAGGCAAGGTGGACAACAACTTGATTATCACACATGAGTTCCATTGCTTGAGACTAAATGATTCCCAGTTCCTCTTAGAATATTCTTGGTCTATAGGAGATCATTGGTTACATGAGCCATTGCTCTATATTTATATTCAATGGTATATTGAGCTACCATTGTTTGCTTTTTACTTTTTTAGGATATGAGATTGTCCACCCCCCAGAAAGACACAATATCTAGAAATTGATATTTGGTCTATGCCACATCCTGTCCAGTCAACATATGAGAATCCCTACACTTTGAGATGTCCATGATTGGTGTACCATATACCTTTGCCTGGACTCTTCTTGAGATAGTAAAGAATCCTATAAACAACCTCCATATGACTACTACAGGGTTTGTCCATGAATTGATTAACCACACTAGTAGCAAAGGATATATCTGGATGAGTGACAATAAAATGATTCAATTCCAACCAGTCTTATGCATCTCCATTGATGTTCAAGGGGCTCCCCCTCCTCCTTGTACAACTTGACTTTGGGATCCATTGTATTTCTACAAGCTTTTCTCCAAGCATGCCAGTCTCTTCAAGAAGATCAAGAGTGAATTTTCTTTGTGAGATGACTATTCCATCATTAGATCTAGCAACCTTAATACCCGTAAAATATTTTAGGAGGCCTAAATCGTTAGTTTGAAATTTCTTTTGAAGAAATGGTTTAAGCTACAAAATAGCTACCGATCATCCCAATAATGACAATATCATCAACACAGACAATAAGGACAACACATACTGAAGATCATCACTGATGGAAAACTGAATGATCAAGCCTTGACTGTAGAGGACCAGATTCAAGTAGAGATTGACTAAATTTCCAAACCAAGCTCTTGGAGACCGCTTGAGCCCATAGAGAGATTTATGAAGACGAAAATCTAGGTGTGACTCCCCCTAAGAAACAAACCTAGGAGGTTTCTCCATATAGATTTCTTTAGACAAGTCACCATGGAGAAAAGCATTCTTGATATTAGCTTGGTACAAGGGCCAAGAAAAATGAACTGACAGAGAAATAAAAACACCAACAAAGGATATTTTAGCAATAGTAGAAAAATTCTCAAGATAGTCATAGCCGTATACTTGAGTGTATCCCTTGACTACCAAACATGCCTTAAACGATCAACAAAACCAATAGGTCTGACTTTGATTGAGTAAACCCATCGACACCCAACGACAACCTTGTCTGTTGGAGTAGGAACCAAACTCCAGGTGTGATTCTAGCGAAGAGCATTCATTTTATCTTCCATAGAATGACAACATCTTAGGTGATTTGTGGCAACATATATAGAACTAGGAATGGAAATATCTATTATGAATGATATGAAGGCTTTATGTGAGGGCGATAAATAGTCATATGAAACAAAGTTAGAAATGGTATGAAGAGTGCATGACCATTTTCCTTTCCAAATAAAAGTTGGTAGATTAAGGGTACTATTGTTGTTACCTAGAGCTCTAGACAGAATGATGATTGAAGGATGGTTGACATTTGGGTTTTATGACACCTAATCTTGAATGGTGTCCTTCACACAACGTGTGTAAACATGATTGATTGGGGGTTTCTCTCCTTATGACACAGGTGGAGATGACTCTCCCTAGGTAGGAGGTTCAAGTGATGTGATTTCAATGACAACCAAATGTGGGAGACTTTCTTCAAGATCCCTTACTGACTAGGGATCTTGAAAGTATGGAGTGTCTTCAAAGAAGGTGACATCAGGTGAAACCAAAAATTTGTGATCAACTAGATCATAACATTGATATCCCTTTTGAGTCTTAGAATAAATGAGGAAGACACACTTGGGATCCTTTGGACTAAGTTTGTCATGACCCGTCCCAACACTCTGAGCAAAACTGACACATACAAAAACTTTAGGAGCAACTATATTCATGGGTTGACCATGACATAAAAGTTGAAATGGAATGTATTTTTTAAGGTGGATGATGGCATGCAATCAATGAAATATGTGGCAGTGAGACATCATTGCCCCAAAATTCCTTGGGAACACTTGTATGCAAAAGAAGAGTACATGTAGTTTCAACGATGTGACAACATTTTCTCTCGACTACCCCATTTTGTCGAGGTGTGTGAGGATAAGATGACTGGTGTATAACTCCTTTGGAAGATAAGAATTGAGTAAGAGTATTACTAAAATATTCATTGGCATTATCCGTTAGAAGAATATGAATAAACCGAGAGAATTGGGTTTCAATCTCATAAAAAAGTTCTTTGTTACTAAATAAACCTCAGAATGATCTTTCATCCAATACAACCAAGTGACTCTAGAGAAATCATTGATGAAAGTGAAAAAATATTTTTGACCAAGTTTTTACGGAATCCGACATGGTCCCCAAACATCAGAATGAATAACTTCAGAACTTGACTTAGCAGTCATCTAATTCCTAAGTCTAGACAGTTGAGGGTGGAGAACCCAAAGTTTTTCTAGTGACATATGTCCATCCCGACTAAGGATATGGAGACGACAAGCTGCCACACATGCCTGGGATGCCAGCCCAAGATTGTAGACATGTAAGTTCATACTCACCACTAATCACCTTCTACATCTACATGTCATGTATCACTCAATCATTAGGGTTAAATGTGACTGAGGCTTGAAGAGAACATGTTAATTTGTTAATGGAAAGCAAATTGGAAGGAAACTTAGGAGCAAATAATGTTGATTGCAAGGTGACTGTAGGTATAGATTTGATTATCCCAATGCCTTGTACTAGAACTTTGGACCCATTAGCAATGGTGATAGGTGGAAAGGGTGTTTTCTAGTGAATAAATTGGATATAAGATGGGATCTGCCTATAATGTCATTTGTTGTGCCTGAATGAAGAACCCAAGAAGATGAACCTGCATTGGAAGATTGAGATATGCATGTAGTAGGTCCACCAGGGTGTGGCACAAAGGAAGCCATTGAAGAAACCAAGGAGAGGCTTGTTGAGAAGCTATATGATGTATGCACACTTTGTCGTTATTTTGATTTCTAATTTGGTTATTTTCTTTGTCATTTGTGCTTAATTGAATATCTTTTTAATACATATTTTACCAAATTAGTAAAAATCACATGTGCATCATTTCTTATATTTTAATATGTATTTTACATGCATTTTATATGTTTTAATTATTATAGTAATTATTTGATTTTATTCATTGATTATTTTATTGTAGATAATTATTATTTACTGGAGAAAAGTCAATACCATCGACTTGCAACTCAATGGTAGTGACATGACATCAAAGTACAAATATTTTTTGCTCCAGATTGAAAAGAAAAAGGACGTTTTACTATGAAGAAGTCGATACCATCGACTCAGACGCTGCGAACCAAATTTTAATGTGTTAAATCTAACACATATTGTATTAAAAATTATATTTTAGGTTTTCTCTTGACCTAAACATGTACGAAGGCTATAAAAGACACCATTAGAACCGCAATTGGGAGATCTATCATGGGGGGACGATACGACAACCGAACGGAGAGAGAAAAGTAGAGGAACCTTACACGGAAGACCTCGAAGGCATTTTGGCGGCGGAAACGACGACAAATTCTCTCCATCTTCTCCAGATCCACTCATTAACCCTTTCTCCAATTTACTGTATCTTGAAATTCATGTTTTACATCTTTTCGACTTACTGTGATACCATGTCATCTATTTTCAGTTAAAAACCATAATTCCTTAGGACCCGCGAGTAGCCTGGGTAATCGTTGTATGATACTTTTTACACAGTTTATCATAATTTGTCTCTCAAATCCGTGGTATGATGTCGTTTTCTCCATTATATCATTATGATTGATCACCCTAATGATAATGTAATACCTTTAATTACTTTGAAAGAAGAATTAATGGTTGAAAAGAGATGATAATCACATTAACTAATAAATCATTTGAACAAGGCGATGTACGGTTAATGGTGGAAACCCAGAGTATGATCTTCATGCACCTAGTTTAGGGTATAGGTTACTACTACCGTGGAAACGACCTATATTTAGGTAGTGAATTGTATCGCGAAAGCGAGCAATTCTGACTACATGCCACTACCCGGAATAGGAGACGAATTAGGATAATTGTGTAGGAATTTGTACAACGAGAACCTGCAGTGAAACCGCAATCCCAAGGATTCCATTTTTAATTGATTAAACCAACCATTTAATCGATTGTTTTGTTGCCTTTTACTTTTATTTTCTTTTTCAATCAACTCTTGTTTTCAGCTTAGCTGATCAATCCTAATTAGTAATAGTCTTTAACCTCATAACTCCCCGTGTTCGATAACTCGGGACTCATAATCCCATATTACTTCGACACGTACACTTGCGTATTATACGCACGTTATATGCGTGTCACTATACACTGAGAGAACTAATTATACTCCTCATTTGTCACCTGAATATGACAGCTGGAGTCCCCTAGAGTGTTATACTCCTCATTTGTCACCTAAATATGACAACTGGAGTCCCCTAGAGTGTCATCATTGGATGCCATATTTGTAGATGTGGTTTTGGTAGGACACCCATGGAGTTCTTAGCATGTTTCTTTGTAATGCCTCATCTTGCCACAATGATAGCATTCTGGATGTCTATGTCCTCCAGTAGACCTACCTCCATGACCTATTCATCCCCCTCATCCTTGTCTACGAGTAGTAGGGCCAATGTTGATGTAACGAACTCAATTTTTAGTGTCCCCCGATTAAGGAAGGATCTTCAAGTTGAGAGTCATTACCTGAATTCCCAAGGATCCAACTTTAGCAAATAACAAATAATAATAAATAATTTTCAATAATTTCAAATACTATTTGCAAAATGTATAATGAGACTCTTCCACGGAGTTACGTGAATTTTAAACCTAAAAACTATTGCATATGAGAAGGAGTGTTGCATCTAACTAATCCTCTTGACTTAGCTTTAGTTTCTTTGATTTATTTCATCTGTTTCACCATGCCTTGATATCATCGTTTGTGGAAGTTACTTAAAAAGTTGAAAATCAAAATGCGATCAACTCATTTCTATACTATTTACGTGGGGTGCAACCAAAATATGTGAATGTAGGTATAACAATATAGGCAACCATAGCAACAAAAAATATTAAATAATCAAGCATGCATTTTTCTGTTTAACTTCTTGACCCATGTTTGTTCACTCTATTTTTAGGGGAGTCTTTGTGGGGTACCCTATCTTTAGGGTTAGGTCCCTACAGTGGACTCTCATAACCTTCCCTCACCCAAATTGGGTTTTATATTGGACTTCCTTTCCGGCTTGTCCTATAGTGATCCTCCTATCCGAGCTTGATCACTAGTCATAACAATGACTTTTTCCACCCACAAGCTCATTCAACTCATCAGATATAGCAATTTGGGTTTGAATAAGTTATGTTCATATAGGGTAATACACATAGGGCGTTATAATTTACAAGAAATAAATAAACATCCAAGTAGGTTATTGGAAACACATGAGAGAAACATCTGGATAAACATCAGAAGTCGATAAGATGATTATCCATAATTAACCATGTACCTCATTTCCATGCAGATACCATACAACATGCACTTCACACACATAAGCAAACATTCAAGCATTCAACATAAAAAATGAACCATTATCTGCATGTATGTATACTCTACAGTGTCACCAATCATATTCAATACATACTAATGTAATATATATCCTGAACTAGGATTTGAGGTTTTCTTGGGTTTGGACAAGGAATAAGGGTACAAATCCTAACTCAATCACATTATGATTTAGGATTATAAATGCATATTAAACATTATGTGGAACCCTAATACCAGATTTATCATATACTTGCATTATGAACATTTGGAATCACTTATGAGCATTAAAGTTATGATCTTTGATTTTTAAACCCTAATTACACATGTTGATGATTCACTTTAGGAACCCTATTTATACATCATCATCTTAGATTTCCATTATATTCAAGAATGTCAGATTATAACATGAACTGCGAGGATTTAACATATTGAACACCTTAATCAACAATTCTAGGGGTTATATATATAAACCACTTATTAATCATATATTAGTTCTAATTTTGGGGTTTGAAGCCTAATTAGAGCCTAGAAACATTTTATTTGTGTTCTACTCCTTTTGCTGATAATCTGGTATATAATTTCATATCATCAGAGCTACCATCAATTTTTACTAGAATAATTGGAAGATTAACATAAATGAACCAATAGTAAAATGCCACATAGGCAATTAATTGGACCGCCCATCTTATCCATGCTACTAGATCCAACCAATTGGTACATGCCACAATGATTCTCCAGGTTTGCATAGATGGGGTTGAAAAAAGGGAAATGACATGATTAACTCTTACTTGCCACATATGTGTGGAATTTGGATTATTTTCACATTAAGCACATAAACCCTAAAATCACTCTTTTAGTTACTGACTTAGTCCAATTAAACAACACCATCTTATAGGAAAAATATCACAGTTCTAGAAAATGTTTTAGTTTATTTTTATAACATGTAGATGAATTGATATGAATTATTTAATATTATAGTAACTACTTATTTATGAAACATAGCGCCATGACCAATTACTGATTTATCCTTGCATATAGTTTGAAATCATTTAGCATGAAAGGGTTATATCACTACATTGCTTGCATATGATGTTAAAATCAAACTAAAATAGAAAGGACAAAAAGATAAAAAGCTCATGATTGACAGGACATGGTGAAATCTACATAGGGTCAAAATAGGGAAATTAATGAAACTGATGTTTTGGGTATATCCCATAAATTTATGAGAAGACTGCTGGTCTATGTTGCAAAATTAGTCAACCACACTTGAAATGCAGTCACCCCTATCACAAATGAAGGAGAGAGGTGGTTTACATGAACTCACTCAATTGCAATGAATCGTGTGTTGGGTTCCAAGGGGACCATAAGACACGAACTCCTTGCCACTATGGCAATCAAGAGACTAAGCTCCCCGAGGATCTTAAATAATAAGATTTAGGGTAAATGTCAAGACCTTAGAAAGATTTAGCGTGCTAGACCAAAATCAAATACAAAGAAACTTCTTAGATTATAGGTCGGAATTGGGGAGAAGCATGCACAAAAAGAGCACATGGAAGAAGAACCAAAATAATGAAAAGGGGAACTACTGAAGAATGGTTGGAATTGAAGTCCTCAATATCTTCCTAAAGATACAAGGGTGAGTTCTTAGCCCCCTTCATCCATAGATATGGTTAGAGATAGGGTGACCAACTAGGCTTCTCTGACAAGAGTAGTGTGAGTTGGGGAAATAGGGTAGATGGGAAATTGGGTCAATGTAGCACAAGGTATGACTATAATACGATTTCTAAACGGTTGAAAAATAGTATTTTTATAACCTCCAACCCCTAGATTGGACTAAGACCCAAGGGTGGCCAAAATAGAGAGAAAGAAAGAGCTAGGATTTACTGGGGCTCTAGACACCCTTGGTATCATTCACTTCCGCTTCATGCAAGGATAGTGAAGGGGTTTTCAAAGAAGAAAAAGAAGGAGGAGGAGGCTGAGACGGGTGGAGAATAATTTGGGGAACTGTGGATATGAACATGGAAGGGGGTCAGGTGAGAAAGATAAAAGATGCCCCCTCAGGCTGAATTGGACCATGTATAGATTTAAAAGAAACCAACATTGATCATTCGATTAATGAACTCATCATGTATATACGAAAGCAAGCCCACTTGATAAAGTAAATTAATGGGATTTATAGAATTTTCGTGAAATAAATCAGATAATAAATTCATTTAGATCCTTTATTTCCAATTTAAATTGGGAGAGTAATTAATGCCAAATTAACATGGAAATGACATACAAGCTAATTGAGCTTTATAATTAGTTTCTTCTTTGGGATCACCTCTCTGATTATTTAATACATTTAAGTATAATTTATTATTGGTGTATATGTTACCATAATAAATAAATACCTCTAATAACTTGATATTTGGTTTAACTTAGTTTTATCTTTCCAATAAATGTATTATCATAATCTTACCACAAATTATCATCAGTAGTTTACTTTAGTTTTCACTTTAAAGATTATCCATTATGTATTAGGGTTCAATGATGTTATTTCCAATTTATTCACCAAATAATTATCTATAGCTAACATATTGAAATTAAATTCCTTTTTAGAATTATTTCCCCATGACGTACTTTCCATATTTCTTAATAAAACTAAAACTTTTATATGATCCATGATCCTTTTATAGTCACTTCATGATATTATTATGCAATCAAGATCACAATATATGTTTAGAAATCTTTTATGCTGCTTTAGGTGTTACCCATCATTATTTTTGACATGGAAACATTATGAAACCATACTAGTTGAATGATTTAAATCACATATGATTATATATACATGTATTATCTATAGTATAAAATGCATCGCCATCATGCTACACATGATTATATGGGTCTTCATACTATGCCATTATCAAATTAGATGAATGTTCACATTTAAGTGAGTTGGGTGTAGTATAGAATTTATTCAATTATTAACTATTCATTGATAATAGTCTTCTAAACACCAGCTATCACCATACTATTAAGATACCTCAATATATAGCTTAAACCATTTTTGAAGATTGCTTCACAATTAAGGCCAAAGGGTTCTAATCCTCAGAAAGTGGGTTTCCAAAGTTAGGAAGACATATTTTGATATGGTACATCATTCCTCCCCTTGAAGAGGATTTTTTCCTCAAAATCTTATCATCAGTACACTATCATCCAACTACTAAAAGAGTTAATCTAATAAATCACGTTAAACGACACTAAAGTAAATAGGGTTATATATCCCTATTTTAGTCATGATTACTTGATATGTTGATGAAGTACATATTTCATGCCTCCATTTGAAATATCTCAATTAAGTAGGACTACATTATTTTCTTTTTAACAATCCTTGAGTTAACATTAGAATCTAGACAGTCATTGGGTAAAACTCTCCATATCTAAATGAAGTGTAAGGAAGTAGGTCTGCTAAAACATTAGCACAACCATATCTTTCTATTAATCACTCCATTGTCAAATCTAGGCATTTCTATCTAAGTTGTTCTAGAGTTTCTCTCTCATAATGCATATATTCCTTTTTACTTAGCTCAATATGCCAAAAAGTTTAAAATACTCTTATGTTTTACATGTAGTACAATAGAATAGCTCAAAAATATTTTGTAGATGGTCTCTCATTACTCTCAAGTTCATGCATGTAAGAGAGTGTGTGTGAAAGAGATATTTATTTGATGGAATAATTATATCTAAATTACTTGTTTATGTTTGAAATAGTAATTTTGTAGCATCTAACTTACTTTCCACTACATGTGATGTTACCTAAGGTATTCATATTTGATAACATGCAATTTTTTTGATGTTACATGCCTATTTTATCCTTCATTTACCTCATTATCAAAGGTTTCTGTGGATAGTATTGCATTCTCTTAGATACTTTCTATAATTTACCTTTTTCTAACAATAACTTTGCACTTTTTTCATAGGAAACCATCAATTTCGAGGGTCACAATCATATCATTGGTTGATGAATAGGCAACAAAGTCAAATTACCAGTTTCATAGGTCACAATAAAACCATTGGTTGATAACATCCAACTGTCAACCGATGGACAATATGACAAAGGATATGCATTCATTCATTGGTAGCCATCTAACAATGAAAGATCAACCCCCTTCAATTGACAATATTTCTTCCATCAACCAAGAGAAAGGATGCCATCATTCGTCAACCAACAATATGCAGATCTATCATAAAATGGGAAGACAACATTAACAACTGTGAGATGTCAGATTTTGTCTTCTAATAGGGAGGCAAACAATGTTTACCAACAAAACTTTTGCTACTATCAAGTGACAAAACCACTGCCTCCAAATTTTTATGGTCATTATGAGCTACCACCTTTTGAGAAAGGTGTTGACATCACCAATCAATGGCATCTCTGAAACCAACCACCAACCGGTGGAACCTCTGAACGAAGCTATCCCCATCTCAGTTAGTTGAGTAAAAACCTCGAGGCTGTGCCATGGATCTTGAAACACAAGTAAACTCCCATCTTTGGGTACCTAAAGTGTGCCACCATTCCCTATGAATGAGGACCCCAAGCCACTAAACAAAGGTACTTCACCCATTTCAACAAAGTGTTGTCTGGATCCAACCAAACAATGGATCTTGGAGTAGACAAAGATGAGAGTGTAAGCTTCATTGGTTCTCTCGTCCGCTTCTACAAGATTCCACATCTGCCTTTCAAAGGAGATTGACCATGGAGGCCATCATCCATTTTCCATCACCACCTTCATGGAGTGGAGATCTCCATCGATGTCCACTACTATCTATGACTACTATTTTGTTGTGTATCATCCTTGTTTCCCAATTTTTTCATCTCCCTTACATTTTTCATTTGGTTATGGACACCATCATTTGTAAATCTATATAGTCTCCCATGAACGTGAGTGACTACTCCACCTTACTTGGTTTGGAAGTAGCCACCAAGGGTCTCCCAACATGTAAATATTCATATTCAATTTAATGTATCTACTCTTAGTAGTTTTATCTCCTTACTCTTGTTCTTAAAGGATTTACTTTAATGATTAGATACCATTTTGTGATTTTGATTTCTAATGCCTTAAAAGAGTAGTATTAGTTTAGATCTAGAGTTAACGAGTAGTATGAATGCATGAAAGTGTTCTAATACTATACTAATTATTGTATGTTTGTATACTCAATTGTCCTTTTTGCTATCTTAAGAGAGAACCTACTTACAATTTAGATCTAACCTGATTTCAAGAGAGGAGGGAATATACACTTATGATGATTTCTCATAAAATATTCTAAGGGTATACAATGGGGTTGAGTATTGAATGTTGGTGAGAGTTATTAAATAGTGAAATCTAATTCAAGTTCCATATGAAATAGATAACAAAGATTGAACTCACATTTTCTTCATTGACTTGGATTTATTTTACTTTTGGTATCTTATCTTTGTTTGATCACTTTGTTCCAAAATGAACACTCAATCTACCTTTTAGTTTGAATTAGCAAAGTTTAGATCTTTAATCCTAAACATCTTGTCACCATTATCGCTAAGTTCAACCCCTTTTACTACACAATGTCCCATATTGTTGTTACGAACGTCTAAATATCGAATATAAATTTAAAGTCTGGTTACTCTCAATCCTCCTCTATTTTGGACGCATGATTCATCCGTGATCAACTTCTAGCATTCTTGTCAAGGACAAGTCAACCAACAACTGGTTAAGAAAAATCTACCTAGACTTTGTTAGTGCTTTTAAATCTATCAATAGACTTAAATGCACACTCTCTTAGTCCATATACTCTATATCTTGAAATCTTCTTTGACATGTTTGATATGTCACTTTGACTCGTACCATTATTTCATGTACTTAGTGTGACCTGAATTTTTCTTCTCCAAGATAAGAAGTCGTTTCTATCAAAGGGAATTGAAGAGAAATTGGAATCAAGAATGGAAATGGGAACAACCCACCACCACAATCCCCACATGTTGGAGGTGGAGTAGGGCAAAAGCCACCACCCACTTGATAAATGTGTTTTCATCATTTTTATTTACATCTTTTAGACATCTTTTTAGGATTTTTTTGTTATTTCTTTTCTTAGTTTTATAATTAATTTCATTATATTATATTTTTCTCTTTAGGTAGAATTTTAATTATATTTTCTTGGATTTTTGTAGGAAATGAGATAAATATTCTTGGAGTATAATTGCACAATTTGCAGCAGTCCTGTAATTATTGTATACCCATTACCAAAAGTGACATAACTCTTGTATACAAAATCCAAATTGAGTGTACAAGTATTCATTGGAAAGGAAATTTAATTTCCTAAAATAATATCCAATTATTTGGATCTCTTTTGTAACGACCCTACCTCCAGGTAACCCCCAATTAAGGGAGACCAAGAAGTCAAAGCCGTTATTCCAATTTCCTGGATCAAAGGTTCAACAAATAATCAGTAATAATTATTAAATTCTACCATGACTATACTAAAAGCTGGAATAAAAATAAAACTTTGCATACATTTTTTTCAAAAACTTAGATATCTAACTTCTATCCACCTCTGGACTCTATTCTAACTAATCCTCCTTGCACTTTATTTCTTAATTTCACAATATGTCACTTTACTGTTTGTCCTTTTCAATTTGTACCTAAAAGGCCGACAAACAAAACGTCGGTCAGCATAAATGAATATGCCAATATGTGGGGGAAACAATAATCAGGAAATTATATGTACCAACATATTGCAAGCAATTATGGTTTAGCAAGCAAAATTTATATCTTAAACATAACTACTCAATCGATACATACCCTAACTTGTGCGCTTGTCCCTGCAGTGGGCATGGATACTACCTCTCTTATGGTAGATCCCAACTAACCCCCATGATCCTACCTAACATGTAGATCAATACCTAGGGTTGAAGAGTCGCATGGCACTACCCATAGGTAGCCCAATCCCTAACTCATGATATGCTGAAGAGTTGCATGGCACTACCCATAGGTAGCCCAATCACTGACTTATGATAACCTGATGGTCCTACCTACCAGGTAGACCATGTACTAGGTCATCCTTTTCATCATTAGCAAAGCCACATAGGAGGAATAGGATCTGAGCTAGTTAGGTATACATATTTCAGGTGATAATCATAGTCACTTTATAGTTGCATGAAATAAAAGTCATCCAAGCATTTTTTTTTGGAAACCAATAAAACATCTGAGAATCGCCGTGAAACTAAAGCAATTAACCATAAGTGTAACCACATACCTTTTCTTGAGCAAAAGAATAAAAACTTAATAGAATATCCAATCAAGCACTTTAAGGCAAACAACCCTTAATTCCTAAAACATATAGATTATCTAGTGTCAAAACACCTTCCTAATGACATGAGGATATTTTCTAAGGCTTCTAAGCCCTAAGGGTCCATTAGGGTTTCTTAGGTTTCTTTATCCAATCTTTATTGCCTTTTTAGACTAGTTACCCTAAAAAGGTTTCTTATTCACAAAACCCTAATCATCTCAATTATCTTCATTAAGGATTCTTTATTCCAAACTATGTTCAAGAATCATTATATTACAGTTCTATACTTGCAATTTCGGATTATAACCACCAAAACTCATATTTCCCAAATTAGGGTTTTTAGTCCATTAAACCATTAACATGATCATAAAAACCCTAAAACCAACATACTAAACATCCTTTTATTATTTTACCCCTTTCTTTTACTCTTAATAGGTTAACATTGATAAAAAAACATAATCAAGATTAATCATGATTGTTTTTATATCTTTCTAGAGGTTTTCTATCATTTAATGCATTAAAATATGTAAAACCTTATACTTTTTTAATAGCATCTACAAACAGGCTCTAATATTATTTTTATCAGGCTCTACACATTTTCTGATCAAAAAACACTACTTACTTGCATTTTTCTGCCAAAGGAATGATTTTTAGTTAATTAAACAAGATCACACCATTTTCTTGAATTTTTGACTAGAGAGGCGACTTACTTGGATTTTGTGGATAAACCCTGGCCGTTGGATCTCGGGTCATCGCTGACCAAGCTTGATCCAACGCTCCTCCTTGTGCGCGCCCACTCACATCTGCTAAGAACACGACTACTCTCAGCTGTTGATCTGCTTCTTGGTCCACAATAGACCCCGATCGAAGGGCTGCTGCTCCTCGTCCTTTGCTCGATCCAGCAATAGGCTCTGCAACGGTGCCGTGGTGGAGAGCTTGCCAGAGCGACTTGGTTCCTTCGACTCGGAGTACGAGATAGCAAGAGATGGTGTTGTTCGGGTTCGTGAGGGCGAGAGGAGTCGAGAGGGGGTAATATTTATAGGATTGGGGGTCGAAACCTAGGGCTCTTAACCCTTACCTCCGCCTACCCTCGAGGTGGATTTGGGCATTTCTCCTAGTCGCCACAAAAGCACAAGAAAGTAGGTTTTAAATGATCGGAATTCCATCATTAATCCAATAATGAGCTTTCCATGTTTGCACATGCGCTGGTTTGTGAGGAAAATCGAGGGAAATATCCCTCTGTAAAGACGACACTTTCCTTTTCGGACTCAAGTTAGGAGACACACAGCTGGCATTGGATCTCGATCCAATGGCTGGCGTCGTTCGTAGTTATTTTTAATTAAATCAGAAAATATGTGACATTTACTATAATCACAACACTTTAGGGAATCCTGTAAAAGCCATAACTTCCAAACCGAGTTTCCAAGGAATACCAATTTTTAAAGGAAAGTCCATAAAGACTTAATATATTTATGTTCCAAGTTTGGAGACAAAATAAAAAAGGAATAACTCCTTTTCTTCATTTGCAAGTCAATGACTTATAAGGCATTTATTTATGCCTAAACCTTATATTTTCTCTCTCCTAATCTTTTATTTTCTTTATTTTGATTCCTTTTATTATTAGAAACCACGTAGACATGAAATATTATCCAAGATGGGTCCATTATCCATATTTCCACATGTTTCTTATATTTCATTTCTTCTTAATAAAGCAATATTTAATTAATCCTCTTTTTCTTGTTGCATTATCTTTGCAACTTGGACTCCTTGGAACCCAAGGAATCCAAAAGGCACAAAATCCACCCTTGAGGGATATTCCTTTGCCTTCTCGAGGTGTCTACATCTCCATTTTCTCTTTTTCTTATTTATTCATTTATTATCTGAATTTCCTTTTCAAAGATTTCTCTTTATCTTTTATTTCCTTTTTCCTCTTTTCCTATTTCTTCCACTAGAAATCACATATAAACAAAATTTATTTAATTGGGGCCATTAATGCCACCTTCTAGAGATTTCTATATAATTCTCATAAATACTTTGCTTAATATTCATTATCTTGTATCTTTTTCTAATATTTGGACTTTTCTTCTTTTCTTCTCTTTTATATCCATTATTGGATTAATATAATAATAGGAACCACGAAATTCCTATCAAAAGGGAGATTGGCAAAGAAATCCCTTCTTTGAAGCACATCATACAACCTTTTCAATTAAGTCCATATTCATAAAAACATTACATTTAAATTATGAAAACATATGCAAAATTGAGGTTGTAACATCCTTCCCATCTTATAAGAATTTTGCCCTCAAAATTCCACCAAACATATAAACAATTCAGGATAAGACTTTTCCATATCCGTCATTGGCTCCCATGTGGCTTCATCCTCTCCATGGTGCTTCCAAGGAACCTTTATCATCTCATATTCTTTACTCCTGATCCCTCTCTCACCTTGGTATCTCGTACCCTTATAGATGACTCAGGGTAAGTTAGCCTCCCTTGGGAGCTCACTAGGTTTATTGCTCAGGCCATGGCTCGGGTACCTCACATAGTGCTCTAGATCAGACTTGTGGTACACATCATACATCACATTATCCTCAGGGGTAAGGCTAAACATAACCATATCCACCAATCCATCCCAAATGGACCCATGTATCAGGGCCTCATCTTTCTCAGCTATAGCTCATAGGGGTCAGATTTTCATATCACATATTCTCCCACAATGAACTGCATGTTAGTCTACTTTGCATCAACTCATGACTCATGTCGCCCTGGGCTCTCTTTCAGACATCGCACGATCAAAGTGACTTCATCTGCACACACTTTGACCTTTTTCTGACCTTCGCGAGGTCCCTTCACCCACATCATCTTAATGAAGCGGTGAATGACACAGCCTCCCTTACAGAGCTTCTTACATCCCGATATTGGCTATGGTGGCTAACATCACAACTTTTATAAGACAAGAACTGTCTCCATGTATCACCCTGAATGGGCACACACACACTCATCAGACCCTCTAGTCTAGATCATACTAACCATCAGTTAAGGGTGATAAGTTGTACTAGCATCAAGTTTGTCATGTACTTACTTCCACCACATGGAAGTGAATCTTTAGGTCATACTCATGGTGTAGTTAACCATCTCTCTTACATGTAGTTCAAACAGATCAGTCCCTTGACAGTACTCTCTCTTTCTCTTTAGACTATGTCATCTAGGTAAGGCAATCTACCATAACCCATATTGCACCTTGACCTTCTTTGGTCCATGGGAGACTTGCCACGACATCCATAGTGATGAACTCCCATACCCTCTCAGGGACTTTTATCCTCTATATCCACTCAATAGGTTATTGGTGTTCATCCTTCACCTCCTGACATGCATGGTGACAAGCCACATGCAACTCCGTACACTTCTTAGGCATCCAAAGTACTACTGCCACTTATTATCTTAGTAGTAACATGGTGTATGGTGAACTTAAAAACATGATCTCATGTATGTCATGATTCCTCTAGGTTGATTCCCTAAAACACTCTAGTCATGGGTTTCATCACCTTCTTTCCCAGAGAATTGCATCTGAGGTTCTACCACCATCCTTCTATCACAACAAGCCCTAGGCTGGCTAACCAAACAACTACTAACTAACAGATCTCGTTATATCTGAGTGTTAGCCAAACATATCTCACTACTTAGGGTTCACCTAACTACCTAGACTAGGCAGCTACATCTCAACAAGAGCATCCATTACCACCTTTCATTTTTATGTGTTAGGTAATGTTGAAGACATACATCTCCATGTATTCCACTAATTATCTCATCTAGGACTATAAGTCTATCTTAATCAAGAAAATATGAGTTCATCCTCTTGGTTATCGAACTCAACCTTGTATAACTCATATATTCCACATAGCTCATGACAAAAACATCCTCATAAGATGACTACCTTAGTTCTCTTAGTGTTTGTAAACCATCCACGCATCATACACTCCATAAGGGTATGCTATTATCTTTATCCTCATACATCATAGCAATGTTTCCACTCACATCATCTTTATCCTTATTGTATGGCATGCATATTGCCCTATCTCTCACCCCCATAACGAGAGGAAATAAGCATTTGGCTGCAGTCCAAATTCAGAGTTCTTCCCGTTCCAAGAGTAGAGATGGTGCATCCCACATTGCCAGTACACCTTCTAGTCTAGCTTGAAACGTGCAACACATGT
The DNA here is from genome assembly GCA_963693085.1 of Alisma plantago-aquatica. Taxonomy (NCBI): domain Eukaryota; kingdom Viridiplantae; phylum Streptophyta; class Magnoliopsida; order Alismatales; family Alismataceae; genus Alisma; species Alisma plantago-aquatica. Next base: position 497,341,360 of record OY856415.1, read on the forward strand.
CCCTACATTATGAACATCTCGATATCAAGGTTACTTCCATGGAAAACTGGTCTCGAACCCACTTGGATCATCATACCATCCTTGGTCACTCTAGGTCTATAGAGTGTCGGCACTTTTAGGGTCATACCTCTTCCCTTATGCATCCAGAGAGTGCCTTCCTCATCCGCCCTTTGGGTCCCATGAGTTCATGAAGGTGATCAATCTTCTAACCCATGGCCCTCAGAAAATTATAGTTGTTACCTCCCGACCCATTGGTCATGTGCAAATAGGGAATTAGCCAACTCCTACTCCCATCAGTCTGATCCCTACCTGACCCTGGGATAGACTTAGGATCCTAACATAGTACATATCCAGCGTGAAACCTTACCCAAGTCTCCATCATCTCTCTCGACATTCGTGGTCTGACTTACATCCTTTCGTATGGATCATGTCGACCTATCTATCTCAACCAGGCCTCATATCGGTGACCTCCATGGTAACACATCCACATGCACTTAGAAATGGTTATATGTGGGTCTACATGTTCATTCTTATACTATGTACTCTCCACTTAGCTTCTCAAGATCCTATGAGACCTCTTTAGGTTACCTCAAACCCAACAAAAGTTGTACATACCGTACAGAAGTGTCCCTCTCCCAGGATGGGGGGAAACTACATCTTGATAGTAATAAATGTCACAAACATCTCTACGTCTAAGGTTTATATCCACATGAGCATGCTTAGCCCTAGCAAGCTACTAAGGCACATAGCTAACAAACAAACCACCTTCTAAAACATACTAGGTCTCCATGGTAGGTCATACTTGTTCTCAATCCTCAATATTGGACCAAGATCATACTTGCCCATGTCAATAACTTATATGTGAGGGGTTCATCAAACATACACCTTAATCCAAGGGGTTTCCCTTTCCACTAAACATGAGGGGTTCCATGCTCCCATGCATAGGAACTCAAACATCTGTGTGAGCATCAGGTGCACCAAGAACTACTACTTTCCCTCTTATAGGTCTAGGAACCCTAGGTTCACCTCTTATGCAACAACTATCCAACTCTATGCTCAACATTCTAACAACAAACCAAGCATATATGAGGTGCATCATGCACGTCCTATTATCCTTCCACTTGAACAACACCTCAGAGTCGAGTCCTCCTCAAGGACAACCAACTAGGTATAAGACCTTACAACTTGTTATAAACCTCCTCAGGGTCTAAGGAACTCTTCTTCCTATCCCTAGTAGGTAAGCACCTATATCATCTGCACATAGGTACCAACAGCCTCATATTTCTTCAATGGTTTGGTTCCTCTAAAGGCAACCAAGATACAAAAAGCCTCCAAGGGTCATGCATGAGGCAACCACAACCATCCACTTAGATCGCAACATACCCAACTTCTCAAGGTTCCTCATATCCCAGATTCTAAGCTTCCAACCTTCTTATTTGGGTCTTTCTCTCCCTCTCTCTCCAGAGCTAACCCTACAAACAACCTTGCCACTGGAGGTTCTCTCTCTAAAAGGTTGGATCAAGCTCTCATGCATACACTTACATGGGTGAAACCTACGTTCACTCAAGAATATTTATGTAAGGACCCTGACCTGTGTTTAGGGCTTACCCTGTTTGCTTTGCTTAACCTTGATGGTTTGATGCTTGCTAATCACCTTTAACTTGTGGCAACACATCCCATTATCACACAGATAATGAGGTGTTACGCAAAAATGTGCGGAAATCACCATAACCATAGCTTATCAAAACACGGGTTAATTAAAACCGATTGCGGAAAACTGATAAACTGAGAAACATATTACATTCCAGTCCACATCCTACAAGAAAACATGCTATATACATATCCATACCAGCCTGGATACATGTCCACAGCTTAGAGAAACAACTTGTCCTGTCGTAACATGAGTTCATCACCTGTTATATACATAAAGGCCCACATCCGACCAGCAGCAGGATATACAAACGTCATCGGTCGTACATCGTTAAACAACGTCAAACACTGCCAAGGACCTGAGAGTACAGGGATGACTCTAGACTCTACTACAAAACATCCAAAACAGTTGCGTCTCCAAAGCTTGCCTTCTACTGATCTTCTTGCTGCTCAGTCGCAACTCCGCGACCACCACCACGACAAGCTTGACCACCTAAAAAGGGTGCAAACCAACGGAGTGAGACAATTGAACATTGTCCCAGCGGGAGGCATAACTCCCAGCCAAAAACTACAAAACCTCTGATAAGATAGGGCTTATAATAGCAGATTACCGATAAAGGATATAACAGGAGTAGTTTATGAAAAGCAAAGCCATTCTTACCATTAAACTTACCAGCTGTTCAAATGGGCATATAACCAATATATTTCCCAATGGAACATGATTGACAAGATAATATATGAAACTTACCACGTATGAGAAATGCGCAAGCAACTGTAGGATAATTAAAGTTAACTACACAAACAAGGCCTCAACCAATGTTTCGTGTTTGTCTTCAGTAGTATATACTAAACGGCTGGATTACATTTTATTATGCCCTAAGGAAATGATCCGTACCGTTCAAATCCAACCTTCGGCTGTGAAGCCCATATCCGGTGCCATACAAGGTCAATGGAAGAGCCGGAATCCAAGACCTCACCCCTCGTGGTCAGTACACGAGAACACAAAGTAGGACCACAGTCTCATGCTCAAGTGGTCATAAGCCACAAGGTCAGCTCCTTAGGCTACCCTTCCTCTAGCCCACCTTGGTACAGGTCACGGCGCTAGTAAAACTGAGCCACGTGTCTAAACATCGTGCTCTGAGCCATGAACGCATTCATGCTCATCATATCATATATCTGGAGCCATGGGCCATGTTCACCATGCTAATCACATATCCGAGTCTGCAACCGCAGCTGCACTCATTTCACCTCTCTATTTGAGGCTAGGAGAAACCTCACATATTCAAAAATATGCGCTCCGGGTTGACCCGCAGGAGAACCCGTTTCACCATCACCCTATCCTGACTGATGATGGATCTATGGCCAGGGAAACTACATGATAGATTTCACTGTGATTAATTAGTATCTTTTAGATGGATTGCAAGATTCAACCAAGTTGTATAACATACAAGATATAACAAAAAGGTAAACAACATAAACTCCACATTATGTGATTTCTACAAATTTACATTACATTGATCCATTACAAGGATCTCACATCACATGTTATCACTTGGCCTCTTGCCAACCATCTAGATCCATCTCAAGGATCATCACATATCATTGGATCTCAATCCCTTATCACATAGTGCCATAGCCTCTCAAGGCTTTCATCAACATTATGGAACATCATTCATAATACACCTGTCATCATAGTATTTACATATAACCATTTCTCATAGACTTTCATTTGGCTAAGCATTACCTGCATGGTTAGCATCATTCAATAACCATATGAATAATAAAGAGACTCATATTATTAACATAAGGTGACAATCAGGGTTAAGTATATTGCCAGCACAAAGTGACAACAATAATTACATCCATGCCTCATCTTAAGGTTACATATGCAAGCACATTATCAAGCAACCCTAATGCATGCTTATTAGTATTACTCTTGGCATTAAAGAGATAATCAAGGTAATCACACTCATACACATGTGCTTCACCTTGCTTCATCATCATGCTAAACATACAAACTAGCATTATTATTACTGCTACCATAGTTACTATCTTTATCATTAAGAGAGCAAGGAGTCACCAATGATATCAAGGGCATATATAGATCAAGCCGTTTCATGATGCAAAGCACCCTTACAAAAGGTACCCAAAACCCTCACCAAAAGAAGTGTATCGGGCAAGGCTCACTAACATAGTGTCGGGCAAAGCTTACCCTCACCCAAGGCCAAGGCGTGCAGCCTAGTCAGGCGTGCAGCGCACAACACAGAAACAAGGGTGAGCGTGCAACTCTGTTGAGCGAGCAACCCCAAGGCGTGCAAGGTGTGTATCGAGCGTGCGAGCAGGGTGAAACTGAGTGAGCAGAACAGGTATCGTGCGAGTAGGCTATCGGGCGGCACGGGCTGGTGTCGCGCGAGCAGGGTATCGGGTGACAGGATAGTCAGATGTGCAACTAAAATCGGGTGAGCAGGGGAATGCCGGGTGAGCTAGGTATTGGGCGAGCAACATGGTGTCGGGCGACACGGATACAGGACGAGCAACAGATGTTGGGCGAGCAGAGTCTACCGGGCGAGCAGCCTGCCGGGCAGAACTAGCTCAAGGCGTGCAAGGTTAGAATGCTCACCCGCCCAAGGAACAAGAGGGATACATTGCTCATTCAAGCCGTGCAAGGGCAACTAAGCCATGAGGGCTGTCAGGCAGCACCTCCACAAGCACCAAACACTCAAGATACCTCTTCTCAAGGTCATCTAAATGATCTCACCTTCTTGCCCAAGGTGAGAAGAGAGTCTTGCTCAAGCCACTAGGTCACAAGCTCACCTCAATCGATTAGGAAGGAGGGGTGATGCTCATGACACTAGGACCCAAACTCACTCTTCTAAACCAAGGGGAGAGAGGAGTGTTGCTCTCCTATAAACCCTAGATCACAAGGATCAGCCAACATGCAAGCTAAACCAGAACCAAACTACTAACATACATAGACAAGATTAAAGCAACATATATGAAAAGAGGGTAGAGTAGTTAGAGTTAGAGTTATGCAACCCGCCTTAAGCTCCAAGCTTCAAGGGATGTCGACCACCAAAGCTCCTCTAAGGGGGTGTCAACCTCTAAGCTACTCTTTCAAGGGTGTATCAGCCACCACTCTTCTTCTCCAAGGGTGTATCAGCCTCCAAGCAAGGAAAGGAGGGAGTGTGTCGTGCACAAGAGGGAGAGGAACTAAAGGGACCTCAAGCTAAGGAAGGAACCATCTATATAGAAAGAAAGGGAGGAGAAAACAAGGTTGGTCCATGCTAGGTGTCGTCCACCCATGGGACACTTGTCTACAACCTCAAGCCACCACTCCTAGCAAGGTTTAAGACACTTGTCCAAGGCATGCACCAAGTGTCCACCAAACAAGACCAAGCATCATGGGTGACACACCAAGCTTGCACTAGGGCAACATACCTCCTTGTTGGCCGACACACACCCCACTTGGCCGACACAAGGCTCAAGCAAGCCCAAACAAGGCACCTCAAGGCCCAAACGAGCTCAACAAAGGCCCAAAGAACTCAAGCAACAAGCCCAAGCCTTCCTCTCAACCCTAGAGGAAGCAAAGAGAGAGAAGAACACCTCTCAAGGTGGTAAACTTGCTCACAAAACCCTAGACTTGGGTTATTTGCAAGCAGCACCTCCAACTCTCAACAAAGCACAACCAAACCCTAATCACCACTAAAGGTGATTAGCAAGCATCAAACCATCAAGGTTAAGCAAAGCAAATAGGGTAAGCCCTAAACGCAGGTCATGGTCCTTACAATCTAACCCCTTTTAAGGGATTTCGTCCCCGAAATCCGAAGAGAAAAGTGAGGGATACTTCCTCCTCATCTCTTCCTCAAGCTCCCACGTGGCTTCCTCGACACCACAGCATTGCCAAAGAACTTTCACAAGAACCAGGTCCTTCCTTTTCAGCTTATTAACCCTTCTGTCAAGAATCGTCACAGGACCTTCCTCGTAGGTCACATCCGCATCAAGCTCAATCTCAACTGGCTGTATCACTGTACCTGAATCTGGATGACTTTTCTTTAGCATACTGATATGGAACACCGGATGTAACCTGTGCAACTCTGGAGGCAATTCTACCTCGTAAGCTACTTTACCAACTCGTGCTATGACTGGGTAAGGCCCCATATACCTGGGTGCCAACTTACCCTTCCATCCAAACCTGAGCACACCCTTCCAAGGTGAGACCTTAAGATATACTTTGTCTCCTACCTGGAACTCCAACGGTCGTCGGCGATTGTCTGCATAAGACTTCTTCCTGTCCTATGCCACTTTCAACTGTTGCTGTATCACCTTGACCTTATCTGTCGTTTGCTGAACTAACTCATGACCCAAAAGCTGATACTCACCAGACTCATACCAACACAAAGGAGATCTGCACTTCCTTCCATACAGATCTTCATAAGGAGCCATGTCGATGCTTCTCTGATAACTGTTGTTATAAGCAAACTCTATCAAACTCAGATGTATATCCCAGCTGTCTAGGAACTGTAAAACACAAGCTCTAAGGAGATCCTCCACAATCTGGATAGTCCTTTCAGACTGTCCATCTGTCTGTGGGTGAAAGGCTGTACTGAACCTCAACTGCGTTCCCAACACTCTGTGCAACTGTTCCCAAAAATGACTTGTAAACTGAGGACCCCTGTCAGAAACGATTGTCACTGGTACTCCATGTAAACAAACTATCTCATCAACATACACTTTAGCAAGCTTCTCAGTTGTATATGTCGTCTTTACTGGTAAGAAATGGGCAGATTTCGTTAATCTATCCACTATCACCCAAATGGAATCATGACTCCTAGTTGTCTTGGGTAGACCAACTACAAAATCCATGGTTATATGATCCCATTTCCATTGCGGTATCGGCAAGGGTTGCAACGTACCTGCCGACTTCTGATGCTCAGCCTTCACTTGCTGACAAATCGCACATCTCTCCACGAACTCAGCTACATCTCTCTTCAAACCGGGCCACCAATACAAGTCCTTCAGACTATGATGCATCTTTGTGACACCTGGATGCATGGCATACATCGACGTGTGTGCTTCCTCAAGCACCAAATTCCTTAGATCATCAGCATCTGGAACCACCATCCTATCATGATAGCAAACTAGTCCATCCTCGGACTCATGGAACCCATCACGCTTGTCGCTGCCGAACTCTGATTTGATCAACTGTACAGTGTCGTCTGTTTGCTATGCATTCTTGATCTGCTGCCTCAACGTAGGCTTGACTTGCATCTGTGCGAAAAGACCAGACAACAAAGAAACTTCCATCTGCACATTCATCTGTCGCAGAGAGACAAACATATCTCGCCTATGGTAAACCAAGGAACTCAACTGTGCCTTTTTCGAAGAAAGAGAAGAAGACTTTCTGCTAAGCGCATTAGCTACCACGTCCGCTTTACCAGGATGATACTCGATAGTGCAGTCGTAATCATTGATCAACTCTATCCATCGCCATTGTCACATGTTCAACTCGTGCTGCGTAAAGATATATTTTAGATTCTTATGATCCGTAAAGATCTGACACGCTTCCCCATATAGATAGTGTCTCCAAATCTTTAACGCATGAACCACTGCCGCCAGCTCTAAGTCATGAGTCAGATAGTTCTCCTCATGCTTCTTGAGCTTTCGCGAGGCAAAAGAAACCACATGATCTTCCTGCATCAACACACAACCTAAACCTTTCTTGGAAGCATCACAGAAAACAACATAGCCTTTCCCAGGCTCTGGCAAGATCAACACTGGAGCATTGGTCAGCTTCTCCTTCAACTTCTGAAAAGCTTGTTGACATCGGTCATCCCAAACAAAAGGTACATCCTTCCTGGTCAACTTCGTCATCGGCAACGCGATCACACTGAAGTCCTTGATAAACCTCCGATAGTATCCTACCAAACCAAGGAAACTACGAACTTCTGTCGGTGTCTTTGGTTGTTCCCAATCTGCAACGGATTCTATCTTCTTTGGATCTACTTTGACTCCTTCAGCAGATATCACGTGACCCAAGAAAGTCACTTCATCCAGCCAGAACTCACACTTATTGAACTTGGCATATAACTGATGTTGGCGAAGAAGAGTCAATGCTCGACGAAGATGTTGCTCATGTTCTAGCATGTCCCGACTATAGATCAAGATGTCATCTATAAAGACCACGACAATTTGATCTAAGAACGGACAAAACACTCTGTTCATCAAATCCATGAAAGCAGCAGGTGCATTGGTTAACCCAAACGGCATAACCACAAACTCATAATGACCACACCTTATCCTGAAGGTTGACTTCGGTATGTCATCCGCCTTTATCCTCAACTGATGATATCCGGACCGTAGATCGATCTTTGAGAACACTGTAGCACCATGCAACTGATCGAACAGATCATCTATCCTTGGAAATGGGTACATGTTCTTTATCGTGACCTTGTTCAACTGCCGGTAGTCTATACACAACCACATCGAACCATCCTTCTTTTTGACAAACAACATAGGAGCACCCCAAGGCGACGTACTCGGTCGGATAAAACCTTTATCTAGCAACTCTTGTAACTGCTTCTTCAACTCTGTCATCTCTGCTGGGGCCATTCTGTATGGTGACTGTGCAACTGGCTGTGTTCCTCGAACGAGATTGATCTCGAAATCAATCTCTCGGGGTGGGGGAACATCAGGAAACTCCTCAGGAAATACATCGGCAAACTCATGAACAACTAACACCTCCTCAAGGCTAAGACCCTTCGCCTTGGTATCCACTACGGTATCTACTACGTGAGCTAAGAACGCCTCACACCCCTGACGTAACAACTTATCTGCCACCATAGCTGATACCAAACACATTGGAAGAATCTTCCTATCTCCCTGGAAGATCCACTTCTCTCCAGCCTCATCAAACACTGCCTGCTTGGAACCACAGTCCAAAACAACCTTATACTTCTCTAAGGTATCCATCCCAAGGATAACATCGAAACCATACATATCAAGTGGTATGAGGTCCACTTAAATGCGATGTCCCAAGAAAGACAAGACGCAAGATGGACACTCTTCTCGAAGCAATGAAGAACCATCAAAAGGGGTTTCTAACAACAAACTATCCTTCTTACAGCTAATAGGTAAACGACAATTCTCAAGAATACTATAGGCGATAAAAGAGTGCATAGCACCCGGGTCAACCAGAATAGATATAAAGCAAGAAGAAGACATATCAGAATGAAATAACTCCATCTGACCTGTCACTACTCGCGGGTTGACTACCGCCTCTGGCTGATTCATAGCATAGAATCGAGCCATTGCTTGCTGTCCGCGACCTCTTCTCCCTTGAGCAGACGATCTAGCTTGAGACGCCTGTCCGCGTCCTCATCCTCTGCTGCCACTGGGCTGCTGACGATCCGATCCTTGAAGATTCTGTCTCGGCTGCTGTGTCACTTTATCATATTTGTAGGGACAACTTGACTTGACATGCCCTATCTGACCACATGCATAGCATGTCCTAACATCATCTCGAGGCCTGGATGGCCCTTTCACTACCACAGAAGCCGAACTTTGTGCCTTAGATGGTGAAGAAACATAACCTCTTCCTCTACTCATAGACCACTGAGATGGCCTACCAGAACCTCTCATCGCTGAGGGTGCTGAAAACCTGGGCTTCTTGAAGACACCAAACCTCTGACCCTGGAACTGAGCAGGTATCTTCTTAGCCATAGACTCTCTCTTCTCCCTTACAGATCATTCAATCCTCCAAACAGATTCCACAAACGTCGCAAACCGCTCTCGGTTCTCCAACGCCGAAACCGGTGTCGTCAGCTCAGCACTCAGACACTTCTCGAAACGTCTGATCCGTTCCTCGTCTGTTGTCGCCATGTGAGGACAAAACCTCAACAGATCCATAAACTTGGCTTCATACTCGGTGATGTTCATCGTTCCCTGTCGCAAACTCTCGAACTGACAGATCTTCTCATCCGGATACATCTTGGGAAAGTATCTGGTGACGAACTCATGTCGAAACACTTCCCAAACGATCACTTCACCAAGCCGCTTCTCTTCTTCGATGGTCCACCAGTGACCAACACTACCCTTTAGAAGGTAGACAGCGTGCTTTACTTTGTCTGCTTTGGGGATGTCGAGGATCCGGAAAGCCTTCTCAAGACTTGTCAGCCACAGATCTGCATCTGCTAGATCAGCCATTCCAGCATACTCCGAAGCTCCGACTCGGCGAAGCCGCTCAAAGGTCTTCCCAATACCTGATGCTTCTCCATGGGGAACCTGTGCTCACGGAGGAGGCACTCATAATCGCTCAACCATGAGATTCATCGTAGCCATCATCTACCCCATAAGCTGTTGGTAGGCAGGATGTTCAAGAAAGGCTGGGTCGGGTTGGGGGACCTCAGGCACCCGATCTTCATGTGCCTGGCCTACTGCTCCATCAACTGATGCAGCATCGCTGTGCTCAACAATGAGTTCTTCATGGTTTCCAGACATCTTGGCTTTTCTTCTGTTGAGGGCAGAAGATTTCTATGAGAAAATCTGGAAAACACATAAGAACAAACACAAACTAGTCTTAGATCCCTGTAGACTCAGCGAACCTAGAGCTCTGATACCAAAACTTGTGGCAACACATCCCATTATCACACAGATAATGAGGTGTTACGCAAAAACGTGCGGAAATCACCATAACCACAGCTTATCAAAAACACGGGTTAATTAAAACTGATTGCGGAAAACTGATAAACTGAGAAACATATTACATTCCAGTCCACATCCTGCAAGAAAACATGCTATATACATATCCATACCAACTTGGATACATGTCCACAACTTAGAGAAACAACTTGTCATGTCGTAACATGAGTTCATCACCTGTTATATACATAAAGGCCAACATCCGGCCAACAATAGGATATACAAACGTCATCGTTCGTACATCGTAAAACAACGTCAAACACTGCCAAGGACCTGAGAGTATAGGGATGACTCTAGACTCTACTACAAAACATCCAAAACAGCTGCGTCCCCAAAGCTTGCATTCTACTGATCTTCTTGCTGCTCGGACGCAACTCCGCGACCACCACCACGACAAGCTTGACCACCTAAAAAGGGTGCAAACCAACGGAGTGAGACAATTGAACATTGTCCCACCGGGAGGCATAACTCCCAGCCAAAAAATACAAAACCTCTGATAAGATAGGGCTTATAATAGCAGATTACCGATAAAGGATATAACAGGAGTAGTTTATGAAAAGCAAAGACATTCTTACCATTAAAATTACCAGCTGTTCAAAAGGGCATATAACCAATATATTTCCCAATGGAACATTATTGACAAGATAATATATGAAACTTACCACATATGAGAAATGCGTAAGCAACTGCAGGATAATTAAAGTTAACTACACAAACAAGGCCTCAACCAATGTTTCATGTTTGTCTTAAGCAGTATATACTAAACGGCTAGATTACGTTTTATTATGCCCTGAGGAAATGAACCGTACTGTTCAAATCCAACCTTCGGCTGCAAAGCCCATAGCCGGTGCCATACTAGGTCAATGGAAGAGCTGGAATCCAAGACCTCACCCCTCGTGGTCAGTACACGAGAACACAAAGCAGGACCGTAGTCTCATGCTCAAGTGGTCATAAGCCACAGGGTCAGCTCCTTAGGCTACCCTTCCTCTAGCCCGCCTTGGTACAGGTCACGACGCTAGTAAAACTGAGCCACGTGTCTAAACACCGTGCTCTGAGCCATGAACACATTCATGCTCATCATATCATATATCTGGAGCCATGGGCCATGTTCACCATGCTCATCACATATCCGAGTCTGCAACCGCAGCTGCACTCGTTTCACCTCTCTATTTGAGGCTAGGAGAAACCTCGCATATTCAAAAATATGCGCTCCGGGTTGACCCACAGGAGAACCCGTTTCACCATCACCCTATCCTGACTGATGATGGATCTATGGCCAGGGCAACTACATGATAGATTTCACTGTGATTAATTAGTATCTTTTAGATGGATTACAAGATTCAACCAAGTTGTATAACATGCAAGATATAACAAAAAGGTACACAACATAAACTCCACATTATGTCATTTCTACAAATTTACATTACATTGATCCATTACAAGGATCTCACATCACATGTTATCACTTGGCCTCTTGCCAACCATCTAGATCCATCTCAAGGATCATCACATATCATGGGATCTCAATCCCTTATCACATAGTGCCATAGCCTCTCAAGGCTTTCATCAACATTATGGAACATCATTCATAATACACCTGTCATCATAGTATTTACATATAACCATTTCTCATAGCCTTTCATTTGGCTAAGCATTACCTGCATGGTTAGCATCATTCAATAACCATATGAATAATCAAGAGACTCATATTATTAACATAAGGTGACAATCAGGGTTAAGTATATTGCCAGCACAAAGTGACAACAATAATTACATCCATGCCTCATCTTAAGGTTACATATGCAAGCACATTATCAAGCAACCCTAATGTATGCTTATTAGTATTACTCTTGGCATTAAAGAGATAATCAAGGTAATCACACTCATAAACACGTGCTTCACCTTGCTTCATCATCATGCTAAACATACAAACTAGCATTATTATTACTGCTACCATAGTTACTATCTTTATCATTAAGAGAGCAAGGAGTCACCAACGATATCAAGGGCATATATAGATCAAGCCGTTTCATGATGCAAAGCACCCTTACAAAAGGTACCCAAAACCCTCACCAAAAGAAGTGTATCGGGCAAGGCTCACTAACATAGTGTCGGGCAAAGCTTACCCTCACCCAAGGCCAAGGCATGCAGCCTAGTCAGGCGTGCAGTGCACAACATAGAAACAAGGGTGAGCGTACAGCTCTGTCGAGCGTGCAGACCTAAGGCGTGCAAGGTGTGTATCGGGCGTGCGAGCAGGGTGAAACTGAGTGAGCAGAATAGGTATCGTGCGAGTAGGCTATCGGGCGACACGGGCTGGTTCCGAGCGAGCAGGGTATCGGGCAACAGGATAGTCAGACGTGCAACTAAAATTGGGTGAGCAGGGGAATGTCAGGTGAGCAAGGTATTGGGTGAGCAACATGGTGTCGGGCGACACAGATACAGGGCGAGCAACAGATGTTGGGCGAGCAGAGTCTACCGGGCGAGCAGCCTGCCGTGCAGAACTAGCTCAAGGCGTGCAAGGTCAGAATGCTCACCCACCCAAGGAACAAGAGGGATACATTTCTCATTCAAGCCGTGCAAGGGCAACTAAGCCATGAGGGCTGTCGGGCAGCACCTTCACAAGCACCAAACACTCAAGATACCTCTTCTCAAGGTCATCTAAACTAGCTCACCTTCTGGCCCAAGGTGAGAAGAGAGTCTTACTCAAGCCACTAGGTCACAAGCTCACCTCAATCGATTAGGAAGGAGGGGTGTTGCTCATGACACTAGGACCCAAACTCACTCTTATAAACCAAGGGGAGAGAGGAGTGTTTCTCTCCTATAAACCCTAGATCACAAGGATCGGCCAACATGCAAGCTAAACCAGAACCAAACTACTAACGTGCATAGACAAGATTAAAGCAACATATATGAAAAGAGGGTAGAGTAGTTAGGGTTAGAGTTATGCAACCCACCTTAAGCTCCAAGCTTCAAGGGATGTCGACCACCAAAGCTCCTCCAAGGGGGTGTCGACCTCCAAGCTACTCTTTCAAGGGTGTATCGGCCACCACTCTTCTTCTCCAAGGGTGTATCAGCCTCCAAGCAAGGAAAGGAGGGAGTGTGTCGTGCACAAGAGGGAGAGGAACTAAAGGGACCTCAAGCTAAGGAAGGAACCATCTATATAGAAAGAAAGGGAGGAGAAAATAAGGTTGGTCCATGCTAGGTGTCGTCCACCCATGGGACACTTGTCCACAACCTCAAGCCACCACTCCTAGCAAGGTCTAAGACACTTGTCCAAGGCATGCACCAAGTGTCCACCAAACAAGACCAAGCATCATGGGTGACACACCAAGCTTGCACTAGGGCGACACACCTCCTTGTTGGCCGACACACACCCCACTTGGCCGACACAAGGCTCAAGCAAGCCCAAACAAGGCACCTCAAGGCCCAAACGAGCTCAACAAAGGCCCAAAGAACTCAAGCAACAAGCCCAAGCCTTCCTCTCAACCCTAGAGGAAGCAAAGAGACAGAAGAACACCTCTCAAGGTGGTAAACTTGCTCACAAAATCCTAGACTTGGGTTATTTGCAAGCAGCACCCCAACTCTCAACAAAGCACAACCAAACCCTAATCACCACTAAAGGTGATTAGCAAGCATCAAACCATCAAGGTTAAGCAAAGCAAACAAGGTAAGCCCTAAATGTAGGTCAGGGTCCTTACAATTTACAACTCTTTATGCTTACCTCATCAGCTATCCAACATGCCCTTCTGTCCTGGATTTTAACCTGCTGCCAGCACTACTAACGTACTCTAGGTGCATACTCTTCCATTCTCATATAAACCCATAGGTTTTCTACATGGTCATCACTAACCTCATCAGCGAAGGACTTATCCTTCACCCTATCGTGCGTGACCCTTCATAGGTTGGGTCTCCCAGAAGGCACTAAGTCAACCAACCTCACATAGCTCATACTTCTCATAGGTATCAAAAACTAAAAGCATGTCAACCCACATACATGGTCAACCATGACATCTAACTCATCATGCCATCTCTCTCTAACCACCACTTAGGGTTAGGGTTAGCATCATCCTCAGAGGATGTGTTAGGTCTCTACCTTAAATGGAGGTCTCTGTCTCCAAAACCAACTCTCTATTCATCCTCCTGACAAGAAGATCTAACCTCCGGTCTCTCCTGAGGGCATGGAAACACATGTCATACAACCTAAGCATGCATCTAATCTTTAGATTACACTTAAACTATTAAGCTTATGTCCATGACATCTTGGTTACATGCTTTTCATTAATTTGGTGGAGGATTCCTTAAACTTGTCATACATACCCTATCCTCAAGAGGGTGAGGAAGAGAGAGAAAACCCTAAACCTTAGAATCTTAATTGAATTAGGGTTGAGAAGGGACAAAAATAAATGAGAGAGTCCTAAAGGTATCTTATTTCGAGTCTAAACCTCAAACATTGGCCAGGAAACACACTACATCCGGGAGTGCTTGTGACCAACTAGCGGGGCAGAGGAAAATCTTGCCATCCCCCGGACTGTGATCCTTTTCTAGACACCTCCATCATTGGAAAATACTCTAATAACGTCCTCAAGTTCTACAGAGTTTGTAAAATTTAATAATTACCAAGGATTAAATGAGGAACCAATGCTCTGATACCAAATGTAATGACCTCGCCTCCCGATAACCCCCAATTAAGAGAGACATAGAGGTCGGAGTTGTTATCCCTATTTCCCGGATCAAAGGTTCAACAAATAATCAGTAATAATTATTAAATTCTACCATGACTATACTAAAAGCTGGAATAAAAATAAAACTTTACATACCTTTTTTTCAAAAACTTGGATATCTAACTTCTATCCACCTATGGACTCTATTCTAACTAATCCTCCTTGTACTTTATTTCTTAATTTCACAATATTCTACTTTATTGTTTGTCCTTTTCAATTTGTACCTAAAACACCGACAAAAAAAATGTCGGTCAGCATAAATGAATATGTCGGTATGTGGGGGAAACAATAATCAGGCAATTATCTATAACAACATATTGCAAGAAATTATGGTTTAGCAAGCAAACTTTACATCTTAAACATAACTACTCAATCCATACATACCTTAACCTGTGTGCTTGTCCCTGCAGTGGACATGGATACTACCTCTCATATGGTAGATCCCAACTAACCCCCATGATCCTACCTAACAGGTAGATTAATACCTAGGTTTGAAGAGTCGCATGGCACTACCCATAGGTAGCTCAATCCCTAACTCATGATATGTTGAAGAGTTGCATGGCACTACCCATAGGTAGCCCAATCACTGACTCATGATAACCTGATGGTCCTACCTACCAGGTAGACCATGTACTAGGTCATCCTTTTCATCATTAGTAAATCCACAGAGGAGGACTAGGATCTGAGCTAGTTAGGTATACATATTTCAGGTGATAATCATAGTCACTTTATAGTTGCATGAAATAAAAGTCATCCAAGCAGTTATTTTCTGGCAACCGTAAAACATCCGAGAATTGCCGTAAAACTAAAGTGATTAACCATAAGTGTAACCACATACCTTTTCTTGAGCAAAAGAATCCAAACTTAATAGAATATCCAATCAAGCACTTTAAGGCAAACAACTCTTAATTCCTAAAACATATAGATTATCTAGTGTCAAAACACCTTCCTAATGACACGAGGATATTTTCTAAGGCTTCTAATCCCTAAGGGTTCATTAGGGTTTCTTAGGTTTTTTTATCCAATCTTTATTGTTTTTTGAGACAAGTTACCCTAAAAAATTTTCTTAGTCACAAAACCGTAATCATCTCAATTATCTTCATTAAGGATTCTTTAATCAAACTATGTTCAAGAATCATTATATTACAGTTGTATACTTGCAATTTCGGATTATAACCACTAAAATTCATATTTCCCAAATTAGGGTTTTTAGTCCATTAAAGTACATGATCATAAAAACCCTAAAACCAACATACTAAACATCCTTTTATGATTTTACCCCTTTCTTTTACTCTTAACAGGTTAACATTGATAAAAACATAATCAAGATTAATCATGATTGTTTTTATCTCTTTCTAGAGTTTTTCTATCATTTAATGCATTAAAAGATGTAAAACCTTATACTTTTTTAATGGCATCTACAAACAGGCTCTAATATTATTTTTATCAGGTTCTACGCATTTTTCTAATAAAAAAGCACTACTTACTTGCATTTTTTTGGCCAAAGGAATGATTTTTAGTGAATTAAACAAGATCACACCACTTTCTTGAATTTTTGACTAGAGAGGCAACTTACATGGATTTTGTGGAAAAACCCTATCCGTTGGATCTTGGGTCATCGCTGACCAAACTTGATCTGATGCTCCTCCTTACGCGCGCCCACTCACAGGTGCTAAGAACACGGCTGCTCGTAGCTGTTGATCTTCTTCTTGGTCCATGGTAGACCCCAATTGAAGGGCTACTACTCCTCGTCCTTTGCCCAATCCAGCAACAGGCTCTGCGGCGGCGCCGCGCTGGAGAGCTCGCCCAAGCGACTTGGTTCCTTCGACTCAGAGTATGAGGTAGCAAGAGATGGTGATGTTCGGGTTCGTGAGGGTGAGAGGAATCGAGAGGGGGTAATATTTATAGGATTGGGGGTCAAAACCTAGGGTTCCTAACCCTTGCCACCACCTGCCCTCGAGGTGGATTTGGGAATTTCTCCTAGTCGCAATGAAAGCGCGAGAAAGTAGGGTATAAATGACTCGGAATTCCATCCCTAATCCAAGAATGAGCTTTCCATGTTTGCACATGCGCTGGTTTTCGAGGAAAATCAAGGGAAATATCCCTTTGTAAAGTCGACACTTTCCTTTTTGGACTCAAGGTAGGAGAAGCACAGTTGGCATTGGATCTTGATCCGACGGATGGCGTTGTCGGTAGTTATTTTTGATTAAATCGGAAAATATGTGACATTTACTATAATCACAACACTTTAGGGAATCTTGTAAAAGCCATAACTCACAAACCGAGTGTCCAATGAATACAAAATTTTAAAAGAAAGTCCATAAAGACTTAATCTGCTTATGTTCCAAGTTTGGAGCCAAAATACAAAAGGAATAACTCCTTTTCTTTGTTTGCAAGTCAATGACTTATAAGGCATTTATTTATGCCTTAAACTTATATTTTCTCTCTCCTAATCTTTTATTTTCTTTATTTTGATTCTTTTTATTATTAGAAACCATGTAGACATAAAATCTTATCCAAGATGGATCCATTATCCATATTTCCACATGTTTCTTGTATTTCATTATTATCTCATAGTTTCATCTTAATAAAGCAATATTTAATTAATATTTTCTCTTTTTTGTTGCATTATCTTTGCAACTTGAACTCCTTAGAACCCAAGGAATCCAAAAGGCACAAAATCCACCCTTTGGGGATATTCCTTTGCCTTCTAGAGGTTTCTACATCTCCCTTTTCTCTTTTTCTTATTTATTCATTTATTATCTGAATTTCCTTTTCAAGGATTTCTCTTTATCTTTTATTTCCTTTTTCCTCTTTTCCTATTTCTTCCATTAGAAATCACATATAAACGAAATTTACTCAATTGTGGCCATTAATGCCACCTTCTAGAGATTTCTATATCATTTTCATAAATACTTTGCTTAATATTCATTATCTTGTATCTTTTTCTAATATTTGGACTTTTCTTCTTTTGTATCAATTATTGGATTAATCTAATAACAGGAACCACGAAATTCCTATCAAAAAGGAGATTTTCAAAGAAATCCGTCTTTGAAGCAAAGCATACAACCTTTTCAATTAATTCCATATTCATAAAAACATTACATTTCAATTATGAAAACATATGAAAAATTGAGGTTGTAACATCCTTCCCCTCTTATAGGAATTTTGCCCTCAAAATTCCACCAAACATATAAATAATTTAGGATAAGACTTTTCCATATCCGTCATTGGCTCCCATGTGGCTTCATCCTCTCCATGGTGCTTCCAAAGAACCTTTATCATCTCATATTCTTTATTCATGCGCTCTCTCTGACCTTGGTATCTTGTACCTTTATATGTTACTCAGGGTAAGTTAGCCTCCCTTGGGAGCTCACTAGGTTCATTGCTCAGCCCATGGCTTGGGTACCTCACATAGTACTCTAGATCGGACTTGTGCAACACATCATACATCACGTTATCTTGAGGGATAAGGCTAAACATAACCATCTCCACCAATCCATCCCAAATGGACCCATGTATCGGGGACTCAACTTTCTCAGCTATAGCTTAGAGGGGTCGGATTTTCATATCACATATTCTCCCTCAGTGAACTACATGTTAGTCTACTTTGCATCATCTCACGACTCATGTCACCCCTAGGCTCTCTTTCATCCATCACACGATCAAAGCGACTTCATCTGCACATACTGTGGCCTTTTTCTGACCTTTGCGAGGTCCCTTCACCCACATCATCTTAATGAAGCGGTCACCAACACAACCTCCCTTACAGAGCTTCTTACATCCTGATACTGGCTATGGTGGATAACATCACAACTTTCATAATACAAGAACTGTCTCCATGTATCACCCTGAATAAGCACACACACTCTCATCATACCCTCTAGTCTAAATCATACTAACCATCAATTAGGGTTGATAAGTTGAACTAGCATCGAGTTTGTCATGTACTTACATCCACCGCATGGAAGTAAATCTTTAGGTCATACTCATGAACCTTTGAACTCGCATCATGGTTTAGTTGAACCATCTCTCTTACATGTAGTTCAACTGGATCTGTCCCTTGACAATACTCTCTCTTTCTCTTTAGACTATGTCATCTAGGTAAGGTGATCTACCATAACCCATATTTCACCTTGACCTTCTTTGGTCCATGGGAGACTTACCACGCCATCCATAGTGATGAACTCCCATTCCCTCTCACGGACTTTTATCCTCTATATCCACTCACATGGTGTTCATCTTTCACCTCCTGACATGCATGGCGACAAGCCACATGCAACTTCGTACATTTCTTAGGCATCCAAAGTACTACTACCACTTGTTATCTTAATAGTACCACAGTGTATGGCGAACTTAAAATCATGATCTCCTGTATGTCATGATTCCTCAAGGTTGATTCCCTAAAACACTCTAGTTGTGGGTTTCATCACCTTCTTTTCCAGAGAAGTGCATTTGAGGTTCTACCACCATCCTTCTATCATAACAAGCCCTAGGCTGGCTAACCAAGCAACCACTAGCTCGATTAACAGATCTCGTTATATCATAGTTTTAGCCAAACATATCTCACCACTTAGGGTTCACCTAACTACCTAGATTAGGCAGCTACATCTCAACAAGGGCATCCATTACCACCTTTCATCTTTATGTGTTAGGTAATGTTGAAGACATACACCTCAATGTATTCCACTTATTATTTCATCTAGGACTATAAGTTTATCTTCATCAAGAAAATATGAGTTCATCCTCTTGGTTATCGAACTCAACCTTGTATAACTCATATATTACACATAGCTCATGATAAAAACATCCTCATAAGATTACTACCTTAGTTCTCTTGGTGTTTTTAAACCATCCACGCATCGTACTCTCCACAAGGGTACACTATTATCTTTATCCTCATACATCATAGAAACATTTCCACTCACATCATCTTTATCCTTAGTGTATGGCATGCATATTGCCCTATCTCTCACCCCCATAACGAGAGGAAATAAGCAATTGGATGCAATCCAAATTCAGAGTTCTTCCCATTCCAAGAGTAGAGATGGTGCATCCCACATTGTCGGTACACCTTCCAGTCTAGGTTGAAACGTGCAACACATGTCCCTACATTATGAACATCTCGATATCAAGGTTACTTCCATGGAAAACTGGTCTCGAACCCACTTGGGTCATCATACCATCCTTGGTCATTACCTCTAGGTCTATAGGGTGCCAGCACTTTTGGGGTCATCCCTCTTCCCTTATGCATCCAAAGAGTGCCTTCCTCATCTCCCCTTTGGGTCCCATGAGTTCATGAAGGTTATCAATATCCTAACCCATGAACCTCAGACAATGATAGATGTTACCTCCTGACCCTATGGTCATGTGCAACTAGGGAATTAGGCAACTCCTACTCCCATCGGTCTTATCCCTACCTGACCCTAGGATAGACTTCAGATCCTAACATGGTACATATCCAGCGTGAAACCTTACCCAAGTCTCCATCATCTCTCTTGGCATTCGTGGTCTGACTTACATCCTTTCGTATGGATCAATGGAACCTATCTACCTCAGTTAGGCCCCATACTGGTTACCTCCATGGTAACACATCCACATGCACTTAGAGATGGTTATGTATGGGTCTACAGATTCATTCTTATACTATGTACTCTCCACTTAGCTTTCTCAAGATCCTATGAGACCTCTTTAGGTTACCTTAAATCCAACAAAAGTTGTACATACCCTACAGAAGGGTCCCTCTCCCAGGATGGGGGAAACTACATCTTGATAGCAACAAAGGTCACAAATGTCTCTACGTCTAAGTTTTATATCCACATGAGCATGCTTAGCCCTAGCAAGCTACTAAGGCACATAGCTAACAAACATACCACCTTCTAAACCATACTAGGTCTCCATGGTAGGTCATACTTGTTCTTAATCCTCAATATTGGACCAAGATCATACCTGCCCATGTCACCAACTTATATGTGAGGGGTTCATCAAACATACACCTTAATCCAAGGGTTTTCCCTTTCCTCTAAACATGAGGGGTTCCATTCTCCCATGCATAGGAACTCAAACATTCATGTGAGCATCAGGTGCACCAGGAACTACTACCTCCCCTCTTATATGTTGGATAAATGGACATCTATAAATCCCTTTGTTTTGATTATGACAAACATTTCATTCTTATTGATCTAACGAGCTACTTGAGTGTGCATGATTAAGGTGGATGACAAAGCAACTAGGGAAATCCATATGCTTACATGTTTATGAAATGTAATCGCCTTGTAAAAACTTGTACAAATATATAATGTACAAGTACTTAGATTTCATGTAAATCAAGCGTTAGATTCTCCCTAGCTAAACACCACATTTAGATAAGTCATCCCCTTCAAATAGGATCACATCTGCACACTCATAATTAGTGCCTAAATTGAAACATTGAAACATGATCAATCTCGGTCGACCAACTCCTCGACCGAGACACTCTCGGTCGACAATCTTCTCGACCGAGAAAGATCCAAAGTAGCCGTTAGACACAACTGACAAGGTAGTTGGCAGTTGGAGATAGACGTTGCAAATCACTTGATCCAGAGAGCCTGTCGGTCGAAAAAACTTCGACCGAGTAGGTATCTCAGTCGACCATTC
Organism: Alisma plantago-aquatica; assembly: GCA_963693085.1. NCBI lineage: Eukaryota > Viridiplantae > Streptophyta > Magnoliopsida > Alismatales > Alismataceae > Alisma > Alisma plantago-aquatica. The sequence goes on from OY856415.1 coordinate 497,363,064, forward strand.
CTCGACCGAGATGAACTCTGACAGCAACTGCAGAGTAAATTAATTAGCCGTTGCTAAAGCAACAAACTTCTACCTAACGGCTAGTTAAGCACTTAGAAACCTCTAGAAGTTGTCTAGAATGTCCTTAAGCATCCTTAGACCATTCCTATAAATAGGACAAGCCATAGGACACTCAAACACACTTGTTACACTTGAGAAATCCTTGAGCATACTTTGAGCAATCTGTTTGTGAGCAATTTGAGCATTGTGACAATTGGACACTTCCTTCCTTAGTTCAAAATTCGTGTCCTATAGGCTAGTATCTCCTACCCATTGCAATCACAAGTCCATACACTTGGTTAGGAGATCTATACGCTTGATCTAGGCAAATCAAGCCTTGGGCTACAAAGGATAAGTTGTAATTTCCTTTTTCCTTTCTTGTTCTCTATTACTGTTTGTACTCTCCTTGCTACTCCTAGGTTGGAGGCTGCGGATTGGAGAGGGTGGAGATCTTCTTGGTGAAGAAGGCGACCTTGAGCTACTTCAGAAGGCTGGTGCAACGGGAGGTTACTTCTAGAGAGGAAGGCTACTTCAAGGGGGAGCTTGGAGTTACTTCAAGAAGGCTACCTCAAGTTGGTGCACCTACTTCAAGTGAAGGCTGTTCAAGGGGTGTAAAGGAAAGTATTGTATTTTGTATAAATCCTTGAGAAGGTAATAAAATAAATACTTTCAAAATCCCGGTTGGGTAAGCAACCGGGTAGTGGACTGACAACTTTAGTATTTGCTAAAGTTGGAACCACTCTAAACACCTGTCTCCTTCTTCCAATTTCAATTGTGGTTGTTTGAGTTCAATAAATTGTTAAAATTATTTTAAAACTCTATTCACCCCCCTCTAGTGTTTTTCAATTGGTATCAGAGTGGGCTTCAAGGAACCCTAACAAGGTCTTGAAGAAATGGGTGACGGAGTGCTCAACAACCTTAACCTTGAAGGGACACTTGTTGCTAGGCCTCCAGCGTTCGATGGAACAAACTACCAATATTGGAAGAGAAGGATGCAGTTCTACTTCCAAGGCATCAATTGGGACTTATGGAGAATGGTGTCAACCCCATATGAACTCCCTCAAACTCAATTTGCAGAATGGGATGCAAATACGGTAAAGCTGGCTCAAATGAATGCAAAAGCTGTAAGCATTTTATATTGTTCTATTTCGGTAGGAGAATTTAATAGAATATCTAATTGTGACACAGCCTATGATATTTGGCATAGACTGTCCATAACCTATGAAGGTACAGTCCAAGTCAAAAAATCCAAAATTAGCATGTTTAAACAAAAGTTTGAACACTTTCGTATGGATCCTGATGAATCTATTAGTGAAATGTTTGCAAAATTCTCTACTATTGTTAATGGTTTAAGTGCCCTAGGAAAACCTGTCCTTGAAGAAGATCAGGTATCAAAAATTCTTCGATCACTTCCTCCAAAATATAAGCCAAAGGTGACAGCCATTGAAGAAGCAAACGACCTCACTCGACTGAAAATGGAGCAACTTATTGACAACCTAGAAGCTCATGAAGCAACCCTAGAAGAGGAAGAAAGAAGAGCACGTGAACTTCAGCAAGGAAAGAAGAAGGATGTGGCTCTAAAAGCTTCAAAAGTCGTCACACAAGAAAGTGAGGAGTCAAGTGAAGAAGAAGGAGAAGAAGCCTTGATCATCAACGGTAAGAAATACAAAAGATTTAAATCTAACAAAATTTCCAGTTCTTCTTCTACCCCTCCTAGGTGCTTTGAATGTGGGAAGAAAGGGCATTTCAAAAATGAATGTCCTAAAGCAAAGAAAGGAAAGAAAAGCTCACACAAGAAGAAGGGAGAAAAAGCCTATAAAGCTACATGGGACGAGTCAAGTGACAGTGAAAGCGGAGAAGAAAAGGTGGATTGTCTAATGGCAAGAGAAGATGATGAAGACTCTCAAGAGGTAAGCCTACTTGATCTTCCTAAAGAAGAGTTAGTTACTAGTCTACAAGAAATTCATGATAAGTATGTTGATGTCAAGAAGAAACTAAAGAAGGTTATCAAATCAAATGATGAGCTAATTGCTAAATTAGATAATCTTTCTTCTGAAAAGAACAACATTGATCTTGAGAATTTATCTTTAAAAACATCTTTAAATGATTGCACTAGAAAGCTACTCACTTTAGAAACAAATGTTGATCTTCTTTCTAAAGAAAAGACTGAATTGTTAGATAAACTAAAAGATTTTCAGACTCATCCTATTTTGTTTAACCATCTGGACTATGATAATGTTGTAAAAGAAAGAGATTCATTGTTATCTGATTTAGATCAAGCAAGAAAAGATCTACACAAGAAGATGAATGACATTGCTAAGCTGCAAAGAGAACTTTATGAGTTAAAAAGAAAAGATATACTTGATAACATTCTAAGCGTTGGTACTGTTTTCAACGGAAGAAAAGGTTTGGGATATGCTCCAAAGAAAAATCAACCCAAAAGAACGCAAACTATGTTTGTACCCAAGAACACAATGGCTAGAAAGAGAAATGAAGTTGATTCTATTACTTGCCATTTTTGTTTACGTCTTGGACACTATTCCTTTTTATGCCCTTATAAGACTAAGAATTCCGAATTAGTTTGGGTCCCAAAACCCCAAACTTAGTAGAGTCAAATGGAATTTAGTTGAGATATGGCCAAACGCTCTATTTTGCTATTTATATTGTCTTATCTCAACTAAACAAAAGATTTCATGCATATTGTTAATTTTTTGGACTGTTGAACTGAAACAGAAACTTAGTCGGTCGAAGTATTGTCGACCAAACCCTTAATCGGTTGAAGTATTGTCGACCGACCGGATGTCTGTAACAAATCAAAATCTACAGCAATTATTTCGGTCGAAAATTGGTCAACCGAGCTAAATTTCTGTGCTTCTTTGTTTATAATACAGTAATCTTCTCGATCGACAATTAGTCGACCGAGACAGATGTCGGTCGAACAATTGTCGACCGACTGGATTTCTGATTCAGAACTTTTATACAAGTCTGTACTTAAATGATTCTAACCATATCGGACCATCACATAGGTACCAAAATCTACATTTTAATGCAGGAATGGGTGGTTGACAGTGGATGCTCCAAACATATGACCGAGAACAAGGATGCATTTCAAACCTTTGAAGAAAAGAAAAGTGGAACGGTCACCTTTGGAGACAATGGTAAGGGCAAAATCGTTGGAATAGGTAATGTTGGTACAAACCTCGAAATAAAGAATGTTCTACTCGTTGATGGTTTGCACCATAATTTGATAAGTGTTAGTCAATTATGTGATAGTGGTTATGATGTGTTATTTAACAAAACTTGCTGCAAGTTGTTGATAGAAAACACTACAAATGTTGTTTATGAAGGAAATAGAGTTGGAAATCTTTATATCCTTAAACCTAACTCTATGAAATCAGTAGTGGGAAAATTCTTGCTTGCAAATGAAAATACCTTACAACTATGGCATAAAAAGCTAGGACATGCTAGTTCACATGTTATTAAAAAGTTAGTGAAATATGATCTTGTTTGTGGATTGCCTACTTTATCTTTTGATCAAGTTGAAAATTGTGAACCATGCACAATGGGAAAGCAAACCAAAACCTCTTTTAAACCAAAACATGTACTTAGCACCAGTAGGTCCTTAGAATTAATTCATATGGATTTATTTGGACCCATGAGGACACAATCTATTGGTGGTAAAAGATACTGTTTTGTTATTGTTGATGATTATAGTAGATACACATGGGTACACTTTATTGCAACTAAAGATGATACTATTCATGTTTTTATACAATTTTGTTCCAAGATTGAAAATCTATTACAAAGCAAAATATGTACCATTAGAAGTGATCATGGTGGAGAATTTGAAAATCATACATTTGAGGAATTTTGTACATCTCAAGGGTACACTCATAATTTTTCTGCTCCACGCACCCCACAACAAAATGGTATAGTCGAAAGGAAAAATCGATAACTACAAGAAATGGCTAGAACTATGATGCTTGAACACAACACACCCAAAACCTTTTGGGCTGAAGCTGTAAACACTGCATGCTATGTGTTAAATAGAGTAACTGTTCACTCTCACTTGAAGAAAACTCCATATGAAATAATACATTCTAAGAAACCTAGAGTTGACTATTTTCATACCTTTGGCTCCACATGCTATATTTTAAATACCAAAGATGATAGAGATAAGTTTGACTCTAAATCCCACAAAGCATTCTTTTTGGGATATTCCACTTCTAGGAAAGCTTTTAGAGTATATAACACTATCTCTAGAAAAGTTGAGGAGTCTATTCATGTTTCTTTTCATGAAGAGTCCAAATCTGAAAATCTAGAAATCATAGATCTCACTAATCAATTCGAAAATTTAAACATACCAAATGATAGTGAGAAAGTTACTACAAATAATCACCAAGCTGAACCACAACCTACACCTAGGCTTATTAAGGATCATCCTCAAGAACTTATTATTGGAGATCCTAATGAAAAAGTAAAAACTCGGTCTTCCTTCAAAGATGTTGCAAACATGGCTTTTGTTTCTATCATTGAACCTAAGAAGATATCTGAAGCTCTTAAAGATGATTATTGGATAATAGCCATGCAAGAAGAATTGAATCAATTCACTAAAAATGATGTATGGGATTTAGTTCCTAAACCACAAGATAAAACCATCATAGGAACTAAATGGGTTTTTAGGAATAAGCTAAATGAGGCAGGAGAAGTAATAAGGAATAAAGCTCGGTTAGTAGCACAAGGATATAATCAACAAGAAGGAATAGATTTTGATGAAACGTATGCACTGGTCGCTAGACTTGAAGCTATTAGAATGTTACTAGATATTGCTGCACATAAAAACATCAAACTCTACCAAATGGATGTAAAAAGTGCATTTCTAAATGGCATCATTCAAGAAGAAGTATATGTTGCCCAACCACCTGGTTTTGAAATACCGGAAAAAGGTGACTATGTTTATAAACTTAAGAAAACACTCTATGGTTTAAAACAAGCACCTAGGAATTGGTATGAAAGGCTCAAGACATATCTCTTTGATAATAGTTTTTCTATTGGAAATTCAGATTCTACTTTATTTTTCAAAACATATACATCTGATTTCCTAGTTGTGCTAATATATGTTGATGACATTATTTTTGGAGCTTCTAATGATTCATTGTGCACACAATTCAGTGACATTATGCAAAAAGAATTTGAAATGAGCCTCATGGGTGAACTAACTTTCTTTCTTGGTTTTCAAATTAAGCAAACACCTGCCGGAATATTCATAAGCCAAGAAAAATATACTAAAGAACTCTTAAAACGTTTTGGGATGGATCAGTGCAAACATGCTACTACTCCTATGGCTACTTCTATTAAAATTGATAAGGATGAAAATGGGGAACCTATTGATGATTCCTTATATAGAGCCATGATTGGTAGTTTGCTTTACTTAACTGCTTCTAGACCGGACATTATGTTTTCCGTTGGTCTTTGTGCTCGATTTCAATCACAACCTATGCACTCTCATTTTCTAGCAGTTAAACGAATTCTTCGTTACCTAGCCGGCACTACTTGTTTTGGTTTATGGTATCCAAAAGGACAATCCTTGGATTTTAAAGCTTATACTGATGCGGATTATGCTGGTTGTCGACTTGATCGCAAGAGTACTAGTGGTGGCTGTTTCTTGTTAGGGAGAGCTTTAGTATCTTGGTTTAGCAAGAAACAAAATACGGTTGCTCTATCTACAACTGAAGCTGAATATATGGCAGCCGGGTCTTGTTGTGCTCAAGTGCTTTATATGCAACAAGTATTAAACGATTATGGTTTTACTCTTTCATCTACGCCTATTTTTTGTGACAACACGAGCGCTATACACTTAGCACACAATCCTATTTTACACAGTCGAGCTAAACATATTGAAATCCGTCATCACTTTTTAAGGGATCATATCTCCAAGAATCATGTTTCCCTTCATCATGTTGATACGGAAGATCAATTGGCTGATATTTTTACAAAACCGCTTCCACTAGATCAATTTAACAAAATTAGGAAGCAACTGCTTATCACTCCTTTGGAAGATGTTTTCTTTGATATCTGTGCTTCTTAACAAAAACTTTTAATGGACATCTTTTTCATTAGATTTGATGGGACATCTAATCAAGGGGGAGTTTTTATTCTTAACGGATATCTTTTTGAAATGACAAAGGGGGAGAAATAAATATAAAACTAAAACTTAGTAATTATGAAAAACGCAATCAATGAGTTTCATAAATAAACTCTTGGCTTTACATTGAAAGTTGCTATATTCCCTAGTGAAGTGGATTTCATGTTCCATAATTCATGGGGAATAATAAGCACACATTTTATAAACAAGAGGAAAAGCTACAAAAGGTAATCTAAAGGTATGAAACTCATATGTTTTATATTTCCTTCATTTATATTTTGGAAATGTTTGTCATCTTCAAAAAGGGGGAGATTGTTGGCTAAATGGACATCTATAAATCCCTTTGTTTTGATTATGACAAACATTTCATTCTTATTGATCTAACGAGCTACTTGAGTGTGCAGGATTAAGGTGGATGAAAAAGCAACTAGGGAAATCCATATGCTTACATGTTTATGAAATGTAATCGCCTTGTAAAAACTTGTACAAATATATAACGTACAAGTACTTAGATTTCATGTAAATCAAGCGTTAGATTCTTCCTAGCTAAACACCACATTTAGATAAGTCATCCTCTTCAAATAGGATCACATCTGCACACTCATAATTAGTGCCTAAATTGAAACATTGAAACAGGATCAATCTCGGTCGACCAACTCCTCGACCGAGACACTCTCGGTCGATAATCTTCTCGACCGAGAAAGATCCAAAGTAGCCGTTAGACACAGCTGACAAGGTAGTTGGAAGTTGGAGATAGACGTTGCAAATAACTTGATCCAGAGAGCCTGTCGGTCGACAAAACTTCGACCGAGTAGGTATCTCGGTCGACCATTCCTCGACCGAGATGAACTCTGACAGCAACTGCAGAGTAAATTAATTAGCCGTTGCTAAAGCAAAAAACTTCTACCTAACGGCTAGTTAAGCACTTAGAAACATCTAGAAGTTGTCTAGAACGTACTTAAGCATCCTTAGACCATTCCTATAAATAGGACAAGCCATAGGACACTCAAACACACTTGTTACACTTGAGAAATCCTTGAGCATACTTTGAGCAATCTGTTTGTGAGCAATTTGAGCATTGTGACAATTGGACACTTCCTTCCTTAGCTCAAAATTTGTGTCCTATAGGCTAGTATCTCCTACCCACTGCAATCACAAGTCCATACACTTGGTTAGGAAATCTATACGCTTGATCTAGGCAAATCAAGCCTTGGGCTACAAAGGATAAGTTGTAATTTCCTTTTTCCTTTCTTGTTCTCTATTACTGTTTGTACTCTCCTTGCTACTCCTAGGTTGGAGGCTGCGGATTGGAGAGGGTGGAGATCTTCTTGGTGAAGAAGGCGACCTTGAGCTACTTCAGAAGGCTGGTGCAACGGGAGGTTACTTCTAGAGAGGAAGGCTACTTCAAGGGGGAGCTTGGAGTTACTTCAAGAAGGCTACCTCAAGTTGGTGCACCTACTTCAAGTGAAGGCTGTTCAAGGGGTGTAAAGGAAAGTATTGTATTTTGTATAAATCCTTGAGAAGGTAATAAAATAAATACTTTCAAAATCCCGGTTGGGTAAGCAACCGGGTAGTGGACTGAAAACTTTAGTATTTGCTAAAGTTGGAACCACTCTAAACACCTATCTCCTTCTTCCAATTTCAATTGTGGTTGTTTGAGTTCAATAAATTGTTAAAATTATTTTAAAACTCTATTCACCCCCCCTCTAGTGTTTTTCATTATAGGTCTAGGAACCCTAGGTTCACCTCTTATGCAGCAACTGTCCAACTGCATGCTCAACATTCTAACAACAAACCAAGCATGTACGAGGTGCATCATGCATGTCCTATTTTCCTTCCACTTGAACAACACCTCAGAGTTGAGTCCTCCTCAAGGACAACCAACTAGGTATAAGAGCTTGCAACTTGTTACTAAACCTGCTTAGGGTATAAGGAACTCTTCTTCCTATCCCTAACAGGTAAGCACATATATCATCTGCACATAGGTACCAGTAGCCTCATCGTTCTTCTAGGGTTCAGTTCCTCTAAAGGCAACCAAGATACCAAAAGCCTCCAGGGGTCATGCACGAGGCAACTGAAACCATCCACTTAGGTCGCAACATACCCAACTTCTCAGGGTTCCTCATATCCTAGAGTCTAAGCTTCCAACCTTCTTATTCAGGTCTTGCTCTTTCTCTCCAGAGCTAACCCTACAAACAACCTTGCCACTGGAGGTTCTCTCTCTAAAAGGGTGGATCAAGCTCACATGCATACACTTACATGGGTGAAACCTACATTCGCTCAAGATTATCCATAGCTCTTTATGCTTATCTCATAAGCTATCCAACATACCCTTCTGGCCTGGATTTTAACCTACTGCTAGCACTACTAACATACTCTAGGTGCATACTCTACCATGATCATATAAGCCCATAGGGTTTCTATATGGTCATCACTAACCTCATCAATGAAGGAATTATCCTTCACCCTAACGTGCATGACCCTTGACAGGTTGGGTCTCCCAGAAGGCACTAAGTCAACCAACATCACATAGCTCATACTTCTCATAGGTATCCAAAACCAAAAGCATGTCAACCCACGTACATGGTCGACCATGACATCTAACTCATCATGCCATCTCTCTCTAACCACCACTTAGGGTTAGGGTTAGCATCATCCTCAGAGGATGTGCTAGGTCTCTACCTTAGATGGAGGTCTCTGTCTCCAAAACCAACTCTCTATTCATCCTCCTGACAAGAAGATCTAACCTCAGGTCTCTCCTGAGGGCATGACAACACATGTCATACAACCTAAGCATGCATCTAATCTTTAGATTACGATTAAACTATTAAGCTTATGTCCATGACATCTTGGTTACAAGCTTTTCATAAATTTGGTGGAGGATTCCTTAACCTTATCATATATACCCTATCCTCAAGAGGGTGAGGAAGAGAGAGAAAACCCTAAACCTTATAATCTTAATTGAATTAGGTTTGAGAAGGGACGAAAATAGATGAGAGAGTCCTAAAGGTATCTTATTTCGAGTCTAAACCTCAGACATTGGCCAGACAGTCACACTACATCCAGGAGTCCTCGTGACTGACTAGCGGGGAAGAGGAAAATCTTGCCAGCCCCCGGACTGTGATCTTTTTCTAGACACCTCCGTCACTAGAAAATACTCTAATAACTCCCTCGGGTTCTACAGAGTTTATAAAATTTAATAATTACCAAGGATTAAATGAGGAACCAATGCTCTGATACCAAATGTAATGACCCAGCCTCCTGGTAACCCCTAATTAAGGGAGACCAAGAGGTCAGAGTTGTTATCCCTATTTCCTGGATCAAAGGTTCAACAAATAAACAGTAATAATTATTAAATTCTACCATGACTATACTGAAAGCTGGAATAAAAATAAAACTTTGCATACCTTTTTTTACAAAAACTTGGATATCTAACTTCTATCCACCTATGGACTCTATTCTAACTAATCCTCCTTGCACTTCATTTCTAAATTTCACAATATGTCACTTTACTGTTTGTCCTTTTCAATTTGTACCTAAAATGTCGACAAACAAGACGTCAGTCAGCTAAACAAATATGCCGGTATGTGGGGGAAACAATAATCAGGCAATTATCTATAACAACATATTGCAAGCAATTATGGTTTAGCAAGCAAACTTTACATCTTAAACATAACTACTCAATCCATACATACCCTAACATGTGCGCTTGTCCCTACAGTGGACACAGATACTACCTCTCATATGGTAGATCCCAACTAACCCCCATGATCCTACCTAACAGGTAGATCAAAACCTAGGGTTGAAGAGTCGCATGGCACTACCCATAGGTAGCCCAATCCCTAACTCATGATATGCTGAAGAGTTGCATGACACTACCCATAGGTATCCCAATCATTGATACATGATAACCAGATGGTCCTACCTACCAAGTAGACCATGTACTAGGTCATCCTTTTCGTCATTAGCAAAGCCACAGAGGAGGACTAGGATCTGAGCTAGTTAGCTAGGTATACATATTTCAGGTGATAATCATAGTCACTTTATAGTTGCATGAAATAAAAGCCATCCAAGCGGTTATTTTCTGGCAATCGATAAAACATCCGGGAATTTTCGTGAAACTAAAGCGATTAACCATAATCATAACCACATACCTTTTCTTGAGCAAAAGAATCCAAACTTAATAGAATATCCAATCAAGCACTTTAAGGCAAACAACCCTTAATTCCTGAAACATATAGATTATCTAGTGTCAAAACACCTTCCTAATGACATGAGGATATTTTCTAAGGCGTCTAAGCCCTAAGGGTTCATTAGGGTTTCTTAGGTTTCTTATCCAATCTTTATTGCCTTTTTAGACTAGTTACCCTAAAAAGGTTTCTTATTCACAAAACCATAATCATCTCAATTATCTACATTAAGGATTCTTTAATCCAAACTATGTTCAAGAATCATTATATTACAGTTGTATACTTGCAATTTCGGATTATAACCACTAAAACTCATATTTCTCAAATTAGGATTTTTTAGTCCATTAAACCATGTACATGATCATAAAAACCCTAAAACCAACATACTAAACATCCTTTTATGATTTTACCCCTTTCTTTTACTCTTAACAGGTTAACATTGATCAAAAACATAATCAAGATTAATCATGATTGTTTTTATCTCTTTCTAGAGTTTTTCTATCATTTAATGCATTAAAAGATGTAAAACCGTATACTTTTTGAATAGAATCTACAAACATGATCTAACATTATTTTTATCAGGTTCTACACATTTTTGTGATCAAAATGCACCACTTACTTGCATTTTTTGGCCAAAGGAATGATTTTTAGTGAATTAAACAAGATCACAACATTTTCTTGAATTTTCAACTAGAGAGGCGACTTACTTGGATTTTGTGGAAAAACCCTGGCCGTTGGATCTCAGCTCATTGCTGACCAAGCTTGATCCGACGCTCCTCCTTGCACGCACCCACTCACAGCTGCTCTCAGCCGTTGATCTGATTCTTGGTCCACGGTAGTCCCCGATCGAAGGGCTGCTGCTCCTCGTCCTTTGCTCGATCCAGCAACAGGCTCTACGACGGCGCCACAGTGGAAAACTCGCCGGAGCGACTTGGTTCCTTTGACTCAGAGTACGAGATAGCAAGAGATGTTGTTGTTCGGGTTCGTGAGGGCGAGAGGAGTCGAGAGGGGGTAATATTTTTAGGATTTGGGGTCGAAACCTAGGGTTCCTAACCCTTGCCACCGCATGCCCTTGAGGTGGATTTGAGCATTTCTCCTAGTCTGCACGAAAGCGTGAGAAAGTAGGGTATAAATGACTCAGAATTCCATCCCTAATCCAACAATGGGCTTTCCATGTTTGCACATGCGCTGGTTTGCGAGGAAATTCAAGGGACATATCCCTATGTAAAGACGACACTTTCCTTTTCGGACTCAAGGTAGGAGACGCACAGTTGGCGTTGGATCTCGATCCGACGACTGGCATCATTCGTAGTTATTTTCAATTAAATCAGAAAATATGTGACATTTACTATAATCACAACACTTTAGGGAATCTTGTAAAAGCCATAACTACCAAATCGAGTGTCCAATGAATACCAAATTTTAAAGGAAAGTCCATAAAGACTTAATCGACTTATGTTTCAAGTTTGGAGCCAAAATGCAAAAGGAATAACTCCTTTTCTTCATTTGCAAGTCAATGACTTATAAGGCATTTATTTATGCCTTAAACTTATTTTTTCTCTCTCCTAATCTTTTATTTTCTTTATTTTGATTCCTTTTATTATTAGAAACCATGTAGACACGAAATCTTATCCAATATGGATCCATTATCCATATTTCCACATGTTTGTTGTATTTCATTATTATCTCATAGTTTCTTCTTGATAAAGCAATATTTAATTAATCCTTTCTCTTTCTTGTTGCATTATCTTTGCAGCTTGGACTCTTTGGAACCCAAGGAATCCAAAAGGCATGAAATTTACCCTTGGGGGGTATTCCTTTGCCTTATAGAGGTTTCTACATCTCCCTTTTCTCTTTTTCTTATTTATTCATTTATTATCTGAATTTCCTTTTCAAGAATTTCTCTCTATCTTTTATTTCCTTTTTCTTCTTTTCCTATTTCTTCCATTAGAAATCACATATAAATGAAATTTACTCAATTGTGGCTATTAATGCTACCTTCTAGAGATTTCTATGTAATTCTCATAAATACTTTGCTTAATATTCATTATCTTGTATCTTTTTCTAATATTTGGACTTTTCTTCTTTTCTTCTCTTTTATATCCATTATTGGATTAATCTAATAATAGGAACCACAAAATTCCTATCAAAAGGGAGATTTGCAAAGAAATCCCTTCTTTGAAGCAAAGCATACAACCTTTTCAATTAAGTCCATATTCATAAAAACATTACATTTCAATTATGAAAACATATGCAAAATTGAGGTTGTAACAACTTTTATGCTTTTTACGGCAGAGAAATATGTTCAAAATTTTTGCTGTGGAAATCTGCATTGAAGAGAGTTACATGGTCAAGACAATTAAAGCCTATCAAATTTCTATTGACCAGATCTAGAAAATTTAAAAGGACGGCTCCCTCTCTTTTTCCCCCTTTTTTTGAGTAGCCTACCCCCTCCTTCTCCTATAAAAGGAGGGGTACTTCCTCCTCCCAAGATCATCTTTTGTATCATCTTTGTATGGGAATTTTGAGAAATCTTCTTGTGTTCTTATGTTATTGTGTTCTTTCCATCAATAAAGATTAGTTTTTGAAAGCTAAATGTTACCTTCAATTGTTGTTCTTTTCCTTCAAACAAATAACAAGTTCTTCAAAAATTGGGATTAGAGATAACAATCTTAATAAGTTGTCTAGTGGGATCGACCCTTTCTATACTAGCCTTATTCGGAAGTAGAAAAAGGATTAAACTCTAGGATAAACATCTTAGTGATTGTAAGTGCACTTCAACGCATTAACAATTTGGCGTCTTTGTCGGGGATAATAGATTGTTTTCTCGAACCTAAAAAACTTTTGAAAAACTTTGTTTCATTTGTATGCCTTTCGAGTAATATTTCAAAAGTGCTACTCCTCTTCCTACTGAGTTTCCATTCTGGCAGTACATTTTTTTCTGCAAATGTGCTAGTTTGTAAAAAAAATATAATTTTAGTTAGTTTTGTAAATTTTAACCTTGTGTCATAATCCCTTAACTTTTTTTCATAATTTATGATCTTGTAAAAATCTTTAGTTCTTTTTTGAATTGTAAGAAAAAAACTTTTCAAATGGAGTGGTCAACAAATTATGGCTCAAAAAATCGATCGAATAGCTATCACAACCATCCATCACCATATTGTCCTAATGTATCCGCTGATTATAGTAGCACCTTATACAATCTTGAGTCTTCCTATCCTGGTAGGTATGATGAAAATCCTAACCCAAACTTTTTTGATAACCATCATCAAGAACCTTTCTATCCATATTCCAAGGTGGGGTATGACCAACAACATTTTGGGGAATATAGATCTGATTTTAAAACCCAAAAGAAACTAGACACACATCAACTCTTGATAGAGGCTTTGCTAGATGCCCAGTCAAAGAGTCCAAATTATCAAAACGCGTCTCATCATGTTATGGTGACACCTTGTAATGTCAATTCTTCCAGCCAATGTGGATGTAATGGAAATTTCAATCCAACATCACCTTAAGACTATTATGAGGAGCAATGCACAATCAATATGAGGGGCACTATGACCAAGATCCTTATGGGGGGTATGGTTGGGGTAACCAACAAAATTTTGGGGGTTATGAACCTTATTATAAAAATGAATATACATCTCAACAAGTGGAACAAATTAGAGCGTTGGAAAAAGTAGCAAAAGAGCAACAAAAAATATTAGAAAATTGAAAAATCCTGCTAGCTATCTTACTAGAGGCCCAATCATAGACTCCCCTTGTAGACCTCGAACAACCCATGATGGTTCTTCCGATGACGACGAAGATGATCCACTTTTTGTGTCATATATGTCGGATCCTGAAGAAATAGCACAAATCATGGAGCCATATTTTGTGTGTGATGAGGACGTTGGCATCCCTACCTTTCCTTTAGAGACTCTACTACTTGAGTATGAAAAGTCACAACACAAGAGTCATTCTTATCTTGAATATCCAACAAATCCTCCCATCCTTGACATCATTCCAGATGTTATCCATGACCAATCCCCTTTGATTGAACCTATTCTAAATAAGGAATCACCAATCCCTGATTATGAAATAATTCCTCATATTATATCACAACCAAATCTCATTCTACATACAACAGATCTAGATGGGAGACACCACCCTTAGAAGAGGTCCACATGCCCCCTTCTTCTGGCTGCAAGGAATATGTCCCCATTTTTATCCCTCATGAACCCATGAGAACACCATGCATAGATGAACTAGAGTTACATGCTATATCAACCATGAATCCCATCTATCCCAAGGTTGATTGCATGAATTTTGAGCAAAGAAAAAAGTACTTATCTTGCTGATTTAAATGTAGTTGTCTCTTCCATATCACCACCAATTATCCTATATGCAGGTCAATATGACAGGAGGAAACCTGAGCCAGATCCTCCTCCTGACCTTGCACATCTGGCACTACATGTGTTACTAGTCGGGTACCCACCAACCTCCCCCAATCCACATCCATCTTTGACATTTCCTTTACTGCTAAAGGAAGATGTGTTGATCCTTTTGGAAGGAGTGTGAGGCAAAAGACATTATGAAAGACTCTTTAAGCTTCCATGACCACCCATCTGTTGGGCGTACCATGAATCTCCTTTGTTCAAAGTTACAACCATAATCAACATCCCCTTCAGCTGGACATTGTTTGAGCTACCAGGACCTCCTAGTGATCCCAGTAATTTTCTTCCCTCCATTCTGGATTTAAGTTTTGCTCGGGACGAGTAAAATCTTAAGTTTGGGGTGGAGGTGGGTGGTACGTACTCCTTCCAACCACTCTATCTTACTTTTTTTTGCAAATTTCATCATTTTATGTAGTTTAGTTTTAATTTTTGTTCTCATCATGTTATGTAGTTTAGTTTTAATTTTTCAAAAATTTACTAAAAATTTCAATTATCTAGTTTGACCTTTATCTATTCGGCCAGTTTGAATATATGTTTATCATTTTACCTCCTTGAATTTAGTAAAACTTTTTGTAAAATTTATTACAAATTGCCATGTCTGAAACCACCATATCACCTAGGACCCCTAAAAATAACATCACTCCTTGGAATAGTTGGCAAGTTATAAGGAATCGATTAGAACCAATCATAATGTTTCCCCATAATTACACAATGAATTATCTTGTTATAAAATTTTTATGATGTGATTTATAGGAATACTCTAACTAGATCAATGACACTCTCTTATAAAAATATATGAAAAAAATGTTGAAGTTATAAGTACAAGAACATCTTTTTCTTCCCTCTATTTTTTTTTCTAAAAAAGAGAAGTAAAGAATCACCACCGGACAAAAATCAAGTTAGGGGTGGCTTGCTTCCCGAAATAAATACTCCATACCCCACAAAGGGCGTACAATCAAAAGATGCCAAAAGTGCACATGAAATTTTTTTATGACCAATGTAGCCACAATTCCACAAATTCATATCCCGAGTCGAATAGAGGAGGGATCAATATTTTTTCATCACTTCCTTCTTTGTTTTCACACCCTCAAATTCATCTTGTTCTTGTGAAACAACTTTTAAAAAAAATTAATAAAAATTAAGAGTGTCAAAGTGAAAGTAAGACAAAACCTATTTTTCTACAAATTCTTATTTCAGAAGTTAGATTTGACAATTATTTTGATAGGGAATATAGAAATTTATGCATGTGGTTCTAGGAGATTGAGTCACTTAGCTAAAATTTGGAGTTGAGGACTATAGTGATGTTATTGAGGTGAGAATGGTATTTTGGAAGTATGAATTGGAGTTTATTTGTAATCTAATTTGCTTGAGGACAATCAAAGATTCAAGTCCGAGGTATTTTGATAAATGTGTTTTCATCATTTTTATTTACATCTTTTAGATGTCTTTTTAGGATTTTTGTTGTTGTTTATTTTCTTCATTTTATAATTAATTGTATTATATTATATTAATCTATTTAAGTAGAGTTTTAATTATATTTTCTTAGATTTTTGTAGGAAATGGGATAAATATTCTTGGAGTAGAATTGCACAATTTGTAGTAGTCCTATAATTATTATATACCCATCACCAAATGTGCCATAAATCTTGTATCTAAAGTCCAAATTGAGTGTACAAGTATTCATTGGAAAGGAAATTTAATTTCCTAAAATAATATCCTATTGTTTGGACCGCTTTTATGATTTTTATAGTAGAGAAATACGTTCGAAATTTCTTCTTTGGAAATTTGCATTGAAGAGAGTTACATGGTCAAGACAATTAAAGCCTATCAAAATTCTATTGACCAGATCTAGAAAATTCAAAAGGATGGCTCCCTCTCTTTTTTGGGTAGCCTACCCCCTCTTTCTCCTATAAAAGGAGGGGTACTTCCTCCTCCCAAGATCATCTTTGTATCATCTTTTGTATCATCTTTGTATGAGATTTCTGAGCAATCTTCTTGTATTCTTATGTTATTGTTTTCTTTCCATCAATAAAGATTAGTTTTTGCAAGCTAAGTGTTTCCTTTAATTTTTGTTCTTTTACTTTGCTCATTTAGATCTAGGTTCTTCTTCCTCTTATTCTTCCATGGACTGGAGTAAGGGATTAAGCGTCGGTCATTTCATTGACTCTAGCCTAAGGAACTATCCTTTAGTAAGACTAGACTATGGCTAGAATTCTTCTTCCCTCAGTCTTTCTTTTCTCCACAAGAATGAGTGAGTAGTTCTCTATCAAGGCAAGGGGAATAACCCCTTATCCATAGCTTTATCGACTTTTCCTTAAAAATGATGCTAGATGGCTTTTGGGTTTGATAACTAATTGATCTATCAAAGTAATTAATTGGTTTGATCAAAAGTTAATCCAGATGGATATGACTGTGGAAGTTCATATTAGAACAACAAACCCAATCACATAGGAGTTTTAAAATGACTGTGGATATTCTTCTTTTAGGATGATGAACTAAGAAGCATGAGCACCAGGACCAATGGGCTCATGTAGAGTCCATCTTTAGTGGATGTTTATTAATTCATTTGCCTTCATCGAATCTGTCGTTTTAAATGATTAGTTTGTTTTTGCCTAGGCAAAAGTGGTAAAAACCCCTAAAGCCTCGATTCTCATCTCTTGATTTAATCATCGCTTGCTTTTGCTTTTTTTAATTCCTAGTCTTTTCATTCATAATAGTTTTTCTTGTGGTAACAACAATCTTAATTTTCCTTGTGATAGGGAAAATTTACATTCTTGTTAAGTGCATTTTCATTCTTACATTTCTTTACTTAGTGTAAATCATCAACCCCCAAAGCTCGAATTTTACTTTTTGTTCTAATTCTAAAAAATACCAAAAACAAATAACAAGTTCTTCAAACAATTGGGATTAGAGATAACAATCTTAATAAGTTGTCCTGTGGGATCGACCCTTTCTATACTAGCCTTAATCTGAAGTAGAAAAAGGATTAAACTCTAGGATAAACATCTTAGTGATTGTAAGTGCACTTCTTCACATTAACACCACTCCTCGTACATCACTTTAAACCATGCCAGCTATATGTGCCAATTGAACAAGGCAACGTGGTCCTTCCAAGAATGAATGTTGCTAACTTTGAACTAAAGCCAACCTTATTTGTCGTGGTTTGGCAAAAAACATTTGGAGGACACTCATTGGAAGACAACCCTTATCATCACACAAAAGCCTTCAAGAACATATGTCATAAGATTAAGATAAATAGGGTTCCTCAAGAAGTAATCTATTATAAGGCTTTTTTCTTACCTTTAGAGACAAAGATCTTGCATGGTATCAAGCTTTGAAGTATGGGAATTCTCTAGGCTGGGAACCCATGGCGGATGCTTCTATCACTAAGTTCTTCCCATTGATGACATGATCTGTTATAAGAGTGAGATCATCAGTGATAGAAAAAAACCTTTAGATAACTTGAGAAAAGCATGGTAGAGATACTAGGAATGATAGGAATTTTCATCACCACAATTTTGATGAAGTGTATCTGGTTACCATTTTTTACAATGGAATAACATTGAGAAAAAGTACATATATAAATGCAACAGCCAAGAGCTATTTCATGGGGCATAACTTAGAGCACTTAAATGACAATAGGACTACACTGCAAGATGGGTCTAATCACAGAAGAGTACCAGATGGTAACATCTCTGTTTTAGGTTAACCTTTGACTCAAATGCCCTTGAAGCTCTAACTACCATGCTCAACAAGATGACCATTGATATTCATACTTTAAAGGATAATAATGTCAAAGGAGAGAATCATGTAGAAAATGCTATGAACTGTGTCACTTGTGGAGAAATCAGACACAAAACTAATTATTGCATATACACCCACAAAGAAGAAGACAACCAATATTGATCTGTTGATATTGTCTAATAGAGATCAGACCATCCAAAATTTTTGTATGGGAACGTGAATGATGCAAAAAATTCTCACATGATGAACAAGCCTAATAATAAACCTAAAAATCTAGTTTTGGGATAGGTGGTAGACCATCTAGATTCACTAGAAACATGACTTTTTAGCAAAAGGAAACAATTTTCAGGACTAAAATCAAAACAAACATATTAATCAGAGCAAATCTCGGCTTGAACTAATGCCAAAATGTTCACCTTTGCTAAGAGGAAATGCAATATTGATGAGAAGTTGAATCAAACCGCTATTAGTAGTAACAACATGTTGACTATGATGTAGGCTTAGATGGGAAGAGTCACTGAATAGTAGTTAATTTGCAACAACAACATAAAAAGATGATTGATCAATGGTTTGTAAAATTGTCTAACCTTATACATATCTCAATTGGAAGAGCTCCATCTAAAACTGAAAAAAATAGAGGTAGTTGTGAAATCACTATGATGGTTATCTTCTGATCGCTACCTATTCTTGAAACCATAACTCTTAAAGCTTGACCAGAAAGTGTCCCAGATCCCAACCATCAAACAGAGACCATAGAAGTTGAACTAGATAAAAACTTAGCACCTACTCTTGAGAAGAAAATTTCTAAAGAGAAAAGCAAGGGGGATAAGTTTGATAAAGAAAAGAGATCTGTTGAAGAGGATATTGCTAACAGAGACCCATATGCTCCAAGGACCCTACTAATTATAACTAATTGTAACTCACTTGAAGAGGAGGTATGATAAGTTCATAGATGCTATTTTGAAGTTTCATCTTGACATTCCATTCCTTGCCATTATCCACAAAATGTCGACTTAGGAAAAGTTCTTAAAATACTTACTTACTAAAAGAAAACAAGGTAATGAGGTAGACATAGTTAAGATTTCCAAGATTTTTAGTGCCTTTGTACAAGAAAAGATGCAAATGAAGCAAAAAGACCCAGGGTCCTTTATTATCCCATTCAATGTGGGAGACAACAAAGAGAGGAAGGGGCTTGGTGGCTTAGGGCCTAGAATAAGCCTAATGCTTGTGACTCTCACTCAAAGGCTTGGTCTCACTAACATGGTGAAAATTAGATTGTGAATCCAACTGGTTAATCACACCTTCACTAGGCAGGTTGACATTGTCGAGGATGTCACGGTTAAGGTTAGAAGGTTATTCATTCCTTGTGATGTTGTTGTAATAGACATTGTTGAGGACCCAACCTGTACCATGATCTTTAGGAAACCATTCTTGTGAAAAGCAAGATATTCAATCAATATTGGAGTTGGAATCATGATGATTAGACTCGGGAATGACCCCACATATTTCAAAGTTCAAGACTCCCTGAGGGGACCATCCCTATTTCAGTTTGTGTATTTCATTGGTAGCTATAGTCAACTATGCACTGAAATATCAAGAGGATAATGTGATAGCTTACCCTTGATGAGAGATCTAACTGAAAACAATCCTAATTTGGATGACCCTAAAGTTGAAGGTACTTGAGTACCTTGATGTTGAAGAAAGAGACTATGAGTCTGAAGAAGATTTAGAAATAAATACTTTCAAATACACCTCACTATACAGAACCCCAATGGACCAAGAAACTCCAAGACCAAAACCTGAGTTGAATCAATTTCCTGAAGGTATCAAGTATGAATTATTACACACAGAATAGCATAACCCATCATAAACTTTGCTCTATCTAAGGACAGAAAGAGTGACTGCTATATGAATTTAATCTAAGGAGAAAAGCCATCTGATACTCTGTAGATGATATAGGAGGGATAAACCCATATGGTTGCATTCATACAATTCATCAAGAAACATACGCAAAACCTCTTTCCCAAGAATATTATACCAATAAGTTGAGAGAGGTTGTAAAGAAAGAGGTTGTCAAGCTATGTAATGCCTAAATTATATACTCAACAAGAAACACCAATTGTTAAGCCTAGTTCACGTGGTTCCCATGAAAGGTTGTATGACCGTAGTGAAAGTAGAAAATGGTGGTGAGATCACAACA
This sequence comes from Alisma plantago-aquatica, assembly GCA_963693085.1. Lineage (NCBI taxonomy): Eukaryota > Viridiplantae > Streptophyta > Magnoliopsida > Alismatales > Alismataceae > Alisma > Alisma plantago-aquatica. The sequence continues at coordinate 497,383,818 of OY856415.1, forward strand.
AGGATTGTGACTAGGTGGATATTGTGCATCGACTCTTGAAAACTAACTACATCCATTGAGAAAGACCATTTCCCTTTCCCTTTATAGATTAGTTGTTGAACCATCTAGCTCACTGGTCATATTTTTTGTATCTCAATGGTTACTTGGTTTTCTATCAAGTGTTTATTCATCTAGAAAACTAGGTGAAGATTATGTTCAACTACTTTTACAATAGATATGCTTCTAGATGAATGCAACTCAGTCTATGCAATGCACACATGACTTCTCAAAGGTGCATGATCTCTAGTTACTTTGATTTCTTAAAAGACAATGTGGAGGTCTTCATGGATGACCTTTCTATGTATGTCATTCCTTTGATAAGTGTATCAATAACCTCTCCCTTGTGTTGAAAAGATGGGAAGAAAAGCACCTTGTTCTTAACTAGGAAAAGTGCCATTTATGATATAGGAGGGGTACAATGCTAGGACATAAAGTCTTTGAGATAGGTATAGAGGTAGATTTGAGAAAAGTTGAAGCAATACCGAAACTCCCACCACCCATATCTATAATTCGAATGGGAAGCTTCTTAGGACATGCTAGATATTATAGACGTTTCATCAAAGACTTCTCTAAGATTACAAAATCGTTGTCAAATTTACTTGTTAGTGTTGTTTTTTTTTGTTTTGACGAGAACTGTCTAAGGCCTTCAACAATTCTAAGAAATCTCTTACCACTACACTCATAATCCAAGTGCCTAACTAGAACCTACCGTTCAAGCTAATGTGTGATGCAAGTGAGTACTCTATAGAAGCAATATTAGGGGATAAGAAGGATAAAAAGAACCATGTCATATACTACACTAGCAAGACTCTCGATGATGCTCAAGTGAATTACACTACTACTAAAAAGGAGATTCTAGCCATAGTCTATGTTTTTGACAAGTTTAGGTCATACCCTAATGGGTCTAAAGTCATTGTATAGACTAATCATAGATCTAAAAAGTATCTGATGACAAAGAAAGACATAGAGCCTAGATTATCGAAATGGGGCCTCCTTGTATTGGAGTTTGATTGGAAGATTGTTAAAGGATTTGGGAATGTTGTGTCAGATCTCCTATCTAGGATACATGTGGAAGAAGATCATTGAATAACTATCAATGAAAACTACCCTGACAAATCACTCATGATATCTAAGGACATTCTCCCTATAGTAACAATGTTTGCATATGTCTATAATTTACTTACCTCTTCAACAACTACCTCCTGACATCACCAATAATGAGAAGAAGAAATTATTCCCAAATTTTAAGAACTATTATTTGGAGAATCCTTTATTGTTTAGGAGATGCTCTGAAGACCTTTACAGAAGGTACATACCTAAGAAAGAGGTGCCCAAGGTCCTATACGAGTGGAATGCCTAACCATATGTGGGCACATGGAGGCAGACAATCTGCAATCAAGGTTTTATTAGCCCACCTTCTTTATGACTCCCAAGCTTTTATTAAATCTTGCAATGAATGTCAAAGAACCAAAAATATATCAACGTGTAGTAAAATGCCTACATCAGCTGGATAGAGGTTGAGGTTTTGATGCATGAGTAATCAACTACATTGAGCCCTTTCATTTGTCACATCATAATTGATACATTTTGGTTGCAATTGGTTATGTATCCAAGTGGGTAGACGTTGTGGAACATACCACATGTGATTCTAAGGCCATGATGAAGCTTTTTAAATTTTTTTCCAAGATACAAGGTCCTTAGAACTGTCATAAGTGATGGTGGATATCACTTTGTGAATAGACAATTAGAGGCAGTCCTAAGAAACACAAGTTTTCTTCCCATTACCACCCAAAGAAGTCGGGTCAAGTGGAAGTGTCTAATAGACAAATCAAATAAATTGTAGAGAAGATTGTTAGCAAGTCAAGGAAGAATTGGTCCAGCAAACTTGATGATGCTCTATGGTATTAAAGAATTGTGTATAAGACACTCATAGAGAAAAATGCCTATTGGTAGATCTATGATAGGTCAAGACACATGCCTATGAAGCTAGAGCACAAAGCCTTCTAGGCCATCAAACTCCTTAATATAGACTCGGACATGGAAGGTCAAAAGAGATTCTTACATCTCTAGGAGCTTAAAGTGCTTAGACTGCACACCTATGAAAATTCCCTCATCTACACAGAGAGGACTAAGGTATGGCATGATGCACATCTGAAGAGAAAAGATGTTAAAGATGTAAGCAAAGTCCTCCTTATTATTCTATCTGATTATTTCATACAAAATTGAGATCAAGATGGTTTATTCCTTTTGTTGTGAGTAATATCTGTCCAGGAATGGTGGAAGATAAGTATGGAACATTCCCTATAAATAGACATAGAGTGAAATGATACTATGAAGATTAGACATTTACAATAAGACCTAATTTGCAACTCATATAGCCCCAAGCTCAACCTTAATGAACATAGAAAGTCAAACTAATGACTAAAAATAGTGCTTCTTGGCAGGAAACCCAAGAACCTTTTAACCTATATGGATTTTTTTTCCCATTTTGATAACTTAGAATTTGTTTTCAATTTACATGTTTTACTTTTTCTTTATCTTACATCTTATTTGTGATGCTATTTTTTTTGCTAATTTTAGTAATCATACGATTCTAATTCTTAAATTAGGTAATGTTCTCATCTTGTTGGGTATTAGTTTAAATAAAGTAAAATTGCCAACATGAGAATAAATTGATTAATCTTAGGTTGAATTGATGATGTGAAGTCTAGGAGTAAGGATTTGAAATCCAATGGAAATGACAATACACACATTTAATAAGTTGACTATACGACCACCGTCTAAAGAAGGACCCTCATTCTTAACATTGACTCGATTGATTTGTGATGACTAGAAAAACCATTGATATTTGTAATCTGTATATCCATTGATTATTACGTAGAAGTACCATTAAAAGATGCAACCTCATATTTAGTCAGAGGATCGGGAGCCACAGAAAGGAAAGGGATGCGAAGAAAGGTTCATAAAGCAGAGTAGAATGAAACCTTGAAGGCCATGAATAACCACCATGACATTGTTGAAGAGATCAGGTTGCGTGATCTCCACCCTTCCGATAAAGACCGTAGCACTAGAAGTTGTGCTGGTCTTTCTATTGACCAAATCATAGGTGACGGTGATGCAACGGCCTGGACTCAAGGTCTCGATCTTGGTACCAAAAGCAAGTCTCCGCATATAATCAATTGTGAAGAGACCAGGAAGGGGAAAATGCCTCTTTGAAACCTAAAATCACATTTGTTAAGACTTTGGTTTCTGCCATGAGAAGGCTGCTATTAATGAGGATCATAAAAAGTATCAATTGTGAAATCTCTCCCTTATTAGAAGTCAGTACTCAGTTTCCATTGGAAGACCTCGATTTCATTTTCTTCAATTTTAAACCGCACACTTATATTTGGAAGATTACTTCCACCACTCTAGGAGTTGAACTATCAATCAAGAAATGGCATGGACATACAAAATAAAAACGTGAGTGTAAAAAGCGTAAAGGTTCCCAGAACTGTAGCCTCCCTCAGAACCCTATATGCCTGATAAAGTGTCTTAATAAAACCCTAATTACCGCTCTAACCCTCTACTTCATCGGTAGCACCACCCCTAGTTCCACCAATTTTTTGTCATCCACCTTTGTCAGTGGTAGTTGATGCCACCCTCTTGACAAGAACTCTCTCTCCCTACATGTAGCAATCAATCCCCTAGTCACTCATGATAAGTACCATTGATAAGAAGTTTCTATCCTAACCTCTCTGACCCGATTTCAACTATTTTTCCAACAACGAAATTTTAGAATCATGGTTAGAGTGGTCCTCTTCTCTACTAATAGGAATGGATGAAATGCATCATTTGGTAGAGAACAAAGGACCAATGGCTATAAAAACTAACATTATCAAATTTCCTATAAAAAAACAAGGTCGTATTCTTCCATATTTCCTCACTTGTGATTAGTTTTGATTGTTACAGCTGCTTGTGCCTAGTTCGATAGACAAAACCCTAGTCGTTTCATTGGTTTTATGTGCCAATTACTTCCCATCAGTTTGCTACCTCGTTGACCTATTGTTGTTCCATCAATTTACAACTACAAGTTTGTAATCTTCTCCTCTGAAACCTTAGTCCACCACTGATACCACCTTCCAATTTATGGGAATATTTTAACCTTTTTCATTGGTTTGAAAGGACAACCTTACCATTAGAAGGTGCTACACGGCTTCCATCATTTTAAGCACTTCATGTTTTTTTCGATTGTCATCCTTTGGCCCTGACTCTATACCATTGAAAGACATAATCTATGTTTCCATTAGTTTTCAACTACTAACAATATTTTTACCTTCTCCACCTCCGTGCATAAGATATAATTATATCTACATAGAAATTAGTTAGCATGGAAAACTAGATATATCTTTCTAAGATACATGTGCCATGAAACTTAGCCAAAAGGATGAATGAGGTATCTAGATTAAGATGGAAACTATAGAAGGAGAAAATTGAAAGGATGAAAAGCTTGAAGGATGAAGCTAGAAGGTATGTGGAAGTACATGGTGATCCAACTCTAGAAAGTAGGAAGGAATTGTATGAGACAAGCTTCATGAAGCGTCTGAGGAAACCATTTTTGGAAGAGTCTTCAAACTCAATAGATTCAGGTAATACTAAAACCTTTGAATACATACCCATTGAGGAAATGGCACAACCTAAGAAAAGGAAGGTGATCAATCCCTTCCCCAGTAGTAAGAGGACAAAATTTCCTAGAACAGACAAAGGTGGGGTCCAAGACAAAAAAGGAGGGACAAGCAAGACAAGTGGGGGAAAAACAAAAGTACAACCATATGTGGATATAGCGGTTGTCCTATAGGAACCGACATCTAAAACCATGGTCTAGCTAGATATTTACTTTGTGCCCAAAAATGATGAACATCAAAAGAACTGGGAGGATACAATTGGTAAGAAATCCTTTAAATCAATATGATATGGTTGCATCAACACCTTGACCTAGTTGGGAATATACGACCATGTTAAGCAACATTTGAACAACATAAATATGTAAAAAATCTATTTTAACAACCAACGATCATACAAAGATCTTGCCTTGGAATTCTTATCATCTCTATAGAAACAACCTAGTTTTAAAAGCATAAGTTGTAGAGTGTGAAGGAGGATTCAAACTGGCCATCCAGTTGATCAAGAAAGGCTTAATTCTAATAGAGAAGTTGTCAAGATTCATATCACGTAAACTAAAGTGCAAGCCGAACTTGCCAACAAGGCAAGAACGACTAGAGAAGTGAGGGGTCTACCACTGCAAGACCTGGTAAAAACTGACATGAGAATAATTACACATTCTAGTGGAATCAATAACTTCTCAAGTGAACTTTAGTATGATGTGCATCATTAACAAGATTGTTGCTAACATGGTCTTTACTCAACCAGACACTTGGAACATGATAAGAATGCACCTTCATATCATGTGAAGCATAATGGAAAAGAAGTCGGTCAACATTGGAGCTTCTAATTGATAATCTAACCACAACAAAGGGCGTTGATGACCCTTGAGAAATATGCATGGGATGTATACTGACATACATAGTGTATAAACTTGGGTATCCAAGGACCCTCACCCATTTCACTACATTAATTGGGGATAGATTCATGGGTGTGAGTTACCTAACATAAACTAACATTCTAGAGAGAAAGAAGAACAAATGTCTCATAGATTCAAAAAATACAAATGAACTTTTGCCCTACCAATATTGAGACCTTACAATTGTGAAGAACTCAACATCTCGATGGGTGATATCCTCAAGATGATGTCAAGATAAAACCCTTTTCCTCATCTCTTTGAACCTTGTGTATAGGATACCACCCAAGCATAAATGGATCAACCTACAAATCCCACCACGACTCAAGATCATAGTGAGGATCCTGAAGAAAAGAATGGCAAGACCTAGAAAGATGAATCTCTCTACCCCAACCCCAAAAATAATGTGGAAGTAGATGATCCAATGACTACATCAATTGTCACCTTTCCATAAGAACCAATGATCATATCACCACAAACACAACCTGAGATGGAAAAGACTCTGGTCCCCTCAGTTTCTACAATCTTGCATTGTGAAGTTCAACCTCAGAGGCAAAGAATGGAAGTATTCCAATGAAAAAACTCTAACATGAGCTAACACTAGGAAAAATATAAACCCAAGTAGACGAAAAAAATGAGGAGAGAGGAGAGTGAGAAGGAACCTCCAATCGAAAAACACACTCCATCGAAAAAAAATCATATTGTGACCTACATCTGAATAATGATGTAAATGTTTTATGCTATCCTTCAAGAGAGATGCCCAAGTAAGAGGTTATATCTTATCACCATGATTTCTCAAGAAGGTGAATATTGCAACAAAATTCATACAAATTGGGCTTAAAATGGATGATATACATGAGATCATTTTTACATCTATAAATAACATTGTTAATTAATCTCTAGTTGTACAAACACTAACCACACATGTTAAGTAGGTTAGCACTCACATCCATCTCCTTTCAAGCTTGCCCCAAATATGGAGATTATGGCTATCTACCAGCGCAAAATGATGGTGCCATGGTTGATATGGCTAAGGAAGTTGTTGAGATGAGGAAGGGGCATGAAATATATAGAAAGAGAACATCAGGTTGTAGCAAAATTGTGTCTCCACAAATCCTATAAAAATAAAGGAAGCAGCTTCAACTTCCTTGACACCTATAGAATTGACAAAAAAAGACAAATGAGGCAACATGAAGGGGAAAGACACTCTCCATCCCCAAAGAAAGGCACATAAGTCAACTATGTATCCATTAAATAATTGAGATAGAAAATAAACATACTATATTCCAAAGTTGCAGGCTATGCTTCCCACTATTAGGTTGAGAATTCCATCGGCTAATATTTTGTATTTAAGAGAATGCCTATATGTTGTTTCAATATATAGTATCTTATTTCTTGATCATTTGCTAGAATATTTGTAAGAAAAGGAATCACCATGTGTTAGAGAATAGTATGTGGTCACTAGATTAACATGTCGCTCATATAATCAAATAAATTAATTTCATAAGGATTATAGGAGAACTGAAAGGAAAGCAATCAACTCAAAGAGAGATGGGATTTGGACTAGACCTCCACAGGGATATACCAAATTCAATTTAGACGCTATCATTGGGAGTGGCGTAGCCTCAATGATTTTCATTAAAATAAATTGTAAAGGAGTTTTGGTGAAAAAATCAAGGGTCTACTATCAAGTTTGTGAATTTTATGAAGACCGAGCTAGCATGAATCTTACACACAATGCAATTAGTATATGCAAATTATTTTGAGAAGGCTATTTTTGAGACAAATAGTAGTAGTGATGTGGGAGCAATTATCGAACCGCCAAAGAAGCATCCTAGGTATGCCACTTGGACGATCAACATCAACAAGTTGATGAAGGATGACTACCAACTGAATCATGTCTATCAAGAAAACATCATGGATACATATAAGTTGTCTAAGTACCTTCTCAAAAACAATTTTTTGTTCTTTCACTATGTCTTCCTTCCACTTGAGTTAGAGGATTTTATTAGCAGTGAAACATATAATGGTAGTAGTAGTACTAGGTTTCTTTCTACAACCATAAGTAGGGACTATAATAATATTTCACCAAGGCTTGCAAGATGAAGGTAAGATTAATAAAAGATCTTCCCGACTTATCCCAAAAAAAGGACATGTCTTTTCCATAGTAGTCTTGAAACTTTGATATAATATAATGTATTAGGATAATGCTTCATAAAGTCATGCCGTAAAATCAATACATTATGAGTTGTAATATGAGGGTCACCTTGTGGAATTCCTATAATCATATTTATGAATGTGTCCTTCCTTTCTCTCTATCTACACCAACTGATTTTATAAGAAATCATTTTTGTCTCTCACGGATCGTACTAAACATCTTCCCATTTCTTTATATAAGTTATTCTTCTTCAAAAAATCTAACGTAAATACTTTGTCCTTTCAATTCCTCTAAATAAAATCCTTCATCTCCCTGTCAATTTTATTATATATATTATCCATATCTTAGCCATATGAATAGCATAGGATGGAATTGTTGTCCAAGTGAATTTATATAGATTAATTTACCCAACGAAGTTAATGGTGCTTGTCACCCTTTCAAGAAAATACATTTAAGTATGTTGGTCAATTTAATGATGAGTGATTAGTAAACCAAGGTGTTTTGCTAGATAGTCATGTTGGGCCAACGACCCTTGTTTTGTTTCCAGTCCAACTAGGCGAGGCCCATTATGGAATTGGCACAACAATGAGATTAATCTCTTACCCTCACGCGACCACAATCAGATTAGAGAGCAACCGCTAAATATTATAGTTATCTAATGTCGTGCTCATGCAGAGAAGGAATTACTGCTGCTGCATTTGATGAGACAGAAAAAAGAAAGGGCCAAGGAGGAATGGGAGGCTTACACACCGCTCCAGTCTCTTTGAGTATTCTTTACAACATATTTATTCGTTCTGGGAATATTCTGCAAGGGTTATTTTCTAAAAGGTTGTCCATGTAGTGATGTACTATCTTGGGTAATCTCTATATCCCTTACGACTTCGTTTATACCTCAAGTTTTGGATCAAAACTTGAGACAAAACTCTATACTTTTCTGGTCATAGTGCATTTTCCCGTAGGGTTAGACCCCATAGTTTTTCCCTCACACATCGTGAGTATTTTCCATGTAAATCTCAATGTTCTTTTGGTTTCTTGTCTGCTTCATTATTTTTGCATGTCTAGTCCATACATGCTGGTGATTCCGTTAATATTGTGTGTGTCAGATACACACATATTAGTCTGTAATCCTCTTTCAAGGTGGTATTAAAGGCTACTTGGTTACATGGACTAGATGTATGGTGTAAATAATATGGTGAACTTTACAACATCAAACTGACCAACATGCAAGATAAAGATGTAGTATCTTCTTTACTGCAATATTCTTTATGAACCGGTTTAGGGAGATCTGAGAAATATAGTGGACACATAATAAGGAGTGGACAAAGATGAATAGGAAATACATGGGCCTCATCTCCACTGGTTGATGAGTCTGTCTACCATCACATCGCCAATGAGACTAGTTCCCACTCTCTGTGGAAGATGCTCGAGTCGTTGTACGAGAGGAAGACGGTAGGGAACAATGCATTTCTGATTAAGTAGCTTGTCAGCCTAGATCAAGGAAGATGGAAATATATCAGTTCACTTGAATGATTTTAAAAGCATGGTGATTCAGTTAGTCACAATGGGTTTGTCAGTTGGTGATGAGTTACAGGTACTTTTACTTCATAATTCTTTACTTGATAACTGGGAGACCTTAGTAGTTTTTGTTAGCAACTCTGCTTCAACTAGGAAGTTAACATTGGACTGAATATCAATAACATGCTGAATGAAGAGAAAAGACAACAAAACTCACAAGAACGTCAATTTCACATGCTCTTTTTGTTGAGGACAAGGGGAGGAGTCACAGTCATGACCAGGGTGGTGATAAAGGAAAGTCAAAGTATGTGTCAAAGTCCAGATGCAAGATAGTTTTCCATTACTACAAAAATCCAGGTCATATGCAAAATTCTACATGCAGTGCAAAATAGAAATTATAGAAGGAAAGTAGAAAGTGATATATGATGATAGAAATAGAAATGTAGTCGTCATAGATGTTAATAAGGTACTCACATATGGAGTTATAATGGGGCGATGTCTACATATTACTGACAACATAGAGTGGGTGTTAGGTACATGTGCCTCTTACCACATCACGTCGAACATACATTTCTTCTTCTCCTACAAGTCTGGTTACTTTGGAATGAAAAAGATGGCTAATAAAACCTACAAAATAATTATTGAGATAGGTGATGTGCGCATAGAGATAGAGTTTGGATACACCATGGTGTTGAAGAATGTTAGACATATTCTGACCATTGATTATAATATAATATCCGATATGGATTAGATGTGCAAAGCTTTAAATATGATTTTGGTGACTTGAAAATTAAAATTACCAAAGGACAGTTGGTCATGGCTAGAGGCAGAGTTTGTTGCACTTTGTACAAGATGAATATAAAGGTTTGCACTGATGGTGTCAATGTCGTGGACAACTCTAGTTCTCTAGACCTGTGGCATAGGCGTCTTGGGCACATGAATGAGAAAAGTTTACATGTGATTGCAAAGAAAGATTTGATCATGTTGGCTATATTGGACATTATTATAATCCCTTTGTTTCGATGATGACAAACATTTCATTCTTATGGATCTAACGTGCTACTTGAGTGTTACAGGAATTAGGTGGATGACAAACGACTTGGAAGATCTATATGCTCGAATTGTTTTAATTCATGATTGTAATCAAATGTAAAAACTTGCACAAGTATATAACGTACAAGTACTTAGATATCATGTAAATCAAGCGTTTAGATCTTCCCTAGTCAATCACAACATTTAGATATGTCATCCCCTACAAAAGTGTCACAACTGCACACTCATATACACACTTAGTGCCTAGTTCAAAACATTAAAACAGGGTCATTCTCGGTCGAAAAACTCCTCGACCGAGACAATATCGGTCGACAAACTCTTTGACCGGGAATGACCCAAATAGCTATTAGATACAACCGACAAAGTAGTTGGGAGTTGGATCAGAATGTTGCTACAGGCAGTCCCTCGATCGACAAGTCCTCGACCGACTAGGACTCTCGGTCGACAAATCTTCGACCGAGAATGTCTCTGTCTGCACTTTTCAGAATTAATTAACTAGCCGTTGTTAAAGCAACTAATGGATACCTAACGGCTAGTTGAGCACTTAGAACCCCCTAGAAAGTGTCTAGAACGTCCTTAAGCATTCATAGGCCATTCCTATAAATAGTACAAGCCTTAGGACACCTTAAACACACTTGTTCTACACTTGAGCATTCATACTTGCAATTGGCAATTCATTCTTGTGAGCAATTGAGCAATTCCAACATTGGCTATACATTTCCATTGCTCTAAATTTGTGTCCTATAGGATAGCATCTCCTACCCACTACACCTACACTTTCATACACATTGGTTAGGAGATCAAAACGCTTGATATAGGAAATCAAGCCTTGTGCTACAATTGTATTGTAATTTCTATTTTTCCTTCTTGTTCCTTTATATATTTTATACTCTCCTTACTACTCCTAGGGTTGGAGGCTGTGGATTGGAGAGGGTTTGACTTCTCAGGTGGAGAAGGGTCTTCTCGGTGGAGAAGGTGGACTTTGGACTACTTCAAGAAGGCTGTCTCAGCGGGAAGCTACTTCAAGAGGAAGGCTACTTCAAGGGGGAGCTTGAGGTTACTTCAAGGAAGGCTGCTTCGAGGTTGGTGAGACTACATCTAGGTGAAGGACATCTGAAGGGTTTGGTGAAAGTGTTATAATTTTATGTAACATCCTTGTTAGGTAATAAAATTAAATACTTTCAAAATCCCGGTTGGGTAAGCAACCAGGTAGTGGATTGACTGCCTTAGTATTGCTAAGGTTGGAACCACTCTAAATCCTTGTCCTCTTGTCCAATATTTTTGTGGTTGCTTGCTTTGGTTGAATTATTATTAAATATACATAAAACCCTATTCACCCCCCTCTAGTGGTTTTTCAATTGGTATTAGAGAAGGCTTCAAGGATCTCTAATCAGGTCTTGAAGAATGAAGGGTGGTGGTGTCTACAACTGCAAGCAAAGGAAAAGCATGGACCAATCTTCAACAAGCTGCAATTGGTGCTTAGGAACAAGGCACACAACATCTAGTTGTCCATGGAGGTCAAAGAAGGAAGATGTGCATAAAGAATGCCTTATTGCTATAATAAGTGAAGAAGAAGAAGAAGAGGTAAGCCTTTTTGATTTACCTAAAGAAGAGCTAATTGCTAGTCTTAAAGAGACACATAATAAGTATATTGAGTGCAAGAAGAAATTAAAGAAATCTAATAAAGCAAATGATGAGTTACATGCTAAACTTCTTGCTCTCACATCTGAAAATGAAGATCTCAAAAAGGTTGAAGATCATGATATTAAGCTGAAATCTGTAGAAGCAAATTGCAATCTTCTTTCCCTAGAAAAGTTAAACTTGCAAACTCAAGTAAATGATCTTCAAAAACAACCTGTGTTGTGTACACATCTAGATTATGATATTATTGTGAAAGAAAGAGATTCTTTTTTATCTAATATAGATCAAGCAAAGTTAGATATCAACAAGAGAATGGATGAGATTGTTAAGCTGCAACAAGAAGTTAGTAGTTTGAGTAACAATGATATCCTTGATAAAATCTTAAATGATTCTTATCGTCAAATTGGAAGGAGAGGACTAGGTTATAAGCCTAAAGGAAAATCTTACCAAAAACCTAGTTGGAGAAAGACACAAGTGCTAGAGAATCAATCTATGTATGTATCTAGAGGCAAATATACATATGTACCCAAGAACAACCTAGAACAAAATCATAGAAAGAGATATGAGGTTGATTCTATATGTTGCCATTATTGTTTGCGTCTTGGACATTATTCTTTCTCATGTCCTTACAAGAAAAAGGATGTTGAGTTAGTATGGGTTCCAAAACCCCCAAACTAAATGAACAAAATTAAGTTGAGATATGACCAAAGACTCTAAGTTGTATATCTCTATGTCTATCTCAACTTAACATAATGAGATAATAAATTGATTCAAGTAATTAAAACTTCTAACTTGAAAATATACATTTTAAACAAAATTGCAGAGACACATCTTTGAAAATTTGTATTAATTAGGGTCCTCAAAACATAAATATTTGAATATGATTAGTTGATATTTGATCTAAATGTTAGTTTGATATTCATATGTTTTATCTCAACTAAACTGAGTTTTCAAATTACATAATTGAATTGAAAATGACCTATGATTTACTTATAAACAATTACTGAAAAACAGTACAGAAACATTCTCGGTCGAGAAACTATTTGACTAAGAACACTGTCGGTCGAGAATTAGTCGACCGAGCAGGTTACTGTTTTGAAGTTTGCAACAAATCTGATAAAACATGTACAAACAGTAGCATTCTCGGTCGAGAAAAACTTCGACCGAGATAAATTTGGTCAACAAAAAGTTCAACCAAACCAAGTTCTATTGAACCTATTTTAATTAATCTAGTTTGCTATCAATTTGTTATTAATGATTGATTATAATATGCAAATCAAGAATGAATCTTGGAGATCATCTCTTAATCAAGACATATTGATCTTTCATGAATTGTTGAATGAAGGTATAACATTATGTATATGAAATCCTTAAACATATTTGCAAAAGTGCTATATGAAGACTGACATTGAACATACTTTCTTCATTGATTGAAGAAGTTTAATAAGCATGTTTATTTACAAGTTTATCTTAAAATCCATGAATCATGAATGAGATTATTTTGGTTTGTCATCTACATGGTTTAAAACTGAAAATTATGAACCATGTTGGTATAATCAAGGAAATTAATGTTTTATCATAGTCCACATGGTTTATCCTAAGTATTTCTTGGTCTATCTATGAAGGAACCATGTGTATTAAAATTTAAATGATCATAATCATTGTATTTCATGAAGTTACATGCTTCCATCTTGATCATTGTATTGTGGATATACTTCTACTGTTCTATCATAATTATTGTGCCATAATCATTGTGTTTCATTGGATTGTCTACAATAATCTTTGATCCATATATACAAACCATGAATGGATATTGTTTTTGATCATTGTGATTCAGCTCATATGAAGATGCCATTTTGCATAAACAGTAAAACTTCATGGCACAAATGCATTTTAAATTGAAAATCTGCAGAAATTATACTTCACATATAAGTGTTCAAATTGGAAATCTATAGAAATTGCCTCTTGGTTGAAATCAAGTTTGACCAAGGGGCGCTATGGTCGAAGTCAAGGTCGACCTAAAATAAGCTTGACAAAATGCTTATTTTTACATCACTTTACTGCACTTAATCTTAGTATCTTGATTCAAAATGTGTTTATCATATTGAAAACATAATTTTAGTGCATAACTCTCATAAAAGGTCAACTTATTATGATCTAATATTGATTGTGACCTTAGAATCCTTAAATTATCTTGACTATAAGATTAAGGGGGAGATTACACAAAAACTATTTTGATTATAAGATTAAGAAGATTACTAAACTTTGTAAACATCATTTGAAGCTTGTTATGACCTTAGTATACTTAAAAGTAATTTTGGTAATGAAAACAAAGAAATCTACAATATTCATGAACATGACATATATCTTGTTCCTAATGGAATTCTCTAAACAAATTAGGGCTTAACATCCCGTGTATTTGATTAGAGATACATTTTACTATAAGCTTAAAAGAATCTCATATCATTTTCAGGGCTTAACATCCCTTGCAAAATGGATGAGAAATCAATATGTATTCATCATGAGCTTAAGGGAATCTCATTTCATTTTTAGGGCTTAACATCCCTTGTAAAATGGATGAGAAATCAATACACATATGCCATGAACTTAAAAGGAACTCATATCATTTCAAGGCTTAACATCCTTTGCAAATGATTGAGAAATAAATTTTGGATAAATTTAACAATAATTGGTTTGCATTAATCCCTTGCTTTTAAATTGAATATCTCTTTAAAGGGTAGCATAGCATAAAATTAAGGGGGAGAAATAAAAAGTCATACTAAATGATTATCTTGGATATATTTTTGAAATGACAAAGGGGGAGAAATAATATAAAATCAAAAACATAAAATAAAATGAGTTTCATAATATCTCGACCAGTACCCACTTGCAAAACAAGAATGGCTACAAAAGGTAAACTTCATGTATGAAACTCATATGATTTATATTTCCTTATTTTATATTTAGGAAATGTTTGTCATCTTCAAAAAGGGGGAGATTGTTGGATAAATTGGACATTATTATAATCCCTTTGTTTCAATGATGACAAACATTTCATTCTTATGGATCTAACGTGCTACTTGAGTCTTACAGGAATTAGGTGGATGACAAATGACTTGGAAGATCTATATGCTCGAATTGCTTTAATTCATGATTGTAATCAAATGTAAAAACTTGTACAAGTATATAATGTACAAGTACATAGATATCATGTAAATGAAGCGTTTAGATCTTCCCTAGTCAGTCACAACACTTAGATAGGTCATCCCCTACAAAAGTGTCACAACTGCACACTCATATACACACTTAGTGCCTAGTTCAAAACATTGAAATAGGGTCATTCTCGGTCGACAAACTCCTCGACCGAGACAATCTCGGTCGACAAACTCTTCGACCGAGAATGACCCAAATAGCCGTTAGATACAGCAGACAAAGTAGTTGGGAGTTGGATCAAAACGTTGCTACAGACAGTCCCTCGGTAGACAAGTCCTCGACCGACTAGGACTCTCAGTTGACAAATCTTAGACCGAGAATGTCTCTGTCTGCACTTTTCAGAATTAATTAACTAGTCGTTGTTAAATCAACTAATGGATACCTAATGGCTAGTTGAGCACTTAGAACCCCCTAGAAAGTGTCTAAAACTTCCTTAAGCATTCATAGGCTATTCCTATAAATAGGACAAGCCTTAGGACACCTTACACACACTTGTGCTACACTTGAGCATTCATACTTGCAATTGGCAATTCATTCTTGTGAGCAATTGAGCAATTCCAACATTGGCTATACATTTCCATTACTCTAAATTCGTGTCCTATAGGCTAGCATCTCCTACCCACTACACCTACACTTCCATACACATTGGTTAGGAGATCAAAACGCTTGATATAGGAAATCAAGCCTTGTGCTACAATGATATTGTAATTTCTATTTTTCCTTCTTGTTCCTTTATATCTTTTATACTCTCCTTGCTACTCCTAGGGTTGGAGGCTGCGTATTGGAGAGGGTTTGACTTCTCAGGTGGAGAATTCTTCTCGATGGAGAAGGTGGACTTTGGACTACTTCAAGAAGGCTGTCTCAACGGGAAGCTACTTCAAGAGGAAGGCTACTTCAAGGGGGAGCTTGAGGTTACTTCAAGGAAGGCTGCTTCGAGGTTGGTGAGACTACTTCTAGGTGAAGGTTGCCCGAAGGGTTTGGTGAAAGTGTTGTAATATTATGTAACATCCTTGCGAGGTAATAATTATAAATACTTTCAAAATCCCAGTTGGGTAAGCAACCGGGTAGTGGATTGACTGCCTTAGTATTTGCTAAGGTTGGAACCACTCTAAATCCTTGTCCCCTTGTCCAATATTTTTGTGGTTGCTTGCTTTGGTTGAATTATTATTAAAATATCCATAAAACCATATTCACCCCCCCTCTAGTGGTTTTTTAGATCCCCTATTCTAAGAATGTAATTCTTGACTCGCATGAAAGTTGTTTGCTTCGGAAGAAAAAAAGGGTCCAGCTCAGTGCTTAGTGTGAGAAGAAGTCTAATGCATTAGATGTGATTTATTTTGATGTTTGTGGTCCTATGGAACTCATCTCCTTGGATGGAAGTAGATTATTTGTTAATTTTATTGATGACACATCTAGGAAAGTGGATTCTATTGTTTCTAAAGGAAATATCAGGTGTTTGATACTTTTGAGAAGTTCCATGCCATGGTTGAAAGGGATACATGTAAAAAGATGAAGTCTTTTTTTGTGACAATGGAGATGAGTATATTTCTAGGGAGTCCGGTTCTTACTATGAAGGATTTGGCATACAACATGAGAATATTGTTCCCGGTACCCCCGCAACACAATGGTTTGACTGAAAGAATGAATAGGACCATTATGGAGCGAGTTGGATGCATGATGAAGAGTGCAAGGCTACCTAAGTTGTAACACCCCTGACTTGGGTTATGAGGAACCCTGGATGTTTTTCCAAATTAATATAATTATAACTTAGTCTTAATCTTTTGAAAAGTAATTAAGACTTAAGGAGAGCTCAAGTTTCAAGTTTGAGCATGTTTGAAGACTGTTTGTGTTGTATATGCTAGTTTTGGTTCAAATTGCAATTTACCCAAAGTATGGGGTTGATGTGCAACTTATCACCTATAGGGTGTTCCTTATCTTTGTTAGCATCATCTAGAGGAGAGAGGAAGGAGGGTGTGCTTTGTTTGAGTCTTGGTTGAGTGATAGCAATCTTGGTGGTGAAAGAGCCAAAGAATGTTGAGTATCTTGAACCCTAGATAAGGTTGTGTCTAGTTATGAAGAGTATATAGGAGTGTCTATCAATTTAGAAAACATATAAGATGTCCCATATTGGTTTAGTAACATTTTTTAAGTATTCATATCGAGCTAAGAACCTCCAGTAGGTTAAGCCTATCGATTTAGATGTTCCTTGAAAAAGTTGTATCATTTTGCACATAAAGTGATATTGGGTTGTGATATCTTGTCAAGCAAGATACCCAATGGCTGATATCTCATCCTTGAATTATCCACAAGAGTTTTGCATGTCAAGATAATTATGGATGCATGGAGTCACCATGCATGAACACGTGTCATCTAGTTACATATGGTGATGACACCTCTCATGTAGCCTCTCTCTTGAAACTCAACTATATAAGCCCCTCTTTTCACAAGCTAGTAAACCTTTCGACTCTTTTACCACCTCCTTCTTGGTGGACGACCCTAGAATCTGAAGGAGAAAGAGGAAGGTAGAGCATATTATCTAAGGTGATGCCATGACCATCTTCAACCTTGGAGAATTATGTATCTCAGATCATAATTCTTTCTTTCTTTTCTTCTTAACCAAGTTTCTTACTATGATGCCTTCTTAGAGGTGAAGCTATAGCTGAATCTTAGACCTTTAAATAGGTCATCTTCAACCTTGGGAACGTGAAGTTGTGAATCTTGAAGCTCTAGTGGTGATCTTGAGGTGGGTTATATAACTTGAACTCAAATCTATTAAGATTCACCTTCAATCATGCAATACTTAATGATTCCTTTTCAATTTCGACTTCCCTTAATTGAGTGATGATTCCATGAGATCTAATGGATATATGGGGCTGTTTTTCATGAACTAGAGTGTTAATGGATGAAGGGTTGAATCTTGAAGATGATGGAATCTCCCATGCACAAACTGATATTGGTTTGAGAAACCCTAACCCAATATAAGGATATATGAAGGGAAAACTGATACACATGAGTTCCTAACCTGTTATCGGTTTGCTACATGTGAAGGAATATTGTCCTTATAGTTGTCTAGCCTATCACCTAAGGATAAAGATGGGGACATGCCAATATATTGAATTCAAGTGAAGATATGTAGTCAACCTAATATGCCTGAACCCTAGAAACCCGACACACCTCTAGTCTGACACAAGTGTGATGAGGGACACAAATTGGCCTACACACCATGTGAAGGTGTAGGCGACACACTCCTTGAAGTCATGGTCGACACACCAACTAGTGGTGAGGCTTATACCTTTATAGGGGAAAGAATATAATGATGTTGATGATGGCTAACCTGATACTACCAAAATCCTAGAGGCCGATATCACTTGGTGATAGCTAGGGCGACACAATAGATGATGCTATGGCCGATATACTAGATGATAGTGAGGATGATACCCTAGAGTAAACTATGTATGACACACAAAGTGATAGGGTGGTCGATACCCTAAAGTGAGTCAAGACATTTTGCTTAAGTGAGGTGAAAATATTATGCTGAAATGTGAACAAGGTGATGCACCAAAGTATGGTGAAGGTGATACACCAAGATATGATTCATGGCCGATATAACTTGAAGCACCTCCAAACCGATATCACATTAAGCACCTCAAAACCAATATCACCTTCCACACCTCAAAACTGATATCACTTTGATGTGCCATGGGCAACACAAGTGATAGTGTCATGGGCGACACAAAGTGATAATGGTATGTAGGCCGATACACCTTGATAAGTGTAGGCTGACACAAGTAAAGAGTGTCATGGCTGATACATGTGTCTAGGCCGACACAATTGAATGTGTCTAGGCCGACACAAGGGTTAGTGTGTAGGCCAATACACCTTGAGGAGTGTAGGCTGACACATTATGAATATAATCAATTGATACACTATAAAGGAATGATATGGTCACACTTTGATAAGTGTAGGCTAATAAACCCTAAAGAGGGTCAAGACACTGGAATAAGTATGTTGAAACCAATATCCTAGTAAGGATGAGAGAGAAACGTATACTACTCATATGAGAAAGGTAATACTTCATGTTGATTATCAATTGATGATAATTGATAAGAGTAATTAAGAATGTTTGAGTTCTTATGCCAATTATATAAGATCTTATGATGTAATTAGGGTTTGGATGGTAAATATGAACTTGAAAGACCTAATCAGCTACAAGGGGAAACCCTAACCCTAAATTATGAGAGGGTTGCAATTTGAATGATTCTCTTTATGGCATGGTGATTATATTTACTTGATATTGCTTTTACTATGAAATCCTAACCATGTAGGTATTAGGAGATGATGAACATATCTAGGTATGAGATTTGATTATTTAGCATGATAAAGATTATATAGGCCTTGTGAGACATGTAAAATACTTGTCCAAAAAGTATGATATATATAGGGGTTTGATGACCTAGAGATGATGGTTTCCCAGTATTAGGTGACACTATTCAATGATGAACTAAGGGTTTGATGCCCAAAACATGTGATCATGATAATGAAAATGTTGAAGGGATAAGATTCCCAGTAATGTGATTAAAGGGATTGAGATCCCAAGATGGGTGTAACAAGATGTGTTCCAATTGATGCAAGATTACTTGAAAAATGTATTACACCTTTCTTTATAGAATTTATCTATAATTCATGCTTGTAACTTGATTGATGATAAAAGATGTTGTAATGCACCTAACTTATCAAGTGAAACTAAAGATGTAGGTTGCTCTGGCCATAGAGCCATTCCGTGTCAGAACTTGCTGGATGGTGAAACGAGTTTTACTCAGAGCGCATATTTTTGAATATGCGAGGTGCAAGATGAGTATTTCCTTGGTTCATTCAAACCTTAGGATTGGCTTTAGGACATACCCTAAACATTAGGATTGGATTTGGGCCATACCCTAACAAGAGTGCGGTTGTAGGCCGTGACTCAATATACAACCAGGATTGTTTATGAACCATACCCTGATACAATCGGGATTGACTACAGGTCATACCCTGATGAGGGAAGATATATGGGCTGTATCTCTCTAGCGATGAGCCTATATATCCAGGCTAACTAATTGTAGTTTGACTCATAATGTCACTGCCAATAATCTAATACTGACCAAAAAAGGAAAGGTTGTGGAGTCCATCTCTTCCATCGACCTAGTATGGCGCTGATGCTGCCTAATTTAGGTTGGTTGGAGCATGAACGGTATACCTCATCTCCTCAGGGCAAAAAATGATTGTTGAAAGATGCAATCAGACGTGTAGCATATTTGCGTAAGGATTGAATACAAAAATATTGAATGAGGCTGCAATTACTTATATATGTCATAGTTGATAAATGGTATACATGTTCTTTATATTTCTTCTAAAAGTAATCAGATGATCTATTGCTCAGTCATAGATATCTGAACTACTTAAATGATGATATTTCTCTACTCTACATCATAATCTTAGGCATTGCGTTCATAAGTGTGTGTAAAATCATGAGATTTATTATTAAAAGATTTAGTTATCTGTGTAGCATATTTCTCTTGAGATTGGAATACAAAAATATTAAATGGGGCTACATTTATATTTGTATGTCATAATCGGTAGTTGTCATACATGTTGTTCATAATCCTTCTAAAGTTTTTACTTGATCTACTATTCAGTTATAGTTATCTCAACTACTCATTTATGATAATATTCTACCATGCTCATAATATATGGTCAGATCTATTTAGTATAGTGCAACTTTACTTTCTATTCTAATAACAATATTTCTGTGATAATAATATTGTTGGCATAGAGTTATATCTTCCACTGGGACTTTTGTCTCACCCTGTGGGTTCCATAACTTTTTAAGTGGTCATGTATGAGGTAACAGAGTTCGTGTAGTTGAGTTAGGGCAACCACAGGAAGAAGATCTATAATTTTGAGGTGGTGTGCTATCAGTTGTGTCTTGTTGTAGATAGAAGTCCTATGTGTCGTCTATGTACTCTTAGGTCCTTGGGGGATAGTTTCATATCTGGTTTTATTATCAATATGAGATTTTAGATAGAACACCTCTACATATAAATGTTGCTTTTGTATTTGTTTTGGTAAAGCAACTGATATCTCTTATCCTTGTGACGTGATGGAACAATGTATGTATGAAGTGAACCATGATGAATATAAGGCTTTAGTTCTTTCTATAAAAAGTTTCCTGGTAGTGGATCTCTTAGTAAAAAGGTTTTAATTTTTAGTGATTTTTGATAATTCACTGCTAATGGTTATTTCTGCATAGTTTTGTGCGCTGTCGTTGTCGGTTTGATAGTGGTCGTCACATAAGTAGTTTTGGGAAGAGGCTGTGAAAACTACCTGCTACTTGATGAACAAGTCACCATTAGTTCCTTTAGATTTTGATATTCCAGAGAGTGTGTGACATGTTGTCCATCTTCTTATTCTCACCTTAGAGTGTTTTGATACAAGGAATTTGCACATGTTCCTAAGGAGCAGAGGCAGAAGCTTGATGAGAAATTTATCCCTTGTATTTTTGTTGGCTATGGTGATGAGCAATTTGGCTACAAGCTTTTAGACCCAGAAAAGAAGAAGATAACCAAATCCATAGAAGTAATCTTCTTTGAGGAACAAATGTTATTTAATACAGTGTAGATAGAGCCTGAGTAGGGAAAAGATGATATTGTGATTGATATGTCAGTTCCATCTCCGGTGCAGCAGAATGCTAATCCACAACATGTTTGGGATGTTGAGATCCCTCATGATGTTTTGGAAGAGGATGATCATGGTGTAGATGACATTCGGAACAAGGAGCTTCCTGAGTCAGGGGAGCAACCTCAACCAGTAGATCCAATAGGTCCACAACTGAAAAGGTCTACTAAGGAGAAAAGAGTGTCTACTAGATATTCTGATTCAGAATGGCCATTGATCACAGAAGAGAGGGATGAGAAAAAAGAGAAGTGGTTTCATGCAATGCAAGATGAGATGAACTCATTGTAGAGGAATGATAATTATGAGTTACGCACGCTTCTTGAAGGTAGAAAATCTTTAAAGAACAAGTGGGTTTTCAAGCTAAAGAAAGATGGGAATGAAAACACTGTGAGATACAAAGCTAGAGTTATGGTGAAAGGCTTTGGGAAAAAGCAAGGGATTAAATTTGATGATATATTATCTCTAATGGTAAAGATGACTTCCATTTGCCAGTTTTGGGCTTGGCAGCTAGCTTAGACCTTGGTATTTAGCATTTTGATGTGAAGACAACCTTCCTTCATGGTGAGCTAAAGAAAGAGATATATATGCAACAACCTGAAGAATTTGTAGTGAAAGACAAAGAACACAAGGTTTGTAAGTTGAGAAAAAGTCTCTACGGGTTGAAACAGGCACCCATGTAGTGGTACAAAAATTTGAGTTCTTTTATGTTGAAGCAACATTACCACAT
Organism: Alisma plantago-aquatica; assembly: GCA_963693085.1. NCBI lineage: Eukaryota > Viridiplantae > Streptophyta > Magnoliopsida > Alismatales > Alismataceae > Alisma > Alisma plantago-aquatica. Next base: position 497,406,435 of record OY856415.1, read on the forward strand.
GATAGAGGCAAATCACTATCTTTACTTCAGGAGATTTTCAGGCAAAAATTTCATTATTCTCTTGCTTCATGTTGATGATATGTTGATTGTTGGCAAGGATGCTCAAATGATTGAAAAATTGCATAACGAATTGTTATTTGATATGAAAGACTTGGGACTAGACATACATATTTGACCAGATAGACAGATTCTTGGCATGGACATTAGGCGTGTGATATGAAAGACTTGGGACCAGACATACAAATTCTTGACATAGACATCATGTGTGACTGGAAAGCAAAGAAATTTGGGTTTCCACAAGAGAAATATGTCGAGCAGACACTTGACAGGTTCAACGTGAAGGGGGCGAAGCTAGTTGAGACTCCCTTAGCCAGTCACTTCAGACTAAGTAGAAAACAATCTCCTTCTACTCAACACAAAAAGTAAGAGATGGCTCACATACGATACTCTTGTGTAGTAGGAAGTTTGATGTATGCCATATGTAGATTTTTATCTGACCATGTTAAGGATCATTGTGATGTTGTTAAATGGATACTAAAATATTTGATGGATACATCCAATGCTTGTTTACCATAAGTTCCTACAGGTTTCATAGATGCAGATTTGGCAGATGATCTTGATCATAAGAAGTCTACCTCATGTTTTCTATTCACTTTTGCAGAAGAGCCATGAATTGGCAATTAAAGATGCAGAAGTATGTTGCATTATCTACTACCGAGGCACAATATATCACAACTTGTGAAGTAGGGAAATAAATTATTTGACTCAAACATTTCTTGCAAGAATTGGATTTGACACATGATAAGTATGCCATTTTCTGTGACAGTCAGAGTGCCATGGACCTGAGAGAGAATTCTTCTTTTCACTCTAGGATCAAGTATATTAATCTGAGATATTAGTGGTAATGTGAAGCTATCATTGAAGACCAGATAAAGTCAAAGAAGGTCCACACCAATGATAATCTTTACGACATGCTGATAACGATAGTTTCTACAAAGAAGCTTGTTACTTGTAAGGAACTTGTTGGGTTGGACTCCAACTGAGGAGTCATGAGGATAATCTCTCATTTAGGATGGAGATGGAAATTATTGGGTCAGCAACCCTTAGTCTGTTTCCAGTCCAACTTGGTGAGGCCTATTAGGGCATTGGCACGACAACATGATTAAATCCCTTGCCCTCGCACGACCGCAATCAGATTAAAGAGTAGTCTCCAGCTATTTGAAGGAATTTTTGTTGCTGCATTTGACAAGACGGGAAAAAGAAAGGGCCAAGGAAGAAAGGGAGGAAAGTAAGGAGGCTCACACACTGCTCCAGTTTCTTTGTGTATTCTCCACTACACATCTATTCATTTCGAGTATTCTCTGCAAGGGTTGTTTTTCCGAAAGGTTATCGGTAAGGTGACATACCATCTTGGGTAATCTTTGTATTTCTTCTGAATTCTTGTATACCTCAAATTTTGTATCAAAACTTAAGACAAATTTGTTTACTTTTATGGTTATAATGGATTTCCACATTGGGTTTGGCCCGTGGTTTTTCACTCATACATCGTGAAGGTTTTTCACATAAATTTTAGTATTCTTGTGGTCGTTTGTCTACTTTATTATTTTTACGTGTCTAGTCCATACGTACAAGTGTTTCCACTATTATTGTGTGTGTTGGATACACACATCTTGGCCCGCGATCCTCTTTCAAATTAATCACCGAGCACTTCAACGTTGTGCTGGTTCTTCTTGCTATAAAAATGTGAATAAAATTTCTCCCTCATACATATTATTCCACATATGTATAGTTTCTTGACCTTCAAAGGACTAACCAATGCGATTTTTTTCTTCACATAATTATCCCAGACCATTGCAGCTTCGTAACTCCTCCATATCAATAGATAGACCTCCATAGGGTTGATTCTATACGAAACATATGTGTTAATGTTTGTTTGTATCGATAAATATGTATCTCCATGACCGTGATAATTTTAAAAACAATATAAAATGTGCAATCAATTACAAGTATTTAGAGGTGACACCAAAATTGGGACGAGCATCGCACTAGGCCACCAGCCTAATACAACTTAGCACGACCTGTACTCGACCCAACATTATAAAGTGGTGGTCCGGGCCTAGATTTTAGCACATTCTGATGCGAGTCAGGTTTGGGCTCAGTGGAACTCTAAACCAAAAACCCATATGGGAGATGACACGTTGTTATTGTATTGCTATCTTTTAAATAAAACTCGCCATTCATTTAATTTCTATCCAACGAAACTAAACTTTTACTCAGTTCTTGAGTCGTAACTAAACCGTTACTCAGTTGATCATGTTCGAGTTTGGTCTTTACACCTACAGTCGAGTCATCATGATTTCCTCATTTCTTATTCAAAGATGTGGTGAAAGAAATAAATAGTTTTCTGTACGTATTTTTTACCATTTTATTCTGACCACGTTTAGGGAGGGTTAAACAATGACCGCCACGACCATGCCAAATTTAAAAATAGTAATATGTGAGACTTATAGCCTGCGTTTGGCACGGGGCCGAATCTCGGTTTTGTGTTGTCTTTTAGTGCCAACTCTGCCAAACAACTGCCGGTTCAAGGCTGGTTCGTGTTTGGTTCAAAACTCAGAAAATCCTCCGTTATGAGATAACAGAACCCCCCAACCCGGGTTGTCCCAATCCCACGAGGGGCGGGATTACGGTTCACAAACCGGTTTAGGCGATCTGATCCTCTCCTTGCCCCACACCCATCCCGACATTCTTCTCCTTTCCCCTCTACCTGCTCTATCTTCTGCTCCTTCTGCTCTGTCATCTATCCTCTCTTCTCTCCCGAGACCTCCTCTCCCGAGACCTCGAGACGAGCTCTGTGGTCTATCCTCGCCATTACTATTATTGTCATTAATAAAGCTGAGGCATCGTTTCCATCGGTCGTTTCCAGCGGCAGCCATGTCAGGCGCCTGGCGTACCCTAAACCCTGCCCAGTGGAGTAGGCGGAGTAGCAGGTCAATCAAGCGGCAAAGCTGTGGTGGCTCGTCTGCAAGCGCCGAGCTACTCCCGAGTTGTCAACTCGCATCAAAGCGCCGTGCAGTAAACCCTAGGAAGGGCAACCAGTGTCGCGCCTGCTATATAGTTGTGCACTTCATCATCGATCTCGTCACATTTCACCTTCGAAGCCTCCATACAATCTTCTGTTCCGCCGCCGCTGTCGAGCCCCTGTTGTGGGAAGTCGCCGACCTGCTTGTAAGGTAGGTATCCACCGCCCCTTTTGAGTAACATTGCAAGGTTTTCAGTATAAAATTGGTATATGTCTCCGCCGACCTGCTTTTCAATAACATTTCAAAGTATCAAGGTGATGATGATAGACTACTTTAGAGTACCTCCTAATTACACTAATTTCTGGGACAAAATGGTATCTTCGACTTCCATTGTCAAAAAGGCTGCAAGGAGCCAGCTTGAATGAACTGAAAAAACGTGAGCCTCAAAGCTACTGTGGACCACAATCTCGATAGAAAATACCTTAGGACCTGTATGAATGAACTCAAAACTTATTCCAGTCCACAATCTCGATTTCAATCATGCACATATCAGCTATAATTTCTATACTGCTTAATAATCCTTCCCATGTTTAATTTTCTGGGATTATAGAAGTATGCTGCCAAATATGCCCTTAGCTCCTTATAGTGCATTGTTTAGCTTCTCTATATATTACCTTCTATATATCAGGACACATGCTCCTGATTAGCTAATTAGTGATCTTTTTGCACTGTATGAGCAGAACTGCTCAATCTTGTACTGGAATCTTATGTTCAAATTGGAATGCTGTGAATGCTTGTAGAAGTGTTGAGTTTTAAGGAGTTCGAGAACATGCTTATTTATATTGTCAGTTGTATTACATATGAATATGTAAGTAAAAGGTTATTACTTAAGAAAATTGAATCCCTAGTGTGTTTCTATTTTGTTTCCAATGGTAAGAGAAGAAAATACACTATATAATGTGTATGCTTGTATTTCTAGTATTTGTTAAAATTTAAATAGATTAAATATAATATACTAAAAATAGGAATCTATAAGATGTATGTCATAAACATTATATAGTTATATGCAAACATCACTTTGTTACTTAAATAGCCACATATTAGATTATTATTTCAAAATTATAATAAAGGTAACTCAAACCACAAAATATAGGGCACTTTTGATCATTGGATGATGAGTTTCATGCATGGAGGTTTACTATTCAACTCCCCTGGTCTTGTTAGTGGTGGGTACAAATGTGACCCTTACTCGATTATTGAGCTTCTTCTAATTTGGATAGGTAGTATGGGCAAGATTGGACTAAAAATTCTTAGATCAACCAGAGATTTTAATCAATGTCTGCATTGTTAGTAAACATGCTTTTAACATACTGTGTACATCTTAACTATGATTCTATTTTGTATACAACTGTATCTTATTCAAAACATGTTTCTTTTTGTTCAAATAATAAGATTGTCCATTTTGTGTATATGCAAATAATATTTTATTGTCAAACTATATTAGGTATTTTAATTAAATATCATCAATACTGTCCTCAAACTCAGGCTAATACCATTATAAAAATTGACTTACTTTTTAATATGCAAGTAGTTTCTTACTTTGGACCGAATTTAGCAACACTTTTTTGTTCACCTGCAACTTGTCAGCAACATGTTCGGTTAGGAAAACACTCAACCACTAGAATTAGTGTAGTTTTAAGCTTGGTTTGTACACCCACCTAGTGATTACCATCATCACTCACTAAATTGGGATCTCCTTGAATCATGATACTGTATAATGTGATATAGTTTGCCTGTGTAGAGATTGATACTATTCCAATTAGACCTAGTAACATTTTTGGTTTTTCTTTTCCTTGTATATACGGTTGTATCATTGTAGGCCCATCTTGTTTCACATATCTAATTACACAAGAGTAAGAAAAAATAGAGTGAAAAATGAATCAAACTATATACATGACTAAAATCATAGAAAACAAATTTTGTTTGACTTTTCTCAAAATGCTATGGGTTTCTGAATAGAAGTTGAATGCATTCTCATTCACAAACACATTGTGGTTTCATTTTTTTGTAAGATCACTTTCTCTTCATGGTGAAGAATCCTATTTTTTGGTTCTTTATTTTTTGGATAGTTGTGATCAAAACAAATGCACACAAGATACTGCCTTGGATGGACAAAAGACATGTAACATTAATAGTATTTTTAAAAAAATAATATTAATGAGTATCATATCTTTATTTTACACACTGGAGAATACTCGACAGTCCAGAATCTCGATTTCAATCATGCACATATCAGCTATAATTGCTATACTGCTTAAAAATCCTTCCCATGTTTAATTTTCTGGGATTATAGAAGTATGCTTCCAAATATGCCCTTAGCTCCTTATAGTGCATTGTTTGGCTTCTCTGTATATTAGCTTCTATATATCAGGACACATGAGCAGATGTGTTTGCAATTAGTGATCAGTTTGCAATTAGTGATCTGTTTGCACTGTATGAGCAGAACTGCTCAATCTTGTACTCGAATCTTATGTTCAAATTGGAATGTTGTGAATTCTTGTAGAAGTGTTGAGTTTTAAGGAGTTCGAGTACAGGCTTATTTATATTGTCGGTTGTATTACATATGAATATGTAAGTAAAAGGTTATTACTTAAGAAAATTGAATCCCTAGTGTGTTTCTATTTTGTTTCCAATGGTAAGAGAAGAAAATACACTATATAATGTGTATGCTTGTATTTCTAGTATTTGTTAAAATTTAAATAGATTAAATATAATATACTAAAAATAGGAATCTATAAGATGTATGTCATAAACATTATATAGTTATATGCAAACATCACTTTGTTACTTAAATAGCCACATATTAGATTATTATTTCAAAATTATAATAAAGGTAACTCAAACCACCAAATATAGGGCACTTTTGATCATTGGATGATGAGTTCCATACATGGAGGTTTACTATTCAACTCCCCTGGTCTTGTTAGTAGTGGGTACAAATGTGACCCTTACTCGATTATTGAGCTTCTTCTAATTTGGATAGGTAGTATGGGCAAGATTGGATTAAAAATTCTTAGATCAACCAGAGATTTTAATCAGTGTCTGCATTGTTAGTAAATATACTTTTAACATACTGTGTACATCTTCACTATGATTCTGTTTTGTATACAACTGTATCTTATTCAAAACATGTTTCTTTTTGTTCAAATAATAAGATCGTCCATTTTGTGTATATGCAAATAATATTTTATTGTCAAACTATATTAGGTATTTTAATTAAATATCATCAATACTGTCATCAAACTCAGGCTAATACCATTATAAAAATTGACTTACTTTTTAATATGCAAGTAGTTTCTTACTTTGGACCGAATTTGGCAACACTTTTTTGTTCACCTGCAACTTGTCAGCAACATGTTTGGTTAGGAAAACACTCAACTACTAGAATTAGTGTAGTTTTAAGCTTGGTTTGTACACCCACCTAGTGATTACCATCATCACTCACTAAATTGGGATCTCCTTGAATCATGATACTGTATAATGTGATATAGTTTGCCTGTGTAGAGATTGATACTATTCCAATTAGACCTAGTAACATTTTTGGTTTTTCTTTTCCTTGTATATATGGTTGTATCATTGTAGGCCCATCTTGTTTCACATATCTAATTACATAAGAGTAGGAAAAAACAGAGTGAAAAAAAATGAATCAAACTATATACATGACTAAAATCATAGCAAACAAATTTTGTTTGACTTTTCTCAAAATGCTATGGGTTTCTGAATAGAAGTTCTCATTCACAAACACATTGTGGTTTCATTTTTTTGTAAGATCACTTTCTCTTCATGGTGAAGAATCCTATTTTTTGGTTCTTTATTTTTTGGATAGTTGTGATCAAAATAAATGCAGACAAGATATTGCCTTGGATGGAGAAAAGACATGTAACATTAATAGTATTTGTTTAAAAAATAATATTAATGAGTATCATATCTTTATTTTACACACTATAGCATACTCGACAGTCCAGAATCTCAATTTCAATCATGCACATATCAACTATAATTGCTATACTGCTTAAAAATCCTTCCCATGTTTAATTTTCTAGGATTATAGAAGTATGCTGCCAAATATGCCCTTAGCTCCATATAGTGCATTGTTTAGCTTCTCTGTATATTACCTTCTATATATCAGGACACATGAGCAGAACTATTTGCAGAACTGTTTGCAATTAGTGATCTATTTGCAGTTAGTGATCTGTTTGCAATTAGTGATCTGTTTGCACTGTATGAGCAGAACTGCTCAATCTTATACTCGAATCTTATGTTAAACCTTAGCCATGAAAAAAAAACTATATGGCGGCAATTGTGCAAATTGTGGTTGTTGTGCTAGGGTTGTGATACATCAGACATATACCAATATTTTTACAATGTTACTATTGTACACACGAATTCTGCTGATTATATTGCAAATAATACCACTATTTCGGCTAATCTGTGTTCCCTCTGAATTTCTCGTATGTTCCGTCCCTGACCCTGTCGTTGCCCGTACAACTCTCTTCAACCTTCACTTGGGATTACCAGGTATATCTCATGAGCAATACGAACACGTTTAATGTGAATGCCATGCTGAATGCTTGCTATTTATGTAGTTTTCCTGTAATGAACATATTTGCTACAACCATTTCAAATTTAACTACAATTTAAAATTTGGTGTACACATTTTGGATCTTATGACTGGTCCGGGTAATGGATCTTGTCTTAGTCTACTTCAATACAAGTTATTGCTTTCAACTGCGTAGTCTCATACTAGGTTCGTATGACGGTTTCGTTTAAACACCCACACTAAATTGATATATCGCAGTGTCATTGCTACTATGGCTGCACCCGACCCGAGGTTCCGTATTGTATGGTCGAAAGAGTTGGACGAGGCTCTAGTTGCGGCATTGAGGAGACAATATGACATGGGTAGGTGCGTCGATGGAATATTTACTAGGGATGCATGGAGGGAGACGCTACACGATTGGCATATCAGGATGGGGAGGAACGAGGGTACATTGGATCAGTTAAAAACTCGGTGGAAGAACCTCAGGAGAGACTATGCAAAGATAAAACTGGTAACCAACAGATGACAACAGGCACAAGCCAATATTGCCTGACACCGCGGAGTGGAGGGAGGCACTTGCGGTATGTCTAATAATATATACTCCCCTGACTATTATATATTAAATTAAACTTGTTACTTTTGACCTAATCAATAGTTGTCCCCTATTTAAGGCAAACAGGGAACTAGCGAGATTGATCAACAGACCATTCTACCACTACCACGACGTCGAGCTGATGGGGGGGAGGAACATAGCTAGGGGCCATCATGCAATGTCCTCAACCGATAGACAACCTCCTTCTGATGTTGCATCTGAAGATGATGTTGTTGTTGACCTAGATGCATCTGATTCATTTGTCAGCCCAAAACCAACCAGTCTAGTCAGTTTCACTGAAGACGTGGTTAATTCTTGGACACAAAGTGAGGACACCAATGGCGGATCACACAACCAAGGTGTTGGTGCAACGACTCCCACCACAATCAGACGTAGGAAGCGAGCGTCAAGCTCACATGACAGTTGTCTCCTGTCTAATGATGTTGTGTCTGAATTCACAAAGGTGTTTTCCAAGGTACATGAGATGGGAAGCGGAATTGCTGCTAGGTGTAATGATAAAGACGAATACCAAACCATTTTGCACCACTTTCATGCAACCTACCCTGACGCCCCTGTCCCAGTTTTTACCACTCTTGTGCACACAATAAAAGATCCATCTAACCGTAACATTTACGTAAGCCTTATGGACCCCACAAAAAATTACCATTTGGTTGCAAGACTTGTGGAAAATGAAGAACACAGCTTCTGCAGCTTCTGCATCACAATCACCCTTCACGCCACAATCTCCACCGTACTTTTGAGGTTGACTAATTTAATAAGTATATCAGTATCCTGCCTTTTATTTGATGAACTTTATCATAAGTTGTTGTTGTACTATTTTATTTAGTTGTTGTAGTACTATTTTATTCTTTTGGGAACAAGCTCTGAACTATAGTACTATGTAATGGTTTTAATGGAACAAGCCCTAATTTTATTTCTACAATATCTTGATATTTCCCTGATGCGGATAATCGCTTTTAATTATAGACGTGATGGCTGGTATGCATCCCTATGAAACAACTGATGACATTCTACAACTACTGCATCTTATGTCTGGTCCGGCTTATGACATTACTAACGCAATATCCTACCAAATAGTCGACCAAATTTCCCACAATATCATGGCAAATTCAGACGCCTCAACCACACACCAACCAATACCGAGATCGGTTAGTATTAGGAGCGGCCATCAAAAGGTTTAGAAATAATAAACGGCCATGAAAGGAGGGCGTACGATCTGTACCGTATGCTACCCAATACGATTTTAGCCTTTGTTGACAAACTTGAAGACCGAGGTTTGTTGAAAAGTACCAGAGGTGTGTCATCAGTGGAGGCAGTTTGCTATTTCCTTCAGATGGTTGGCCATGGCCATACCAACCGTGTTCTTGCTGAGGACTACATTCACAGTGGTGAGACCATAAGTAGAAAGTTTAACGAGGTGTTGGATGCAGTGTGTGCTTTGTGCAGCGAATATATTGTCATGCCAACTGCATCCACAACTCCGCACCGCCGCATCGACGAGAGTCCAAGATTTTACCCTTACTTCAAGGTATGACCATCACTTAGTTGACCATTGTCCATTCCATTGTTAATATAACCACTATCGTCATTGTTGAGTTTGGTATTTACTTGCGTATTTCTTATATACTTGTCTTAGGATGCCATTGGGGCAATTGACGGGACACACATCCCCGTTTTGGTGAAGCGCGAAAAGCAGAACCGATATAGAAATAGAAAAAGGGAATGTTTCCATGAATGTCATGGCTGCAGTCGACTTCTCAATGGAGTTTACATATATCATGACTGGTTGGGAGGGATCTGCTGTTGACCAAAGGGTACTTCAGGCAGCTACAACCACAGGCGGGTTCAAAGTACCCACTGGGAAGTACTATCTTGTTGATGCAGGGTACGCCAACACCAGGAAATTTCTTGCACCATATCGAAACGTTGCTTACCATATAGCAGAGTATCGGGGTAACAGAGGCTCATACACAAGCAAAAAGGAAATGTTCAACCACCGACATGCTCAACTACGTAACGTTGTCGAGCGAGCCTTTGGTGTGTTGAAGAAGAGGTTTTCCTACTTTTGTAAAGGAGCAACTTTTCCCGTGCAGTCTCAGTCTCGGATTGTAATGGATTGTTGTATCGTTCACAATTTTATCCGGCGCCAAAATGATGGCGATCCTATGATGGACAAAAACTTGGATGACCCTCATACTACCACTGACATCTCGAACGAATTGAGTTCTCTGCAACAAACAAGCCAGGCCGATGCTAGAGAGGGAGATGTCTTGCGCAAAACTGTTGCCAATTCTATGTGGGCAAATCAATGATTTATACATTTGTTTTGTAACTTACAGACATTGAAACATGTTCTACAACATGTTTCACTTACTCCCTTTTTTGTGTAACCTAACGGCCAACTTTTGTTCTCAAACTATATTGTTCACTACAATTTTGCCTACTTATAAACAATGTGAAATTATGTCTCATTAGGTTTTCTGTCTAGAAATGGACAATGACATGCCGTCGTGCCCATGTGGTATGCAGTGCACCGTACGAGTGTACATGGATGCCACAGATGCGGTAAATGGACGGTTTGAAGACAACAATCCCCACATGCCATATTTTACATGTGGTAGGGGTCTTGTACAAACCAGATGCCATATGAGGTTGCCCGCGCAGCAAGTATCAGCTACGGTGGCTACGCTGACTGCAATTAGGGATGCAATGGTATCACAACTCACATATGCACGTAGTGAACGCAAGTTTTGGTCAGAACATTGTGCCTTTGTCTGCTCAACCAGAGCAGACACAGATAGGTTACAAGAAGAAATTTCAAGTATGCGTGACAGGTGTCGATATCTTCGCCACCGACTTCAAATTACGAGCGATAATGAATCTTCATCAGAAGAAGATGGATACAATACGTCATAGATATACTATATTATGATATGTCCAAATGAACTCCACTTGTCTGTTGCAACAATTAGCTACTCCTGAACAAACAGTCTTCATATTATCTTCAAAAACAATGTCATGAACCCGATATTTTTGTATTAATCATCAATTTTGTTTTATTAGATGTCGATGATTCCATCTGAGGTTCCAAGGTGTGATTGTGGGCTAAATGCAGCCTTACGGCTTAACACAGAAGATGCAGGGTTAAATGACTTTGCCATCCTGAGTCAAAGGCCGGGCGAAATGTATTACATATGCCCTACTCGTGAGGTGTGATAGTACATCAATAAATAATAGACTGTCCTTGTCGAGGTTCCGCATTCTTTGCCATTAACTTGTACCTCATACTACATTTTAGGGAAAAGACCGATGCAGATACTTCCATTGGGCAGTCGATCTCCCCCCAACAATTGATTCATTGAAAGCAGAGATTATGTTACTAACTGTTGAGTGCAAGTCAGTGTGGGGTCAGGCGATGAACATGAAGGACTTCGTTGAAATGCATTACAACTACGATGAATTATACTCTAACAAAAAGTATGAGCATGAGGTTTTAGAACGCAAAGTTGCCAGTTTGGAGGAAGATTGTCGTCTTCTTCTGGACATCCCTTCACCTCAAATGACTCCATAACGTTGAACGACAAATGCATTTACATTGTCTTCTCTGTTTAGAATGACTATCAATGGATGTTATGAACATCATACACTTGTTTAATTTAGGCACTTTTATAAACGTCATATTACATTTTAAGTGGTATGAAAATTTTCTTCATGTTGATTAGTGTTTTATTAATGATGTATGTTATTATTCGAATTTTTTCTTAACGTTAGCTCAAACCAAATAATACAATTAATTGTGATATACACCCTTACTTTTGAAAAATATATTACTTACAGAATCTGTTATATGGCTGACCAACCGCCGACACCGTCTTTTATCTGGTCACACGAGCTTGATATGGTTCTCAGGGGTTTGATGAGAACCCAATATCACGTGGGCAGATGTGTAAATGGAGTATACTCTACACATGCTTGGATGGAGGCATGGCACCAGTTCTTATACATAACAGGAGGCCCTTACATTTCATTTCCTGAGTTGCAAATGCGATGGCAATACATCAAAAGAGAGTTTGTAAGAGACAATATGTTCATATTGGCAGATTTATTGCCTCCCCCCACATTGGCCGCGCAACAAAGCATTGAACGCAACTTCTTGACGACGCGTCACACTTACCCACCAGGGATTTTTTTAGCACTGACGATTGAAATAAACAAATGAACTTGTAACATTTGTGCTAAATGTAGTTGTGTTTTTGCGTCGCAACAATATACATTCTCTACTTATGTGTTACATTATTATATGTTGCTACCATAATGCGATCAAATTTCTTACTTCATTATTATCTTATTGCCACAGTTACTATACAAATTATGTTATTTGTTCATACCTTTGTTTTTATTAATTTTAGATGTCGACCTCGCGTGCAAAGGCAAAGGCAAGGGCAAAATTTGAAAAACTTTTGATGTCACCGGAAAAAAATCATAAATATGTTGAAGATAACCTTTTATGCACAAAACCATGTTGCAATCACACAAACGAGGAGGGCAAAATCGGGACCGATGATCAAGTCAAGGGCAAAGTCCTCAAGGGCAAAGTCAGTCAGCATGTTCCTCTTGGCCAAAAGACGACATCAAACAACAAAACAAGCAGCCGGTGCAGGAACCATGCCCAGTGTCATGGGACGAGTACGATGAGGCCATAACGTTAGCCTATTTTAATAAAGATCCACATCCAACCATGTCTCCCCAAAGTGCCTTGTCAAAATCTTAGCTTTGGTTTGGCTGTTTATTGCTCCCATTTTTTGTCCTTCTCCCCTGACGAAGATCACCCGTAAACAATTATGTTATTATCAGTGATCGTTTATGTTTCACTAATGACGACAATATGATTATTATCAGTTGCTTTTACTGACGATAATGTAATTTGTTTATGTTATGAACAAAATATATTAGGCCAATTTCATATTTCATGTAGCTTGACTGCCAATTTCATATTTCATGTAGCTTGACTGTTACTGACGATAATGTAATTTGTCACACTCATGACGACAATTAACTATGTTCAACATTACATATATACCACATGCAAAAGTCATTCCAGACGACAGTAACGTTTTATTACTTTTTAATCACTACGTTAAAATTAGAATTATCATATCTTATTTGCACTATTATAAATATACAAAAGAACACCCACACAACACAAATAAAATATGTTTTTAATATATTCTAAACTTAGGTTGAAATGACATCACAAATACATGATGCATGGGTTTTGAGTCACTTTTATAGGCTTATTTTATATCTGTTTTATGCATGTATTTGTCATTTTCTTGATTATATTTGCATAATTCACTATAGTTGGCCCTTAAACTCTTTTTGCATCAAATTGTACTTCTTTTATCATATTTATATGATTTTATATAATCCCTGGACTTATACACATGTTTCGGCACTTTTTCAGGCACTTTTGCATTGTCCAGAGTCGATACTATCGACCCCCAGGTCGATAGTATCGACATTTCATCAAAAAGAAACCCCAAAACACGATCTTGGAAGGAATAACCTGTGCCATGGTCGATACCATCGACCTTGGGGTCGATACTATCGACAGCGTCGGGATCTGGCAATTTTCAGCACTAAAACGGAGCGTTTTAATCCGACGGTTGAGCTTTTTCGGAGTCGTAAAGTGGTCCTATGACCTAAGAAGAGCACGGACGGCCCGAGGGGGGAGAGGACATTGTGTTGCACAACATCCAAGAAGGAGAGAGAGAGATAGGAGACGAGAGACGAAGGCCGTCAACCGAGCGATCCGGGCACCTCCGACGGGCAATTTTGCTGCCGAAAGACTGCAAAACGCACGTTTCTCGAGGAGGATCTCTAGGAACACCTTTGTATCAGGGGTTACACGAGTTTGCTCCATGTTTCCCATATTTTTCTTCTCTACTCCTCTGTCTTTCATTGAGATGATCATGCGGGGCTAATCCCCTTTGTCTTTAGGACCGGGAGTAGCCCGGGGATTCATTGTATGACAATTTTATAATAGTAGTTCATATTTTATCTCTTAAACCTGTGGTATAGTTTCGTTTTCTCCATATATTGTTATGCTTGATCACCATAATAATAACCTAATGCCCTTAATCACTTTGAAAGAAGAATTAATGGCTGAAAAGAGACGAAATCTACATTAATCGATAAATCCCTTGACCAATGTGGTGTAAAATTAATGGTGGATACTGAGAGATCGTTCATAATGCACCGAGTTTAGGGTATAGGTTACTACGACGGTGGAACCGGCCTAGACCTAGGTAGTGAATTGCACCACGACAGTGGGCAATTCTATTTTCAGGCCACTACCCGGATAGAGAGATAAAATTGAGGCATTATATAAAATTTAATACAATGAAAACCCGCGGTGAAACCGCAATCCTAAAGATACCTTTTGAATTGATTAAACCAACATTTAATCGATTGCTTCTTTTGTTTTGTTTTTATTTTTCTTTTAGTTTTAACAACAACTCTCAACTTGTTAATCGGCTTAGCTGATCGCGACTAGTTAGTAGGAGTCACCAACAATTCCGAGTATCCCTGTGTTCGACTCGGGCCTCACAAAGGCCTGTATTACTTCGACGCGTATACTTGCGTTTTTAGCACGTAGTAAAATACACGTCAATACACATTTTGCGTACTTGTTCAAACAGTGATGCAAGAACATGGCAGTTAATTGTTAATCACTACGTAAAAATTAGAATTTTTATATCTTATTTGCACTATTATAAATATACAAAATAACACCCACACAACACAAATAAAATATATTTGTAATATATTCTAAACTTAGTGAGAAGTGACATCACAAATACACAATCGGCGTACTTGTTCAAACAGTGATGCAAAAACATGACAATTAATTTTTAATCACTACGTAAAAATTAGAATTATCATATCTTATTTGCACTATTATAAATATACAAAATAACACCCACACAACACAAATAAAATATATTTTTTATATATTCTAAAATTAGGTTGAACTGACATCACAAATACACATTCTGGGTACTTGTTCAAACAGTGATGCAAGAACGTGACAGAATAAGCAGATACTGACTACGCTGCCAAACAGAATCAGACTTCCAGCCAAACAGATTCAGACTGCAGTCAGACTGAAATTAGATCAGCTGACCAGAATCAGACTGCGTTGTCAAATAAAATCAGACTGCATCGCCAACACCGGAATTCAGACTAAACCTGACTAACCCATTCCAGATTCCAGAATCCGAGTCCTGTGCCAAACGAGGCATAACGTCTTGATGACATGGTATCCGGTCAACCTGATCACTCAATCCGGTACAGGTTGGATGAGCAATCCGGTTCCATAAAAGTGGACTATCTCGACCAAATTGAACCCGTCGGGTACAAACTGCAAACCCGACGGCAGAAAAAAAAGTTATCATTCACGGCAATCAGGGTTTCTATTCTCCCCCTAGATGTCGTCGGTGCCACTCTGCCAACTGCCTGTTACTCGACAGTCTTGATCCTTCAGTGTTGTTGTTAGAAGTGAGCTGGTGGCCTGGCAACCGGAAGCATACTCGTCGTTATCCAAATGAGGCGGCACCTGTTTCGCCTAAACCCCATCTGCCGGTGGTTTGCCTCCCTCGCAACTTCCGATCCCTTCTCTATGAGTGCGGGGCACGCCTCTAGCCGTCTCCACATCGTGCAAATTGACCACTACGATAGGGAGAACGGCACGATGCGGCTCTACAACCTACTCGATGGAATGCCAACAGCTTCCATGGTAAATCTCGGCAATTTGAACCACACGGGTTTCCGTTTTGAGCGTGGATCCCTCAATCCCTTGAAAGGTCTGTCAGGGTACTTTCTCAGCGCGGAAACCCTTGAGAGAAGCAAGAGGAGGGGGATCGACAAGAGGAGGATGCTAGTTTTCGACCCAATCACCAACAAGACGCTATCTTTTCATAAGCCTTACCCACGTAAGTCCATTATACGGACAAATCGCATCGCCGAACCCCTGTACATCGGGCGGTGCTTTCAACAGTCGCCTTCCCTAGCACACGCAACAATGATATTCAAGGTCATTGAGCTTTACGACATTAAGGGCGATTATGGATACAGGGAGGCTATTGGCTGTGACATATGTACGATTTGCGCAGGAAGCAATAATAAACGGCTAGAGTGGAGGTCGTTGGTTGCAGCAGTCGATCTTCCTTTGACTCATATTGTTTCGTTAGATGACTATTTCTACGGGGCCAATTTCATGTGCTGGGGTGTTTGCCGCGACGGAAAGGACTCCAGGTCTATGCGGCAGCTGCTCTACGTTGACATATACCACGGCGTCGACGGCGATTCCAAACCTCCTATAAGGTGATCCGATTATATCTTCCGCCGCCCCCGTCCCGTGTAATATATTTCTGCAATCAGGGGCATGGGTGATTCTGGTATATTCATTATCAAAACATATCAACGCCACGCTCCATGGTAAAAAACACACTATAATCTCTCTGCATCTACAAAAATTCCCCGATTTTAAAGCTAGAGACATATTTGCATAAAAAAATAAGGAACCACTCAACAGCAAGTCACGGAGAAAATCTAGTTGAAGATATAGCATTGCAAACATTTTTGAAAAAACGTATCATACATCATACTAGTAACAACACTTAATTTCTCCTACATATTGAGCAGAACTCTATAAAACTGGTAAATTACAACATACCGAATAATGAAACAATAGCTACGCATCTGCAGTTAAAGTTAAATCGGATTTCTGTATGTTTTGCTAGAGCTAGTGCATGTTCCTGTATCTGTTTCCACAACAAAATGGACCAAAGTTTTAACATTTCAATTAATATGGGTTTCTTGTTAGTATTATATATCTGAGCTTGTTGACGCATTATGTTTTCACTAAATTGTTATCAGAAATGTATAATTTATGTTTTTAGAACCCATAATGCTTTATCTGGCTTCAAACTTGATGTTATATCTTTCAAAAGATTATTAAACGTGGGATGCCAATTTAATGAAATATAGTGAGAGCAGTTTTCAGATATTTTGATTGACAAGTAATCTGTCTCACTAAGAACAGTTGAGCTGATATACATGCTCTGCTACTTGACAACTATGCAAATTTTTCTAAGCTGAGAAATAGCACTGTTGATTTGGTGAAGCAAATTAAAAAAGTCCAGTGGGTCCTCGACTATGACAAGAACAGCAAAGTTAAAGTGCCGCAGTGTTCTCCTAGAAAACTGAACTGTTGTGGCTAGCTCCGCAGATCTTATTTGTAGTTCTACAAGGAACACATTATATGTTTCTAAATCTTAATACGAGATTCCCAGCCCATGTGCCTTTGTTAACTAATCCTGGTAGTTAATTAATCTTTGATCTGCAGGGTCGGCTCTCCCCTAGACTCTATCTTATCACTCGACTTGGTGACAGAGACCGTCAATATCACCCCCTTCCCTCCTTCACTACTCCAGAGACCCAACAGTTGCAACATGCATCTGTGCAACCTGGACGGACACCCTTCCATATGCCTCCTACCCAAGGATAGCAACCGTGCCGGAAACCTCGAAGTGTGGATGCTTAAGGGCAGCGACAACTTCAACGCTGAGTTGTTTGGTGATCCCAATAGCTGGTTCCTACGGTGCTCCATCTCGGCTGAGCAGTTGCCTTGTGGATACCTAGGCCCGCTTGCCCTGTGGCAAGACAAGTTGTTCCTCATCCATGAGTGGGCTGAAGACAGACACATCCAAAGTGGATGCAGCCGCCTTGTTTACTATGATCTTTGCTCCAAGGAATTGCTGCGAGTGGTACTGGACGATGGAGATGAAGTGAATATGGACTCTAGGTCAGATATCTCAGTATATGATGAGAGCCTTGCCCCCATTTGGCCTGGCGTAGAGCGCCGTGGGCGGATGCTGTGAGAAGAAAGAGGTAAATTGAGTGGCGTCACACATGATGTTTAGTATGAGAACAGAGTTTAAAGCGTAGTTTTTGCTTTATGTAATTCGTATTCGTCCACATGTAGACTTTGCATGTTTTTCCCTCGTAAATTATATCCTTAATGAGAAACTGAGAATATGATTTTGAGCCTTTTTCGGACAAATCGTTTGCAAGCAAGCCTGCCTTTGTTTTTGGAAGACGTAGGAGACCTGCCACTGTATATAATATGTTGTACGACTCGCTTTCATCGTTGTGATGCGACAGCCCCTGCAGTTTCTGCAAGCATATTTAAATTTTGATTGATGAAGAACGAGATCGGATTGAGAATATGATTAAATTTCAATACTTGTTCTCATTGGACTCGAAATGAGGTCATTAGAAAGGCACTAAAAATATGGACTGGAAAATCGAATCGGCCTCTTGATTGCAATGATAATATCAGTCTGAACAGTTGAATGTCTGACTTAGTACATATGTCTGCTAGGCATGAACCCATGCAGTACAATTCACGAGCTGTAGGGACTTTAATGAACAAGAAATTTTTATAGCCACTTGTATTTCTGTCACCATTCGTCCTCATGATCATCGTCATCTAAGTCTTAGTTCCAACTATGTGGGGGTCGGCTACATAGAACTTTTGTTTTCATTCAGTTCTATCATGGGCCACATTCTGGTTGAGATGTAGAGATTCAAAATCTTTCTTTATAAACTCATCCCATGTTAATTCAGGTCTTCCTCTTCTTCTATTTATTGTGCTTGACTTAATAGCATTGCTTCGTATAGACGTATTAGTCGGTCTAAGTTGCACATGTTCGTACCGTTGCACAAATCAAACATCTAGTTAAAATAACAAATATCGCCTTTTGCTCATCAATAATATAAGTGAATATGTTTATAAAAATATACTTTAATAGTAATTGCACAAGAGATGTGACTAATGTAAGGGTGTCTGGTACTAAGTACTAAGGGCATTGGAGAGGTGATGTGTATATAACTAACGTTTTTGAGACTCTTGTCAAACAGGTGCAAGGTTTTGGGTATAAACTGTTGTAAAGGTTGGCCTATACCTAGGCCTGTAAATGGGTATCCGGAGTCCGTACTCCTGATTCGCACTCGAGTCTGACATTTTAAAAAAAAATCTAACATTCGCATAATCCGAATTGAATTTTAGATATCAAATTGCATATCTGAAAATTTCGCATAGAATATTGGATATGGTGGTATCCGCTCCATAAAAATCCGAATACTACAAATAAATACACATATATTATTAAATATATATTATCTATATATAAAAATCTAAAAATATAGATATTTTATCATATATATTCATTGTAATATCAATATTTTTTATATATAACATATTTATTATCAATAAATTTATGATTCTGGGTTCGTGTTGGATATTTATCCGAATTCAGATATTATCGGATTGGATTCAGATATTATCGGACCGAATTCAGATATTATTACACGATATCTGCCAGATATCGGATCGGATATCTGATCGGAATTATTATTTTTCGAATCCGGATATCGGATGTAGCAGTATCCGCTCCGTATTCGATCCATTTACATGTCTAACTATACCTGACCAATTTATACTAATATAAAAAAGAATTTGTCTAATTACAACGGTGTCATTTTTCATTTTTTCAAAAAGATCTGACCAATTACAATCTAGGATTTCGAATTGACGCTCTCTCCGTGATTTTCTTTGTTCTCAGAAATTTTCTCACGTTCTTTTATAGTTTTGGTTCTCACAATAGAATCCATTCGCCACAACCTTTTAACTTTTCTGCCACGTCCTTGAACGCTTGATGTGGAAGTTACCATAAAACTACAGAGAGCATACCACGATGGAGACGTTTGCTTTGCAGTAAGCGGACGGATTGGATTGTATTCGTAGACCCATCTGCGAGAAGTTTAGATTTGCTTTGCTGGAGAGGGAGTTGTCTAAGCCTGCGTTTGGTACAAGACTGGGATTCTGGAATCTGGACTGGGTTAGTCGAGGTTAGTCTGGATTTCGGTGTTGGGACAGTTAGGATGCAGTCTGATTTTGTTTGGCAACGCAGTCTGATTCTGGTCAGCTGGTCTGATTTGAGTCTGTGTGTAGTCTGAATCTGTTTGGCTGCAAGTCTGATTCTGTTTGGCAGTGTAGTTAGTATCTTCTTATTCTGTCATGTTCTTGTAGCACTGTTTGAACAAGTACCCAGAATGTGTATTTGTGATGCCACTTCAACCTGAGTTTAGAATATATTAAAAAAAATATTTTTTATTTGTGTTGTGTGAGTGTTATTTTGTATATTTAGAAAAGTGCAAATAAGATATGATACTGCTAATTTTTACCTGGTGATTAAAAATTAATGAAACGCTACTGTCGTTTGGAATGACATTTGCATGTGGTATATATGTAATGTTGAACATATTCGACACAGTAATTGTCAAGCTACATAAAATATGAAATTGGCCTAATATATTTTGTTCATAACATAAATAAATAACATTATCATCACTAATAGCAACTGATAATAATCATATTGTCGTCATTAGTTAAACATAAACGGTCACTGATAATAAACTAGTTGTTTACGGGTGAACTTTGTTAGGGGAGACGGACAAAAAATGGGACGCATGCCATAGCACTAAACAACAAAACAGAAGCTAATATTTTAACAAGCCACTTTGGGGGGGACATGGTTGGATGTGGATCTTGATTTAAATTGGCCAACGTTATGGCTTCAATGTACTCGTTCCATAACACTGGGCATGGTTCCTGCACCGGCTGCTTGTATTGTTGCTTGATGTCATCTTTTGGCCAATCAAACAACAACGGAAAATGAGGAACATGCTGACTGACCCGACCCTTGACTTGTTCATCGGTCCCAATTTTGCCCTCCTCCTTTGTGTGATTTCAACATAGTTTTTTGCATAAAGGTTATCTTCAACATATTTTTGAATTTTTTCCGGAGACATCAACAGTTTTTCGAATTTTGCCCTTGTTCTTGCCTTTACACGCGATGTCGACATCTAAAATTAATAAAAATAAAGGTATGAACAAATAACAGAAATCATAAAGTAACTGTGCCAATAAGTTTTACAAATAAATAATGCAACCTAACTTAGCTGATACTAAGTTTGAAGGTGATGTAATTTTTGTAAACATAATAATGAAGTAGGAAATTTGATCACATTATGGTAGAAACATATAATATTGTAACACATAAGTAGAGTATGTAAAATGTTGTGACGCAAACACACAACTACAACATTTAGCACATATGTTACAAGTTCATTTGTTTATTTCAATCGTCAGTGGTAAAGAACGCAGAAATCTCTGGTGGGTAAGTGTGACGCGTCGTCAAAAAGTTACGTTCAATGCCTTGTTGCGCGGCCAATGTGGGGGGAGGCAATAAATATCCCAATATGAAAAAATTGTCTCTTACAAACTCTCTCTTGATGTATTGCCATCACATTTGCAACTCATCGAATGAAATGTAAGGGCCTCCTGTTATGTATAGGAACTGGTGCCATGCCTCCATCCAAGCTTGTGTAGAGTATACTCCATTGACACATCTACCCACATGATATTGAGTTCTCATTAAACCCCTAAAAAACATATCAAGATCGGAAGACCAGATAAAAGATGGTGGCGGCGGTTGGCCAGCCATATAACGGTTTTAGTAAGTAATATATTTCAAAAGTAAGGGTGTATATCACAATTAATTGTATTATTTGGTTTTACATAACATTAAGCAAAATTTCGATTAATAACATACATCATTAATAAAACATTCACCAACATGAAAAATTCATAACACTTATAATGTAATACGCCGTTTATAAAAGTGCCTAAATTAAACAAGTGTATGATGTTCATAACATCCATTGATAGTCATTCAAAATAGAGAAGACAATGTAAATGTATTTGCCATTCAACGTTATGGAGTCATTTGAGGTGAAGGGATGTCCACAAGAAGACGAAAATCGTCCTCCAGACTGGCAACGTTGTGTTCTAAAACCTCATGCTCATACTTTTTGTTAGTGTATAATTCATCGTAGTTGTGATGAATTTCAACAAAGCCCTTCATGTTCATCGCCTGACCCCACACTGACTTGCACTCAACAGTTAGTAACATAATCTCAGCTTTCAATGAATCAATTGTTAGGGGGAGATTGACTGCCCAATGGAAGTATCTGCATCGGTCTTTTCCTTAAAATGTAGTACCAAGTTCAAGTTAATGGCAAAGAATGCGGAGCCTCGACAACGACAGTCTATTATTCATTGATGTACTATCGCACCTCACGAGTAGGGCATATGTAATATATTTTGCCCGACCTTTGACTCAGAATGGAAAAGTCATATAACCCCGCATCCTCTCTATTAAGCCATAAGGCTGCATTTCGCCCACAATCACACCTCGAAACCTCAGATGGAGTCATCAACATCTAATAAAACAAAATTGACGATTAATACAAAAATGTCGGGTTCATGACATAGTTTTCAAAGATAATATGAAGAACATTTGTTTAGGAGTAGCTAATTGTTGCAACAGACAAGTGCAGTTCATTTGGACATATCATAATATAGTATATCTATGACGTATTGTATCCATCTTCTTTTGTTGAAGAGTCATTATCACTCATTATTTGAAGTCGGTGGCGAAGATATCGACACCTCTCATGCATACTTGAAATTTCTTCTTGTAGCCTATCAGCGTCTGCTCTTGTTGAACAGACAAAGTCACAGTGTTCTGACCAGAACTTGCGTTCGCTACATGTATATGCGAGTTGTGATACCATTGCATCCCTAATTGCAGTCAGCGTGGCCACTATAGGTTGTACTTGCTATGCGGGCAACCTCATATGATATCTGGTTGGTACAAGACCCCTACCACATATAAAATATAGCCTATGGGGATTGTTGTCTTCAAACCATCCATTTTTCACATCTGTGGCATCCATGTACACTCGTACGGTGCACTGCAGACCACATGGGCACGACGGCATGTCATTGTCCATTTCTAGACAGAAAACCTAATGAGACATAATTTGACATTGTTTATAAGTAGGCAAAATTGTAATCAACAATAGAGTTTGAGAATAAAAGTTGGACGTTAAGTTACAAAATTAAATTGAAAAAGGGAGTAAGTGAAACATGTTGTAGAACATGTTTCAATGTCTGCAAGTTAAGAAAACATATGTATAAATCACTGATTTTCCCACATAGATTTGGCAACAGTTTCGCGCAAAACATCTCCCTCTCTAGCATT
Organism: Alisma plantago-aquatica; assembly: GCA_963693085.1. Taxonomy (NCBI): domain Eukaryota; kingdom Viridiplantae; phylum Streptophyta; class Magnoliopsida; order Alismatales; family Alismataceae; genus Alisma; species Alisma plantago-aquatica. The sequence goes on from OY856415.1 coordinate 497,429,907, forward strand.
GTCCTGGCTTGTTTGTTGGAGAGAACTCAATTCGTTCAAGATGTCAGTGGTAGTATGAGGCTCATCCAAGTTTTCATCCATCATAGGATCACCATCATTTTGGCGCCGGATAAAATTGTGTACGATACAATAAGCCATCACAATCCGATACTGAGACTTCATGGGAAAAGTCGCTCCTTTATGAAAGTAGGAAAACCTCTTCTTCAACACACCAAAGGCTCGCTCAACAACATTACGTAGTTGAGCATGTCGGTGGTTGAACATTTCCTTTTTGCTGGTTTATGAGCATCTGTTACCCCGATACTCTGCTATATGGTAAGCAATGTTTCAATATGGTGCAAGAAATTGGCTGGTGTTGGCGTACCCTGCATCAACAAGATAGTACTTCCCAACGGGTACTTTGAACCCGCCTGTGGTTGTAGCTATGTGAAGTACCCTTTGGTCAAAAGCAGATCCCTCCCAACCAATCATGATATATGTAAACTCCACTGAGAAGTCTACTACAGCCATGACATTCATGGAAACATTCCCTTTTCTATTCCTATATCAGTTCTGCTTATCGCACTTCACCAAAATGGGGATGTGTGTCCCGTCAATTGCCCCAATGGCATCCTAAGACAAGTATATAAGAAATACGCAAGTAAATTTCAAACTCAACGATGACGATAGTGGTTATATTAACAACAGAATGGACAATGGTCAACTAAGTGATGGTCATACCTTGAAGTAAGGGTAAAATCTTGAACTCTCGGCGATGCGGTGGTGCAGAGTTGTAGATGTAGTTGGCATGACAATATATTTGTTGCACAAAGCACACACTACATCCAACACCTCGTTAAAATTTCTACTTATGGTCTCACCGCTGTGAATGTAGTCCTCAGCCAGAACACGGTTGGTATGGCCATGGCCAACCATTTGAAGGAAGTAGCAAACTGCCTCCACTGATGACACACCTCTCGTACTATTCAACAAACCTCGGTCCTCAAGTTTGTCAACAAAGGCTAAAACCGTGTTGGGTAGCATACAGTATAGATAGTACGCCCTCCTTTCATGGCCAGTTATTATTTCTAAAACCTTTTGATGGTCGTTCCTAATACTAACCGATCTCGGTATTGGTTGGTGTGTGGTTGCGGCGTCTGAATTTTTCATGATATTGTGGGATATTTGGTCAGTTATTTGGTAGGATATTGCGTTAGCAATGTCATTAGCCGGACTAGACATAAGATCCAGTAGTTGTAGAATGTCATCAGTTGTTTCATATGGATGAATACCGCCCATCATGTCTAGAATTAAAAGCGATTACCCACATCAGAAAAATATTGAGATATTGTAGAAATGAAATTAGGGCTATAGCGAAAAAATAGCAAATACAGACCAAATAGCAAATAACAAGATAAACCATTATATAGTACCATAGTTTAGAGGTTGTTCCCAACGGAATGAAATAGTACAACAACAACTTTTGAGAAAGTTCATAAAATAAAAGGCATGATACTGATATAGTTCTTAAATTAGACAACCTCAGAAGTACGGCGGCGGGGCAGAACCTCTACTATTGTAACCACTTGTGCTAGCAAACGGGGACGGTGGAGATTGTGGAGTGAAGGGTGATTGTGATGCAGAAGCTCCAGAAGCTGTGCTCTTCATTTCCCACAAGTCTTGCAACCAAATGGTAATTTTTTGTGGGGTGTCCATAAGGCTTAGGTAAATGTTACAGTTAGCTGGATCTTTTATGGCGTGCACAAGAGTGGTAAAAATTGGGACAGGGGCGTCAAGGTAGCTTGCATGAAATTGGTGCAAAATGGTTTGGTATTCGTCTTTATCATTAGACCTAGCAGCAATTCTGTTGCCCATCTCATGTACCTTGGAAAACACCTTTGTGAATTTGGACATGACATCATTAGACAGGACACAATTGTCTTGTGATCTTGACGCTCACTTCCTGCATCTGATCGTGGTGGGAGTCCTTACACCAACACCTTGGTTGTGTGATCCGCCGCTGGTGTCCTCACTTTGCGTCCCAGAATTACCCATGTCTTCAGTGAAACCAGTTGGACCGGTCGGTTATGGGCTGACAAATGAATCAGATGCATCTAGGTCAACAACAACATCATCTTCAGATGCAACATCAGAAGGAGGTTGTCTATCGGTTGAGGACATTGCATGATGGCCCCTAGCTATGTTCATCCCCCCATCAGCTTGACGTCGTGGTAGTGGTAGAATGGTCTGTTGATCAATCTCGCTAGTTCCCTATTTGCCTAAAATAGGGGACAACTACTGATTAGGTCAATATTAACAAGTTTAATTTAATATATAATACTCAGGGGAGTGTATATTATTAGACATACCGCAAGTGCCTCCCTCCACTCCGGGGTATCAGGCAATATTGGCTTGTGCCTGCTGTCATCCCATCCAACACCACTTTTATTGGTCACCAGTTTTATCTTTGCATAGTCTCTCCTGAGGTTCTTCCACCGAGTTTTTAACTGATCCAATGTACCCTCGTTCCTCCCCATCCTGATATGCCAATCGCATAGTGTCTCCCTCCACGCATCCCTAGTAAATATTCCATCAACGCATCTACTCATGTCATATTGTCTCCTCAATGCCACAACCAGAGCCTCATCCAACTCTTTCGACCATACAATACGGAACCTCAGGTCGGGTACAACCATAGTAGCAATGACACTGTGATATATCACTTTAGTCTGGGTGTTTAAACGAAACCATTATATGAACCTAGTATGAGACTACGCAGTTGAAAGCAGTAACTTGTATTAAAGTAGTCTAAGACAAGATCCATTAGCCGAACCAGACATAAGATCCAAAATTTGTACAACAAAATTGAAATTGTTGTTAAATTTGAAATGGTTGTAGCAAACACATCATCCAATATGTTCATTACAGGAAAACTACATAAATAGCAAGCACTCAACATGACATTCACATTAAAAGTGTTTGTATTGCTCATGAGAGATACCTGGTAAGCCGAATTGAAGGTTGAAGAGATTTGCACGGCCAGCGACAGGGTCAGGGACGGTACATACAAGAAATTCAGAGGGAATATAGATTAGCCAAAATAGTTGGATTATTTGTAATATAATCAGTAGAATACTAATGGGTGTACATTTTGGTTGTACATGAAAATTAAAATCATTCATTCAAGCTAACATATATCACACTACAAAAAACATGTTATAACCCCATTTTTTTTCAAAACAAGTAATTGTAAATCTCTTTTTAAAGATAAATGAAATCCATGATTGATTTGATGAGTTGATTTGAATGAATTTCGTGTATGATAGCCTTGTGTGTTTTCTTAATGGGCCTTATTGGCCATTGAGCCCAATTAAAGGAAAAAGAAAAAGAAATGAAAAAAGGAATTCAATTGGATAAATGAATACATAAGGAAATAAATAAAATAAGAACAAAATACTTAGGAATAATTTCCAAAAATAGAATTTTGAGTTATTAGGGTTCCTTGGGGTTCAAGGAACTCAGGATAATAACTTAATGGTAAAGGGAATAGAAAAGATGTGGAAAATATGAATAATTAGATGATAACTTGCAATCAAAGAGAAGGGATCGTTTCCTTGAGATAATAATCCCAATTCTGTAAGATGGAAGATAAAAGTATGAACAACTTTCCCTCAAAATTGAATTAAAAAGGAAATAGGATTTGGGAGTTATTGCTTTTTCAAGATTTCCTCAAATATGGATTTTATTTGGAATTTAGGAAAATGGTTTCCTTTATTTGGTTGAACGCGAAGAAGGTGGGCCGTTGGATCTTAATCCAACAGGCGCCACTCATTGTCTAAGTCCCAAGTGGACTAGGACTCTTTCTATGTTAGAGGGATTTTCCCTCTTAGATTCCTCACGATTCAATGAGTGGGAAAGTTTGCTGAGTATTCCTTTGAACTCAGGAGATGAAACCGAAGGGAAACATCCCTGGTTTGTGTAGGAGTGGTCGGCGATTGGGAAAATTCCCAATCTGGTAGGGACTTGCCCGACCCTATATATGGGGGGGATAAATGTGAAGACGAGCATCCCTGTTTACTATTCCAAACTCTGTGGAAGAGCATTTTTGTGCCTTCAATTGGCTCGTCCACCTTGACCTGCACTGTCGTTTCCGGCCGTAAACCTCGTCGGAGTCCGGCGAGTGGAGAGGGGTCGCGGCGCATGCTGGGCATTCAATTGGACCCACGGTTGAGTTCGACGAAGGGAGACCATGCTCCCTGGCTTGGTAGCATGCTCGTTCGTGGTCGAGAGGTCAGAGTCAACCCCACGGTTGACCCTCGCGGAGCTACTGAGATAGAGGTAGACGACGACCCGTCGCCGTCCGATATAAGTCCACGGTAGTCTCAAGTCGAATCCGAAGCTCCAGAGCAGAAGCGACTTTTGTTAGGCACGCGCAACCGAGATCGTCAGATCCAAGAAGCGGATCACCGGACCACAGATCGAGTGGCCCACTATTTGCTGCCGAAATAATCCTTAAAAAGGGTTTTCTTTGAAAAATTTGTAGAAATTACTAGGAGTGACTAATGGGAAAACTTTATACATGAAAGTTGTGTAGAAAAATACGAGGAATCTGATCAAAATACTTTGAGAACCTGGTTCTACTCCATTTTACAAAAGTACCATAATTTGCTAGTAAAATGTATTAAAAGTTGATGAGAAACCCTAATTGAATATTAAGGGTGTATTTTGGTGAATTAATAGGTCAATTGATAAGATTAACCTTGTTAATGATAAAGGTGGTTTGTTTATCCATTTTGAATGCAAGGTTGCCTAATTTAGAGTTGTAATCCATAAAAGAAGGATAATCTATATGGAAACCCTATTTTGGGATAAAAAGAGAGAAAAATCATATTTAGATTAAGGAAATCGGATGCTTAATAAAGATCCTAAACTTGTTAAGGGTGCTAAAATGAGAAATTAAGGGTTTTATGTAGTTTTGATAAATTAAGGATCATAATATTGAAAGAGAAGGTAAAAACCCTAATTCCCAAGGAAACCCTAAAATTGGAATTGAAATCCTAAGTAATGTAATGAAATTGGATAAATATTAATAAAAGGAAATTGGCACTTTTATTTCAGGATTTCTATTCATCATTGCTTGCTTGATTGGGTTTCCCTATATATTTGAATCTTTATTGAAATCTGCAATCAAAGGTATGTGGTTACGCTTATGAATGTCTCGAGTTAGTTTTCCGAGATTTTCTGAAGTTTTCATCGATGTCATGAATGAATTGTTGGATGAATTTAATTCATGCAAACTATAATGTGGATATGACTATCACATAATATATGTACCTACTAGCTCAGATCCTGGTCCCCTCTGTGGCTTAATAGTTGACTTATTACATGGCTACCAATGGGGTAGGACCATCAAGTCACTTTGAGTTAGATGTTGGGCTACCTTTGGGTAGTGCCATGCGACTCTATTACCCTATGTATTGGCTACCCGTAAGGTAGGACCATGGGGGTAAGAATCTACCTAAAAGTGAGGTAGCATACAAGTCCACTGCAGGGACAGTACAAAGTTGGGGGATAGGTAAGGATTGAGTAGTATGGCTTAAAACGTAATCTTGGTTGTTAATTGATTAATTGAATGATTATGTTGTTAACCTAGTTGCACATTATTTGTTTCCCCTACATACCAACTTCGGCTGACCGTCGTTTTGTTTGTCGGTGATTTAGGTACAAATCTCAAAAGTACAAACAGTAAAGTGACACATTGTGAATTCAAGAATTAAAGAATAAGGAGGAACTAGTTAGAGTGGTTCAGCTGTGGTTAGAAGTTTAGTATATTCCAAACTTTTCAAAGGTATGCAAAATTTTATTTATTACAGCTTTTCAGTTTAGTCTGTTAAAATTTAATAATTGTTCTTGGTTATATGTCGGACCTTTGATCCGGAAATTATGGGTGCGGCTTCGACCTCTCGGTCTCCCTTAATTGGGGGTTACCAAAAGTGGGGTCGTAACAAAACATTCACATTAGTGGCCTTTTAGAAATGCCACTGAAAAAAAATAAACGCCACTAAACATGTTTAGTGGCATTTTTTGACATTTAAAAAAATACCTCTAGTACCAATGCCACTAGAAAGATAGTGGTGTAATTTGTAAACGCCACTAAACGTTTGGCTTTACTGGCTTCTAATAAATGCCAAATAAATGCCCCTAAAATATCATTTGGCATTTATAAAAATGCCACTACCCATCAATTGGCTTTTATACAAATGCCACTATTTTGTATTATGTTGTTGTATGAAAATGTTCTTATTGAGTTTAATGGCGTATAAAAAAAGCCACTGATGACATACTAGTTCTGTATTACTAGGCTTTTCGTCATTCTATTTTCAATTCATTATCATGATTTCTAAATGAATGTCAATTGTAAACGAACTCACTCTTCCGAAAATATGAATTTTTTATTTATAATCAAGTGATAATTACATGGGGAGGGCATTTCACCTTTCCCCTTTATATTGAATAACACAAATGATATAGTTTCATACAATAGTTTTCTATTCTATACAATAACTTCTACATCATTGGATCTATCTATTCCTTGATATGACTATCTACTTTTCAACATGCCGACTTCAGAGCTCCTTCAGGAAATATCTTTACATTCTAGTGGAATCCCTGAACCACTTCCCAGAATCACTGGATAACTAGGTGATGCATTGCTATAGCCAGTGTATCTGTATTTGTCCTCAAATCTTCCACTACAATAACTCATAAGACAAATAAGAAATTAATATAACCACACAACTGAATACTTTGTATCAAACATTTTAATTTATCCAATACGAAATACTTTGTCCCTACCTTTCTTCCTACAAAATCTATAAAAGCATTTATACTGGTGAATTGGTACAATCTGGTTGTTTCTTGCAGTTCAAAATCTCTGGCATTTGACTGGTCTAACCTGAAATGAGAGATGCAAAAGAATCTTGCAATTAATAGCTTGTATAATTATAGCTTACAGACAAATAAGATTTCATTTCTGATTAGTTGAGATGACAAGACCAAAATGGTCAAAGCATGTACATACCTAGTAGGCAAGAACAGAATGTATTACACTCAACATCATCACATAAAAGATTGTTGTCAATTTCTTCATCAGAAGCTCCATCTTAATCAAGGACTTTAGAACGGCGAGATCAAGCCAACCCTCACTAGTTTTTGTTGATGTCAGCAACTGCAATGACCCCTTTACAGAAAATTATAATATATTGCTAGATTTTAGACATAAATAAATCTCACAAGTTCTAATCTGTTTATTCTGCTTGTTTCCATATTTCTGATGAGGTCTGTCATGAAAGAGTTCCCTGGGCTACTCAGAGTATTTGGTCACCATGAGGAAAGCTTCCATAAATGTTGAATCATTTGTGTGATGTGATATGCTTTAGTGCTCAATTTTGGTACTATATTTTGCAAAGCATTAAGACTGGATGATATTTGGTAATGTGCAATCAATTAAGATTATGTCAGGTGTCAGAGGGTGGTCAGCTTTCTTGCATAACAACATACACCATTCAAACACGCTGCACTCAAATCACTGATTTCCTAACTGCAGCTAGACCTGCATCTAAACATTTCCTTTGAGTACAAGGTTTAGAGGTATTGACAGTTATTCAGGTTGCACCTATGACACTGGTAGATTTCATTGTAGAACTAAAAATTGAATCATCTATCTGACTAGTTGATTTCATTATTTCAACTAACTTCTATGGCACTGCTGCCAAATATATGAAAATTTCAGTTATTCCTAAAGTTAAATACATAAGGTATCTCTTTTAAATAATCCATAATATACCTCATTAACTTAGCATTTAATCTCAGACCAGATGAAGTTTTTTCTCGTGATGTAGCATTTTCATCATAGTCTACCAATTCTGAGTCACTATCATTCTTCCCACCACCATCAACATCGAAGAATATGTGGGTGTGATTCCATCTACTAAGCTTGAAATTATGAGCATATAGATGGAATTAAAAGGACAACATATGGAAACAAAAGAACAACAAGTTTCTCACGCATAAGATAAGAAGCATGTACACCATCTTTAAAAATCTTTTTACAAGGTATGAAAATATACCAGCCAAAATAAGGGTGTTGAATATATATACAATGTGATAATTATACTTAATGGACAAGTGAATGTGATGGCGATTATTAGACAAATTTCTAAAATTATTATACTTTGTTAAGAATTCACTAGTGTGCGAACAATTCAATGATTTAGGTATGTGTTTTACAATAAGATAGTCACAATTCACTAAAGTTTTTTACACATCAAAGAAAATTTGACATAATTGTAAAAATAGGAGCGTGGGGAATGGATAGGATATGCAAGTGACAATGACAAGAAATCATCTCTTCCAAATCCTATAAGACAGATAACAACTCATTCCAAATTATCTTAAAACATGAAATTAACATATATTAGTTACCTTGAAGCATTTGTTTTTGAAAGATGAGATTTCCCAAACGTGTTGCAACATTTTGCATATACAAAAGTAAGAAGTAATCCATCTTCAGGTTTCAGAAGCATTTGCTATTAATAATTGAAAGTAGAGAAAACGACACAAATAGTGATTTTAGAAAACATATATTGGGAGAGAGAAAAGTAAATAGATCCACCTTGAAGAGCACATAGAACCTTTCTCCAATTTAGCTTTGCATTCATTTCTCTCTGTAGTCTGTAGATTTACCTTGGTCAATACAATAAGCATTTAAAAAAGAATTCAGATAAGAACACCAACCTTTCTGATATTAGTGAGCAGCTTCATGTGTTCGTCGGGCATAACTGTTTTCACAGCATCAGGACCACATTTCTTAATCAACATTTCAAGAAACAATTTTACCTGAAACATTATTGTAGAACTTCTTCAACATAAAATATAAGAAACTAATAACTAATGATATCATTCAACTAGAATTTAGAATCTTTGAGTGTGACTGGGATGTGAGTTAAAGACTGTAGATAGACATTCATACTAAAAAGTCAACACTATCACAGTGACAAGGCAACTACAAAATACAACACAAACTAGCTGACATCTATCTCAATATTGATCCCACTAAAGAGCTAAAATGAGATCAATGTAGATTGTATGTGAATAACAATACTTAACTTGATGAAAATGGAGTTCCATTTTAGATCGCATTTGGGAAGCTTCACAGTTAGATCTAAATTGAAATGCTAGTCTAGATTCTAATAATCTACAACTGAGTAAGATCTACTTTGATGAATGGTTAAACACCTTTAGCAGCTAAAGAATACCCAAATCTTTATCTCCAAGGTACAATCATGACATCACAACATGTAAAGCTTCTCAATTAAAGTGAGTATTGAAGGGTTGGTCGAAGAGTGGATTGAAAGAGCATGTGAAGGTGCTCTTGGAAGCCTACTGCTGCACAAAGGGAGCAGTGTTGGGGTCTGCTACTATAGCACCCAGCTATGGGGAGGGAGTAGGAGGACAGGGAGACTATAATATCATACTAAGACTATGATATGAAACTTTAGGGAGTCTATAAACTGAGATAAATCTTAAGCAATTAACCAATTCTAGATTCAAACTAACCTACATACATCAGGTAGTCGAGTTGGACTAAGAAGACCAGGAGCAATTTTTTGAACTACCTGCAACAAAAATCAAGCAAGGCCTCAGTAGAATTGTTTGAACGTGTTCATAGACAAATACAATTAAAGTCACCCATTAGAATCTATCAACCATCAACTTGAAGAACAATTCATCAATGTAATTCATAAATTCACTATGACTGCATCAAAGTTCCGACCATAAATGGCTGAGACATAGAAGGAGAAATCATTGATGTTCACTATAGCATGAATAACTTTATCCTCATAAATTTTTAAAATATTGCCAACATTATCTTTCCAAAGAATAATGACTCCCCCCAGAACATGAGAGGCATGTGTCAATTGCGTGAGAATTGTGTTCATCGCTAACAAGACTAATAGTATCAAAATTTATATTCAAATGGGATAGGAACTTGAATGCGAGTGAACTCTAACCTAGGATAGAGTCAAGTTGGTTGATCAAAACATGTTGAGTTACCCAGAAAGGATCATATCATTTCAAGCATGGGTGTATTCCACAGATCTCAAGGAAGATGATATAACCAAGCCCATATTATAACATCTATGACACTATGCTTGACATCATCATCCCCTAGTTTCCACCTAGATAAGAACATTGGCCTATTCTTAACTCACCAAGATCCATCCAAGGTCATCTTCAGATCCTTGATAGACAAGTAGAAGAGGTCATGGATGCTAACACATGCATAAGTTGATATGAGTAGGCAGTAACAAAAGCAACCAGGACAAACGGACAATTTTAGTTATAGATTAACCATAATGTAAGATTACTCACCCTCACACATCTGAAAGCAGCGCCTAAAAGGTCATCCATTTGGTGAAATATAGATTCTTTGCTTGAGAATCTGGAGAGGCCAATATAGGTTTGAATGTCTTAACACCTGTGAACAATGAAGATTGCTTACAAAACTCAACAACACTTGATAAAATAAGGTATAACTTCATTGATTATCAAACTTCATATTTAAAATGTGTGGAGTCTGAGAATTCCAGTTCAAATTCCGCAATGTAATACACCTAAAACAAAATGAGATCAATGTAGATTGTATGTGAATAACAATACTTATCCTGATGAAAATGGAGTTCCATTTTGGATCGCATTTGGGAAGCTTCACAGTTAGATCTAAATTGAAATGCTAGTCTAGATTCTAATACTCTACTGCTGAGTAAGATATCTTTAACGAATGGTTGAACACTTTTAGCAGTGAGAGAATACACAAAGCTTTATCTCCAAGGTACGATCATGACATCACAACGTGTGAAGCTTTTCAATCAAAGTGAGGATTGAAGGGTTGGTCAAATAGTGGATTGAAAGAGCATGTGAAGGTGCTCTTGCAAGCCTACTGCTGCACAAAGGGAGTAGTATTGGGGTATGCTACTGCAACTCCCAACTATGGGGAGGGAGTAGGAGGACAGAGAGACTATAATGTCATACTAAGACTATGATATGCAACTTTAGGGAGTCTAGAAAAGATCTAGAAACTGAGATAAATCTTAAGCAATTAACCAATTGTAGCTTCAAACTAACCTACATACATCGGGTAGTCAAGTTGGACCAAGAAGATCAGGAGCAATTATTTGAACAACCTGCAACAAAATTCAAGCAAGGCCTCAGTAGAATTGATTGAATAACCTACAACAGAAATAAATAACCTGGACACCACACTACCTAACAGTCTAAACAAAACCCGAAACCACTACCTAACAGACTGAATGAAACCCACTAAACAGAATTAACAACCAAAAAACTCACTCGGACACAAGAATAAACAGGTAGGGGGCACCCAAAGAGACAAACGGAAAGGAGGCAAACCACCTCAAACAGAGCAACAGTAAAGGAGAGAGGACCTAGGCTTGTGAGCCGGTGGGGGGTAGGGAAGGCAGGGAACCCCACCACCACTCCACACCATGCCGGCACACCCCTCCACCACAAGCAATAGCTTGAGGTGAACGAAGGTGGCCAAGGGAAGGAGCGCCCGCCAAAGGTTTTTTTTAAGCTATGGGATAATTCATTAATTGGCAGACAAAAAATTGTTGCGGTGGAGCACATCATTATTCCTGCTACAGATTCATATTGAGACCAACAGAAATCTTACTTTCTGCCTTCAAGGCTTCAATTGAAACATAAATAAAAATCATTCAATGAGCGCACCGAGTCCATGATGCGGCAAAGCTTCAGATTCAATCAGATTCGTCCTCTTCATTCATCCTATATGAGTAATCATTGACGTCGTATGTGTTGCAATAAACATCATCTTCAATGAACTAATCCCCATCATCCTCAGAGTTCAAGTTGTCGTCGTTGAGGTCATTATAGAGCACTCGTGTGGGTTCCCGCTTTGTGTGGCGGCTTGTCTCCTCTGTGGTGGCGTAGAGCTGGATGAGTCTGATAGGAAGGAGGGCCAGACCCACCGGGATGCAGGCGGTGAATAGGGAGCAGTGGATGGAGAGCGGAGCTGGAAAGGAGACGACGGCTGAGGAAGATGTGAGAATAGATGTGGGCCTCGACGAGGCAGCCGCTGCCAGCCGCAGTGCTTCCGCCACCATAGATTGAGCCATACTTGGCGTAATGGGGGCTCTGCTGTGGGATATGGAAATTGGAGGCTGTAAAGCAGTGAGGGTTGTGCCTGGCCATCTGGGGAAATGTCACACCCGCCAAAGGTTGAACCCCCACTTGACTCCTCCCTACAGATGAGGACGCCGACGCCAGAGCAGACACCCTAGGGCTGGCTTTGCGGGAATCAGGAGAATTGACTAATTATTTTCAATTAGCTATTGATCCACTTTTAATTTGGCAATTTCAGATTGCCACTAATTAGATCTATAAATGCCTATATTATTTAGCCCTTTTCAGAAACTCAATAAAAGGTGTTTTAGAGGCATTTTATTTAAAAATGCTTGTAAATTGGATAGATAGTGGCCTTTTTTTTAAAAAGACACTAGAATAAATGCCACGAATGGGCATTTTTGTTGTAGTGTCACAAAGAATAATTGTTTCACAACAGAATTGGCATTTGAAGTATATATCCCTATACTAACATATATCACAAAATCCCTATACTAACTGGTAAAAAATTCCTAACCTCACAACACAACTGGCATTTGAAGTATATATCCCTATACTAACTATATATCCCTATACTAACATATATCACAAAAATACCCATACTAACTATAATTTTAGTTCTATATATATTTTTATTATAAATATGATCATGATTTTTTCTTGGAAATAGAGATGATACGATTCATGACATAACCTCATAAATTTGACTCAAACCTGGTTGACAAAGACTCGACCAAATTTTCACATGTCTTTCAGTATGTGGTAATGACCACATTTCAACAAGCTGTGTATGTGCTTATTGGTTCAAATTGTATGTTTGTTCCACCAGTCTGTCTATGTCCCAGGTGGTGGGATGAATGAAGTCTGTGCAATTGACCACAAGTCCATCTTTCACAAATTAAATTACATGTACAATTATAGGTAAGAATTAGAAAATATTGATATATGTCTACTATATCAATAGTGTGTACAATAGTAACATTGTAAAAATATTGATATATGTCTTCTATATCAATCACGTAAAAATATTCGAGCTTAAGAGGATGTGTGTACATAGTAACATTTTTCCTAGTTAGAAAAGGGCTATACTATGTGGATAAGCTGAACAGAAAGTAAAATAACAAAAACCATCACCTCATAAAGTCCATATTTCACAAATTAAACATTTTTTGTTTTGTCTCTTTTTTGGATTGGATATGAACATTATCATCAGATATCTTCAGAAACATCACCTCATAAACAGGGAAAAAATCCTTGACGCAAACATCATATTTGTATTACAAATATTGTTGCTGAAAACACAACTGTAGTTTGTCATTTGTTATGAAAAGCCCTTCTACATTCACAATATTGCTCTTCCTCACAAATCTTGTTGTACCAAGTAACCATAATTCATGTACGTATAATGCAAACAACAATGCATTTTCTTTATGTATTTGCTACTCATATTTAGAGAAATGAAAGGACATGTTGATGTCATTTGTTTCTCGTGATGAAAACTGACTTCACTGAACAATTTATATAGGAGGGAGGGTAATGATTTATGTGGAGTGGCGTTTTATAATAAACCAACCAAGTTTTCTTACCATTATTTCGTTATGCACAACTACATTCAATGTTGCAAAAAAATATTTCCTTAAATGTGAGCCACATGTATGAGTTGTGTATGAGTTGTGCTAGATGATGTTCACAAGAATTTTTACAATTCGGGAAGGATATGAATTAAATCTTGTGAATACGTGACATGGATAAGACATGGATTTTCTACTTAACATAGTGAATGATTATTTTCCAAATATGGAGATTCTAGTGGATAATTGTAAATACAAAACTACAGACCTTGGCCAATCATGTAGACGGATTAATAGTGGCACACACATGGATTGGATTGGAATGCACACATCATTTTGTAGACTCCAACCCCAGTTCTTATTCTTCTTTGATTGAAACTAAAAAGATGTGTACTCCCTTAACTCCCTAACTAATAAAACATGTGACAAGGCCACCTTTGAAATTATGCTCTGTAGGTTGTGAATACTTGAGCTTTGAGGAAGATATGTTGAAGTGCATATGGAATGAAGAAGATCATTATACATATTGTGGGCTCTGATCTCCAAACCATGACATAAACACGATTAAAACTTAGCGGAAGCAAATCGGTAATCAGCGGGAGACAAAAGTCACGGGAAATTAAAACTTTTCGTGACAAGAGCTTGAATCCATAAAAGCTTCTTTCATAAGGTGAGGTAAACTGTTTACATCTCAGGATAATTACTTCTTGAGTAATTATATACATCAAGATACAAAATCTCAAGATCACTATACAAAAGACTCCAAGACCTGAGAGTACAGAGGACACATAGGACTGACTCTAACTACACCATATGGCAGGACAATCTGAGATTACTGCTGCCCCTGATGCTGCTGCTGAGACTGATCACCTGTAGGCTGATTCCTTCGTCTCCGACGTCCACCTAAAAAGTTGAAGCCTACGGGGTGAGACAATTATACATAATTGTCCCAGCGAGAGTTATAACTCTTTGCCAGAAGCTTTATTATAACATCAAAGAATATTTTAAGCAGTAAAGCCTTCAAAGTATTCTATAACAGTTGCAGGTATAACAAGATCTCTATAATTTAGGAGATATGGAGAATATAAACATTATTGCAATGTAACATCAATCAACTAACTTGGAGTCATCTCTAACAAGTTATACTACATGGTTGATTATGTTTTACAAACAACATTATGCCCTGTGGAGATGAGGCTTACCACTCATACTCCAACTGATCGCTGAGAAGTCACATCAGTATCATACATAGGTCATTAAGAGAGCCGGATTCTCATGACCTTCATCTTCCTCAGTCAGTAAGAGGATCACTTGTAGGACATCTCGTGTCTCTACTACTATAGCTCACCAAGGTAAACTGGTCCTTCGCTATTCAAGAGTCACAGTGGCGTTCTGTACTCTCTTCGTCATCAGGAGGTTTCATGTTTACCTACCACTGATACGGATATCTGTGCTTTCTTCGTCATCAGGAGGTTTCATGTTTACCTACCACTGATACGATATGGAAATATAGTGAAGGATGGATGGATTACACATCTACATCACTTTCCTACACTAGGATGTAAGGTTCTACACATCCATGTACCCCACATACTCAAAAGTATGTGCTCCAGGAGTTACCTGAGAAAAACCTGTTTCACCATCACTTAATTTCTGACAATGATGGATCTATGATCAGGGCTCTACATTATACTTGATTAGTTAGGTACATTCAGTATTCTTTAACAGCATACATTGTTCTTCAAACAATAACAATAGCATAGCAGCTATAAAAGAAGAATACTAAATGTAACAGGCCTAACTCATATCAATCATCATTTCTCATTATCCTCATCACAAGTCATCTCTAAGGCATGACCTTGATGGTATTCATGGCTCTCATAGCCCATTATCAGCATATGATGCCACTGGCAAGGCATCAGATTACTTTACTTATTCATAAGGCTAACAACATGCCTTTAATGAATATAACATCAACATCCATACCTGGATATGATTACCTTCATATCAGAACCTGCATGGTTAATACATCTGATAAAGGTAATACAACAATAAGGAATGTACTTCCTACTCTTGTCATAAGAGTTAAATCTCTAATTCACATCAAATAGAGTTTAATACTCAAAAGCATGCCATTTCCCTTGAATTAGGGTTTACTATTCACATTACATGTCATTACCCTTGAATTAGGGTTTACTATTCACATTACATGTCATCACCCTTGAATTAGGGTTTACTATTCACATCAAGGTGAATTAAACTCATAACATCATCATGTATGAGTAACATCTTCATTGATGCTCTTGGATTAGTTAAAGGTTCATCATTTATCATAATTAGGGTTTCTATGATCTCTCACAGGTGGATCATACCCTAATTATGCTCATTCCTGTGCATTGGAGATGCTTCAATTGAGTTTCCACTTAAAAAGGGTACTTTCTCTCTCTAGAAGTACTTTCTCTCTCTAGAAGTACTTTCTCTCTCATCATAAGGTTAGGTGATGTTAACATCACCCTAGATCAGGTCGGATTAAGTCATCATAGGCTAACATGGCTAAAACATCATCATCATGTGATTAGGGTTTGAATTGAGCAAGATATAACTCAATTGGCCCTTCAGGGGTATTTTGGTAATTCACCCCATTGATCATCATCATGGTCCCAACCTTAGTCAATTAACCCCCTAATATCCCAGGTTGTCATTAGGGTTCGATTAGGGCAACATTGGACCATTTATATCATCAATTGATTGAATGAAGTCAACCCTAAATCACATTGATTGATTTCGATTATCAACCTTCAATCGAATTGAGATCGTTTGAAAGTGTTGACCGTTTGCCCACTTTGACTTTCCAATACCGCGAGCCCTCTTCTATTTTCAAGACCGCGAGCCTCCTTAGGCTTCAAGACCGTGAGCCTCTTCAAGTGGTTCAAGACCGCGAAGCCCTTTAAGTGGTTCAAGACCGCGAAGCCCTTCAAGTGGTTCAAGACCGCGAAGATCGAATTGAAGTTGAGACCGCGAAGAGATGTTGACCGTTTGCCCACTTTGACCTCAGGACCGCGAGGCCCCTCACGGTCTTGAGACCGTGAGCCCCCTCACGACCTTGAGACCGCGAGCCTCCTCACGACCTTGAGACCGCGAGCCCTCTCACGACCTTGAGACCGCGAGCCTCCTCACGACCTTGAGACCGCGAGCTCACATGGTCTCAACCGCTTGGACCATCAGCAAGATTCAAAGATACAACCAATAATGTCAACTCATGTTGAAGCCCTCAAAAGGTCAGAGCCATGTTGACTACTTATGGATTGGGTTAACTTAGATTATGCTTGACTACTTGGTCATTCAATTGACCCTTAATGGTTGACCAATTAGGGTTGAAGTCGATTTAATTAGGGTCTATCAATGTTCACCCATCAACACTCAACAATGTGCATCAACACAAGGTTGAACCCTTCAATTGAGCTCCAATTGGGCCCAAACTTGGCCCAAACGGTCTTGAGGTCATGTGGGTGGACCCCACATGGTCTTGAGACCGTTTGCCCAAGATTTCATTAAAATCTAAGGTGATTTGATAGAGATTGAACCATGATTGGGTCACCAAATCAGTATTTTAACCAATTGATAACTTATTTGCAATTGGGTCCTCAATTGGTCAAAATACTTAACCCTAGACCTTCAAACGGTCTTGGGTGATTTTCCTCTCGGTCTTGAGACCGTTTGGATGAGTTCCAAACGGTCTTAAGACCGTTTGCCCATCAAATTTTTGGATTCTAGTGCAAATTCATCAAGGTCTGACCCATTGAGTTGATGATCATGTCAATATTTTATTGCAATGTAATTTGGTGTAATTGTACCTTCCATTGGTCAACTAATCTTGACCCCAGACCTCCAAACGGTCATGGTTGATTTTCCTCGCGGTCTTGAGACCGTTTGGGTGACCCCTAAACGGTCTTGAGACCGTTTAGGTCAATCAACCCTAAAAACCCTAATTCGGTCACCATAATTTCAGTACTGATTTCATCTTGGGTTAGCCCTAGTATTCACCCTTCAACTCTTAGCCCGTTTGGAATTAGACCATCAAACTTGGTGAGTTGTTAATTAACATTATTTTAAACAGTAATCTCATACGGTCAACGCTTAGTCAACGACCTTACACGGTCTTGAGACCGTTTGCCCAAAAAGGCAATTTCAGACCGTTTGAAAATCAGGAATAAATTCAGATAAAGTTGTTACTTAAAAAGGTCATATCTCCCGATTCCTTTGGAGTTAGCCTCCCAAATTTTGAGGGTAATTATCCTATATAATTAGGAACAGATTTCGTATACGGTCCACGCTCGGTCAACGGGGACAAACGGTCTTGGAGACCATTTTCCCTGTCGCGGTCTCGAGACCGTTTGCTCACCTCGCGGTCTTGAGACCGAGAGAGCAAACTTTTGAGACCGTTTAAGGAAGTGAAAAACGGTGGGTTTTTCTTGGAAATCACGCCTTCATCTCCTAGATAAAGAACAGTACGAATATCCCATGGATTTGCTTGCAAAATAGCAGGGAAAAGTAGGGAAACACTAAGAGCTATCATCAAAACGCATATAAAGATGCACATAGTAAAGCATGGGTTTAGAGTTATAAAACCCGCATAAAGCTTGCTCCTTGAGCTCCAAGCTTTCAAGCTCCAAGCTATAATGGCGTCCTTGAGTTCCCACAGGTTGGCCAAGGTGAAAACTCCAAGGAAGGTCAAGGAAAGATGGCTAGAAAGATAGGATTTCGAGAGTTAGCCATGAAGCTGACCTTGAATTCGAGTTCTAACCATGGAATTAGGCAAGAAGAGGGGTTTAAACCTACCTTGCACCCCTTGGTCGTCCTCCTTAGCTCCAAGGCAGTCCTTGGTCGTCTTTGGTGAAATGAAATAGTAAGGAAACGAAGGGTAAGTTCCCTTGCAACTAAGGGGAGGAGAGCTTATATACATGGGTAGGATTTTCAACATTAGTTCATAAGTTGTCCATAATTCCAACTAGGTCCCTCCTTCTTTACTTGATCGTCCCTTTCTCTTTATTCTAAGGACAAACCTTCTCTTAAGGTCTTAGAAAAGAAGGTAAAGGAGAGCAATCTAATACTAAAGTACATACACAAAGAGATATTGCACATATACCCTGATTATTCAATCACAAGGCATATTTCATAACTTGATAACTCAATTGAGGTGACTTCCTCATCATTTCTTCTCTTAATGATGGCAAGAGTCTAAAGAGATACATTAGATGACATATTTTACAATTTACATCCCTTAATTTGGGTAAATTGCATTTTATCCCAAATTAGGGTTTTCAAGCACTGGGATTGCTTCCACAGCTGTACCTTGGTACCCTAGCTTGGGAAATCCATCAACTTTACCAAAAAGATTCTCATGATGTCTCAACATCAGAGGAACATCTAAACATGTGCAAATTGCAAGCTAACCCTTTTTAACTGGGTAAATTGCACATAGGTCCCTGTATATCAAAACAATGCTACAACTTTAAATAAAAAGGAGCAAATACTGAAATATACGTTTTTGAGAAACTTAATTACATGCTCAGAGTTAATCACAAAGATTTAATTACATATTTAGGCAAAACACCTAGGGTTGACTCATAACCCAGGTCAGGGATGTTACAAATTATCCACCCCTTACAAGGATTTCGTCCCCGAAATCGATAAAACATACTACGAGAAAAGGGCAGGATACTTCCTTCTCATCTCATCCTCTAACCCCCAAGTGGCTTCTTCAATACCACGATGGTTCCAGAGGACTTTCACAAGACTTATATCTTTCTTCTTTAACTTTTTAATTCGTTTATCAAGGATTGACACTGGTCCCTCCTCATAGGATATGTCATCATTCAATTCTACCTCCATAGGTTGTAGAACTGACTCGGTGTCTGGGTGACATTTCTTCAGCATAGAAATGTGAAACATAGGATGTAACCTCTGTAACTCAGGTGGTAGCTCTAGTCTATATGCTACCTTCCCATTCCGTTCAATGATTGGATAAGGTCCCATAAATCTAGGAGCTAACTTCCCTTTCCTTCCAAAACGAAGGACCCCTTTCCAAGGTGAGACCTTAAGATACACTCTGTCTCCAACCTGGAACTCTAAGGGTCTACGACGTTTGTCAGCATAAGATTTCTGCCTATCCTGAGCAGTCTTAATCTTATGTTGTATAACTTTAATCTTTTCCGTGGTTTACTGCACCAGGTCAGGACCTAACAACTGGTGCTCACCAGTCTCAAACCAACACAAGGGTGATCTACAACGTCTACCATATAAGGCTTCATAAGGTGCCATATCAATACTATGCTGATAGCTATTGTTATAGGCAAACTCTATCAAGCTTAGGTGTAGATCCCAACTTCTGGTGAACTGGAGAACACATGCTCGTAACAGATCTTCTAAGGTTTGTATGGTCCTTTCTGACTGTCCATCAGTCTGGGGATGAAAGGCCGTACTAAACCTTAGCTTAGTGCCTAAGGCTTTGTGCAACTGTTCCCAAAAACGACTGGTAAACTGAGGACCTCTGTCAGAAACTATTGTGACAGGAACTCCGTGCAAACACACTATCTCTTGAACATACAACTCTGATAACCTTTCAGCAGAATAGGTTGTTTTGACAGGTAAGAAATGTGCTGTCTTAGTCAACCTATCAACAATTACCCAAATAGAATCATGTCCTTTGCTTGTCCTGGGTAGGCCAACAACAAAGTCCATGGTCACATGGTCCCACTTCCACTGTGATATGGGTAAAGGTTGCATTGTTCCTGCAGGCTTCTGGTGTTCAACTTTAACTTGCTGACACACAGGGCACCTCAGAACAAACTCTGCAACGTCCTTCTTCATCCCAGGCCACCAATACAGATCTTTCAAATTCCGATACATCTTGGTGCTCCCTGGATGCATAGCATACATGGAAGAATGGGCTTCTTCCAGGACTAACTTTCTCAAGTTGTCCACATCTGGCACTATCATTCTTCCATTATAACAAGCTACTTGATCTTTTGAGTCGTGAAAACCATCTTGCTTCTCATTTCCATACTCAGATCTTATATGTTGAACTGCAGCATCACCTAGCTGTGCCTCTTTAATCTGCTCCCTTAGGGTAGGTTTAATATGCATCTCAGCCAACAAACCGGCTAGCAATGACACCTTCAACTGTACATTGTCTTGCCTTAAAGAGATAAGCATATCTCTTCTAGAGCATACTAAAGAGTTTAGTTGTGCTCTATACATGGTTGATGTTGCTGATTTCCTACTCAAGGCATCTGCAACAACATTGGCCTTACCTAGATGGTAATCAATTGTACAGTCGTAGTTCTTGATTAACTCCATCCAACGACGTTGCCTCATGTTGAGCTCATGCTGAGAGAAGATATACTTAAGGTTTTTGTGGTCTGTGAAGATCTGGAATGTTTCTCCGTAGAGATAGTGCCTCCAGATCTTCAAAGCATGAACCACAGCAGCTAACTCCAGATCGTGTGTTGGATAATTCTCCTCGTGTTTCTTAAGCTGTAGGGAAGCAAAAGAAATCACTTGTTTATCCTGCATCAACACACATCCTAGTCCGTTCTTGGAAGCATCACAGAAAACTATATATCATTTTCCTTGTTCAGGTAGCACTAACACAGGTGCACTTATCAACCTCTCCTTCAGCAACTGGAAAGATTGTTGACACTTATCACTCCAAGAAAAAGGAACATCTTTCCGGGTTAACTTGGTCAAAGGTAAAGCTATAGAACTAAAGTTCTTAATGAACCTTCGATAATAGCCAGCCAACCCCAAGAAACTTCGAATTTCCGTCGGTGTCTTTGGTTGTTCCCATTGTAGAACAGATTCTACCTTTGTAGGGTCAACACAAATTCCCGAGGCGGATATTACATGTCCAAGAAAAGATACCTCCGGCAGCCAGAACTCACATTTGCTAAACTTAGCGTACAGCTTATGTTCTCTTAGCAAGGTCAAAGCTTGGCGAAGATGCTGCTCATGCTGCTAAGCATTCTTACTATAAATCAGAATGTCATCTATGAAGACGACAACACACTGATCAAGGAAAGGTCGAAAAACTCTATTCATGAGTTCCATAAATGCAGCTGGTGCATTGGTTAGTCCAAATGACATAACCGTGAACTCATAGTGACCATATCTTATCCTAAAGGCAGACTTGGATATGTCACTATCCTTAATACGGAGTTGGTGATATCCAGACCTCAATTCTATCTTTGAAAAGACTGTTGCACCACGCAACTGGTCAAAGAGATCATCAATCCTCGGCAGAGGATACTTATTCTTTATTGTTACTTTATTGAGTTGTCTGTAGTCAATGCACAACCGCATTGACCCATCTTTCTTTTTAACAAACAAGACTGGAGCACCCCAAGGTGAAGTACTCAGTCGGATAAAACCTCTCTCAAGTAGCTCTTGAAGCTGTTTCTTGAGTTCTGCCATCTCGGAAGGCGCCATCCTATACGGAGTTTGAGCTATGGGTTTCGTATCTGGGATCAGATTAATTTCAAAATCAATCTCCCGAGGTGGTGGTATACCAGGAAGTTCTTCAGGAAACACATCCTCGAATTCCCTGACTATGGGAACTTCAGCAGGATTGGTCCTTTCCTTGGTAACATCTACCACATGGGCTAAGAATGCATAACATCCTTGCCTCAACAGCTTATCAGCAACCATAGCTGACACAAGACAGGTGGGCAGAATCTTTCTTTCACCTTGAAAGATCCATGTGTTGCTTTCATCAGCAAACACAGCCAACTTGGACTCACAATCCAAGACAACTCTATACCTTTCTAAGGTATCCATCCCAAGGATTATATCACATCCCTGCATATCAAGTGGTATAAGATCCACTTGAATGCGATGGTCAGAAAAGAAAAGGATGCAGGAAGAACATACCTCCTGCAAAACGGCAGACCCACTCAACGGAGTCTCTAACAACAAACTATCTGCTCTATGACTAACAGTCACATTGCAGTTACAAATCATTTCATGAGTGATGAAAGAGTGCGTAGCACCCGGATCAATCAGAACAGATACATCACAGGATATAGACATATCGGAATATAAAAGTTTCATCTGACCTGCCACTACCCGTGGATTGACCACTGCCTCAGGTGGGTTCATAGCATAGAACCTCGCAGTCGCCTGGTGTTGAGGTGGTGCTGATGATCCAGCTTGAGATGCTTGTCCACGTCCTCGAGCTGCTCCTTGATGTTGTCTATTCTGAGATCCCTGTTGATTCTGTCTCGGGGTTTGTTGTTTCACACCGACATGCCTAGAACGACAATCCTTCATCAAGTGTCCCACCTTACCACAGTTGTAGCAACTCTTCTCCTGTTGTTGTGGTCTGGGTGGTCCAGTGACTAACTCAGATGCAGAACTGTGCGTCCCTTGAAGCGGTTGACTCCGTCCTCTACCTCTGCTTGGTGTCCATTGAGTTTGAAAACTCGATCTGGGTGGTGGGGGGTTAGGTGCAGAGAATCTAGGTTTCTTGGAATCCCTAGATGAAGAACCCTGGAACTGTGGATATCTTTTATGGGTTTGTCTTTTCTCAACCACAGATCTCTCTATCCTTCGGACTGACTCAACGAAGGTAGAGAATCTCTCTCTATTTTCTAAGGCAGACACAGGGGTTGACATATCAGAATTCAAACCCTTTTCGAATCTTCTGATTCTTTCTTCGTCCGTAGCAGCCATGTGCGGACAGAACCGCAACAACTCCATGAACTTAGCTTCATACTCACTAATGTTCATCATACCCTGCCTTAGTTTCTCAAACTGAGAGATCTTCTCATCTAGGAAGGTCTTTGGAAAATATCTATTGATAAATTCCCGACGAAACTCTTCCCATGAGAACTCTACTCCAGGTCTCTTCTGCTCTTCCATGTTCCACCAGTGACCAGCACTGCCTTTGAGAAGATAGACAACATGTCTAACCTTCTCATCTTCCGGAATCATAAGAATCCTGAAAGCCTTCTCCAATTCTGTCAACCATAAGTCAGCATCTACAGGGTCGACAGTTCCGAAGTACTCGGTAGCTCCGACACGACGAAGTCGTTCGAATTTCTTACCAATACCTTGTGCTTCAGGCTGGTCAGGTGCCCTAGGTGTAGGAATGGGCATCCTATCGGTTATATGTGTCATGGCAGTCATGAACTGTCCGAACATCGTCTGTACAGCTGGATCACTCATGTCAGCTGGGTCGAACTGGGGTGGCTCTCTTGGCGACTCAGGTGCAGGTTGTTCTATTCTCGGAACTCTTGCACCGCCTCGAGGTGCACTAGCACTACTCTCTGCCACGTGCTCATCACGATGTTATGACATTCTTATGTATCTTCTTCTCCTGAGGAGCAGAAGATTCTATTAGATGAGGAAGGAGTACTAAAGGTAGACTCGACATCCTAAGTCCTATGCCTCTGTAGACTCAACTGAACCTGGGGATCTGATACCACTAATTGTGGGCTCTGATCTCCAAACCATGACATAAACACGATTAAAACTTAGCGGAAGCAAATCGGTAATCAGCGGGAGACAAAAGTCATGGGAAATTAAAACTTTTCGTGACAAGAGCTTGAATCCATAAAAGCTTCTTTCATAAGGTGAGGTAAACTGTTTACATCTCAGGATAATTACTTCTTGAGTAATTATATACATCAAGATACAAAATCTCAAGATCACTATACAAAAGACTCCAAGACCTGAGAGTACAGAGGACACATAGGACTGACTCTAACTACACCATATGGCAGGACAATCTCCACCTGAGATTACTGCTGCCCTTGATGCTGCTGCTGAGACTGATCACCTGTAGTTGAAGCCTACGGGGTGAGACAATTATACATAATTGTCCCAGCAAGAGTTATAACTCTTCGCCAGAAGCTTTATTATAACATCAAAGAATATTTTAAGCAGTAAAGCCTTCAAAGTATTCTATAACAGTTGCAGGTATAACAAGATCTCTATAATTTAGGAGATATGGAGAATATAAACATTATTGCAATGTAACATCAATCAACTAACTTGGAGTCATCTCTAACAAGTTATACTACATGGTTGATTATGTTTTACAAACAACATTATGCCCTGTGGAGATGAGGCTTACCACTCATACTCCAACTGATCGCTGAGAAGTCACATCAGTATCATACATAGGTCATTAAGAGAGCCGGATTCTCATGACCTTCATCTTCCTCAGTCAGTAAGAGGATCACTTATAGGACATCTCGTGTCTCTACTACTATAGCTCACCAGGGTAAACTGGTCCTTCGCTATTCTAGAGTCACAGTGGCGTTCTGTACTCACTTCGTCATCAGGAGGTTTCATGTTTACCTACCACTGATACGGATATCTGTGCTTTCTTCGTCATCAGGAGGTTTCATGTTTACCTACCACTGATACGATATGGAAATATAGTGAAGGATGGATGGATTACACATCTACATCACTTTCCTACACTAGGATGTAAGGTTCTACACATCCATGTACCCCACATACTCAAAAGTATGTGCTCCAGGAGTTCCCTGAGAAAAACCTGTTTCACCATCACTTAATTTCTGACAATGATGGATCTATGATCAGGGCTCTACATTATACTTGATTAGTTAGGTACATTCAGTATTCTTTAACAACATACATTGTTCTTAAAAAAATAACAGTAGCATAGCAGCTATGAAAGAAGAATACTAAATGTAACAGGCCTAACTCATATCAATCATCATTTCTCATTATCCTCATCACAAGTCATCTCTAAGGCATGACCTTGATGGTATTCATGGCTCTCATAGCCCATTACCAGCATATGATGCCACTGGCAAGGCATCAGATTACTTTACTTATTCATAAGGCTAACAACATGCCTTTAATGAATATAACATCAACATCCATACCTGGATATGATTACCTTCATATCAGAACCTGCATGGTTAATACATCTGATAAAGGTAATACAAAAATAAGGAATGTACTTCCTACTCTTGTCATAAGAGTTAAATCTCTAATTCACATCAAATAGAGTTTAATACTCAAAAGCATGCCATTTCCCTTGAATTAGGGTTTACTATTCACATTACATGTCATTACCCTTGAATTAGGGTTTACTATTCACATTACATGTCATCACCCTTGAATTAGGGTTTACTATTCACATCAAGGTGAATTAAACTCATAACATCATCATGTATGAGTAACATCTTCATTGATGCTCTTGGATTAGTTAAAGGTTCATCATTTATCATAATTAGGGTTTCTATGATCTCTCACAGGTGGATCATACCCTAATTATGCTCATTCCTGTGCATTGGAGATGCTTCAATTGAGTTTCCACTTAAAAAGGGTACTTTCTCTCTCTAGAAGTACTTTCTCTCTCTAGAAGTACTTTCTCTCTCATCATAAGGTTAGGTGATGTTAACATCACCCTAGATCAGGTCGGATTAAGTCATCATAGGCTAACATGGCTAAAACATCATCATCATGTGATTAGGGTTTGAATTGAGCAAGATATAACTCAATTGGCCCTTCAGGGGTATTTTGGTAATTCACCCCATTGATCATCATCATGGTCCCAACCTTAGTCAATTAACCCCCTAATATCCCAGGTTGTCATTAGGGTTCGATTAGGGCAACATTGGACCATTTATATCATCAATTGATTGAATGAAGTCAACCCTAAATCACATTGATTGATTTCGATTATCAACCTTCAATCGAATTGAGATCGTTTGAAAGTGTTGACCGTTTGCCCACTTTGACTTTCCAAGACCGCGAGCCCTCTTCTATCTTCAAGACCGCGAGCCTCCTTAGGCTTCAAGACCACGAGCCTCTTCAAGTGGTTCAAGACCGCGAAGCCCTTCAAGTGGTTCAAGACCGCGAAGCCCTTCAAGTGGTTCAAGACCGCGAAGATCGAATTGAAGTTGAGACCGCGAAGAGATGTTGACCGTTTGCCCACTTTGACCTCAGGACCACGAGGCCCCTCGCGGTATTGAGACCGTGAGCCCCCTCACGACCTTGAGACCGCGAGCCTCCTCACGACCTTGAGACCGCGAGCCCTCTCACGACCTTGAGACCGCGAGCCTCCTCACGACCTTGAGACCGCGAGCTCACATGGTCTCAACCGCTTGGACCATCAACAAGATTCAAAGATACAACCAATAATGTCAACTCATGTTGAAGCCCTCAAAAGGTCAGAGCCATGTTGACCACTTATGGATTGGGTTAACTTAGATTATGCTTGACCACTTGGTCATTCAATTGACCCTTAATGGTTGACCAATTAGGGTTGAAGTCGATTTAATTAGGGTCTATCAATGTTCACCCATCAACACTCAACAATGTGCATCAACACAAGGTTGAACCCTTCAATTGAGCTCCAATTGGGCCCAAACTTGGCCCAAACGGTCTTGAGGTCATGTGGGTGGACCCCACATGGTCTTGAGACCGTTTGCCCAAGATTTCATTAAATTATAAGGTGATTTGATAGAGATTGAACCATGATTGGGTCACCAAATCAGTATTTTAACCAATTGATAACTTATTTGCAATTGGGTCCTCAATTGGTTAAAATACTTAACCCTAGACCTTCAAACGGTCTTGGGTGATTGTCCTCTCGGTCTTGAGACCGTTTGGATGAGTTCCAAACGGTCTTAAGACCGTTTGCCCATCAAATTTTTGGATTCTAGTGCAAATTCATCAAGGTCTGACCCATTGAGTTGATGATCATGTCAATATTTTATTGCAATGTAATTTGGTGTAATTGTACCTTCAATTGGTCAACTAATCTTGACCCCAGACCTCCAAACGGTCATGGTTGATTTCCCTCGCGGTCTTGAGACCGTTTGGGTGACCCCTAAACGGTCTTGAGACCGTTTAGGTCAATCAACCCTAAAAACCCTAATTAGGTCACCATAATTTCAGTACTGATTTCATCTTGGGTTAGCCCTAGTATTCACCCTTCAACTCTTAGCCCGTTTGGAATTAGACCATAAAACTTGGTGAGTTGTTAATTAACACTATTTTTAACAGTAATCTCATACGGTCAACGCTTAGTCAACGACCGTACACGGTCTTGAGACCGTTTTCCCAAAAAGGCAATTTCAGACCGTTTGAAAATCAGGAATAAATTCAGATAAAGTTGTTACTTAAAAAGGTCATATCTCCCGATTCCTTTGGAGTTAGCCTCCCAAATTTTGAGGGTAATTAGCCTATATAATTAGGAACAGATTTATTATACGGTCCACGCTCGGTCAACGGGGCCAAACGGTCTTGGAGACCGTTTTCCCTGTCGCGGTCTCGAGACCGTTTGCTCACCTCGCGGTCTTGAGACCGAGAGAGCAAACTTTTGAGACCGTTTAAGGAAGTGAAAAGCGGTGGGTCTTTCTTGGAAATCACGCCTTCATATCCTAGCTCAAGAAAAGTACGAATATCCCATGGATTTTCTTGCAAAATAGCAGGGAAAAGTAGGGAAACACTAAGAGCTATCATCAAAACGCATATAAAGATGCACATAGTAAAGCATGGGTTTAGAGTTATAAAACCCGCCTAAAGCTTGCTCCTTGAGCTCCAAGCTTTCAAGCTCCAAGCTCTATTGGCTTCCTTGAGTTCCCACAGGTTGGAAAAGGTGAAAACTCCAAGGAAGGTCAAGGAAAGATGGCTAGAAAGATAGAATTTCGAGAGTTAGCCATGAAGCTGACCTTGAATTCGAGTTCTAACCATGGAATTAGGCAAGAAGAGGGGTTTAAACCTACCTTGCACCCCTTGGTCGTCCTACTTAGCTCCAAGGAAGTCCTTGGTCGTCTTTGGTGAAATGAAACAGTAAGGAAACGAAGGGTAAGTTCCCTTGCAACTAAGGGGAGGAGAGCTTATATACATGGGGTAGGATTTTCAACATTAGTTCATAAGTTGTCCATAATTCCAACTAGGTCCCTCCTCCTTTACTTGATCGTCCCTTCCTCTTTATTCTAAGGACAAAACTTCTCTTAAGGTCTTAGAAAAGAAGGTAAAGGAGAGCAATCTAATACTAAAGTACATACACAAAGAGATATTGCACATATACCCTGATTATTCAATCACAAGGCATGTTTCATAACTTGATAACTCAATTGAGGTGACTTCCTCATCATTTCTTCTCTTAATGATGGCAAGAGTCTAAAGAGATACATTAGATGACATATTTTACAATTTGCATCCCTTAATTTGGGTAAATTGCATTTTACCCCAAATTAGGGTTTTCAAGCACTGGGATTGCTTCCACAGCTGTACCTTGGTACCCTAGCTTGGGAAATCCCTCAACTTTACCAAAAAGATTTGCATGATGTCTCAACATCAGAGGAACATCTCAACATTTGAAAATTGCAAGCTAACCCTTTTTAACTGGGTAAATTGCACATAGGTCCCTGTATATCAAAACAATGCTACAACTTTAAATAAAAAGGAGCAAATACTGAAATATACATTTCTGAGAAACTTAATTACATGCTCAGAGTTAATCACAAAGATTTAATTACATATTTAGGCAAAACACCTAGGGTTGACTCATAACCCAGGTCAGGGATGTTACACATATAGTATATGATAAAATTAACGAGACTATGCCATAGTCATTGGAATGGACTTTATGATTGAAATAAGTGAAAATAACGTATCCACCATTGTAGTGTTTGAGGTATCTTCAAACAAAAATGTAATGAGGTCATTATGTCTATCATTCTAGAGCCAAATTTAGTGTGACTCCTGGGGGTTGATGGAAATGAAAGAAACCACATCAAGGATAGCCCAAGTAGATGACTAGAAGAACCATCTTTCCATCTCAGAAACAAAACATGCATCATTGAGAATACATGAAATAAATGTGTTATGAATCATCAACCTTGCAAGTGTTGACTCAAGGTCAATTAGGTCAATGTTGACTCATGTCTAAATTGACTGAACCCATGTTTTGATGATGACTAACCATTGCACATATTGGTGTCTAATGTCTCTACTTGAGTGATTTCAGATTAGGTATAGACACACTCCAAATGCCCTAATTGTGCATCTCAAATTGGAAAAAAGACAAGTCAAAGTCAATACAAGTGCACATTTTTGTAATATTATGTAAATCCATTAGAATCATGTTGTAAATCACTTGTAATGATTGTATGACTTGTAATTAAGCTTAAAAAAATCAGGAGCACTTAGATCGAATGTTTAAGCACTCAAAAGCCATTTTCCAAAATTCATATCATGTTGTTCATCGGTCGATTTCTGTGAGGTGCAAACTCGACCGATCCTGATTAGATCTTGAAAATGACTTTTGATCGGTCGAGTTGTGGTTTCACAGAACTCGACCGATGGAGTAACTGACCAAATCTATTTTCATTGGTCGGTCGAGTTTCCCCAGGACAAACTCGACCGATGGTATGAATATCGACTTTGTCTTTTACTCTATCGGTCGAGTTACCTTTATAGAAACTCGACCAATTGCACTGTACAAAAAAGTGTAGAAAAGTGCTTCTAGCCATTGTGGAGTTGCAACAAGTGAAAATATATCCATTGCAAATCACAAAACGGCTAGTTTTCATTCTCAAGTGTTCCCAAAGGCTAAGAGGCATTCCCAGCTATAAATAGGACCCCTTGGGCTTCATTCCAAGGTCGAGCATTCATTGCAAAACTCTATGTGAGGTTCCTATTCTATAGTTGGGCTTAATCACTTGCTGCATCCACTAGAATGAGTAGGAAATCTGTAAGAGAGCTAGTCCTACATGTATATCTTGTGAGGCTCTCACTTCCACCATCTCCCCATCACTCATTTCAATCATGAAGAAGAATATTCTCTCTCTTAGCTAAGAGAGGTGAAGAAGAACAAGGGAAGGAGTCCCTTGGTGAAGATCAAGGCTGAAGACTTGGAGCAAGAGTGGGTAAGCCCTTGGTGAAGGCAGAAGACTCCTTGCTCAAGTGGGTAAGTCCTTGGTGGAAGCTTCTCCGAGTGAAAGTGAAGTCAAAGGCGTCCAAGAAGAGTGGGTAATTCCTACAAGGATGAAGACTTGTGCAAGAGTAGGTAAGTCCTTTAAAGAAGGCGGAAGACTCCTTACAAAGTAGGTAAGTCCTTGGTAAGGTTGAAGACTCTTTGTATTGGATAGGTAAGTCTTTTGTTTGGTCATGTATTGTAAGTCTTATGAATGAATATAAGAATGCAATGGTTAGGAAATCCTAGAGGTTGACCTCTCTAGGTAAGTGGACTGACATACTTCTAGTTTGAAGTGTGGAACCACTCTAAATAGCTTGTCTACTTGTGTTTGTTCAATCTCTCTCTCCCTTTCTATGTATGTTATAGTTACACACATATTTTCTATTTAGCAACCTTATCTTGTGATATACCTTGAAGGTCTAATGATTTTTGTTTAAGTGCATTCAGCCTATTCACCCCCCTCTAGAGCATCTAATCACCCATCTAGGATCCAACTACAAGTGTAGTATATGTAGACTACATATTGATGAATTTGTTAAAAGTAACCATTCATCTCATGACATGCAGTGATATTGTGACAAGGTCAACAACAATAGGAACAAGATGTTAGAATAAGCACAAAAAGACCTGGCCTAGTGTGTTACAATGTGGTAGAATAAGCACACAAAAAACTCCCTTACAAAATTAGACCTAGACAATGCATACAAATTTGTGTTGAGAATATTATTGAAAACCCCCATTTATTGGATTCTTGCCTCTTGTAATGTTGTTTATTGGTGACACATAAAAAAGAATCAATAAATATATCAATGGTTGGTGTAAAGTGTCTTTGGCTAATGAACATGTATTGCAAAAAAGAAGACTAGTGTTTTCCTTGTGGACAATGGTAATTTTTGTAATTACAGTTGTTCTTTAGTATGTTATCAATAATATTTAACATTAGGCCAATAGAAGAAAAGAGCACGATGGTCTCTTGTGCAGTACTTGGAGTGTCGACAATGTTACAAGAATAGAGAGTTCAAATACAAGGGGCATACAGACAATAGTTTGTGTTTTCCTGGTAACTGACCAGCAAAACTGAGCCCCTACTTGTTACTCGTGTACAATACAACAACAATATCATGGCGATAATACAATAGCCATCAACCATGTGATTATACAACATCCCAATGACCCTTGTTACTCGTGGACATAATACAACAACAATATTGTCTGAATCAAGCAAGCAGACAACCAGAATAGGAGAAAATGTATTGTTGTTTGATAAGAACAAATTCCTTCTCAGCTGAGATGACGAAACAGGAGCATGACCAGACATTGCCAAGGACAAAACATGTGACAAGAAACTGAGAGAGAAATACACATTAGTTTACTGATTAAATCATCTATCGTTACAACAATAAAGATAGGAGGCTAGCAAACAGAAAGAAAGAAAAGGGTCGGCGGAGACAAACCTTGTAAGCAGGTCGACGACTTCCCAGTAAAGGGGCTCGGCAATAGCGGCGGAACATAATACTGTGTGGAGGGTTCGAAGGTGAAAGCGAGAAGATCGCTGATGAAGCGCAGAACTATATAGCAGCCGCGACAGCGCTTGCCCTTGCTAGGGTTTACTGCACGGCTTGTACACGGTGAAATGGGCCGCTTTGATGGGAGATGACAACTCGGAAGGGTTCTTTGTCGGCATATAGACTGTCGGTGTAGCTCGGCGCTTGCAGACGAGCCACGACACCCATACATCTGCTTGATTGACCTGGTATTCCGCCTACTCCACTGGGCAGGATTTTCCGTACGCCAGTCGTCTGCCATGGCTTTGCCGCTGGAAACGATGGGACTCAGCTTTAACTCACGGATAATAGTAATGACGAGGTCGTCTCGAGGTTTCGGGAGAGAACAAGGTCTTGGGAGAGAAGAGAGCACAGACCACAGAGAAGAAGATAGAGCAGGTAGAGGGGAAAGGCGAAGAAGATGGGTGTCGGTCTGAGGAGAGGATCAGATCGCGAAAACCGATTTGTGAACCGGAATCCCGTCCCTCGTGGGACTGGGAGAACCCGGGTTAGGGGGTTTCATTATCCCATAACGGGGGTTTTTCAGGGTTGCGAACCAAACACAAATTAGCCTCAAACCGACACTTGTTTGACAAGGTTGACACTAAAAGACAACACCAAACCGTGTTTCGGTCCCGTGCCAAACACAAGCTAAGAATCGCGCAGCGCCGGTTGTTAAGTAACCACTGTATTCTCGCGTCCTTCAAAAGCGCTGTGCGCCATGATCTCCTAGGCGGCCCGCGTATCTTCCGCCCATCCTCACACATTGACAACCAACATCTCCCTCATTAGCCCATTCTAACCAAACCTAAACTACCATTTTGCGGAATCTCTGAAAACTGGTGTCTTCTTAATACGGTATTATGTGAATGCAGGATAGAAGGAGAGCCGCCTATATCTCTCAATCCAAACGTGCCCGATGAAGAAGACCACGACTCCACGTTTTCTTACATTAACAATCAACATCATCAATTCATATTGACGCCATTATCTTCCTGTTATCTCAACAAGAGTCGTTGCTATAATAGCGTGTAACCTCCTGAAACTCTTGCTTCATTCATTCAAGCAATCATGTTGGATCGTAAATGTCACAGAGCTGCAAGACCACGAGCTGCTTCGCTACTCATTAAAGGATCCTTACACCATCTCCTTTTCCTTGCCCTGACTAAAAGTCAACCCCCACCTCTCATAGTAATTGTGATGACGTAGTTAAAGCTACATAACGGAAGCGCCAGCTGCCTCCGGAGTCCAGAGTCTCCAACAAGGCCATTATTACCAAGCCCATGGTGTGGTGTTCACCACCACCACGGCGCCACAACGAGGCGTCACTGTTTCTTCTTTGACCAACCAACACCACCACCCCTGGCAGGCCTCATATCCATCATCTCTCCGCCGCCAACACTGCCATGTTGCTTCCACCCTAAACTCTCCAGCATAGTAGCATCATGTACTGCACTCCAGACCTCCTCCTCGACTACCGCTCATCCACGAACGTCGAATCTTTAGTTATGTCTTTACATGCAATAACTGACAATTGTAAATTTATTAACAAGTTCATGCCAGATAAGAAGTAAAAGAATAAATAGAGTTGTTGAAAATAAAAATAAAATAAAAAACTCAGACCAGATCATTTGTTCAAAAAAGAAAATGTAACTTAAAGAAATTCAGCCTACAATCTTTCTGGATAGGTGCCGTTCTTCTAGTCAGTCACGAACCTGTAGATGATTTTCGTCTCGCTCGCACTTGACGACGATTAATTGTACTACCAACATAATCCAGCGATCGTAGGAACCACCGCATGACAGATCACATCCGAAAAGAGAGGAAGGATGAACTCGCTACACATAGGAGGTCGCCATGTAGAAGCTTGAGAGTGACGGAAAAAAGACACTGATTACGATTCAAAAAACACACACTCGAATGACTGACAGATGATGTTCGTGAGATGTGTTTAGCCCTAATGAATGGAGGTTTATTTATAACCTTCCATGCCGTAAACTTTTATTCCCGTTAAGACACAATTACTCGATCACTCTTGTACATGTAATGGAAAAATTCATGAGGCAAACACTTTTCAATTAGGATTAATAAATATGTATAGGAAAGAAACAATTAATTAAATTAATATTTAGGACATAATTGTATCCTACTGTCAAAGGAAGATATTTCCACAAGCCACAAGCCACAAGCCCATGCTCGGCCCAACTCGGCCAAGCCAAGCCAGTCCAGGCCAGGCGTGGCCTGCCGCGAGCACACACATGTATGTGTGTGTTTTGGTCACCATATCCACAAAAAAGGTGATCATACTCTCCCCTAGGACCCTTTAGACGCTAATGTTATATGTGATCCTACATATAAGGACCACAAAAGTTCTAGGAGTGAGCAATGTGGGATAAAACTCTTCCTTTTGTACAAAAAACTACATTTCCTTCATGTACTAGTTGTACTACATTGAGCTTAACTCATGTTAAATAGATGGCTAACAACCATATATCTAACAATCCCCCACAAAGTCCAATGTGTAGTGTGCTCTACCATTCAGTCATCTGTACTTTGCTTTCAACGGATACCTTTTGATTTGAATCTACCTAAATTATCCAACTGTGACCCTCGCAGGAACTAGGTGAGCAAAAGTCTTGAACCCGAACCTTGGGTACAAAAATATAGGTTGGTAAAAACACAATAAAAGCATGACAGAAAAGAAAATTGATGCACTAAGGCCATGCATCCAAAAGATATATCATGATTGATATCAGGGGACAACCCAATTCCCCTGTTGCGGCCTACACAACATCAATCATTTATTTGGAGTCTCTAAGAATGTTCATGTCCTAAGACTTGACACCATTTAGAGACTAATTTCTTACTAACTTACAATCATGACACTAATAAGTTTCCCAAGGGATAGACACACTGACGCAAAAAAAAATCAAAAGAAAAAACACAGTGTCCTCTAATTCACCCGAAGACTTACTATTACCACATTGAACAATTTGTGGGATCTCCACTCTTTTGGGTTGGGTTTCTACTACTTGCAATTCTAAAGGGATTTCAGTTCCATCCCCAACTTGTATTTCTCTACTAAGGCCAGGATAAGACCTTTACTGAAAGGATAAGTTGTATTATTTTTGGTACTAACGTAATATACAACTACGATTCCATTAGACACTAATTCCCTTATAGTCTTGAGTCTGACTTGTTGGATCAATGATGGTCTCTAGAGGGGGGTGTGAATGGAACTAAAAGTACTTAAACAATTCATTAGACCTTCAAGATATTTCTAAGATAATATAGTAAATATGAACTTTGAGTGCAGCTAAACATACATATCTAGAAAGAGAGAGATTGAGCAAACACAAGAACACAAGCTATGTATAGTGACTCCAAACTCCAAACTCCAAACTCCAAACTCTAAACTAGGAGAGTGTACATCCACTACCCAGAGAGGTAAACATATAGGATTTTTCATCAATGTCTCACTTCTTATATTCCAATATAAGAGTTATAATATATGACCTTCCTTTTCTAAGACAAGGATTCCTAGCGTTCCCTTTTAGGATAAGGGAGCCAATAACCTTACAAAGGACTTACCTATCCATGACCAAGAGTTTTCTACCTCACCAATGAATTAACCACTTTCCCAATGAGTCTCCTTCCTTCACCAAGGACTTACCCACTTTTACAACAAGTCTTCTACCTTAATGGAGTTGCCCATTGTTGACTTAGATCTTCTACATTTGTTTTCACCTTCACCAAGGAGAAGCTTTTACTAGGGACTCCTTCTGTTACGACCCCGCCTCCCGGTAACCCCCAATTAAGGGAGACCGAAAGCACAGAGCCGTTAACCAATAACCCAGATCAAAGGTTCAACAAATAATCATTAACAATTATTAAATTCTACCAACTATACAGAAATATGGAGAAAAGTAAAAGCTTTTACATACCTTTTAAAATTGGGATTTTAAAACTTCTATCCACACAGATACTAATCTATCTAATCCTCCCTTGCACTTTAATATTAATTTAGTACCACATATGCCACTTTATTATTTGTTCTTTTCATTGTACCTAAAACACCGACAAACAAAAAGTCGGTCAGCCGAAGCTGGTATGTGGGGGAAACAATAATCATGCAAATATGTTAACAACATAATCATTCAATTAATCATTTAACAACCAAGATTACATTTTAAGCCATACTACTCAATCCTTACCTATCCCCTAACTCTGTACTATCCCTTGTATGCTACCTCTCTTTAGGTAGCTTCTTACCCCCATGGACCTACCTTACAGGTAGCCAATACCTAGGGTAATAGAGTCGCATGGCACTACCCGCAGGTAGCCCAATATCTAACTCATGATGACTTGATGGTCCTACCCCATTGGTAGCCATTTACTAAGTCATCTAATGACCTGATGGACGTACTCGATTGGTAGCCATTTACTAGGTCAGTTATTAAGCCACAGAGGGGACCAGGATCTGAGCTAGTAGGCACATATCTTATGTGGTAGTCATAGCCACATTATAGTTTGCATGAATTAAAATCATCCAACAATTAATTCATGACATCGATGAAAACTTCGGTAAATCTTGGAAAAATAACTCGAGATATTCATCAGCGTAACCACATACCTGTATTGTAGATTCAGATACAAAATTAATCAGAACATAGAAATCTCAATCAAGCAACCAATCATGCACAAAATCCTGAAATAAATATACCAATTTCCGTTTATTAATATTTATTCAATATCATCATCGTCCTTAGGATTTCTATTCCAATTTTAGGGTTTTCCTTGGGAATTAGGGTTTTGCCTCCATTCTTAGTTATTAAGAACCCTAATTCATCACATCTACTTAAAACCTTTAATAGTCTTAGGACCATCATTTAGTAATTTACTTCCTTAATCTGAAATATCATGGTTTTCCTCTTCTTTTACCCCAATTAGGGTTCCCATATGAATTATTCTTCATTTATGGATTACAACCCTAAAACTACCAATTTTGTATACCAAACAGATGAAAACTCTATATTATTAATCAATATGTTAATATCTTTCAAATTAACCTATTAGTCTTCAAAGATGTATCCTTTATATTCAATTTAGGGTTTCTAAGGTTTCCTACAAAACCCTAACCATCTCAATTATCTTCATTAAGAATTATCTAATCCAAACTATGTTCAAGAATCAAAAACTCATATTTACTCAAATCAGGGTTTTTAGTCTATTAAAGCATGTTCATGATCATAAAACCCTAAAACCAACATACTAATCATCTTTTTATGATTTTATCATTTCTTTTATTCTTAACAGGTTAAGATTGATCAAAAACATATAAAAGATTCATTATGTTCGTTTTTATATCATTCTTGGGGTTTTCTATCAATTAATGCATCAAAAGATGTAAAACCCTATACTTTTTTGAGTTTCAAGCAGAAATAGGCTTTAAACATAATTTCTTTGTGTTCCTCTCGTTCTGAGGATCAATTTTCATATATGACTTGTTTTAATCCGAGCTACCAGTGATTAGTTGTGAATTTTGTAAGAAAATGTACCTTTCAGCCAATCAGAGATCGCCATGTAGCCGTTTCCATGCAACGTTGGTGGGTTTGGAAACATTTTGAAAAGACTGTTCTGCCCTCGATAAGTTAGCAATTTCTTCAGGCCACAAAGGGGCAGAAGTGTCCAACGGCGCTTCTGCTCATCTTCAACCTCACGCAACACCTCAGCCACCGCCCTAGCTACGCTTGGCGTGAGTTCTTCTCCAGGTTCCGGACCCACAGCCTCGTCTGCTTCTACTCTTGACTTCGTCGGACCTCCGCGCCCCTCACGACATCTTCAAGCCGCAACCATGCTGCTGGTTCAGGCCGGGCAGGTCTACAGAGTGCGACTGCCAAAAGCAGTTGTGTTGCTGCTGCTGCTGCGTTCGCGTTAGGGTGGAGGAGTACCCTTCAAGCTTCCCATTAGCATTGTGAGAGCAACATGCATCCACCGCAACTCCTCCTCGTCCCCGCTCTGCTCTAGGATTTGAACCACCCTTTATGCTAGGGTTTTTACGTAAGGAAGAGGAAGAAGATGGAGAAGGAAGAGAGAATTTCGTGGGATTACTCTTGAACTCGATCCAGAGGCTCTCCCTCTTTATATAGGGAGGGAAACCACACCTAAGAACCCTTGCCCACAAAGCAAGCAACATTTTTCCTAATCGGAAAGGAATTTTCCATAATTAAGAAGAATTTTCTCTCTCTTTAGCAATTCCTTATTTATCCATGATCCTTAGTCATTAAGAATTCGAAATTCTTTCCTCTTATTCTCTTTATGATTTCTTTTTAATCCATAAGCATAAATTTCCATTTTTAGTAGAATTTACTTCTTTTTTTTATCAATATTGCAAAATTCATTAATAATGCATTACATTATCCTCTTATTTTGTAATTTTGGTATTTTTTCTCTTTCTTTCCTCTTTATTGGGACTCCTTGGATCCCAAGAAACTATATTATTCCGAAATCCTTTTTATTGGATACTCATTATCCTTCTAGATGCATCTAAATGCATTATTCCTCATTATCATGTTGATTTCTTATTAGAATATTCTCTTTTAAGGATTTCTCTTTATTTCTCTTTTATTTTCCTCATTGGTATTCCTTTTATCATTATGAATCCTTGGGATACGGAATTCCACAAAGGATAACTCAATTATATCTCTTTTCATTTGTTTTCCACATTTTACCATTATTTTCAATTTCTTTCTTACTAAAGATATACTTAATTAATCTTTTCTTTTCTTATTGCTTTCTATTTGAAACTTTGGACTCCTTGGAACCCAAGGAACCCAAGAGGCACGAAATCCATCCTTGGATTACATCTCTTTGCCTTCTAGAGGTTTCTACCTCTTTCTTTTTCTCAAATATTCAATTATTCATTTACTATTTTAATAATTGAATTTTCCTTTCTTCATTTCCTTGTTATTGGGCCCAATAGCCAATAAAGCCAACAACACAATCATCAAGGCTATTGTAAATGAAATCCACTTATTCAAAACAAATCATATCTTTATTTGTTTAATTATCTTTAATATGAGAAATTACATTTCTCACCAATGAACCCAAAAATTGGGGTTGTAACATCCTTCCCCTCTTAGAGGAATTTTGTCCTCAAAATTCTCATCAAGCAAACAAACAATTCAAGATAAGACTTTTCCATGTCCATCATTGGCCCCTATGTGGCGTTACCGTACTCATGGCGCTTCCAAAGAACCTTTATCATCACATATTCTTTTCTCTGAGATCTTTCATCCTGGCGTCTATAAACTACACAGGTTACTCAGGCCATTTCAGCCTCCCTTGGGGCTCACTAGGTTCATTGCTCAGCACATAGTCGGGGTACCTCACATAGTGCTCTAAATTGGACACATGGAACTCATTACACATTACTTTATCCTGAGGGGTAAGATCAAACCTAACCTTCTCCACCAAACCATCTCAAAGAACCCATGCATCGGGGACTTAGCTCTCTTAACTGTAACTTATAGGGGTCAAATTTTTCATGTCACATATTCTCCCACAGTGAACTGCATGTCAGTCTACTTTGCATCTGCTCACGACTCTTGTCGTCTCTAGGCTCCTTTCAGCCATTGCACGATTAAAGCGACTTCATTTACACACACTGTGGTCCTTTTATAACCATTACGTGGTCCTTTCACCAACATCACCTTACTGAAGTGGTGACCGACACAACCTCTCTTACAAAGCTTCTTTAAATCGTGATACTGGCTATGGTGGTTATCTTCACATCTTTCATAGGATAAGAACTGTCCCTAGTCATCACCCTGAACGAGCGCATATGCCCTCATCAAACCCTTTAGTCTGGATCGTACTAACCATTAGTTAGGGGTGATAAACTGTACTAACATCGAGTCCTTCATGTACCTACTTCCACCTTTTGGAAGGGAACCTTTAGGTCAAACTCAAGAACCTTTGAACTCGCTTCATGGTTTAGTTGAACCATCTCTCTCATGGGTAGTTCAACCAGATCTGTCCCTTGACAGAACTCTTTCTTTCTCATGTCATCTAGGTAAGGCAATCTACCATAACCCATATTGCATCTTGACCTTCCTTGGTCCAGGGGAGACCTATCACAACATCCATAGTGATGAACTCTCATTCCCTCTCAGGGACTCTTTAGTCCTCTATATCGATACACTAGGTTATTGGGGTTCGTCCTTTACCTCCTCGCTTGCATGGCCATATACCACATGCAACTTCATCTTAAGCATCCAAAGTGCTATTGTCATTTACTATCTTGGTAGAACCACGGTGTATGGTGATCTTCAATCATGATTTCCTGTATGTCATGATTCCTCAAGATCGATTCCTCCAAAACCCTAAACCACTCTAGTCGGGGTTTCATCTCCTTCTTTTCCAAAGAAGTGCATCTGAGGTTCTACCACCATCCTTTCATTATATCAAGGACTAGACTGGCTAACCAAACAACCATTAACTTGTTCAACAGATCTCATTACATCAGAGTATTAGCCAAACATATCTCCTTTCCAAACTTAGGGTTAGCCTAACAACCTCTTCTAGCTTCTAGCCAAACTAGTCAGATACATCTCAACCAGAACATCCATTACCACTTCACATCCTTTAGGTATTAAGTAACATTGAAGACATACACTTCCATGTATTTCACTTATCATCTCAAACTCAAACTCTAAGTCCATCTTTATTGAGTACACTTTGAGCTCATTCTTTTGGTTTTCGAACTCAACCTGGTATAACTCATAGCTCATGGTAAAAACATCTGTATAAGATGACTACCTTATTTCTTTTTAGTGTTTGCAATCCATCCATGTATCATTCACTTTACCAGGGTATGTTATCTTCTCTATCCTCATACCTCATAGCAACGTTCCAACTCACATCATCTTTTATCTTTGGTGTATGGCATGCGTACTGTCCTATCTCTCACTCCCATAACAAGAGGAAATAAGCATTTGGCTGCAGTCCAAATACAGAGTTCTTCCTGTTCCAAGAGTAGAGATGGTACATCCCACCTTGCCAGTACACCTTTAAATCTAAGTTGAAACGTGTTGTTTATGCTTCTATATTACAATCATCTTTATATATAAGTTACCTCTATGGAAAACTGGTTTCGAACCTACTTGGGTCACCTCACAATCCTTGGTCATCTCCTCTAGGTCTATAGGGTGCCGACACTTTTGCGGTCATCCCTCTTCCCTAATGCATCAAGAGAGTGCCCTACTCATCTTCCTTTTGGGTCCCATGAGTTCATGAAGGTGATCAATCTCCTAACCCATGGCCCTCAGACAATTGTAGTTGTTACCTCCCGACCCTATGGTCATGTGCAACTGGGGAATTAGGCAACTCCTACTTTCATCGATCTTATCCCTACCTGACCCTAGGATAGACTTAGGATTCTCCATTTATATTACATGTCCAACTTAGAACCTCACCCAAGCCTTCATCATCTCTCTTTGTATACATGGGCTGACATCCATCCTTTCATAGGGGTCATGGTGACCTGTCTACCTTGGTCAGGCCCCTTACCGGTTACCTCCATGGTAACACATCCGCATGTACTTAGAGATGGATATCTATGGGTCTACAAGTTCATTCTCATGCCATGTACTCTTCACTTAGATTCTCAAGATCCTATGAAACCTCCTCAGGTTACCTCAAAACCAACCAAACTGGTAAACTCCCTACCAAAGGGTCCCTCTCCCATGATGGGAGGAAACTACACCTTGATAAAAAAGGTCACAAGCGTCCTTAGGGTTTACATTCACATGAGCATGCTTAACCCTAGCAAGCTATTAAGGCACAAGCAGATCACCTACTGGACCATGCTAGGTCATACTTGTCCTCTTTCCTCAATGTTGGATCAAGATCATACCTTCCTTTATCATCAACCTAGCTGTGAGGGGTTCATCAAACATACCTTAAACTTAAGGGGCTTCCCTTTTCCTCTATAGATGAGGAGTACCATGCTCGCTTCTATAGGAACTTAACTCTCCTCATGAGCATTAGGTACACCACTTCCCCTCTTAGGCCTAGGGACCCTAGGTTCACTTGTAGGTGTCCAACTACATACTCTATCTCCTAACCACAAACCAAACATGTAACGGGTATGACATACACTTCCTGTCATCTTTTTCCTTGATCAATACTTTAAAGTTGAGTCCTCCTCAAGGACAATCAACAAGGTATAAGGCCT
Organism: Alisma plantago-aquatica; assembly: GCA_963693085.1. Classification (NCBI taxonomy): domain Eukaryota; kingdom Viridiplantae; phylum Streptophyta; class Magnoliopsida; order Alismatales; family Alismataceae; genus Alisma; species Alisma plantago-aquatica. The sequence continues at coordinate 497,472,435 of OY856415.1, forward strand.
CATAACCTAATATTATACCTCTCCGGGTCTAAGGAACTCTTCTTCTCATCTATACCATAGGTATAGAGGTACCAGCAGACTCATCCTCTCTGTAGGGTTTGGTTCTTCTCATGGTAATCAAGACATCACCAAACCCTAGGGATCAAGCATGTGGCGACCACTATCATCCACTTAGGTCGCATCATCCTCGACTCCCCACTGTTCCTCATATCTCGGGGTCTAGGTTTACGACCTTCTTTCTTGGTGTCCTGCTCTCTCTCTAACCCTACAACCAACCTCCCCATTAGAGGTCCTCTCTTCACGAAGGGTTGACCTCAAAAGCATGCCCCTACCTGGATGAAGCCTATATTCAACTTATGTTTTGCTCAAGGTTATCCATAGTTCTTCATGCTTATTTCATAAGCCATCCTTCATACTCTCCTAGTCAGGGTTTCAACCCTTTACTCACACTACTAACGTACCATGGGTGCATGCTATTCCCTACTCGCATAAGCCCATAGGGTTTCTAAGGTCCTTCACTAACATCATCATCTAAGGAGCTATCCTTTACCCTAACATGCACGACCCTTCCCAGGGTTGGGTTGCCAAAGGTGCTAGGTCACCCATGGATCATATGGCATCCCAAAGGCATGTCCTTTCAAACACCTGGTCCAACTCATCTCTCTCTAACCTTCACTTAGGGTTAGGGCTAGCATCATCCTCAGAGGACGTGCCATGTCTCTACTTGCAATGGAGATCTCTATCTCCAAGACTGACTTATCCTACCGATAAGAGGGTCTAGTCTCAGGTCTCTTCTAAGGACATGACAACTTATGTCATACGACCTAAGCATGTATCTATTCTTTAATTTGCACTTAATCTATTAAGATTATGTCCATGACATCTTATTTACATGCTTTTCATTAATTTGGTGGAGGATTCCTTAAACCTTATTAACCTTACCCATACCTCAAGAGGGTGAGGAGAAGAAAGAAAAACCTAATCCTTTAGGTTCTTAACCGAATTTTGTGATGAGAAGGGATGAATAAGATGAGAAAGTCCTAAAGGTATCTTATTTTGATTCATACCCTAAGACTTTGGCCAGGCAGTCACATGGATCTGGGAGTCCTCATATTCCGACTAGCGGTGCTGAGGAAAATATTGGCAGCCCCCAGTCGTGATCCTTTTCTAGACACCTCCGTCTTTCGGATAATCCTCTAATAACTCCCTTGGGTTCTATGGAGTGTGTAAAATTTAATAATTATTAATGGTTAAGTGAGGAACCTACACTCTGATACCAATTGTTATGACCCCGCCTCCCGGTAACCCCCAATTAAGGGAGACTGAAAGGACCGAGCCGTTAACCAATAACCCGGATCAAAGGTTCGACAAATAATCATTAACAATTATTAAATTCTACCAACTATACTGAAATATGGAGAAAAGTAAAAGCTTTTGCATACCTTTTAAAACTGGGATTTCAAAACTTCTATCCACATAGATACTAATCTATCTAATCCTCCCTTGCACTTTAATTCTCATATAGTACCGCATATGCCACTTTACTGTTTGTTCTTTTCATTGTACCTAAAACTCCGACAAACAAAATGTCGGTCAGCCGAAGCTGGTATGTGGTTCAATTAATCATTTAACAACCAAGATTACGTTTTAAGCCATACTACTCAATCCTTACCTATCCTCTAACTCTGTGCTATCCCTTGTATGCTACCTCTCTTTAGGTAGCTTCTTACCCCCATGGACCTACCTTACAGGTAGCCAATACCTAGGGTAATAGAGTCGCATGGCACTACCCGTAGGTAGCCCAATATCTAACTCATGATGACTTGATGGTCCTACACCATTGGTAGTCATTTACTAAGTCATCTAATGACCTGATGGACCTACTCCATTGGTAGCCATTTACTAGGTCAATTATTAAGCCACATAGGGGACCGGGATCTGAGCTAGTAGGCGCACATCTTATGTGATTGACGTGGTATTTTGAACGCACTAACAAACTCACTCGGGGTTGGAATCCCCGAGCTTTTACCGAAACTAAAGTGCAATAATACCACCCGCAAGAGGATGAGTCTTATCGCAGTATAGTTAAGGATCGAACCCAAAGGACAACCTTTTTAAGAATCCTTGTCAGTCGAATCTAGTTCAAGTAGAACTAATATTTAGTACGATTGGTTGTTTCGAGGTTACTTAAACTAATTGCAAGAAAGTAAAAGCTGAATTAAAGTTGGGTTTAGATCAATGATATGGAATCGCTGGGATGGTACCGGGTTTCACCACCGCTACGCACGCAAACACATTCAATCATGAACAATCCAGGCAAGATGTAACAATCCAAGTAGAGCTGCTGCAAAACCCCCTGTACGGGCGTTAGGTTCGCGTAAGCATCACCTTAGGCATCAGATGTCTGGTCACCATCCGGATCACTTACTTATGACTCTGAAGATACAGAAATCCAACGAAGGTTGTGGGCCCCCTATACAGGCGTTAGGCACACAGAAGCATCACCGAAGGCTAGATGGCTCGTCCCCTCGCGGATCATACACTTACGACCTCGATGGAATCCCATTTATTTCTAGTTTGGGAGTCAGCCACATTAATCGATAAGCAAGAAGGAGGTTAATATACGAGCAAACATCGACGATTAATAAGACGATACAAAATCCAACTAAGGCTGTGAACCCCCTATACAGGCGTTAGGCGCACAGAAGCATCACCGAAGGCTAGATGGCTCGTCCTCTCGCGGATCATACACTTACGACCTCAAGGAATCCTTTCAGAAGTTCTCGTCAAGGAGTCGAACTTGTAAACTGCCATTCAATCCTACATATAGATGTTATCGCAACATAGGAAGAACAAAGATGAAAGCAAGCAATTAATCAAACTACGATCATAACGGTTAACGACGAAATGAAGAGTTATATACATTGCCATGGAGAGTTTAACAAAAGAACATGGTTTGCATGGACAGTGGGGCTAGTCCCCGCACCCCAGCGAAAAGGGACTACTCGCTCATGATGCGAGAAACAAGAAGGATGAGAAAGAGAGGGAAATCTATCATGAACTCGGTGCAGAAGGTAGTCGCAGCTCGGTGAAGAAGATACGACCTTCTACGCCGTGTCGGAGCAGATCTGGATGCGAATGAGAGTTGCCAAGACAGACTGGACAGTCTCCCTTGCTCTGGCTTCCTTCTCTCTTCAACCTCCTTGGTTGCAACACGAGCAGTCGGTGGAATGGAACTGGCGTAAACTGGAGTGGATTTGGATCAGAACTGTGTTCGGGCAGCCTGGCGCCGTCCGGATCCGATGCCCAAATGAGGACCCTTGGGGTCCTATTTATAGGCACAGATCTGTCCCTCATGCTTTTGGTGTGAGTCCAAATGGTTTCATACAGCAGCAGCAAACAGTTTGGAAAATATCTTGCTCATGCGGTTTTGCAAGTCATTGGTTGTGCGGTCTTGGATTAGCAAGTGGCCATGCGGTTCTGTAGCTCGTGCGGTCTTGGATGTGCTGCATATCCATGCGGTCTTGAGTGCGCAACATTCGGTCTTCACTTCTTCTCATTCGGTCTTCACAATCGCAGCAAACAGTCTTGAGACCGCATGGGCTCAAACGGTCTTGAGACCACATGGACTCAAACGGTCTTGAGACCGCATGGGTTCAAACGGACTTGAGACCGCATGGACTCAAACGGTCTTGAGACCGCATGGACTCAAACGGTCTTGAGACCGCATGGGTTCAAATGGTCTTGGGACCACATGGACTCAAACGGTCTTGAGACTGCATGGGCTCAAACGGTCTTGGGACCGCATGGGCTCAAACGGTCTTGGGACCGCATGGGCTCAAATGGTCTTGGGACCACATGGGCTCAAACGGTCTTGAGACCGCATGGGTGGAATAGCTTGGTTAGATTTCTTGACCAGATCCAGAGATGAAGTTGGACCTTGACTACTTGTTCAATTTTGTCGAAACCTACATTAAATGAACAATATTTAGTTAAAACCTTGATAATCGAACCAGCTAAGTAGTTTTACACATTATGATTCATATTGAGTGAAATAGTGTGAATACAGTTGAATTGGTCCCAAAGTGATAAATGAATTTCATGATGAATATACATTCATCAAAATACCCCGAACTTAAACGTTGCTCGTCCTCGAGTAACAAAAAATCTGAAACAGTCGCCAAATGAATACTTTCAATTCGTGTGATTGCTTCATCTTCACATCATGAATGTTTTCTTTCTGCTCAATATGACTCAGTATCTCAACCTCCTGAGACCACTAAACACATCTTACCTTATCTTCGTTCCTGAGTTCATTTTCTAATATCACTTCCTCCTCACTTTTTCCAAAAACAAGCATGTCAAAGAGTTTTGTAAGAGTCTAGGGATACCCGCAGAACAACAAGTGTGCATCCGATCTGACACTGGTGTTTTTCAGGATAGTGGGGGCATGCATTGTGCCATTAGGTAGAAAATGGAGTGAAAGGTGTTATGGAAGGAAGAAGTAAATCTCTCCTCTATTCGACTCGAGATTTTTTATTTTCTTTGCAATTTCATTTATTGCATTTTTTTACAAATCTCTCCTCTATTCGACTTGAGATTGCATTTCTTTATGTGTGCGCTTTAGCATCTTTTTGTTTGCAAATCTCTCCTCTATTCGACTTGAGATTGCAATTTTGGTGGTACGCCCCTATTTATTTGCGAGGGGTATGGAAGAAGCGGATAAAGAGGGAAGTGGCGTGCCACCCCGAACTTAGGGTTTGGCACCATATTCGGCTCTTTTGTTTCTTTTTGATGGATGGAGGGGTACGAAGATGATAGAAGAAGTGTAGAAGAGAGTTCATATCAGAATGCAACTTGATTTACTATTCAGTGCACCGGGTTGTTCTCTTTATCAAACTCTGCTCAAATAATGACTTGATGGGGATCCAGTGGATATTCCATGTTATTGTTCCACTAGTCAGTTAGGAAGCATGACGTGTTTGGTCCCTATCAGTTTGACGGACACTTATCATATTTGCAAAAAGTATCATGAGGTTAGGAATCATAAGCTTCACAAGATGATTTCAATCAAAAGGCTTGTTTCAAAGAGTGGTCCTTTTGAGGATTTACTTCGAATAAGGAGGATATAATGATTGAAAATGCATAGCAGGTTAGTTCGTGACTATTAATGAAACCAGGGAGTGTCAAAAATTCATCAAGTATCTATCCAATTTATTTGAAAAACATTAAAATTTTCAAAATTTTTAAAATTTTATCAAGAAAGTGATAGTGAAAAGGATGGGTGTAAGTGGAAAGTGAGGTACGTACCACCCACCCTCCACCCCAAACTTAGAGATTTTCTCATACCGAGCAAACCCTAAATCCAAGATGGAGGGGAAAATTCATGCCATAATGACCACCGGGTGTGGTTGCGTTCCAAGCAGCGAACATCCTTGTATCTGAAAATCTCAAAGGTAAAGGGCAATTAGATCTTAAAATAGCATCTTGCGATGCTAATTTTATTTAATGAAATATTAACTAGGAGGTGAAAATAAAATTGAAGAAACATTCTAATTTGAAAATGAAAGTAGAGAAAATTTATTGATCGGGTTGCCTCCCGACAAGCGCCTTTGTTTTATGTCGATGGCTCGAATGGATCCTTCAGCTTCACGGTGGATCTTTTGGATTGGTGAGTTCCAGCATTGCTTTAGTGCCTATGTCAATCGAGGTGAAATATCTCTTTAAGCGGTGACCATTTTCCATAAATTCACCTGACTTTTCACTCCATAAAGAGAAGACACCATGTGGGGAGATGCTTTTGACAATGTAAGGTCCAGACCAGCGAGAACGGAGTTTTCCTGGGAATAACTTCAATCTTGAGTTGAATAGCAGAACTTGGTCTCCCACTTGTATGTCTTTTCTTTTCAGATGACCATCGTGCCAAAGTTTTGTGCGTTCTTTGTAGATTCGTGCATTCTCGTAGGCTGTCATCCTGAGTTCATCCAGCTCTTGAAGTTGTAGAATCCAGGCTTGGCCAGCTTCTTTCATATCAATGTTCAGTTGTTTAATTGCCCACCATGCCTTGTGTTCCAGTTCGACTGGCAGGTGGCAAGCTTTTCCATATATTAATCGAAAAGGTGTAGTCCCAATGGGAGTTTTATAAGCAGTTCGATAGGCCCATACGACGTCGTTGATTTTCGTTGACCAATCCTTTCAATTGCATCCTACAATTTTTTCCAGAATAGCCTTTAGCTGACAGTTAGAGACCTCTACCTATCCACTTGTTTGTGGATGGTAAGGTGAGGCTATCTTATGTGTTACACCGTATTTTCTCAATAAAGCTTCAAAGCTTCTTTCAAGGAAGTGGGACCCTCCGTTAGATATCACGGTTCGTGGAACCCCAAAACGGGGGAAAATAATATCTTTGAATAATTTGATGACGGGTTTGGAATCTCTAGTGATGGTTGGTATAGCTTCAACCCATTTTGAGACGTAGTCTACTGCTACTGGGATGTATGAAAATCCATGAGAATATGGGAATGGACCCATGTAATCCACCCCCCAAACATCGAATATCTCTACATCTCATCTCTCTTTGTCATATTACCCGTTCTTTGGCATTTGTCACATGATAGGACAAAATCATAAGAGTCTTAGGATATGGTTGGCCAGAAGAATCCACATTGCAAAACCTTTAAGGTAGTCTTTTTAGAGCTCATATGTCCTCCCACAGGTCCTGAGTGACATTGTTCCAAAATAAATTGAGCTTCTTCTTCGGTGATACATCGTCTATACAAACCATCAGCACATAGTTTAAAAAGATATGGTTCATCCCAGTGATATTGCTTCACATCATGTATGTACTTCTTCAGTGCATTCCCGGTGCATTGGGGATGGATGACCCCAGTAGCAAGGTAGTTTACAAAATCTGAGTACCATGGTACAACTTCTGAGACCCTCATTAGTTGATCATCTGGTAGGGTATCATTGATCGAAATCTTCTCAGTATCCAAAGTGTGGATGCGACTGAGGTGGTCTGCTACAACATTCTCTATACCTTTTTTATCTCTTATCTCTAAATCAAATTCTTGTAATAGGAGGATCCATCTAATCAACCTGGGTTTCACATCTTTCTTTGCCAGAAGGTAGCGAATGGCAGTGTGGTCTGTGTAGACAATGACCTTTGAACCAATTAGGTAGGATCTGAACTTGTCAAAGGAATACACGACGGCTAGAAGTTCTTTCTCGGTAGTTGCATAATTCCTCTGCGCTTCATCGAGAGTTTTTGATGCATAATAGATCACATAGTGTTTCTTCTCTATATATTGCCCTAAAATAGCGCCCACAACATAATCACTGGCATCGCACATAATTTCAAAAGGATGGTCCCAGTTGGGAGCTCTAATAATGGGGGTGGTTGTGAGGGCCTGCTTCAGTGTGTTGAAGCTTTTGACACATTCTTCATTGAAATTGAAATCGGTATCCTTTAGTAGTAGGTTCGTCATTGGCTTTGTTATCTTGGAAAAATCCTTTATGAATCATCTGTAAAATCCTGCATGACCTAGGAAAGCACAAACTTCTTTTACATTTGTAGGGATAGCCAGTTTAGAAATCACTTTAATCTTGGCTTTATCTACTTCAATTCCTCTATTGCTGACCCTATGGCCCAAGACAATGCCTTCTTTTACCATAAAGTGGAATTTTTCCCAATTTAGCACAAGATGTGCTTCTTCACAACGTTTGAGGACCAGGGAGAGGTGCTTTAGACATGAATCGAATGAGTCTCCGTATATAGAAAAATCATCCATGAAGACCTCCATAATAGTTTCAGTAAGACCTGTGAAAATGGCAGCCATGCAACGTCGAAAAGTTGCGGGTGCATTACAGAGACCAAACGGCATTCTTTTAAATGCATATGTCCCGAATGGGCAGGTAAAGGTTGTCTTCTCTTGGTCATCTGGATGTATGGGTATTTGATAGAATCTAGAGTAACCATCAAGATAACAGAAATATTCTTGATGGGCCAACCTTTCTAGGACTTGATCAAGGAAGGGCATAGGAAAATGATCTTTTCGAGTTGCCTTGTTCAATTTTCTATAATCTATGCACATCCTCCACCATGTGACTGTTCGAGTGGGGATGAGTTCATTGTTTTCATTCCGTATAACAATTGTTCCACCTTTCTTCGGAACTACATGTACTGGGCTCACCCATGGCGAATCTGATATCGGATAGATTATTCCAGCTGTGAGCAGTTTAATGACCTCACGACGGACCACTTCCTTCATATTAGGGTTCAACTTCCGTTGATGCTCAATAGTCAGTTTGTGATCTTCCATCATAGGGATGTTATGCATACACAATGCTTGACTGACCCCAGTGAGGTCACTCATTTTATAGCCGATGGCTTTCTTTCTTTCCCTTAATTCCATCAGGAGTTTATTTTCTTGTTCTACTGTTAGATCGTAATTTATAATAACTGGGTAAACCTTGAGATCATCTAAAAACACGTACTTCAGTCCTTCGGGTAGGGGCTTCATTTCGAGGGCCTCTGGTTTTTTGCTTGTTTCTTCTGTAGTTTCCGTAACTTTGAGTTCTTCACTAGTGGCTTCAACGTCTTCTTTAGCAGAATCGAGGGATTCAATGTAATCCTTTGCTCGTTCGTCGATTGGTTCATCAACTGATTGGTTTGTTAGAGCAATATCCAAGGGATCGTTTGATTCATGATTCTCTTGGGTCATAAGTGACATTTTCTCAATGCAGTCAATCAGATATACTTCTTCTTGCATACTTGGTCTTCTCATACTTCCAAAAACTTTGAATTCGAGAGTTTCTTTGCCTAATCTGAGCAGTAAAGTACTAGCTTCAACATAAATTAGTGCTCTTGCAGTGGTGAGGAAAGGACGACCGAAGATGAGAGGATATCTGGTGTCTTCTTTTATATCCATAATGACAAAGTCGCATGGAACATATGTGTCCTTGCCCACCTTGATCGGGACATCTTCGAGGATCCCTAACGGACGTTTTATCGAACTGTCTGCAAGCTGTATAGTCATACCAGTAGGAAGCAATACAAACCCTAGTCTTTTGCATAGGCTAAATGGCATAATAGAGATGCTTGCACCGAGATCTACCAAACCCTTCTTGCATGATGAGTCACCAATGTGACATGAAATTCCAAAGGATCCCGGGTCTTTTTGTTTCTTGGGCATCTTGCTCAATATGATATCCGATGTAGTTGTTTCCAGTTTTACTGTCTCATATTCCTCAGTTATATACTTCCTGGTTAGGAGTGACTTTAGGTACTTAGTCCAGGCTGGTATCTCAGCCAGAGCATCTAAGAAGGGTATATCAACATGAAGTTTCTTCATAGCCTCTTTAAACTTATTGAATCTAGTATCAAGCTTGGTTTGCCTTAGACGGGATGGGAAGGGTATACGAGGCTTATATACATGAATATCAGGTTCTGGTGTTTCAGTTTCTTCATTAGTAGATTTCTCAGGACTTCCCTTATCTGTCTTATCTTCTTTTGATTGAGACTCTAGTGTTGTTGAGTTTTGGACAATAACAGGTTCATCTTCGTCTGTAATAACCACAGGTGTCTCTACTGGGGGATCTGAATAGTCTTTTCCTGACCTGGTGGTGACTGCCTTCAACTGTTCAGGATGCTTGGGATTGTTCTTGCGTTGGCCAGCAAAGACTCCTGCTGGTGGCTTTATGCTAGCTGCAAGTTGAGATAGTTGAGATTCAATAGCCTTCTGCTGAGCTTGTTGGTTGGCTATCATAGTTTGCTGAGTTTGCAACAATTTTTCAATGGCTGATAGCTTGTCATCAGAAGAGATGGGTCCAGCTTGTTGTCCTTGATGTTGATTAAGATTCTGATATTGAGAGTTGTTTTGATAGTTATTGTAGTTCCTATTCTGAATGTTCCCCTTGAAATTTCCTTGATTCCAAAAATTCTATTGTTGATTGTACTGGAATCCTGGTGGGCCTCTTGGTTGATAGTTTGAACCAATTTGATGTGAGTTTACTGCTCCAGAGGGGTTTCCATATTGAAAACCTGGGTGATTCCTATTCTGATTCGGATTGTAATAACTTTGCCCAGGAATGGGGTTGATAGCATTAAGATTTTCCATCTGACCATTATCTCCTTGTCCACATACATTGCTCAGTACAACGTCATAGAGAACGTTGCATGATAAAGTGGAATGATCGGTGCGCTTACATGCTTCACAGAATAGGGAAGTGGACTTGACCTGTTCCGGTTGCCGAGTGGGTGAACATCCTCTTCCAATAGCAGCTAGAGATGATTCCATATGGCCTTGCTTGGCAACTAAGACCTTCAAGGTTTCAGTGATAGACTTGTACTCAGGAATAGCTTTGGCCATAGATACTTTCAAGACTCCTTTACCTACAGATCTCCCCCACTTGGCTTGATTTTCTGCTCCCAGGGTGACGACTCTCCATGTGCTGTCATAACTTTGACACATGAAGTTTCCTCCAGATGAGGAATCTAGAAACATCTTGATATCATCATCCACACCCCTATAGAAAATTTTGATGAGTTGATTCTTAGGAATTCCATGGTGTGGACATTTGCGTAGAATCTCTTTGTACCTATCCCATGCTTCAGCGAGAGTTTCTTCAGGGACTTGAGTGAAATTTGTTATCCAGCCCCTAATTTCATATGTAAGAGATGAAGGATAGAACTTTTCCAGAAACACATTCTGGAGTTGTTCCCAGGTGGTGATGGGTATTTCACTTTGTAATGAATTGTACCAACTTATGGCTCTATCAGCAAGGGAATACTTGAAGAGACGGAGTCGAATGGCATCACCAGTGACTCCATTTTGCTTTGTCATAGCACATAGATCGATGAATCTCAGAAGATGTTCTTGGCTGTCCTCTGCTTGTTTGCCATAGAAAGGGTTGTTTTGAAGCAATGTGATCCAATGTGCCCTAATCTCAAAATTGGCATCATTGATGGGAGGGGGATGTACTGGATGATGAACATTCACAAATTTCAGAATTGAGAACTCTCTAAGATCCTTTTGTAGTTCAGCTGCTTGCACTACTACTTGTACTGCTAGGATTTCTTGTTGAACCGCAGCCCTGGCTTCTTGCATGAGCCTCTCTCTTTGTTCATTGATGGCTTGAGCCACCCTTCGGGCTACCTCTTCTTCTTGAGCCATCCTTTCTTGATTCTCTTTGATCTGGCGATGGAAGGTTCTGTCTATTTCAGGATCAAAGCTCGCTGTGAGTCCGGGGCTGTCCGAACGGTGCATACACTATGCTTTGGGTTGTACCTGAAAATAGAAAGATTTTGAAAAATGAGATCCACAAAGTAGAGTCAAATTCAAGTAGATGATCGATTGTTTCAAAAGAAAAAGCAAAATCCTAGATTAGTCTTAAAAGAACTAGATTTGACTGACTGATTTCGTTGTCCCTGGCAACAACGCCAGAATTTGACGTGGTATTTTGAACGCACTAACAAACTCACTCGGGGTTGGAATCCCTGAGCTTTTACCGAAACCAAAGTGCAATAATACCACCCGCAAGCGGACGAGTCTTATCGCAGTATAGTTAAGGATCGAACCCAAAGGACAACCTTTTTAAGAATCCTTGTCAGTCGAATCTAGCTCAAGTAGAACTAATATTTAGAATGATTGGTTGATTTGAGGTTACTTAAACTAATTGCAAGAAAGTAAAAGCTGAATTAAAGTTGGGTTTAGATCAATGATATGGAATCGTTGGGATGGTATCGGGTTTCACCACCGCTACACACGCAAACAAATTCAATCATGAACAATCCAGACAAGATGTAACAATTCAAGTAGAGCTGCTGCAAAACCCCACGTACGGGTATTAGGTTCGCGTAAGCATCATCTTAGGCATTAGATGTCTCGTCACCATCCGGATCACTTACTTACGGCTCTGAAGATACAAAAATCCAACGAAGGTTGTGGGCCCCCTATACAGGCGTTAGGCACACAAAAGTGTCACCGAAGGCTAGATGGCTCGTCCCCTCGCGGATCATACACTTACGACCTTGATGGAATCCCATCCTATTTCTAGTTTGGGAGTCAGCCGCATTAACCGATAAGCAAGCAGGCGGTTAATATACGAGCAAACATCGACGATTAACAAGACGATACAAAATCCAACTAAGGCTATGAACCCCCTATATAGGCGTTAGGCGCACAGAAGCGTCACTGAAGGCTAGATGGCTCGTCCCTCATGGATCATACACTTACGACCTCAAGGAATCCTTTCAGAAGTTCTCATCAAGGAGTCGAACTTGTAAACCGCCATTCAATCCTACATATAAATGTTATCACAACATAGGAAGAACAAAGATGAAAGCAAGCAATTAATCAAACTACGAGCATAACGGTTAACGACAAAACGAAGAGTTATATACATTGCCATGGAGAGTTTAACAAAAGAACATGGTTTGCATGGGCAGCGGGGCTAGTACCCGCACCCCAGCGAAAAGGGACTACTCGCTCATGTTACGAGAAATAAGAAGGATGAGAAAGAGAGGGAAATCCGCCATGAACTCGGTGCAGAAGGTAGTCGCAGCTCGGTGAAGAAGATACAGCCTTCTACGTTGCGTCGGAGCAGATCTGGACGTGAACGGGAGTTGCCAAGACAGACCAGACAGTCTCCCTTGCTCTGTCTTCCTTCTCTCTTCAGCCTCCTTGGTTGCAACACGGGTAGTCGGTGGAATGGAACTGGTGTAAATTGGACTGGATTTGGATCGGAACTGTGTTCGGGCAGCCTGGCGGCATCCAGATCCGATGCCCAAATGAGGACCCTTGGGGTCTTATTTATAGGCATAGATCTGTCCCTCATGCTTTTGGAGTGAGTCCAAACGGTTTCATACAGCAGCAACAAACGGTTTGGAAAATATCTTACTCATGCGGTTTTGCAAGCCATTGGCCGTGCGGTCTTGGATTAGTAAGTGGCCATGCGATCTTGCAGCTCGTGCGGTCTTGGCTGTGCTGCATATCCATGCGGTCTTGAGTGCACGACATTCAGTCTTAGCTTCTTCTCATTCGGTCTTCACAATCGCAACAAACAGTCTTGAGACCGCATGGACTCAAACGGTCTTGAGACCAAATGGACTCAAACGGTCTTGAGACCGCATGGACTCAAACGGTCTTGAGACCGCATGGACTCAAACGGTATTGAGAACGCATTGACTCAAACGGTCTTGAGACTGCATGGGTTCAAACGGTCTTGGGACCGCATGGACTCAAACGGTCTTGGGACCGCATGGGCTCGAACGGTCTTGGGACCGCATGGGCTCAAACGGTCTTGGGACCGCATGGGCTCAAACGGTCTTGAGACCGCATGGGTGGAATAGCTTGGTTAGATTTCTTGGCCGGAGCCAGAGATGAAGTTGGACCTTGACTACTTGTTCAGTTTTGTCGAAACCTGCATTAAATGAACAATATTTAGTTAAAACCTTGATAATCGAACCAACTAAGTAGTTTTACACATTATGATTCATATTGAGTGAAATAGTGTGAATAGAGTTGAATTGGTCCCAAAGTGATAAATGAATTTCATGATGAATATACATTCATCAGTGATAGTCATAACCATATTATAGTTTGCATGAATTAAAATCATCCAACAATTAATTCATGACATCGATAAAAACTTCGTTAAATCTCAGAAAACTAACTCGAGATATTCATAAGAGTAACCACATACATGTATTGCATATTCAGATACAGAATTAATCAGACCATAGAAATCCCAATCAAGCAACCAATCATGCACAGAATCCTGAAATAAATATACCAATTTCCTTTTATTAATATTTATTGAATATCATCATCATCCTTAGGATTTCTATTCCAATTTTAGGGTTTTCCTTGGGAATTAGGGTTTTGCCTCCATTCTTAGTCATTAAGAACCCTAATTCATCAAATCTACTCAAAACCTTTAAATTCTCTCCTTTTAATATTCTTAACAGTCTTAGGATCATCATTTAGTAATTTACTTCCTTAATCTGAAATATCATGGTTTTCCTCTTCTTTTACCCCAATTAGGGTTCCCATATGAATTATTCTTCATTTATGGATTACAACCCTAAAACTACCAATTTTGTATACCAAATGGATGAAAACTCTATATTATTAATCAACATGTTAATATCTTTCAAATTAACCTATTAGTCTTCAAAGATGTATCCTTTATATTCAATTTAGGGTTTCTAAGGTTTCCTACAAAACCCTAACCATCTCAATTATCTTCATTAAGAATTATCTAATCCAAACTATGTTCAAGAATCAAAAACTCATATTTACTCAAATCAGGGTTTTTAGTCTATTAAACCACGTTCATGATCATAAAAACCTAAAACCAACATACTAATCATCTTTTTATGATTTTATCATTACTTTTATTCTTAACAGGTTAAGATTGATCAAAAACATATAAAAGATTCATTATGTTCGTTTTTATATCATTCTTGGGTTTTTCTATCAATTAATGCATCAAAAGATGTAAAACCCTATACTTTTTGAGTTTCAAGCAGAAATAGGCTTCAAACATAATTTCTTTGTGTTCCTCTCGTTCTGAGGATCAATTTTTATATATGACTTGTTTTAATCCGAGCTACCAGTGATTAGTTATGAATTTTGTAAGAAAATGTACCTTTCATCCAATCAGAGATCGCCACGTAGCCGTTTCCATGCAACGTTGGCGGGTTTGGAAACATTTTGAAAAGAATATTCTGCCCTCTATAAGTTAGCAGTTTCTTCAGGACGCGGAGGGGCAGAAGTGTCCAATGACGCTTCTACTCATCTTCAACCTCACGCAACACCTCAGTCGTCGCCCTAGCTGGGCTTGGCGTGAGTTCTTCTTCAGGTTCCGGACCCACAACCTCGTCTGCTCCTACTTTTGACTTCATCGGACCTCAGCGCCCCTCAGGGCATCTTCAAGCCGCAGCCATGCTGCTGGTTCAGGTCGGGTAGGTCTGTAGAGTGCGGCTGCCAAAAGCATCTGTGCTGCTGCTGCTGCGTTTGGGTTAGGGTGGAGGAGTATCCTTCGAGCTTCCCATTAGCGTCGTGAGAGCAGCATGCATCCACCGCAACTCCTCCTCGGCCCCGCTCTGCTCTAGGATTCGAACCACCCTTTATGCTAGGGTTTTTACGTAAGGAAGAGGAAGAAGATGGAGAAGGAAGATACAATTTCATGGGATTACTCTGGAACTCGATCCAGAGGCTCTCCCTCTTTATATAGGGAGGGAAACCACGCCTAAGAACCCTTGCCCACAAAGCAAGAAACGTTTTTCCTAATCAGAAAGGAATTTTTTTCATAATTAAGAAGTTTTTTCTCTCTCTTTAGAAATTCCTTGTTTATCCATGATCCTTAGTCATTAAGAATTCGAAAGTCTTTCCTCTTATTCTCTTTATGATTTCTTTTTAATCCATGAGCATGAATTTCTATTTTTTAGTAGAATTTACTTCTTTTTTATCAATATCGCAAAATTCATTAATAATGCATTACATTATCCTCTTATTTTGTAATTTTGGTATTTTTCTCTTTCTTTCCTCTTTATTGGGATCCTTGGATCCCAAGAAACTCTATTATTCCGAAATCCTTTTTATTGGATACTCATTATCCTTCTAGATGCATCTAAATGCATTATTCCTCATCATCATGTTGATTTCTTATTCGAATATTCTATTTTAAGGATTTCTCTTTATTTCTCTTTTATTTTCCTCATTGGTATTCCTTTTATCAGTAGGAATCCTTGGGATACGAAATTCCATAAAGGATAACTCAATTATATCTCTTTTCGTTTGTTTTCCACATTTTATCATTATTTTCAATTTCTTTCTTACTAAAGAAATACTTAATTAATCTTTTCTTTTCTTATTGCTTTCTTTTTGAAACTTTGGACTCCTTGGAACCCAAGGAACCCAAGAGGCACGAAATCCATCCTTGGATTACATCTCCTTGCCTTCTAGAGGTTTCTACCTCTTTCTTTTTCTCAAATATTCAATTATTCATTTACTATTTTAATAATTGAATTTTCCTTTCTTCATTTCCTTGTTATTGGGCCCAATAGCCAATAAAGCCCACAACACAATCATCAAGGCTATTGTAAATGAAATCCACTTATTCAAAAAAAAATCATATCTTTATTTGTTCAATTATCTTTAATATGAGAAATTACATTTCTCACCAATGAACCCAAAAATTGGGGTTGTAACACCTTCCCTTCTACTTCACCTCTTTCCCCAAGAGAGAGAACCTTCATCTTCATTATAGAAAGAGAGTTTGGGAGGTGGATGAAGTGAGAGCCTCATAAGATATACATGTAGACTAGCTCTCTTTCAAAACTCCTACTCACTCTAATGGATGTAGCAAGTCATTACGCTTAGGAGTGGAAGAAGGCTCTTAGATACACTCAAATATAATATAGGGACCTTCGTAGTATGTGAGTAACCATGGGATGAAGCCCAAGGGGTCCTATTTATAGTTGAGGTTGCCTACTAGCCAGTGGAGACACTTGAGAGCAAATTCTAGCCATTTTGGATGTTGCAAACTATATATTTTTGAGTTTTGCAACACTCCAACACTTAGAAACACTTTTTCTACACATTCCATATAGTGCGGTCGATCAAGTTTACTTTTTAGAAACTCAACCAATAGCACAATGTGACAAATCAATTTTGAGTTGTCGGTCAAGTTTATCCAGGATGAAACTCAACCGATGGGTTATATTTGTTTTGTCTGTGCAGGGTGTTGGTCAAGTTTATCCTGGGATAAACTTGGTCGACTCTGATAGTTCTCAAAATCCATCAAGGGTATCTGTCGAGTTTATCATAAATGAAACTCGACCGAGTAAAGTCCATGTGATGAATTTTGGAAAGTGCTTATATATTTGATTTAGGTTCTCTTGATTTTTTTCTAAGCTTAATTACAAGTCATACAATCATTACAAGTGATTTACAACATGATTCTAATAGACTTGAGGTATTTTCCACAAAAGTGCACTTGCATTGATTTTGACTTGTTTTTCTCCAAGTTAGGATGCGTAAGTTTAGGCATTTGGAGTGTGTCTATACCTAATATAAAATTATGCAAGTAGACGCATATTACACAAATAAGTGGAATGGTTAGTCATCATCAAAATCAAGGGTTTAGTCAATTTAGACAGGATTCAACATTATCCCCCTTTTTGAACATAAAAAACCATTCCATAAATGTATTGAAAGCATTTAAGTGCAATCATATCTTTGAAGAAACCTAGGGTTTTCAATATAATTGAGTTCACATGCTCCCCCTCAATTGATGCTAATGGAGTTCTCATACTGCCCCTCAATTGATGTTATTTCTCCTGCATGGTTAGCTTTCATAACATTTATAGAAGTTATGTCTTCTACTTATATATGTTCTACATATATGTGGTATCCCCTTTACATAAGACATGACTTCTCGCCCTTTGTCATTTCAAAAAGTGAGGGGTTGAAAAGCTAAAACACAATTTGTTAGTAAAAAGAGATGGAAAAGTTAGAATGGAGAGTAGAAGAGTGAAAATGGGGTCTTGTCCAAGAGAAGTATATAAATCAAATCAAGACATGCATTTGAACAAATCATGATGTAATTCTATCAAATATCAAGGCAATGCTAAGAAATAAAGTAACTCAAGATAGTAGATATGTAGTTCAAGGAACAAACTTGAGTATGTATGAAATAAGATACAATAATAGAGTTGAATACCAATATATGAACAAAGCTAGAACTACATGTAGAAGGACTACTAGTAGATAATATCACAAGTTAGGAGCATGAGTAGGATCTATATCATAGAAAAAGATACACAAGTTAAAGAACAAGCTATGAGTAGATGCACATAAATATCCAATCAAAGAGATATGTTGTAACATACTAGAATTAGAACCCTACCCTAGTAGTTTCACTCTTTTGCTTAGCCAAACAAGATTAAGCTAATGCATGCAATTAAAGGAATACAAAATATTTTGTTCTTAATAATAGCTCATAAAAGAATTTAGTTGGATAAATATTCCCCATATATATATTCTTAATAAAGGGTTGTATGCACATAAACACCAATTTGGTTTTAATGAGTGGGGTTGAAGTATAATTTGTCACTAAGTAATAGAAAAGAATAAAATAATTCATCTTAGAACTTGCTAGCACTTTCTAGGATAAGAGAAATAGGAGAAAATCCGAATTTTATATAAAGGAGAAGATAAATGCAATAATAAAAGATAATATGGAATTTAATGGATGAAAGAGGATAATGAGAAAGATATTACACCAAAATTATATGCTCAAATTCGTTTCCTTGACCAAAAAGTAACTTATGGGACAAGTAACATTTAAAGTGGAACAAAAATATAATTATTAATGTCATTAAAGTAAAATAAAATACTTAATGTTCTCAAATCAGGAAAATAACTCCAAATTCGTATTCTAAACATAAATATTAGCCTCTGTGCAAATTTGCAACTAATTTGGATAATGTGTGAATAATGAGTAAAATAGGAGAGAGAAAGTGTGTAGAATATACTATTTATTTAATAAATAAAAAGATAATCTCAACTTGTAAAGATAATTGCAAATCGTGTTCCAATCTCTTAGGGAGACTTATGGGTGAAGTTACACTAATTTTAGATAATGTTATCACCTCTTTTGAAGGAGGGAAGAGAAAATGAAATATTAATTAATTCACCAATCAAACTTTCTCAAAAGGCAAAACTAACTCCATATTTGGATTCTACGCGTCGAAATAAGTCAGGATATAAAATTTGATAATTTTTGGACGACGTTTGAGCCTCCAAACGAAGAGAGAGAAAAACATTTAAAAATTTAATGGATTTAATCGACTTTTGCTAAGGGTTGTTTTCCTAATCTAATGTGAGATCGGACGGCTCAGAATCCTTGATGGACTCGGGTCCATCGATCGGACGACTCGCAGTCGTCTTCCACCTCTAGTCGAATAAGGAAACATGTCTCTTGTTTTAGATTTTTCAAATCGGTATATCTCGAGTTCTACTTGATGATTTTTGCTCAAATAAGTTGCGTTGGATTCCTTGCAAGTTTCCGCTCCGGATTATCCCAAAAAGTTTGGGATTAGTCGCGTTTTTGAGAAACGCCCAAGTTGGCCACCGACCTCCTTACTTTGCTCCTACCTAAACCCTAACCTAGGGCATGTTGTCTATATATATCCCAACCCTCGCAACCGCCATCACCTTACCAACCTGCTCGTGCCCTCAATTTGACGTTTTGTGGATGAACGGACCCCAACAGGCCGTCGAAGCCCTCTGGCTTGCGGCGCCTCTCGTGCTCTGCTCCGTTGACCTCGTTTCAAATTGAAGGTACAGTTTAGTTTGTCTCTTGTTTGGCTTTCCAACACATATCTTCGTGTCGAGTTTGGTGCTCTAGGGCAAAATCACCCAAACCTCCGCGTGAAGCTGCTTGCTTCAGCCGTCGGGTGGGCTGGAGAAGACGACTTCATTGTTTTCCCTTTTTTCCCTTGTTCGCTTGCTTTTCTTGTGTTTCGCGCGAGGGTGTTGTCGTCTTTTTCCTTCTGATTCGTCCGCCTGACCTGACCGCACGGCCGATAGCGAGCGACCGCGAGGCGCGGGTCACCGCTGCTGAGCGCTCGCCACCGCTCGGCCCATCCGGCCTTGCCTACATGGCAGACTGTGATTGGTTGAGATAAAACTTTTTCTATAAATTAATCTGCTGGTCAAAAATTAAAAGTAGATAGTCTTTTGAAATCAGGAAGACGAGATCTATCCAATAAAAATAGTTTTAGTCGTGATTTTGATGTTTGTAAAAACGTAATTTTTAGAATAGATTAATTAACTTAAAATCACTAAGATTAACCCTAAAAGTCCATAAATACAATATTATATGTTATTTTGATTAGAAAATTTTGGAAAAATATTCGTTGGAATCAGAAAAATAAGATCTAACTAATGGTATGGTTTTTGTCACCAGAATACGATGTTTTAAAATGGTGATTTAATGGATCTAAATAAATAAGATAAAAACTTGTATAAATCATAACTAATTATATATAAGTCAGAAAAATATAATAAAATTTGTTTTAGACTCGTAATAACATAACCTAAAATATGGAATAGTTTTCATAACCTAATTTACACATATATAAAAAGGTAGTTTTTAGGGTTTGGTCTTTATGTATGAAATTGACATAAAATTGATATATGTGTTTAATAGGCTCTTTGGTGACCTAGTTTTGGATCCAGAAGTGCTTAGGACCTGTTGGACTTTGATACTAAGGTATGTTGTATCCCCTATTCATCCACATTGAGCAATGCACCTACTTTATCATTCTTTTTGACTTTTGCCTATACACATGTCTATTCTTTTGTTATCATAGTTCATGTGAACTATCCTGGTTATTGTGATCTTGGATAATTTCTTGGAATCTTTTGTTGAGATATGGAAACATGATGATATTGTTGATGGTATCTACCATTGTATTGTGGAAACTTATTGATGTTTCATATGTTGACCATTGTGGAAAATCTTATTTGATGTTTGACTATACTTTCCTACTTGCCTCTACATTTTCCTGCTATGTGATTCAGTAACCCTAGAGTAGTATAATTGCATTGGTTTTGTCTCATTATAATTTGTGGAAATATTGTGATATTTTGGATGGTGGATGTGTGATTCCCCATTCCCGGGCAGGATGTGTGATTCCTGGCCCATATTATATGTATAAGATGGTGGATGTGTGATTCCCCATGCCAGGGCAAGATGTGTGATTCTTGGCCCATGTCTCACCAGGTTCAAGATGTGTGATTCTTGACCGCCTTTGTCTTTTATAATATTCTAGCGTTATGCTTATCTCACATGTATGCAGGATATTGGTCATGATATGTGCATGTGGCATTTCTTTATTGTTTACATATGGAAAGTATCTCTTTTGTTAAGAATCTTATCTATTATGCCCGTGTGGGTAGTCCTATTCTTTTGCATGGGAAGCATTCATACTTGATGTCCTTAATGTCATATATTGCTCAAGTTTTTCTTTAGAATACACATACCAGCTTTTGCTGATATATTTCTCTTTTCTTCTTCTTTTGTCGGGGTATGCTTCCAACCCCAGATTTAGATCGAGGAGAGTGAACTTCACAACAACCTTGTAGCTGATCTTCGAGAGGCTTGAAGAGGTGATTAGATGACCCTCGGCTTAGTCCTTGGCTTTATGTTTAGTTTTCCTTTAGAATACCTTATGTGGTGAAGAGTTGTATCAAGCTTTGTAAATTGTTAGATAAAACTTCTTTTTCCGCTGCTATTCATTGTGTAATGATACAAACATGTTGAATGAATTGATTTCCATCCCTTTGGCGAAAATTTTTACGTGGTGTTTGTTTTAAGGGATGAGGTCTTTTCTTTCTAGTAGAGGAGTGGTTTCACTTCTTTACAGCATGGTATCAGAGCCACTAGCAGTCGGTTATCTAACTATTTCAAACTCGTCTCCCTTAGGATGTTTACCTTTATCTATCTTGGGTTGCTTATTGTAACATCCCTGACCTGGGTTATGAGTTAACCCATAGGTGTTTTGCCTAATTATGTAATTAAGATACTGGTGATTATCTTTTTGCATGTAATTAAGTTCCTGAGGAACATACTTTTCCTTTTCTGTCCCTTTTAAACAATGTTGAATTGATTGTTTTGTAATACAGGGACCTATGTGAAATTTACCCAGTTAGAAGGGATAACTTGCAATTTGCACATGTTGAGATGTTCCTCTGATGTTGAGACATCATAAGAATGATTATGGTAAAGTTTGAGGGATTTCCCAAGCTTGAGCACCAAGGTGCAGCTGTGGAAGCAATCCCTGTGCTTGAAACCCTAAATTGGAGTAAAGTGCAATTTACCCAATTTGAGGGGTGCAACTTGTAAAATACACCATCTAAAACATCTTTTCATCATTTAGAGAAGAAATGATGAAGAAGTCACTTCAATTGAATAATCATATAATGAAAAACACCTTTGTGATTTAATAATCAAGGTGTAAGTGCTATAGCCTTTTATGTGTGTGCTTTAGTAATAGGTTGATCTTCTTTGCCTTCATTTCTTGACCTTAAAAGAAGGTTGTCCTTAGAAATAAGAAGAATGGACGAGCAAAGAAGAAAGGAGGGACTTAGTTGAAAGTGAGGAAAACCTATGTGCCTATGTTGAAATTCCACCCCAAGTATATAAGCCCTTTTCCTCACTTAGCAAAGGAATGTTTCTTTCGTTTCCTTCACTGTTCCCCCTTGCTCAACCGACTAAGGAGAGCTCTGGAGCTCATGAGGACGACCAGGGGAGTGCAAGGTAGGTTTGGATCCTTCCGTTTTTTTAAATTCTTGGATGAAACTCGAATTCAAGGTCAAATTCATGGCTAGCTCACTTAGCTCTATCTTTCTAGCCATCTCTTCTCAACTTTTCTTGGAGGATTCACCTTGGCCGACCTATGGAGCTTCTAGGAATCCATTAAAGGCTTGGAGCTCAAGGAGCAAGTTTTAGGCGGGTTTTATAACTCTAAACCTATGCTTTGTTATATACATCTTTTCTATGCTTTTAGTTGCTAGTTCTTCTTCTTCCCTATCTTCCCTTGCTTCCTTGCAAGCAAATCCGTGAGGAACTGTTGCTGTTATTTAGCTAGAATATGAGGGAGTTATTTCCTATGCTTATCCACGGTTTTCCACTTTACCATACGACCTCAACCAATTGCCCATACGGTTTGCAAAACCGTTTGATGGGCAAACGGTTTCAAGGTCGTATGAAGGCATACGGTCTCAAGACCGTATGGCCGCATTGACCAAGCATGGACCGTATGGGAATCATGTTCAAAATTATGTAGGTTAATCACCCACAAAATTTGAGAGGTTAACTCCAAAGGAATCGTGAGATATAGGCAAAACAATTACCAAATTCAATTGAATTTAGTTCTGATTTTCAATCTGCTTAATTTGCCCTTTTTGGGCAAACGGTCTCAAGACCGTATAAGATGGTTGACTAAGCATTGAACGTATGAGATTACTGTTCATAATGATGTTAATTAATGATTCACCAAATTTTATGGACTAATTCCAAACGAGTTAAGAGTTGAAGGTTGATTACTAGGGCAAACCCTAATTGAAATCAGTGCTGAAATCACAATGAGCTAATTTAAGATTTTGGGTTGATTAGCCCAAACGGTCTCAAGACCATTTGGAGAATCATACAAACGGTCTCAAGACCGTTTGGGGATCACCCAAGACTGTATGGAGGTCTGGGGTCAAGTATAGTTGACCAATTGAAGGTACAAAGATACCAAATTACATTGCAATTAAGTATTGATGTAATGATCAACTCAATAAATCAAAACTTGATGAATTTTCACTAGAGTCCAAAGGATGGATGGGCAAACGGTCTCAAGACCGTTTGGAACTCATCCAAACGGTCTCAAGACCGTTCGGTGACAACCCAAGACCGTTTGGAGGTCTAGGGTTAAGGTAATTTGATCAATTGAGGGCCCAATTACAATGGGTTATTGAAATAATCAAATTGCTGATTTGTGACTTAATTAAGGTTCAACCCCTATCAAATCAATCTAGATTTTGATAAATTCTTGGGCAAACGGTCTCAAGAACGTTTGGAGTATATCCAAACGATCCCAAGACCGTTTGGGCCAAGTTTGAGCCCAATTGGAGGTCAATTGATGGGTTCAACTTCGATTTGATTCACATTGTTGAGTGTTGATGGTTGAACGTTTATAGACCTTAATTGAACCAACTCCAACCCTAATTGGATATCAATTGAGGGTCAATTGAGTGACCAATTGGTTAAGGCTAACCCTAATTGTCTCAATTGATAAGTGGTTAGCAAGCTTGAGACCAATTGAAGGCTTCAAGATAGGAAACCCTAATCGAGTTTACCCTTTGAATCACCTTGGAGGTCCATACGATCTTGAGCTTTTGAGGTCATTCGACCTCAAGACCGTATAAGGTCATTCAACCTCAAGACCGTATAAGGTCATTCGACCTCAAGACCGTATAAGGTCATTCGACCTCAAGACCGTATAAGGTCATTCGACCTCAAGACCGTATAAGGTCATTCGACCTCAAGACCGAATGAGACCATTCGACCTCAAGACCGAATGAGGGTAAACGGTCTTGAGTGTTATACGGTCTTGAAGTCAACCAAACCTTAAACGGTCTACAAAGCTTAAACGGTCTACAACCTTATATGATCTTAGGATCGTTTGAAGGTTGAAGGTGTGAAACCTATTGGAGACTTTTGAAGTTAAGTCTGCCTAATGCCTTGAAGGCTTGAATGGTTTAATAGTTGTTCAACCTAAACCCTAATGATACCAAAAGACATTAACGGTCAAGTGGTTAGTAAATTAAACCATGATGATGATCAATGTGTAATTTACCGTAATACCCTTGAAAGGTTCAATTGAGTGAAACCTTGTTCTAATCAAACCCTAATCACTCAATAGTGGTGATTTGGTCTATGTTAATCAAAGTGGACTTAACCCAACCTGATCTAGATTGGTGTTATCACCATCCACAAGTATGAGGAGAGAGAAAGTATCTTAAGAAAGAGAAAGTACCCTTTTATGATGGAAATTCAAGTAAAGTACCTTCAATACACATGAATGTGCATGATTAGGGTATGATCCACCTATGTGAGATCATGGAACCCTAATTATGATAAATGATGAATCTTAAACTAATCTGAGAGCATCAATGATGATGTTCCTCATACATGATGATGTTATGAGTTCAATTCACCATAATGTGATTAGTAAACCCTAATTCAAGGGTAATGACATGTGATGTGAATAGTAAAGCCTAATTAAAGGGTGATGACATGCAATATGAGTAGCAAACTCTAATTGATGAGAATCAGAGAACTTAGCTCTTATGACAAGAGTAGAAAGTATATTCTTGTTTTGAATTACCTTTATCAGTTGAATTAACCATGCAGGTTCTGATATGAAGGTGATCATATCCAGGTATGGATGATGATACTATATTCATTGAAAGCATGTTGTTAGCTTTATGAATAGTAAAATATCTAGATGCCTTGTCAGTGGCATCCTATGTTTTAATGGGCTGAAAGAGCCATGAATACCATCAAGGTCATGCTTTAGAGATGACTTGTGATGAGTATACTGAGAAATGATGATTGATGTGAGTTAGGTTTGTTACATTTAGTATTCTACTTTCATAGCTGTTGTGCTACTGTTATTGTTTGAAGAACAATGTATGATGTTAAAAGAATACTGAATGTACCTAACTAATCAAGTGAAATGTAGAGCCCTGATCATAGATCCATCATTTTCAGAGATCAAATGATGGTGAAACGGGGTTTCCCAAGGGAACTCCTGGATCACATACTGTTGAGTATGTGGGGTATATGGATGTGTAGAACCTTACATCCTAGTGTAGGAATTTGATGTAGATGTATAATCCGTCAATCCTTCACTACAAAACTCATACCGTATCAGTGGACGGTAAACATGAAACCTCCTGATGACGAGGAAAACATAGATATCAGTATCAGTAAAGATAAACATGAAATCTCCTGATGACGAAGAGAGTACAGAACGCCACTGTAACTCTAAAATAGCGAATGACCAGATTACCATGGTGAGCTATAATAGTAGAGACACAAGATGTCCTACAAGTGATCCTCTTACTGACTGAGGAAGGTGAAGTTCATGAGAATCCGGCTCTTTCGATGACCTAGTATGATACTAAGGCACTTAACAGTGATTGGTTGGGGTATGAGTGGTAAACCTCATCTCCACAGGGCATAATAATAAGAATGTTTGAAAAACATAATGTACAACGTAGTATACCTGTTAAAGGTAACTATGAGCTAATTGATTGATGTTACAATGTATAGTGCATATGTTCTTCATGCTTGATAAATGTTGAGCTCTTGTATACAACTGTATCTGCTATTGAATACTTTTTAAGCTTTTACTGCTTAAGTTATTCTTTGATATTATAATAAAGCTTCTGGCGGAGAGTTATAACTCTCGCTGGGACAATTATGTACAATTGTCTCACCCCGTAGACTTCAACTTTTTAGGTGGACGTCGAGGACGGAGGAACAAGTCTACATGTGACCAGTCCCAGCAGCAGTAGCACCAGGAGCAGCAGTAAATCTCAGGTGGAGATTTAGCCTGCCATGTGGTGTAGTTAGAGTCACTCCTATGTGTCCTCTGTACTCTCAGGTCTTGGAGTCTTTTGGTTATGAGTTCTTGAGATTTTGTATCTTGTTGTATATAATTACTCAAGAAGTAATTATCATGAGATGTAAACAGTTTATCTCCTTTTATGAATGAAGCTTTATGGATTCAAGCTCTTGTCTCGAAAAGTTTTAATTTCCCGTGATTTTTGTCTTCCGCTGTTAATCGATTCGCTTCCTCTAAGTTTAAATCGTGTTTATATCATGGTTTGGAGATCAGAGCCCACAATTAGTGGTATCAGAGCTCTAGGTCTGTTGAGTCTACAGAGGCATAGGACTTAGGATGTCGAGTCTATCCTTAGTATCTCTTCCTTATCTAATAGAATCTTCTGCTCCTCAGGAGAAGAAGATACATAAGGATGGCAGAGCCACATGATGAGTACGTGATAGAGAGTAGTGCTAGTGCACCTCGAGGCAGTGCAAAGGTTCCAGAAATAGAACAGCCTGCACCTGAGCCACCCCAGTTTGACCCAGCTGATATGGGTAACCCAATAGTTCAGACGATGTTTGGGCAGTTTATGACTGCCATGACACACATCACCGACAGGATGCCCATGCCTGCACCTAGGGCACCTGCCCAACCTGAAGGACAAGGTATCAGTAAGACGTTCGAGCGACTTCGTTGTGTCAGAGCTACCGAGTACTTTGGGACTGCTGACCCCGCAGATGCTGACCTATGGTTAACAGAGTTGGAGAAGGCTTTCAGGATTCTTATTATCCCGGAGGCTGAGAAGGTTAGACATGCTGTATATCTTCTCAAAGGCAGTGCTGGTCACTGGTGGAACATGGAAGAGCAGAAGAGACCTGGAATAGAGTTCTCGTGGGAAGAGTTTCGTCGGGAATTTATCAATAGATATTTTCCAAAGACCTTCCTAGATGAGAAGATCTCTCAGTTTGAGAGATTGAGGTAGGGCATGATGAACATTAGTGAGTATGAAGCTAAGTTCATGGAATTGCTGCGGTTCTGTCCGCACATGGCTGCCACAGATGAGGAAAGAATCAGGAGATTCGAGAAGGGTTTGAATGCTGATATGTCAACCCCTGTGTCTGCCTTAGAAAACCGAGAGAGATTCTCTACCTTCGTTGAGTCAGTCCGAAGGATAGAGAGATCTGTGGTTGAGAAGAGGCAAACCCAGAAAAGATATCCACAATTCCAGGGTTCTTCATCTAGGGATTCCAAGAAACCTAGATTCTCTACACCTAACCCTCCACCACCCAGATCGAGTTCTCAAACTCAATGGTCACCAAGCAGAGGTAGAGGACGGAGTCAACTGCTTCAAGGAACTAATAGTTCTGCATCAATATCAGTTACTGGACCACCCCGACCACAACAACAGGAGAGGAGTTGCTACAACTGTGGTAAGGTGGGACACTTGATGAAGGATTGCCATTCTAGGCCTGTCAGTGTGACACAGCCTCCGAGACAGAATCAACAAGGATCTCAGAGAATGCAATCTCAAGGAGCAGCTCGAAGACGTGGACAAGCGTCTCAAGCTGGATCATCAGCACCACCTCAACACCAGGTGACAACGAGGTTCTATGCTATGAACCCACCAGATGCAGTGGTCAATCCACGGGTAGTGGCAGGTCAGATGGAACTTTTATATCCTGATATGTCTACATCCTGTGTTGTATCTGTTCTGATTGACCCGGGTGCTACGCACTCTTTCATCACTCATAGAGTGATTCGTAACTGCAATATGACTGTTAATCATAGGGCAGAAAGCTTGTTTTTGGAGACTCCGTTGAGTGGGTCTGCCGTTTTGCAGGAGGTATGTTCTCCCTACATCCTCTTCTTTTCTGATCATCGCATTCAAGTGGATCTTATACCACTTGATATGCAGGGATTTGATATAATCCTCGGGATGGATACCTTAGAGAGGTATAGAGTTGTATTGGATTGTGAGTCCAAGTTGGCTGTGTTTGCTGATGAAAGCAACACATGGATCTTTCAAGGTGAAAGAAAGATTCTACCCACCTGTCTTGTGTCAGCTATGGTTGCTGATAAGCTGTTGAGGCAAGGATGTTATGCATTCCTGGCCCATGTGGTAGATGTTACCAAGGAAAGTTCCAATCCTGCCGAAGTTCCCATAGTCAGGGAATTCGAGGATGTGTTTCCTGAAGAACTTCTTGGTATACCACCACCTCGGGAGATTGATTTTGAAATCAATCTAATTCCAGATACGAAACCCATAGTCCAGACACCATATAGAATGGCGCCTTCCGAGATGGCAGAACTCAAGAAATAGCTTCAAGAGTTACTTGAGAAGGGTTTTATCCGACCGAGCACTTCACCTTGGGGTGCTCCGGTCTTGTTTGTTAAAAATAAAAATGGGTCAATACGGTTGTGCATTCACTATAGACAACTCAATAAAGTAACAATAAAGAACAAGTACCCTCTGCCGAGGATTGATGATCTCTTTGACCAGTTGCGTGGTGCAACAGTCTTTTCAAAGATAGACTTGAGGTCTGGATATCATCAACTTCGTATTAAGGATAGTGACATATCCACGTCTGCCTTTAGGACAAGGTATGGTCACTATGAGTTCACAGTTATGTCATTTGGACTAACCAATGCACCAGCTGCATTTATGGAACTCATGAATAGAGTTTTCCGACCTTTCCTTGATCAGTGTGTCGTCGTCTTCATCGATGACATTCTGATCTATAGTAAGGATGCTCAGTAGCATGAGCAACATCTTCGCCAAGCTTTGACCTTGCTAAGAAAACAGAAGCTGTATGCTAAGTTTAGCAAGTGTGAGTTCTGGCTGCCGGAGGTATCTTTTCTAGGACATGTGATATCTGCCTCAGGAATTCGTGTTGACCCTACAAAGGTAGAATCTGTTCTACAATGGGAACAACCGAAGACACCGATGGAGATTCGAAGTTTCTTGGGGTTAGCTGGCTATTATCAAAGGTTCATTAAGAACTTTAGTTCTATAGCCTTACCCTTAACCAAGTTGACCAGAAAAGATGTTCCTTTTTCTTGGAGTGATAAGTGTCAACAGTCTTTCCAGTTGTTGAAGAAGAGGTTGACAAGTGCACCTGTGCTTGTGCTACCTGAACAAGGAAAAGGATATGTAGTCTTCTGTGATGCCTCCAAGAATGGACTTGGATGTGTGTTGATGCAGGATAAACAAGTGATTTCTTTTGCTTCTCGACAGCTTAAGAAACACGAGGAGAATTATCCGACACATGATCTGGAGTTAGCTGCTGTGGTTCATGCCTTGAAGATCTGGAGGCATTATCTCTACGGAGAGACATTCCAAATTTTCACAGACCACAAGAACCTTAAGTATATCTTCTCTCAGCATGAGCTTAACATGAGGCAACGTCGTTGGATGGAGTTAATCAAGGATTACGACTGTACGATTGATTACCATCCAGGCAAGGGCAATGTTGTTGCAGATGCCTTGAGTAGGAAATCAACAACATCAACCATGGATAGAGCACAACTAAACTCTTAAGTGTGCTCTAAGAGAGATATGTTTATCTCTTTAAGGCAAGACAATGTACAGTTGAAGGTGTCATTGTTAGCCGGGTTGTTGGCTGAGATGCATATTAAACCTACCCTAAGAGAGCAGATTAAGGAAGCACAACAGGTTGATGCTGAAGTTCAACAGATTAGGTCAGAGTATGGAAATGAGAAGCGAGATGGTTTCCATGACTCGGATGATCATGTAGCATGTTATCATGGGAGGATGATAGTGCCAGATATGGATAACTTGAGGAAGTTATCCTGGAAGAAGCTCATTCTTCGATGTATGCTATGCATCTAGGGAGCACCAAGATGTATCGTAATTTGAAAGATCTATATTGGTGGCCTGGAATGAAGAAGGATGTTGCAGAGTCTGTTCTGAGGTGTCCTGTGTGTCAGCAAGTTAAAGCTGAACACCAGAAGCCTGCAGGAACAATGCAACCTTTACCCATACCACAGTGGAAGTGGGATCATGTTACTATGGACTTTGTTGTTGGCCTACCCAGGACAAACAAAGGACATGATTCCATTTGGGTAGTTGTAGATAGGTTGACTAAGACAGCGCATTTCTTACCTATCAAAACAACCTTTTCTACTGAAAGGTTATCACATTTGTATGTGCAAGAGATAGTGCATTTGCACGGTGTTCCTGTCACAATAGTTTCTGACAGAGGTCCTCAGTTTACAAGTCGTTTTTGGGAACAGTTACACAGAGCCTTAGGCACCAAGCTAAGGTTTAGTACGGCCTTTCATCCACAGACTGATGGACAGTCGGAAAGGATCATACAGACCTTAGAAGACATGTTGAGAGCATGTGTTCTCCAGTTTACCGGAAGTTGGGATCTACACCTAAGCTTGATAGAGTTTGCCTATAACAATAGCTATCAACATAGTATTGATATGGCACCTTATGAAGCCTTATATGGTAGACATTGTAGATCACCTTTGTGTTGGTTTGAGACTGGTGAGCATCAGTTGTTAGGTCCTGATCTTGTGCAGCAGACCACAGACACTACAAAAAATTTGGCCTTTGTTGAAGAACATTTGTCTGGAACCATAGATTGTGAATAATGATGGCTATTTGTGAGGGCTCATCCTTCAAATATGGGACCAAATCCCTCAACCGTTTTTTTTACATCTTTACAAATACTAATCCCTCACAAATACATTAGTCACTAATCATTCGTTGAAAAATACCATGACAAATGATTCCCTCCATCTCATATCCCTTCCCTCCATTCTAAAATACAACATTTGGATATCAAAATTAAAAAGGAAAAGATAAACCCTCCCCACTCGTCCCTCTGCACAATGACGAACTAGGGAAGCACTGATCACCTGCCCTCGTCCTCGATGCCTCCTTGATTCCATCGACCACGCCTTCAATCCGTCGACCAGGCCTCGCTCACTCCACGGCCAGGGTCTGCTCCAGATTAATGCCGCCCAGCCTCAGCAACCCCACAACCCCAGCTGCTTAGCATTTCCCAAATCCCACCGGTCGCACCCAGCTGCAACCGCACCTACCTCCCGGACGGCACCCCAACTGCTCCTTCCACCCCAACTGTAGCAGGTCGTAACTCCAATCATCGTCCGACTTCCAATTCCACTTCCAGGAGTAGCCATATCATGCCGGATCCCAGCGAAACCAGCGACACCCGACTCAGGCGGCGCCCAGCAGGAGCTCTGAAGAATACTTCAACCTTGGATCAAGCTACTGGTCTTTTTTCCTTGATCTGACGCCCATAAGCTGCCCAACCGCCTCTGCTCCAGTTCTTCTCTTGCAATGTCCATTGTTCTTCTTCTTCAGTTTTAATCTCGTTGCTTCTGTCCATTGACCGGAAGCGTGGGAAAAGATACTGCTACTAAAACTGCATCTTTTTTCTATGCTACTTGTTTTATTATTCTCTTGCAACTATTGTGCTTGCTTGTTGTTATGCTGTTTGATTCAATCATGTGTTGGTCATTTAGTTTTAGGTAACGATTCCAATGTGCATCCTTCTTCATGTGTATCCCAGATTTGAGTTCACTGTAATGTACTGTTCACTGCCAATGCTTGCTTATTTCTCCATATGTGTATCCCAATAGTTTACTGTAATCTATTAATTACTGCTAGTGTTTGCTTCTTTCTTCATTTGCGTATCCAAATTTTGAGTTTCCTATAACGTATCTCCTCTTTACATAAAATAGCCATATAAATTAAATCTCAAACCTTATAGCCTTAATTCGGAACTCACATTGTGATGTTTGATAAATGGGTAATATTACTATGGACTGAGAATGGGTTGATGTTTAAAAATAGACATGTAGTAAGCTAAGTGTAATGATTTATTAAAATTATATGGGTCAAATGGAATATGTAAGAGTCTAGTCACCACTTAATTTTGTTTTTGGTTGTAAGTATAATATAGCCTGGTGTTTTTGCATTTTGCAGAGGCACACTAAGTCATTGTCAACATCTCAGATCTGGTTGAGAAGTCTAGGCAGAAGCCTCAAGAACGAATGAGTGTTCTTAGTAATGTGGGTTCCTCCTAAAACAACAATTGGATATATTATATGTCTTTTTTCCTTTACCCCCTCCATCTAAAATAATACCCTTTCTGTAACATGTGGTTGTGATGTATGACATAAAAGCCAATAATTATGGTAATGATCATCTGGTAAGTGCAGCTCTGTACTTAGAGATTAATTAAAGGCCGACTGCCCAGGGCTCCCATGGGACACATCCATTCCTAATACAATAGTTGGCACTTTGGAGATCTTTGGCATGGATGGAGGATGCTCAGCTGTGGTGAACTTCTCTGCATCTTCCATCCATGCCAAAGATCTCCTAAGAGCCAACTATTATATTAGGAATGGATGTGTGCCATGGGAGCCCTGGGCAGTCGGCCTTTAATTAATCTCCAGGTACAGAGCTGCACTTAGCAGAGGATCATTATCATAGTTATTGGCTTTTAGGGCCTGCATCACAACCACATGTTAAAGAAAGGGAATTATTTTAGATGGAGGGGAATGGATCAAGGAGGAACCCACATTACTAAGAACACCCATTCATTCTTGAGGCTTCTGGCTAGACTTCTCAACCAGAGCAGACCTTTTGTTGAATGCATGTCTGAAGCTTTCCATGGTCATGACAGACATTCTATTGATGCTAAGCGTGCACAAAGATGGTATGCTACTAACTTATAATGATACATATCATACAAGTGAACCAGAAGTTACATTCATTTCACACCCATGCTTTAGTGCTTCTATGCCCATCATTTGATTTTTAAAGATACCAAACTTATTTACATATCATTTCAGTTACCATTGGAGACTAGAACTTTGTAATTCTACTATGTCTGCCAATCAAAAATTCTGGTCCTCTTCCTTTTCACTTCCTACTTCTATCTGTGATGAAGTGGAAATAATTATTATAAATTTCTTGTGGGGATAGTGTGAAAGAAAGAATGATATCCATCTTCTTAAGTGGGATGATGTAACCATCTTCTTAAGGTAGTCTATGGATCAAATTGATCCATGAGAAATACCTTCTTAAGGATTCCATCTAAAATATTGATATCTATGGTCAACTTTCTTGGTATTTATTGTACTCCCATGTTGGAGGTTATTGCTACTCATCTCTGTATCCAAAATGCCATTTTTCGGAAGTGGGTATTTTCCTCTTTTGATATCTAGCAGCTATCAATGAAAGTAATCTTTTTAGATGGGATAGACACTTCTACAATGTTTCTCTTGGGAGGAAACTTCTTTTCTTCTGTAGTGGTTGGTATATATGAACTGTTTTCTTCTTCTAGTCTATTGTTCTGCTGGTTTACAGTCTCCTACTATCATAATTTGAGTGTTGTGTTATTAACAAGATACCAAACAATGAAATTGTCCCTGTTATCCTGGTCTGCATGTCATATGTTCTATCTTGGTTGGTGTTAAGTCTTATGCAGCTGACTTATTTTAAGTATTTTAGTTCTTAATTTTATGAGATGTTATACATGATATCATATACTTATATGTTTAAGTATTTCAGCTGACTTATAGGGACAGTTAGGTATTTGTCTCATAATGCTTGTTATAAGTAATAACAATATGTTGATATCAGATCTAAGAAGAAATAGACTGTCAGTGCCTTTATGCATAGAGATCTGCTACAATAATGAGATTCTATGGGATATGTTGGACATAACCCATAGCATCAGGACCACACACAACTTTGAATCTCCTTTGGTAGAGTCTAAATAGCCATGCGTCAAAATACTCCTTTGTAGTAGAGAGATCGCCTAGTTTGAGAAGAGAAGCAGTGTAGCTAGTCTGACAGTATAAGTAGCCCCTGTAATCGAGTATATGTTGAGACATGTGAGAAAAAGTTAATGGATGGATCTGTGAACTATTATTGATTAGGTGGGTACCTATGCTATTGCAGTTCTTGAAGGATTTTTCTTGAAGGATGTTTCTTCTGCCTCTTTTTTTACTTCTTGTATATTGATAGACTTCATGTATGTCTTCTCCCTTCCCTCCCCTTTTCTCTTTTTCCTTTTTCATGTTGTATATTCGACCCCCTTTTGCTGCAATTGTTGCAAAAAAATCAGTCCTTTTATACTACTGTTTCTTTGATTTTTTTCTATTTCCTCTTGTGTCTCCTATTCTAGCTTCTTTTCTTTTCTTTTTTTGCAATTTCTCCTTCATTTCCTGTTCCTGCTATTGCATCTAAATTTTTGTTACTTCTATGTCCCCTCTTATTGCTACTTTTTCTTACTTATTCTTGCTCCTACATGACTGCATCTCCTAAATGACTACATCTCAAACAGCTGTTCCTCTACTTATTATATATTTTCCTTCATGTAGATGGATTTTCTAATAGATCAGAGTTGGATGTATATTGGGAACAGAGTGCGCAGTGATGTATTCAAGGCAGGGTTATGAAAGTTCATTGAGTTTGCTCTTATCCATCAGAGACCAACTAGACAGGGGAAATTAATATGTCCTTGCAAGGTATGTTTGAACAGATACCTTAAAACAGAGGAGGAGGTATTCTCACATGTATTACAAAAAGGATTTGTGCATAGCTATGATGTTTGGACGTTTCATGGGGAGGTGATTGGTAGGAGCAATCATGTTGTGGCACCAAACATGCCTAGCACCGACAATATGCATCAGATGTTGGAGGATTTGTTTGGTATGGGTGACACAACAAATGACCACTCTACTGAAGCTACAGAGGAACCTGCAAATGTAGATGCACAACGATTTTACAAGCTACTAAAAGAGGTAGATCAACCACTCTATAGAGGTTGCACAAGTCATTCTAAGCTATCGTATTTGGTTGCCTTGCTATTTCTGAAGGAGGAATCTGGATGGTCCAACGATTCTTTCACAAAGTTGTTACAGTTGATTGTTTCAGGATTTCTGGAAGAAAATTGTCTATTCCCGGAGACGTACTATGAAGCAAATGCGACCGTGAAGGATTTACGACTTGATCATTCTACTATAGACGTATGTACAAATAATTGCATGCTTTTTCGCAATGATGCAGCGTCAAAAGAAAATTGTGATACTTGTGGTGCTTGAAGATGGAATGAAAAGCAATACAAAACAAAGGGAAAGAAGGTAGCTGCTAAGTTCATGTATCACTTCCCTTTGATACCTCGATTAGAGAGGCTCTATATGTCTTCATCTATTGCTAAAGACATGATTTGGCCATCAGAAGTAAAAGGCAAGGATGGTCGTATTCATCATCCTTCAGACACACCAGAATGGTTGTCTATTGATGCCAGGTATCCAGACGTTGCTGCTGAACCACGCAATCTTAGATTGGCATTAGCAACAGATGGATTTAATGCATTTGGCAATATGAGTGCATCACATAGCATCTGGCCTGTGTTGGTGACACCTCTCAATCTTCCGCCTTGGCTTCTTATGAAAGAACAATTTATTATGATGTCCCTATTAATCCCAGGTCCACATATGGTTGGCAATGACCTTGATGTATACTTGGAGCCATTAATTGAGGAGTTGCAACTACTTTGGGAGCTTGGAGTCAAAGTTTATGATGCATATAGAAAAAGGAACTTCACTATGCGGGCAATGATTTTATGGACCATTAATGATTTCCCAGCATATGGTGACTTATCTGGTTGGAGCACTAAAGGTAAGAAAGATTTGGGATGTCCTTGTTGTAATGTGGAGACTGTATCAAAATGGTTACAGTATGGGAAAAAGCAATGCTATGGTTTCCATCGACATTTTTTTCCAATGAATCATCCGTATAGACGTGATAGGAAAAATTTTGATGGTGAAAAAGATTTTCAACTTCCACCTAAGCCACTATCTGGAGAAGATATACTGAGGCAATTTGATGGGTATGAAAATATCACATTTGGAAAAATGAATAAGCGCAAGAGGCTTGGAGATAAAATTCAACCATTACCTCCTGGTTGGAATAAGATAAACATCTTTTTTCAGCTACCTTATTGGAAGTATTTATCTGTTAGACACAATCTGGATGTGATGCACATAGAAAAGAATGTGTGCGAGAATATTTTAAACACATTATTGGGTGATTCTAAGAAAAGTAAAGACAACTTACAAGCTCGTCTTTGGAGGCTCAAACGTCGTCCAAAAATTATCAAATTTTATATCCTGACTTATGTCGACGCGTAGAATCCAAATATGGAGTTAGTTTTGCCTTTTGAGAAAGTTTGATTGGTGAATTAATTAATATTTCATTTTCTCTTCCCTCCTTCAAAAGAGGTGATAACATTATCTAAAATTAGTGTAACTTCACCCATAAGTCTCCCTAAGAGATTGGAACATGACTTTGCAATTATCTTTACAAGTTGAGATTATCTTTTTATTTATTAAATAAATAGTATATTCTACACACTTTCTCTCTCCTATTTTACTCATTATTCACACATTATCCAAATTAGTTGCAAATTTGCACAGAGGCTAATATTTATGTTTAGAATACGAATTTGGAGTTATTTTCCTGATTTGAGAACATTAAGTATTTTATTTTACTTTATTGGCCTATTTTCTATTTTCTTTTGATAATGACATTAATAATTATATTTTTGTTCCACTTTAAATGTTACTTGTCCCATGAGTTACTTTTTGGTCAAGGAAACGAATTTGAGCATATAATTTTGGTTTAATATCTTTCTCATTATCCTCTTTCATCCATTAAATTCCATATTATCTTTTATTATTGCATTTATCTTCTCCTTTATATAAAATTCGGATTTTCTCCTATTTCTCTTATCCTAGAAAGTGATAGCAAGTTCTAAGATGAATTATTTTATTCTTTTCTATTACTTAGTGACAAATTATACTTCAACCCCACTCATTAAAACCAAATTGGTGTTTATGTGCATACAACCCTTTATTAAGAATATATATATGGGGAATATTTATCCAACTAAATTCTTTTATGAGCTATTATTAAGAACAAAATATTTTGTATTCCTTTAATTGCATGCATTAGCTTAATCTTGTTTGGCTAAGAAAAAGAGTGAAACTACTAGGGTAGGGTTCTAATTCTAGTATGTTACAACACACCACCCCTTAAAGGGATTTCGTCCTCGAAATCAAAACATCCATAGGAAACTTATTCACCACCCCTTAAAAGGATTCATCTCATAAAATCAAACTTAACTTCAGCTATAAAAGTTTCAACTATACTTCTTACATCCATTACATAAGCAACATGCAAAAGGAAACATAACTTGTAAAGACTAGTCTAAAGATCTATGGGTTAACTTGCTCCTGCTCAACATCATTAACTTCTTCACCATCCAAAGCAAAAACTCTTCCAGCTCTTCTTTCTGCAGGTCTTCCTCTATTATTGTTACCATTATTGTTGTCCCGATTCTGAGGAGGTGCCTGCTGAGGAACATGTCTAGGTCCAAAATGAAGCTTGGGGCACTGAGGTCTGACATGTCCAGGTTCATTACAATGATGGCATACCACTGGACGAGGTTTGTCATGAGAACACTTCCCTGGAGGATGGTAACCATTGCACTTAGAACACTTGTCCCTTCTCTGATCATCACCTGAGGACTTCCTTTTCTTGTCGAACTCCCTAGGTTGAAACCCTGGGTAAGACTCCACAGCCAAAGCTTTATCAACCATCTGTTGAAAGGTCAAGGGCAGTTGTGGGATTAAAGCAAGACCCACATTGTAGTTGAGCCCTTGGAGAAAAAGGTCAGCCCTACGTTCTTCACCCAAACCAACTGCATAACGCTCTAACAGTAGAAACCTTTGTACGTAGGCAGAAACAGATAAGGGACCCTGCTTCAAACTGTAGAACTCTGCTTCTTTCTTCTTTAGGGCAGCAGTGCAGATGTACTTCCCTCGAAAGAGAGCCAAAAACTCTATCCAGGTCATGGTGGATATATCTCTAGTCTTAGCAATTCCATTCCACCAAACTCTATATGGTCCATCCAAGACATAGGAAGCAAACCTAACCTTCTGTTGTGGAGGGCATGTCATACCATCAAAAGTCCTCTCCATGGCTAACACCCAATCATCAGCTTTATCAACCATCTCTATCTCACCCTCACCCTTGAAGGAAGGTGGTTGCATCTTCATGAACTCCATGATTGTGAACTCCTTAGGCTTCGCAGGTACAGACGGGTCTTTCATCTTCCCCACCATGGAAGACGCAAAGAGTTGTCGGTTAATGGCCAACTCCTGCTCTGGAGTCATAGCTCCACCCGAACCAATAGCATCAGAGGTTCCCTGACCAAACCCAGCATTTTGAGGCGTCTCATAACCATATTGGTTGTCCAGTGTTGAGTTATCACCAGCCATTAGGGTTTTTCCTGCACAAGGCAAGGACACGAGGTATAAGTGTGGGCTCTGATCTCCAAACCATGATATAAACACGATTTAAACTTAGCGGAAGCGAATCGATTAACAACGGAAGACAAAAATCACGGGAAATTAAAACTTTTCGAGTCAAGAGCTTGAATCCATAAAGCTTCATTCATAAAAGGAGATAAACTGTTTACATCTCATGATAATTACTTCTTGAGTAATTATATACAACAAGATACAAAATCTCAAGAACTCATAACCAAAAGACTCCAAGACCTGAGAGTACAGAGGACACATAGGACTGACTCTAACTACACCACATGACAGGCTAAATCTCCACCTGAGATTTACTACTGCTCCTGGTGCTACTGCTGCTGGGACTGGTCACATGTAGACCTGTTCCTCCGTCCTCGACGTCCACCTAAAAAGTTGAAGTCTACGGGGTGAGACAATTGTACATAATTATCCCAGCGAGAGTTATAACTCTCCGCCAGAAGCTTTATTATAATATCAAAGAATAACTTAAGCAGTAAAATCTTACAAAGTATTCAATAGCAGATACAGTTGTATACAAGAGCTCAACATTTATCAAGCATGAAGAACATATGCACTATACAGTGTAACATCAATCAATTAGCTCATAGTTACCTTTAACAGGTATACTACGCTGTAGATTATGTTTTTCAAACATTCTTATTATTATGCCCTGTGGAGATGAGGTTTACCACTCATACCCCAACCAATCACTGTTAAGTGCCTTAGTATCATACTAGGTCATCGAAAGAGTCGGATTCTCATGACCTTCACCTTCCTCAGTCAGTAAGAGGATCACTTGTAGGACATCTTGTGTCTCTACTATTATAGCGCACCAGGGTAATCTGGTCCTTCGCTATTTTAGAGTTACAGTGGCGTTCTGTACTCTCTTCGTCATCAGGATATTTCATGTTTATCTTTACTGATACGGATATCTATGTTTTCCTCGTCATCAGGAGGTTTTATGTTTAACATCCACTGATACGGTATGAGTTTTGTAGTGAAGGATTGATGGATTATACATCTACATCAAATTCCTACACTAGGATGTAAGGTTCTACACATCCATATACCCCACATATTCAATAGTATGTGATCTAGGAGTTCCCTTGGGAAAACCCATTTCACCATCATTTGATCTCTGACAATGATGGATCTATGATCAGGGCTCTACATTTCACTTGATTAGTTAGGTACATTCAGTATTCTTTTAACATCATACATTGTTCTTCAAACAATAACAGTAGCACAACAGCTATGAAAGTAGAATACTAAATGTAACAAACCTAACTCACATCAATCATCATTTCTCAGTATACTCATCACAAGTCATCTCTAAAGCATGACCTTGATGGTATTCATGGCTCTTTCAGCCCATTAAAACATAGGATGCCACTGACAAGGCATCAAGATATTTTACTATTCATAAAGCTAACAACATGCTTTCAATGAATATAGTATCATCATCCATACCTGGATATGATCACCTTCATATCAGAACCTGCATGGTTAATTCAACTGATAAAGGTAATTCAAAACAAGAATATACTTTCCACTCTTGTCATAAGAGCTAAGTGCTCTGATTCTCATCAATTAGAGTTTGCTACTCATATTGCATGTCATCACCCTTGAATTAGGGTTTACTATTCACATCACATGTCATTACCCTTGAATTAGGGTTTACTAATCACATTATGGTGAATTGAACTCATAACATCATCATGTATGAGGAACATCATCATTGATGCTCTCAGATTAGTTTAAGATTCATCATTTATCATAATTAGGGTTCCATGATCTCACATAGGTGGATCATACCCTAATCATGCACATTCATGTGTATTGAAGGTACTTTACTTGAATTTCCATCATAAAAGGGTACTTTCTCTTTCTTAAGATACTTTCTCTCTCCTCATACTTGTAGATGGTGATAACACCAATCTAGATCAGGTTGGGTTAAGTCCACTTTGATTAACATAGACCAAATCACCACTATTGAGTGATTAGGGTTTGATTAGAATAAGGTTTCACTCAATTGAACCTTTCAAGGGTATTATGGTAAATTACACATTGATCATCATCATGGTTTAATTTACTAACCACTTGACCCTTAATGTATTTTGGTATCATTAGGGTTTAGGTTGAACAACTATTAAACCATTTAAGCCTTCAAGGCATTAGGCAGACTTAACTTCAAAAGTCTCCAATAGGTTTCACACCTTCAACCTTCAAACGATCCTGAGATCGTATAAGGTTGTAGACTGTTTAAGCTTTGTAGACCATTTAAGGTTTGGTTGACTTCAAGACCGTATAACACTCAAGACCGTTTACCCTCATTCGGTCTTGAGGTCGAATGGTCTCATTCGGTCTTGAGGTCGAATGAACTTATACGGTCTTGAGGTCGAATGACCTTATACGGCCTTGAGGTCGAATGACCTTATACGGTCTTGAGGTCGAATGACCTCAAAAGCTCAAGATCGTATGGACCTCCAAGGTGATTCAAAGGGTAAACACGATTAGGGTTTCCTATCTTGAAGCCTTCAATTGGTCTCAAGCTTGCTAACCACTTATCAATTGAGACAATTAGGGTTAGCCTTAACCAATTGGTCACTCAATTGACCCTCAATTGATATCCAATTAGGGTTGGAGTTGGTTCAATTAAGGTCTATAAACGTTCAACCATCAACACTCAACAATGTGAATCAAATCGAAGTTGAACCCATCAATTGACCTCCAATTGGGCTCAAACTTGGCCCAAACGGTCTTGGGATCGTTTGGATATACTCCAAACGTTTTTTAGACCGTTTGCCCAAGAATTCATCAAAATCTAGATTGATTTGATAGGGGTTGAACCTTAATTAAGTCACAAATCAGCAATTTGATTATTTCAATAACCCATTGTAATTGGGCCCTCAATTGATCAAATTACCTTAACCCTAGACCTCCAAACGGTCTTGGGTTGTCACCAAACGGTCTTGAGACCGTTTGGATGAGTTCCAAACGGTCTTGAGACCGTTTGCCCATCCATCCTTTGGACTCTAGTGAAAATTCATCAAGTTTTGATTTATTGAGTTGATCATTACATCAATACTTAATTGCAATGTAATTTGGTATCTTTGTACCTTCAATTGGTCAACTATACTTGACCCCAGACCTCCATACGGTCTTGGGTGATCCCCAAACGGTCTTGAGACCGTTTGGATGATTCCCCAAACGGTCTTGAGACCGTTTGGGCTAATCAACCCAAAATCCTAAATTAGCTCATTGTGATTTCAGCACTGATTTCAATTAGGGTTTGCCCTAATAAGCAACCTTCAACTCTTAACTCGTTTGGAATTAGTCCATAAAATTTGGTGAGTCATTAATTAACATCATTATTAACAGTAATATCATACGGTAAATGCTTAGTCAACCATCTTATACGGTCTTGAGACCGTTTGCCCAAAAAGGGCAAATTAAGCAGATTGAAAATCAGAACTAAATTCAATTGAATTTGCTAATTGTTTTGCCAATATCTCACGATTAATTTGGAGTTAACCTCTAAAATTTTGTGGGTGATTAACCTACATAATTTTGGACAGGATTCCCATACGGTCAACGCTTGGTCAACGCGTCCATACGGTCTTGAGACCGTATGCCTTCATACGACCTTGAAACCGTTTGCCCATCAAACGGTTTTGCAAACCGTATGGGCAATTGGTTGAGGTCGTATGGTAAAGTGGAAAACCGTGGATAAGCATAGGAAATAATGCCCTCATCTTCTAGATCAATAACAGCAATAGTTCCTCACGGATTTGCTTGCAAGGAAGCAAGGGAAGATAGGGAAGAAGAAGAACTAGCAACTAAAAGCATAGAAAAGATGTATATAACAAAGCATAGGTTTAGAGTTATAAAACCCACCTAAAACTTGATCCTTGAGATCCAAGCTTTCGAGCTCCAAGCCTTTAATGGCGTCCTAGAATCTCCATAGATCGGCCAAGGTGAATCCTCCAAGAAAAGTTGAGAAGAGATGGCTAGAAAGATAGAGCTAAGTGAGCTAGCCATGAATTTGACCTTGAATTCGAGTTTCATCCAAGAATTTAAGAAAACGGAAGGATCCAAACCTACCTTGCACTCCCCTGGTCGTCCTCCTGAGCTCCAGAGCTCTCCTTAGTCGGTTGAGCAAGGAGGAACAGTGAAGGAAATGAAAGAAACATTCCTTTGCTAAGTGAGGAAAAGGGCTTATATACTTGGGGTGGAATTTCAACATAGGCACATAGGTTTTCCTCACTTTCAACTAAGTCCCTCCTTTCTTCTTTGCTCGTCCCTTATTCTTATTTCTAAGGACAACCTTCTTTTAAGGTCAAAAAATGAAGGCAAAGAAGATCAACCTATTACTAAAGCACACACATAAAAGGCTATAGCACTTACACCTTGATTATTAAATCACAAAGGTGTTTTTCATTATATGATTATTCAATTGAAGTGACTTCTTCATCATTTCTTCTCGAAATGATGAAAATATGTTTTAGATGGTGTATTTTACAAGTTGCACCCCTCAAATTGGGTAAATTGCACTTTACTCCAATTTAGGGTTTCAAGCACAGGGATTGCTTCCACAGCTGCACCTTGGTGCTCAAGCTTGGGAAATCCCTCAAACTTTACCATAATCATTATTATGATGTCTCAACATCAGAGGAACATCTCAACATGTGCAAATTGCAAGTTAACCCTTCTAACTGGGTAAATTGCACATAGGTCCCTGTATTACAAAACAATCAATTCAACATTGTTTAAAAGGGACAGAAAAGGAAAAGTATGTTCCTCAGGAACTTAATTACATGCAAAAAGATAATCACCAGTATCTTAATTACATAATTAGGCAAAACACCTAGGGTTAACTCATAACCCAGGTCAGGGATGTTACAAATTATCCACCCCTTACAAGGATTTCGTCCCCGAAATCGATAAAACACATTAAGAGAAAAGGGCAGGATACTTCCTTCTCATCTCATCCTCTAGTTCCCAAGTGGCTTCCAGAGGACTTTCACAAGGCTTATATCTTTCTTCTTTAACTTTTTAATTCTGTTATCAAGGATTGACATCGGTCCTTCCTCATAAGATATATTATCATTCAATTCTACCTCCATAGGTTGTAGAATTGACTCAGTATCAGGGTGA
This sequence comes from Alisma plantago-aquatica, assembly GCA_963693085.1. NCBI lineage: Eukaryota > Viridiplantae > Streptophyta > Magnoliopsida > Alismatales > Alismataceae > Alisma > Alisma plantago-aquatica. The sequence goes on from OY856415.1 coordinate 497,516,167, forward strand.
CATTTCTTTAGCATAGAAATGTGAAACACAGGATGTAGCCTCTGTAACTCTGGTGGCAGCTCTAGTTTATAGGCTACTTTTCGAATCCGTTCAATGATTGGATAAGGCCCCAAAATCTAGGAGCTAACTTCCCTTTCCTTCCAAAACGAAGGACTCCTTTCCAAGACGAGACCTTGAGATACACTCTGTCTCCAACCTGGAACTCTAAGGGTCTACGACGTTTGTCAGCATAAGATTTCTGCCTATCATGTGCAGTCTTAATCTGTTGTTGTATTACTTTAATCTTCTCTCACTACAAAAAACTGGGCCATTATTCACGGGAGAGTCCTGTCACAAACCCCTCTCTACAGGCCCTCAGAAATAGGGACGGTTGAGGGTATGGCCCTCACAAATGGTCCGTGAAGAGAACTCACGTGACAAATACCAGTGGCCCTCACGAATACAATTGTGAGGGACTATTTAGCCTTCATAAATGCATTTTTGAGGGACTATTTAGCCTTCATAAATACATTTTTGAGGGACTATTTAGCCTTCATAAATACATTTTTGAGGGACTATTTAGCCATCATAAATACATTTTTGAGGGACTATTTAGCCTTCATGAATACATTTTTGAGGGACTTGATGGTCCTGGAGAAAAAATTTTTGAGGGGCTATGTGGTCGTCATCAATGCAATTTTGATGGTCAATCTGGACCTTCATCAATATATTTATGAGGGACTACTGTAAATGATTTGGTTATTGATTATTGAATGATTTATTAAATGTTAATTAATTATTACTATAGTGAATATCAAATTTTAAATGAAAACTTTGTATACATAACCTCAAGCAATATTTTTATACTAATTCACATGACAAAATGACACATAAAAATGTTAAATCACCTCAAACCAATTTTTTTTATTGAAGCAAAATATTATCCATACATTGCGTGCTCAACGTTGATATAAATAAAGAGTACATATGGTTTTAAAATTTGAGATTGATGACAATCAACATATCATGCTAGAAACTCTTAAGATCTATAATGTCTCCATATTCCTTCAAATGGTGTGGTGCTCTTCATCAATGTCAGGCCTCATACGGTTAGGTACTTGAATATTCTTCTCCTAAAAATGACAAATCATTATATTAATAGAATTTAAAGTTAATACATAAATCATAGTACAACAAATAACTTACCCTTATATTTCGGTTTTGGTCTACTCCAAGGCGCATTGTCGGTCGAAATGCATCATTAAAAGCAATTCTACCCTATCAATATAAATACAAAAAGGAATCAGAGCGAATGCGAAGTAGAGAAAAATGTAAGTGAACCAACATAGCAGCAACATGCACCCGTAAACTAAAATTATGGTTGAGCTCAGTAACTAATACATAATTAGAAAAACTCAGTGGGTTAGTTAAATAGTACATGCCTATATCTCTGTTGACTGCACTTAGTTTCTTTCATAAGTGAGATGCATCTACACATACAAAAAGAGGACGATCCTCTCATGATTAACCACATGAACATTATTTTGCAGAAAAACTTCACATTATTGATGAGCATGAATAAAACTCTATCTATACACAAGCCTATATCTCATTCCAACTTCCATGCAGTTGGATCGTAGAGTTTAAACATTAGAACAGACTCCAGTAGACAATTTAACATTAGAACCTCAATTACTGCAGCAAGTTTCTACTTCCACTCTAGCAACCACCCCCTCTCTCCCTCCACAACCTCTTAACACCTACACATTCTACTCTTGAACCATCTTTAGCATAGCAGCAAGCTGATGCTTCCACATCAGCCAACAACCACCCCAAGAAACCACCTCCACATCAACAACATGCTACTACTTCCTCCCATCTCCTAGAAACCACCTACAAATCTACATACCACCCAATCTTCCATCATAACATCATCATCTCCTAGCAGCATGCTACTGCACGCCACCACCAGCCCACACCATCAGCCACCACCAACAGCCCGCACCATCAGCCACCACCAACACCTACACATCAGCACTCCCACCCACCAGCCAACACCACCACCACCATCCAACATCCACCACCACCACCATCCAACATCCACCACCATCAATCCTAAGGGTTTTTGGAAACCAAAGGGAGGCTGCAGCTTTATCCTCAATTGAGATGTTAATTGAGAAGTTAAAGGAATTTCACAACCACGAGCTATGAGGATAAGATATGAAGATTAATAATATGTAGTAGGAATTGCACAACCACGAGGACAACATAACATACCTAGAAGAGTTGAGACCTAACGAACTTGTATCATCAGTGTGCTTACATATATTCGAGATATTAGCAGCATGAAGTATATGAAGAAACTGACTAGGTTTCCTGAGAGAGTTTCTTGAGAAATTTGACCCCACCCCACCCTTTAGAGAACACCATCAACCAGCCTCTCATCATCTCTTACACCCACCCTTTTGTCATAGACTCAAATGCAGTGCCACTTCCACACCTTATCTATAGCCAAGCAGCAGATGTACTAAAAATTTGAGGATATATTTCTGAAGATCTATGCCTCTTAGAACTAAAAGGGAGTTTTGTAGCAAATGTAGCATTTAGCTATCCTGGTATGTAGCTTCCATATGGGACCATCACTATTTCTAGCAGGGCACACAAAGATTTGGAATAGTTCAAGAACATATAAGATTTGGAATAGTTCAAGAACCAGGCAGTTCCTTGACTGGACAAGCAGGGGACAAGGGCATCTGGAGCAGAAATAGTAGGCAATAACATTATTCATCATCACAATTACTGCCATCTTTAATTTGAATTGATAACTATAGGAGAATCAGGGACAACAGAATTAACATGAAGAAAATGAAACAACAGTAAGAGGAAGACAAGTACGAATTGGTGAGAGAAAATGGGATAAAAAGAGCATGCAAATGGTAGAAGTTCTGTAGGAAGAAGTCAGAATAAGACAAACCAAGGGCAGTAATAGGATATTGAAAGAGGAAGAATCAACAAAACAAAATAAAAAATAGCAGTAGCAGGTGCTGAATTAGAAAATATAGAGGAAGGAATAGGTCAGTGAAAATAAATGGAAACATGCAAACAACAGTGGCTAAGAGAGGAGATTTAGGAGGAAGAAATCGGAAAAAGAAAATTAGATATGTAAATAGTAGTAGTAGATTTCGTAGCAGGATGTATAGGACAAATTTGAAAAAGAAAATATGCACATGCTTGCATAGTAGTAGGAGGGAATATAGGATGAATAACTCAGAAAAAACATAGCAGTAGGACGCAGGAATAAGATGCAGGAGAATAGATAAAAAAAGAAAAGATAAAGAAGCAAGAACAATAAAAATATGAAAAAGTAGAAAAAACTTAACAAACAGTGCTATGAGGACATAGCAATTTGGCCCAAATCAATCCTCATTTCCCCAAATCAGACCTGATTTTCCTCAGACCAGACCTAATTTGCCAAAATTTGACCTGATTTACTCTAAATCAGACCTATATCAACCATGCAATGACTGAAGGTGATCTAATTTGACCAAATGTAGACTCGATTCATGCTAGTTTAGCCTTTAAATTGCATAATTTGGGCCTAAAACGTCTTAAACGCCCACTTCATGTAGATAAGCTGAAATGAATTACTTATAGGATTTAAACGCTGATTTCTTGGTGTGAAAGACACCGATGAAGATGTGGTTGGTGTGTTCTGCATTTGAGGATAACTTTGTCGATTATTACCAGAAGAAGGGGACCAACTTTCAACTGCAGCCTTTAATAAAGTGTACATGTTAATATTCTTATGTGTATGAATATTGAAAATAATCTATAGCTGTAATGAGTTACCTGTGGCGCAAAGATCCGTGGATGTCCATTGCCTTGTATGGAAAGCCTGCCTACTCCATTCTCCCTTGAATTGGCTTGTATGGAAAGTCTGCCTACTCCAGTCTCCCTTGAATTGCTTGGTCTAGAAAGTCTTCCTAAGCCATCCCCGCTTGAATTATTTTGGCTGGGAAACATGCCTACATCTGCACCATTACTTGTATTGTCTTGTATGTGAAAAGAACCCACATCCGACCTATTTGTGCCACTTTGCATGTGTAAGACACCTGTAGTATTCTGATTGGGGTATTCAGCTGCACAATCAACATTAATACCGCCATCCTATAACAAATACATCAACAATGTCAAAAAAAAATTATATATTACATTGACATAGACAACTGAATCCGAGTTACCTATGATTGATTATACCAAGTCATTAATTGGGAGACGGAGTTCTTCAATCCATTTACTGTTTCTTCAAGTTCCTTAAGTTTATCCTGAAATAGAAAACAAATTACAAACATCAATCTAATAGACTAGTTGTAACTAATAGTTCAAGTTTAGATTCTCTCCAACATACATCCTTTGCATTGCTTTCCTCAAGAAGCATTTCATATCTTATACGGGCAGCTTTTCCCCTATGTCCTATCTCTTTGTGCCCAATTCCAACACCTCGGATCCTAGTCTTTTTGGAAGGATTTAAAACTTGCAAATAAGCAGCATGTGTTAGATTATCAACACTTCTAGGATCTATTTCTTCTTGGTTTGCTACTTGGTTTTCCACGATATCAGAGATTTCAAGCTGTAATTAGAAAGTATCATAAAAGGAAAGCTTAAATTGAGATATCTAAGCATATGTAGCTTTGTAGACATCATAGGAAAGCAAATATCCATTTTCTAACCACTTGTGGGCTTTTATCGTAAACTTTTTCCAAAAATTTGTTAAGAGGCACAACGGGTTGATCTTCACTGACCTACACATGATAGATAACATAATAATTGTCCATGTTATATGTTCAACTCCTACCAAGAAAGACAAGTGTCCATTATTAATACCATTTCTACCCGATAACAACTCCATGGATTTGATCCTGTGGTATGATCCATCACTTTTTTTGCTCTGTTTGCCTTGTTGATCTCAGAAATTTTCTAAACCATAAGAAACATATAATTAGAAAAAGTAGATAGGTATACATGCAAGTTATATGAAACCATCCTCAATATAAGCAAGCCAATAGCTGGATGTGGAAGAACATCCTCAATATAAGAGATAGATATCTCTATAATGTCCAATTCCACATTGGAAAGGGGACTGATGTGAAGTGTGGAGTGTGGAAGCTCCCTGAGATCAGAGAAATTGAGCAGAATCAAAAAATCTGCAGCAGCGTTGAAGTACACCTGTTGCTGGAACAGAAATGAAGTACACCTGCTAAAGAACAGAAATGAAGCTCTTCTTGCTACTCTTATCATTTATCACATATGGATACATAGAAACAGATGTGTTTTTGAAGACAGTAGAAACAAATGTGTCTTTATAGATGTATAAAATGCGCATTCAAAGAGATTTATGGCCAGTAGATGCAGGTGACCGCTATTACTTGCCTCCAGCATCTTACACCATGACTAATGCGCAGAAAGATAAGTCCCTATCTGTGTTAGAAAAGTTGAAAGTTCCTGATGGCTATTCTTCTAACATATCTAGGTGTGTTAGCAAATCTGATAGAAAACTTGTTGGGCTGAAAAGTCATGATTGTCATGTTCTTATGCATCAACTTCTACCTGTTTCCTTGAGACATTGCATAAGCTTAGATGTGTACAAGCCTATTGCTAATTTGTGCTCATTTTTCAACAAGCTTTGCTCTAACATTATTGATGTGGAGGAATTCAAAGAATTGGAACAAGAAATTGTTGTCACTCTTTGCCAGTTGGAGAGAATCTTCCCTCCTTCTTTCTTCACCATCATGATGCATTTGCCCATTCATTTAGCTTATGAAGCCAGGCAAGCCGGATCTGTACGAACTAGGTGGATGTACCCAATAGAGAGATACTTGAAGAAATTGAAGAAGTATGTAAGAAACAAAGCTAAACCGGCTGGTTGTATTGCTAGTTGCTATTTAGCTGAAGAAAGTTTGACATTTTGTGGTAGGTACTTGCATAATTTTGAGACAAAAATGATCCGCACTCCTCATAATGTTGATGGATCTCCAATTAGAGTTGGAGTGTCAAGAAATTTCGACATCCACACTTTGGAACAAGCCCATCGTTATGTCCTTTTCAATAAAGAGGAATTGGATGTTTACAGAAGGTAAGATTTAATTACGTCCTAAAATTCTTGCTGGTATTTGTATATATGTTGTACATTAATTTAGACACTTCTTATAAAGCAGTGAACACATGTGTATTCTTCAAGATATGGAACCCAACATTGCCCCACGGACCCTAGAAACAAAACATGCAAAGGAGTTCTCTAAGTGGTTGAAAGAGCATGTAAGTCTCAAACATAAATATTGTTGTCACTCTTAATGTTCAAGTTAGTGTAGATTACATTAATGTTTTACTTTTTTATGAAGGTAATGCAAATGCGAGAGATTAGGCCGAACAGTATTAGCGATGATTTGAGATGGTTATCCCAAGGCCCTTATGTTGAGGGAATGTCTTATGAAGGATTTTTGGTCAATGGATATCGTTTCCGTTCAAAGCCCATTGAAAGTACATGTACTACACAAAATAGTGGAGTGTATTTGTGTGCTGACACTTCAAGTTATTCAAGTGGTAGAGATCGAAATCCTATAAATGCTGAAGTCACGTACTATGGCTACTTAGAGGAGGTTATTGAGCTAACTTATGGTCCAGGAATCAAAGTTCCGTTATTCAGATGTTCTTGGTATGATGAAAGCACTTCTAACGGGTTGCGAATTGATGAGTATGGGTTCACACAAATCAACACTTCAAGGATAAAAAAAAAGGAGGAACCATTTATCCTGGCTTCTCAAGCATTGCAATGCTTTTATGTGAAGGATCCTAATGATGATGATTGGTGCACAGTGCTAAAGCATCCTCCTAAAGATTATTCTGAAGTACCTCTTATTGAGAATTGTTTGACTGGTTTACAATCTGATGGTGGTGTAACTAGTGATGTGTCTTGGATGAGGAGTGACACCGGGGGATCTTTTGTTGATAGAACTAAAAAAAAGAATGATGGGGCTAATGTTTAGTTCATTAATCTGTCTATTTTGTTTGCAAGTCTAGAATAATTTACTTGGGGAATATGTTGTATTGCATTTTTTGGCAAACTGTTACTATATGGCATATTCTTTGCAATTTATTTAGTCTTGTTTCATATACCAGCAAGTAGGACATCCTTATTCTTTTTTGGGATATGAAACCAAGGTACTCTACAAGTTATATATTTTTCAAATGCTGAATATTCATATGTTGGTGTCTCATATTCTCCGCAATTTATTTGTTTTTCAAATGTAGCTACTACTTTTGTTACTGACATTTCTGCACTAATAATCTAATTTTTTTTCCTTGTCAATTGAAGGATGGCAGGAAGAAGATTCACTAGATCTAGTTGTAACAACACACCCAGTCAACCTATTGCTGTCCCTCCATCCACAATTGAAGAAAATTGTGAGGATGAACCTACTCTACTGTCCAACAATATTGAAAATGATGTAATAGTTGAAGAAAATGTTGAGGATGAACAGGAGAATAGGAAGTATGGACGTGGGCCTACAAGTGAGCAAAGCCTACTTCCTAGGCAAGGGCAACCACGTCACAAGGTCCAATGGGATGATGAAGGAAATGCTATTGGGGAGAATGGTGCCAAATTGAATCGTTATTGTCATATGCTAGCAAGGAAACCACACATATGGCATCTAGACTTGAAGTGGAACGAACAACCAGAACAAGCTTTTGCAGATAGAAAATCCTTTATTGAGGTAATCTTTTTCATAAAAAGACCAACAAATTGTATGATTGTTATATCTAAAGTAATATTTTCTATATTTTTGTAGAAATACTTTGATTTAGGCAGTCACCCTAATGCATGGAATCACATTGATGAACACATTAGCAAAGGGATATCAGTGTGGAGGGCACGTGTAAAGAAAGATTACTATGAAAAGTACAAGATTGAACCAGAATTGATGATGAAGAAAGTTGAGAAAAATGCTTCCATAGATATGGACCGGTTTAAAAATCTTGTTAAAGAATGGGGAACCGAGAAGTCTAAGGTATAATGGTTTCATATAACTTTTTTTTTTATCAATAAGCGCGTTTCTCTTTCATTACTCACAAAATTTACGCGAAGAGATAGAAAAACATTTAAAAATTTAATGGATTTAATCGACTTTTGCTAAGGGTTGTTTTCTTAATCTAATGCGAGATCGGACGGCTCAGAATCCTTGATGGACTCGGGTCCATCGATCGGACGACTCGCGGTCGTCTTCCACCTCTAGTCGAATAAGGAAACAGGTCTCTTGTTTTAGATTTTTCAAATCGGTATATCTCGAGTTCTACTCGATGATTTTTGCTCAAATAAGTTGCGGTGGATTCCTTGCGAGTTTCCGCTCTGGATTATCCCAAAAAGTTTGGGATTAGTCGCGTTTTTGAGAAACGCCTAAGTTGGCCGCCGACCTCCTTACTTTGCTCCTACCTAAACCCTAACCTAGGGCATGTTGTCTATATATATCCCAACCCTCGCAACCGCCATCACCTTACCAACCTGCTCGTGCCCTCAATTTGACGTTTTGTGGACGAACGGACCCCCAACAGGCCGTCAAAGACCTCTGGCTTGCGGCGCCTCTCGTGCTCTGCTCCGTTGACCTCGTTTCAAATTGAAGGTACGATTTAGTTCGTCTCTTGTTTGGCTTTCCAACGCATATCTTCGTGTCGAGTTTGGTGCTCTAGGGAATAATCGCCCAAACCTCCGCGTGAAGCTGCTTGCTTCACCCGTCGGGCGGGCTGGAGAAGACGACTTCATCGTTTTCCCTTTTTGCCCTTGTTCACTTGCTTTTCCTGTGTTTCGCGCGAGGGTGTTGTCGTCTTTTTCCTTCTGATTCGTCCGCCTGACCTGACCGCACGGCCGATAGCGAGCGACCGCGAGGCGCGGGTCACCGCTGCTGAGCGCTCGCCACCGCTCGGCCCATCCGGCCTTGCCTACGTGGCAGGCTGTGATAGGTTGAGATAAAACTTTTTCTATAAATTAATCTGCTGGTCAAAAATTAAAAGTAGATAGTGTTTTGAAATCAGGAAGACGAGATCTATCCAATAAAAATAGTTTTTAGTCGTGATTTTGATGTTTGTAAAAACGTAATTTTTAGAATAGATTAATTAACTTAAACTCACTAAGATTAACCGTAAAAGTCCATAAATACAATATTATATGTTATTTTGATCAGAAAATTTTGGAAAAATATTCGTTGGAATAAGAAAAATAAGATCTAACTAATGGTATGGTTTTTGTCACCAGAATATGATGTTTTAAAATGGTGATTTAATGGATCTAAATAAATAAGATAAAAACTTGTATAAATCATAACTAATTATATATAAGTCAGAAAAATATAATAAAATTTGTGTTAGACTCGTAATAACATAACCTAAAATATGGAATAGTTTTCATAACCTAATTTACACATATATAAAAAGGTAGTTTTTAGAGTTTGGTCTTTATGTATGAAATTGACATAAAATTGATATATGTGTTTAATAGGCTCTTTGGTGACCTAGTTTTGGATCCAGAAGTGCTTAGGACCTATAGGACTTTGATACTAAGGTATGTTGTATCCCCTATTCATCCACATTGAGCAATGCACCTACTTTATCATTCTTTTTGACTTTTGCCTATACACATGTCTATTCTTTTGTTATCATAGTTCATGTGAACTATCCTGGTTATTGTGATCTTGGATAATTTCTTGGAATATTTTGTTGAGATATGGAAACATGATGATATTGTTGATGGTATCTACCATTGTATTGTGGAAACTTATTGATGTTTCATATGTTGACCATTGTGGAAAATCTTATTTGATGTTTGACTATACTTTCCTACTTGCCTCTACATTTTCCTGCTATGTGATTCAGTAACCCTAGAGTAGTATAATTGCATTGGTTTTGTCTCATTATAATTTGTGGCAATATTGTGATATTTTGGATGGTGGATGTGTGATTCCCCATTCCCGGGCAGGATGTGTGATTCCTGGCCCATATTATATGTATAAGATGGTGGATGTGTGATTCCCCATGCCAGGGCAAGATGTGTGATTCTTGGCCCATGTCTCACTAGGTTCAAGATGTGTGATTCTTGACTGCCTTTGTCTTTTATAATATTCTAGTGTTATGCTTATCTCACATGTATGCAGGATATTGGTCATGATATGTGCATGTGGCATTTCTTTATTGTTTACATATGGAAAGTATCTCTTTTGTTAAGAATCTTATCTATTATGCCCGTGTGGGTAGTCCTATTCTTTTGCATGGGAAGCATTCATACTTGATGTCCTTAATGTCATATATTGCTCAAGGTTTTCTTTAGAATACACATACCAGCTTTTGCTGATATATTTCTCTTTTCTTCTTCTTTTGTCGGGGTATGCTTCCAACCCCAGATTTAGATCGAGGAGAGTGAACTTCACAACAACCTTGTAGCTGATCTTCGGGAGGCTTGAAGAGGTGGTTAGATGACCCTCGGCTTAGTCCTTGGATTTATGTTTAGTTTTCCTTTAGAATACCTTATGTGGTGAAGAGTTGTATCAAGCTTTGTAAATTGTTAGATAAAATTTCTTTTTCCGCTGCTATTCATTGTGTAATGATACAAACATGTTGAATGAATTGATTTCCATCCCTTTGGCGAAAAATTTTACGTGGTGTTTGTTTTAAGGGATGAGGTCTTTTCTTTCTAGTAGAGGAGTGGTTTCACTTCTTTACATATGTAATTTTAGAAGCACAAAAGGATACAACTCACTAGCAAATATGCATACCAAAATATGATTACCTCTAAGAAACTCAAGGTTGTTTCAAAAGATATACAACTATAAAGATGTAAAAATTTGAGCACTACAAAAGAAAATTAGATCACAACTAAGACATTTAAAGAGATCATCATCAAGCATAGAAAATCAAACTAGATAATTGCAAGATATAGATATACCAATTTTTATATAAAAATCATAAAAATATAGAGTTGTGTGCAAGATAAGCAATATAAAGAATGGCAATATGCACATTATATAGTCACTAAGGGGAATGCCATAGAATAAACTATTGGTTGAGAAAATCTAGTTGAAAGGGATATCATCCAAAAATCCATCTGTGTATTATGTGCACAATCTTAGTGGTCGAGTTTTTAGGTTGAACTTCTCAGTCGACAACAAATATTGTCAGCACCCATTGGTTCTCACTGTTGAGTTTCCTCAGGACAAACTCGACCTACAACAACTGTTGTAAAAAAGCACATTTATTTCAGAAAATCATATCTATAGGAACGATAAAAATATAAACCATACCCAAACATGTATAAGCAAGTTAATAATACACTATGGAAGCATCACGAACAATTTTTGAGCAAGAAAGTGATGAGAAACACAACATACCAAATTTGACTCAAAAACCACATGTATAGTCTAACTTGGAAAAAGCACACTATGATTGGATATGAGCAAGAATAACATTGCCTTTGTTCTTACCATTTCTTTTCCACTATTTGCCAACCCATATACATCTCACCTTTCTTCTTTTTTGTGGATTGAGAAAACAATTTACAAATCAATACCTCATGTCAATCCATTTTCAAGTGACCTACAAGAAGAAAGATGAAATGGTCTCCAATCATATTTTTGGGTTCAGAGGGGTTAGCTTAGTAGCCCAAGTCCTATTACTCTTGGGTGCTTTTCAAAAAGGACAATATGTGGAATAATGACCATTTTATTTCAATGATTACATGATCTCATAGTGTTAAAACTGGAGGATTCTTCATTAGAAATTGAAGGTCCTTTGTCTTTGTGTTCCTTTGGCTAATATCAAGTTCAATACTATCTCTACCCATTTATTTAGTAGTATGAGTTAGGATTTGATTAAGATTCCTATTATCATATAAGAATATTTGCATAGAGAATCTCAAACTATGATTATCACACATATGGGAAGTAATGGTAGAAGATAATTGATTGATATCATCTATAGCATGGAAAAGATCAATTTCTAAGCAAAGAGCTTTCATCATATAATAATGTTTTTCAATTTGAAGAGAAGCAAAATTGTTCACTCTATTAGTAGAACTAGAAAAATATTCAAGGACATTGATTTTAGCAAGCAAGGAAGCATTTTCTTTTATAATCAAAGCAATCTTAGAAATAAAAATACTATATTTCTATTCCATTCTTTGGAATACAAATCTTTGTCCTCTTTTTCAGTTTTAATAACATTAATATCAAGCATGAAAGAATTCACAATTTTAGTATGCTCTTTCATTAGAACTAGGCATAAGAGGTTGATCTTCTAAAAACCTAATCTTATCAAGAAAGGTAGCAATTTCAAGTTTAAGAGGAGCCATTTGACTAAGACAATCATTATTTTCAATCTCAACACTACTGAATTTCAGTTCTAGTTCTAGATAAAACTTTTTGAGACCATTAACATCATATTGCAAGCAAATGTTAGCATGGTCAAGACCATACTTTTCTTTATGCAACTTATCAATTATCTTAGCAAAGTTTTTTCTTTTATGCTTAGTGGACTTGAGAGAGGTACAAATGGCAAGAACGACTTCAATAAAATATTCTTTATTAGATGAAGAGATTAAATTTACCTCATTTAAGTCTTCAGTTGAACTTACCATGAGGAAACAATGGCATGTTCCATCTTCACATCCACTAGATCTTCCACTAGTTCTTTTATTTGTGGTGTGGAGCCTTTGTGATCTTTCTCTCTTGTCCTCCTTTATTTTCATTTGTTCCCTTATCTTTCTCTATTTGAAGGAGTGTCTTTCCTCTTGATAGTTTCCCTTCTTCTCCTACTTGTGCAAGTATTTCTTGGAGAAGATCCACTCTGATATCACTTGTTTGATCAATGTGGGGTTTAGGGGGGGTGAATGTATCTAAAAACGCTTAAGTAAAATTCATAAGACCTTCAAGATATTTGTAAGATAATATGGAAAATATGAACTTTGAGTGCAACTAAAGATACATAGAAAGGGAGAGAGAGTTTGAAAAAGTACAAGACCACAAGCCACACATAGTGGTTCCAAAATCCAAACTAGGAGAGTGTACATCCACTACCTAGAGAGGTCAACCACTAGGATTTTTCAACCATGTCTCACTCTTTGTAATCCATTATAAGAGTACAAAATATGACCTTCCTTTTCCAAGACAGGGACACCTACCCTCCCCTTTGAGAATAAGGGAGCGAATAACCTTAGAATAAACTTACCGATTGATGCAACCCTATTTTAGGGCTCCATCTTATGCCATTTTATATTTTATTCACATCTAAACATAGTAGAATGTAAGTTAAATTCCCCAATGTGAGTATTATTATCAAATTCACTTATGGACGTTCTTTGCATTATTTTCAGGCACTTGGACCATGATTCAGATGGATGAGAGAAAAGGAAGGAGTTCTAGGGTTCCTCCTCTCATGGAGGGGTCCAAAGAAGGCCCCAAAACTCCCTCAACCTACCGCTAATGGCCAAGATTTGACATCAACCAAAGAAGTCCATTGATGATTAAGATTGAAGTTAATTTTTCCACTAAAGACCCTAACAAGGTCGTGGTGCCAAGGGATGTCTGTGATGGATAATGCATAAGTTACAGAGAAATTCCCAAGATTTTCAAGCTACATCAACTTAGCCACCACAGTCGTGCTACCTAGCACGATTATGCCATGAAGCCCCCAAAACGGCCGTGCTACCCAGTACAGATGTGCTAGCTAAAAACAGAACAAGCATGCTAGAGGGAACGACCTCCTCTCCAACTCCACCACCATGGTTGTGCTACCCAACACAGTCGTTCTACCTAGCCTTCACCACGGTTGTGCTGCTTAACACGACCATACTACCAACCTCCATTTCACCACTTCAACCTGTGATTTTTTCACTTTCTTAGAACGACCATTCCCCACCACTACAGCTGTTCTCACCTCCACCCACCACGGTCGTGCTTCCCAGCACGGTTGTGCTACCACCTAAAACCTATCATTTTCTACACTATTTTTCCAACAATACTCCTACTTACCCTAGTGCTTACATCACCACCTATAATATACATGGGTGGCAGCCACATCACTAGGTTACCTTCCATTACTCCTATACACCCACTCTAGATCATTCATTGCACTTCCCTTGCATTTATGCTCTCCACCCACCATATCCACCTCATTTCCACCATAGAAACCTAGATTTCTAGGTTTTCTACCATAACCCCCTCCATTTTCATGTGCATCATCCACATTGGAGGAAGGAGGTCCCCCTAAAAAAGCTAGGAGGTGAAGAAAGAAGATCTATTGCAAGCTCCATGGAGTCATATCCCCTTCTTCCCCTTTCTTTTGCCTTTTCTTTGATTATGTCTAGCTAAGCCCCTAGTGGTGGGTTGTTTGGGGTGAAAATGTGACTTTGATACAATGTTGGGGGAGAATAATTTGTAATAAATATAATTTCATTCTATAATGATTACCTTTACTTATATCTCATTTCCCATTATCTTGCATGTGATTTTCTCTCTTAAACTTAAATTGCTTGCTTTGTGATGTTTGATGACACTTAGCTTCTAGGAGGAATTGTAGTGTATGTGGCAATCTTAGGAATGGCTCCTAGGTCCAATTAGTGGATCCCTAGCTAGCCCCCTTTGTTCCTACATACATATACCTACTTATACAAGTGAGTGTGAGATCTAAGTGACTAGTGTAAGTGTGATTAGTGCAATTTCCTAGAGCTTCCTAAAGGCTAGATGGCTAGTAGCATGAGGTGAAAAACCCTCATCTCTACTCTCATTCCCACCCTTAACTCTCAATGACCCTAATATCACTTACCCTAGAGACCTAGACTTGACAAGTCCTACTAGAATTACACCTAATCCTAGTTCTCTAACTAGTAGTATAGGGTACATTCTAATAGCACTTGAATTTTTATAATTGCATGCCATGTTGACATCCCCCAAATAATATCAAATCACATTCCCAAACGGCCCACCTACCAGATTCATCGCTTGAAACCCATATTAATCTTCTTAGCTTGTTCATGCTAATCTAGTTTAGTTACTTTTGCTCATTCTAATTAAATTCTTAGTCTTGTTCCTTAGGGTTAACTTAGGTTCTTGCTCTCTCCGGTGGTTAACTTAGCTCTTAGTTGCTAATTTCTCTACTAGTGTAGTATAGTTAACCTTTTCTCTTGTTTAGCTAATTGTTTAATCTAGTTCCTTAGGATTTCTTGCCTATGATTATTTAGGGTTTGTGATAACTTAGATTTCATATTGACTTTACTTGCCTGTTCACTTAGTTTAACAATCAAAACAACCAATCAACCCTTCAACCCTAGTCTCTGCTCTAGAAACGTAGCCAACACTAACTTAGCTCTAGTGCCCCTTCTTTCCCTGAGGATTGACCCCTACACTTGCCTATCACATATACTCTAATAGTACCCCGTGCGCTTGTGGTGACCTATTTAGTGTTGTGATCGAGTCTTGTTATTTTTTTTTATAAATATTGAAAGATCTCAAGTGTATTCCGAACTCATGGGCCGCATCTAGTTGAATCTAATCAGTTAGTGTGTATGCCTCTGGCTCAAATCACACCAAGATTTCTGGCATCGTTGCAGGGGATAGAGGCACTTGACCAAGCTAGTTAGTGTAGCTTAGCCTTTCCTATTTCCCTCATCATTGGTATTCATTATTCTTTGTCCACTATTACATATTGCCACTCTAACTTGGTTTCTTATTGTTTGTTTGTGTATTGTGTTGGTGATAGCTATTCATGCACCATACACATTCTACTTGTACCGACTTAGTGTTGTATGACCCCGAGATAGGTAGTTGGAGACGCCAAAGCCGCAACAACCAACATAGAGAAATCGAGATGGGTGACTACATGGCAAACAACAACCCTCATGGGAATGCTCAACCACCTCCACCGCATACCAACCACCCCCTTCATGAGTATTTCACCCTGGGGAACTACAATTCTCCCATTGCCACCCTTGTTGACCAAATGTCGGGTCAACAATTCTCCATTCCACCTGCACTCCTTGGACTTCTCCGTACTTACTATGGGATGGAAAATGAAAATCCCTAACATCACATCGATGCCTTCCTTGAGACTTGTTCCACCTTCCACACCCCGCTGCTACTGATGACTCCATTAAGAGGACTCTCTTCTTTTTCTCTCTTATGGAAAAGGATAAAGAATGGTACATTTCAAAAGTGGAGCTAGTGACTTGGAATGCTGTCAAAAATTAGTTTCTCAAGAAGTTGTTTCCAATTGCCAAGCTGACTCAGATGAGAAGATGTATCACTACCTTTTCCCAAAAGGAAAATGAACCTTTCCACGAGGCGGGGAAAGGTTCCAAAAGCTCCATCGTGACATCCCCTATCACAAGGTACCATTGTGGCAGCTAGTCCAATCCTTCTACACCGGGATTGAAGAGTTAAGCCAGAACAATGTTGATACATCATGTAGAGGCACATTCATGGAGAAGCCACCCGAGGAGTCATGGCCATTGTTTGAACATCTTGTTGAAAATTCTTGCCATTGAGTTTCTACTTAAGGGGAATATTGCAACCGGAACTACATCCCTCCACCTCCTCCCATAGCTCTAGCCCACACCATTGCCAACCTCGACATGATGAAGATGATGGAAGACATGATGAATATGATGAAGAGCCAAGATGGTGGTTCTTCTAGTCAATCCACCATGGCGGTTGAAGCTGAAGAAGAGGAAGTTCATGCTTTTCACTTTTTTAGCAACCAAAACAATAAAGGTCCTATGTCTAGTACTTACACTCCCGAGTGGAGAAATCATCCTAATTTTTCATGGAAACAACAAAATGAAGATGGTAAAGGACAAGGGCAGCCAAGGCCATGATATAGCTCCAAGTTTGAAGATGAAGTGCTTCGAAGGTTAAGAAGTTTAGATGAGGTGAAGAAAGATGTATTCTCACATGGGTAGTCCAACAGCCGTTTTGAGAAAAAAATGGACCAAATATCTCTTTCACTTGCTAGGAGGGAGGAAGGAAGCCTACCATCCCAACCAATGTCAAATCTAAACAATGATGCTACTTTCCTAGGAAATGCTCAAAGTGCATATGATCCACTTTCAAATCAAGAACCACCAAATCCTTATGCCCCACCACCTATGTGACATCCCGCTATCACATAGACAATGAAATGCCACGCGAAAATGTGCAGAACATCCATAAACGACATGTTACCAGAAATATAGGTTAATTAAAACTGATTGCGAAAAGCAGATAAATAAAGAAACTATTACATCCAGATCATTATCCTGCAAGGAAACATGTTATATAAACATACATAAACCTTGATACGTGTCCATAGTTCATAGGATCCAACTGTCACATAGGTACAAACAGTTCACCACCTGTTCATATACAGAACAGGCCATACCATGCCAACAATAGGATAAACAAGCTACATTAGTTATACATTGTGAAACGTCATCAAAACACCTCCAAGGACCTAAGAGTACATGGATGACTCTAGGACTCTACTACAAATGGCATTTTCTTCTTCTTCTTCTTCCTTCTCTTTGGCCATGGTGGTTACAAGTTGTTCTTCTTTGTGTTGGCCGAAGGTGGTGCCTTGGAGCTTGGAGCTTGGTGCTAGAAGCTCAGAGCTTTAGAGCTTGAGGCAGGTTACATAACTCCTAACCCTAGCTATACTACTTCTTTTTCATGTTGCATGCTATATGTTCTATCTTGATTGGCCATGTCATCTTTTATCAATGCTTCTTCCTTTAATGGTTATAAGGTTGCTTTAGATATACCCTGGACTTTGTGGAGATTGTTATCTTGGGTTGCCTTGGGTTGGCCAAACCATGGATGTGGAGTTCCTTAGAAAAAAACCCTCTCTCACTTAGTTGTTGAGAGGTGAGCTTAGGGTCTCCAAATCCAATGGTGAGTTGAGCTTTGGTTGATATGATATGATGGACCTCCTTGGTGCCCGATAGATGATGGAAGTTGTGCAATACCCCTCTTTCACTTAATTGTCTTGAGAGGTGAGCTAACTCTCTTGAACTTTTAGGGCTTCTTGGTGGCAGTCTTGAGGTTGAAGATGACCAACCCGTCATGGTCATTGAACCCTTACACGATACCCTTATGATGTTTTCTACCCGATATCCCTCTTCTAGGGCTGAGCCTTGGGCGATATGTAAGTGGTGTTTTGTTGACCCTTTGACCAATATGGACCATTACCCTAGATGGTGTTGTTGGGCGTTATGCCTTTAGCCAATATAATGCTTGGTAGACATCCTTTCTTGGTTCCTTAATCAATAGAGGGTCCCAAACCCTAGCTTGAACAATAGACCACCTTGGGCGATATGGAAGCTTCTTGGGCGCCATGGTGGGCAGCCCATGATATCGCTCGATGGATGGCAGTAGTGTGCCATGGGTGATAGGGCTTTGGGATTTATGGTCTTGATGATTGCCTGATATGGAAACCCTAACCCTAGCTTAGGCGATAGAGTGTCTTGGCCAATAGAGTGTCTGGGTTGATAGAGTGGAGGTGCTGCCTGATACACCTTGCACATGGTTGCACGATACACCCTGCACCTTGTTGCATGATACACCCTACACCTAGTTGCATGATACACCCTACACCTAGTTGCACGATACACCCTGCACCTGGATGCACGACACACCTTTGGTTCTAGTCTGTCTGTTACCCCTTGTGCATGGGTGCACGTTATGCTTGTGGCCGATATGTGCAGCCAGTGCCCTAAGGTTTTGGTGCCCTAACCGTTAGCATTTTAGGTGAGGGATATGACCCTAGCCGATATCCCTTGGGTGAGGGATAGTGCTACCCACCACACCTTTAGTGAGGGAAGGAGACACCTTTGGTGAGGGATGCGCTAGCCCGAAAACCCTAGTTGATGAGATATGAAAGATAGGTTGTGACCAGTGACATGTTTGTTACCTAAGGTTGATGTTAAGTGAGATGATAAGATCATGGTTGTGTAACCTTTAAGGATGTATCCTTAGGGGTGGTTGTGTTCATGATTTCATGAGAGATAGGGCATGGTGGATGCTCATGATTTGGTAACTTTAATATGAGTTTATTGGCTTACCATCTACAACTTTATGCTTCATGTGTTCATAATAATGAATGTTGTTTCAAATCACATCCACCCAAAATCTTAATGGCATGATAATCATAACATGTTATCTAAAGATCTATGTTTGGTGATCAAGTTATCTCTCTTGATATGCATACTAACCATGCAGGTGTTATCAAATGAATTCGTAGCCAGGTAAGAGTTGTGAGGGTATATGTGTTTTGTATAACACTGAATAATGATACTCCTTGTTGATGAGATAACATGTATTGTCAGTATGATGAGAAAGGTCTGGTGACCTGATAAAGGCTGAGTGCTTATTTGAGGTGTTATCCTCTATGATGAGATAATGGATTGATACCCCATGATTATGTATGATGATGAAGCCTTGAGAGGCAGTGGCATTATGTGATGAGGGATTCAGATCCCATAGCAATATGATAATGGTAGTTATAGTGTGACACAATGTTGTTTATGTTTTGTAACCTGGTTTCCTCAACAATTCATCTAAAATATACTAATTAATTGCAGTGGAACATTCATGTAGTTTTGCCCTGGCCATAGATCCATCATCGTTAGTAGCTGGTGATGGTGAAACAGGTTTATCCTGCGGGATTACTTGGAGCGCATATTGTTGAATATGTGGGGTTTCTCCTAGTCAAAAATAGGAGGATTAGAATACAACTTCGGCTGTAGACTCAGTATGGTTAGAGCATGGTGAATAGGCCAATGGCTCAGTGTGATGGATCCTGAATGCATTTATGGCTCAGGAGCACGGTGAATAGGCCCGTGGCTCAAGGTATGCTAGCGCCAAGACTTGTACCAAGGCGGGCAAGAGAAAAGGGTATCCTGCAGAGCTGACCCTGTGGCTGAGGCCACTTAAGCAAGATATTGCGGTCCTGCTTTGGATATCGTGCACTGACCAAGAGAAGGTGAGTTCATGGAGTCTGACTCTTCCATTGACCTTGTATGGCACCGGTTTGGGCTTCACAATCGAAGGTTGGATTTGAGTGGTACGACTCACTTCCTCAGGGCATAATAAATTGTAATCCAGCTGTATAGTATATATTGCTTAGGGAAAAACACGGAAAATTGGTTGAGGCCTTGATTGTATAGTTTCTCTAGTTATATCTTGTAGTTAATTACACGTTCCTCATATCTTATGATAAGTTCTTATGTAGCTTATCTTATCAATCATGTTCCTTAAGAAATATATGGTTATATGCCTCTCAGATATCTTGGTAAGTTTGTTAATAAAATTAGTTTTGTTGAGTATGTTGCATATATCAGCTGCCTATATCAGTTATCTATTTTACTTGTTCTAGATTTCCAAAGTTTTATGGTTCGACGGGGAGTTATGTTTCTCACTGGGACTATGTGTCTCACCCCGCTGGTTTTAAACCTTTTTAGGTGATCGTGCTAGATGTGGTGGTGGCTGTGAGGTTGCGGCCGAGAGGCAAGAAGAATAGTAGGAGGTAAGAGATGGATATGCTGCTATTTTGGTTGTTTTGTAGTAGAGTCCTAGAGTCATCCATGTACTCTCAGGTCGACGACGTTTCATGATGTATAACTGATGTAGCTTGTTTATCCTATTGTTGGCTTGGTATGGCCTATTCTGTATATAAACATGTGGTGAACTCTTTGTACCTATGTGATAGCTGGATCATATGAACTATGGACACATATCAAGGTTTATGTATGTTTATATAACATGTTTCATTGTAGGATAAGGATCTGGATGTAATAGTTTCTTTATTTATATGCTTTCCGAAAGCGGTTTTAATTAACATGTATTTCTGGTAACATGTGGATTATGGATGTTCCACACGTTTTCGTGTGGCATTTCATTGTCTGTGTGATAGCGGGATGTCACAATAAGTTTTTGGTATCAGAGCTCTAGGTTCGCTGAGTCTATAGGGATCTAGGACTAGGCTTGTGTCTGTTCTTGTGAGTTTTCCAGATTTTCTTACAATAACCTTCTGCAACCAACAGAAGATAAAGCTTAATGATGTCTGGAAATCATGAAGAACATGCTGCTGAGACCAGAGATGTTACATCTGTTGATGGAGCACGAGTGCAGGTGTGGGCTCCGATCTCAAAAACCACAATATAAACTCAGCGAAGCGTTCGATTAGTTGTGGAATACGAAAAATTACTGGAAATTAAAACTTTTTGAAACAAAATCTGGAAACCATAACACTTCTTTTATAAGAAACAAAAGGAACAATTTACATCTCTGTTAGACCACTTCTTGAGTAGTCATATACAACATGATTCAGAAATCTCAAGAGTCAAAGACAAAATCTCAAACCACTAACTCCTAGGACCTGAGAGTACAGAGACGTCATAGGACTATCTGACTACATAACTCAGTAGTCAGTATCTCCACCTGAGATTCACTGCTGCCCCTGGTACTGTTGTTGCTGTTGTTGCTCATCCTTAAATGGGATCCTTCGTCTTCGACGACCACCTAAAAAGTTGAAATCTACGGAGTGAGACAATGTACAAATTGTCCCAGCGAGAGTTATAACTCTCAACTAGAAGCCTTATTATAACATTAAGGAATATCATAGACAAGGTAACTTAAATCATGCAACAGCAAGTTTAATAACAAATGAAGCAACTTCTACTTAAGTAGTCATGTCTTTAAAGCATATAAAGAACATGTAGACTAAACATTTAAACAGATCAATAATGTAAACAATGTAACATCAATCATTGTTTCTCGTAGTTCAACCTAAGCAGATATGCTACACAGTTGATTATGTTTTACAAACATTATTATGCCCTGCGGAGATGAGGTATACCGCTCATACTCCAACCGATCACTAGTAAGTCGCATCGGTATCATACATAGGTCATCAAAAGAGCTAGATTCTTATGACCTCATCTTCCTCAGTTACTAATAGGATTGTTTGCAGGACATCTTGTGTCTCTGCTGTTATAGCTTACCAGGGTAATCTGGTCCTTCGCTATTTTAGAGTTATAGTGGTGTTCTGTACTCTCTTCGTCATCGGAAGATTTCTTGTTTATCTCTCACCGATGCAGTATTTGTGTTTTCTTTGGGAGATTTGTGGTACATCTCTTGGTATGGATTTGTAGTGAAGGGTTGATGGATTGTGATACATCTACATCAATTCCTACACTAGGATGTAAGGATTTACGCATCCATTTCCCCCACATACTCAAAAGTATGTGATCCAGGAGTTCCCTTGGGAAAACCTGTTTCACCATCATTTGGTCTCTGACAATGATGGATCTATGATCAGGGCTCTACATGGTATTATTGTACTTGATTAGTTAGGTACATTTCAGTATTCTTTTAACATCATATATGTTCTCAAACATTAATCATTAGCATAGCAGCTATGAAAGTAGAATACTTAAATGTAACAAGTCTAACTCACATCAATTATCATCTCTCAATCATCTCATCACAAGTCATTTGTTAAGCATGACCTTGATGATACTCATGGCTCTCACAGCCTAACAATCTCATAAGATGCCACTTGCTAGGTAACAGGGTATTTCACTATTCATAAAGTTAATAACATTCTTTCAATGAATATGAAATCATCATCCTTACCTGGTTATGATCATCCTCATATAAGAACCTGCTTGGTTAATTTAATTGATAACAGTAAACAATTCATTTCAAAGAAATTGTACCTTCCTACTCTTACAAGAGTT
The DNA here is from genome assembly GCA_963693085.1 of Alisma plantago-aquatica. Classification (NCBI taxonomy): domain Eukaryota; kingdom Viridiplantae; phylum Streptophyta; class Magnoliopsida; order Alismatales; family Alismataceae; genus Alisma; species Alisma plantago-aquatica. The sequence goes on from OY856415.1 coordinate 497,538,950, forward strand.
AGGTTCCCTGAATCTCATCAATTAGGGTTATTCATTTCCTTTTCTTATGATTAGGAATCTTGATTCCTCATCTCATACTTCAATCATGAAGATTCATGCTTAAAAGCATAACTTGGAAATAGGGCTTTACTCTATTCAATTAAGGTTATTGAAATCTTTTTATCTTATAAGGCATCATATTTGTAATATGTTCACAGATTTTCATACCTAAAATCATAACACAGGACTAAGGTTAACATACCTCATCCTTTATTATTTAATATTTCCTGTTCATATTATGAGTCCATCTCTAGTATGCAACTCTACCATCCTAGGAAGCATACTAGGATATGATGAGTATCTATCTTTAATTTCAACATTTATCGAACATCATAAATATTATCAATTCTAAGTATCAATCTATTTCTCCTTCATATCATATTCTACACTTATTAAGTACATGAATTCATTGTGCCCCTATCATAGCTAATTCCCTCTTACATCTTGCTTAAAAGGTACAGAAGTTTAAACATTGTTGATGTAGGATAACTCATCTTGTAAGATTGATCTAACTATACCTCACTTAAAATGCATTACCTTGTAGACATCTCCAGGATTTCATAATTGCCAGGTCATAAAATAGGCTCACTATTCATTCCACTAGGATTTCCATATTTTCATTTCCAATTTAGGGGTTCTCATTCATATCACATCTCCTCTGGATTAGATTTATTGAACCTCTTAGCTCACAAGGCATAAAGATTCCTCATATTACAACTTGTAATTAGGATTTCACACTCAAAAGCATAACCCTGAATTACTACATTTATCAGATCACCCTAAATTAGGGAATACTATTCACTTATATGTTATTACCTTAGAATTAGGGTTTACTATACACTCCTTGGTGAATTGAACTCATAACATCATCATGTATGAGAAACATCATCATTAAAGCCCTCAGATAAGATTAAGATTCATCAATTATCATAATTAGGGTTTCCATGATCTCACATAGGTGGATCATACCCTAATCATGCACATTCATATGTATTAAAGGTACTTTACTTGAATTTCAACCATAAAAGGTACTTTCTCTCTCCTATCACTAGTAGATGGTGATTACACCACTCTAGATTAGGTTGGGTTAAGTCTTCATTGACTAACATAAGTCATATCTCCACTAACATGTCATTAGGGTTTGATTAGAACAAGGTATCCTTTGATTTAACCCTTCAAGGGAATTTTGGTAAAGTACATTATTGATCACCATCATGGGTCAATTCATTAGTCACTTAGTCCCTTAATGTCCTAGGGTACCATTAGGGTTTAGGTTAAACCACCATTGAACCAAAAACACCTTCAAAAGATTAAGTATAAACAATCTTTAAAGTCTCCAATCGGTTACACATATTCAACCTCCAAGCGGTTTTAAACCATTTGGATGTGTTGACCGTTTGCTAGGTTTGACTCTGAGACTGCATGACACTCATGGTTGTTTTCCCTCAAACGGTCTTAAGACCGTTTGGGTGCGTTGACCGTTTGGGGAGAGTTGACCTCCAAACCGTTTGAGCTTATGCGGTTTGAAACCGTTTGATCAAAAACGACTTGAGATCGATTGGTCCAAACAACCTTGAGATCGTTTGAGCCCAAATGGTCTTGAGACCATTCGGCCCCAAACGGTCTTCCAAACGGTCTTGAGACCGTTTGGACCTCCAAAGTGGTTCAAAAGTTGCAATTGGTCATGGATATGTATGTTGAAGCCCACAATTGGTCAAGTCCCTGACAAACAATTATAAATTGAGTCAACTAGGATTAGCCTTAATTAATTGGACATCAAATTGACCCTCAATTGAAAGCCAATTAAGGTTAATTCTAACTCAATTAGGGTTTCCAATCAGATGGTCATCAATGTTCAACAATGTGAGTCAATTCGAGGTTGAACCCATCAATTGACCTCCAATTGGGCCCAAACTTGGCCCAAACGGTCTTGAGGTTTGGACACCCTCCAAAGGGTCTTGAGACCATTTTCCCAAAGTTTGACCAAAAACTAAGTCGGTTGGATAAGGGTTGAACCCTAATTAGGTCTAAAATCAGCAATTTTATCAATTCTTCAACTTATTGCAATTGGACCCTCAATTCATCAAATTAACTCAACCTTAGACCTCCAAACGGTCTTCGGTTGTCACCAAACGGTCTTGAGACCATTTGTATGAATCCCCAAATGGTCTTGAGACCGTTTGGGTCCTTCAACCCAAAACTCAACAAGATCTATACTTGAAATCGGCAATTTCAACCCGATTAGGGTTAGGGTGTTGAAGTGCCTTCAACTCTCAATTGATTTTGAATTAGATTATGATTCTTTGTAGGAATGAAATTCAATATGTTACCAACAGACCCTCAAACGGTCATCCCTTGGTCAACCCTATCAAATGGTCTTGAGACCGTTTTGATCCAAACGGTCTTGCAAGACCGCATGAGATCAAACGGTTTGAGACCGGACCTTAAACGATTTGCAACCGTTTGGACCAAAAGGGTCCAAGGTCGGTTGATAAAGTTGCCTAGGAATTCATGCCCATCATCTTCAACCTCTATTCAGGTCAGTTACTCCACCGTTTTACTTGCAAAAGTGCAAGGAAGAAGGGAGGTAGAAGAAGAACTAAACTTAAATTGCAAGAACATGTATATGCATAATAAAGCAAGGAGTTTAGAGTTATAAAACCCACCTCAAACGTTGTTCCTAGAGCTCCAAGATTCCAATATTCAAGACTATAATGGCTTCTTGAGCTCCACAACTCGGCCAGAGGTGATTCTCCAAGGAAAAGATGGGGATGATAGGCTAGAACAAAGAACCTAAGTAAATTAACCATAGAACCAACCTTATATGATGAATTCATCCAAGAATCCGAGCTAGAAGATGGTTCTTTCTCACCTTAGAACTACTTGGTCATCTCCCTGAGCTCCAGAGCTTTGCCTTAGCCATTTTGAGAAAGATGAGAAGTGATGAGAATAAGTGATACGTTCACTTAGTTTGCAAAGGTGAAGGCTTATATACTTTAGGCTATTTTCCACCTTAAGGACCTCTAGAACATGGAATTCTCATCCAAGTCCCTTTTTATTTCTAAGGCACGTCCAAGCCATCTAAAATTATGCAAAACCCATCTAAACTCAAGATCTAAGGTTAAAGAAAGCCATCTTTCAACTAGGATACATATATGAAAAGTCTCCATTCTCACACTTAGTGAATTTTACTACAAAGATCATTCTTTTAATCTGACTACTTCATTGAAGCGCCCCTTTCATCATTTCTACTCTAAATGATGTCAAGAGTCATACTAGATGTTCTAGAAGATGTATTTTACAAGTTTCACCCCATAATTTGGGTAAATTGCATTTTACTCCAAATTAGGGTTTTTAAGCATAAGGATCATTCCACAAGCTGCATCTTGATGCCCAGGCTTGGGAAATCCATTATACTTCATCATATTCATCCTTATGTTGTCTCAACATTAAAGGAAGATATAAACAAGTGAAATTTGCAAGTTAACCCCTTTGATTGGGTGAATTGCACATAGGTCCCTATATGTAAAACAATACTACAACATTGTTCATAGGGGACAGAAATGGAAACATTTGTTCCATAGGAGCTTTAATTACATACTAAAGGATAATTACAAACATCTAATTTCATATTTAGGCAAAACACCTAGGGTTAGCTTATAACCCTGGGCAGGGATGTTTCAAATCATAAACCCCTAACAAGGATTTCGTCCCCGAAATCTCAAGAAGAAAAGGGGAAAGCAGATATTGTTTCAGCATTACATTATTACATCCTTAGGTAACATTCCATTTTTGGGGAGATGTTATAGAATTTTGATCAACATTCCTTAGGATCAAATTCAAGCTCTTCTATTTATTTGAGACCATATAAGTGCCTTTGCACCCTGAGTGTATCATCACATCCGATAATCATCATACTAACTTCCTTTATTATATGCATTAACTATATCATCAGTTATACATTCTTATCATAAAGAAAAGTCTTCTTGTCAAACAAGGATTTATTTAACAGACATTCTGGAGAAGGATATGTTTATTTAAGAACATAAACCCCTAACAAGGGATGTTCTTAACATTCTTACTTTGGTATTAATTACTTGTGTTATCAACACTTTATATCTCTTTCTTCCTTTTATCATGGGACATTGCTTATTAAATATATTCTTTCAACCTTTACTAATCAGGGTTGACCTTCTTTATTCTCATATTTCTTATCTTATGATACTCTTTAGGTTGTTTCAGATTGACTACTTGATCAGAGTAATCAAAAGATAACAATCTAAGAGTTTCCACATTTACTTTATCATCAGTAATTGTATACCTGGCCAGGGTATATGATTACTGAGGTAAGAAAATATGCACTTGTATACTACCATGTTCCTTCTCTTTTCTCATACTTACAAGTATAAATATTAACTTTACTGAATTTCATATCCAGATCACTTCTTTAATACCTTTTCTTCTTATAGAAGTAAGCATGTAACATGAAACATCTATCTGATGCAACATTGAAAGCCTTTATGAGACAAATCAAGGAAACTTCAATCAATTACTCTTTAAATTTTATCCAAAAGATCATAAAGAGATTTATAAGAAATACCATTTATCTTGTCTAACCTGTCATGGCTCGAGGATTATACCAAATCCTTGCATATCAAGTGGTATAAGGTCCGCTTGAATGCGATGATTAGAAAACAAGAGGATACATGGAGAGCTTACCTCCTGCAAAATGGCTGACCCACTCAATGGAGTCTCCAACAACAAACTATCTGCCCTATGACTGACTGTCATGTTGCAGTTACGGATCACTCTTCAAGTGATAAAAGAGTGTGTAGCACCCGGGTCAATCAGAACAGATACTACACAAGATTTAGACATATCAGAATATAAAAGTTTCATCTGACCTGCCACAACCCGTGGATCGACCACTGCATCAGGTGGGTTCATAGCATAGAACCTTGTTGTCGCCTGTGGTTGATTTGGTGTAGATGATCCAGCTTGGGATGCTTGTGCATGTCCTCGAGCTGCTCCTTGAGATTGCCTTCTCTGTGATCCTTGTTGACCTTGTCTCGGAGGCTGTGTCACACTAACAGGCTTAGATCGACAATCCTTCATCAAATGACCCACCTTACCACAGTTGTAGCAGCTTCTCTCTAGTTGTTGTGGTCTAAAGGGTTCCTTATTCTTTCTGGATAACCATTGCCTTGGTGTACTAGGTCCTGGTTGTGTTGGTGACACCAGAAACTTCTTCCTTCTGGAATTACCAGGCCTCTGCTTCTGGGTTTGGATAGGCCTTTTCTCAATTCTTCCTCTATAATTCTATTCTGGACAATTAGGTCTGATATGTCCAGGCCTCCTACAATTATGACAGGTCCTGGTCTCTGGCTGTATTCTAATCCCTACATTACTGTGTACTGATTCATCAGGCTGAGGTTGAGCATAAGCTTGCTCTAAGTTCAAAGCTTCATCATTTACTTCTGCTTCAACCTGTTGTTGAGGGTTACATATTCTATGGATATCCAAAACATCATCATTAGGAGCTGGTAATCTGGGTTGTATTGCTAGTGTTTGATCCACTAGATACATCATGGTTGCCCTAAATTCTCCAACAGTGATTCCTAAGGAAGGATTCCTTATCATGGTTGGATTAACTAGGGAAACCTCAGGTAAGTGTCCCTCTACTGCTTGCTCCTCTACACTTCTTCTAGGTGTAGCATTGTTGCTTTCTGCAACAAACTCTTCATCCTTATATATCTTCTTCTCCTGAGGAGCAGAAGATTCTATTAGATAAGGAAGAAACACTAAAGATAGACTCGACATCCTAAGTCCTATGTCTCTGTAGACTCGGCAAACCTAGAGCTCTGATACCACTTAATTGTGGGCTCCGATTTCAAAAACCACGATATAAACTCAGCGAAGCGTTCAATTAGTTGCGGAATACGAAAAATTACTAGAAATTAAAACTTTTTGAAACAAAATCTGGAAACCATAACACTTCTTTTATAAGAAACAAAAGGAACAATTTACATCTATGTTAGACCACTTCTTGAGTAGTCATATACAACATGATTCAGAAATCTCAAGAGTCAATGACAAAATCTCTAACCACTAACTCCTAGGACCTGAGAGTATAGAGATGACATAGGACTATCTGACTACATAACTCAGTAGTCAGTATCTCCACCTGAGATTCACTGCTGCCCCTGGTACTGTTGTTGCTGTTGTTGCTCATCCTTAAATGGGATCCTTCATCTTTGCGACCACCTAAAAAGTTGAAATCTACGGAGTGAGACAATGTACAAATTGTCCCAGCGAGAGTTATAACTCTCAACTAGACGCTTTATTATAACATTAAGGAATATCATAGACAAGGTAACTTAAATCATGCAATATCAAGTTTAATAACAAATGAAGCAACTTCTACTTAAGTAGTCATGTCTTTAAAGCATATAAAGAACATGTAGACTAAACATTTGAACAGACGAATAATGTAAACAATGTAACATCAATCATTGTTTCTCTTAGTTCAACCTAAGAAGATATGCTACGCAGTTGATTATGTTTTACAAACATTATTATGCCCTGCAGAGATGAGGTATACCGCTCATACTCCAACCGATCACTAGTAAGTCACATCGGTATCATACATAGGTCATCAAAAGAGCCGGATTCTTATAACCTCATCTTCCTCAGTCAGTAAGAGGATTGTTTGCAGGACATCTTGTGTCTCTGCTGTTATAGCTTACTAGGGTAATCTGGTCCTTTGCTATTTTAGAGTTACAGTGGCATTCTGTACTCTCTACGTCATCGGAAGATTTCTTGTTTATCTCTCACCATTGCGGTATTTGTGTTTTCTTTGGGAGATTTGTGGTACATCTCTTGGTATGGATTTGTAGTGAAGGGTTGATGGATTGTGATACATCTACATCAATTCCTACACTAGGATGTAAGGATTTACGCATCCATTTCCCCCACATACTCAAAAGTATGTGATCCAGGAGTTCCCTTGGGAAAACCTGTTTCACCATCATTTGGTCTCTGACAATGATGGATCTATGATCAGGGCTCTACATGGTATGATTGTACTTGATTAGTTAGGTACATTTCAGTATTCTTTTAACATCATATATGTTCTCAAACATTAATATTTAGAATAGCAGCTATGAAAGTAGAATACTTAAATGTAACAAGTCTAACTCACATAAATTATCATTTCTCAATCATCTCATCACAAGTCATCTGTTAAGCATGACCTTGATGATACTCATGGCTCTCACAGCCTAACAATCTCATAAGATGCCACTTGCTAGGTAACAGGGTATTTCACTATTCATAAAGTTAATAACATGCTTTCAATGAATATGAAATCATCATCCTTACCTGGTTATGATCATCCTCATATAAGAACCTACTTGGTTAATTTAACTGATAACAGTAAACAATTCATTTCAAAGAAATTGTACCTTCCTACTCTTACAAGAGTTAGGTTCCCTGAATCTCATCAATTAGGGTTATTCATTTCCTTTGCTTATGATTAGGAATCTTGATTCCTCATCTCATACTTCAATCATGAAGATTCATGCTTAAAAGCATAACTTGGAAATAGGGTTTTACCCTATTCAATTAAGGTTATTGAAGTCTTTTTATCGTATAAGGCATCATATTTGTAATATGTTCACAGATTTTCATACCTAAAAGAATAACACAGGACTAAGGTTAACATACCTCATCCTTTATTATTTAATATTTCCTGTTCATATTATGAGTCCAACTCTAGTATGCAACTCTACCATCCTAGGAAGCATACTAGGATATGATGAGTATCTATCTTTAATTTCAACATTTATCGAACATCATAAATATTATCAATTCTAAGTATCAATCTATTTCTCCTTCATATCATATTCTACACTTATTAAGTACATGAATTCATTGTGCCCCTATCATAGCTAATTCCCTCTTACATCTTGTTTAAAAGGTACAGAAGTTTAAACATTGTTGATGTAGGATAACTCATCTTGTAAGATTGATCTAACTATACCTCACTTAAAATGCATTACCTTGTAGACATCTCCAGGATTTCATAATTGTCAGGTCATAAACTAGGTTCACTATTCATTCCACTAGGATTTCCATATATTCATTTCCAATTTAGGGGATTCATATCACATCTCCTCTGGATTAGATTTATTGAACCTCTTAGCTCACAAGGCATTAAGATTCCTCATATTACAACTTGTAATTAGGGTTTCACACTCAAAAGCATAACCCTGAATTACTACATTTATCAGATCACCCTAAATTAGGGTTTACTATTCACATTATATGTTATTACCTTAGAATTAGGGTTTACTATACACTCCTTGGTGAATTGAACTCATAACATCATCATGTATGAGAAACATCATCATTAAAGCCCTCAGATAAGATTAAGATTCATCAATTATCATAATTAGGGTTTCCATGATCTCACATAGGTGGATCATACCCTAATCATGCACATTCATATGTATTAAAGGTACTTTACTTGAATTCCAACCATAAAAGGTACTTTCTCTCTCCTCTCACTAGTAGATGGTGATTACACCACTCTAGATTAGGTTGGGTTATGTCCTCATTGACTAACATAAGTCATATCTCCACTAACATGTCATTAGGGTTTGATTAGAACAAGGTATCCTTTGATTTAACCCTTCAAGGGCATTTTGGTAAAGTACATTATTGATCACCATCATGGGTCAATTCATTAGTCACTTAGTCCCTTAATGTCCTAGGGTACCATTAGGGTTTAGGTTAAACCACCATTGAACCAAAAACACCTTCAAAAGATTAAGTATAAACAATCTTTAAAGTCTCCAATCGGTTACACATATTCAACCTCCAAACGGTTTTAAACCGTTTGGATGTGTTGACCGTTTCCTAGGTTTGACTCCAAGACTGCATGACACTCAAGGTCGTTTGCCCTCAAACGGTCTTAAGACCATTTGGTTGCATTGACCGTTTGGGGAGAGTTGACCTCCAAACCGTTTGAGCTTATGCGGTTTGAAACTGTTTGATAAAAAACGACTTGAGATCGATTGGTCCAAACGACCTTGAGATCGTTTGAGCCCAAACGGTCTTGAGACCATTTGGCCTCAAACGGTCTTGAGACCGTTTGGTCCAAATGGACTCAAACCGTTTGGACCTCCAAAGTGGTTCAAAAGTTGCAATTGGTCATGGATATGTATGTTGAAGCCCTCAATTGGTCAAGTCCATGACAACCACTTATAAATTGAGTCAACTAGGATTAGCCTTAATTAATTGGACATCAAATTGACCCTCAATTGAAAGCCAATTAGGGTTAATTCTAACTCAATTAGGGTTTCCAATCGGATGGTCATCAATGTTCAACAATGTGAGTCAATTCAAGGTTGAACCCATCAATTGACCTCCAATTGGGCCCAAACTTGGCCCAAACGGTCTTGAGATCGTTTGGACACCCTCCAAACAGTCTTGAGACCGTTTGCCTAAAGTTTGACCAAAAACTAAGTCGGTTGGATAAGGGTTGAACCCTAATTAGGTCTAAAATCAGCAATTTTATCAATTCTTCAACTTATTGCAATTGGACCCTCAATTCATCAAATTAACTCAACCTTAGACCTCCAAACGGTCTTGGGTTGTCACAAAATGGTCTTGAGACCGTTTGGGTCCTTCAACCCAAAACTCAACAAGATCTATACTTGAAATCAGCAATTTCAACCCGATTAGGGTTAGGGTGTTGAAGTGCCTTCAACTCTCAATTGGTTAAGAATTAGATTATGATTATTTTTAGGAATGAAATTCAATATGTTACCAACAGACCCTCAAATGGTCGTCCCTTGGTCAACCCTATCAAATGGTCTTGAGACCATTTTCATCCAAACGGTCTTGCAAGACCGCATGAGATCAAACGGTTTGAGACCATTTGACCTTAAACGGTTTGCAACCGTTTGGACCAAAAGGGTCCAAGGTCGGTTGATAAAGTTGCCTAGGAATTCACGCCCATCATCTTCAACCTCTGTTTAGGTCAGTTACTCCACCGTTTTACTTGCAAAAGTGCAAGAAAGAAGGGAGGTAGAAGAAGAACTAAACTTAAATTGCAAGAACATGTATATGCATAATAAAGCAAGGAGTTTAGAGTTATAAAACCCGCCTCAAACGTTGTTCCTAGAGCTCCAAGCTTCCAAGCTTCAAGCCTCTAATGGCGTCTTGAGCTCCACAACTCGGCCAGAGGTGATTCTCCAAGGAAAAGATGGGGATGATCGGCTAGAACAAAGAACCTAAGTAAATTAACCATAGAACCAACCTTATATGATGAATTCATCCAAGAATCTGAGCTAGAAGATGGTTCTTTCTCACCTTAGAACTACTTGGTCGTCTCCCTGAGCTCCAGAGCTTTGCCTTAGCCGTTTTGAGAAAGATGAGAAGTGATGAGAATAAGTGATACGTTCACTTAGTTTGCAAAGGTGAAGGCTTATATACTTTAGGCTATTTTCCACCTTAAGGACCTCTAGAACATGGAATTCTCATCCAAGTACCTCCTTATTTCTAAGGCACGTCCAAGACATATAAACTTATGCAAAGCCCATCTAAACTCAAGATCTAAGGTTAAAGAAAGCCATCTTTCAACTAGGATACATATACGAAAAGTCTCCATTCTCACACTTAGTGAATTTTACTACAAAGATCATTCTTTTAATCTGACTACTTCATTGAAGCGCCCCTTTCATCATTTCTACTCTAAATGATGTCAAGAGTCATACTAGATGTTCTAGAAGATGTATTTTACAAGTTTCACCCCATAATTTGGGTAAATTGCATTTTACCCCAAATTAGGGTTTTTAAGCATAAGGATCATTCCACAAGCTGCATCTTGATGCCCAGGCTTGGGAAATCCATTATACTTCATCATATTCATCCTTATGTTGTCTCAACATTAAAGGAACATATAAACATGTGAAATTTGCAAGTTAACCCCTTTGATTGGGTGAATTGCACATAGGTCCCTGTATGTAAAACAATACTACAACATTGTTCATAGGGGGCAGAAATGGAAACATTTGTTCCATAGGAGCTTTAATTACATAATAAAGGATAATTACAAACATCTAATTTCATATTTAGGAAAAACACCTAGGGTTAGCTTATAACCCAGGTGAGGGATGTTACAGCAGGCACATGAAGATCGGGTGCCTGAGGTCCACCAAATTGACCCAGCCATTCTTGAGAATCCTATCTACTAGCACCTTATGGGATAGGTAATGGCTATAATGAATCTCATGGTGGAGAGATTTCCAGTGCCTCCTCCAAGAGCACAAGGTCCCCATGGTGAATATTCAGGTGTTGGGAAGACCTTCAAGCGGCTTTGCCGAGTCGAAGCTTCGGATTATGCTGGAATGGCTGATCCAGCGGATGTAGATCTATGGATGATAGGTCTTGAGAATGCCTTCCAGATCCTTGACATCCCCGAAGAAGACAAAGTCAAGCATGTTTTCGACCTTTTGAAAGGTAGTGATGGCCACTAGTGGGCCATAGAGGAGGAGAAACGACCTGGTGAGGTGATCGGTTGGGACGTCTTCCGGCGAGAGTTCGTGAGTCGATACTTCCCGAAGACTTATCTAGATGAAAAGATCAGCCAGTTGGAGCGTCTGCACCAAGGTTCTCTGAGCATCACTGAGTTTGAAGCCATGTTTATGGACTTGTTGAGATTTTGTCCTCACATGGCGACGACAAATGATGAGAGAATCAGATGGTTTGAGAAAGGTCTGAGTGCTGAGCTGACGACACCTGCTGCTTCTTTAGAAAACCGGGAGTGGTTTGCCACGTTTGTGGAGTCACTCTGAAGGATTGAACAGTCAGTCAAGGAGAAGAGAGAGACCATGTCCAAGAAAAAGAATGCTTAGTTCCAGAGGTAGAGGTTTGATGGCTTCAAAAAGTCGAGGTTTCCTGCACCTTCTGCAATGCAAAACTCTAGCGCGCCGTCACAATGGTCTCTGAGTAAAGGAAGAGAGCGTGGGTTTTTGCCATCTAGAGCCCATAGTACAGCTTCAGTAGCAGTGATAGGGCCATCTAGGCCGCAGATAGAAGAAAGGTCATGCTATCACTGCTGGGCATTTGAAGTTACATTGCCCAAGGAGAGATGTCGAACTGACATAGCATCCAAGGTAGAGTCAACAAGGATCGGATAGACAGCAGTCCAGTGGTGCCAAAGAGCGAGGGCACGGTCAAGCGTCGCAAGCTAGATCGTCTACTCATGGAAGCAGAGGACATGGATGACAATAAGCAATGGTTCGATTCTATGCTATGAGTCAGCCTGAAGCGATAGTCAACCCGTGAGTGATGGTAGGTCAGATGGAGTTATTTCATTCTGATTTGTCTTCTTCTTGCTTTATATATGTTTTGGTTGACCTGGGTGCTACACACTCTTTTATCACTCGTAGTATGCTTGATAGTTGTCTCTTACCTATTAATTGTAAGAAAAATAGCTTGTTGTTAGAAATCCTTCTTGATGGTTCCTCGATGCTTCAAGAGGTGTGTCCATCTTGTGTTCTATCCTTTTCAGGACACAACATACAAGTGGATCTTATACCACTTGATATGCATGGATTCGATGTGATCCTTGGGATGGATACCCTAGAGAGGTATAAGGTTGTGCTGGACTGTGGTTTCAAGCAAGCAGTGTTCGCTGAGGATGGTGTGAAGTGTATTTTCCAGGGAGATAGGAAGATTCTTCCGACGTGTTTAGTATTAGCCATGGTGGCAGAGAAGTTGTGGCGGCAAGGATGTAATGCGTTCTTAGCTCATGTTGTGGATACCAAAGTGAAGGGTCCTAACCTTGAGGAGGTGCATGTTGTCTGAGAGTTTGCAGATGTGTTTCCCAATGAGTTTCCCGGTGTTCCCCCACCTCGAGAGATTGACTTTGAGATCAATCTAGTGCCAGGGACACAACCAGTTGCTCAGACACCATACACGATGGCTCCAACTGAGATGGCAGAGCTAAAGAAGACATTACAGGAGTTGCTGGATAAAGGTTTCATCAGACTGAGCACATCACCGTGGGGTGCTCCAATCCTATTTGTAAATAAGAAGGATGGGTCGATGCATCTGTGCATAGATTACCAGCAGTTGAACAAAGTTATAATCAAGAAAAATTATCCTTTGTTGAGGATAGACGATCTGTTTGATCAGTTGCGTGGTGCTACAGTGTTCTCAAAGATCAATCTACGGTCTGGATATCATCAGTTAAGGATTAAGTATGATGACATACCAAAGTCAGCTTTTAGGATGAGGTATGGTCACTTTGAGTTTGTGGTTATGCCGTTCGGGCTAACCAATGCACCTGCTGCTTTTATGAACCTGGTGAACAGAGTGTTCCACCCATTTCTAGATCAGTTTGTTGTGGTTTTTATAGATGACATCTTGATCTACAGTCGGGACAGTCAAGAGCATGAATGTCATCTTCAACAAGCGTTGACTCTCCTTCACCAACACGAGTTGTATGCCAAGTTTAGTAAGTGCGAGTTATGGTTGAAGGAAGTGACTTTCTTGGGTCATGTGATATCTGTAGAAGGAGTCAGAGCGGACCCCAAGAAGGTGGAGTCAGTTGCAGACTGGGAGCAACCAAATGCCGACTGAATTCTGTAGTTTTATGGGTTTAACAGGATACTACAAGAGGTTTATAAAGGACTTCAATCTGATCACATTGCCATTGACGAAGTTGACCAAGAAGGATGTACCTCTTGTTTGGGATGATCGTTGTCAATGAGCCTTTCAAAGCTTGAAGGAGAAACTGACTAGTGCTCCAGTGTTGGTGTTGCCAGAGCCTGGGAAGGGCTATGTTGTTTTCTACGATGCTTCCAAGAAAGGCTTAGGTTGTGTGCTGATGCAGGTAGATCATGTGGTTTCCTTTACTTCATGACAACTTAAGAAACATGAGGAGAGCTTCCGACACATGATTTGGAGCTGGCATCGGTGGTCCATGTGTTAAAGATATGGAGACACTATCTTTATTGGGAAGTATGTCAGATCTTTACGGATCATAAGAACCTGAAGTATATCTTCTTACAGAGTGAGCTGAACATGTGACAACGTCGTTGGATGGAGCTGATCAATGATTATGATTGCACCATTGAGTATCATCCTGGTAAGGTGAACGTGTTAGTGGATGCACTCAGTAGGAAGTCTTCTTCTCTTCCTACAAGAAGGCACAGTTGAGTTCTTTGATATGCCATAGGCGAGATATGTTTGTCTCGTTGCGATAAATGAATGTACATATGGAAATATCCTTGTTGGTAGGACTGTTGGCATAGATGCAAGTGAAGTCTACGTTGAGACTACAGATCAATAAAGTACAGTAGGTAGATGCTATAGTTTAGTTGATCAGATCAGAGTTTAGCAACAAGAAGCGTGATGGCTTCCATGAGTCCGAGGATGGACTAATTTGTTATCATAACAGGATGGTGGTCCCAGATGTTGACAATTTGAGGAAGTTAGTGCTCTAGGAAGCACACATGTCAATGTATGCTATGCATCTAGGTGTCACCAAGATGTATCATAATCTAAAGGACATGTATTGGTGGCCTAGCTTGAAGAGAGACATAGCTGAGTTTGTGGCTAGGTGTGCGGTATGTCAGCAGGTTAAGGCTGAGCATCAAAAATCGACAGGTACGTTGCAACCCATGCCAATACCGCGGTGGAAATGGGATCATATAACCATGGATTTCGTAGTTGGTCTGCCAAGGACAGCTAGGAATCATGATTCCATTTGGGTGATAGTGGACAGGTTGACGAAGTCTTCTCATTTCATACATGTGAAGACAACATATACAATAGAAAAGCTTTCTCAGGGTTATGTGGATGAGATAGTACATTTGCACGGTGTGCCAACAACGATAGTCTTTAATAGAGGTCCTCAGTTCACAAGTCATTTTTGGGAACAGTTGCATAGAGTGTTGGGAATGCATTTGAAGTTCAGTACCGCTTTCCACCCGCAGACTGATGGACAGTCTGAAAGGACTATTCAAACTTTGGAGGATCTTCTCTGAGCTTGTATTTTGCAGTTCCTAGGCAGTTGGGACGTGCATCTCAGTTTGATAGAGTTTGCCTACAACAATAGTTACCAACAGAGTATCGACATGGCACCTTATGAGGCTTTATATGGCAGGAAGTGCATATCTCCTCTATGTTGGTATGAGTCTGGTGAGTATTAGCTTTTGGGTCCTGAGTTAGTGCAGCAGACAACAAAAAAGATCAAAGTGATACAACAATAGTTGAAAGCGACACAAGACAGACAAAAGTCATATGCAGATAATCGCCGACGACCTCTAGAGTTCCAGGTGGGAGATAAGGTGTATCTCAAGGTCTCACCATGGAAAGGCATGCTGAGGTTTGGCTGGAAAGGCAAGTTGGCTCCCAAGTATCTGGGGCCATATCCGGTAATAGCACGTATTGGCAAGGTAGCTTACAAGTTAGAACTACCGCCAGAGTTGCACATGTTGCATCCAGTGTTTCATGTCAGTATGCTGAAGAAAAGTCATCCAGGCACAGAGACAGTGATACAATAGGTTGAGGTTGAGATGGATGAAGATGTGACCTATGAAGAAGGTCCAGTGATGATCCTTGACAGAAGAGTAAAGAAGATGAAAAGGAAGGACCTGGTGCTTGTGAAGGTTCTTTGGCATCATCATGCCATTGAGGAAGCCATGTGGGAGCTTGAGGAAGAGATGAGGAGGAAGTATCCCTCACTTTTCTCTTCAGATTTTGGGGGCAAAATCCTTCTGAAGGGTTTATGGCTTGTAAGGACCCTGACCTCCATTTTAGGCTTACCCTGTTTGCTTTGCCTAAACCTTGTGTTGAGATGCTTGCTAATCGCATGAAGTTGCGATTAGGGTTTGTTTGTGCTTTGTTGAGAGGTTGAGGTGCAACTTGCAAATTACCCAAGTTTTAGGGTTGGAGTGCAAGTTTGTCACCTTGAGAGATGTCTTTCTCTCTCCTTGCATCCTCCAGGGTTGAAAGGATGGGTTGGGCTCTTTGTTTGAGTAGCTTTGGGCCTGGTTGGACTTTGTTTTGCCTTGTTGAGCCTTGTTGAAGCTTGGTATCGGGACCTTGGTATATCGACCAAGGAGTGTCGTGTCAGACAAGGGGGGTGTATTGACCATGGTGTGTGGGTTTGCCATCTTGGGCGACACACACCCTCCACCTTAGCCTCATTTATGTCACCATCTTTGGACAAATGGATGTTGCTTTGTTTAGTGAGTGGCAACTCATGGGCATGGGTTTTTGGGGTGCTAGCATGTGGCACACTCCTTAGACAAGTGTGCTAGGGGTGGGTGCCACCTTGCCTTGCTTCCCCCCTTCACCCCATAGTATATAAATGAACCCCTCCTTTGCTTGCTAGGCTCTTTGGTTCCTTTAGTTGCTTCCCTTCCTTTGGTGTCTGAGCTAGGAGAAGAGTGGAGCAAGTGGTGGCAGATACTGCTAGTGTGTTGGGTGACACACCTTGCTAGCTTGTCCCTTTCCTTCTCTTATGGTAGGTATCTCTCCCTTTCCTTGGCATCTTCTTCTTCTTCCTTCTCTTTGGCCATGGTGGTTAAAAGTTGTTCTTCTTTGTGTTGGCCGAAGGTGGTGCCTTGGAGCTTGGTGCTAGAATTTGGGAGCTTTAGAGCTTGAGGCGGGTTACATAACTCCTAACCCTAGCTATACTACTTCTTTTTCATGTTGCATGCTATATGTGCTATCCTGATCGGCCATGTCATCTTTTAGCTATGTTTCTTGCTTTAATGGTTATAAGGTTGCTTTAGATGTACCCTGGACTTTGTGGAGATGGTTATCTTGGCTTGCCTTGGGTTGGCCGAACCATGGATGTAGAGTTCCTTGGGTAAAAGCCCTCTCTCACTTAGTTGTTGAGAGGTGAGCTTAGGGTCTCCAAATCCAATGGTGAGTGGAGATTTGGTTGATATGATATGATGGACCTCTTTGTTTCCCAATAGATGATGGAAGTTGTGCAATACCCCTCTCTCACTTAATTGTCTTGAGAGGTGAGCTAACTATCTTGAACTTTTAGGGCTTCTTGGTGGCAGTGTTGAGGTTGAAGATGACCAACCCGTCATGGTCTTTGAACCCTTGCACGATACCCTTATGATGTGTTCTTCCCAATATCCCTCTTCTAGGGCTGAGCCTTGGGCAATATGCTAAGTGGTGTTTTGTTGAACCTTTAACCGATATGGATGCTTATCCTAGATGGTGTTGTTGGGCGTTATGCCTTTGGCCAATATATTGCTTGATATACATCCCTTCTTGGTGCCTTAATCGATAGAGGGTCCCAAACCCTAGCTTGAACAATAGACTACCTTGGGCGATATGAGAGCTTCTTGGGTGCCATGGTGGGTAGCCCATGATATCGCTCGATGGATGGCAGTAGTGTGCCTTTGGCGATAGGGCTTTGGATGTTATGGTCTTGATGGTTGCCCAATATGGAAACCCTAACCCTAGCTTAGGCGATAGAGTGTCTTGGCCGATAGAGTGGAGGTGTTGCCCGATACACCCTGCACCTGGTTGCACGATACACCCTACACCTTGTTGCACGATACACCCTGCACCTAGTTGCATGATACACCCTACACCTAGTTGCATGATACACCCTACCCCTGGTTGCACGACACATTGAAGCCTTCAACCACTTGAAGGAAAAGCTAGTTTCTGCTCCTATAATGTAGGCCCTAGACTTTTCTTTGCCATTTAAGATCATGATGGATGCATCTGACATGGCAATGGGGGTTGTGCTAGGCCAAAGAGTTGTCTGGATTCTACATGCTATCTACTATGCAAGAAAGACTCTAGATGAAGCCCAAAGAAACTACACGACTACCAAGAAAGAGTTTCTTGTAGTTATCTTTTCTCTTGACAAGTTTAGATCATATCTTCTGCAAAATAAGGTGATTATATACACGGACCATGCTGCTTTGAAATATCTAATGGCAAATAAAGACTCCAAGCTGAGGTTGATATGTTGGATATTGTTTCTTCAAAAGTTTGATATTGAGATTGTAAACAAGAAGGGAGTAGACAATTCTACCGCCGACCATCTCTCCCAGATTGAAGCACCTTCTGATGACACAAGAAGAATCAAGGAGACAATGCCACATGAGCAACTATTCCTACTCTCATCCACTCAAAATTCATGGTATAAACACATAGCTAACTTCTTATCTAGTAGAAGGATACCAAGCACTAGCATGAGAGAGGAAAGTAAAAGGTTATTTGCTATGGCCAAAAATTACATTTCGGATGATCCTCACCTATTCAGGTATTGCCCCGACCAACTTATTTCGAGATGTGTTACGGAGATGGAGCAGCAAGAAATTCTATCTATGTTCCATTCTGGAGTTTGTGGAGGTCATTTTGGTGGAAAACATACTACTCCAAGGTTCTCTAAAGCGGATTCTATTGGCCCTCCTTGTTTAAAGACTCTCATGAATTTTGCAAGTGTTGTTTGAAGTGCCAAAAGGTAGGCACTATCTCTAAGAGAGACATGATGCCTCTATCACACATTCTTGTGGTGGAGGTATTTGATTGTTTGGGGGATTGACTTTATGGGTTCTTTTCCCCCCTCTTTTGGATATGTCTATATTTTGGTTGTCGTTGATTACATATCAAAGTGGACTGAGGCTATAGCAACAAGGACAAATGATCACAAAGTGGTGTGTGACTTCGTGAAATCTAATATCTTTATCCGGTTTGGTATTCGAAGAGCTATGATTAGTGATGGGGGGAGTCACTTCATCCATATCACCTTCGAAGGCCTACTTAAGAAACATGGAGTGAACTATTGTGTGGGTACTCCTTACCACCCGCAAACAAGTGGTCAATTTGAGTTGGCCAATTGGGGAGATAAAGCTCATTCTAGAAAAGATGGTGAGACTGGACCACAAGGATTGGTTACTACGTCTCAATGAAGCTTTATGGGCATATATGACTTCATATAAAACCCTAATTTACACCACACCGTTCAAGCTTGTGTATGGCAAAAGCTGCCATTTGTCGGTTGAGATGCAATACAAGACATTATGGGCTTTGAAGGCCATGGACTTTGATGGAGAGAATGCCAGAATGAAGAGAAAGTTTCAACTGAATGAATTAGAAGAGATGTGCCATGGAGCTTGTGAAATGTCCAAGTGCTACAAAGAGAGAATGAAGTTTCTACATGACAATATGATAAAAAAGAAAGACTTTGAGCCTGGAAAGTGGGTATGACTGTATAAATCAAGGATGAAGTTATTTCTCAAAAAACTCCGGTCTAGATGGGAAGGGCCTTTTCTCATCAAAAAAATGTATCCATCTGGAATTGTGTTGATTTGTGAGAGAGTAGGAGCTAAAGAATTCACTGTGAATGGTCAAAGAATGAAATCAATTGTGGAAGTAGGTCTAAACAAAGAAAACCAAAGTTTTGATATAGTGATGCTAGTGGAAGAACATCAAGTTGATGAGTAGATGTGCTTGAATGCACATGAAAGAGACATTTACTTCAAAGATGATTTGGAAATCCCACATCGATGAATGAATATAAGAATCAATAAGCCCGACTGAAGGCGTAAAATTTAGCACTAGTAGGAGGCAACCCACCTAGGTTTGGGAAATTTTTCACCCAACCTTCTCTTTTTGATACTTTTGTTTTCTTTTCAAACAAAACACATACATCACACTTGTTCTTGATAGTTTTTATTTTAGTTTTGATGAAACGACATGTGAAATAGGTACAAGTTGAGAAACGAGGCACTTTCAGTGAAAATGATTGATACAACATCAAAGGGGATCACTCAAGATGATTAGATTATGAGTGTTGGAAAGATTTGATAAAATCTAAAGAATTTTGAACTCACAAGAACCAGTACGGACGTGCTGGTGTGGAACGGCCATGCTGGCTAAGTGGATTGCTACAGAGGAAATGCAAGTTTTGGCCGTGAGCAGCACGGCCGTTCTAGCCAAAATGACTATGCTGGCATCTAACCTGAACGGTTGTGTTGGTGTGGAACAATCGTGCTAGCCAAGTTGGATTCAACAGAAAAAACTCAAGTTTTGGGTGAGGGAAGCATGATTGTGCTGGCTAGAATGGTCGTGATGGCATCCACCCAGCACGACCAAGCTTGCTAGAATGGCCATGTTGGCCCAGGCCCAACACTTAAGTTGCTCGATTTTTCCCAAACTAGCATGACAGAAGCATCATTCCTGCGAGCCAGAACGCCCGTTCTGCATGAAGAGGCGATCAGGGCGAGCTCCATTCACCCCTAAATCAACTCCTCTTGCCCTCAAACTCTGGATTTGAGTTCCCTTTAGACCTTAATCACTTTACCATACCTCCATCTCCATTTCCACCCTCCATTGTCACCTTTTTCTCCACTTCTAAGGAAATTCCGCCCCTACAGCCGGAAGTTTAGTTTTTGCTATTCTTGCTTGATTTTCACCAAAAATCTTTGAAAAGATGAAGAGCATGGGTAAGACAGTCAACAAAGGAGTGGAGAAGACAACAAACATCCTCACCCGAGGCAAAAGCCGCAGCAAACGAGCCTCCAACTTGTCCCAACAATTTGACAACGCTTTGTCACCATCAAATTCAATTTTGCAATCCCTCCGACGGTCGACATCGACGAGCGACTCCCGACACCGATCCTCCTCCAGTAGCCACACCACAGATCCAAGCTACCACAACCCCAAAGAGGAGGAGGAAGTTGATATGTTGGCATGCAAAAGAAGGGCTAAGAAGACAGCCGAGGCATCCTCCTCATGCCTACCCCCACGACCGACTCCAATAAGACACTTGACCTCATCAGCACAACCACGTGCCACACAACTACCCATTAGGCACCAGTTGGTGACTGAGGAAGAGGCTGCAGATGCACCCATCCAGATGGTGCCCTTGAACTTGTACAAGTTTGGGGTCACACACATAAGAGGAGGAAGAGATAGATGACATTAAAAGCGAGAAAATGGAAGATGAGTCGGTGGACTTTTTGTCCAAATTAGAGGAGGATAGGATGAAGTGGGTTGGAAAGCAGCCCGAGGAAGTTGCATATGGGAGAGGCACAACAAGGCGAGTGTTCACAAGGCCACTTCACCCTGAGTGCACCACTAGGAGGGTGATTCCCATAAGATACGCCTGCCCCAACACAATGCAAACCCTAGGAATGCATGTTATTGCCAAAGATTTCTTGGAGTCATGTGGATTGTATGAATTGTTGACTACTATGGAAGAAACATACTTAGAGACAACTCATGAGTTTTTCAAGTCTCTAGAGAAAGTGCAGTATCATGGGGAGGATGCAATCAAATTTAGGCTCAATAACTCCACTCATGTGCTAACGGCCTCCAACCTCAACAAGATTTTTGTGCCAGCACGAGAGATTGCTCAAAAGTTTGATGGGAACAGGTATGACAAAAATGTGAAATGCAACTGTGCCAAGATGTGGGAAACATTCACTAGTGAAAAATCCTTTGCAGTGGGAAAGTAAAAAACAAGCACGATTTTCAATCCCACTTTGAGATATATTCAGAAAGTCTTCGCCAATTCTATCTTTGGGTGATACAACAGTCAAGGTTGTTGTTCTAAAAAAGACTTGTTTGTGATGTCAGTAATGGTGAGTCGTGCTTATGTGAATATGGGGATGATGATGATTGATCACTTGAAAACAATTCCTTCTAAGACCAAGATTCCCTTCATCATGGGAGGGATTGTGAGCACCATAGCAAAGGCACTTGATTGTGATCTCCAGAACTTCACAAAGGTAGAAGGGGCCAAGTTGATTGATTTAAACTATCTTGTGAGGTCTTAGATGATTTCTATAAGAGACAAGAAGATCATTTACAACATGAACCCCAAATACCCTGCCCTCACTCTGGAGCTGCCTTATCATTCCTCTACCCTTCTTGATGGTATCCGACCATTGGAAAATTTTCTAGCATGGATTTCTAGATTTGAACGTGCATTCCCTAGAGAGGACTACAGAGAAGTGACAGTGGACTTACCAGAGGGTGGAGGTGAAACATATGTGCCAGAGCAGCAGTGTATACTAGAGAAGACACGCTGCACATGACCGAGAGAGGAGGACTTTGATGCGCAACAACCTCTAACAAATGCATACGATATGTCATCCATCCATGCACAGTTGGAGGTGATTTATAAGACACAGTAGGATATGTGGTTAGATCAGCAGCAGATGCATCACCAGATCAATTACATGTACTAGTTCCATCATGCATAGGTGCAGAGAAACCCCCAATGGGGGAGGATTTCTAGGGAGCTCTTTCTGGTTATCAAGAGACATACCCCCCTCCACAGGTAGACTACTAGGTCCACTAATACCAACACCCACCTCTACAGGATATCCCACCATAGGATCCCACCCCACCACAGCCATGACTTCTACCCTATCATTCTTATGCTTTAGTTCCATGCCGAGGATGACACGATTCAAGAGTTTGGGGTGTTAGGGCGGTAAGCCCTCAGTTCTCAACTTATTTTGTTGATTTCCCATTCCACCTAATCATTGTTTGTTTGATCCTAATATTTCTAGTATAGATTTTCTTTTGCTTGCATTCCTGCATAAATGTAATTTAGTTTCATGTATTTTTTGAGTAATTTTTCAATTTTTTTCTCTTTTCGTTACTCCATAGCATGCATTGCACTTTCATGTAGTTTTTGCTAATTTGTAGCTAGACTCTACTACTTAATATTTTTCTAGTTTCTCTAAAGTAGGTTTAGATGTGATTGAATGCAAATTGACACCAATTTGGCCAATTTTGCCCAAATTTAAGATTTCTTGCCTAAAAGTGTGTTTCAATCCAATCTCTACCTTTTGGATTAAAAATGATTACCTTTGACAAATGCAAGTGAATTATCATTGTTTATTGCTAAATGTATCAATTCTTGACTTTTTACATGTTCATCACCTCTCTTGTGTTTGCGAATGATTTGGTTGAATTGTGACTTGATCAAGCTATGAGCGCTTAGTGCCTATGAAATCACTTGATAGAAGTATCAATTTCAGGTTGTACATTCATGTGGTGTGATATAGTTGGATGAAGTGTTGGACTAATTTTCATGTAGGATACCTTATGTTGAGAATCACGCCAATGACCCCTCTTTGACCCAAATCTTCACTCACCATCTTCTTACCCACTCCTCCTCATGAAAGGATGCCAAAGTGCACATATCAGCTATGGCCACCTCCAAATGTTTGGGGTGGCCACATCTTCATCTCACCGCTTCGCTCTCACTACCATATGCCATATCTACTCCAAGGGAAAAGAAAATGAAAACAAAAAAAGGAAAAATAAAATAAAAGATGCTCATGTTTAAGAGATCTAGATAAAGAAAAGATGAATTCTCTATGTAATAGCACTCCAAAATCTTACCACAACCCTTTCTTCTATTTTCATACCCATTGAGCTAGGAAACATCAAACCTGTCTCATTTTGTGCCTTTTCCGTGGCCACGTGGGTCATTTAGTGTGATTTGAAACATAAGGTTGAAAGCATGAAGGTGAAACAACTCTCCTAGTCATCCTTGATTAACGCCATCATGAAATGGTCTACCGGAAACTACATGAAAGAAATATGGATAGCTTGTGCATTTTATGCACTATATTTGAAGTTCATATGCTTTGTGCTCTTTTCATGATTGTTTTGTGAAAGTAGGAGAGGAGAGAGGTGGAATGCATGTACTTAGTCACTTTTGATCCCATTCAACAATAATCATCCTTTGCATTGCATTTTTCATTTCTTGATTGTGAAAAAATTATAGAGAGATTGAGTTGGAGCATACTTGAGGATAAGTATGTTTTAAGTTTGGGGTGGTGATGCAGCCCTATTTTAGGTCTCCACCTTATTCCATTTTGTATTTTGTTCACATCTAAACATAGTAGAATGCAGGTTAAATTCCCCATTGTGAGTATTATTATCAAATGCACTTATGGACGTTCTTTGCATTATGTTCAAGTACTTGGATCATGCTTTTGGTGGATGAGAGAGAAGGAAGGAGTTCTAAGGTTCCTCCACTCATGGAGGGGTACAAAGAAGACCCTGAAGCTCCCTCAACCTACCCCTAATGTACAAGATTCGACATCAACCAAAGAAGTCCATTGATGATTAAGATTGAAGTTAATTTTGCCACTGAAGACCCCAGCATGGTCGTGGTGCCAAGGAACGACCATGCTGGATAATGCACAAGTTACAGAGAAATTCCCAAGATTTCCAAGCTACATCGACTTAGCCACCATGGTCGTGATACCCAACACAACCATTCCATGAAGCCCCCAAAATAGTTGTGCTACCCAGAACGGTCGTGCTAGCTAAATACAGAACGAGCATGCTAGAGGGAATGACCTCCTCTCCAACTCCACCACCACGGCCATGCAACCCAACACGACCGTTCTACCTAGCCTTCACCACGGCTGTGCTGCCCAATACGGCGGTGCTACCAGCCTCCATTTCACCACTTCAACCTATGAGTTTTCCACTTTCTTGAAACAAACATTCCCCACCACCACAATCGTTCCCATCTCTACCCACCACGGTCGTGCTACCACCTGAACCCTACCATTTTCTGCATTATTTTTCCAATAATGCTCCTACTTACCCTAGTGCTTCCACCACCACCTATATATACATGGGTGGCAGCTACAACACTAGGTTAGCTTCCATTACTCCTCTCCACCCATTCTAGAGCACTCATTTCACTTCCCTTGCATTTATGCTCTCCACCCACCTCATTTCCACCATAAAAACCTAGATTTCTAGATTTTCTACCATAACCTCCTCCATTTTCATACCCATCATCCACCTTGGAGGAATGAGGTCACCCTACAGTAGCTAGGAGGTGAAGAAGGAAGATCTACTTCGAGCTCCATGGATTCCTATCTCCTTCTTCCCCTTTCTTTTGCCTTTTCTTTGGTTATGTCTAGCTAAGGCCCTAGTGGTGGGATGTTTGGGGTGAAAATGTGACTTTGATACCATGTTGGGGGAGAATAATTTGTAACGAATATAATTTCATTCTATGACGAGTGCCTTTGCTTCTATCTCTGAGTTTCCTATTATCTTGCATGTGATTTTTTCTCTTAAACTTGAATTGCTTGCTTTGTGATGTTTGATGATACTTAGATTCTAGGAGGAATTAGAGTGTATGTAGCAATCTTAGGAATGGATCCTAGGTCTAATTAGTGGATCCCTACCTAGCCCCCTTTATTCCTACATACATATCCCTCCTTCTACAAGTGAGTGTGAGATGTAATTGACTAGTATAAGTGTGATTAGTGCAATTTCCTAGAGCTTTCTAAAGGCTAGATGGCTAATAGCATGAGGTGAAAAACCCTCTCTCTACTCCCATTCCTACCCTTAGCTCTCATTTACCCTAATACCACTTACCCTAGAGACCTAGACTTGAGAAGTCCTACTAGAATTACACCTAACCCTAGTTCTCTAACTAGTAGTATTGGGTACATTCTAATAGCACTTGCCTTGTTGTTTGGTTTGGTAATCTAGATTGAATTGTGATAATTGCATGCCATGTTGACATCCCCCAACTAATATCAAATCACATTCCCAAACGGCCCACGTACCTAATTCATTGCTTGAAACCCATCTTAATCTTCTTAGCTTGTTCATGCTAATCTTGTTTAGTTGCTTTTGCTCAATCTAATTAATTTCTTAGTCTTGTTCCTTAGGGTTAACTTAGGTTCTTGCTCTCTCTAGTGGTTAACTTAGAAATTAGTTTCTAATTTCTCTACTAGTGTAGTGTAGTTAGCCTTTGCTCCTATTTAGCTAATTGATTAATCTAGTTCCTTAGGCTTTCTTGCCTAGGATAATTTAGGGTTTGTGATAACTTAGATTTCATATTGCCTTTACTTGCCTATTCACTTTGTTTAAAAACCAAAACAACCAATCAACCCTTCAACCCTAGTCTCCGCTCTAGGAACGTATCCAACACTAAGTTAGCTCTAGTGACCCCTCTTTCCCTAAGGATCAACCCCTACGCTTGCCTATCATCTATACTATAATAGCACCCTATGAGCTTGCGGGTGACCTATTTAGTGTTGTGATCGAGTCATGTTAGGTTTTTTTATAAATTTCAAAATATCCCAAGTGTGTTCCAAACTTGTGGGGTGCATCTAGTCGAATCTAATTGGTTAGTGTGTGCACCTCTGGCTTAAATCGCACCACCTATCCATGACCAAGAGTCTTCTACCTCACCAAGGACATACTCACTTTTGCAACGAGTCTTCCATCTTCACCAAGGACTTACCCACTTTTGCAACAAGTATTCTTCCTTGAAGGAATTACCCACTCTTAACTTGGATCTTCCGCCTTTGGCTTCACCTTCATTAAGGAGAATCTTTCACTAAGGGACCCGTTCCCTTCTTCTTCATTGATCTTATACAAGAGAGTGAATCTTCATCTTCATGGTAGAAAGAGAGATTGGGGGGTGGAGGAAGTGAGAGCCTCACAAGATGTACATGTAGGACTAGTTCTCTTACAAAACTCCTACTCACTCTAATAGATGTAGTAGGTGATTAAGCTTAAGAGTGTAAGGAGGCTCTTGGAGGCATTCAACTATAATTTAGAGACCTTTGTAGTACTTGCCTAACCATGGGATGAAGTCCAAGGTGTGGAAGCACATCCCGCTATCACACAGACAACGAGGTGTTACGTGAAAATGTGCGGAAATCACCAAAAATCACGAATTACCAAAAATACGAGTTAATTAAAACTGATTGCGGAAAGCTGATAAACTGAGAAACTATTACATTTAAGTCCTCATCCTACAAAGAAACAGGTTATATAGGCATATACAAGATCTGATACGTGTCCACAGCTTAGAGGAACAACTGTCTAACCATCACATGAGTTCATCACCTGTTTATACATACATAAAGGCCCCCATCCGGCCAGCAGCAGGATATATAAAACATCAACAACTATACATCGTGAAACAACGTCAAAACACCTCCAAGGACCTGAGAGTACAGGGATGACTCTAAGACTCTACTATAAAACATCCGAACAGCAGCATGTCCATCGCTTGCCTTCTACTGCTCTTCTTGCTGCTCAGCCGCAATTCCGCGACCACCACCACGTCTAGCTCGACCTCCTAAAAAGGGTGTAAACCAGCGGGGTGAGACACACAGTCCCAGTGAGAAACATAACTCCCCGCCAAAACTACAGAACCTCAGAAAGATAAAGCAACAGCAACAGATAACTGATAAGAGGTATAACAAGAGCAGTTATGTAAAGTAAAGCTATTCATACCGTCAAGCTTACCAGATGTACGGAAGGCATATATCCAACTATTTCTCTATGGAACATGATTGATAAGATAAGATTTATAAGGTATTACCACATAACATGAGGAACATATAAGTAACTGCAAGATATAACAAGATTAACTACACAAGCAAGGCCCCAACCAATGTTCCGTGTTTTGCTTTAAGCAGTAAATACTATACAGCTGGATTACGTATTCCTATGCCCTGAGGAAGTGAACCATACCTGTTACGACCCCATCTGAACTTAATTGGTAAACTAGGGTTTACCTAGACAATTGCAAAGGTTAATTAGAATAATCATTCTTGAAATCTAATTAATGAAGATAACACAATTAGGATGTTTTAACTATGATAAGAAGTCTAAATGTTCTTTTGTCTTGAGAATTAGGGTTTGAGAAATATAAACCCTAATCGGCCCAAAAATAGGGTTTTGATGATACATGAATACAGAATTTGATAAGTAGAATGTCTCACTAAATGATTTTTAGTATTTTATGTGTAACTCTGATTTACTTAAAATTTGAATATGATTTGGATATATAAAATGTGAACAACATTAAAAAATATCAGAATTTTTGAAGAATGCTCTGACCTGTTTATCGGCCGAGTTTCAAACTCGACCGATCACATTTCCAGAATTTTACAGCAGTGTGGTAATTGAACTTTATCTTTTTATTGGTATATCCAATTGATCTAAAATTTTAACTGTGCCTGAAAAACACAGTTTTAGACACTCTGTTAAATTGGCATAATTGTTGGATGATTTTTGAATCCCTACAGTAAGAGTGTCGGTCGAGTTTGTGCAGGACAAACTCGGCCGAATATATTGCTGACTGCAATATAGCAGTGCACTGTTCTATTTTTAATTATTTATTGGTAACTCCAAATGATCTCAAATTTCAACTGAAGCTTTATAGAACAATTATAAACAACGTGCTAAATTCCCATAATTGTTGGAGAATGTTTGTTCTCTGAAATAAACGAATTACAGTAACTTTTGTATAACTGAATATTCAGCCAATATAATTAAAGTTAAGTGTTGGGTCAATATGCAATTGACCCAAGCAGCTCAATTGACTTATATGAGCAACCACACACACACACAGCTCTCATTCTTCGTCATTGACTCCAGAGAAACGAAAATCTAGAGAGAGAGGGAGAGTTAGGGCTTGAGTGGAGAAAGAGGAGGAATTGCTGAATTAGGGTTCTGCGGTCCCAAGAATGGTGAAATCAAGTAAGTTTGGATCCTTTGCATAGACTTTTATGGTGAATCTTCTCTCTCATGTCAAGATTCCGTCCATGCTCTGATTTGATCCAAGAGGATGTCGAAATTCCCTCTTTTCTCACCCTTTCTTCATAATCCCTCATTTTCAAGGTTTCCGAGTTGAATGGATGAAGAATTGGGAGATTTGCTAGGGATTTGATAGGAATTCGAGATTTCCTGAGTTGAGCTGCGGTTTTGAGGTGTTTTCACACCTTAGGGTGAGTGGGTTCTTCCTCTAAACAGTGTAATGCACGAATTTGATTATAGCATCCAAATCCCTAATTGCTTAGTATGTGATTCTAAAACCTGAAATGTCCGTTGATTTAAGATTGCTGCAAATTGATATGATGTGGATTACTTCTCTGTTTGAATGACTCCTAAATGGTAGATTCATATCAGAAACGTATACAACACTTCCTAGTGAGAATGCTTTTCAGATTTATATCAAATGATGTAATTAGGGTTTAACCTAATTGAGACATCACTAGAGTTTTAACCTTATTGAAAAGGACTAGTAATCCTATAATTGGTTAGGATGTATCTCATGGGTTATCTTAATTGAATTTTATTCTTGAATAATGATATCTCAGTAAACGATATGGAAAATCTAAATTTAGTTAACATGAGTTCATATCTATATTGATTATATAAGATTTGTTGGAAACAGTCTTTATTTAGTGAATGCTTATATCTTATGAGATCATGATAAGAGCCATGTGACAAGTGAATGAGGCAAATGAAACCCTAAGAGTAAGGTGTTGGCATGTGATGAATGAATAAGGTGAATGAAACCCTAAGGATGGGGTGTTCAATGAATCATGTTATGGTGACATGAAAGGTCTCGATATGAGATGTGGTGATACTTAACTGTTGAATTGTATGTTTCTAGTGCATTTAATTTTATATGCCTGTTCTCTCTAAGTTGATATCTACATATTGCAGGGCTTCTTATTTTCAATACATATCTCGTAAATTGCAGGTAATGAGATATGACATGCCCTAGAAAGGGATGTTACTGAGACCTGGTATATGTTGAATACATGAGCTATGATATTTATCTGTTAATTATTTAATAGACCTAGATGCCCTAACACCGTAGAACCCCTTAGACGGGTCTGCAACTTTGGGGTGAAACTCGTGTTGCAACATCATCCGTGCTTGTGTCGCGGACAAACGAGGAAAGAGAGAGGCAGTGTCTAACAACAATCGTGCTTGTGTCACGATGGCACTGCGATAACAAAAGAAAACACGGTTATCTAACACCATTCGTGCTTGTGTCGCGAAGGTAACCCTGTGACTCTCCGCCGGTGTACTCAGGTTTAAGGAGGAGTCGAGAGCACACGTGGTTGTGCAGCACACGTGGATGTGCGATGAGGCCGTAGAGCCTGTGTCCTGTGCAGACCAGGACGAGTAGTCAGACTTAGCACTTCCCGGGTGTGTCGCTAAGTCTTGTACGGTGGGACCGTAGCATGAACTTGCTGCGGATCTTCATATGTAGAGTACACTGCATATGTTTAGGGCATAATCTAAAATATGATCATATAGGTTCACAAAGTTCTTTATAAATGAAAGAGTTAAGGAAGACTAGAAGCATAGTCTTCTTGTAGTTATTCTTTGGATGCAATATTAACATTCTTTGTTATTTCTATTATATTGTTTTAGAACTGCTCAGTGTAGTATTAACTGTTGTTAAATTTCATATCGTTTATTCAAATTATATCTGTAATCACATTAGTGCATTAGTCTGTTTCCATGAAGTACTCATTCACTGAGCGAGTAGGTTCACCCCTCTACTCAAACATTTTAGGGTTAACCGCGTGGACTTGAAGATGATCAGAGCATCAGTGTAGACCTGCCACAGGAGTCAAGTACGAGATTAGTTGAGTCAGTCGGTCCTTGTCACTCTAGGTCCTCAGTAAGAGTTTAGAGAGAGAGTTGTAATTACAATGTGTAATATTGTTCCTCTTTGATATGTATGCTAATTAGCAGGTTTAATGTGCTTAATGTGTGAAAGACATCGTGAATGTTTATACATGTATCTTTACTATTAAAGTCTGATTAGTAAAAGAAATGTTCAGATTCCCTTGTTAAGATGTTTTATGTGGTTCAATGCGAAGAAACAAGAGTTTTTAAGAAAAGAAAAAGTTAAGGGTGTTCTTTGTGTTACATACAAATCCCGTCTTATGCCCTAATCTCATGATTTGAGGAAATTGTGAGATCGGGGTGTAACAGCTTGGTATCAGAGCTTAGGGTGAGTTGTCAAGGACCATTAAGTTAGTAAGTTAGAGTCCTATGTGTGGCAGATAGGAGATGTTTGATGTTAGCTTTGGGGATTTGAGTATTTGGATATCCTGGCCCGATATCTGAGTACTTGGATCAACCAGTACAAGCTACTCTATCTGTTCTCTCACGTATACCCTGGCCAGGTATACAATGGAAGAATGGGCTAGAGATGAACCCTAGAAAAGTTAGGGTTAGAAAATGAGAAAAGAAACAAGAATTAAGAGCATAAATGTAAAAGGAGATAGAACTTACATTTCATAATGTTGTTTTTGTTGGAAATGTACAGAAATGCTCTTATATGTTTGAATTGAAATATTCAATACTTTGAAGTGTGGGTCTTTAATATCTGTTGTACACTATGCAATTGTAGCATTTATTGATTTCATCCTTGTAACAAGTAGACTAGAATTGACCTTTGAATGAGCTTTTGTTTCTATAGTTTTGCCCGCTGATTCGAGTGAACTTGACATCAGCAGGTCTGTTTAGGTTTTCAGTCTGTACGCGATTCGGCCGAGTTGTATGTAATTCGGCCGAGTTTCCTTTTTCAGGAAATCAAACGGCAAGTTGATCGGCCGAGTTTCAAGCGGATCGGCCGAGTTGTGAAGCAATCGGCTGAGTTTTTGACCAATCGGCCGAGTTTCTGAGCTGTGAGTGGCAGTTCAGGAAGAATGTAATCCTTTGTAGTTCTTGGCTTCAAAATTTCAGGTTTGGCCTGGTCCGGTTGGCAGGATGCGTTATTAGGATCTAATGAATCCTATCAATAGCATAATAAGAATAGAATTGGAATAATTAGACCCACATCAGAGTAAGAATGTACATACAGTAAGATGTTGAAACATATGGGCAAGATCAGAACAACTAAGAATTAGTTGAAACTGATGTCTGAGGTTCAATTTTGGGGCCTCATATGAGAAACCTTTAATTGGGAATAAAGGAACATGATATAAGGTTTATAATCAGTTTATTGATTAATATTATATGAGCTATACATATGAAATATAGAAAAGATATGTGAAATGTATGTATGGTTCAAGATAATAAGAATCAATCATGAAGAATGAATCATATAATAGCGTATAATTCTTTTATGAACTCTAAAGCAAAGGCTAAGTAGAAGAATAGAGTGAGCTTTCAATAGGTCCATAAAAGTAAAAAGGATCGTATGAACATGTAATTCATAAGACTAGAACAACAAACTAGTTTCTAAGCAAGGAACATAGGTGTAGTTTAATGAATGAATAAGTCATACCAAGGTGGACTGTATTCAGAAAAGAAAAACTTGATTGAAAGAGAAACTATGTTTGACCCATGCATGATCCACTTGATTTAAAAATGAAGAATATGTAATGTATTCAACATGAGGAAAAAACTAATAGAAGGGCTATTAATTTAGAACGTTAACTTCGCAATAGTATAAAGATAAAGGAGGAAATATGTGCAACATGGTATACATGACCATACATATGAATAAGCAACATGGTCATAAGAGAAAAATTTAGAATTACAGATGACGGGTTAAAGAGTAGTATATGGTAAGAGGACTATGAAATGTAAGAAAGGGTTTGAAACATGATGGAGAAGTTATAAAATAAAGAGGTTGTGAGATTCAAGCAAGTGCTAATTAATCAAATATCTCTGTTGATAACTAAGTAAATCTACATATGAGAATGTATTAAGGGAATGCTTGAATACAAGTATTCCAAGTCTTAAAATCATCTTCTCTTTCATATATTCCTTAATAAGAGCAAGGTGGGAATGAAATGATAAGAGAAAATGAATCATATATGGTGCATAACTACCATGGTGGGGTCATCTAGTGAATGTAATAGTGACATACAGTATGATGAAGTGCGATAAGAAATAAATTCTTGTGTGATAGCAAGGATGATGAATAATCTATTCCTATCTTAAATGCTTCAATGTTAATGATGTTTATTGTATATAATCATATGAAAAGGATAGGTAGCAAAAAGTAAAGAAGTAATGAATGAGCAGAGAGATATGGGAAAACACTAGCTTTGTGTAGTATGTGAATTTGTTTTTACATGTATGAGTTGTTGAAGGCATATTAAGGTATGAAAGTTGGTTCTACATATGAGTTCAGTGTATTTGTGCAAGCTATGTGTTAATTAAAGGTGTATGATAGTTGTAGTAATTCATACCTGATATGCATCCTAGTATTGTGTATTTGTGACATGGTGATACAGTTTGGATGATGTCAGAACACATGGAGGGATATCCTGAATAAGATAGTTATACCTATTCACTCATATTAATAGAAAGGGATGATAATCAGATTTTCTGGACAAGTAACCTTAATGAGGTGTAGCTTGTTATACCTAGCTCTAATATAACTGAGTGATGGTAATTGAGTATGATTAATGCTTGAATGACTGATACAATTGTGGATTACCTTATTACTGTTGTTGAAACCCTAAAATGATATAATGCGATGGTTACACTTTGAATTGTGTGTGGGCCCATAACCCACAGATCCCAGGATCGAAACAGGATAGTATGGAATGAGGTGGTAATGCTTCACCTCATGCATCCATGACCCAATGGGGATGCCAAGAGTAGTATTGTGCAAGTGATTGTTGAATCTAGTCTTTTAATTCAAGACTGTTTTGCTATCTGAGCAGCATGTTATTAAAGTTTAAAACAGCATGGTGAACTTGCTTTTGTCACTTAAAGGTGATACAGAACAATAGAACTCTCTGAGCAGCATAAGATGAGATAGTTGTATCAGAGTATCAGAGTTGCGCAGCGGAAGCGTGGTGGTTTATCTTTGCATTTTATGTTTGTCTGTGGCATAAAGAATTTGCTTGATATCATTGAGAACTATTTGATATATGTTGTGATTTAGTAAAGAATTAAAAGATCTAATGTTGAAAACTACATTCAGGTATGAAATATAAGAATATAATGACATGGAAGGTTTTAGAAGCTTAGAATAACCTTGAATGTATCTTTCTTGTAGGTTCATGTTTCGAGGACGAAACATTCTAAGGGGGGAAGAGTTGTTACGACCCCATCTGAACTTAATTGGTAAACTAGGGTTTACCTAGACAATTGCAAAGGTTAATTAGAATAATCATTCTTGAAATCTAATTAATGACGATAACACAATTAGGATGTTTTAACTATGATAAGAAGTCTAAATGTTCTTTTGTCTTGAGAATTAGGGTTTGAGAAACATAAACCCTAATCGGCCCAAAAATAGGGTTTTGATGATACATGAATACAGAATTTAATAAGTAGAATGTCTCACTAAATGATTTTTAGTATTTTATGTGTAACTATGATTTACTTAAAATTTGAATATGATTTGGATATATAAAATGTGAACAACATTGGAAAATATCAGAATTTTGGAAGAATGCTCTGACCTGTTTATCGGCCGAGTTTCAAACTCGACCGATCACATTTCCAGAATTTTACAGCAGTGTGGTAATTGAACTTTATCTTTTTATTGGTATATCCAATTGATCTAAAATTTTAACTGTGCCTGAAAAACACAGTTTTAGACACTCTGTTAAATTTTCATAATTGTTGGATGATTTTTGAATCCCTACAGTAAGAGTGTCGGTCGAGTTTGTGCAGGACAAACTCGGCCGAATATATTGCTGACTGCAATATAGCAGTGCACTGTTCTATTTTTAGTTATTTATTGGTAACTCCAAATGATCTTAAATTTCAACTGAAGATTTATAGAACAATTATAAACAACTTTCTAAATTCCCATAATTGTTGGATAATGTTTGTTCTCTGAAATAAACGAATTACAGTAACTTTTGTATAACTGAATATTCAGCCAATATAATTAAAGTTAAGTGTTGGGTCAATATGCAATTGACCCAAGCAGCTCAATTGACTTATATGAGCAACCACACACACACACAGCTCTCATTCTTCGTCATTCACTCCAGAGAAACGAAAATCTAGAGAGAGAGGGAGAGTTAGGGCTTGAGTGGAGAAAGAGGAGGAATTGCTGAATTAGGGTTCTGCGGTCCCAAGAATGGTGAAATCAAGTAAGTTTGGATCCTTTGCATAGACTTTTATGGTGAATCTTCTCTCTCATGTCAAGATTCCGTCCATGCTCTGATTTGATCCAAGAGGATGTCGAAATTCCCTCTTTTCTCACCCTTTCTTCATAATCCCTCATTTTCAAGATTTCCGAGTTGAATGGATGAAGAATTGGGAGATTTGCTAGGGATTTGATAGGAATTCGAGATTTCCTGAGTTGAGCTGCGGTTTTGAGGTGTTTTCACACCTTAGGGTGAGTGGGTTCTTCCTCTAAACAGTGTAATGCACGAATTTGATTATAGCATCCAAATCCCTAATTGCTTAGTATGTGATTCTAAAACCTGAAATGTCCGTTGATTTAAGATTACTGCAAATTGATATGATGTGGATTACTTCTCTGTTTGAATGACTCCTAAATGGTAGATTCATATCAGAAACTTATACAACACTTCCTAGTGAGAATGCTTTTCAGATTTATATCAAATGATGTAATTAGGGTTTAACCTAATTGAGACATCACTAGAGTTTCAACCTTATTGAAAAGGACTAGTAATCCTATAATTGGTTAGGATGTATCTCATGGGTTATCTTAATTGAATTTTATTCTTGAATAATGATATCTCAGTAAACGATATGGAAAATCTAAATTTAGTTAACATGAGTTCATATCTATATTGATTATATAAGATTTGTTGGAAACAGTCTTTATTTAGTGAATGCTTATATCTTATGAGATCATGATAAGAGCCATGTGACAAATGAATGAGGCAAATGAAACCCTAAGAGTAGGGTGTTGGCATGTGATGAATGAATAAGGCGAATGAAACCCTAAGGATGGGGTGTTCAATGAATCATGTTATGGTGACATGAAAGGTCTCGATATGAGATGTGGTGATACTTAACTGTTGAATTGTATGTTTCTAGTGCATTTAATTTTATATGCTTGTTCTCTCTAAGTTGATATCTACATATTGCAGGGCTTCTTATTTTCAATACATATCTCGTAAATTGCAGGTAATGAGATATGACATGCCCTAGAAAGGGATGTTACTGAGACCTGGTATATGTTGAATACATGAGCTATGATATTTATCTGTTAATTATTTAATAGACCTAGATGCCCTAACACCGTAGAACCCCTTAGACGGGTCTGCAACTTTGGGGTGAAACTCGTGTTGCAACATCATCCGTGCTTGTGTCACGGACAAACGAGGAAAGAGAGAGGCAGTGTCTAACAACAATCGTGCTTGTGTCACGATGGCACTGCGATAACAAAAGAAAACACGGTTATCTAACACCATTCGTGCTTGTGTCACGAAGGTAACCCTGTGACTCTCCGCCGGTGTACTCAGGTTCAAGGAGGAGTCGAGAGCACACGTGGTTGTGCAGCACACGTGGATGTGCGATGAGGCCGTAGAGCCTGTGTCCTGTGCAGACCAGGACGAGTAGTCAGACTTAGCACTTCCCGGGTGTGTCGCTAAGTCTTGTACGGTGGGACCGTAGCATGAACTTGCTGCGGATCTTCATATGCAAAGTACACTGCATATGTTTAGGGCATAATCTAAAATATGATCATATAGGTTCACAGAGTTCTTTATAAATGAAAGAGTTAAGGAAGACTATAAGCATAGTCTTCTTGTAGTTATTCTTTGGATGCAATATTTACATTCTTTGTTATTTCTATTATATTGTTTTAGAACTGCTCAGTGTAGTATTAACTGTTGTTAAATTTCATATCGTTTATTCAAATTATATCTGTAATCACATTAGTGCATTAGACTGTTTCCATGAAGTACTCATTCACTGAGCGAGTAGGTTCACCCCTCTACTCAAACATTTTAGGGTTAACCGCGTGGACTTGAAGATGATCAGAGCATCAATGTAGACCTGCCACAGGAGTCAAGTACGAGATTAGTTGAGTTAGTCGGTCCTTGTCACTCTAGGTCCTCAGTAAGAGTTTAGAGAGAGAGTTGTAATTACAATGTGTAATATTGTTCCTCTTTGATATGTATGCTAATTAGCAGGTTTAATGTGCTTAATGTGTGAAAGACATCGTGAATGTTTATACATGTATCTTTACTATTGAAGTCTGATTAGTAAAAGAAATGTTCAGAGTCCCTTGTTAAGATGTTTAATGTGGTTCAATGTGAAGAAACAATAGTTTTTAAGAAAAGAAAAAGTTAAGGGTGTTCTTTGTGTTACATACAAATCCCGTCTTATGCCCTAATCTCATGATTTGATGAAATTGTGAGATCGGGGTGTAACAATACCGTTCAAATCCAACCGACGGCTGCGAAACCCGGAGCCGGTGCCATACAAGTTCAATGAAAGAGTCGGACTTCATGACCTCCCCCTCGTGGTCAGTGCACAAAACTAAAGCAGGACCGTAGTCTCATGCTTAAGTGGCCTTAGCCACAGGGTCAGCTCCATAGGCTACCCTTTCTAGCCCGCCTCGGTACAGGTCTTGGCGCTAGTATAATTCAGCCACGGGCCAGTTCACCGTGCTCTGAGCCATGAACGTGTTCATCCTCCATCACATTGAGCCATGGGCTTCCTCACCATGCTCTTCATATATATATATATATATATATATATATATATATATATATATATATATATATATATATATATATATATATATATATATATATATATATCTGATTCTGCAACCGTAGTTGCACTCGATTCCCTCTCTGTTTAAGGATAGGAGAAACCACACATTTTCAACAATATGCGCTTCTAAGTTAACCCGTAGGAGAGCCCGTTTCACCATCACCAGCTGCTGACGATGATGGATCTATGGCCAGGGCAAACTACATGATATATTCCACTGTGATTAATTAGTATCTTTTATATGGATTGCAAGATTCAACCAAGTTGTATAACATGTAAACTATAACAAGAATAAACAACATAAAACTCAAGGTTAAGCTTTTATAGTAAACAACATCATCCTGATCCATTTCAAGGATCTCACATTACATGTTACCACTTGGCCTCTTGCCAATCATCAAGATCTACCTCAAGGATCATTACAATACCATGGGATCTCAATCCCTCATTACATACTGCCACTGCATCTCAAGCCTTACATCATCATCATGGTATAGCAATCCCAAGTACTTTAGCCAAACACATCATACATGTTATCTCATCATCAAGAGTAACTACCTAAGCAATGTTACTTATCATATATACCTCATAGCCTTTTACTTGGCTATGCATCACCTGCATGGTTAGTGTACACAATAATCATAGGTTTAACAGAATGACCATGCTATCAATATAGGGTGACATGAATGATTATATATTTTATCAATCATGCTTCAACTTATGATCATGAGCACAAGGCACATCATTAAGAAAACCATATTACATACTTATTATTTCCCTTAGCATTATATAGGGGATTCAAGATGATTATGAGCAGATGTCAAGTCATGATAAGTTACATGGACAAGATTACCATAACGATTACCATCAAGCATATCAAGGGTCACCAACGTGATAACAAGAACATCATCTAACATATCAGTTTTCCATGAGGAGCAAGACCCTTACTAAAAGTACCCTCTGCCCTCACCAAAAGTGATATTAGGCAGGGCACCCTCATCTATAGTCCAACTCATCCCGTGTACTCAGGTGTAATGTGAAACCTATGTCGTGCACCTCTTGTATCGTGCAACACAGCGTCAGGTAGCAAGGAGTTCTAGGCGCAACGCAGCGTCGTGTATCAGGAATAACGGCCACATGGCCTGCTGTGTAGCCAGGTGTATCGGGCGATAGGGTGTCGCGCAACGCCCATCAGGGGGTAGGGTTGTCGGCCGACACACACAGAACTAATGTGACGCCCGTCACAGAACTACTAGCAACGCCTCCCCAACGTTAGGGCTTAACAAGGGTGAACAAGTCAAGCAGATTTCTCAGCATAGGGTGACGCCCGTCAAGGTCCAGGGTGTAACGCCCATCAAAGCCACCACAAACGTGTCGTGCACCACTCTAGGACAAGAGGGGTATCGTCCAACACACAACTAAGTTTATCGGGAAGGTTGTGCATCAGGGTGTGATGCCCGACACACACACTAAACAGGGACCAAGGTATAATGCTCGTCATCATCTCAACATGTGTCGTCCAAGGTTTTAGGTCAAGAGGGTTGTCAGGCAACACCTCCCCAAGCTCATCATCAACCTCAAGTACAAGGGCACCAAGCCTTAAAGGATCAAGAAGATGGCTCACCTCTCAACTTGAATGAGAGAGGGGTCTTGCACATCTCTTATCACCAAACGGGCAACTCAAGGAACAACCCTAGCAAGGTTCACAACTATCACCAAGCTCACCCTTCAAGTCCATGGTGAGAGGAGGGTGTTGCTCAAGAAACTAGAACACAAGCTCACCTCTCAACTTAAACGAGAGAGGGGTATTGCCCATGCTACTAGAATCTTAAACTCACTCCTCTAGACCAAGGAGAGAAAGGAGTATTGCTCACCAAGAAAACCTAGATCATAGGTTCGGCCAACATGGTGCAACTAAGCAAGGAAACCAAACTAACAACAACATAGTCGATCATAGACAACAAGAACATAGAAGATGGTAATGTAGTTAGGGTTAGGAGTTATGTAACCCACCTTAAGTAAGCTCTAAGCTCCTAGCTCCAAGCTCCACGCACCACCAAGGAAGAAGGAGAGCAATGAACTCTAGGGTTCGGCCACCACTAGAGGAAGAAGAAGACTCCAAGGGTATCAGCCACCAAGCTAGCTCCTCCAAGGGTATCGGCCACCAAGCTTGCAAGAGAAGAGATTGTGTCATGCACCAAGGTAGAGGAGAAACTAAGGAACTAAATGGATCCTTAGCAA
Organism: Alisma plantago-aquatica; assembly: GCA_963693085.1. Classification (NCBI taxonomy): domain Eukaryota; kingdom Viridiplantae; phylum Streptophyta; class Magnoliopsida; order Alismatales; family Alismataceae; genus Alisma; species Alisma plantago-aquatica. Next base: position 497,578,745 of record OY856415.1, read on the forward strand.
GGGAAAGGAAACGCATATATAGAAGGGGATGGAGGAGAAACCAAGGTAGAGCCAAGCAAGGTGTCCCCCACCTAGGGACACTTGTCCATGTGCACAAGCCACCACTCTAGCAAGCCCTAAACACATGTCCAAGGCCATTGCTACATGCAAGCATCAAGCACCAAGTGTCCACTAGTGGTGACACAAATGAGGTCAAAGATGGTCAAAGGTCATGGGCGACACACCTCCAACATGGGCGACACATCCATGGGTGACACAGCCCCCTCTTGCCCGACACAAGGTTCAACCAAGCAAAAGCAAGGTACCACAAGGCCCAACAAGCTCAACCAAGCCCAAAGGAACTCAAGCAACAAGCCCAAACTTTCCTCTCTACTCTAGAGGAAGCAAGGAGAGGGAGGAACACCTCACAAGGTGGCAAACTTGCCCACAAACCCTAGGCTTGGGTTAATTGCAAGTAGGACCTCCAACTCTCAACAAAACACAGCCAAAACCTAATCACCACTAAAGGTGATTAGCAAGCAACTAAGCATCAAGGTTAAGCAAAGCAAATAGGGTAAACCCTAAACGAAGGTCAAGGTCCTTACACAAGGGGTCCTATTTATAGTTGAGGTTGCCTACTAGCCAGTAGAGACACTTAGAAATGAGTTCTAGCCATTTGGGGTGTTGCAATTGATATATTTTTGAGTTTTGCAACACTCCATCTATTAGAATTAATTTTTCTACATATTTTGTATAGTGTTGTCAGTCAAGTTTTCTTTTAGGAAACTCGACCGCGACCGATAGCACTATGCGACAAATAAAATTTGAGTTGTTCGTTGAGTTTTTCTTGGATGAAACTTCACTGACGGCTTAAATTTGGTTTTTTTGTGTAGGGTATTGATCGAGTTTATCCTAGGGCCTCGGCCGACCTTGGAAGTTTCCAAAATCCATCAAGGGTATCACTCAAGTTTATCCTAGATGGAACTTGACTAATAAAAGTTCAAGTGATGAATTTTGGAAAGTTTCATAAAAGTGCTTAAGTGCTCTTGGTTTTTTATAAACTTAATTACAGCTCATATAATCATTACAAGTGATTTACAACATGATTATAATAGATTTGAGGCCTTTTATACAAAAGTGCACTTGCTATGATTTTGACTTGTTTTTCTCCGGGTTAGGATGTAGAAGTTTAGGCATTCTATAACTAATTTGAAATCACTCAAGTAGAAACATTAGACACAGATAAGTGGAATTATTAGTCATCATGAAAACCAAGGGTTTAGTCAACTTAGACTTGGAGTCAACATGACTTGGATGTGTCTGCACTATTTTTGATTGTACTTAGAACTCTTCATCTTAGCAATCGTTGTAGCTCTATTACAGTGAACTGAAATTATAGGAAGTGATTTCTTCACTACAGGTAAATGGACATAAGTACATGTAGTCATTCAACTTCTAATCTAGTTTCATCTCAAGCACACAACTCTGTCTCAAAAGTTGACCGAGACAATATATGTTTCTTGTACTTCTAGGGAACAACACCTCCTACCAACATGAATACATATCCTAAGACACCATTTCCCCCATAGTGTATGGCAGTCGAGCTAGAATCACTATATTGTTGGGTTTTAGGGGAGACAGAGAAGGCAGCGGAAACAAAAACTTTTCTCCCCAAACCCATACCGAGGAAACGCGTCAACGTCTATATAATAGGAAAGGATGGTTTGTGGAATCATACCTTGTCCCGAGGCTTGCTCGGCGACAATACCTCACGCAATGCACGATCTTCAACTCCGGACTTCGACGGCGTCTGTGCAGCTCCTGGCCACACCGGGACTGAAGACTCCTACTCGAACCGGACTGTCGGATGACAGTTGTCCTCCTAAGCGGCAGTGTCCTCCCGCCTCTATAGTAGTCCACACGGACCACCTGGAACTCCACACTCCCTGTCCTACAAGGAAGTGGAAGGAGTCGCACCCTCCTGTTGACGTACTAGTCGCCAACACGCTCTCCTACCTCCTGTTGCAACTGCAGTTGTCCTTCCCTTGTTGCACCTCCCTTTTGCGGGAAGCACTTGCTCGGGCTCTCTCACGGTTACTAAAACCAGAGAGAATGACAACTTGCAGAGCAACTGGTTGCACTGAGCTGTCCCTTGAGAAGCCCCCAATACCCCTATATATAGGAGAGTCATGGGACATGGTTCTCCATCCCAGGCAATGCGGGACTAAAAGCAGGAGTAGAAGGGTTCGAGAATTTTCCACAAAAAGCAACTGGTTTGCAACTTGAAATGATCGGTTCACAACTGAACCGATCGGTTCGGCCATTGAGCCGATCGTTTGGGGCACTCCAACCGATCGATTGGTGCCCTGAACCGATCGGTTCATGGTCCTAATCCGGCTCAAAAAGACTTTCCTTGTTTCTTTCCCAATTGGTATCGAATACCAATATTATTCCCAATCGAATTGGGCAATTTGAAATCAAAGGAAAATTCTTGCCGACATTACTTTTCCCAACTGGTCGGTTGCACCAGTTGAGCCGATCGGTTCAATCCTTGAACCGGTCGTTTCAACCTGGGCATGAGCCGATCGGCCTGGACACTCCAGTCGACCGGTTCAGCAACCTCAGCCGACCGGTTCATCACATGAACCGATCGGTTGGGAGCACAGGTTGGGAAAAATCAGTCAATTGCGATTTCAATCAATCTGATACTCCAATCAATGCGTCCAACACCTTGAACCATACGATATTGAGCTATCGACTGATTGAGTGTTTAATTGAACTACTAAACTCCTTTAGTAATCAATCTAAACATTGCTTTGTGGACAAAACTCCTCTTCCAGGTTAAATCCTATGTGTGTGACCCTGCAGGTCCATTTCACGTTGGCAGTGAAAGTCCATAACACTTATGACTTCATAAGCAAAGAGCGGTGCCTAGTCACACATCAGTGCTACCCAAGTGAAAGTAGAAAGTTGGAGAACAACTTTCATCCTAAAATCCGTGAATGATGTTACAACGAATGTATAATTCCTTTGTCACTGATATCCCGAATGAACTCGAGGCATGGAACAGTCATCCTGTCAACGTTTATTCACTTCCTTGATCTCAGAGTAGACTGGAAGAGATATGTATGACATCCGTATCAAATACTGATTCAGACATGTGTGCACACCTTTCTCAATCCTACTCATCAAGTGGCCATGGATATCAAACTCCCTCAGGAGGGACAAATCCCATATCTATCACTCACCCCTCAAAAGCCCCATGTGTCAAAGCCACCCAATCATCACCTTTATAACAACCCATGTTTCAGGACTGCGTTTGATGATGTCAAAGTGTGCCCAACGACATGTGTTGAGTGTAGTGATTTCAGGTCTAAGAATCACACTCACCACCATCACTGTGAGTACTGACTGTGACTACCATCTCATGGTTCCATGTGTCAAACTCACGGTGGGTCTGTCCGGTACACTTGTTCTCTAACAAGTACCTATGTGTTTGGTTTGATATCTCTATATCATGACTAATGAGATTCTGTCATCAACCAACACCACAATCTAGTCTTGTGTGTCATTGTTGTCTATCTACCTTCCACAATGACATCCAACTAGGGACATAACAAGAATGTACAAACTCTTAGCATCCGTATGATCTCATCGTTCAGGTCATGAACCTGAAGGCATACGTCATTGATAACTGTCATTCTCTAGACATTCAATCTGGTCTATCACTATCTCATATGACTGAACCAGAAAGAATTGGAAGCTCGCCTGTGATGTTTATCAGATCAATCTCAATGTATCCCACCAATCATCCCATGATTGGCTCTCAGGGCATACATTCCAACAGACTCCCACTTGCACTGCGAGCCAATCACCCATGAATCATATTCATAGTGATCTTCAGACATGTCCCACATGTTACTGTGCTCTAGTGCCAACATAGTGAGTAATGACAACACCTTTCCAAAGTCTGTACAAATTGCATGTCTCGCATCTCTTCATTGTACGTCATACGTATGAGATGGAGTTTCCGTAATATGCAATCTAGTATTCCTTTGCTAACCTTTAGCCACATTGCATGATCAAGGATTCCAGACTTATCATCAATGAGTGGAATATAAGTTCATCTTATGAACTTCCAGATCAACATAGTATCTACTACTGTTTACTAACACATAGATACTTGGCATTTCCCTTTTAAATGGCTTTATTGGAACATTTCCAATTATCAACAAACTTTCACTTTTATACATATTATGTATATATATTGCGATTAATTTTCTGTCCTTTCCGAAGTTCACATCAATGTAACTCTTTACATTGAACTCTTCCTTATCTCCATAGAACTAGTACTTCATAAGCACTTATCAAGTTCTCATGGTATTCCAGTAACCCTTACTGGAAATAGACAGCCATCCACTCGTCATGTCACACATTTGAGTTATCAGGATGAGCACATCATATTGCCATGTCCCACATACAAGATGATGAATGCATTTTATTCTTGCCATGGAATACATGCAAGATAATGGGATGATTACATACATGATAGATCCATATCTATTCTTAGTGTTCCCATTCTTCATAAGAATTGGACACTTGGCCTTGGGATACTAACTCCATGTAACATGGACAAATTTTCTCCCACTGAATCTGTGCATACTGAACACTTCAGTACAGATTGCCAATGTATGCTCTCTCTTTCCAGGTCAAGAGATTTTCGAGAACTATCTCTATAGATCTCTATTCCTATCACATAGGAAACATCTCTATCTTCCTTAAAGATAATTTCCACATTCGGATTTCCAATCTAGAACATTTCCATGTCACATCAATATGTGGAATGTGAACACGCTCCCACTAAATCACAGATCCCTTCTTTATCTTTGACATATCAGTCAAACCCTTTGACTATATCATCAAAGTAAAGATCCAATTCTGAGTTGCTTGTACTCAATCAATCACATTGATTAGTCCATTTTAACTTATAGACTTCATTTGCATTAGTGGATTCATAAACCATATAGGCTGTGTCACGTACACATCCTGGTTTTATTCCTCATAGGAATGCGGTTTTAGTATCCATATGCCAAATGTCTTAGCCATTAAGTTGCAATCAACAAGCATCATCCTTCTCAAAATGTTATCCATGTGTCTTAACACTTAAGACTCATCTGCACTTATGGATATGATCCAATGAGTGCTACCATCAAGGTCATACCTTATGGTTCACATGGAAGTCATTTAGGATGTAATGGTTTTAAACCATAACTCAAGATTCGGTTCCTCATATTCATCTTGATAGTTGACTCATCACATGAACAACTCATCACATAGATAATTGAGGTGTATCTGTTAAAGATATAAGAACTCACAACCCTTGTGATTCTTAATTTCTTTTATTAGTGTGGGGTATTCTTTTATTAAGAAGAATTTAGTTATTTGATAATCATTCTCTAACTCCTTAGAGTATGATTCCTTCTTGATTCAGACATCACCATGCCTTAATCATGAATTCACTATGATACATTATCATAATCACTCATAAGGATCTCAAACATTTGGTCCAAGTATTTCATTCATTGATCTCATCAAGAATTAATACATTACCAAATTTGTACTTCATTTATGATAATCTTGAACACTTCAAGATATTCATATTGGTATTTCTCTAAACACCATTTGAAGTATTAGCATTTATTCCAATAGGTATGTAAATACATCACATGTATTATACCTAATAGGATAATCACTCTCCCACTACATTAGTGAAGATTGATTAATCATGTCCAAGATATTCATGTCTCTTACTGGTTCTATAACCAAAAGAGTCTAGATTTATCCATCACATGGAATCTAGAAATGAATTTCTCATGATTAATGCTAATTAAATTGTTTGAGTTATCTATAACTTTTAGGTATCGTCTTATCTTATGCATATCAAATATCACAAGATAAATAAGGCATTGCCATAAAGATCACATCTTTATAAATTGAAACATCTCTTTATTAATTGCCATCATTGTCATACAATATGCAAAAATAAAGTGTTTCTATCTATTGGCAAGTATGAAATAGCAGTTCATAACTGTATTACATGCCTTATTGGCTGAAAATAAACTAAAGTATTCCTATCTATAAAGGCAACACTTGCCCCAAGTAAGAATGATTTACACTTTACATCTTGATATCATATATCTCAAAAAGTGTTACAAGTTTATTTACATGACACCTTCAAGTAGAGGCTTCAGTCGCCTCCTTCTTCTTTTGTTCTTCCAGGTAGAGAGGACAATTCCTTTTCCAATGTCCTAGCTTTTGACAATGGTGGCAATTTCCTTTCTTTGTCACGCCTCCCTTGGCCTTGAGAGCTGAAGATGGCTTGGACTCCTGGCTAGCTTCAGAACCTTTCTTAGCTTTGCCCTTGCCCTTGCGCTTGGACTTGCCTTTCTTGCTCGTGATCACCATCACGGACTTAGGCTTGTCCTTCTTCATCTGTAACTCGGCTGTCCTCAACATGCCCAACAACTCTGACAGTGGCCTATCAAAGTTGTTCATGTTGTAGTTCATCACAAACTGACTGTAAGATTCTGGCAACGATTGCAGTATCACGTCAGTAGCCAACTCTTGGCTCAGTGGAAATCCCAGTCTCTGTAGGTTCTCCACATACCCAATCATCTTGAGTGTGTGAGGACCAACTGGATCTCCTTCTGTCATGACGCACTTGAACAGCGCCCTAGAAACATTGTACCTCTCTTGCCGTGCCTGATCTTCATACATGTTCCTGAGATGCAGAATCATCTCTATGACACCCATGTTCTCATGTTGCCTCTGCAACTCATGGTTCATTGAACATAGCATCAAGCTCTTTGCATCAATGGCATCATCAGAATGCTTCTTGTAAGCATCCCTTTCTGTCTTTGGTGCATTAGGAGCGGGTTCCTCTGGAATTGGAGTATCTAGGACATAGAGCTTACGCTCTTGAGTGAATACAATTCTCAATGTCCGATACCAGTCGTGGAAGTTTGTCCCATTTAGCTTGTCCTTGTCAAGGACCGATCGCAAAGAAAAGTTGTTGTTGTTTGTTGCCATTTGAACTACAAAAGGAAAATATGCAATTTTAGTCCAAAACTCATTTTTGACTTATTTGATTGATTTGAAAGTTTGACGATATAATTAGGCCTTTAATTAATTATCGCTCCCACTATTTTACTTCAAATTGATAGCCCTCACCATCAATTCGGAAGATTGCAGCGTACAACCTTCTAGTGGGCAAGATCCTGAAATCCTCTAAGCCATGGACCAGCTAGGGCTGTCACCCACAACATAGATCTCTCAGGTAGGCAACTTTTGCCAATTGCATCATATGCAACTCTTGATAAGATGTCATCTACAACTCCTTGCAATGATCATCCCCATGCCTCAAGGTACTAGATCCCATCTAGATCACCTTGTTAAGTCCGACCCAAAGCAAACACGATGAATATGCACCCTGCTAGGGCAGACCCACACATTCATCCTTCACGCTTCCACGAGATAGACGGTGCACCACGCTAGGGCGTGCCCACACTTGGTCGATCAAGTTTTTCACGTGTGTCGCATTTGGAAGGCATCTAAAACTTAATATTTTAATGAGGGATTTGGTTTTATATACATATACATATCCAATCACCACAATACATAGTACGTATCATATACATGCTATATCCCACAGAAAACATGCACAAACGATAAAAAGCGATGATTATGGCCATCCTAATGTGATTCCTCGAGCCAAGAGGAATCACGATCATATAGGTCTACATCACATGCAACCTGTACAAGATGAACTCTGTGCCTTGCCATCCGAGTAGATCAACTCATCACATGAATGATCTGTACTCTCCAGCCGGTCGTCTGGGTGCCACCAGCCGATCGGTTGGCTCCTCCAACCGATCAGTTCGCCTGGTCTTCGTGCATCTCGTCATGTCCGCCACCCGCTCGTCTCGCTCCTCGAACCGGTCATCAACCGATCGGTTCACTCCTTGAACCGACCGTATGGAATGTCAACCGATCGATTCAGTTGTCATCTTGATGTCTGCCAGTATACAACATAACAGGAAATAAAAATCTATCCTATTTATTACATTGCTTTAAAAAGGGAAACCCCGAGTTACATTCAGGGGGAGCAAAGGTAGGAAAGAATCTCGAATTATTTCGAGTTACATCGGGAATAAGAGAGGGAAGATCGGTGCACAGACCGAGATGCAAGAAACCACAAACAACCACACACAGATAGGGGTTTATAGGCCATAATCACGCTACACACATCCACCACAAAACTCATTTAAGGGCGACGCGTATCGAGTACATTAATAATACATATCATATATGTAATTAGGGATTTGTGGATTTAGGATTGGACATGCATAAAGCTGATATTATTCGCATCGTATGCAATAATTAAAGGCGAAAAACCAAAATTGATCATATCGATATTCCTAAAACATAGAGCAGTTGGCGTGGCTCTGATACCACTGTTGGGTTTTAGGGGAGACAGAGAAGGAAGCGGAAACAAAAAATTTTCTCCCCAAACCCATACCGAGGAAACGCATCAACGTCTATATAATAGGAAAGGATGGTTTGTGGAATCATACCTTGTCCCGAGGCTTGCTCGGCGACAATACCTCGCGCAATGTGCGGTCTTCAACTCCGGACTTCGACGGCGTCTGTGCAGCTCCTGGCCACACCGGGATTGAAGACTCCTACTCGAACCGGACTGTCGGATGACAGTTGTCCTCCTAAGCGGCAGTGTCCTCCCGCCTCTATAGTAGTCCACACGGACCACCTGGAACTCCACACTCCTTGTCCTACAAGGAAGTGGAAGGAGTCGCACCCTCCTGTTGACGTACTAGTCGCCAACACACTCTCCTGCCTCCTGTTGCAACTGCAGTTGTCCTTCCCTTGCTGCACCTCCCTTTTGCGGGAAGCACTTGCTCGGGCTCTCTCACGGTTACCAAAACCAGAGAGAACGACAACTTGCAGAGCAACTGGTTGCACTGAGATATCCCTTGAGAAGCCCCCAATACCCCTATATATAGGAGAGTCATGGGACAGGGTTCTCCATCCCGGGCAATGCGGGACTAAAAGCAGGAGTAGAAGGGTTCGAGAATTTTCCACAAAAAGAAACCGGTTCGCAACTTGAAATGACCGGTTCACAACTGAACCGATCGGTTCGGCCATTGAGCCGATCGGTTGGACCTGAGCCGATCGTTTGGGGCACTCCAACCGATCGGTTGGTGCCCTGAACCGATCGGTTCATGGTCCTAATCCGGCTCAAAAAGACTTTCCTTGTTTCTTTCCCAATTGGTATCGAATACCAATATTATTCCCAATCGAATTGGGCAATTTGAAATCAAAGGAAAATTCTTGCCGACATGACTTTTCCCAACTGGTCGGTTGCACCAGTTGAGCCGATCGGTTCAATCCTTGAACCGGTCGTTTCAACCTGGGCATGAGCCGATCGGCCTGGACACTCCAGCCGACCGGTTCAGCAACCTCAGCCGACCGGTTCATCACATGAACCGATCGGTTGGGAGCACAGGTTGGGAAAAATCAGTCAATTGCGATTTCAATCAATCTGATACTCCAATCAATGCGTCCAACACCTTGAACCATACGATATTGAGCTATCGACTGATTGAGTGTTTAATTGAACTACTAAACTCCTTTAGTAATCAATCTAAACATTACTTTGTGGACAAAACTCCTCTTCCAGGTTAAATCCTATGTGTGTGACCCTGCAGGTCCATTTCACGTTGGCAGTGAAAGTCCATAACACTTATGACTTCATAAGAAAAGAGCGGTGCCTCGTCACACATCAGTGCTACCCAAGTGAAAGTAGAAAGTTGGAGAACAACTTTCATCCTACAATCCATGAATGATGTTACAGCGAATGTATAATTCCTTTGTCACTGATATCCCGAATGAACTCGAGGCATGGAACAGTCATCCTGTCAACGTTCATTCACTTCCTTGATCTCAGAGTAGACTGGAAGAGATATGTATGACATCAATATCAAATACTGATTCGCACATGCGTGCACGCCTTTCTCAATCCTACTCATCAAGTGGCCATGGATATCAAACTCCCTCAGGAGGGACAAATCCCATATCTATCACTCACCCCTCAAAAGCCCCATGTGTCAAAGCCACCCAATCATCACCTTTATAACAACCCATGTTTCAGGACTGCGTTTGATGATGTCAAAGTGTGCCCAACGACATGTGTTGAGTGTAGTGATTTCAGGTCTAAGAATCACACTCACCACCATCACTGTGAGTACTGACTGTGACTACCATCTCATGGTTCCATGTGTCAAACTCATGGTGGGTCTGTCTGGTACACTTGTTCTCTAACAAGTACCTATGTGTTTGGTTTGATATCTCTATATCATGACTAATGAGATTCTGTCATCAACCAACACCACAATCTAGTCTTGTGTGTCATTGTTGTCTATCTACCTTCCACAATGACATCCGACTAGGGACATAACAAGAATGTACAAAATCTTAGCATCCGTATGATCTCATCGTTCAGGTCATGAACCTGAAGGCATACGTCATTGAGTACTGTCATTCTCTAGACATTCAATTTGTTCTATCACTATCTCATATGATTGAACCAGAAAGAATTGGAAGCTCTCCTTTGATGTTTATCAGATCAATCTCAATGTATCTCACCAATCATCCCATGATTGGCTCTCAGGGCATACATTCCAACATATATCCTTTGACTATAGAAAGATACTTTTCGTAATGCATCCCAACAGAACAAGTTTCCTTGATATACCTCAAAACTTGATCAAGATATTTACAATGGGTCTTGTCGAGACAACAGATGTATCTACTTAACTTTCTCATAGAAAACACAATGTATGGATGTGTGTAGTTCATAAGATACATCAGACTTCTGATAATATAAGAGTATTGCAATTGAGACACTGGAACTCCAATCTCATTCTTAAACAAGGTCTTAGATGTATGGAGTCATAATAGGTTTACATGATGTGTACTCAAACCTCTCTAGTATCTTCTAAACATTGTGAGACTGAGAGAGAGATATATACCATCAGTAGACCATACAAGTTTAAGCCCTAAAATCACATCACTGACACCCATATCCTTCATCTCAAACTTGCTATACAAGAATGGATTTATCTCATTTACTACTTTTATATCTGGACCAAAAAGGAGAGTGTCATTGACATATAAGAATAGAAAAATTAATCCATCATAGACAATTTTATGGTAGAGACACTTATCAAATTCATTAGAAACAAAGACAAATGATTATATTATACAATCAAACCTCTTATACCATTTCTTAGGGGATGGTTTCAAGCCATATAATGACTTAACAAGTTTACATACTTTACACTCATTCTCACAACCCACAAATCCATCAATTTGTTCCATATGTGTCTCTTCCTAAAGACCACCATGTAATAACACATTCTTCAGATCCCTCTGATGGATACAAAAATTATAAATAGAAGCCAATTCTATAAGCACTAGGATAGTGGCCATAAGAAAAAGAAGAGAATAGGTATCAATATAATATGTTCCTTCCCTCTGCGTGTAACCCTTAGCAACTAACCTAGCCTTATACTTATTGATTGTCCCGTCTGCATTACGTTTCTTCTTAAAGATCCATTTTCATTCAACTGTAGAACAACCACGAGGAAAATCCATCAATTCCTAAGTTCCATTTGAGAGAATTAATTGGATTACATCATTAACAACTTATTCTAGAATTCAACTTCTAGGTAATCCATAGCTTGTTTGAAGGATACATGATCATCCTTAACATTGTAAGTGAGAAACTCATTTTCAAAATATTTATATGTCCTAGGCTGTTTAGTTCTCCTTGGATCAACCTTTTCTTCAGAATCATTAGATTCAGAAATAGCATGTTCTGAGTCACCCCTAAACTTGTTGTCCTTTCCACGTGTTCAAAAATGGAACCTGTGGGAAATGAATCCTCTTGAGATACTTCATTGGGCACACCAGATTTCATGAAAAACACATCCTCAAAGCATGTAGCATCACGTAGTTTCACAATTACATTGACCTCAATGCCTGAGATATTAGATTTTATAATCAAGAATTTATAGTCATAACTTATATCCACATAGCCTAAGAAAATGGAATCAAGCATTTTCGATCCAAATTTCTTCCTTATGTTTTCAAGTACAAACACCTTAGCAATACACCCCCACACTCAATGGTATTTGAGACTCGGTTTTATCCCTCTCCATTGCTCAAATGGACTACTCTCTTTATATTTATGGGGAACTCTATTTAGAATATGGCAAGCCATATTCAAAGCTCCCCTCACATAAAGTTGGGTAGACCTGAGGTTTAGAGTAAGGTATGTACCATATCTATAAGAGTTTGGGTTTTACGTTCAACTATCTCATTAGACTACAGTGAATAACGAACAATAACCTCAAGAACTATACCATAGAATTGACAAAACTCCAAAAATAGGTTCAAGGTGTATTCTCCTCCCTTATCAGACCGTAATTGCTGAAGTACTTTTCTAGTTGAGTTTCAGCTTCTTTCCTATAAATTTTAAATTTATTCAATGCCTCATCTTTACTTTTAATAAATATACATAACAATATCTACTAGCATTGTCAATGAAAGTTATGAAATATTGATTTTAATCGCTCGTAGCAGTTCCATCAAAGTCACAGATATCAATGTGTACTAAATCAAAAATATCATAATTCCTATTCATAGAATGAAAAGGTTTCCTAGGAAGTTTAGCTTGCACACAAATTTGACATCTATTAACATTAATTTCAAATTTATGAATTGAATCAAGAATTATGATCCTTTTAATTGAACCAAAAATTATGTGCCCCAAACAAGAATGCAATACATTAGGTGATACATGATTCATGCAAATAGGTTTATTATCATTCAAATTTAAAGCTGAATTTGAAATGAGTTCAACAAGAATACTAAATTATTTATCCGTATCACATAGATACCCCTTGTCAAAAAAATGAAAAATCATGAAGGCGTGTAATAATAGCCTTATTGCATTTGCAGTTTATTATAAAACCATCCCTAATTAAAATTACACTACTAAGGATATTGCATCAAATAGTTGGAACATATCTTACTCTATGAAGTATTAGAACCTTCCCCGGAGGGAACTTCAAGTCTACCCGTCCTTCTCCTTTATCTTCTGTAGAGGCCTGCGGTAATACACAAACAAGAACTGTTCAACGCAAATGCATTATCCAATAAAGTGGTTCAATAATAGAGAGGGGTTTAGATTTTATAGAAATGTACCCATCATTGAGGTTTAAGGATGCAATCATATTGTTGACCACAACCTCCTTAGTTGCAGATGTGGCAATTTTTTTTGTGTTCTTTGAAGGACATTCCTTGTTCCAGTAGCCAATATGTCCACAAGTCCAACAAGGTTTGTTCTTCAGTTTCTTCTAGATCTTGACCTTAGGTTTATGCACATTCTTTGTTTTATTATTTTTGGTTCTAGTAGTAGTAAAATTGACACTACAGTTTGCATCAGTTAGTAACTTGACACTCTTCTCTTTCAAGTGTTCTTCTTGTATGTTAATACCCTCATTGGATCATTCATTGACACACTCCTTTGTGATGCTTAACAATCATGCCATACGATTCTTGGGACTTCGAATTTTTTTGTAGGATGGACATAATAATGAACTTCTCAAGAAATTCTATCTTTACATCTAAGAGTTCATGACACAAGTTTCTTGATCAGAAACAGACTTACCCTCAACCATCTACAATTTTAGAAATTTAGATAAGCAATACTTTTTATCACCTTAGTTTTCAATACTTAAATTCTTTACTAGCACCTCCCACAAAATTTTAAAAGTAGTAACAGGTGGCTTCAAGTATAAATCATACATTTTATAATTTAGAGAAAAAAAAATCAACCCTCGACACAACTTATCACTCTTCTTCCAATTAGCAATTATATTTGTATTATAAGGGATAAACTCATTAGATTTAGGGTCATCCTCTTCTCAGACTGATTGTAGCCTGTCACATTAAGTCAAATTTGCATCCTACTTTGCCAACGAGTAAAGTTGGTACCCATATAATTTTTCAGGCATATTAGCAATATCGATTTTATTCCCAGAACCAACATAACTGACCATCGTTAATTAACGTCAGAATGTTGATTTTTTTAAGACTGTTGTTGATTTTTTATTATGTCCTTACATGTGACAGTAGACAATTGCAAATTTATTAACAATTTCAGGCCAGATCCATACAAGAAGAAGAAGAAAAAGCAGAATAAGAGAAAATAAAAATGAAGTTAGGAACTCAGTCCAGATCATTCATTGAAAAACAAACATGTTAGTTAAAGAAATTAGCGGCCTGCAATCCTTTTGGATATGTGTTATTATTCTAGTCAACCCATTCATGAACATGTAGAAGGTTGTCGTCTCGCTCACACTTGGTGACAATCGATTGTACGACCAACATAGCCCAATGAGCGTAGGAACCATCGACAGATAGATCACATCCTAGAAGAGAGGAAGGATGGACTCTCTCTATGCACAAGAGAATGTATCCATATAGAAGCTCAAGAGCGATGACTAGAAGACACTGGTTAGGGTTTGTAAAACACATAATTGAACAACTGACAACTGATGTTTGTGAGATATGTTTAACCCTAATGACCGGAGGCTTATTTACAACCTTATACGCTTCAAAATCCTATTCCTATTAAGGCAAAATCACTCGATTTCTCTTGCACACGTTGTAGAAAAATCCACGAGGCAAATACTTTCCAATTAAGATTGATAAATCAACTTTAGAAGGAAAAAATTAATTAAATTAATAATTAGTTACGTAGTTGTATCCTAGTGTAAAAAGTAGACAAAAGATACTCTAACAGCCCACAAGCCACAAACTCGACCTGTGTTCAACCCAGCCTAGCGAGGCGAGGTGAGGCGTAACGTGGAGTGTGCACATGTGCACGTGTGTGCATGTTGTGGTTACCATACCCACTAAGGAGGTGAGCATACTCTCTCGACGTTGTGAATACTAGTGTCACATGTAATCCTACATATAAGGACCATAAGAGTTCTAGGATTGGGCAATGTGAGATAAACGTCTTCCTCATTTGCACTAGTTAGACACAAAACTACATTTCCTCCATGTACTAGTTGCACTACATTGGGCTTAATAGCTAACAACCATATATTTAACACTGAGTGCCACATAGATCTGAGCAGCCCCTCATAGAGCTAACTAAACAAGGGGAGAATCCTACATTGGAGGTTCCTCAAAGGGAAATTATTAACAACACACCATCTTCACCAACATCTGCACCCCTACATCAGGAACATGCAAAGCATCCAATATATATACCTTTTAGCAATATCCAACACAATCTCATAGGCAAAAATATTATTAGTGCACTCTACACCATTTTGCATGCATGCAATCACTACCTTAAAGCATTTGTTGTAATAAAGCAACCCTGTAATAAAGAACCCACAACCAACTAATAACACTTATTACTCTAACAAACAAAAGGATAGATTTGAAAATTGAAAATATCTTTTTTTTTCTTCTAATGCCCTCCACTTCTTAGTAGGATATAATGCTAGATCCAACCAAGTGCACGTTTGTGCACATTTTATGCATAAGGCCAGAATTGTTGCTTGAATATATTCAACATAGTGTCAGAAATCATCAACAAATGTACTAGATATGAACTAGCACAATGTGTACAGTTAGAGGTACATATGATTAACAAAATAAAACTAAAAGTTGGTTATTGATTATGTTTATGTATTTTTTAATTCATTGTATATATGTGCAAATAATTGTTTCATTTTATCTAAGAATAATACTATTAATACAACAATGTCATACTCAAAATTAATTCATTGGGTCATGATATAACATTTCACAATGTCACATTTTAGTGCAGTTTGTATTGCTTGCATGCATAAAGATGTTGCTATAAAGACAATAATGCATGCTTATAAGTAAAAATCAAAACTTAAATATAATTAAGGTAGTTCTAACTACCTATGTCTATTCATATTATTACCTGAATGTATCAACAACTAGACTTATAATATAAGAGCATAGTGCATACTAGTAAGGTTGTATGTATGTTGTTGCTGCAACAAATCCATGTTTCCGTCCATCCAACCACCACCAACCACCAATCACCCAATTGCATTTAATTTCTAGCCCACAAACAAAAAAAATCATTTCAAATTTCCAATTCTTTTCATTTTCCATCTACTTTCTCTTTTTACCCACGGTCATATTTTTGCACATTCACGTCTAAGTTTAAATTTAGTACTTAAATGTGTTTGATACAATACCAAAAGCTAATAACAATCAAACCTATATAAACTAACATAGTACATTACATTTTGTAAAAATTATCTCCCACTCATGTTTGATACATTCTTTACTTTATATATATATACATATATATATATATATATATATATTATAAATATGACAATTGATCATACTCCAGTTCATATTTTGTTGGTAATTCCATGCACAATACTAATTAATATCCATAGTATCATCAAAAAATCAACAACGATACTTATATAAGTCAAAATAATGCTTACAGTCATAAAAATTCTATTTTTAGAAAAATATAATGCAAGACATAGTTACTATCCATCATCTTTTATAACTTTTATATTTTTATACATAACCCAATGTTATTATAAATGACTCGTACAAGCTGAAATTACTTAATATAGAATGAAAATAAAATTTATACAACCTCACATTCTACAATTTTGTTACACATATGACTAATTTTAATACACCATAGTGAGAAATCATACACATTACAATGTTGATATGTATACATTAATGGTCTGGGCGGCCAACCAATCCCCTTGTTCTTGCTCTTCCTCCTCATTGTGAAGATGTGGCGATAACATGGACACTGGTGCAACAAGAGAGTGGGCGCGTGTAACGCCCAGGCCGACTGCCCAAGGCTTTAGCAGGGTTTCAAAAATGATGAATGGCCCCACAGACCACCACTAGCTTAATTAGGCTCTTTGTCCTCACTCACACGCAAGTTAGGAAAAAAATCATGACTAGTCACCCTTCTTAGTACTACTATCCTTAACTGCATTCTTTGTCCTCACTCACGTGCAAGTCGGGATAAACTTTCTGACTGGTCAGTCATCCTAGTATTACTCTAAGCTGAGCACGCTTAACTATAAAGTTCTTTAGTGATGGACTCCCCGAAAAGAAGATGCACCTTGATGATATGAGTAGTTCAATCATTCCTTTTAAGATCATTTTATCCAAGACCTCATATCGTGGGACGTTACAACGCATGTACGGCGGCAGTATGGGTGTGTGTGGGGGTGGTGGTGTGGGTACAAGTGCAACGGTGTGGGTGAGGGTGTGACAGAGTGGTGCGATAGGGGCGGCGGCGACAACAACAAGAGGAAGACAAAGTCGTATGCGTCGTGTCTACGGCTACATGAGCTCGACAGTGTGGGCGTGGCGACGACTGGGTGCGGATGTGGCCTAGGCATGACGACGATCATGACGTGGTGACAGGCTGGGCAGGGCTTCAATGTGGGTGCTACAACGCATGTGGAGCAGCCTGTGCATGGCGACAGGTTGAGTGCAACTTCATCCTACAGGCAACGACAGATGGGAGCAACCTGGATATGATGACATGCTAGGTGCCACTTCAGCCTAAGCACGAAGACAGATGAGGAGCGGTGGCAGCTTGATCATAGCTGCAGTGTACGGCAGTAGGCCGGGCGTGACGATGGCTGGATGGGAGGAGGGTCTCGTTAAAAATATGGAAAGAGTGGGGGTGGGTTGGTTTTTATAGTCGTCGCTGTGTGATCGAATTTTAGCAGTGTTTTAATTTAAAACTTATAGTTTGAAACTAGCACTGTGTAGATAGAACATGGTCAATACGAAAAAAATAAATCACGCATGCGTCATTGTTGCTCATGACATGGTCTCCAAATTGGGGTGTAAATCTTGGTGTATCTAGTGTAATGTATATCAGTACTCTTCCTCGCAAGCCTCGACAAGGAGGCTTTTGCATCTTGCCCAAGAACCACATCACATGGTATTCACTCCATTGCTAGCTTCCACCGTACGTGGGCACGTTCAAATTCCAGACTCCCAGTCTGTCACTGATCCCGTCATTAGAATACAAAGTGCTTTTTCGCAAACAGATCCAAACTTCTACTTCTATCTTGTGTCACGTACAATGGAACACGGAAATAATGGGAGATCACGTCAATTAAGGTGCGGCAGTAGAGGTACACAAACTTTCCATGATTTAAGCTTTGGCCGGAGAGTGGAGCTGTGGAAGGCGTTCTTTTTTCTTTTTTTTTGAGGCAAGGTAATGATATATTGAAAAAAAAACACATACAGCAAGCGGAGACCTGCTTATGTGAAGTAACAGCATAGAGTTTGAAGAGGAACGAAAATAAGTTAAAAGAAGCTTGGGGGAGACACCTCTTAAGACAAACCTCTTTTAAATTTAAAAAGTTTTAGCAAAATAGGAAATGAGACTAATAGTGCTGAGCTTGCAAGGGATGGAACGTCACTAAGGCTGCTGCACCAGATTAACTCCCGTCTCATCGTCCACCATTGCTTTTAGATCACAAAGGAAAGCAGCTTCCGATTCAGCTGCTTCAGAGTCACCTTCACTAGAAAGCTCTTGGGATTTACCTGCTATTTTTCCTACAGTTTGAAAAGGATGTGAAGATCGGCATCGATATCATTTATAATAGTCGTAGCCAATTTTTTCTTGTTATTGAACATCCTATTGTTTCTTTCCTTCCAAAGATTCCAGCAGATGGCTGAGAATAGATCATTACTTTTGTGTTGCCTGTAAAGCCGAGATGGAGGAATATGAATTGGAAAAATAGATTCCTGGAGATCAGGAAGACTATTTCTCAAGAAGTGTGAGGTGATACTTTGAGAGAAAGAGCATTTGAAAAAGATGTGATTTGTCGAATCCTCGTTTTGCTCACAGAGGACACATCTAAACGGTCCTTGGAAGCCCTTTTTTTTATTGTTTCTCCTGTAAGAAGCTTATTGTGAAGTAGAAGCCATATGAATGTTTTATATTTATGTGGCCATTTTTGTTTCCAAAGTTTTGATGATGATGGGGTGATACCTCTGAAAGAAAGAAAGTTGTAAGCACATTTCACCGAATAATCCTCACCCCATTTCCAAACGATGTTATTTGAAGTATTTTCTTCTAACGAGGTTGAGATATTATTAAGTTCATGTTGACTTAAAACAGAGAGGATACATCTTTTTAAGGAGTTTGATCTTTTGCTGGTAATAAGGGGGAGGGCTTTCTCAATTTTTATATGGGTGAGTTTTTTTGGGATAGTCCATGATGTTTTGAGGTTTATAATTGAATTTTTATTGGTGAAAGTTCTTTTATATTTGGTTTCATAGAAACAAAAAATGTAAATAACAAGCCATGCGTGTGAGGTGAGACACTAGTTTAATGTAAAATTTGAAATTTTAGATTTTTTGTCATTATATTTGTAGGACAATTACAATATCAATCTCGCTGATCTGAGCATTCATTCTTAGATAGCAAAATGATACATCTAATCGACTCCTTTTCTATAGAATACATCCTATAGAAACATGATAGGATCCAATAAGATTGCACCATAGTGTAGAGTTGACATTTCTTTCTCCTTATTTTTTTAGGGGGTTGGATTTTGAAGAGGATAGAGAAGGAGACAATGCAATATGATTGGTTGTCCTATAGAATAAATATAGGACACTGTCCTATACTAGTGGCTATCCTAATTTATTATGGAGTAGGAAGATACTATAATTCATGTAACGGCATCCCCACTCCATGTGTAGCTGGTAGTATAGGACGGTGTCCTATACTTATTATATAAGACATCAATCATGTTGCATTGTTTCATTCTTTCTTCTCTTCAAAACTCAATCCCCTAAAAAAATAAAAAGAAAAAAAACGTCAACTCTACACTATGACACTATCTTATTAGATCGTTTCATATTTCTATAGGATGCATCCTATAGAAAATTAGTTTGCCCATTGAACGAAACACAATTATAACCAAATATATCCTATCAGCGCCGCTCTTAATCCTGACCTTCCCGTCTATACTACTACGAAACCTTCTCATCTTTGATTATGTTTATTAATTAGTTTTTCACTCTCACATTACTCATCCGTCCATACAAAATATGTGATGCTACCATGTTGGCTACTCAGTCATCCCAACAAACGACACGTCAATATATCTTGGTAATTTGAAATAGAACAACCTAACTCATCGACAATGACGAGAAGTTAGAACCCAAGAAGCAAATTGCATTTGATTTTCCCATTGATCGAATACTCCATCCACCTGTTTCTTCAAGATCTGGAAAAGAATCAAAGGCAGTTTGAGAAAAAAGTTTCAAATATGGCACCCTTGTCAAAATATTCCCAATACAGTCCAGTTGCAAGTGAAAATGCCACCTAATTTGATGTTTTTCAACTCAAACGGATGTTAATGCCAATATATTCGAACTTTTCAATGAAAATTTTTCAGATTAGTTGGTGTTTTCAGCCAATATGTTTGGGATGAAAGTGTCAACTAATTTGACATTTTTGTTGAAATTTTCAGATACTAAAATGTTTACACCATTCTAACCAGAAAATGGCAATTCAACAAGAAAGTTGACTACTTCTGAGAGTTACTTTTACGAGAGATATCTGAATTTTTTGATCAAAATGTACCATTTTATTCTTGTTTAAAAAAAAAAGATTTTGATAAGTTTTGTTATCTCCTACCGGCCAAACGGAAGTCTTCGTTCATGTAATTTTTAAGTTTGTGTTGTACGTATGACATTTTTTTCCTCTTTGTTTTATAGCTTCATATATCTCCTGTGGCTTGACAGCACTGATGATAATCAACATTTTTGATATCTAAAGTGCCAAGGATTAGAACTATTTCATTTGTTGCTTTGCAACTTGCTATTTTTGTGTACAAATGGCAAGGATAAGAGACAAACATAACAAAAGATAGTAGTACTACCCAAAGACCATGGTCAAGACATGCAACACCATGTTTAATAAAAAATATACACACTCTTCAAAAGTGAGATGCAAACATGTAACTGCTAGGATAACAATTGTGGTGAGATGCATATGCGTGTCTACCTAACACATTCTGCATGATTAGAATATGTATTGTTTGTTCTCATCATTTCCATTATTGAGCAATGTTTTTATTGTATATTGGTCACAAAACTTCAAAGTATTTACCAAAAATTGACTACTTTGCTTCAAAATAACTACGGGAGAACTAATGCATGTATCCAACAAAATAAAGCTATGAGGTGGTCATTGCATACCCGATAACAACAAAAGGAATTTTACATGCTAAGACATTAGTTCATCTTGTAATATTTAAATATCACAGTTCTTTAGTTTCACTTTTTTAAGCTTACACGGTTAGTTGTAGGATCTGTCGTTGGCTTAGACTTAGTAGTAATCAGTAAATTTATTAATTTTAGTGGGACTTTTTTCTTCTATATAAAAAGCTTTAATTGAAAAAGTAGATCAATTGGATTGTTAATTGAGTCCTTTTTGCAAGAAATATGTACTATTGATGATATTATAATTGTTTGGAGCAAAAGTAGGTAAGTAGATGCCTTGTTACTCCAAGAATTGGAAAATTGAATATGCTTAGAGGTAAATCGAGGATAGTTTATGCGGTTTGAATTGATATCACTTCATTATTGGTTGAATTTAGAGGCCGTCTTCAGTTATGAAAATGATTATCCTACGATCTATATTACTTGAAAAAAATACTTAGATTAGTAAAATTTCAAAATAAACATCTTTAAGACCATGGAATGTTAGTTATTACTCTGAAAAAGGAGCCATTGATGTGAGAAACAAGCTATAATATTTTTCTTGGTTAATTTATGACTTCTTTCCCAAAAAGTTGAATGACATGCCATTACATATACAATATGGATATCATCTACAAAATTAGATGGGAGTGGAAGTTAACAAATTGGATACATAAATAAATAGTCCAAAACACCTACATTTTGATAACTTTTTTGATTTCATGATGAACTTCATTGAAATTCCTTCTAGAACAATCACTCCATTTTGTGTCTAGACAACAATGATAACTCAAAACTTGTTTGATGAAGCAATCGAACAAGATTTGAGGAGAAATAAAGGATGTGAGATATGTGTTATACATCAAAAGTCAGTCAAAGTGGCAAGGTAAGGCTAAACAAACATATAAAAGTAAGAGACAACCTAAAATATAAATAGATGAAGAAGTTATCAACATATTGGCCATTACGTGAACCTAAAAATTAGTCCAATTAGTAAAGAATTTTGAGGGTTATACCAAATGTTGCAAGGTCGAATCTGAGTCTCTACAAGAGGACAACTGTAAGCCTATTTATGCTCCAACAATAGGCCTAGACTATCACTTAAAAACTAAAATATTATAAAAAATCATCTGCTACCTAAGGGTAGGGATGTGTGTAGCCTCCCTTCCATGTCACATAGTCCAGTCAAATCTTCTTCTTTTTCCCTTCTATCTCCTCCGTTTCAAGGTTAGAAATATATCATACTAAAAAAATTATCATTCCAATTATGGAATAAATGAGGACTATTAAATATATAAGTAAAATTAATTTCTCTGTAAGGTACAAAGTTCTTTTCATATTATGGAAGTCATAAAAAATGAGTTTATGATAAACATGTATTGCATCTTCAAAAGTATATGTACGATTAGGTGAGACATATAAATCCTCAAAAAAACATACCATTTGTCTTCGTAAAGTGTTAAAAAGGTGAAAATTAAAAATATTAATTTTCCTTACATTCATTGAAAACAAATATCACCTAAACTTGTTAAAAGTGTTGAATCTTAGCCTTATCTGGTAATTTAAATTGATACCATATTTAAAATTTTCTAACATTAATTTATCAAGATTGATGTGTTAAGTACATGTGCACGTGTGTGTTGACTAGTATAATAAAATATAGATTTCAATTCAAGGTCCATCTAAATATCTTTACTTGTATATGTTATGTAATTTTTCGCAAAATTTAGATTTGTCATATCAGGTTGATACCCAACCAGTAACTCACTTAATGGTAAGGGTTTGAGCATGAACCTACTAAAACCTAGTATGAGACAGCTAGATGCTCATACTGAGCTATACATGAAATCTGTGAAGAGGTGTTCCATTCTTAATATGTTATGCCACTTATACTTTACACATTAGGTCCAATTTTGAGTATAGGTCATAACAACCAAATATATGCATATCTATTGTTTATTATCCCAAAACTTATTATCAGACATCTATGTTGGTCACATTTCAAAAGGCATCTTTTCCTAATTTTTATCGAAAAGATACAATTACAAAAACAAATATTTACATTGAATCACCAAAAATAATCATCTATGTTTTAAGTTAGATGTTTGTCTTAAAGTGTGATGCACTAAATAATTGTTGCTTTTCACATATTGTTTTACTATGTATTGTGCACACTTATTGCTCATTTTCATATTAATTTGTGCATGAATTATCATTAGTAGCATGTGACACTTAATTGCATCAAATATTTGTTATTTTTATTATTCTCGGTTGAATTATAACTTTTTTAGAGCTTCTGTTGTTTATTATTTACATCTCAGGTGAATTTATAAGAAATGGATTAGCTCAGTACAATTGGCAGGTCATCAGTGGTACTGAAATTTGAAAAAAAGGAACAGAGTTGAATTGAGGAAATTTGATAGTAGCAACACAATAATCGGTACTACCGACATTCAAATAGGAGCACTCAAGAAAAATCTCAATACTACCTACAGTCAACTCGATGGTACCGACTTGTACCGAAAATGCAATAGGGAAGGTTAGAGAAAATCTTGATACTACTGACGGTCAATTTGGTAGTACCGATGACTTACAATAGATCACAAATAATCGAAGACATCGATACTACCTACACCAAGTCTGTAGTACCAACTTGACATGATCATGCCAGATTAAAGATCACTGTTAATCTGACGGCCATGACATAATGACGCTCTAAGTCAATCCTATGACTAGGGGGAGTGCGGCCAGACCTAGGTACCACATTATTTTCCATTGCACGACAACCAAGAGTCGAGAGAGAAAAAGGAGCGACAGAAGCCACCTTTCAAGAGATTGTGGCACCTCCGATGGACAAATTTATTGCCAGAGGTTAGTAAATCAATATATTTGAGAGAGGGAGTCATCCAAACTGTCTTCTTCAGGGGTTACTTTAGTTTTCTAATGTTTCTCACATTTTTCTTGCTTCTACCATGTATTTGATAATAAAAATCATGTGGGGCTAATCCCCTTTGTTACTTAGGACCAGGGAGTAGTCTGATTTTGCATTGTGATTGACAATTATGAATTAATGTCCGAGTTTCACTTAATTTTTGACATATTTCTACGTTTTCTTAATGAATTGCCTATGTTTGATCACCATAGGTGATTTCTTATACCATTACTTTGAGAGAGGGATTAAGGATTGGAAAACGCATAGATATTCACAATTTATACCGCGCCTTGAGAGAGGGCCTACAATTGTAAAGGGAATAAGTTAGAGAATTCAACAAATCACCGAACTAACAATCAAAACCCTATGAGAGTGGGATTTATATTAGATTAGGTCGTGAATTACATTGCAAGAGTGGGTAATTCTTACTACAGGTCCCTTTGTCCAGTGTTAGGAGGAATCATTAGTGATGAAATGATGTTAATTGCAATGTGAACTGTGGTGAAACTAAAATCCTAAGGAATTAATTCCAATTACGATCACAACCAGTAATTTTATTTTTAATTCCTAAAATTTAATCATTAAATCAACCAATCACTCTTTTTCTTAGGCCTAGCTGATTAGGTCATCATTAGTAGTAGTCTCTGTATACACATTTTCCCCGTGTTTAATTTCTAGGCCTCTTTGGACCTATATTACATTGATATGTACACTTACATTTTTAGACATGTAGTTTACGTGCTTCAAGTTTTTGGTGCGGTTGTCGATGAGAATGATGTGTCCAACAGGATGAGTGTTGTGACGGTACACTCTAAGCTACACTTGTATTTTATTATATTTCATCATTTTTAAATCTACAATGTCTAATTTTTATTCAACCACTAGTATCTCATTCTCATAGTCATTTTCTTATTTTTAGGTGCTAGTGCATGGTACAGACCAAAGCCAAAAATTACAGAGGCTCAACTCTGAAGAGTGCATTCTAGGAGGAATTCTTACGTAGAGAATATGAGTACAGTAGCTCTACACTAAGAGTGATTGAGACTCCACCACTTGAAATGCCACCACCACAGGTGACTAAACTAGAACAACCAGAAATGGGTGACGGAAACCCAATAGTTGAAGAGAAGACTGTTTGCGAGAAGGTCAAGGCTTCTTCTTCCACAACACAATTAGGGCATATCAAGAGGCAGGCGATTAATGTGGGTAGTTACAAGATCGACCCTGGTTTGGTGGTATTAGTTAAATACAATAATTCCATGTACACAACATGGTGGACCCAATGATGCACAGTAATAACTTCATGAAAAGTTGTGATATGGTGAAGATTGACAAGATTCCAACAACAATGATTTATTTGAAGTTGTTTCCTTCTTCGTTGGTAGATAATGCAAATTCATAGTCTACTACAGAAATGGCTTATAACGTCACATTCAGAGGCGTCGGTTGTATCCAAGAAACCGACGCCTGAACCCTACAACGTCAGTTGAATACACAAGCTGACATCTATATGTGAAGACCGGCCAGACATGGGTATCACTTTTTATTTAGCGTTGGTTTCTAATTGAGCAACCAACATGTAAAATCACCTGCCAAATCCAAATTTTCTAGTGAAAAAAAAAGTACCTCCAAAATTTAACATACGACGTCAATTGTTGACCAAGTAACTGACGACCAAAGATTTTTCACAAGACAGAAATCGAGACATTTTTGTCGTCAGTTTTCTTTCAATAGTCGACGCCGATGTGTTTTCGCGTGCTATTCCTGCAAAAAAAAATTACCCCCTTTGGCATTGGTTTTTGACGGCAACCGACGACTATGGTCATAATTCAATAGAATTTTTTTTGTCGGCATATGTAGATAGACGTCGGGTTTTTTAGTTGAAACCGACGACTATGAATGAACATAGGTGTCGGTTTTTTTGTGGTGACCGACGCCTTTTATTTTAATCATCAGTTGGTTATAACAATCGACGTCTATTGTTAACTTAATAGCACCCGCGCGAGCCAGACTCTTCTCCTTTCTCTGTTTCTTTCTGGATTTCAAGACTTCCCCTTGCTCTGGCAATTCCTACCGTCGCTGCTCTATCCTCCGTTGCCGCTGTTGTTGCTCGTCGCTGCTCCGTCACTATTTCTCGCCGCTGCTCTACCGTCGCTGCTCCTCCTTTCCTTCATTTTCTTGTTCTTGACCTAAGCAAGTAAGTTACCCCGGCCTCCTTTCCTTCATTTTCCTTGTTTAGGGTTTAGCCTTATTTCTGCCTTATTTCTACATTTGGCTGCCAAGTAATAGATGCTTGATTTCTAGGGTTATAGGGATAGTTTTTTGAGGCGGCCAGGCGGTGCCCCTCCTCAGCTGAACGCCCAGGCCGACTAGGTCGCCCAGGCAGCCGCCCAGGCGGTGGTTTTTTTACCCCCATAAAATGTATACATATATAGATATATACCTATATATATTATTTATATACTATGTTATGTATATTACTATACATATATCTATGTAAAACTTATCCAGCCTTCATATATTTACTAAAATGACAACAAAACAATAAATATTTGAGAATTGAGACATTCTATACCTCAAAATAATCGTTGCAAGCCTGCAATAGTGAATTGAAATATAAGAAAAAAAATACATAACACAATTCATTGCTGAAGATGAATGATTGAAAGATAGATTAGATTTAATATAGAGAAGCCACATTATCATTCCCAAATATTAGTTTATCCTCATGGACTTTATATTCAGTGATTCTTGTACAACAACCAAACATTATAATCATTAAGTAGCAAGTAGTAAAAGGCAATCTAGAACCTTAGTCACTAGATGAATAATGGCCATAAATGTGTAATGAAAGATGCATGGAAAAAATGTTTGGTTGTAAAATAATGAGTTGATATTTTGTTTATCTTGCAATATATATTATTACTAAGCAATTATTTCATTATGCAGTCCATTTTTTATGATTTGTGTTTTTATCAATCTCATCTTGATTTTTCCCTATTATGGGGCATGTCAACATTATTCAAGATTGATGAGTGCTTTAAACCTAGGCATGTCAACATTCTAGGGTCATATGGGGCATGTAAAATTTTGCTTCTATTTAGGATCAACAAAATATTATGCAAGTCATGAATGAGAACCAACAAGCTATAGTTGAGTTGACTATTCATAAGATTCATTGAGTCATCTTCAAGTGTTTATCTATTTGAAGACTCACTAATACACCAATTTAGTTTAGTATAAGGGAAATACTAATGCACTCATGTGACATGCTTGGAATGTAAATGATGAACTTTGCCCTAGATTTCTAATCATGCTTCTAAAGACATCAATAATTACACAAACTTGAAGAACTAGGATATGAATGATGAAACTAGGATTGTAGGTATAAGAATGACAACACATGTATTTATTGGCCTAGAAACCCATCCAAGATTTACTCATTAGGAGTAAATCTCAGATAGTCCCCAGTTTGGGAATGTTCTTGAACACTTAATCTCACTTAGGATGTAAGTGTATAATGTGTATTGGGTTTTCAAGAAAATTTCGACAACATTTCCCTATTTGTTCTCTAAGTACATATGTACTTGGAGAAATTTTCTTGAAATGTTGCCGAAATTTTCTTGAAAACCCAATACATATTATACACTTACTAGTGAGATTAGGTGTTCAAGAATGAGATAGGTGGTACACATTTATTATATATAAGACCTTAAACCCTAAACTTGTTCTAATATATACTTGTTTTCTCTTTGAGCATAGAATGGATAGATCATGGATGTCCATTCCAAATCGATGCACCCCACAGTTTATTTCTAGTCTTGATCAATTTATTACATTTGCCAAGGAACATAGGAAACAACCTGGAGATAGGTTCTATTGTCCATGTAGGCATTGCGGTAACAACTTGAAAGTCAACACTGGTGACGAAATCAAAAGTCATGTCATGCGCAACGGGATTGTACAAGGCTATACATAATGGCACTGGCATGGAGAGATTTCAAACCTGAAATCAGTGGATGTCGATAGCAGTACTTGTGTGGAAGTAGAAATTGTCTCCGATGATGTAGATGTGAACAAACCAGTTCCAGTACACATCGTTGATGTGATGCTGGATAGTTGTGGGGTAGAGCACACCGATCCACCTCCCATGTCTAGAAACATTGTTCATGATGCTGAGATACCATTATACACAGGTTGTACTAAGTTTATGAAGCTTAGAGCTGTGTTGAGATTGTATAAGCTGAAAGCTAACAATAGATGGAGCGACAAAAGTTTCACGTCATTATTTTCTGTGTTGAAAGATATTCTTCCTGAAGGAAACAAGCTGTCAATCTCAACATACCAGTTAAAGAAATTGTTGTGCCTAATGGGAATGGAGGCCAAGAAGATACATGCATGCCCGAATGATTGTGTATTATTTCAAAAGGACTATGTGGATTTAAAAGATTGACCAAAATGTGATGCGTCAAGGTATAAATTGATGACTTTGGGAGAGTCCAAAACTGGTTCTCCTGCCAAGGTGATGTGGTATCTACCTATAATATCATGGTTTCAACACTTGTTTGCCAATTTGATAGATGCAAAGAATTTGAGGTGGCATGAAGTTGTTAAGAAAAATAATGATGGGATCCTACGACATGCGTATGATTCCCCACAGTGGAAGAAGATTGATTTATTGTACCCTAAATTTGGTGAAGAAGTCAGGAATCTAAGACTTGGGCTTTGTACAGATGGGATGAATCCATACAGGACATTGAGCATCCAACATAGCACTTGGCCAGTTATGCTTGTTATATACAATCTTCCTCCCTGGTTGTGTATGAAAAATAAGTACGTTATGATGTCGTTGTTGATATCGGGCCCTAAACAACCTGGAAATGATATCGAATTTTATCTTGAACCTCTGATTGATGACTTAAAGAAACTTTGGGGTGAAGGTGTGATGACCTATGATGCTTCACGAAGAGAGACATTTTGTTTGCACGCTATGTTGTTTTGCACTATTAATGACTTTTCAGCATATGGGAATTTGTCTGGATATAGTGTCAAAGGATCTAAAGTGTGTCCTATATGTGAAGAGAGCACTGATTCAATATGACTAAAACATGGCAGCAAGACTGTATATCTTAGTCATCGAATGTTTCTTCTAAAATTCCATCTGTGTCATAGGTTGCACAAAGCATTCAATGAACGGAATGAGGAACGGAGTGCACCTAAACCTATACCAGGGGAGGTTGTTTATGAAAGAGTAAAAGACTTTTCCAATAAATTTGGTAAGAGATCACAATGTACCATGGCCACATAGAGTGACAAATCTTTATTCAAGAATAAGTCAATATTTTGGGATCTTTCTTATTGGAGTTCTTTGGCAGTCAGACATTGTTTCAATGTCATGCACGTTGAGAAAAATGTCTGTGATAGCGTCATTGGTACTCTGTTGAATATACCAGGTAAGACTAAAGATGGGATAAAATCCAGAATGGACCTACATGAAATGGGAATAAGGATAGAATTAACAGAAGTAGTTAGTAGCGATCGGAGAACATACTTACCTCTCGCTTGTTACATGTTGTCTAGAAAGGAGAAGAAAGCTTTTTGTCAATGCTTGGTAAATGTTAAGGTGCCACATGGTTACTCATCCAACATCCGTAGATTGGTATCAATGAAAGATCTGAAGTTGATAGGTCTTAAATCTCATGATTGTCACACTCTAATGCAACAAATATTGCCCATGGAAATTCGATCTATATTGTTGAAGCATGTAAGGTTTTTAATCACCAGACTTTGTTTCTTTTTCAATAGTCTGTGCAGCAAAGTATTGACCCTGATACTCTCGATAAATTGCAAAGAGAAGTGGTTGTTATCCGATGTCATCTTGAGATGTATTATCCTCCTTCGTTCTTTGATATCATGATACTTCATGTTGTCCACTTGACTAGGGAAGTGAAAATGTTGGGACTAGTTTTCTTGCATTGGATGTATCCCTTTGAACAATACATGAGCATTTTTAAAGGTGATGTTTGAAACCGTTATCGTCCTGAAGGGAGTATTATTGAGGGTAATGTGGTGAGAGAGGTTATGGATTTTTGCAATGACTTTCTGAGTGGTAGTGATGCTCCTGTTAATGACAAGAATATTGAGGAGCATTTTGGCAAAGGAATTTTGGGATCACTGATGAAAGTAATCAGTCGTGAGCAGTTGGAACAAGGTCACTTGTATATTTTACACAACATCGACAAAGTGAGTGTTTATATCAAGGAACATACCAATTTCATCAAGAGACAATATCCTCAAGCCAATTCAATGTGGCTTGCTAGAGAGCATAACAAGACATTTATTAAGTGATTTGAAGATAAAGTCTTACATCAACTATCTCAAACACCATATAATCTTACTGAAACTATCAAATGCCTCGCCTTTAAACCAAAATTGAATGTTATGTCTTATGAAGCATTTGACATAAATGGATTCTCATATTACACAAAGCATCAAGATGATAAGAGTGTTGTCCAAAACAGTGGGGTCACCCTTCAAGCGTCTTCATTGTTTTTTGCAAGTGCAAAGGATAAGAGTCCACGTGAAGCTAGAATGTCATATTACGGTGTCATTGAAGACATATGGGAGTTTGACTACGTAGATTTCAGAATTCCACTCTTTAAATATAATTGGGTTAATAACACCAAAGGAGTTATATTGGATGAATTGGGTTTCACATCAGTGAACTTTGAAAAGATTAGCGAGAAGGGTGAACCATTCATATTGGCATCATAGGTGAAACAAATATTTTATATCGATTGTTCTTCATGGTAAAAGACAGTTCATTGAAGATCCTATAGATGAAGAATAGTACTATGATAAGTATGATGACTCCAGTCCATTCTCAGTTGGGTTTCCAACACCACCAAATATTGAAGCTAATGATGACTTGTATGTGCGCGGAGATCACAATGAAGGATTATTCATTGATAAAAGATCGCAATATCAGAGGCATGCATGTTTATATTTTTTATGTTTTATTTTTCTGAATGTGAACTTTACAATGTGAATGTGAACTGTATAATGTGAACTACTTTACAATGTTAATGTGAACTTTACAATGTGAATTACTTTACAATGTGAACTTTACAATTTGAATGTGAACTTTCAGATGGATAAGCATTCATATGATGATCGTGTTGATGATTACTGTGAGGGTGAGGACGTCAATGTGCTGCCTCACAATATAAGTTTTAAAAATATATCCCTGAGGTTTCTATCTATATGTTCATTTATAGTTATATCCTGTAAGTGTGTTTTTTTTGTCAAATTTTAGGTTGGTGATGTACCCCCCAAAGAAATTGGGGCACTTGATGAGCAGCAAAAAAATTGAGAAAGTGAGGGGCATCACAATGATGAACAAGTTACTACAACAAAGGGGCAATGGACCCAAATTGGATGAGGATTTCGATCATGTAGGAAATCCAGTTGGAGTGAACCACATCTCATTGTAGTCCTAATGTAGAATCCTGGAATAAAGTTCCTAAGGGGAAGAAAGACTTAGTATGGAAGGAACTATGCATGAGTTATTATTATTTGCAATTCTATTTTTGTAGATTACTAATTATTAGGATACTAGTTAATAGAAATTCTATTTTGTAGAGTATATTTGATCTGGATGAAAAGATGCATCGTAAATGTGTGATGCAACACTGTGTGAGGGTCCTAAGGAACTATAGGACAAATCTCACCCGAGATTACATACACGATGCTTAGAATATGTTCTTGATTGATTTCCAATTCTAGACATTGATCACTTTTTGACTAACTCTGCACTAATAATTTTTGTTTGTATTCTCTTAAAAAAATAAATTTAGGAAGAAGGCAGCCACTGAGCAATGGAACTACCTGGACCCCAAAGACTGAGAGGAGTTTGTTACCCAAAGAAAAATGGATGAATTCAAGGTATTAAGTGCCACTCTCAATTTAATTAATATATGTTCTTATGTATTCACCTATTCAAGATTAACCTTTAGTGTTCCTAACCAAATCAATGTGCTTATTAACAAGGCTATCAACGATGCTCAAAGAGCAAGGTGTGCACTGAATGTGCATGACCACACAATGGGTCCAAGAGTCTATGCAGTTGTTCGCCAAAGACTACAGGCTGAGTCTATTGCTCAGTCTGCTGCTACTTAGGAGACTTTAGAGTCATCTACTATTGCTCCCGCACCTCTGCTTCGCCATGCTATGTGGATAGCTGGAAGGAAAAACAAGAAGGGAGATATAACAAAGCCCACAACTACTGAGGCAGCTACAAAAATGGTGAAATTCAACTCTTAGAGCAAATCGATCGATATTGATTATTGTTATGTTTACTTATCAATTTCTTTTGATGGCAAATAGAGGGAGTTGCACGAGCAAAGGAAGGAAGGCAAGTTCATCCCTGAGGGCACAAGGGATGAATTGACAGTTGCTCTGGGTAACCCAGAGCATCCTGGACGTGTTAGGGGTGCAGGCGCTGGTATGGGCATCAAAGTGTTCTTTGGGCCATCCCAGTGCAAACCTGTCCCAAAAGCGAGACTTTCACAAGCTGAGATAACCTATTCTTTTTTTAGAATGTTATTGCGAAAGGGAATTCAATAATCAGAAGCTAGCATTTCTTTTATCCATGTATAGGTAGATGAGTTAATTGATAGGAGAGTCGAGGAAGCACTTGATAAGAGACTCCATGAAGCAATTAGCAAGTGGCAGGCATATCAGACTGCCACTCAGACAGTACCTATGGCGGGCCGCTCTTCTCCTACTATAGAGGTTGGGAGAAATCATGTAGACCCACCACCTAGCACATCCGCTGTAAGTATTTTTATGACATAGTAGCTAGTCTTTTCAAGATGATATGTTTATGTATATATGTATATAACATTCTTTACTTAAAATTTGTAGGGGTTGAAGCCATACCATCTAAAAAGTCAAGAATATGTCGTTGTGTCGGTTTACCCACCCCTTCCAGGGAAAATGTTTCATGAGACTCCAGTACCGGATGGTGTGGTTCATGTGAGCCTGATACATGTACTCCCCAATTGTAGGGATCTTCCATTGCCATATGCCCACCCAGATTCTGAAATGCTTGTGAGACAGAAGGCGGAGTGACATTGTGACCCAAAGTGGTTGTCGTCTATACTAATATTGTATGGTAAATTTACATTATGTTAATTTGTTAGTGTGTATATATGAGTCAATTGATCTAAAATTATATATACATGTCAAAAGGAAGATACCTGGTACATCTCGGCATGCACCTCCACCTCCACCTCCTAAAGTACCAAGTTGTCTTCCAAGGGACCTACACACCTCGTTAGGTCCTAATTGTAGGGATATGATAGTATGGATAGGTGAACATGATCCAAATTTCCCTATAAATGTTTCTATTCCGGAGGATGATGCAGATCAATCATACGATAACAAGCTATTTATACAAGATATTTTGGAGTTGTTTCGTTATGATTGGTTGAATACATCTATGATAGAGCTATGGATATGGTGAGATCTTGTTTATACATCTATATACCTTGTTTTATATATGGTGATATAGTTTCTTATATATTAATGCATATGTAATACATGTTTTGCAACAACTTACACACAATATGTACATATTTTTCATTTTACCATGTGGGATTTATGGTTCCATCTTTGATTAGTCTTGTAGATAAGGACCCTTCTTCAGTTACTTCATACTGTTGTGCTGCTTTTAAATATTTTGGTAAAAAAAGAAGACGGTGATAATAACTTCATTCAATGTCGAGTAAGTTTACTTTGCTTATAATTTGGACTTAAGAAAATTATGTTTTTATTGTGGATTTGAGTTATTAATTTTTAACTTTCTTACTTATAGTGGTAGGCATTGGGAGTTACTAGTTATTGTCCCCAAGACGTTCACTGTCTATTATCTAGATCCTGCGGGGAAGGAATTGAATACATTATATGGACACACAATGAAAAGGCCATTATTCTCGTGAGAAATATTTCATATTTTTATATCCGTTAACATATGTTATTACATTACTATTTAATTATGCAATTTAATGTGTTACATTAACATGTAGGGCTTTACATGAGTTCAAAAGAGCTAGAGGAAAGGTCCCCAAGAAAAATAATCAGCCACTAACTTGGGAGAATGTGAAAGTATTTTCCCGACTCTAATGTATATATTATTTATGTGAACTGTAATTATTTGTATTTTTATATATTTTTATGTTTGAATTTATAGTGTGCTACACAAGACAATGGCTGGGCATGTGCATACTATGTGATGCGATTTATGGACCTAATTATCAAACATGTCGTAATGGAAATTGATACCATACATCAGGTATTATATATAGTCTCATTAGATAATATGAAATATATCAATCTTATTATATATTATTAATTATATATATACATCATTCTCTTTGTAGGTGTTTAAAACTGACTTCACTACAGGTGAAAAGTTATTAGATGTACATACTCCCTATACGATGGAAGACTTAAATGATGTAAGAGAACAATGGGCAAAAGCCCTACAAGTAGTGGGAATTTTTAAATATGATTGGGATAGTGATGGAGATAATGACGATGATGAATAAAGAATGATATTTCTAAACTTTGTTCTCATAATTATTTTTTTGTGAATGTGAATGAATTTTTCTGAATTGTCATGTGTGTGAATGTGAAGATGATCAATACATGAATGTTTCTACATGTGTCTGAATGTGAAAAGAGATGAAATGAATGGAACTGCAGGTTGCTAAATGTGTGTAAAAATGGATGAAATTTGAAATGGAACTACTGGTTTCTACATGTGTGTGATGAAAAATAATATGAATTAAATGTGTTTATACATGTGTGTGAATCACATGATCCATATATAGTATTGTCCATCTTGTTAATTTTGTTGGTTTGTGGCTTGTTGTTGGCTGATATCAATGGATGTTGTAAACATGTAGTTTAGAACTAAATTGTAGGTTCTGCATCCTGTTGACCAGCCATACAGCAGGTCGGAAAACTGATAAGAAAAAAAATCAGAACAGAGGTGTCGGTTATTAGTACAAAAGTGACAACAAAGACTTATAGTGTCGGTTTTTTGCACAAAACTGACGTCTATGAGGATATAATGTTGATTATATATAAAAATCGACGCCGATGGTGCCCTTGTTGGCACATTTTATTGGTGGCGGAAAGGGTTATGACGTCGATTTTTGTGAAATGCCGACGAATTTGACCTTGATATAGTTTCGGTTTTGTTAAATAACAGACGCCTATAGTGCACTTGCTGGCGTGTTTTTGGTGGCAGGAAGGGTTATGGCATCGGTATCAAAATTGACGATGAAGGTTTCGACTTTTAGCGGCACCCACTTGGGTGTTGCTTTAAAATCGACACAACCGACACTAAAGGTCGATTCTTTAGAAATGTGAGACTAGACGATTGATGTCTTCTTTGAATGCCACTTTCCACCGAAAAGACTAATGAGTTGGTAGGGAAGATTTACAACTTTAAACAGTAGGAAGTGGAGTCCTGTTCTGAAGCACGAGAGAGATTCTAAAATATGTTGAGGAAGATTTTTCATCATAGGATTGACCTCTATGGCCAGGAAAAGACCTTCTATTACGGGCTACACAAAGGAGAGAGGACCACACTTGATAGTGCTGGTTCAAGATTATCCCTCAACAACAAGCCATCTCAGCGTCATGAGATATTGAAGAACAAGGCTAAGAACCAATCATGGGGTGAGGAAAGAGAAGTCCCAACATATGTTAAAAGGACTGAAAAGTTTAAAGACATCACGACATTGACTAAGAAATTAGACAAGATTGCCAAGAAACTTGACCAGAAATTTGGAAATTCCTCTAGAGGTGAGGAAGAGGAATGCATGTATGTACTGCAGTAGAACTATAGGGGTATAAATGACTACTCTTGGAGGAAGGATCCCAATAACTTTTAGCAGGACCTATCTCAAGCACAACCGGTCAAGCCACAACAGATTGGTGTATAGTAGTAGGACAGAGCCCCAGTAACATATACTACATTGAAGATATCCAAGGCAACCTAGTTAGTCAAAATGAGGTGATCATAGGGCAAACACAGAAAGACTTGCAAAATCAAGGAGCTCGTATTTGATATATTGAGAACCATAATTTAGAGATGGCATTTGAAGTTTCATCCTTGAAGAAATTAGGACAACAAGTATTTCCAAGAAACATTGATGTTCCATCAGGAAACCATCAGGTAAAAGAAGTATTGCTACACACTGGGAAGAAGTTGCTGAATGAATAGAAGAAAATTATGTAGGCAAGTAATAATGCAGGTGACATAGGACCCATGTTGACTACAGATTCACTTGATCCACCTATCACAGAATAGGAAAAGTAGTTTAGGAAGAGACGGATGAGCCAAAGGAGGCTAGGAAAAGGCATATGCCCCACAATAGTGATGTGTGTCGTTGTGCACACAACAATCACTAGGAAAAGTCCTAGAGTTTAACCTTCTAACCCGGTTGTCAACTTGTTGTGAACAACAAGTCAACTTAGTATAGATAGGTATCGATCCAAGGCACGGTGGAAGAGAAGAGTCGAAATCCAAATCCAATCACAAGAACAAGAAATAAATTCTGATGAGAAGGTTGTTTAAAACTAAGAACAAAAAATAAAAGTGCTGAAATAAAGTTTAACTAATCAAAAATAAAGATCTGGGGTCCGGAAGATCACCACCAAAACCATGTTCCTATTCAACTAATCAAATTATAAACTCCAAAGATCAAATTAGGACCTTGTGTTTACATGTCCTTACAGACAAACTCATAAGGTTCATACTTCATGTGAACTCATTGGTCCCGGCGTTCACGGATCATTGCCCAACCGTCCAACATGCCATTATCCACGATCATATCAAAAAGTATGTAAATTCAAACCGGCGTTCAAACCCAAGGCTCAGGTGGTTGTGTCACCAAGGATTATAATAAGAATAAGATTAAATAGACGAAAATATGATAATCACAATTAATGGACTATTGTTTCATGCTTACAGAGATCCACGGTCATATCACTCCATAAGAATATATCAGATCATCCAAATAACCACAAAGAAATAGAGAGAAGACATTTATTCGATGGAGGAATATAATTGATTATATTGAATAGAACCAGGCTAAGGGGCTACTTCCATTCCCCAGAGAGATTTACTCAGACATAACAAGACCATAAGAAATGTAAACTAAAATGAGATCCAACATTATACAAGATGTGGTCTACAACTAAAAATTGGATGAAATAGAATGAAGAATCGAATGATTTTACAAGTGAAGAGTCCCTCCTTTTATAGGAGGGCGAGGGGGTAGGCTGACCTTAAAAGAGGGGGAAAATAGAGGGAGACCAATTTTTGAATTTTCTGGATCTGGTCAAATTGAAAGTTGTTTGTCTTTAATTATCTTGACCATGTAACTCCCTTTAATGCAGATTCTCACAGCAGTGATTTTGAACGTATTTCTCTCCCGTTAAAAGCACAAAATCGGTCCAAATAATAGGATTTTATTTTAGGAAATTAAATTCCCTTTCCAATGAATACTTGTGCACTCAATTTAGAGTTAGAGTGCAAGAGTTATGTTACTTTTGGTGGAGGGTATATATGAATTTCAGGACTGCTGCAAATTGTGTAATTTTCCTACAAAACCCAAGAAAATAGAATTAAAACTCCAATTAAAGAGAAAAATCTAAAATAAAACAATTAATTATTAAACTAAGAGAATAAATAAAAAAATAATCCTAAAAAAATATCAAAAATATATAAATAAAAGGGATAAATATACATTTATCAAAATACCGCGGACTTGAATCTTTGTTTGTCCTCAAACAAATAAAATCACAAATTATTCCAATTTATACTAATAACATGTCTATCCTCACCCTTGTAACATCACTTTATTCCTTACCTCCAAATTTGGCCAAGCAACTCAATCTCCTAAAACCACAAAACACAAAATTCTATATTCCCTATTAAAAACAAATATTATATCTTGGTTCAAAATCAAGATTTTGTACAAAAACATGCTTCATCTTACTTTTGCTTTGACACTCTCATTTTTATAAATGTTTTTTTGAGTTGTTGCATAAGAACAAGATAAAATTAGGTGGTGTGAAAACAAAGAAGGAAGTGATGATTTTTTTATCCCTCCTCTATTCGACTTGGGATTTAAATTTGTAGAGTTGTGGCTACATTGGTCACAATTTTTTTATGTTCACTTTTGACATCTTTTGATGGTACGCCCCTTTGTGGGGTATGGAATTTTTTATATGGGAAGCATGCCACCCCGGACTTGATTTTTTTCTGGTGGTGATTCTTTGCTTCTCTTTTTTAGAAAAAAAAATAAGGGGGAAACAAAAGGTGTCCTTGTGCTTATAACTTCATACATTTATTTTCCTTTTTTTTTAAAGTGTCATTAACATTCATGTCAATCACATTATACAAGATTTATATCAAGTTAATCAACAGTTTAAAAATAGAGAAAATTTGTGTTTGGTTTTGATTGATTCCATATGGCTTGCCAACTTTTCCAAGGAGTGATGCTATTTTGGGATCCTAGGTGACATGGTGGTTTCACACATGGCAATTTGTAACAATTTTTGCAAAAGATTTACTAAATTCAAAGGGGTACAATGATAAACATTTATTCATATTGGCCGACTAGATAAAGGCCATTTTTTAATAAAAGAAATAAAAATATGGCCGACTAGATAATGGCCATGAACAAAGTAACTATATGCAAAACAAAAAAAGGTAGAAATAATGCAAGAATAAAAAAGATAAGGGGGTGGAATAGAAACCTACCACCCACCTCTACCCCGGACTTAGATTGTTGCTCGTCCCGAGAAAAATCAAAACTCGTGATGGAGGGAAGAGAAGAGAGAGGATTTCCAGGTGGCCTAGGTAGCTCAAAAAATGTCCAGCTGAAGGGGATGTGTATGAGGGTTGGGACCTTTATCTGAGTAGCTTCATAATGTACCCTATGACAGGGTCATTGTAGAATCTCAGTGGGGTGCTCATATTTTCTTTCACCTCCCTCCAATAATATCCATACATCTTCCTTCGATATTAAGGAAAGTGTTGAAGATGGATGTGGATAAGGGTACCCGACTAGTAATGTCAGTAGAGCATGATGAATTGAGTCAGGTGGAGGATCTGGTTCAGGTTTTCCACCATCATGATGACCTGCATATGGTATAATTGATGCTAATACAAAAAATTTAAAATCATTTACAAAAATGTTTTGTTTCTCCTTAAAATTAATGTCATCAACATTGGGTTTGGTAAGTTTCATTGTTGATGTAACATATGTCTCTAATTTTTTTGTATACAAGGGTTCCCCAAGTATTTAGGAGGGATGATGATGTCTTCCTTGCAAATAATAGAAGGGGGTGTGTGGGCTTCTTCCAATGGTGGTATCTCCCCTTCTAGATCAGCCATGTGTGGGATGGAAATTGGTTGTGACGGCTCGGGAAGAATCATAAAGGGGGTTAGATTCTCATTATCCAAAATAGACCCAAAAGAAGGGTATTGGTCTATGGTATCATTCAGATTTATGTTGATGATGGGAGGAGTTGTGGGATCTTCATAATGACTCTCCTTCTTTGACATTTCATATTCAAGTAAAAGAGTCTCTAAAGGAAAGATAGGGATACCAACGTCCTCATCACACACAAAATATGGCTCCATGGTTTGTGC
Organism: Alisma plantago-aquatica; assembly: GCA_963693085.1. Classification (NCBI taxonomy): domain Eukaryota; kingdom Viridiplantae; phylum Streptophyta; class Magnoliopsida; order Alismatales; family Alismataceae; genus Alisma; species Alisma plantago-aquatica. The sequence goes on from OY856415.1 coordinate 497,618,827, forward strand.
TATTTCTTCAGGATCCAACATATATGACACAAAATAAGGATCATTATCATCGTCATCATCATGATGAACCATCTTGGGTTTCTCAAGCTCTATAGGGGGAGTTTGTGATTGATTCTCTAGTAAGGTGGCTAACATGGCTTGACTGGATTCAAGTTTTGCTTGTCCTTCTACTGCCATCTTTTCTAGAGCCTTAAGTCTCTCTTCCAGTTCAAGATTAATTTGCATTTCACCATAGGATTTATACACCCCAAAATTTTGGTCATCCTCGCCACACTCCCCATAGTTTCCTTGGCCATAGTACTCCTCATATTGTTTTGGGTGGCATTGCTCCTCATAATAATCTCCAGAAGATGGTGTTGTAATTTCCATTGCGTCCATCTTGGTAGGAAGATTCAATATTATAAGGTGTCACCAAATCATGAGGAAACATATTTGAACAATCTACATTTTTGGTTTGGGCTTCTAGCAGGGCGGTTAAGAAGGCTTGGCTGGCTTTTAGTTTTGTTTCTTCTTCTACTGTTATCTTCTCTAGGGCCCCAAGTCTCTCTTTTTGTTGAAGATTACATTGGGTTTCATAAACATGCTCATAACCCCCAAGGTTTTGTTGGTTACACCCCACAAAATTTTGTTGATCATATCCCCCATTAGAATATGGATAGCAAGGTTTCTCATAATGGTTCTCAGAAAATGTGAATTCACATTGTACCCACCAGGATGAAAGGGCTCGCAATTAAAAGGGGTGCTATTATAAACATGGGGTAGAGTTGGATAGGCAAGAGATGCACGGTGGTAGAGACCACAATAATAACATTGTGGGGGATATTGGGATGCCCACTCCATTTGAAAAGAAAAGTTCTTGAAAGATATGTCAATCAATGAATGAGAGAAGAAAGATTGTGAGATAAAAGTTTAGTCAAAAATTACAAAGAGAACTGAAAATTATAAATCTAAAAAAATTTATAAAATAAACTAAAATTACAAAAAAAAATAACTAGAATGCAGTACTGTTGGAATGGAAACTCAGCAGAAAGAGGAGATACACTTCCAGAATTGTGCTCGGAAGGCAAAACGAAATTACAAAAATCTAAAAGAAATTATAAAAGAAGACTAAAGTTATGAAAGTTAGAGAATATGAACAAGGATTATACAAGATATACAGGCAACAAGATCTGAAAGACAACTGTGTCGTCCCCGGCAACGGTACCAAATTGATGTGTGTCGTTGTGCACACAACAATCACTAGGAAAAGTCCTAGAGTTTAACCTTCTAACCCGGTTGTCTACTTATTGTGAACAACAAGTCAACTTAGTATAGATAGGTATCGATCCAAGGGAAGGCGGAAGAGAAAAATTGAAATCCAAATCCATTCGCAAGAACAAGAAATAAATTCTGATGAGAAGGTTGTTTAAAACTAAGAACAAAAAATAAAAGTGCTGAAATAAAGTTTAACTAATCAAAAAAATAAAGATCTGGGGTCCGGAAGATCACCACCAAAACCACGTTCCTATTCAACTAATCAAATTCTAAACTCCAAGGATCAAATCAGGACCTTGTGTTTACATGTCTTTACGGACAAACTCACAAGGGTCAGACTTCCCGTGAACCCGTTGGTCCCGGCGTTCACGGATCATTGTCCAACCGTCCAACATACCATTATCCACGGTCATATCAAAAAGCATGTGAATTCAAATCGGCGTTCAAACCCAAGGCTCAGGTGATCGCGTCACCAAGGATTATAACAAGAATAAGATTAAATAGACAAAAAGATGATAATCGCAATTAAGGGACTATTATTTCATTCTTACAGAGATCCACAGTCATATCACTTCATAAGAATATATCATATCATCTAAATAACCACAAAGAAACAGAGAGAAGACATTTGTTCGATGGAGGATATAATTGATTATATTGAATAGAACTGGGCTAAGGGGCTACTTCCATTCCCCATAGAGATTTACTCAGACATAACAAGACCAGAAGAAATACAAATTAAAATGAGATCCAACATTATACAAGATGTGGTCTACAACTAAAAATTGGATGAAATAGAATGAAGAATCGAATGCTTTTACAAGTGAAGATTCTCTCCCTTTATAAGAGGGGGAGGGGGTAGGCTGCCCTCAAAAAAGAGGAAAAAGTAGAGGGATACCAATTTTTGAATTTTCTGGATCTGGTCAAATCGAAAGTTGGTTGTCTTTAATTATCTTGACCATGTAACTCCCTTTGATGTAGATTCTCGCAGCAGTGATTTCGAACGTATTTCTCTTCCGTTAAAAGTACAAAAGTGGTTCAAATAATAGGATTTCGTTTTAGGAAATTAAATTCCCTTTCCAATGAATACTTGTGCACTCAATTTGGAGTTAGAATGCAAGAGTTATGCCACTTTTGGTGGAGGGTATATATGAATTTCAGGACTGCTGCAAATTGTGTAATTTTCCTACAAAACCCAAGAAAATAGAATTAAAACTCCAATTAAAGAGAAAAATCTAAAATAAAACAATTAATTATTAAACTAAGAGAATAAATAACAAAATAATCCTAAACAAATATCAAAAATATATAAACAAAAGGGATAAATATATATTTATCAAATAGCAAAGGAAATTAGTCTCTGGTTCCATTCCCAAACATCTTGAAGGAAAAGAAGATTGACCAACAATTTCAAAAGTTCCTAGACAACATCAGAAAGATTTATGTCAAAATCTCTCTTATTGATGCAATTGAGAAGATTTCATCTTATGGCAAGCATCTGAATTACATAATAAACAAGAAGCGAAGGATAGCTGATTCAAATGTAGTCAAGTTGAAAGAGCAAGTTAGTGCCTTAATTTTGGAAAAACTGCCATCAAAAAGACAAGATCCAGGCTATTTCAACATATCATGTTACATCGAGAAGACCAAGTTTGGGGAAGCTCTATGTGACTCAGGGGCGAGTATTAACCTCATTCCCTTGACCACCATTAAGAAGTTGAGACTTAAGGAATCCTGAAAGTGCAATATGACCATACAACTAGCAGGAAATTCTGTGGTTAGGCTGTATGGTATATGTGAAGATGTTCTTGTCGGTGGACAAATTTGTGTTTCCAACATATTTTGTGGTTATGGAGATGCAAGATAATCATGGAAATGTTTACTATTAGGGAGGCCTTTTCAAGACACAACTGACATGATCTTAGAGATGGACAGAGGAATACTGACACTGGGTATCAAGGATGACCATTTTGAAATCATGATGCCTGAGTCCGCACAAGTGGGGAAGGAGAAGGCACAATGTCATATGTTGCAGCATGTTTAAGGAAAGGTGTCTCTATTTTATATATATATATATATATATATATATATATATATATATATATATATATATATATATATATATATATATATATACACACACACACACATATATATATGCAATGGATTATGTATCGAAGTGGGTGGAAGAAATTCTAGCCCGCACCAATGATGCTCCAATTGTGCACATGTTTTTGAAAGATCATACATTTTGCATCTTTGGGGTGCCACATGCAATGATAAGTGATGGGGGATCTCACTTCACCAATAGGAAATTTGGTGCATTTTTGAACAAATATGGAGTGAGGCATAGGGTAGGTGCCCCATATCACCCACAAACTCAAGGGCAAGTTTAGTTGTCTAATAGGGAGATTAAGACGATCTTAATAAAGACAACCTCAACCAATAGGACGAATTAGAGCATGCAGTTAAATGACGCTCTTTGGGATTATAGAACAACCTGTAAAACATCTATAGGAACAACTCTTTTTAGGTTAGTCTATGGGATATCTTGTCACTTACCTGTGGAATTTGAAACATAAAGCCAAGTGGGCTTTAAGAAAGCTAAATTACAATTTGTAAGATGCATGAAAGAAGAGAATGTTGGAATTAAATGAATTGGATGAACTTAGGTTGGATGCCAAAGAATGCTCAAGAATCTACAAGGATAGAACTAAGAAGATTCATGACCACCATATATTGCACAGAGTTTTCACTCCAGGGAAGAAGATACTCCTATTATGTTATAGGTTGAAACTACACCCAAAGAAATTGAGGTATAGATGGAATGGTCCATTTGTGGTGGTTAAGGGTTTATCCCATGGAGTAGTGGAGATTAGCAATGGAGCTGAGCCATTCCTTATAAATAGTCAGCAAATGAAACACTATTTTGTGGAAGATTTTCTATGTGAGAGAGAGAGGAATTGAAGCTCCTTTAGTTTCAACGATTCTTTTGGATTTGATCGTCGAGCTATGATGTGAAACAAGGCACTTGTTGGGAGGAAACCAAACCATATTTTACCATTTTAGGATTTTGTTGTTTACATTTGTGTTTGTAGTTTCCATAGCTTTAGTTTGCATTTTATTATTTTCAATTCAAAAAAGGTCCCTTCATTATTTTTATGTGGTGTGCAGACATTGGAAAAGTCAGTACCACCGACTGCATAGTCATTAGTACCGATGTAATCACAGTAACAACATGGGTGAGTTTTATAAAAACCCGGTACCAACAATAAGAAAGTCAGTAGTACCAATGGTTCTTAACAGGGATGGCTGGAAATTTTTTCTCGGTACTACCAACATCAAGTTGGTAGCATCAACTTTCTACAGAGATGAGCCAAGCTTATTGTAAAGGTCTCAGTACTATTGACACCTAAATCGATAGTACTAACGCCATAGGCATGCTCCATTCAAGATACCAAGAGACTGTTCAAAAGTATCGAGATTTTAAAGGCTTGGTACTACTGACACTGCTATCAGTGTTACCAACATCATTTGATCGGGGCGAACATAAATCAGCTAGGTACTACTGACAGACTAGTCTATAGTACTGACATCTAGAAAAATAGAATACGTGGGTGCACCATCAACGATCAAAATTATCCCCATCTACAGTCGGTAGTACCGATCTGACAAGTACCTTCAAGTGCTATTTGGTTCGAGATCAAAACCAGACTAGCCGCTGTCTTTTTGTGCCACGTAGGCGCTATCCTGATCAGTGTTCAGAAAATCGGTCTAATCGGCCGAATAATCGGTTTTGGGGGTCTAGCACTCCACATATGAATAATCGGCCTATAATCGGTCCAGGATCGATTAATCGGCCATTCAGGGGTATAATCGGTGATTTTCAAAATCAAATGCTAGTAATATTTTTTTACAATAATTATTTCTAATACTACTATTGGTCATTACAATTACATTCTCTTCTTCCAATCCCCATGTTTTCTCAATAAGTTTATAGTTAATGTTTATTGAACTAATCCTTATTGTTGATTTTTTCTTCTCTAATTTCATCAATGTTTCTAATTACTTATTAACGTGATATTAGTCTATGACTTATTAATGTTTCTAATTACTTATCAATGTTTCTTCTCTAATTTCATCAATGTTTCTAGTTACTTATAAATGCAATATTAGTTTATTACTTACCAGTGTTTCTAATTACTTATTAATGCGATATTAGTCAATGACTTATCAATGTTTCTAATTACTTATTAATGCAATATTAGTCTATTACTTATCAATGTTTCTAGTTACTTATTAATGTGATATTAGTCTATCACTTATCAATGTTTGTAATTACTTATCAAATTTCTTCTCTAATTTCATCAATGTTTCTAACTACTTATGAATGCAATATTAATCTCGTACTTATAAATGTTTCTAATTACTTATCATTGGTATTATTATATGGTCAATATATAATTTACATATCTATATGATTAATAGTTTAAAAAAAATCGATTAAAACAAGATATTCTCCCACTTATACTCCTGCATACCATATATACTTTATTCGGTACCCTCTCCGCACGTACACCGATTACAGCTTTTCAGAACACTGGTTCTGATTAACCCAGTCATGATCCAGTCTTGTTTTATTTGGCAAAAGTTGGACTGATGGGTCCGTTTTGGATTTTGTAATCCTCTAATCTGGACCAACTCAGTCCTGCTATGGGTAGAATTCTAGGAACCCAGTCTAGATTTGACTCTGTCTTTTATGTTATTTTGCTTTATATGCCAAACTAAAAAACAAAAGTTATGAGGCCAGTCCAGTTTAATGAGTGCTTCAATAGGATTGTGTTGCCAAACAAAAATAGGATCCACTCCAGATATGCTAATCCAAATATACGGACTAACCCGGACTAACCTGGTCCGAATTTCGTAATCTTGATCTCAAACCAAAATGGGGCTCAGATGTTGGGAATACCAACACTCGTTGGTACTACAGACACAGGACAATCTGCACACATTGACATCAACAGGCAGGGGATGTCAGTATCAACGGTTGGTACCGATTCACACAGATTGTGGGGGAGAAGTTGGTACTACCGACACCCACTTTGGTACTACAGACACAGATCCTGAAGGCAATTCGACAGCTATAAAAGGAAGGGTGTGGGTAGTGTTCCAATCACACCCACACCACATCCTTTACAAGCAAAGGTGTGCAAGTGCTCCCAGGTGATCAAAGTATTCACCAAGCTCTTTCTTCTCCACCACTTTCTTATACCGACATGATGGAATATAGGCGACCAACTTCCTCAGTGGTAGGGAACACCATGTTGATACCCAAGCCAACACACATTACTCATGTCAACGATGACCAGAAGAAGATCTATGAAGGCTTGATGAATTTGAGATATCATCCGGACATAGTGTGCAGACCGTGATTTCCTTTCCTCTGCAAGCTTCATCGACAACCTCCGTCAGGTTTGTGCAACCCAAGGCTTGATTGATGATCACCTTTTCTTCGATGACTGGCCCACTTACTAGGAAATCATTTATGAATTCCTAGATTCCTTTAAGATCTACTACATCCTTGAGCATGGGGAAGGATGGAGGGAAGTATGGGTGAAGTTATATCTTTTTAACACCGCCTATCAGTTGATGATGGATTTCAACGCCATCTATTGGTGGCCACTTGGAGGTGTGTGCTTCACCAACAACAAATTCAACTATGTTGGTGCATGGAGGCTTTTGACAGATTTTCCATAGGCCTACATGACCAGTTGGCATAGGAACTCCATTACTAACATCGAGTATTCATTTTCTCATATTCTGCATTGTTACCTCACCAACACAATGTCCTCCATGTCCAGCGAGGGACAAGCGATGGTGCAACAGGTGGACCTTTATGTCTTATGGTCTTTGTTAGTCGTAGGGTAAGAGACGTTCGACTTTGGCTCCTTCTTTCTACAACACATGATGGGGGTAAAGTGAAAGGTGCAGAGGAAGCCCCAGATCCATTTTGGAGGTCTAGTTACTTCCATTTCTATGCATCTCAACCTCGACCTCTCCACTTCCAAGCCTTTAAAGGCAACCGCCAAGTTGGATTTGAAGCATTTCAAGAGAGCAAACCTCATCACCGAGCTCCATGGGAAGGTGTATGCTTGCTATACACTTAAGGAGGTGGGAGAGGGAACTCCCTTACGCAATCTTCAACTTGCGAGGGGTGAGACACATGAGTTGGCCAGAAGTTTATGCAATGGACGGAGATTAAGAAGAAGAGAACAACACCAGACATGATCAAGAATAGGAGAAAAAAGAAGAAGAGGAGGAGGAAGAGGCTACCATTCCATTCACAAGGTGGCGGGTCATCCAAAATCACTCGAGAGAGGACATGGTGCCTCTAGATCTTCTGCTCCACCACCCGCCCATGATGATGACTCATTCTAATGGCAGCTGTGTATGGGATGTTACAGGAAATACAACATGGGCAACAAAAATGAACAGAAATATTGGTGGGCATTCAAGATGTCTAAGGACAACTATACCAGAACCAACAAGCCATCTTCAAGAACGAGTGACTTCTCTTGTCCAACCAGGAGAATATGCATACATGCCTACAACAGACGGAAAACTACCAGCAGACATTCTTCGACATCTACTTTAGTCAAGGTTATTTGGACATCTATCCACAACCTCTAGAAATGCCACAGCATCCCCTAACATTTTAGGGCACTTTCTACCCCCGTGACCCAACCATGCCACCACCACTACCACTATTTTCATTGGTACCACTGTTCCACCTCTTTGTCTGGATTTTGGCTATGAGGACATAGCCAAGTTCAAGCTTAGGGGGGTCCTGGAACAACTCAATTTTTTATCTACTTTTTAGTTTTTATTATTCAGAGTTTTAGGGATCGACATCTATCTAGCGTAATTGTGGAGCAATAGAAGCATGATTTCTATCTTTGTCAAACGTAGAATGTTTTCTTCTATGTCTTTGCAATGAAAATTAAAACTTGAATTTTTGGCTTAGTTGCAATTTCTTGAGTGGCATCACCTAGAGAAAGTGCATGGGTTAGTTAGCTTATGGACATTTGATATGAATAGATCCTTAAGTATCTATGTAAATTGGATGACGATGGGGTTTGAGCCTAAATTGATCAGACAATTAATGGGACCTTAAATTGAATTTTTAAAAAGAAATCATGAGGTTAACTTGTACACATGGTAGTAGTAGAGGGACATATCATAGCTTAAGGAAGGCATTGTCTCTTAATTTTGTGATTCCATCCATTTTTTCATCCCTTTTGATCCACCACTTTAAGGTGATCAAGTAACTCGGATTGTTTCCTTTTGATTGCATTGCAAGACATAATAGGTGACATGATAGTTAGTTTTCTTTATTGCAGAAGTTACAAACTAAAAGAGAAAATCCCTTATGCATATCATTTAGTTGCATAACAAATTCCATGTAGATTTCATACTTTTTGCATCATTCATTCTACACCATATATTCATATTTTGCTTCTAAAAATTAAAAGTGTAGGAATACATATCTGTAACTCTTAAAAATAAAATGAAAAAATACAAAAGAGTAGTTTGATTAGAGTAGTGAAGACCAAGCATACTCTTCAATCATGCTAAAATATGGGTTTATGTAAAAAAAACCATGAATTTTTTTATAAATAGGTAGAAAGGATGCCCTACCTTGACTCTGGATCGTTCTTCAAAAGAAGATGAGCTCATGTACAAGATGCATTCTTTATTTCACTTTCATCAATCAAATGAAATTTTTGGTGCATACATCATTCCACCCACAGTAGTAGGCATTAGTATTCATGCATTTACTCACTTTCACCATGTTCTGTTCATCCTGTTTTAGTTTTGCATAAATGATTCGAAGTTACTTGTGATTCTTGATAAGCCACCTACTTCATTCCATCCATTGCTCTTATTGGTAGGCCACAAATACGATTAATAACCTCATTCATTCTTATAAGGAGAGTTGCTTCCAATTAGTTGGTAGTTAGGAAAGGGTAGTGTTGATAGGGAATCACATGATGCACCAAGAAAATGCCTAATTGACTATGGTATTAACTGCTCTACTAATAGTATTTCACTGATCTAAGGGTGAACATCTTTTATGGATACTTTTGGTCACTAGAGAGCAGTTGATTATTCAGTGGTCAATAAAGGCCAATTTGAGACTGCAATGTGGGGGTAGTTGAGAACTAAAATTCATATTATTTGTCCTTTTGTTGACTTGTATCAAACATATCCAAGGGTGTGTTGCTCGAGGATGAGCCACATTTAATCTTAGGAGATTTGGATGAAATGAATAATTGTTGTGTGTTGCTCAAGGATGAGCCACATTTAATCTTAGGAGATTTTGATGAAATGAATAATTGTTTCTTTTCACAAGCTATTTTACTATGTATTGTGTGCAATTATTATCCATTTTTATACTAATTGTGCATGATTTATCATTTGTAGCATGTGACACTTAATTTCAACAAATATTTGTTTCTTTTACTATTCCCAGTTGAGTTATCATTATTTTGGAGCTTATGTTCTTTATGTTTACATTTTAGGTGAATTTATAAGAAATGGATCATCTCGCTACTACTGCAAGGTCATCGGTGGTATCGATATTTGAAGAAAAGGAACATAGTTGAATCAAGGAAACTCAGTAGTACAGACACAAGAATTGGTACTACCAACATTCTAACATGAGAAATCAAGAAAAATCTCGGTACTACCCCCGATCAATTCGGTAGCACAGACCACTATTCGGGAAATCAGTCCGCACGGCCGCATATACTCCCGTATATACCTATTCAGTCACCCTACCACTCCGCATATTACTAATCGGTCCGCTAAGCGGTCATGGGCCGCATATACTCCCGCTTGGCCAATTAAGCGGCCGATTAAACTCCTCTTTTCGAAAAGCCCACAACTATGTTCATGCATTTCATACATACATGCATATATATTCACACATTTCATTATATATATAAATTGATCTATATAGTCATTGAATTATATGTATACATTGTAATACATATAAAAATTTTCCACATGCATTTGTATATTTATTCAAATACCTTTTGATATATTAACATGTATAGATACATATACAATATACCTAAATATACAATCACTTATTTGTGAATGTATATATAAATTTTGATTTATTCACATCTATACACACTATAAATATATTTGTAGATTGATTTACCTACATTTTAATATTTGTACATATATTACAAACACATTCTATATATAGACATATATACATATATAAGCATATCATACATCATATGTGCATATTAATATGTTTATAAGTAAATAGATGTACATGCCTACTCTATATATTTTAATTTATGATCTTGCTATATTATTTTATATATAATTAGTTTGTTGAAATATAAAATCCAAAACCGCATATACTCCCGTATATACTCCCGCATACCGCATATACTCTATGTAGTACCCTCTCCACTCGTACACCGCATACCGCTTTCCTGAACCATGGTACCGACTTGTACTGAAAATCCAACATGAAATGTCAGAGAAAATCTCGGTACTACTGACGGTCAACTTGGAAGTACTTAGAGCTTACAGTGGATCATGAATAATCGAAGGAGTCGATATTACCGACACCGAGTCGGTAATACCGACTTGAAATGATTATGCTAGATTAAAGATCATTGCTAATCAAACGATCGAGACTTAATGATGCCCTAAGTCAATCCTATGGCTAGGGGGAGTGCAGCCATATCTTGGTATCATGTTCTTTTTCATTGCACGACAACTGAGAGTTGGTAGAGAAAAAAGGAGAGAAGGAATCCACATTCTGAGAGATTCATGCACCTCCAGTGGACATATCTTCAACAGAGGTTAGCAAATCAGCACGTTCGAGAGTGAGAGTCATCCAAACCGTCTTCTTCATGTGTTACTTTAGTTTTCTAATGTTTCTCACATTTTCCCTTACTTATCACATATATTTGATAATGGAAATCATGAGGGGCTAATCTCCGTTGTTCCTTAGGACCCAGGAGTAGCCCAATTTTGCATTGTAATTGACAATTATGAATTAAAGTCCATGTTTCTCTTAATTTCTGTACATATTTCTACGTTTGTTTCATGAATTGCTTGTGCCTGCTCACGATAGGTGATTTCTTAGACCATTAATTACTTTGAAAGAGGGATCAAGGGTTAGAAAACTCACAGATATACACAATTTATAGTGCTCCTTGAGAGGGGCCTATAGTTGTAATGGGAATAATTCAAAGAATTCAGTAAAGCACCTAACTAATAATCAAATTGCTATGAAAGTGTGATTTATATTAGATTAGGTAGTGAATTACACTGCGAGAGTGGATAATTTTTACTAAAAGTTCCTTTATCCAGAGTTAGGAGGAATCATTATTAATAAAATGATGTTAAATCTAATGTGAACTGTGGTGTAAATAAAATCCTAAGGAATTCACTCCAATTGTGATCACAACCAGTAATTTTGGTTTTAATTCTTGTAATTTAATCATTAAATCAATCAATCACTCTTTTTCTTAGGCCTAGCTGATTAGGTCATCGTTAGTAGTAGTCTCTGGATACATGTTTTTTCGGTGTTTGATATATGGACCTCTTTGGGCCTACATTACATTGATATGTGCACTTGCATTTTTAGACGTGTAGTTTACGCACATCAAAGTAGATTACATAAAGATTCGACATACTGTGTTATGAAAACTTCATGAATATTCTCAAGTTAGCAAATTGTAGAGATCATGCATAGTATTTTGATAAAGTCAATCCAATACACGTTATATAAAAAATATTTTGATACTTTTTTTGTGATTGTATCCTAAAAGAGACACATCTCATATTTATATTTCAAATAGATCGATAGATAAATATATTTATACATTTAATAATATCAATAATTCAATATTGGAGTTTGTGTCTATCTTGGAACGTTCCTAACTCGTATAAAAGTCTATGTCAATACTTTTCACCCGACCCACCTATATGTATAATACGTTAAATATGGGTCAAGTTACGTGGGTCATGACATCGAACATCGTTTGGCCTGGCCAGGCTCGGGCTTGTGGATTGTGGATTGTGGAGAACGTCTTCCATCTTCTTTTTTCACTAGGATACAACTAAGTAATTAATTACTCGTGTAATTAATTGTTGCTTTCTTATTCGGATTTCTTAATCCTAATTAGATAGTGTTTATCTTTTGCGGATTATTCCGTATTGTGTACAAGAGCAACCGATCATTAGGATTAGGGACGTGTGTGGCTATATATACACATACGGTCATTAGGGTTAAACACACTGGAAACAGTCTTCTGCCGTCGTGTGTTTTGTGAGCCCTAATCCAGAGTGTGAGAGCTTCATCCCGGAGTTGCTTTGTGGAGTTGTCCTCCTAAGCAAAGTGTGACTCCTCCTTCCTGTCCTCAAGACGCAGCTGTCAAGCGGTGGTTCCTGCGGTTGATTTGTTGTACTGGTAGCAGTGCGACGTGACTACGTCGAGCGTGAGCGAGACGTGCAAGTTCCAGGTTCGTGCCGGATCACGACTGGGAGAACGGTGCCTATCCGCGAGGATTGTCGGGCACTTATTTCTTTAAGTAACACGTTTGTTTCTCAACGAATGATCTGGTTTGCGAATCTAACTTCTGTTTTCTATTCTCCTGCTTTGTTTGTTCTTCGATTCTTATTTTGGATCTTTCTGCACTGTTAATTATTTTGCACCTATCGTTGTTGTATGAACGACGATAACCTATATTAACAACAGTCTTAAAGAAATCATTTTTTGTCGTTAATTAACAATGGCCGGTCAGGGTGGTTTGGGATGTAAAATTGATACAACCAATATGCCTGAAAAGTTTATTGGTACGAACTTTGCTCGTTGGCAGAGTCATATGGAAATTTGGCTGAATATTGCGGGTTATGATCAGTATTTAGTTGAAACTGAACCTGTATCTGATGAAACCATTCCTGATAATGCAAACATTATTGCTAATTGGAAGAAGGGTGATAAAACGTGCCGCGGTTTGATTCTGTTTGGTTTAAATAACAAACTGTATGATTCTTACTCAAATCCGCCAGTCACTACGTCCAAGGTTTTATGGGAATTGTTAATTAAGAATTTTAGCACTGAAAATCAGGGTGTTGAAAAATATTGTGTGTCTAAATTTCTTAAGTTTCACATGGTTGAGGGTAAGTCAGTTTCTGATCAAACACACGATCTACAACTCCTAGTTCATGAACTCTCAGATGCCAAGATGGTGTTGCCTGGGAAATTTGTTGTTATGTCTATCATAGAGAAATTCCCTAAGTCATGGGAGTCGTTTGGTATGTCTCTGAAGCATCGCAAAGGGACACACACCATGGATGAATTAATGATGGATATTAATATACAAGAAGAACACTTAAAGGAGAAAGGGGCCAAGGTGCCTATTGATGCAAATCCAACTGTTAATCTTACTTCTATGAAAAACACCAAAGATGAGAAATCTAAGAATGCACATAAACCCAAGGCAAAGATCCAAAAGAAACCAAAGAACAAACCTTGTTGGACTTGTGGACAGGTTGGCCACTGGAACAAGGATTGTCCTACTAAGAAGGCAAAGAAAGCTACCGCATCTGCAACTGAGGAGGTTGTGGTCAACATGATGACTACATCCTTGAACCTCAATGATGGGTACGTGTCTATTAAACTTGAAATTCTTTCTATATTTGAACCACTTTATTGGATAATTGACATTGGGGCTAATGTACATGTGTGTGCTGATAAATCCCTATTTGTGTCTTATCAGGCCTCTCGAGGTCGGTCCGTAACTTTGGGCGATTCCAGCTCTGCAGAAGTCAAAGGTGAAGGACGGGTGGACTTGAAGTTCCCTTCGGGGAAGGTTTTGACTCTTAGCAGGGTCAGACATGTTCCAACCATTCGACGCAATATCCTTAGTGGCGTCATATTAGTTAGAGAAGGTTATAGAGTAGACTGTAAATGTAATAAGGCTATTAACAACAAAACTAGCTTCCAAACTTTTCTATATTCTATCGCCATGCTCGCCAAATATTCCTCCTTCCCTAAATGTGCTAGCCAATAAGCCGATTTGGAGGAGAAGCATCCCTTCTTCTCAGGCCACCAGAAAACACTGTCTTCCAACCTCCGACGGCTGATCGGAGTCGAGATAATCTGCATACAAACTTCGCTAGGGAAGAGTGCATGGAGGAGGTCGATATTCCAAGAATGACAGTCTTTAAGCAATAGTTCCTTTACCTTGTGAATATCATAGTGAGGTGTATTCAGTGAATCTCCCAACGCCACATGTCTTCCCAATATCCAATTCTCATGCCAAATATCAATCTGTATTTGTGTTAGTGAGCAGCCTCCATAGTTGTTTAGAGAGCATATCTTGATTGAAGACATGCATATCTGTGAACCCCATACCACCAACACTTTTTTATTTAGACAGATTCTGCCAGCTGATACATGAAATCTTGCGCTCACCGTCTTTCGCACCTCACAAAAAGCTAGCAATGCAACTTTTAATTTCATCTATAAGTCCCAAACATAGCTGAAAAATATTCATCACATATGCAGGGATAGCTTGAGCAATTGACTTGATGAGGACCTCCTTGCCTGACTTTGATAGAAATTTCTCCTTTCACCCTTGTAATTTTTTCTGATTCCTTTCTTTCACATAACCAAACACCTATTTTTTGGATCTACCTATAGTAGCAGGCAGCCCCAAGTATTTTACATGCTTGTCAATCTCTCATACACAGAGTAACTCTTCGAGTTCATTGTTAACGCAACTTCTGTCTTAGACATGTTGATTCTTTGACCTGAGGTTGTTCGTATTGGCTAATCAAGTTAGCTAATATCAAGCACTTGTCGGTTGTTGCTCGAGAAAAAAGAATGCTATCGTCTACAAAGAAAAGTTGAGAAATATGAGGCCCAATTCTACTGACCTTAATGTCATGGATCGAATTAATTCGAAGAGCAAGAGAAATAGATGTAGACAAAGCTTAAACACATAAAATAAAGAGATAGGGAGAGAGAGGGTCACCCTGTCACAGTCAGCGAGTGGGAAGAATCTTAGTGGAATGATTCCCGTTGATGGCAAATATAGAATTGACAGATGACACACCTTCCATAATCTTAGTTCTTCATTTCTCCCTGAATCCCATCTTCTTTTGGACATGATCAAGAAAGGCACACTCCACTCTGTCATAGGCATTTGACATGTCTAGCTTCAAAGCCACTGATCCCCTAGCATTCTTGGTTTCACTCTTCATCTTGTGATAAACTTCATATGCCACCAGAGAATTATCCAAAATCATTCTTCCCGGGATGAATGCACTTTGATTTTAAGAGACAATGCCATCCATGAGAAGTTTCAGTCTATTAGCAAAGACTTTAGATGCAATTTTATATAGGACATTGCAGAGGCTAATCGGTCTATATTTAGCAAGTTCAGAGCACCTTGAGAATAAGAATCGCCAAGGTGGAGTTAAGAGAACCAAACTCCACATCTCCTTTCCACCATCCTTTTATGCAATTTGCAACATCAGTACCAATCATATGCCTGAAGTTTTGAAAGAAAATTGTTTTAAAGCCATCCGGTCCCGACGATTTATGAGGGTGCATCTATTTTACAGCAATGGAAATTTCCTCATAATTGATATCTTTCTATAGGAAAGCCTGGATACGTTCCTCCATTCTTCACATTATGCCCCTAGAAGCCTCCTCAAGCCCTTCTAGATTGGACGTAGCAAATAAGTTCTCAAAGAAATCAAGAATAATTCTTTCTATGTCTTCATCATCTACCTTGGTGACGCCTTGCTATCCTTGAGTCTGTCAATCTGGTTCCTCTTCCTTATGTGCGACGTCTTGTGGTGAAAATAAGCAGTGTTCGTGTCTCCCGATCGCATCTCATTAACTCTAACCTGAGCAAACCAGTACTCATCCTCCTTTTTGTGCCAGTATTGAAGGGACTGTTCCAACTCTTCACACCTGTGGAGAACTCTGTCATCCGGGGGTTGTTTTTGTTCCCTCTCAAGTTCTTTCTCGGTGTCTTTTATCTTTTTCTTCATCTCTCTGAACACCTCAGAGGCCCACACATCAAGTTTCTCCCCACCCCTACAGTTTCTCTAGGAGATTTCTACCCCTGATCTTTTCTAGAAATCAGAAATAACTTTAGCACAACCTTCTTCTTCAAGCCACATGGGTTCGAAGTAGAATTTTTTTTCATCCTTCCTCCTCTTCTTACATGTTGTATCGGCTGAAAGGACAATAGGCATATGATCTGAATCATATTTTGCCAAGTGAAACACCTTGCAATACATGTAGATACTCATCCACCTTGAGTTTTCCAGGAACCTGTCTAACCTTTCCTGCACCAGAGTTTCCATAGTAGTCCCCCTTTCCCAAGTGTAAGGAGCTCATGAAAAGCCCATATCATGAAGCTCGCAGTCATCAATAATATCTTTAAAATCTTGCATCCACCTCTCATATCTAGGTGGTCCTCCCCACTTCTCATCATTATTGACGATCTGACTAAAATCTCTAAAGAAAATTGTGAGATCGCCACTTCTTTGGTAGAGTCTTCTCATAAGATCCCATGTACATAACTTGTTTTGTTGATCAACCCAATTATATATCCCAATTGCTCTCCATTGCTCTCTACCCTCTTCCTCCTTTACTTTGCACTCGATGTGGTGTTTTGTATAGTTGACAATCTCAACCTGTACGTTTTTACACCAAAGGCCAAGACCACCGACCCTCCCCTCACTTGAAATACATAGTCCTTCCATAAAACCATATAAACACTTCACTTCCCCCTGTCTAGCATCATCAAGCATAGTTTTCGACAGAAAAACTTGATTGGGGCATTCCCTCCAGCATAGAGACCGACGGTTTTGTTGAGAGTCGAGTTTGCCCAGTCCTCGACAGTTCTAGTTAAGGATCTTCATTACTGTTCGTGGGTCTGACCCACGTGAAGACCCGCTACTTGAAGGGGCTTGCCACCCTCCTGCTCCTCTATGTGCTTGGTAGAAATAACCTTCTTCTTTGTCATAAAGATTGTTTCTAAGTCCTCATAAACTTTTGTAGATGTAAACTACATGTCTCTGCTGCGCTTTGCACCTGCCGTCAAAATCTCAGATTCACACAGAGCGTCTCCCGGTGTTGTTTCATTTATCATTTGTCTACATATGATCACATGCCTCCTTTTTTTCTTCACTTTGCCCCCTGGGTTTTCAGCAATCCAGGTTTGTCCCCTTTTTTCTACTTCTAACATCTTATTTGTCTCCTCAGTTCTGTAGTGCCATATTCAAATTGTATGCTTGCAGGTTGTACTGGTAACTCGTGAAGCTCTGGTCCCGCTATCATCTGGGTAGGCTTTGCATTCGCTGCCACCAGTTGTTCCTGGGGCTTTTTCATAGTGGCTCTTTTTCCTTCCCCTTCCACCGCCCCATCCCTCAACTCTGGGTTCGTGCTTATGATTATTTGGTTTTTGTTTCCTATTCTGCCTTCCGTCTCCTTCCTCAGGTCCACTGCTAGGGTTAATGACATCGTCTGATCCAATATTGAATCATAGTCCTCCTCTCCCGTCCAGTGCTCGGGTTATCATTGCTCCTTCCTGGTTGGTTTGTACTTGTCATCTTTAGCATTATCATTTTTACCACTGTGTGAGTCTCCTTCCTACCCATCATATTCATCTCTTCCTCCGATCGCACCTCCCCTTATTCTACCTCCAATATGTTTCTCTCACTTGATGAACCCCTATCACAGAGGTCGATTGACATGTTCCCTCCCATTCTTTTGGTTTCACATGGAATATTGGCTTTCTTTTAAACCCTATCATTCCACGATTATCGTTTGTACCAGTTGTTTGAGGCTTCCTTGGGGACGTGTGAAGCCACGCCCCCCCAGTCGCATTGTCACACATCTTCGTCTTCTTCCATATGACAATCTTTATCTAGATGATCTAGTTTTTTGCATAAGTAACAGAAGTTGGGCAATCTCTCATACTTTATATCATTGTTGAACACCTATCCTTTCTACCTATGATCTTTTAGACTCTCTTGATCGGTTTGGAAACTTCCATTCCAATACGAACTCTTGTGGAAGTTTCCCACCCCAGTACATCCATGTCAATCTCCACTGCTCGTCCTATCCATTTCGTGATCGTCATGATATCCGCCTCTGATCTCTGCCCTAATGACAGCCTATAGAGTCTCACCCAGATCAATGATTCACAAAACTCAATCCATCCAAGAACATCATTTTCATCCACTTCCTTCGTAAGTAGCAATCAGTTGTCAAACTGTCAAGGTACTCCATCTTTGACTTTCCTTTTGTCTTTCCAATGAGTAAATTGTCTGATAAACACCACCAGATCAATTGGTTTGAAGTCAACCTCGTATCGTAGAGCCCAGGCTTGTGTTAGAGTTCTTTGCATCACACTGAAGTTGTATGGGCGGTCGGTGAGCAACTTTGTCATGAGGGAAAGGGACACATGATCCTCAATTGCATCATGTTCCTCCCCATCCTGATCCAGAACCTCTTCCTCTTCATCAAAAATCCCCAATCTGGCACATCTGTCAACGATATCATCTGCCATCTATAGGAACCGAGCCTACAAAGAGATAACCCACCCTTGTACCTACAAGAAGAGACAACCACAAGCGAGAAAGGAATAGCCACGAGGGATAAAGGAAGAACCCACCTCCGATCACCCTAATCTCCAGAGAGGTTAGGGTTTTCATATGAGGGAGAATACCTTTAGGGTCCTTGTTACGTGGATGCTCCCATCCTCTATAAACCAACATTTTACGTGCTACTTATTCTATAGTTTTGCTTGATATGTCATTATCATTTTGACTTCATGGATAGTGTTTGACTACCAAAAAATCATAAAAGTTTGAAGATTCTCGTAGGAAGGTGTAAAGGGTACAAAGTGAGGACTAAGATTTTGATGCCATTACAACAACATGGAAATTGAAATTAATTGAAACTTCGACAAGAATTTTGATATATGCAACAGTGCACATTTTGATGCCAAAATGAATGGATTAAGTCATGAAATGCCACAGGCATGAGTTCTACACCTATATCTACAATCAAATTATATATGGGTATATGTGGGGGATCCTTCATGTAGAAGATAAGTAAACTAGGAAACTACAAAACTTGGGCAAAAGATTTTGCTGCTTTTGACACAGCTGTACAGTCACTTGATTTCGTCGCAGATGTTGGTGAAATTGAAATTTTTTTCAAAATTTTGAAAATTTTGTGGAAACCCCATTCCTTGGTACAAAGGAATAAAAGGCTACAAAACTGCCTTCTTACATGCTAAGCATTAAAAACCACTTCTATAGTGTAAGCTTGTTGGTGGACTTCTATATGAAGAGTGCTTCAAGTCATCCTAAGTTTTTTGGCGGTTTACTAATTGACGACCTAGAGGAGGACTTAATCATACACATAGGAAAAGATTCATGTTTGAGCCTTTTGATCAATTTCCTCTCATCAATCATATGTAATGGATTCTAATTTCTTCTCCTATACTAGAATAGCTTTGTGGATTCCTTGTGTGAAGAAAAAATTCCACTTGACTTGCCAAGGAGAGCTCTTCAAGTGATGAAACTTCTCAATGTAGTGCTTTGATGACATGATGTGAAGAACTCACTCTGACAGCACTTGTTTGGGATATGCTGGTGACAAAGACCCGAACAATAGGGTAAAATGAGCTTTTGCAGAAAGAAAGAAGTGTAAAACAAATGAGCGACATAGAACAAGTTTGGCAAAGTCCCTACATCCATTGACAAAGATGATATTAATAATGTGAGAGCATTATTGAGAGGATAATTACATAAGAGAGAAGGAAAAAATCAATCCTAGTTACACCGAGAAGCCAACAATGAAAGACGACGGTTGCTTGGTGAAGAGCTCTTTGAGGCTTGAAACCCTTAGAGAAGCCATGGGTCATTCACAACCAGTATTTTTAGTTTTTAATTCCTTCAATTTAGTCATTAAATTAACCAATCACTCTTTTTCTTAGGCCTAGCTGATTAGGTCATCGTTAGTGATAGTCTCTGGATACAGGTTTTCCTCTTTGGGCCTACATTACATTGATATGTGCACTTGTATTTTTAGACGTGTAGTTTATGCACATCAAAGTAGATTACATAAATATTCGACAGAATGTGTTATTAAAACTTCATGAATATTCTCAAGTTAGTAAATTGTAGTGATTATGCCTAGTATTTTAATAAAGCCAATCAAATACACGTTATACAAAAAATATTTTGATATTTTTTTTGGAGATTATATCCTAAAAGAGACACATCTCATATTTATATTTCAAATAGATGGATAGCTAAATATATTTATACATTTAATAGTATTAGTAATTCAATATTAGAGTTTGTGTCTATCTTGGAACGTGCCTAACTTGTATAAAAGTCTATGTCAACACTTTTGACCCGACTCACCTATATGTATAATATGCTAAATATCGGTCAAGTTACGTGGGTCATGACATTGACCATATTGGTTTGGAACTCATATAATATAAGTGCCTAATTATATTTTTATAAAGATAAACTACATCCCACCCTCTCAATAACTTTTTCATAAATAATATGAAATATATAGCTATCGAAACTACATCCCACCCTCTCAATAACTTTTTCATAAATAATATGAAATATATAGATATTGTAATTATAAATAAATTCCCATAAGTCGCTTCTCACACTCTTCGTAGCAGACATAATGATCTAACTTTAGTTATAAAAAGCAATACTATAAATTTCATCAGACTACCTCCACAATTTTTCTTAATAGGATATATATACATATATATTTATATATATAATAACTAATTATTATTTTATTAAAATATTCAAAATAAATATTTGTAAAAGTTTATAATGTGCATTTTACAATAGAAAGTGAACAATTCATAGTTTTACAAAAATAACAATTATTTTCTAAAACAATTTTAAGCAAAACTTGTGATGAAATTTGGTTGTGTACACACTTGTTAGTTAGCCCAACTTTTGCACGATGTCGCCTCTAGTTTGTGGGGTCAAATCCTATTGGAGCACTAGGGACTAAGAATAAACCTTATTTGTCCTATGACAAAACTACACTCCCTCCTCATACTATAAAAGAAAAGTTTACAAAATATGTTATGCACTACCATTTTATCTTTGAAGTGGGACTCAATGTAACTTTAATATTGTTGAAAATAATATAGGAGACTAATGAGATCTTTTCTTATTGATAGATGGCAATCTCCCTTCATATATATAAGAAAGAAGGTGAGAACAAGAGGAGTGAACTTTACCCTAATGGGTCAAGACAATTAGGCCCATATGACATAATAAAATAATAATAATTTTAATACTTTTATTCAAGCTGGACTATGGATGAAACACATATCCAACTTGGATTTTAAAGAATCATTTATATTATGTGACAAACAAATATATGTCACTCCCCATATAAGATTTTCACTCCCTTTAACATGACTCTCCAATAAATAAAATATTTGACAATGTCACCTTTGAAGTTATGTTATGCACGTTGGAGATACTTGTAAAGAGTGGGACCCAAAAGAGGATCCACTAGAATGATACAATATAAGAGCCATGTAATAATAAAGAAGAAGAAACAAAACTATAAAAAAGTTACATGATGATCATTTACAATCGTTCCTCACCATAAAAGGTGGCATGACATAAAAAAAGTATACATCTTAGGCCAGTTGCAGAGGACAACCCAACTATTCCAAGTTATGCTTAAGTCCATGTCATGTACATGATCTTCCTAAGTCCTTGTCCTCTAAGTACCTACACCTGGGTGGAAGGGAACATCACCCAGACTGTAGGAAACAACATAGAGGTCAGCAAAGGCTGAGTATGTACATATATAAAATATTTGTGTATTATATTGTATTAAAGGTCCAAAAAGAAACGTTCCCACAAGAAGGGGACTATTTGCAATTAGGTAAGTTCAAGAGAAATATAACAAGAGAGATGACACATACAAATATTTAGATTACAAGCATGAGAATAAAATTGTCTTGCCATAACAGTTATTAACAATCTCAATATAAAACAAAAACTTTTTGCAAGCATAACAATGTAGAATAAATATACCTAAAACAAGGTCATAACACTATAAGATCATGGCCTAAAAGAAATAAGGGTGGAAACACACACCCCGGTCTGAATACGCACGCCCAATATAAGTATGTAGGTACATAAGTACCACTATTCTAGATATTCTAGTCAAACATGTAGCATGCATAAATAGAGTGGAAAGACAAACATTTCAGTCAAATTCTCATATAAAAGCAATCACAAGAAGAGGGGTCTAAAGTCAACCACATGAATTTATATGAATCGAAAGCAGGAAATATGAATGTCTAATAATTTTATTTCAAGTAAAATTGGTAGATCAAGAGATGCCTCATTAAATGAATTAGGTCAAAGTCAAATAATGCCCAAAATAAAAACAGAAGATGTACATACTTGGTCTTTCCATCTAACCCTGTCTATAGGGGTGAACTTAACAAGTCTCCATAAATTGGCGATGAGATATCTACAAGCCACAAGTCATAAGAATATTGTTACTATTGGGATCAAATGTTTTGTCAATTCGTGTTACTTAGAATTTGGTTCTCCATTTAGGATTTTTAGAACTTTTTAGCTATACAGTTCATCTTTAGTCGATAAATCTAGATAGGTCTAGATTATGTATATATGTTTGGTAAAAATATGTATTCATCCAATTTTGGTCGTATATATTCCTTTATGCTCTCATGATATATCATACACATCAGTTTATCCAACTAGTTTCGATTATATACTCCACATTAGGTATATACATTGTACTTCTATTGTTATAAGAATCTAGAGTTTAAGTTTCTCATATACTCATATGTGACATTATGGGGACCTCTTCTTGTGCATATGGGTAAATCGAAATATGTGTATTTTGTCATAGTACATATAGGTACTAGAATTGATTGTATCCTACATATTCTTTCTCTCATATAACATATAATTCCCAATAGGTCAATCTAGATAAAATGTATCATGAATTCATATTGTATTCACAAATATATATAGAAATATCTAGTGTTTCAAATTAGCATGTGACCAATACTAAGATAGAAGGTCAACTAGGTTATATTATCATTCTACACGTGATTAACATGTTGAGATTAGTATCACATCTCCAACCTACTATATTGTATTCACTAACTTTAGAAATAATAAATTACTATAGGCATGGTTGAAGTAAATATAAATGGTTACATACTAAGATTATTATATAGACATATATATCAAAATATGTACTTGTATATTAACGCTAAGGTACCTAGTGAATATAGCTGCACACCATGACTATTATGTAGCCTCTTACATAACAATCTATAGGTTCATATAGTATGCTAGTTCATATTTCAAATGATGTGGCTGTTGGGTTTTAGGGGAGGCAGAGATAGCAGCGGAAACAAAAAATTTCTCCCCAAATCTAGAACCCAAAGAGATCTCGTCAACATCTATATGATAGGAAGGATGGTTTGTAGAGGCGTACCTTGTCTCGAGACTTGCTCGGTGAAGTTACCTCACTGCTAGTGCGGTCTTCATCTCCAGTCTTGGACGGCGTGTGTGCAGCTCCTGGTCACACTCAGATTGATGGATTGACGACTGTCCTTTGAGTGGGAGGAATCTCCCGCCTCTGTAGTAGTCCACATGGACCACCAAGAACTCCAGTCGTCCTGTCCTACAAGACAATAGAAGGAGTCATCCCCTTTTGTCGGTGTACTAGTCACTGACGTGCGCTCCCGCCACGAGCTGTTGTCCTGCAGTTGTCTTTCCCTCATTGTGCCTCCCTGGTCGGGTAGAACCTACTCGGTCTCTCCCGATTCACAACCAGAGAGGACAACTTTGCAGAGCAACTGGCATTGTCTGAGCTATGTCTCGATGAGAAGGCCCCAATACCCCTCTATATATGGGAGGGGTCAGGGTCAGGGTTCTCAGTCCCGGGCAATACAGGACTAAAGCGGGAGTAGAAGGGTCTGGAATTTCTACGAATTCATACACTGCGACAAGTGAATCGGTTGTTTCACAAATGAACCGATCGTTTGGGGACTAAACTAATCAATTCATCTCATGAACTGGTCGTTTAGGGAGCTAATCCAATCAGTTCATTCATGAACTGGTCATTTCACTTCCCAGGGCAGTTCCCAATTGACTTTCCTCTTTATGTTTCCTATTAATCTAAAGATCAATACGTGTTCCAATCGAATTGTACAAGTGAAACGAAAATATTTTCTCACCAACCTAACTTTCCCAAACTAGCTCGTTTGGTCTAGCTGAACCGATCGGTTCAATAGTTGAACCGGTTGTCTCGCTGAACCCTGAGTTGATCGGTTAAACAGCTTGAACCTATCGGTTGGCAGTCCAGGTTGTGTAGAAATTAGTCAATAGAGTTCTCAATCAATCTGACACCCAAATCAGTTAGTCCAACACTTGAACTTGGTGATTCTGAGTCAAGTCAATTGATTGAATGTTTAATCAAACTAATAAACACATTTAGTAAACAATCTAAACATCATTCGTGGATAAACTCCTCTTCCAAGTTAAATCCTATGTGTGTGACCCTACAGGCCCATTTCACGTTAGCAGTGAAAATCCACAACACTTATGACTTAACAAGAAAATAGTGGTGCCTAGTCGCACATCAATGCTATCTAAGTGAAAAGGAAAGTTGGAGAATAAATTTCAATCCTACAATCCGTGGCTGGTGTTACAGTGAATGTATAATTCCTTTGTCACTGATATCTCGAATGATCTCAAGGCATGGAACAGTCATCCTTTCAACGTTCATTCAGTTCCTTGATCTTAGAGCAGACTGGATGAGTTATGTGTGACATCAATATCACATATTGATTCACACATGCATGCACATGCCTTTCTCAGTCGTACTCATCAAGTGGCCATGGACATCAAACTCCCTCAGGAGGGACAAATCCCATATTTATAACTCACTCGTCAAAAGCCCCATGTGTCAGTCACCCAATCATCACCTTTATAACAATCTATATTTCAGGACTGTGTTTGATGATGTCAAATTGTACCTAATGACATGTGTTGAGTGTAGTGATTTCAGGTCAAAGAATCACACTCACCACCATCATTGTGAGAGTTGACTGTGACTACCAAGTCATGGTTCCATGTGTCATTCTCGCAGTGGGTCTATCTGATACACTTGTTCTCTAACAAGTACCTATGTGCTTGGTTTGATATCACTATATCATGACTGATGAGATTCTGTCATCAACCAATACACAATCTAGTCTTTAGTGTTATTGATGTCTACGGTTATTTCCACAACAACAACTGACTAGGGATAAAACAAGAATGTATACTCTTAACATTCGTATGATCTCATCATTTAGGTCCTTAACCTAAAAGCATACGTCATTGAGTAAAACAATTATTTAGACATCTATCATGTTACACTATCATCTCAGAGACAGTTAAAACATATTGATTGGAAATTGCCTTTGATGTTTATCAAATCAATCTTAATGTATCCCACCAATCATCCCATGATTGGCTCTCAGGGCATACATACCAACGGTGGTTAGCTTAATGGATTTACCGAGAATCTCTATTAATGATATGTATACTATTGCAATAATCTTCTAGATCATTGGTAACTTTCCTCTTATCATTCACGGTTATCTGGTTATAGTTGTATACTTAAAGAATCGGGGATAAATGAAAGACAAGACTGACTTACACATTGTATGCTTGTAATGATCTTGAAATTTTGATTGGTAAGGTTGATAGGAAGGATCTCTCTTCTACATAGGATCCCACATGGTGGTACAATGGTATTCATGGAGGTAGTGTTGAGGGATTGATGATGATGCTTCATTCTAAAAGTCAGGTGTATGCAGGTTGTCCATGTTGAAGAAAGGGCAGACAATGGAGGTCTTAAGAAGGAAAAAGGGTGATTGGGATTCTATTGGTTTGAGAGGAAGATAGGGGAAGTGGGGAGGAGTGAAGAAGAGTAGGAATACTTAGTTGTTTGTTGTAGGTTTGTAGTGGAAAAGGAGGAGGACGGTGAGTAGCAGTTGGTTATAGTTGAGGTATAGCATGTGTTGGTGGTGGTTTTAGAAGAACCAGGATTGGTGGGAGCTATTGAATAGACAAGGTTGGTGAAGAAGGGTGTAACATCCTCAATTTCATAGCTAAAGTAAGCCTTTAATGTGGGGTTTACTAGTAAGTGTATGCCAAGGGACCTAATGAACCTAACCATGGCTAGGTATGTAATTAAGTTCAGAAAATTTATAATACAAGTCGTCTGGACAACAAATACACACATAGTGGCTTACATGTGTATGATTTTAGTCAGGTGTAGATGAATATGAATGAATAATTCATGTAGATGACAATGTGACAAATACATAAAATGATGACTTCAGTTACTGGTTTGAGCTCTAGACTAACTTAGGTCTCATTATTAAGGAAGTAAAGTAATGTTGACCTAATGTATCATATGGAAGCTTTTGTTGAGGTAATATTGATCTATGCTTTAGTTCCATAACTGAGAATAGTAATGGACCTTTTGAGAGATCAGGGAATGGTCTGGGGGGCCTAGAACCTTATTCAATCATGTTTGAGCCAATTAAGATTCACTTATGGGTCCTTGGAGTTCAAATTTGGGGTTTTAGCATTTTGTGTTCATAATAAATACTCAATGTAATTTTAGTATTTAGATAATTGTTATACAAGATCTAGGGAGAAAATTTAGATATTTTTGATTTATTTAGTGGCCTAGGTGATTAAATTAATAATTATCTGATTTTTATTTAAAAGATAGTTTTGGATTGTCTACCTAGTTAGATTCTATCTAGGATCTTTCTCATGTAATGATGGTGATAATATAGTGTTTGTATCAAAACTTAGGAACAATTGAAGCTATGAAATATGGTACTTAATTATTTCTTTGGTTTGGACTTTTATCAAAAATAAGAAGAAAAACAAAATAAAAAGGGGGGTGACCCCAGTCTGCGTGGACTGTGAGTCGCGACCCCTGTTTGCAGGGACCGAATAGGGTTCCCATCTAAACTGGATCCTCATCCATGATTCGGATGGTGAAGTATTATAAAAGCACCAGTTTGAGTAGAATAGGGAGGTCACGTCGTCGTTCCTAGGGTTTGGACTTGAAACCAAGAAAAAGAGGCAGAGTGCGAAGAGAAAATGCAGAGGAGGCGGTGCAAGGAGCTTTTTTTCTAGGGTTTCTATGCTCTATCCACCCAAGATATGGAGAGTATGCCGTCCATGCAGAGGAAGAGGAGGCAAAGCTGAGGGGAAACGCTATTGGTGGCGCAAGAAGCTGCTGATGGCGCTAGGCCTCGTCAGAAATCGGTCGGACGGTGGCCAGAAGGCCCAGTCGTGCTAATAGCAAAATAGGGGGAGCTACTCTAGGCTAACGAGCGAGGAAGGAGGTGGATCCTTGTGTGGATCTGTGACCAGCAGACCAACAGGAGGAAAGGGGTGATGCTGCCTATGACCTTTAGATCTCAAATCAACGGCTGAGGATGATC
This sequence comes from Alisma plantago-aquatica, assembly GCA_963693085.1. Lineage (NCBI taxonomy): Eukaryota > Viridiplantae > Streptophyta > Magnoliopsida > Alismatales > Alismataceae > Alisma > Alisma plantago-aquatica. Next base: position 497,646,735 of record OY856415.1, read on the forward strand.
CAAACTAAGGTACTGTTAAAAATTCATATGTTAGGATTGGGAACTCGGATTTTAGAAAATAAGACGTCTGTGGAAATCTTATGATGTGTATTATCTTTTAAAAATATGTCTAGAGGATGTTTTGGATGTATAATAATTATTCCTAACCGATTTCTAGAGTATATGTGATTTCAATGTTTTGAGAACTAAAAATAGTAAATGACTTTAGAAATTAATGAATATTTTATGGTTAGTATATTTTGATGTAATATACATGTTTGGCAACCCTAATCATCCTGATTCAAAGTGTTATCTATGATTTTTTATGCAAACCCTAATAAGGGTATTTTGGACATTTCACACACTGATTGACAATGAAACAATTTGAGATTTTACCCATACCCTAATATACAACGTTCTTACTATTCTGAAAGTTTTGAGGGAGTTTTATATATAATTGGGTTCGTATTTAGTTTTTGGGCCTAAGTGGCCCTTATGTAAGATGATTCATGTGTATTTGTGAGACAACATGTATTTTATAGGCCTATTTAGTATGGAAAATTTTTATCATTATATTTTCATCTAATTTTATAAATAAGTTAGCAAGAGTAGTATATGTGAGTATGTATGGACTTCACTCTTGGTATATGAGGTATATGCTTATATATTGTGGCATATGATATATTTGGTATGAGGAATATATTAGTTTGTATATGCTATATAATGTGGAATTTTTAGACACGAAACATGTTTTAAAGAAGAGTTAGTCTTAGTCAAACATGATTCCTAATTTATTCTAGGAGATTAGATAGATGGGGTTTGAGATTTAGAAACAAAGAGAGGAGTTTACACATTGACTTATACAATTTTGTTGATGACTAGGTATATATGTTGTGAATCAAGGAAACAAGGCTACATCAAGAACATCTTCAATATAAAGGCAAGTGGTTCATGCCCATGAGTATTCATATCTATCAAACTTAGCATATTTTTGTAAGACTTTATACTTTATGTGATACAATGTTCTAAGATTTGATGTTAAGATATGTAAGTATGGTTTTTATACATTCATGGATACATTCTTACATGTGCCTAATATCTCGAGAAGAGATATGTTATTAAGATTTATAAGAATGATATGGACTCATGAACCAGGTTCTGAGAAAACTAAAGGATCATGTTTCTATAAGAACTATTAGTAATGATTCATATTGATGAATAAGACTACAAGATAATATATGCAACCAAGATTGACAATGTAATATAAGAATGTAGAAATATTTCAAGTAGAAACATGCCATTAAGATTTTATACATATGTAGAGATCTAAGACTAGGTTCCTTAGAATGAATAATATCTTGAATTTAATTACAATGTAAGAATATGAATTTCAGAATATTAAGACATGGTCTACTTTTGGAAATAAAGGTATTGGGATCACAATGTATTGTAAAGATGAGTTCATGATGGCATTATAAGATAATGACACATTAAGTTTTGATTAGGTTGCAAGATGATATTTTATAAAATTTCTATTTTGATATTTAATGTTTAATATGTAAGTCCATATGCAAAGGTCCAAGGTAACATCATATTTTATAAGAAGGATTGAACCATCTTGTCAGAATTGATATTTTTAGAAATGTCGTACTTATGATTCTTTCATAAGCTTGACTTAAGATACTTTATATACTTAGTATTTATATATTCATTTCAGATCCTTTCTCATAAAACGTTAGACTCATTTATAATATAATTGGTATAATGAAGTAATCTTACCAAATCAGAGTTTTAGAATAAAGTTTACCTAGATAATGAGATACATTTTCAAATCCAATAATGGATTCAGTTTAGAACTCAAGAATAAGAGACTTAGATTCAGACTTAGAGTACTCACTGTGTGAGTAGCCAGATTTTGAATAAAGATACATGATAAGGGTTTTAGACCCAATCTCAATTATGAAGTAATTGAGATCCATATTCAGATTCAGTTCTAGATTAAGTTTATCACTTAAGAATAAAAGATTCAGATTCAGATTTAGATTTAGAATTCAGTACATGCTCAGTACTTAGTAACCAATCTCAGATAAGTTCAGTTATTAGTTTAATATAAGATAAGTTTAGATTCAGTATTCTGCAAAGCTATCCGTATTTAGCTTCAGTTCAGATTAAGAATTAAGTAAGTTTAGACTTAAGATAATTAAGTTGAAACCTTGACATAAGACATTATATGATAAGTCCTCATTCAGTAGTCTCAAGATGATTCATAGGCATCTGTTGCCAATTCAGAGGTGTTGCGGCACCAATTCAGGGCATAGCCATGCCAATTCAGAGACACCTCGGTGTCATTCAGGGCATGTATTGCCATTTTGAGGGTACGTCAGTACCAATTCAGGCCGTAGAAATGCCAATTCAGGAGGACTTATTGTATAATGGTGGCTACAATCAAATAAAAATCATAAGTAAAAGATACCTTAGTTTATAGCATGCCCATAATCTCATCCATGAGTATGCTGAGAGGGAATCAGATAAGATAAGTATGACCCAAGAACTTTGATGTAGGTCTTGAGATCCATGTACCATTACATGTCTCTAGAACAAGATAAGATATGAAGATAAGAACTCATATTGAGAAATGAAATATTTTATGTTTCAATTTACTCACAGTTTGATGTTAGTTCATGTTTATAATATCCAATTTCAGCTCCTTAGAAATATATATATTTTAGATTACTCATGCCACTTACTCTAACGACTGTTTTTCCTAATGCATGGCTGGGGACGCGATGTCTGCAAGATTTGGAGTAGCTGACGATCAAAAGAACAAGTAAAGGACTAGAATATTTCAAGATCAACCTAGTCGGGTGCTATTTGCCTAGACGATCCAGAGTTTTGACATCTTTTTATTATGCCTAGTTATGCTGTCAATTAGACTAGATTTTATGGTTTAACATGATGTAGTTTTCCGTTGACAAATACTATATATGGATCACTTGTACAGTTATGCAAAGTGTTTCATTTACTTTCATTGCAATGATAATCATGTTTGTGACACTCATAGTAAAAAAAATGCTTCCACTCATGTGATAAGAAAAATTGGGGTGTTACAATATGGTATCAGAGCAATTTGGTAAATGGCCACTACGCAAACATGATTCTCACAGTCACCCTAGAGTGAAGAGGTAAGTTTACGGTTTAGGGATAGATTCCATAAGAAGAATACCATATCTTAGAGTGATTATGGGTCTTAACCTTAGAATAGATAGATATCTTAGAGGTATAAGTCATCCTTATTTAGATCTAAAGTAGCAACCTAAACCTAGCTAATGAGGTTTCTTCTCCATTCTCAATGGTTATGGCTAGCCAATTGAGAATTGAAAAGGAATTTCATAAGAGCTAGACTTTTATGCATCTCTCCTTTCTTACTAGCCCATCTGGTATGTGACACATGTGTTACTGGGTTAGTGCGGGTTAGTATGTCAAGATCCCACATCTCTGGGTATGTGCCTGATCACCACATATCTAGGAATGTAGGAGTTACTTGAAGAACCCAAGGTTAGACAATCATGTACAACTAATGTTAGGAATTCATGACACGGTTGAGGAAGATGCCCTAAGTATAGAGCCAAGTTTAGTTTCATATACCCTAAGTATGAGTTGAGAAGTAGACCAAGGTAATAGATAATACTCACATAATTTTTTTTTATGAAAATACATAACAGATTTCTTTTCATGCAAAAGTTTGAACATAAGTATGCCTTACAATAAATGAAGAGGTAAGAAAAACCCTAAGTTGGGTAGTAGCCTACAAAAATTTCGAGGACAAAATTTATTTTAAGGTGGGTAGAATTGTAACATCCTCAATTTCATAGCTAAAGTAAGCCTTTAATGTGGGGTTGACAGGTAAGTGTATGCCAAGGGACCTAATGAACCTAACCATGGCTAGGTATGTAATTAAGTTCACAAAATTTGTAATACAAGTCGTCTGGTCAACAAATACACAGATAATGGCTTAAATGTGTATGATTTTAGTCAGGTGTAGATGAATATGAATGAATAATTCATGTAGATGGAAATGTGATGAATACATAAAATGATGACTTCAGTTACGGGTTTGGGCTCTAGACCAACTTAGGTCTCATTATTAAGGAAGTAAAGTAATGTTGACCTAATGTATCATATGGAAGCTTCCGTTGAGGTAATATTGATCCATTCTTTAGTTCCATAACCGAGAATAGATAATGGACCTTTTGAGAGATTAGGGAATGGTCTGTGGGCCCTAGAACCTTATTCAATCATGTTTGAGCCAATTAAGATTCACATATGGGTCCTTGGAGTTCAAATTTGGGGTTTTAGCATTTTGTGTACATAATAAATACTCAATTAAATTTTGGTAGTTCGATAATTGTTATACAAGATCAAGGAAGAAAATTTAGATGTTTTTGATTTATTTAGTGGCCTAGGTGATTAAATTTAATAATTATTTGATTTTTATTTAAAAGATAGTTTTGGATTTTCTACCTAGTTAGATTCTATCTAGGATCTTTCTCAAGTAAATATGGTGATAATATAGTATTTGTACCAAAATTTGGGATCAATTGGAGCTTTGAAATAGGCTATTTAATTATTTCTTTGGTTTAGACTTTTATATAAAAAAAAAGGGGGTGACCCCAGTCTGCGCGGACTGAGTTGCGACCCCTGTTTGCAGGGACCGAATAGGGTTCCCCTCAAAATTGGATCCTCATCCATGATTCGGATGGTGAAGTATTATAAAAGCACCAGTTTGAGTAGAATAGGGGGGTCACGTCGTCGTTCCTAGGGTTTGGACTTGAAACCAAGAGAAAGAGGTAGAGTGCGAAGAGAAAATGCAGAGGAGGCGGCGCAAGGAGCTTTTTGTATAGGGTTTATATGCTCTATCCACTCAAGATATGGAGAGTATGTCATCCAGGCAGAGGAAGAGGAGGTGAAGCTGAGGGGACACTCCGTTGGCGGCGCGAGAAGTTGCTGATGGTGCTAGGCCTCGTCGAAAATTGGTCGTACGGTGGCCAGAAGGCCTAGCCATGCGAACAGCAGAACAGGGGGAGCCACTTTGGGCTAACGAGTGAGGAAAGAGGTGGATCCTTATGTGGATCCATGACCAGCAGACCAACAGGAGGAAAGGGGCCCTGCTGCCTATGACCTTTAGATATCAAATCAACGACTGAGGATGATCCAAACTAAGGTACTGTTAAAAATTCATATCTCAGGATTGGAAACTTGGATTTTAGCAAATAAGGTGTCTGTGGAAAGCTTATAATGTGTACTATCTTTTAAAAATATGTCCAGATGATGGTTTAGATGTATAATAATTATTACTAACCAATTTCTAGAGTATATGTGATTTCAATGTTTTGAGAACTAAAAATAGTAAATGAATTTAGAAATTAATGAATATTTTATGGTTAGTATATTTTGATGTAATATACATGTTTGCCAACCCTGATCATCCTGATTCGAAGTTTTATCTATGATTTTTGATGCAAACCCTAATAAGGGTATTTTGGACATTTCACACACTGATTGACAATGAAGCAATCTGAGATTTTTACCCATACATTAATATACAACGTTCTTACTGTTCTAAAAGTTCTGAGGGAGTTTTATATATAATTGGGTTCGTATTTAGTTTTTGGGCCTAAATGGCCCTTATGTAAGATGATTCATGTGTATTTGTGAGACGTATTTTATAGGCCTATTTAGTACGGAAAATTTTTATCATTATATTTTCATCTGATTTTACAAATAAGTCAGCAAGAGTAGTATATGTGAGTATGTATGGAGTTCACTCTTGGTATATGAGGTATATGCTTATATATTATGGCATATGATATTTTTGGTATGAGGAATATATTAGTATGTGTATGCTATATAATGTGGAATGTTTAGACACAAAACATGTTTTAAAGCAGAGTTAGTCTTAGTCAAACATGATTCCTAATTCAGTCTAGGAGATTAGATAGATGGGGTTTGAGATTTAGAAACGAAGAGAGGAGTTTACACATGGACTTATACACTTTTGTTGATGACTAGGTATATATGTTGTGAATCAAGGAAACAAGGCTTCATCAAGAACATCTTCAATATAAAGGTAAGTGGTTCATGCCCATGAGTATTCATATCTATCAAACTTAGCATATTTTTGTAAGACTTTATACTTTATGTGATCCAACGTTCTAAGATTTGATGTTAAGATATGCAAGTATGATTTTTATACATTCATGGATACATTCTTACATGTGCCTAATATCTCGAGAAGAGATATGTTATTAAGATTTATAAGAATGATAGGGACTCATGAACCAGGTTCATGAGAAAACTAAAGGATCATGTTTCTATAAGAACAATTAGTAATGATTCATATTGATGAATAAGACTACAAGATAAGATATGAAACCAAGATTGACAATGTGGGATAAGAATGTAGAAATATTTCAAGTAGAATCATGCCATTAAGATTGTATACATATATATAGATCTAAGACTAGGTTCCCTGGAATGAATAATATCTGGAATTTAATTAAATGTAAGAATATGAATTTCAGAATATTAAGGCATGGTCTACTTTTGGAAATAAAGGTATTGGGATCACAATGTACTGTAAAGATGAGTTCATGATGGCATTATAAGATAATGACACATTAAGTTATGATTAGGTTGCAAGACGATATTTTATAAAATTTCTATTTGATATTTAAGGTTTAATATGTAAGTTCATATGCAAAGGTTCAAGGTAACATCATATTTTATACGAAGGATTGAACCGTCTTGTCAGAATTGATATTTTTAGAAATGTCATACTTATGATACTTGCATAAGCTTGACTTAAGATACTTTACATACTTAGTATTTCTATATTCATTTCAGATCCTTTCTCATAAAACATTAGACTCATGTATGATATAATTGGTATAATGAAGTACTCTTACCAAATCGGAGTTTTAGAATAAAGTTTACCTAGATAATGAGATACATGTTCAAATCCAATAATGGATTTAGTTTAGAACTCAAGAATAAGAGATTTAGATTCAGACTTAGACTACTCAGTGTGTGAGTAGCCAGGTTTTGAATAAAGATACATGATAAGGGTTTTAGACCCGATCTAAATTATTAATTAATTGAGATCCAATTTCACATTTAGTTCTAGATTAAGTTTATCACTTAAGAATCAAAGATTCAGATTTAGATTCAGATTTAGAATTTAGTACATGCTCAGTACTCAGTAATCAATCTCAAATAAGTTTAGTTATCAGTTTAATATAAGATAAGTTCAGATTCAGTATTCAGTAAAGCTATCAGTATTCAACTTCAGTTCAGATTAAGAATTAAGTAAGTTTAGACTTAAGATAATTAAGTTGAAACCTTTACATAAGACATTAAATGATAAGTCCTCATTTAGTAGTCTCAGGACGATTCATAGGCATCTCTTGCCAATTCATAGGAGTGTTTACTCCAATTCAGAGGTGTTGCGACACCAATTCAGGGCGTAGCCACGCCAATTTAGAGACACCTTGGTGTCATTCAGGGCATGTAGTGCCATTTTAGGGTACTTCGGTACCAATTTAGGGCATAGTTATGCCAATTCAGGAGGACTTATTGTATAATGGTGGCCACAATCAGATAAAAATCATAAGTAAAAGATAACTTAGTTTATAGCATGCCCATAATCTCATCCATGAGTATGAATAGAGGGAATCAGATAAGATAAGTATGACCCAAGAACTTTGGTGTAGGTCTTGAGATCCATGTACCAGTACATGTCTCTAGAACAAGATAAGATATGAAGATATGAATTCATATTGAGAAATGAAATACTTTATGTTTTAGTTTCCTCATAGTTTGATGTTAGTTCATGTTTATAATATCGAATTTCAGATCTTTAGAAATATATATTTTAGATTGTTGGATAAATTAGATATTATGATAAATCCCTTTGTTTCGATGATGACAAACATTTCATTCTTATTAATCTAACGAGCTACTTAAGTGTGCAGGAACAAGGTGATGACAAAGTTCTAGGGAATCCATACGCTTGAATGTTTGTAAATGTCATGCAATGTAATCATTTGTAAACTTGTACAAATATATAATGTACAAGTATTTAGACTTCATGTAAATCAAGCGTTAGATCTCCCTAGCTAAACATCACACTTAGTTAAGTCATCTCCTTCTAATAGGATCACATAATGCACACTCATGCACACACTTAGTATCTTAATTGAAAGATTGAAAACAGAGTCAATCTCGGTCGACCACACTCCTCGACCGAGACACTCTCGGTCGACAAACTTCTCGACCGAGATTGACCAAAAGTAGCCGTTAGACACAGCAGTTGACAGTTGCAAATAAACGTTAATCCAGAGAGCCTGTCGGTCGACAAATCCTCGACCGACTAGGCATCTCGGTCGACAAGTCCTCGACCGAGATGGTCTCTGACAGCAACTGCAGAATTAATTAACTAGCCGTTGCTAATGCGCCTAACTTATTCCTAACGGCTAGTTAAGCACTAGGAACCTCCTAGAAGTTGTCTAGAACGTCCTTAAGCATACTTAGGTCATTCCTATAAATAGGACAAACCATAGGACACTAGAATTCACTTGTTACACTTGAGAATATATTTGAGCACACTCGAGAAATCTTTTGCAAGTAAATTTGAGCACTGTGATCATTGGCCTACATTTTCCTTAGCTCAATCTCGTGTCCTATAGGCCAGATTCTCCTATCCACAGCAATCACAAGTTCACATACTTGGCTAGGAGGTCTTACGCTTGATCTAGGCATATCAAGCCTTGGGCATAAAGGATAAGTTGTAATTTCTGTTTTCCTTTCTTGTTCCTGTTTATCCTTTGTACTCTCCTTGCTACTCCTAGGGTTGGAGGCTGCAGATTGGAGAGGGTTGACTTCTCAGGTGGAGAAGGGGACTTCAAGCTACTTCAAGAAGGCTATCGCAAGGGAAGCTACTTCAGAAGGCTGGTGCAACGGGAGTTGGTGCATCTACTTCAAAGGAAGGCTGCTTCAAGGTTGGCGATTACTTCTAGGAGAAGGCTGCTTGAAGGGTTTAGGAAAAGAGATTGTATTTTATGTAAATTCCTTGAAGAGGTAATAAAATAAATTTCTTTTCAAATCCCGGTTGGGTAAGCAACCGGGTAGTGGACTAACGGCTATAGTATTTGCTATAGTTGGAACCACTCTAAACCTTGTGTCTCCTTGTCCAATATTTTCTTTGTGGTTGCTTGAGTTAATTAATTGTTAAATTATCTATAAAACTCTATTCACCCCCCCCCCCCTCTAGAGGTTTTCAATTGGTATCAGAGCAAGGCTTCAAGGAGCCCTAACAAGGTCTTGAAGAGATAAAGGGAGGAGGTGACTACAACCACAAGAAAAGGAGCATGGACCAATGTGCGACAAGTTGCAATTGGTGCTTAGGAACAAAGCACTCTACTTCTAGATGTCCATGGAGGTCAAAGAAAGAAGATACACATAAAGAATGTTTTGTTGCTACAATAAGTGAGGAAGAAGAAGAAGAGGTAAGCTTGCTTGATTTACCTAAAGAAGAGTTAGTTACTATTATTGAAGAAACACATAATAAATATGTTGAATACAAAAAGAAATTAAAGAAATCAAATAAAGAAAATGATGATCTAAATGCTAGACTTCTTGAGCTTACATCCGAAAATGACGATTTATATGCTAAATTGAATACTCTTGGTTTTGAAAAAGATAGCATTATGTCTGACAATCGTACTTTGAAATCATCTCTAAGTAATAGTGAAGTGAAAATCTTCACTCTAGAGACTAACTATGATCTTCTATGTCAAGAGAAAACTGAATGGCTTGCAAAGTTAAATGATATTCAAAAACAACCTATATTGTGCACCCATGTAGATTATGACAATATAGTAAAAGAAAGAAATATGTTATCATCCAATCTAGACCAAGCAAAATTAGATATCAAGAAAAGAATGGATGAGATCGTTAAGTTACAACAAGAAGTTAGTAAGTTAGGCAACAATACAATCCTTGATAGAATACTAGAAAATTCCTATCATCAAATAGGGAGAAGAGGATTAGGTTATAAGCCAAATGAGAAATCCCATCAACAACCTAGAAGAACACAAGCGAGTCAATCTGCTTATATACCTAGAGGCACAAAAATGTATATACCCAAGAATAACCTAGATCAAAACCATAGAAAAAGGCTTGAGGTTGATTCAATTTGTTGTCATTATTGCTCACGTCTTGGACATTATTCTTTCTCATGCCCATACAAGAAAAAGAATGTCGAGATGGTATGGGTTCCAAAAACCCCAAATAGGTTCGACTAAGTTGAGATATGACCAAAGATTTTAATTTGTATATCCTTATGTCTATCTCAACTTAACATTTAGGGTTAACAAAATCGAAAGTTAAAAAGATTTAATAGCACCTTGATACACATATGTTCATCTCAAACCGATCTTTGAAATAATTGAATAAGATACAGCCTATATTGCACTTGAAATATATTTCTGAAACAGTTTCCAGAAACTTGATCGGTCGAGAAGTTGTCGACCGAATCATCCTCGGTCGAGCAACTATCGACCGAGCATATCACTGTTCTCAGACTGCTGTAAATCTTTACATTGTATGTGAAAATTATTATATGGAATAAATATTATTTAATCATGCTTTTATTGCACATTTCTTTAGAAATACTTGCAATGAATAAAATGTTTCAAATAAATTTTTGTGATTTTATATTAAGCATCACATATTTTAGTCTATCCAAAGTAATCTTAAATTCATGAATGGATATTATTCTTGAATATGCTTCATCATATTTTTATCTCTCATTATTTGTACACTTTAATGAGTCTCAAATTGATATTTGCAAAGCTATCTGCAGAACTCATACTTAACATATAAATGTTCATACTGGAAACCTGCAGAATATGCCTCTTGGTTAAAATAAAATTTGACCAAGGGGCGCCATGGTCGTAATCAAGGGCGACCTAAAATAAACTTTGATAAAAAATTGTTCATTTGAACATTATTCTATTGAACTTAATCTGAGCATCAAAACGTCAAATCATTTATGGTAATTAGAAGCCTTAAATATTATTACTCCCTTGGAATATACATATGCTCTACAAAAATGATCTATGATTTGCATTAACTTCAGCCAAAAATCGAACTCAGTAAGTTAGTCGGTCGACAAATGCTCGACCGAGAACCACTCGGTCAGCCCATCTCACTCGACCGACAAATTCTAAACAGACTCAGTATCAGACAAACTGTCGGTCGACGAGTGCTCGACCGAGACAATGTCGGTCGACAAGCGCTCGACCGAGAAATAGCCGTTGGATATGACCGTTGCGACCCGACTGTTATGACCGTTTTCTTTACCGTTGGAGGACCAAGTGGCGCGTCTGCAACTCGACCGTTGTGGATGCTCGGTCGACGAGTCGTCGACCGACCAGGTCGCTGGAATTCTATAAATAAGTGCAAAAACGAGCCACTTACTCACACTTGCATTTCCTTGCTTCCTTAGTCCATCTCTAGTGCAATTTCGTGCAATCCTTCAGCACTCTTACCCTCAAATCTTCCTTGCTTCTTCTCCACTCTCAAGAAACACAATGGCCTCATCATCAACTGTCCGTGGGAAGAAGAAAGTTGCTGGAAGAAAAAGAAGAGAAGAGTGGGAAGCCACTCCGCCACTGACGATCATCAATGACATAGCTTTCGTCGACGGAGATGCTGGAGATAGATACTTTCGGCTTTCCTCTAAAGCTCCTCTTCCCCGACGTCCGGTCGAAGTGATGGACTTCATCAACATAGTCGACCTGGAGCATCTCTTTGGAGTACAAAAGCTGAAGGACTTCATCAATCCATCCTTTCCTTCCTACTCCATTAAGGTAGTCAACGAATTCTATGCCAATCTTCTATCTCACACCGAAAATGACACCACTTTCTTCTACACCATGGTCAATGGGCATAGTTTTAAATTTTCCGAAGGGGATATTCTTGACATGCTTGAAATTGATATAGAAGAATATCAAGATTTCCTTGACCTTACCACCAGCAATCCAATAAATTTATTTTCCAATGATGACCACACCACTAGCCTAAGTGATATCAAAAGAGCCATATTTCAAGCCAATACCACTTGTCATGAAGATAGGGGAACCTATTATGCTATAAACCTAAAACCGGCATGTAGAATAGTAAACCTCATCGTTTCCACCAACATACATCCACGAGCCAATAAATCCGAGGTTCCCATTTTCCGTATGTGTCTAATTTATGCTATCATAAAAGAAATTCCTATCAACTTCATTCGCATAGTACTTAAAAATATGCTTGAGTTTTCTGGCAATCCACCATATGCCGATTTTGTATGCCAGATTACTAAACATTGTCTTAAGTTAAACATTGAAGATATGGGATACATATGGGAGCGTAGACCACCAAAGATAAGTAAGAACACCGTAGAGAAGATGGGGATTGACTTTGGCCATAAAAAGGCAAGAGTAGAAGGAGAGTCATCACATCAGGATATACCACCCCCTCCTCCTACTAACCTTTCCATTGATCCCATCCAAAATACCCTTACTTATATTGCTGGCTCCCAATACCATCTTAGTAGACAATTAAACTACAATCACCATGCCATGACATACTTGAATCAAAGAATGCAAAACCTTTCTCCTGGCCAAACCGATGAATATCCGCATTCTTTAAACCCTGGCATGCTCAACCCATTTAACCCCTCTTACAACTACTATCAACCTCCACCTTCACCATCAATGGATCTTGCACATACTCAATTTTCTTCCATACAATTGCAAGACATAGCTGCTCACTTTTGATTTGACCGAGTTCCCACTTTCCTGGAAGCATATGCGTTGACTACAACTGGTGCTTTGGATTGGCAAACTCTGGTCCAATACTATGGAACAGAGCCATTCTTTGGGAAAGATCCGGACATTGATGTAATTCTTAAATCTTTCCTGTGAAGTGTTGGAGTTGTAATAGTTGTATTCTATATGATTGTAATCTTCTTCATGCTATTGAATGAAATTTGCCATTTTTATTTGATTCCAATGGTTATTTGCTTGGCATATGAGACTTCTTCAAAATATGAATTATAAGTTCATTATTGTAGAGCATAACAAATAAGGGAATAATAATTAAAACAGGCAAATATTACAATTAAAATTAAATTTTCAAATAACAAATCAGTTCTCCAGAAACATTCTCGGTCGAGCAACTAGTCGACCGAGAACATTGTCGGTCGAGCAATTGTCGACCGACTGGGTTTCTGTTTTTTTTAGATTGACATAAATTGTGAAATCTTAGACATGATATATACTTGCTCAGTATTCAAACTTTCATTTGAGCTATCTATTGAAGGGGGAGCAAAGCATAAGAAAAAGGGGGAGATCATCAAAACTTTGATCATTTGATTAAAGAAGCATACAAAAACTTTGTAATCACTATGTGTAGCTGAATATTTTCAAGAAATTTATGAAAATGGTATCTTATACTTGAAGGAACTCTCTATCCAAAATTGGGCTTAACCATCCCTTGCTTTTGGATGGAGACATTTTTAGGTACTCTAAGCTTAGACGATTCTCATTTAATCTAGGGCTTAACATCCTTTGATACATGAGAAATCAATATACATTCATCATATGCTTAAGGGAATCTCATATCATTTCAAGGCTTAACATCCTTTGTGAAAGATTGAGAAACAAATTGTGGATAAATTAGATAAAAATCCATGTTCCTAATAGGATATCTAATTAAGGGGGAGCTTATATTAAGGGGAGAAGAAAAATAAAACATTCAACTTGGATATCTTTTTGAAATGACAAAGGGGGAGAAAGAATATAAAAAGGAGTTTCATCACATCTTGGCCAGCACTCACTTGAAAAACATAAATGGCTACAAAAGGCAAATTTTCAGGTATGAAACTCACATGCTTTATATTTCCTTATTTCATATTTAGGAAATGTTTGTCATCTTCAAAAAGGGGGAGATCGTTGGATAAATTAGATATTATGATAAATCCCTTTGTTTCGATGATGACAAACATTTCATTCTTATTAATCTAACGAGCTACTTAAGTGTGCAGGAACAAGGTGATGACAAAGTTCTAGGGAATCCATACGCTTGAATGTTTGTAAATGTCATGCAATGTAATCATTTGTAAACTTGTACAAATATATAATGTACAAGTATTTAGACTTCATGTAAATCAAGCGTTAGATCTCCCTAGCTAAACATCACACTTAGTTAAGTCATCTCCTTCTAATAGGATCACATAATGCACACTCATGCACACACTTAGTATCTTAATTGAAAGATTGAAAACAGAGTCAATCTCGGTCGACCACACTCCTCGACCGAGACACTCTCGGTCGACAAACTTCTCGACCGAGATTGACCAAAAGTAGCCGTTAGACACAGCAGTTGACAGTTGCAAATAAACGTTAATCCAGAGAGCCTGTCGGTCGACAAATCCTCGACCGACTAGGCATCTCGGTCGACAAGTCCTCGACCGAGATGGTCTCTGACAGCAACTGCAGAATTAATTAACTAGCCGTTGCTAATGCGCCTAACTTATTCCTAACGGCTAGTTAAGCACTAGGAACCCCCTAGAAGTTGTCTAGAACGTCCTTAAGCATACTTAGGTCATTCCTATAAATAGGACAAACCATAGGACACTAGAATTCACTTGTTACACTTGAGAATATATTTGAGCACACTCGAGAAATCTTTTGCAAGTAAATTTGAGCACTGTGATCATTGGCCTACATTTTCCTTAGCTCAATCTCGTGTCCTATAGGCCAGATTCTCCTATCCACAGCAATCACAAGTTCACATACTTGGCTAGGAGGTCTTACGCTTGATCTAGGCATATCAAGCCTTGGGCATAAAGGATAAGTTGTAATTTCTGTTTTCCTTTCTTGTTCCTGTTTATCCTTTGTACTCTCCTTGCTACTCCTAGGGTTGGAGGCTGCAGATTGGAGAGGGTTGACTTCTCAGGTGGAGAAGGGGACTTCAAGCTACTTCAAGAAGGCTATCGCAAGGGAAGCTACTTCAGAAGGCTGGTGCAACGGGAGTTGGTGCATCTACTTCAAAGGAAGGCTGCTTCAAGGTTGGCGATTACTTCTAGGAGAAGGCTGCTTGAAGGGTTTAGGAAAAGAGATTGTATTTTATGTAAATTCCTTGAAGAGGTAATAAAATAAATTTCTTTTCAAATCCCGGTTGGGTAAGCAACCGGGTAGTGGACTGACGGCTATAGTATTTGCTATAGTTGGAACCACTCTAAACCTTGTGTCTCCTTGTCCAATATTTTCTTTGTGGTTGCTTGAGTTAATTAATTGTTAAATTATCTATAAAACTCTATTCACCCCCCCTCTAGAGGTTTTCATAGATTACTCATGCCACTTACTCTAACGATTGTTTTTCCTAATGCATGGCTGGAGACGCGATGTCCGCAGGATTTGGAGCAGCTGAGGATCAAAAGAACAAGTAAAGGACTAGAATATTTCAAGCTCAACCTAGTGGGGTGCCATTTGCCTAGACGATCCAGAGTTTTGACATCTTTTTATTATGCCTAGTTATGTTTTCAATTAGATTAGATTTTATGGTTTAACATGATGTAGTTTTCCGTTGACAAATACTATGTATGGATCAGTTGTACAGTTATGCAAAATGTTTCATTTACTTTCATTGCAATTATAATCATGTTTGTGACACTCCCAGTAAAAAATGTTTCCGCTCATGTGATAAGAAAAATCGGGGTGTTACAAAGGGGCGGCGTTGATGGTTGAGCCTCAACCAATTTGTGACCAAAGGCTGTCTGCAGTCCTACATCACCCCTATTATCCATTGTGTTTTCATGTGGCTAGCAGAACTACCACCCACTATCGCAACAAGTGGATGTGGTTATTAGAGCTGCCATAGCAGGTTCCAACACCTTGTTGGCAGTCTTGCGGGCTGGTAAAGAAAGGGAGGAAGGGCGAGACGGGTGAAGGGATCAAGGTTTTAGGTCAGACTTGGTTTATTGTGGTGGCAGAAGTGTTTGCAGATGGTCGAGGTTTGTTGATGGGGAAATGAAGGAGACTGCAGAGTTGGTTTTGTTAAACTAGTGACGATGAGGTCGACAATGTTGGCAGGTACAAGTTGAGGCAAACCATCTTTGCAATCTGTCCGCCATGCCTCTCCAGCAAATAGAGGAGGAGGCGAAAGACTCTAGTGATGGAGTTGCAAGTGAGGGAGGTTGTGATCTACGACACTGTAGTGCAAAGAAGCCATGATCGGTGGCTTGGGCTTAGGACCGTGAGGAGTGTGGAGTGAGATGAGAAGAATAAGAAGGAGAGGATGTGAGGAAGGGGAAGACGAAGCTTGGGGTTGTCACTGTCGACGGCGGATGTGCCTGCGACGGTTCTCCTCCATTGATGCAGGACGCGACGAGGAGGTAGAGAGGGTGGCTATGGTTAGGATGGAGGGAAGAGAGATGTGTGGAGGTGAAGGGAGAAGACGAAGGATGAAGAAAGAAGGAAAAAAATAATTTAGCACACTTTTATAAAAATATTTACCAACGTAGCACACTTTGTAAAATATTTCCCAAAATAACACACTTTGTGTGGAACCTGCCACTTTTAGTGGAATTTTTATATGCGAGATTGGAAAGCGCCACAATAATCGGCGTGTCTACTTTTACATAAAAATTTTTGAAAAAAAAAAAAGAAAAACGCCACATGAAGTGCACTTTCCATTTGCTCTCAATAGTGAGTGCAAATGGAAAGCACCACTTCATGTGGCATTTTTCAATTTTTTTTTCAACTTTTTTAAATTTAAAAGTAGACACGCCAACTGTTGTGGTGCTTTTCAGCTTTGGTTACAAAAATCTCCATGCAAAGTGGAGTTTTCAGACCAAAGTGTGCTACTTTGGGAAATATTTTGTGAAGTGTGCTACGTTGGTATATATTTTTGCAAAAGTGTGCTAAATTGGTTTTTTTTCAAGAAAGAATCAGTCTGAGAAGAAGGGAGCAAGACTTGGCAAAGACCAGCCATTATGGGAGGGTAGAGCGGGTCTCCAGGAAGGAGAACATTACCCGCATAGGAGGTGTATTGACGCATCACCTATACAAATTAAGGAGTGACAAGTATTTCATTAAAATCAATGTTAAACTCTACAGATCTTTTCTATAATGAATTTGGGGGTGCATTTAACATGCATATGACTTGAAAATTGGTGTGCAGTCTAATTAGGATTTAATAAAACTAAATTTGACATAAATTTCTACTTTTTTTAGAATGTCTAATATTAAATTTTGTTGTTTGTATATGATACATACATTTAATGTCTTTACTCATCTTAATTAATAAATTGTGACATTGTATTATATATTAACTCAAATTCTCATATTATACCCAAATGAATATTTCAGAGTGTAAAATTAGAGTTAAGGTTGGATTTGGTAAGTTTGTTCATTCGTCTTGTTACTAAATGTATTATGGTCAACTTACCTTAAATATAAAACATTAAGTATATTTACATATTTGTGATACTAATTGACTCTAAGGATTCCTAATGTACTTTGTATTAGGAAAAGATACTATATATTAATATAATCAAATAGGGTCCTTGAAGAAGTGAGGATTCACATAAATGCCTAGATTCGAGTATGTTACAACACTCCACCCCTTAAAGAAGATTTCATCCCTGAAATCCATCCATCTCTAGTCAGGTGTACTAGGTCATACCTATAAGCCAATCTAAGGCTTCTATTACACTTAATGTAATGGATTATGGTTCATCATTCCATGTCATACTTATAGTCAAAACCCCATGGTCGAATTACATTACTTCATGCATCAAGTCCCAATTAGTCTTCCAATATATTATTTTGAGCTAAGGTTACATTGGTACCTAGTATTATATTATGTTTCATGACCAGATCCTTCATGTACTATCAGGTATATTAGGGTTAAGGTGTAAAATTAGGGTATTGTTAGCAAACATGTCTTTCCCTCCATATTCAAGCATCTTAGTGCATTATAAGCACTTAGTTCATTGTTTTTAGTACACATTAAAGTACTTCTTTTATTAGTATGTATTTCAAACCTTTTTTACTTAAGTTTGTTTTTATCATGTATGCAATATGCTCATTCATTAACTTTTACATCCTTAGTTTGTTCAACCTAGTTTCTAGGGTAGGGTTATCCATACCCTTGATTATAAGCTATCAAAGAGTACAAGGGCATTTAGTTCAACATGTAGGAATCAATGATCCTTCTTTTTTTCACTTAGTAACTTACCTCACTAATGTAAACCAGTTTAGATATGTGAATACAAATTTTAAGTGTTATTTTAATTACCTATGTAACATTTATGGTACTTAAATTAGCAAGGTTTACCCACTTACCCGATTTAGGTGATAGCTAAATTTGTTACCTAAGTATTACTTGTTTCAATGTCTGTTTAGTTTAGTTAGTCCTTTTATTGAGTTACACTCCTAATGAGGTGTATAAGACTTCAACCCTTAAAAGGATAATACTTGACATATCTGATCACCTATAGGGGCAAAAAGGGTGAGTCTAGATCTTACATGTCTAAAGCTTCTTCTTACTCTACACTACACTTGATCCCTGGGTCTTAGGCCGATCATTCCAGTCAAGTGATTCTTCATTTAAAGGGTATCTATACAATTCAAACTGCCTTGCGGTTGTGACTTGGTTCCAAAACCATCGATAAAATAAGAAAACTTTTCTTTTTTCACATAAATTAATAATGAAAATAAGTTTGACGATGAAAAATTTAAGATGAAAAATCCAAAATTGGTGGAAAATTTTACCAAAAAACCAAGTCAACCACCTTCAACATCACAACATACATACTATTATTATATCATCACTTCCTTCAACTGGAAGGTCTAATTCTTCAAACACCAAAAGGGGCATATGACTATATCTCTAATATATGAGCACATGAGGGAGGAGGGTTTCTTATAACACACAATCAACTTCTATCAAACCTTAACGAGGCACAACATCCACCATTCTCCATGTCACTCATAAACATAATTTAAACATTCTCATCACAAGGCCTAAGGAAGTCATATGATTATCCAATGTTATAGGATGATATTTATGGGTTTTCTCATCACAAGATAGAATTTTGTTTACAACTACAATGCCTTCACAAGATCAATAACCTATATAGTCAACCTGCTCATCTCAATTACTATATTAACTAAGTACACTATTAGAGATGAGAGAGGTGAATACTCAAGAATATCTACTGAAACTTATAGCTTTCCTCAACCAATCTCATATATGAGGCTTAACAAGCTTAATGAGGACAATATCTGTCCCTTAGATAGATGGATTTAGATAGAGCTATGTAGAGATACTCCATGTTGTAATCAAGGCATGCCTAACCATAACTTAGTCAGTTCATATTATCACTTAATATCAAGGGAATCGTCTCAACTCTAAAACTAGATCATGACTTTTTCATTGTCATCCATGCATGCTCAGTGCCCAAGTGGACATTTGTGAGGCATGCTAGATAAACAACAAAGGAAAGGGTTAAAGGTGAGAATTAGGTTTAAGCATGTCTATGTATGTTCAAGTCAATCTACTCAATACAATGCTCAATATAAGTTCCTAAAAATTTGGAGATATTACTCAAATGCTACAAGAGGCAACTCCTACGTGGTGAAAAATCTCCCTCTACAAGGAGGGTGGGGTGATTAGGGTTACTCAAGTTGAGTCTCAAATACATAGGTATTTTGAGGGAGTAGAACTGATCAACTTAGTTAGGGATGGAAATCATAGTTGATGTCCCACGATTAAGGGATATGTATACTAATACCTTTACATGTTTACTTAACTACCCAACTAAGTAACTAAATAGGATAACTTAAAATAGTCAATTCACTGACTTCTTAGGCTCTGATACCATTTTGTAAAGAGTGGGGCCCGAAAGAGGATCCATTCAAATGATACAATACAAGAATCATGTAATAATAAAGATGTGGAAACAAAACTATAACAAAGTTACATGATGATCATTTACAATTGTTCCTCATCATTAAAGGTGGAATGACATAAAAAAAGTATACATCTAAGGCCAGTTGCAGAGGACAACCCAACTATTCCAAGCATCCTTAAGTCCACATCATGTACATGATCTTCTTGAGTCCTTGTCCTCTAAGTACCTACACCTAGGTGGAAGGGAACATCACAAAGAACGTAGGAAACAACATAGAGGTTAGCAAAGGCTGAGTATGTATATATATAAAATATTTTGGGCATTATATTGTGTTAAAGGTCTGAAAAGAGACGTTCCCACAAGAAGGATACTATTTTCAATTAGGTAAGTTTAATAGAAATATAACAAGAGAAATGAGGCACATAAATATTTAGATTACAAGCATGAGAATAAAATTGTTTGGCCATAATAGTTATCAGCAATCTCAATATAAAACAACAACTTTTTGCATGCATAACAATGTAGACTAAATATACCTAAAACATGTCCATAACACCATAGGATCATGGCCCAAAATAAATAAGGGTGGAAACGCAATCCCCGGGATGAATACACATGCCCTATATAAGTTTGGTTGTACATAAGTACCACTATTCTATATATTCTAGTCAAACATGTAACATGCATAAATAGAGTGACAAGACAAACATTTTAGTCAATTTCTCATATACAAGTGATCATAGAAAGAGGGGTCCAAAGTCCCATTATAAACAAGTACTTTAGCAATCACATGAATTCATATGAATCAAAAGCAGGAAATATAAATGTCCAATAATTTGATTTCAAGTAAAATTGGTAGATCCAGAGATGCCTCATTAAATGAATTAGGTCAAAGTCAAATAATGCCCAAAATAGAAATAGAGGATGTACATACCTGGTCTATCCATCTAACCCTATCTATAGGGGTGAACTTAACAAGTCTCCATCAATTAGCGATGAGATATCTACAAGGCACAAGTTACAAGAATATTGTTACTATTGGGATCAAATGATATGTCAATTTGTGTTAGTTAGAATTTGGTTCTCCATTTGGTATTTTATATCTTTTTAGGTATACGGTTCATCTTTAGTCAATAAATCTAGATATGTCTATATTATGTATATATGTTTGGTCAAAATATGTATTCCTCCAATTTTGGTCGTATATTTTCTTTTATGATCTCATGATATATCATATAGATCGGTTTATCCAACTAGTGTCGAGTAAATACTCCACATTAGGCATATACATTGTACTTCTATTGTTACCAGAATCTAGAGTTTTAGTTTCTCATATACTCATATGTTACATTATAAGGACCTCTTCTTCTACATATGGGTAAACCAAAATATGTGTATTTTGTCATGGTACATTTAGGTACTAGAATCAATTGTATCATAACATATTCTTTCTCTCATATAACATATAATTCCCAATAGGTCAATCTAGATAAAATGTATCATGAATTCATATTGTATTCACAAATATATATAGATATATCTAGTGTTCAAATTAGCATGTGACCAATATTAAGATAGTAGGTCAACTAGGTTATATTATCATTCTATATGTGATTAACAAGTTGAGATTAGTATCACATCTCCAACCTACTATATTGTGTTCACTAACTTTTGAAATAATAAAATACTGTAGGCATATTTAAAGAAAATACAAATGGTTACGTACTAACATAACTATATAGACATATATACCAAAATATGTACTTGTATATTAATGCTAAGGTACCTAGTGAGTATAGTTACACACCATGACTATTATGTAGCATCTTACACAACAATCTATAGGTTCATATAGTATGCTAGTTCATATTTCAAATGATTTTGTTAGCTTAATGGATTATCGAGAA
The DNA here is from genome assembly GCA_963693085.1 of Alisma plantago-aquatica. Taxonomy (NCBI): domain Eukaryota; kingdom Viridiplantae; phylum Streptophyta; class Magnoliopsida; order Alismatales; family Alismataceae; genus Alisma; species Alisma plantago-aquatica. The sequence continues at coordinate 497,668,650 of OY856415.1, forward strand.
TCACTATTAATGATATGTATACTATTGCAATAATCTTCTAGATCATTGGTAACTTTTCTCTTATCATTCACGGTTATTTGGTTATAGATGTATGCTTAAAGAACTGGATCTACATGAAAGAAAAGACTAACTTACAGATTGTATGCTTGTAGTGATCTTGGAAATCTGATTGGAAAGGTTGAGAGGAAGGATATCTCTTCTACATAGGATCCCACATGGTTATACAATGTATTCATGGAGGTAGTGTTGAGGGATTGATGATGATGCTTCATTCTAAAAGTCAGGTGTGTGCAGGTTGTCCATGTTGAAGAAAGGTTGGACAATGGAGGTCTTTAGAAGGAAAAAGGGTGACTGGGATTCTATTGGTTTAAGAGGAAGAGAGGGGAAGTGGGGAGGAGTGAAGAAGAGTAGGAATATGTAGTTGTTGGTTGCATGTTTGCAGGGTACCATACGTGGACTAGAGTGGAAAGATGGGCCAGACACAACTTTGATCCCAGGAACTCTCATACACCCAAATCAGACCAAGCTCTAGGGTTTACGACATCCTTCTCACAAAGGAGTCAAAACAAGAAATGTGGCAACACATCCCGCTATCACATAGACAGCGAGGTGTTACGCAAAAACGTGCGGAAATCACCATAAATCACTAGTTACCAAAAACATGGGTTAATTAAAACTGATTGCGGAAAGCGGATAACTAAGAAACTATTACATTTAGGTCCTCATCCTGCAAGGAAACATGTTATATGAATATTTACAAGGCTTGATATGTGTCCACGTCTTAGGAGATCAGTTGTCCAGTCATCACATGATTTCATCACCTGTTTATACATACATAACGGCCCACATCCGGCCAACAGTAGGATATACAAAACATCAACGACTATATATTGTGAAACAACGTCAAAACGCCTCCAAGGACCTGAGAGTATAGGGATGACTCTAGAACTCTACTACAAAACAACCAAAACACCAGCATGTCCATTGCTTTCCTTCTACTTCTCGTCTTGCTGCTCAGCCACAACTCCGTGACCACCACCACATCTAGCTCGAACACCTAAAAAGGGTGTAAACCAGCGGGGTGAGACACACAGTCCCAGCGAGAAACATAACTCCCCATTGAAACTACAAAACCTCATAAAGATAAGGCAACAACAGCAGATAACTGATAAGAGGTATAACAAGAGCAGTCTATAAAACTAAGCTATTCATACCATTAAGCTTACCAGGTGTGAGGAAGGCATATCACCAAATATCTCTTTTATGGAACATGATTAACAAGATAAGATTTATAAGGTCTTACTACGTAACATGAGGAACATATATGTGACTGCAAGTTTAACAAGATAAACTACATAAGCAAGGCCTCAACCAATGTTTCATGTTTTGTTCTTAAGAAGTAAATACTATTCTGCTGGATTACGTATTATTATGCCCAGAGGAAGTGAGTCGTACTGCTCAAATCCAACCTTCAGTTGTGAAACCCAAGCCGGAGCCATACAAGGTCAATGGAAGAGCCAGACTCCACGACCTCCCACCTCATGGTCAGTGCACGAGTACCAAAGCAGGACCGCAGTCTCATGCTTAAGTGGCCTCAGCCACAGGGTCAGGCTACCCTCTACCTAGCCCACCTCGGTACAGGTATCGGCGCTAGTGAAACTGAGCCACGGGCCTATTTACCGTGCTCTGAGCCATGAATGCATTCATGCTCCCATATCACATATCCTGAGCCATGGGCCTATTCACCATGCTCTTCACATACATGGGCTACGGGCCTGAATCTGCACCCTGGAGTCTACAACCGAAGTTGCACTCTTACCTCCTCATTTCCTGCTAGGAGAAACCACACATATTCAATAATATGTGATTCCAGGTTAACCCATAGGAGAACCTATTTCACCATCACCAGCTCCTGACGATGATGGATCTATGGCCAGGGCAACTACATGATATGTTCCACTGTGATTCGTTAGTATATTTTAAGTGAATTGCAAGATTCAGCCAAGTTGTATAACATGTAAACTATAACAAGAATAAACAACATGAAACTCAATATTATGCTTTTATTGTAATCAACATCATCCTGATCCATCACAAGGATCCAACATTACATGTTATCACTTGGCCTCTTGCCAATCATCTAGATCCATCTCAAGGATCATCACATTGCCATGGGAACTCAATCCCTTATCACATAACGCCACTGCCTCTCAAGGCATTCTCATCAGCTTAGGCACTTTAGCCAAACTTAGGTCCTCAGACCAAAACACATCATGTATGTTATCTCGTTATCATGAGTAACCATCAAAGCAGTGTTACATAAACATATATACCTCATAGCCCTTTACCTGGCTATGCATCTATACCTGCATGGTTAGTATGCACAATCATAATGGGTTATCAGGAGAATTATATTATCATCATAGGGCAACATAGATGATTATATACTTTGTCATCCATGCCTCAACCTGTGACCATAGATATAGTTCATATCATCATACAAAGCATCTTATGTGCTTGCCATTATCTCAGCATTATTCATATCATCAAGATGATCACACACACAGGTACTATCATGGCAAGATACATAAATGTAATCTACCATCACTTACCATCAAGCATGTCAAGGGTTACTATCAAAAACCAACGTGATTCACGCCCAAGAGCTAGCGTATAGATCTCCATAAGAGACAAGACCCTCACTAGAAGTGCCCACTACCCTCATAAGAAATGTGATGGGTAGGGCACTCTCACTAGAGGTAGTATCGGGCAGGGTTTTCCTCATATCATCCAACCACTTCAGCCTCATCTCGGTCAAACAACCAGCAAGGGTGTCAGGCCTACCTTCCCAAGGTGTATCGTGCAACGTTGCGTCGTGCACCTCGGTGTTGGGCAACGCAACGTCGTGCAACACAGGGCATCGGGCATAAGGTCTAGCGTGCAACTTACTCTACAAGACATGTCGTGTAACGGTGCATTGTGCACCTCTGTGTCGTGCAACAGCTACGGTTACTACCGGTTACTATATCGGGCATCATCACTATGTCGTGACGCCCAGCACCAAGCTAGCCGCATATCTCCATATCATCCAAGGTATGACGGCTACTAGGCTACCACCCCAGGTCAGGTGTATCGGGCAGCAAGGACCTGTTGTGTGATGCCCGACATGCAAAGGTCAACAACCAGGAGCATGACGGCCGACACAACACCACAACTAGCTATCAAGCTCCACACCTCAACGCACAACGACATCAAACCATCACATAGGCTAAGTGTATCGGGTAGGTTACTTATCAAGGTGTGATGCCCGACACACACAAAGCAGGGACCAAGTGCAATGTCCGACATAGACACAACATGTGTCGTCCAAGGCTCAAGATCGAGAGGGATATCGAGCAACACCTTCCCCAAGATCATAACGGTCAAGATGCAACTCCACAAGGTCGTCATCAACTTCAAGCACAAGGGTACCAAACCCTAATGGATCAAGATTATGGCTCACCTCTCAACAACTAAGAGAGATGGGTCTTGCACATCTCTTATCACCAATCGGGCAATACAAGGAACAACCCTAACAAGGTTCACAACCACCACAAAGCTCACCTTTCAAGTCCATGGTGAGAGGAGGGTGTTGCTCAAGCAACTAGAACACAACCTCACCTCTCAACTTAAACAAGAGAGGGGTATTGCCCATATTACTAGAACTCAAGCTCACTCCTCTAGACCAAGGAGAGAAAGGAGTGTTGCTCACCAAGAAACCCTAGAACATAGGTTCGGCCAACAAGAAACAACTAAGCAAGAAACCAAACTAGCAACACACATAACCGATATGATCATAAGAAACATATAAGAAAATAAAAGAAGGTAGTATAGTTAGGGTTAGGAGTTATGTAACCCACCTTAAGCAAGCTCCAAGCTCCTAGCACCAAGCTCCAAGCACCACCAAGGAAGGAGAGCAAGACACTCTAGGGTTCGGCCACCACTAGAGGAAGAAGAGGACTCCAAGAAGGATCTACCACCAAGCTTGGCAAAGAAGAGGGTGTCGTGCACCAAGGGAGAAGGAAACTAAGGAACTAAAAGGATCCTTAGCAAGGGAAAGGAAACACATATATAGAAGAGGATGGAGGAAAAACCAAGGTAGAATAAAGCAAGGTGTCGCCCACCTAGGGACACTTGTCCATGAGAAAAGCCACCACTCTAACATGCCCTAAACACATGTCCAAGGCCATTGCCACATGCAAGCATCAAGAACCAAGTGTCCACTAGTGGTGACACAAACGAGGTCAAAGAGAGTCAAAGGGCCCATGGGCGACACACCTCCACACCATGGCCGAGACACACCCTGGGCGGTACACCACTGGCCGATACAGGCATAGGCCGACACACCTAGGCCAACACAGGGCACTCTTGCCCGACACAAGGCCCAAAGAAGCAAGGACAAGGCACCAAAAAGCCCAACAAGCTCAACCAAGCCCAAAGGAACTCAAGCAACAAGCCCAACCCTTCCTCTCAACACTAGAGGAAGCAAGGAGAGGGAGGAACACCTCACAAGGTGACGAACTTTCCCACAAACCCTAGACTTGGGTTAAGTGCAAGTAGCACCTCCAGCTCTCAACAAAGCACCAACAAACCCTAATCACCACTAAAGGTGATTAGCAAGCAACTAAGCAACAGGGTTAAGCAAAGAAAACAGGATAAGCCCTAAACAGAGGTCGGGGTCCTTACAAGATAACCCCCTACAAAGGGATTTTGTCCCCAAAATCTGAAGAGAAAAGTGAGGGATACTTCCTCCTCATCTCTTCCTCAATCTCCCACGTGGCTTCCTCAATGCCACGATGATGCCAAAGAACCTTTACAAGAACCAGGTCCTTCCTCTTCAGCTTCTTAACTCTTTTATCAAGGATCACCACAGGACCTTCCTCGTAGGTCACATCTTTATCAAGCTCAACTTCATCTGGCTGTATCATTGTCCCTGTATCCGAATGACTTTTCTTCAGCATACTGACATGGAACACTGGATGTAACCTGTGCAACTCTGGCGGCAACTCTAGCTTGTAAGCTACCTTTCCAAGATGTGCTATGACCGGATATGGTCCCATATACCTGGGTGCTAACTTACCCTTCCGGCAAAACCTTAGAACACCTTTCCACGGCGAGACTTTAAGATACACTTTGTCTCCTACCTGGAACTCCAAGGGTCGTCGGCGATTGTTTGCATAAGACTTCTGCCTGTCCTATGCCGCTTTCAACTGTTGTTGTATCACCTTGATCTTTTCTGTCGTCTGTTGTACTAGCTCGAGACCCAAAAGCTGATATTCACCAGACTCATACCAACACAAAGGAGATCTGCACTTCCTGCCATATAAGGCCTCATAAGGAGCCATGTCAATGCTCCGCTGATAACTATTGTTGTAAGCAAACTCTATCAAACTGAGGTGTATGTCCCAACTACCTAGGAACTGCAAAACACTTTCTCAAAGAAGATCCTCCAAAGTCTGGATAGTCCTCTCAGACTGCCCATCTATATGTGGATGGAAAGCGGTACTGAACCTCAACTGCGTTCCCAACGCCTTATGCAACTGTTCCCAGAAATGACTCGTGAACTGAGAACCTCTGTCAGAAACTATCGTCACTGGCACACCGTGCAAACGTACTATCTCATCCACATATACCCGAGTGAGCTTCTCGGCTGTATATGTTGTCTTTACTGGTATGAAATGGGCAGACTTTATCAATCTGTCCACTATTACCCAAATGGAATCATGATTCCTAGTTATCTTGGGTAGACCAACTACGAAATCCATGGTTATATGATCCCATTTCCACTGTGGTATCGACAGGGGTTGCAATGTACCTGCAGGCTTCTGATGCTCAACCTTGACTTGCTGACAAACTACACACATAGCCATGAACTCAGCTACATCTTTCTTCAAGCCGGGCCACAAATACAAGTCCTTCAGATTATGATACATCTTGGTGAAACCTGGATGCATGGCATACATCGACGTGTGTGCTTCCTCGTGCACTAACTTCCTCAGATCATCAACATCGGGGACCACCATCCTATCACTATAGCAAACTAGCCCATCCTCGGACTCATGGAACCCATCATGCTTTTCGCTACCGAACTCTGATCTGATCAACTGAACTATATCATCTGTTTGCTATGCATCTTTGATCTATAGTCTCAGTGTAGGCTTGACTTGAACATGTGCTAAAAGTCCAGCTAGCAAGGAAACTTCCATCTGCACATTCATCTGCCGCAAGGAAACAAGCATATCTCGTGTATGGCATACCAGGGAACTCAACTGCGCCTTCTTTGAAGAAAGAGAAGAAAACTTTTGGCTAAGCGCATCAGCTACCACATTCGCCTTACCATGATGATACTCGATGGTGCAGTCGTAATCATTGATTAACTCCATCCATCGATGTTGTCGCATGTTTATCTCATGCTGCAAAAAGATGTACTTCAGATTCTTATGATCCGTAAAGATCTGACATACTTCCCCGTAAAGATAGTGTCTCCAAATCTTTAACGCATGAACCATTGCCAACTCCAAATCATGAGTCGGATAGTTCTCCTTGTGTTTATTAAGTTGTCACGAAGCAAAAGAAACGACATGATCTTCCTGCATCAGCACACAACCTAAGCCTTTCTTGGAAGCATCACAGAAAACAACATAGCCCTTTCCAGGCTCTGGCAGCACCAACACTGGAGCACTAGTCAGCTTCTCCTTCAAACTTTGGAAAGCTTTCTGACAACAATCATCCCAAACAAAAGGTACATCCTTTCTAGTCAACTTCGTCATCGACAACGCAATTGTACTGAAGTCCTTGATAAACCTCCGATAGTATCCTGCCAAATCCAAGAAACTACGAACTTCTTTCGGCGTCTTCGGCTGTTCCCACTCTACAATGGACTCCACCTTCTTCGGGTCCACTTTTACTCCTTCTGTAGATATCACATGACCCAAGAAAGTCACTTCTTCCAACCGGAACTCACACTTACTGAACTTGGCATACAACTGATGTTGGCGAAGAAGATTCAACGCTAGTAGAAGATGTCGCTCATGCTCTTGCATGTCCCGACTATAGATTAAGATGTCATCTATAAAGACTACAACAAACTGATCTAGGAATGGACTAAACACTCAGTTCATCAGATCCATGAAAGCAGCAGGTGCATTGGTTAGCCCAAACGGCATAACCAAAAACTCAAAGTGACCATACCTCGTCCTAAAAGCTGACTTTGGTATGTCATCCACCTTAATCCTCAACTGATGATATCTGGACTGTAGATCAATCTTTGAAAACACTATAGCACCATGCAACTGATCGAACAGATCATCTATCCTTGGTAATGGGTACTTGTTCTTGATTGTGACCTTGTTCAACTGTCGTTAATCTATACATAGCCGCATCAACCCATCCTTCTTCTTAACAAACAACACTGGAGCACCCCAAGGCGACGTACTCGGTCGGATGAAACCTTTCTCCAACAACTCTTGTAACTACTTCTTAAGCTCTGCCATCTCTACTGGAGCCATCCTATACGGTGTCTGTGTAACTGGTTGTGTTCCTGGAACTAGATTGATCTCAAAATCAATCTCTCAGGGTGGAGGAACACCAGGGAACTCATCAGGAAACACATCCGCAAACTCTCAGACTACTGACACCTCCTCAAGGCTAGGACCTTTCTCCTTGGTATCCACAATGGTATCCACAACGTGAGCTAAGAACACCTCACATCCTTGTCGTAGCAACTTCTCCGCCACCATAGCTGATACTAGATACGTTGGAAGAATCTTCCTATCTCCTTGGAAGATCCACTTCCTACCGCCATCATCAAATACAACTTGCTTGGAACCACAGTCCAAAACAACCTTATACTTCTCTAAGGTATCCATCCCAAGGATAGCGTCAAAACCATGCATATCAAGTGGTATGAGATCCACTTGTATACCGTGTCCCGAAAAAGATAAGACACAAGATGGACACTCTTCTCGGAGCATCGAGGAACCATCAAGAGGGGTTTCTAACAACAAGCTATCTTTCTTACGGCTAACAGGTAAACAACAGTTCTCAAGCATACTATAGGCGATAAAAGAGTGTGTAGCACCCGGGTCAACCAGAACAGATATAAAGCAAGAAGAAGACATATCAGAATGAAATAACTCCATCTGACCTGTCACCACTCACGGGTTGACTATCGCCTTCGGCTGACTCATAGCATAGAATCGAGCCGTTGCTTGCTGTCCACGTCCTCTGCTTCCTTGAGCAGACAATCCCGCTTGTGACGCTTGACCGCGTCCTCGCCCTCTGCTACTACTGGGTTGCTTTCTATCTGACCCTTGTTGATTCTACCTCAGCTGTTGCGTCACTTCAACATCTCTATTTGGGCAATTTGAACTCCAATGCGCGATCTGACCACACAGATGGCATAACTGGTCTTGCTGTTGTGGCCTAGATGGCCCTGTCACTGTCACGGAAGCTGTACTATGTGCCTTTGACGGTGAAGAAACATGTCCTCTTCCCTTACTTGGAGACCACTGTGATGGTACACTGGAACCTCTCATCACAGAAGGTGCTGAAAACCTTGGCTTCTTGAAGCCACCAAACCTCCGTCCCTGGAACTGAGCAGGCCTCTTCTTAGACATGGATTCTCTTTTCTCCCTTACCGATCGTTTGATCCTCCGGATAGATTCCACAAACGTAGCAAACCGCTCTCTGTTCTCCAACGTAGAAGCAGGTATTGTTAGCTCAGCACTCAGACCTTTCTCAAAACGTCTGATCCGCTCTTCATCTGTTGCTGCCATGTGAGGACAAAACCTCAATAGGTCCATGAACTTAGCTTTGTACTCGGTGATGTTCATCGTTCCTTAGTGCAAGCGCTCAAACTGACTGATCTTCTCATCCAGATACGTCTTTGGAAAGTATCTGCTGACGAACTCATGCCAGAAAACCTCGCAACCGATCACCTCACCAGGTCGTTTCTCTTCCTCAATGGTTCACCAGTGACCAGCACTACCCTTCAAAAGGTAGACGGCGTGCTTTACTTTGTCTTCTTTGGGGATGTCGAGGATCCGGAAGGCCTTCTCAAGACTTGTCAGCCATAGATCTGCATTCGCTGGATCAGCCGTCCCAGCATAGTCTGAAGCTCTGACTCAGCGAAGCTGCTCAAAGGTCTTCCCAATACCTGATGTTTCACCATGGGGAGCCTCTGCTCTCAGTGGAGGCACTGGAAATCTTTCTACCATGAGATTCATCATAGCCATCATCTTCCCCATAAGCTGTTGGTAGGTAGGGTGTTCAAGAATGGGTGGGACAGGTTGGGGGACCTCAGGCACCAAATCTTCATGTGCCTGCCCTATAGCTCCATCAACGGATGCAGCATTGCTGTTCTCAGCAGCATGTTCTTCATGGTTTCCAGACATCTTGGCTTTTCTGCCGCTGAGGGCAGAAGATGATTGTAAGAAAATCTGGAAAACTCACAAGAATAGACACAACCTAGTCCTAAATCCCTATAGACTCAGCGAACCTAGAGCTCTGATACCAAACTTGTGGCAACACATCCCGCTATCACATAGACAGCGAGGTGTTACGCAAAAATGTGCGGAAATCACCATAAACCACTAGTTACCAAAAACACGGGTTAATTAACACTGATTGCGGAAAGCAAAATAACTGAGAAACTATGACATTTAGGTCCTCATCCTGCAAGGAAACAGGTTATATGAATATTTACAAGGCCTAATACATGTCCACATCTTAGGAGATCAGTTGTCCAGTCATCACATGAGTTCATCACCTGTTTATACATACATAACAGCCCACATCCGGCCAGCAGAAGGATATACAAAACATCAACGACTATACATCGTGAAACAACGTCAAAACGCCTCCAAGGACCTAAGAGTACAGGGATGACTCTAGAACTCTACTATAAAACAACCAAAACAGCAGCATGTACATTGCTTGCCTTCTACTGCTCGTCTTACTGCTCGGCTGCAACTCCGCGACCACCACCACATCTAGCTCGAACACCTAAAAAGGGTGTAAACCAGCGGGGTGAGACACACAGTCCCAGCGAGAAACATAACTCCCCGCCGAAACTACAAAACCTCATAAAGATAAGGCAACAACATCAGATAACTGATAAGAGGTATAACAAGAGCAATCTATAAAACTAAGCTATTCATACCATTAAGCTTACCAGGTGTACGGAAGGCATATCACCAAATATATCTTTTACGGAACATGATTAACAAGATAAGATTTATAAGATCTTACTACGTAACATGAGGAACATATATGTGACTGCAAGTTTAACAAGATTAACTACATAAGAAGGTCTCAACCAATGTTCCGTGTTTTGTTCTTAAGCAGAATACTATTCGGCTGGATTAAGTATTATTATGCCCTGAGGAAGTGAGCCGTATCGCTCAAATACAACCTTCAGTTGCGAAACCAAAGCCGGTTCCATACAAGGTCAATGGAAGAGTCGGACTCCATGACCTACCACCTCGTGGTCAGTGCACGAGTACCAAAGCAGGACCGCAATCTCATGCTTAAGTGGCCTCAGCCACAGGGTCAGGATACCCTCTGCCTAGCCTGCCTCGGTACAGGTATCGGCGCTAGTGAAACTGAACCACGGGCCTGTTCACCGTGCTCTGAGCCATGAACGCATTCATTCTCCCATATCACATATCCTGAGCCATTAGCCTGTTCACCATGCTCTTCACATACTTGGGCTACGGGCCTGAATCCGCACCCTGGAGTCTACAACCGAAGTTGCAGTCTTACCTCCTCATTTCCGGCTAGGAGAAACCACACATATTCAATAATATGCGCTTCCAGGTTAACCCGGAGGAGAACGTGTTTCACCATCACCATCTCCTGATGATGATAGATCGATGGCCAGGGCAACTACATGATATGTTCCATTGTGATTCGTTAGTATATTTTAAGTGAATTGCAAGATTCAGCCAAGTTGTATAACATGTAAACTATAATAAGACTAAACAACATGAAACTCAATATTATGCTTTTATTGTAATCAACATCATCCTGATCCATCACAAGGATACAACATTACATGTTATCACTTGGCCTCTAGCCAATCATCTAGATCCATCTCAAGGATCATCACATTGCCATGGGAACTCAATCCCTTATCACATAACGCCACTACCTCTTAAGGCATTCTCATCAACTTAGGCACTTTAGCCAAACTTAGGTCCTCAAACCAAAACACATAATGTATGTTATCTCGTTATCATGAGTAACCATCAAAGTAGTGTTACATAAACATATATATACCTCATAGCCCTTTACCTGGCTATGCATCGGTACCTGCATGGTTAGTATGCACAATCATCATGGGTTATCAGGAGAATCATATTATCAACATAGGACAACATTGATGATTATATACTTTGTCATCCATGCCTCAACCTGTGACCATAGATATAGTTCATATCATCATGCAAAGCTGAAAAACCACTAGGGGGGTGAATAGGGTTTTATGATATTTTAATAATAATTCAACCAAATTAAGCAACCACAAAAAGATTGCACAGGGGGACAAGGATTTAGAGTGGTTCCAACCTTAGCAAATACTAAGGAAGTCAATCCACTACCCGGTTGCTTACCCAACCGGGATTTTGAAAGAATCAAATTTTATTACCTTGCAAGGACTTTACATAAAATTACAATTCTTTCACCAAACCCTTCGAACATTCTTCACCTAGAAGTAGTTGCACCAACTTTGAATCATCCTTCTTGAAGTAACTTCAAGCTCCCCCTTGAAGTAGCCTTCCTCTTGAAGTAGCTTCCTGTTGCAACAGCCTTCTTGAAGTAGTCCGAAGTCCACCTTCTCCACCGAGAAGAACCTTCTCCAATCCGCAGCCTCCAACCCTAGGAGTAGCAAGGAGAATACAAAAGATACAAAGGAACAAGAAGGAAAAATAGAAATTACAATACCACTTTGCAGCTCAAGGCTTGATTTCCTATATCAAGCGTTTTGATCTCCTAACCAATGTATATAGAAGTGTAATTGCTGTGGATAGGAGATGCTAGCCTATAGGACACGAAATTGGAGCAAGGAGAAGAATAGCCAATGCAAGTGTTGCTCAATTTCTCAAAACAGATTGCCAATTGCAAGTGTAAGCTCAAGTATAGCACAAGTGTATATGAGTGAGTTTAGGTGTTCTAAGGCATGTCCTATTTATAGGAATGACCTAAAAGTGCTTAAGGACGTTCTAGACACTTTCTAGGGGGTTCTTAGTGCTCAACTAGCCGTTATGTGTCCACTAATTGCATTTGCAACGACTAGTTAATTGACCCTGAAAAGTGCAGACAGAACTCTTCTCGGTCGAAGATTTGTCGACCGAGAGTCCTTCTTGGTCAAATATTTGTCGACCGAGGGACTTCCTGGAGCAAGTATTTACAACGTTCATTTCCAACTCCCAACCACCTTGTCTGCTGGGTCTAACGGCTAGTAGGGTCTATTCTCGATCGAAGATTTTGTCGACCGAGAGTTTCTCGGTCGAAGTTTTTGTCGACCGATATTTTCTCGATCGACGATTTGTCGACCGAGAATATTACTGACTCAATGTATTCATTTACTAAGTGTGTGTATCAATGTGCAATTGTGATACTATCTTGGGGAAAGACCTATCTAAGTGTTGTGAGTGGATAGGGAAGATCTAAATGCTTGATTTACATGATATCTAATTACTTGTACATTATATACTTGTACAAGCTTTTACATTTGATTACAATCATGAAAATAAAGCGATTTTATCAAATTATTCTTCCAAGTCTTTGTTATCCACCACCTTATATACTTGTTCCTGAAATACTCAAATAGCACGTTAAAACCACAAGAATGAAATGTTTGTCATTATCAAAACAAAGGGATTAACATAATGTCCAATTTAGCCAACAATCTCCCCTTTTTTGAAGATGACAAACATTTCCTAAATATAAAATAAGGAAATATAAATCATATGAGTTTCATACCTGAAGTTTACCTTTTGTAGCCATTCTTGTGTTTTGCAAGTGGGTGTTGGCTGAGATATTATGAAACTCATTTTATTTTATGTTTTTTTTTTATTTTATATTATTTCTCTCCCTTTGTCATTTCAAAAAGATATCCAAGTTTACTTTGTATTTCTCCCCCTTAATTTTATGCTATGCTCCCCCTTAAAGAGATATTCAATTTAAAGTGAAGGGATTAATATAAATGTAAGCCATTTATTGTCGAATTTAGCCATAATGTATCTCTAACTAAATACACGGGATGTTAAGCCCAAATTTGTTTAGAGAATTCCATTAAGAACAAGATATATGTCATATTCATGAATTTTGTAGATTTCTTTGTTTTCATAACAAAAATTACTTTCAAGAATACTAAGGTCATAACAAGATTCAAAGTTTTGTAAACTTATTAATCTTATAATCAAATTTGTTTTTGTGAGCTCCCCTTAATCTTATAATTAAGACAATTTAAGGATTCTAAGGTCACAAATGATTTTTAAGATTTGATTTTGACCTTTTATTAAAGCTCCATGTTTTCAATATGATAAACTCATTTTGAGTCAAGATACTAAGATTAAATGCATTAAAATGATGTACAAATAAGCATTTTGTCAAGCTTATTTTAGGTCGACCTTGACTTCGACCATAACGCCCCTTGGTCAAATTTAATTTCAACCAAGAGGCAAATTCTGCAGATTTTCAATTTAAACATTCATATGCGAAGTATAATTTCTGCATATAGCTTTAAATAAATATCAATTTGAAGCATGTTAAGAGATACCTATTATAAAGACTTAATATGGGCATCATAGTGAAGTATTTGACCTTGATTTTTCTGAAATGTATGTTTTACATTCATTGTGAATGATGTTTCATAAGCTTTGCTATGGGTACATAAATATCAAATCCCATTTCTTCTTGTACCCTTATTTTCAGATTAATCATAAGATTCTTTGGAAATATATATCTTGAAGGCAAGATTAATATCTTAAAGTCAAGATTTTTGCTTTTGATTTCTTAGAACAAACAAATAGATAAAAACATTAATATTTTTGTTCTAAGAGACCGTTTGGCTGGTCATAGCATCATCATTTATTTATTTCAAGCCATTCTCACAACAATCATTATCTATTATGTCAAGATTTATTTATGCCATAGAGTTTTACTGTTATGCAAAAGGGCACTTTCAATGATAGCATCATCTATATTTGTAATGTGTTGAATCACAATGATCATCCATTTATGGTTTGTATATATAGATCAAGATTATTTTAGACAAACCAAGTAAAACTGAAACACAATGATCATGGTACAATGATTTTGATAGAACAGTAGAAGCATATAATTTTAATGATTATAATCATTTGTATCAAAACACATGATTCTTATATGGATAGACCAAGAATTACTTTAGGAAAACCATGTGGATAATGATAAAATAGTAATTTCGTTTAAACTAATCATGATTTTTAGTTTTAAACTATTTAGAGGATAAACCAAAATAATCGACATTTAGGTTCATAAGTTTTTAATTTTAAGATAAGCTATATAACTGATCATACCTAATAAACTTTTTCAATCAGTCTTCATATGTTACTTTTCAGTTTTCATATGTTACTTTTGCAATATGTTTAAGGATTTTCATATTCATAATATTTATCTTAAAAAATATTTTGTTTCAAGAATGGTCTTCAACATTTATTCTTGTTTTGCATGTAAAATCAGTCATTAATAATAAATTGATAGCAAATAGATTACTTGAAAACATATTCAGCAGATTTATTACAGACTTGACAACAGAAACCTGCTCGGTCGACGATTTCTCGACCGATAGTGTTCTCAGTCGAACAGTTTCTCGACCAAGAATGTTTCTGTACTATTTCAGAATTGTTTTAAGTAATTGTATACAAGTAAATCATAGATCGTTTTCAATTCAATTATGCAATTTGAAACTCAGTTTAGTTGAGATAGAACATATGAGTATCAAAGGAACATTTAGATCAAATCTCAACTAATTATATACAAATCTTTATGTTTTGAAGACCCTAATTAAAATAGATTTGTAAAGATGTGTCTTTGCAGATTTATTTAAAATGTGTAGTTTCAATTTTAGAAGTTTTAATTACTTGAATCAATTTGTTATCTCATTATGTTTAAGTTGAGATAGACATATAGATTTACAACAAGAGTCTTTGGTCATATCTCAACTTTATCTTATTCATTTAGTTTGGGGGTTTTGGAACCCATACTAACTCAACATCCTTTTTCTTGTAAGGACATGAAAAGGAATAATGTCCAAGACGCAAACAGTAATGACAACATATAGAATCAACCTCATGTCTCTTTCTATGATTTTGTTCTAGGTTGATCTTGGGTACATATGTATATTTGCCTTTAGGTATATACATAGATTGATTTTCATGTGCTTGTGTCTTTCTCCAACTAGGTTTTTGATAAGCTTTTCCTTTAGGATTATAACCTAGTCCTCTCCATCCAATCTGATGATAAGAATTATTTAAAATTTTATCAAGAGTATCATTGTTATTCAAACTACTAATCTTTTGTTGCAGCTTGACAATCTCATCCATTCTCTTATTGATGTCTAGCTTTTCTTGATCTAGATTAGATAATAAGGAATCTCTTTCTTTCACAATAGTATCATAATCTAGATGTGTACACAAAACGGGTTGTTTTTGAAGATCATTTACTTGGGTTTGCAAATTTATCTTTTCGAGGGATAGAAGATTGCAATCTGCTTCTACTGATTTTAGCTTAATATTATGATCTTCAATAACCTTTTTGAGATCTTCATTTTCAGATGTGAGAGCAAGAATTTTAGCATGTAGCTCATCATTTGCTTTATTTGATTTCTTTAATTTCTTCTTACACTCAATATATTTTTCATGTGTTTCTCGAAGACTAGCAATTAAATCTTCTTTAGGTAAATCAAAAAGGCTTACCTCTTCTTCTTCTTCACTTATTGTAGCAATAAAGCATCCTTTATGCACATCTTCCTTCTTTTTCCTCCAAGGACAACTAAGTGTTGTGTGGCTTGTTCCTAAGCACCATGTGCAGCTTGTTGAAAATTTGTCCATTCTTTTCCTTTGCTTGCAGTTGTAGACACCACCGCTCTTCATTCTTCAAGACTCGATTAGAGCTCCTTGAAGCCTGATCTGATACCAATTGAAAAACCACTATAGGGGGTGAATAGGGTTTTATGATATTTTAATAATAATTCAACCAAATTAAACAACCACAAAAAGATTGGACAAGGGGACAAGGATTTAGAGTGGTTCCAACCTTAGCAAATACTAAGGCAGTCAATCCACTACCCGGTTGCTTACCCAACCGGGATTTTGAAAGAATCAAATTTTATTACCTCGCAAGGACTTTACATAAAATTACAATTCTTTCACCAAACCCTTCGAACAGCCTTCACCTAGAAGTAGTTGCACCACCTTTGAAGCAGCCTTCTTGAAGTAACTTCAAGCTCCCCCTTGAAGTAGCCTTCCTCTTGAAGTAGCTTCCCGTTGCAACAGCCTTCTTGAAGTAGTCTGAAGTCCACCTTCTCCACCGAGAAGAACCTTCTCCAATCCGCAGCCTCCAACCCTAGGAGTAGCAAGGAGAATACAAAAGATACAAAGGAACAAGAAGGAAAAATAGAAATTACAATACCACTTTGCAGCTCAAGGCTTGATTTTCTATATCAAGCGTTTTGATCTCCTAACCAATGTATATAGAAGTGTAATTGTTGTGGATAGGAGATGCTAGCCTATAGGACACGAAATTGGAGCAAGGAGAAGAATAGACAATGCAAGTGTTGCTCAATTTCTCAAAACAGATTGCCAATTGCAAGTGTAAGCTCAAGTATAGCACAAGTGTATATGAGTGAGTTTAGGTGTCCTAAGGCATGTCCTATTTATAGGAATGACCTACAAGTGCTTAAGGACGTTCTAGACACTTTCTAGGGGGTTCTTAGTGCTCAACTAGTCGTTATGTGTCCACTAATTGCATTTGCAACGGCTAGTTAATTGACCCTGAAAAGTGCAGACAGAACTCTTCTCGGTCGAAGATTTGTCGACCGAGAGTCCTTATCGGTCGAAGATTTGTCGACCGAGGGACTTCCTGGAGCAAGTGTTTATAACGTTCATTTCCAACTCCCAACCACCTTGTCTGCTGGGTCTAACAGCTAGTAGGGTCTATTCTCGATCGAAGATTTTGTCGACCGAGAGTTTCTCGGTCGAAGTTTTTGTCGACCGATATTTTCTCGATCGATGATTTGTCGACCGAGAATATTACTGACTCAATGTATTCATTTACTAAGTGTGTGTGTCAATGTGCAATTGTGATACTATCTTGGGGAAAGACCTATCTAAGTGTTGTGAGTGGATAGGGAAGATCTAAACGCTTGATTTACATGATATCTAATTACTTGTACATTATATACTTGTACAAGCTTTTACATTTGATTACAATCATGAAAATAAAGCGATTTTATCAAATTATTCTTCCAAGTCTTTGTTATCCACCACCTTATATACTTGTTCCTGAAATACTCAAATAGCACGTTAAAACCACAAGAATGAAATGTTTGTCATTATCAAAACAAAGGGATTAACATAATGTCCAATTTAGCCAACAAAAGCATCTTATGTGCTTACCATTATCTCAGCATTATTCATATCATCAAGATGATCACACACACATGTACTATCATGGCAAGATACATAAATGTAATCTACCATCACGATTACCATCAAATATGTCAAGGGTTACTATAAAAAACCAACATGATTCGTGCACAAGAGCTGGCGTATAGATCTCCATAAGAGACAAGACCCTCACTAGAAATGCCCACTACCCTCACAAGAAATGTGACGGGTAGGGAACTCTCACTAGAGGTAGTATCGGGCAGGGTATTCCTCATATCGTCCAACCACTTCAGCCTCATCTCGGTCAAACAACCAGCAAGGGTGTCGGGCTACCTTCCCAAGCTGTATCGTGCAACGTTGCGTCGTGCACCTCAGTGTTGGGCAACACAGCATCGTGCAACATAGGGCATCGGGCATAAGGTCTAGCGTGCAACTTACTCTACAAGACATGTCGTGTAACAGTGCGTTGTCCACCCATGTGTCATGCAACAGCTAGGGTTACTACGAGTTACTATATCGGGCATCATCACTATGTTGTGACGCCCAACACCAAGCTAGCCACATATCTCCATATCGTCCAAGGTATGACGGCTACTAGGCTACCACCCCAGGTCAGGTGTTTCTGGCAGCAAGGACCTGTTGTGTGACGCCCGACACGCAAAGGTCAACAACCAGGAGCATGACGTCCGACACAACACCACAACTAGCTAACAAGCTCCACACCTCAACGTACAACGACATCAAACCATCACATAGGCTAAGTGTATTGGGCAGGTTACTTATTAAGGTGTGATGCACGACACACACAAAGTAGGGACCAAGTGCAACGCCCGACACAGCCACAACATGTGTCGTCCAAGGCTCAAGATCGAGAGGGATATCGGGCAGCACCTTCCCCAAGATCATAACGGTCAAGATGCAACTCCACAAGGTCATCATCAACTTCAAGCACAAGGGTACCAAACCCTAATGGATCAAGAATATGGCTCACCTCTCAACAACTAAGAGAGATGGGTCTTGCACATCTCTTATCACCAATCGGGCAATACAAGGAACAACCCTAACAAGGTTTACAACCACCACAAAGCTCACCTTTCAAGTCCATGGTGAGAGGAGGGTGTTGCTCAAGCAACTAGAACACAAGCTCACCTCTCAACTTAAACGAGAGAGGGGTATTGCCCATATTACTAGAACTCAAGCTCACTCCTCTAGACCAAGGAGAGAAAGGAGTGTTTCTCACCAAGAAACCCTAGAACATAGGTTCGGCCAACAATAAACAACTAAGCAAGAAACCAAACTAGCAACACACATAACCGATATGATCATAAGAAACACATAAGAACATAAAAGAAGGTAGTGTAGTTAGGGTTAGGAGTTATGTAACCCGCCTTAAGCAAGCTCCAAGCTCCTAGCACCAAGCTCCAAGCACCACCAAGGAAGGAGAGCAAGGCACTCGAGGGTTCGGCCACCACTAGAGGAAGAAGGGGACTCCAAGAAGGATCTGCCACCAAGCTTGGCAAAGAAGAGGGTGTCGTGCACCAAGGGAGAAGGAAACTAAGGAACTAAAAGGATCCTTAGCAAGGGAAAGGAAACACATATATAGAAGAGGATGGAGGAAAAACCAAGGTAGAACAAAGCAAGATGTCGCCCACCTAGGGACACTTGTCCATGAGAAAAGCCACCACTCTAACATGCCCTAAACACATGTCCAAGGCCATTGCCACATGCAAGCATCAAGCACCAAGTGTCCACTAGTGGTGACACAAACGAGGTCAAAGAGAGTCAAAGGGCCCATGGGCGACACACCTCCACACCATGGCCAACACACCCACACCATGGCTGACACACACCCTAGGTGACACACCACTGGCCGATACAGGCGCAGGCCGACACAGGGCACTCTTTCCCGACACAAGGCCCAAATAAGCAAGGATAAGGCACCACAAAGCCCAACAAGCTCAACCAAGCCCAAAGGAACTCAAGCAACGAGCCCAACCCTTCCTCTCAACACTAGAGGAAGCAAGGAGAGGGAGAACTTGGCCACAAACCCTAGACTTGGGTTAATTGCAAGTAGCACCTCCAGCTCTCAACAAAGCACCAACAAACCCTAATCACCACTAAAGGTGATTAGCAAGCAACTAAGAAAAAGGGTTAAGCAAAGCAAACAGGATAAGCCCTAAACGGAGGTCAGGGTCCTTACAGGAAACACCATTCGATAGCTAGTCAAAAGCGTGAATCAGAAAGAGGAGACTAGAACTTAGATTCTATAAAGAAATCATCCAACGAAATGAAGCCATAGACCAAACAATATGAGATAAACTTCACAGGTTCCAATACTCATAAAGGAACATAAAGGTTTAGTTACAATGCTATAATTAAATTAAAGTAAATGTTGTAAAAGGGAAGATAGATGTCAGTATCCTTGATTTAGGAGATCAAAGTACACAACAACGGACACCTAAGGATAATGTTAACCCAGTACTGGGTAGCGTCCCTATCGGGATATGACCGCGCCGGGTCCTTGACCGATGTCGGGTCATGGACTGTGACGGGTAAGGGTCATATCGTGATAGGACCTCCGCCCAATATGGTCATGTTAGGCTGCGGTCGGGATGGGTACTGACCATATCAGGTTGTGTATTGTGTTGGGTTACGATACATGTCGGGTAAATATTATTGTAAGGTTCTCGGGTTCCTCGTGTCGGGTATAGGTGGGCGAGCCATCTCAGGTTGAAGCCCAGATAGTAACCCGACGTTGTGGAAGTAGCCTTGAGGGTCATATCTCGCTGCTTACGGCTACCAGAATGGTTTCTAAGTGAACTCTTCCCATCACTCTCAGGTTGGAGGTGTGCCCACCTAGTATCGCCTGACAGACTCTGGAACATGACGCACTAGCTCCTGTGCTCTAAGGGTTATCTCTCCTAGGGTCTGGTCTGTCCCATCGTAGGCTTGTAGCTGCTATTTATAGGAAGTGAGTTGATGGGAGTTGTGGCTTTTATTGGACCACATGTCCTTTGTTTGTGGCTCTTTCCTCGTGGCTTCGGGAGGGACCGATACGTTTGTTACCTGGCAGGCTTGTCGGGCAATAAACGTACCGGGTAGCGAGTGCATCGTGTTACATCTGTGGTGGGTTGCAAGGTTGGCAGGTTACTGCACCGAGGGGTCGCCATATCATGTAATTGACCTCATCGTGTGGCGAACCGTGACGAGTGGGGCACCATATCAGGTATAGAGCTGCAGCGGCCAGGACTCCTATGTGACACACCAATGCTGGGTTGTTGTCGTATCAGGCAGCGATCATGACTAGTAAGAGGGTGTGTCGCCTCACGTGCTACTAGGCTAGGATAGGGACTTAATTGCTGATGGGCCTATCAGTGCTCTTTTTGTGGAAGAAATAAGAACAACCCTACAAAAGATGGGAAATATTGTCAGGGGCATAGTGGGCATAATTTCTTCACAATAAATAAGATAAAATGAAGAGGAAGTTAGGTTTGGAGGCTATTTTGATAATAAAATGTAAGCTCTAGTAGCCATAAAATGGGTGTTATCAGTGATCGATGGACATCTGTGAAGGTAACTAGAGCATTTTTTGTTGGAAAAAGGGGTTGAGGGTCCCTCTGCAACTCGATGCATTCCCTCAAGGAGGAGGCACCTTTGGGTGTTTTTGGTATATAAGGAGGTCGGATTCAATCTTAGGCTTGATGGACTTGGAAAGAACTCCTGGAACTGATTGTAGTGAAAGAATAGGAAATTGTGGAGAGTTGAGAGAGGTAGATGGACAACGAGGTTAGGGGGAGACGTTGGATTAGTGTTACCATATCAACACACTTCTTGCGCAAGGAAGGAGACAAGGTATCCTACCCTTATATTCAAATCTGAAAATTTGCACAGATAAAACTAGCGTATGACGAGCTTCTGTGACCAAATTTTAGTTGAAATCGATATAATCGGTAGTATGATTATATATTTAGGTCAATACATACAATTTTATGCTTTCTTTATAATATTATTTGGTATACCTATGATTACCCAAACATGATAAAATTAGGTATGATAGCTATTTAGACCATGATGAATCTGAATATTGACTCAATCCTTACATTTGAGATAGAGAATCATGTGTTTCACAACAGTGGGTACTTTGTGTACCTAATGCATTAATAATTATTAGAGAGGGTTTACGTCACCAAATTTAAAGGAATATGTAGCATACCATTCATGAATCATGTACCAAGAGAGAAAGAATATTATGAACAGATGTAGGGTAAACTTTGATTTAGCCCTGATGATTAATTCTTGCATATTAGGGCTAGCTAACATACATTATGAAAGCGATATGTGGTGTAGCATTAGATCATCATGTGCATGAGTTATTATAGAGTCTTACATTATTATAAGAAATTATATGATGATTTAACATTATTATTCATCTACATTCCACACTTAAATTTTAAGGATGTTACCCTTTCTTTCATCATACTAATAACACAAGGAAGCTAAGTGTGATTAATCGTCATCACTTACTTATATTGGGTTTAGGTTCAACAAGATAGGTTGAATTAAAGTTACAAAATAGATTTCAAAGATAAACCCTAGTTCTTAGCATTTCCATCGGATCATGAATGCATAGGTCAGACATAACCATTGGATTCAATACAGCCCAAAACTCTTAACTCTTACTTAGAGGAAAAAAAATAACCATTGAGCATAGATCTAGGAAAAACATAGCAATAATAGAGTCAGAGATATTTGTGACCATAAGACTAGGAATCTCACCTACCATAGGGTTAGAAATCTTGACGACCACTAGGATTAGAAATCTTGGCAACCACCTGGGTTATAAATGTTGGCGACCACTAGGGTAAGAAATGTTGGTGACCACTAGGGTTAGAAATCTTGGTGACCAATAGGGTTAGAAATCTTGGTGATCACTAGGATTGCAAAACCTTGGCGACCACTAGGGTTAGAAATCTTGGCAACCATCAAGAGTCTAAAATCGTGACGACCATAGAGTCTAAATCCTGGAGACCATAAAGAGTCCAAAATCTTGGTGACTACATAGAGTCACACGCATATGAAAGGTCTAGGGTTTCTATCTTCAAGGTAGAAATGTACACTAGGTTAGTGGTGCATCAAAAGGGATTATGTACTCAAGATTTGCCATCTAAGATCAACCCTAAGCAAGAAAATATATTTCTACTTGGAAAATTGTTTTAGGGCAAGATCGTGTGCATGCAAGATAAGAGTAAGCCATAAACATGGAGCAAGTAATATAACTCACCTTATACATGATGAAGAAGATATAAATAGAAAGTTAGCTTGAGGAACAAGACAAGAACCCCTAGATTGAGCACTCGACTTGACCAAGCTAGCTCCTTTTCCAAAGGCAAGCGAACCCTAGGACAAGGAAGCAAAATAGGAGACATCTTCAACCACTAGCTCAAGCTCCTCCATGAAACACCAAGGATATCACCAAGAAGAAAGAGAGAGAAGGTTGGAAAGTAAGGAAAATGAAGGAAGGGAGGGATATGTCACTCACCTAGACCATGAAGAAAGGTAAGGAAGCTCCAAACAACCTCAACAAGGGTAGATCCAAACCCTAGGTGCACATGCAAGTAAGATTCTCCAGTATTCTCCTACCTTGGCTCCTTATTATCAACCACACAAGGGGGAAGATATCCAAGCAGCAAGGAATTAGAGAGAGTGATATAGGTGTGTAAAGAATTCATTTTCAAACAAGGAAGGAGGTATATAAGGCTTAGGGTTAGAGAGAGAAAGGAAGGGAGAGGTGTCAAGCCATGCATGTCATGTGTCTAACGTTAAAGATCTCATCTATGAAACTAAGTTGAATATGTTGTTCAGACATCCAAACATTCACAAGTAAACTCAACAATCAAGATGTTGATACTCATCGTTTTGCAATATCAATCACTAAGATCTTTAATCCTAGAGTTTAAACCTTTTTTACTTCCGGTTTTAAGGGTAGTATAGAAGGGTCAATCCCACAGGACATCTATTTAGAGATTGTTCTTAGAACCCAAAGATTGAAGAACTTTATTATTTTTTTTAATATTTTTCTTTTTATTAAAGCAGAAAGTAAAGTTTAGTTGGGGTTTGAATGATTACACTAATGCAAGAAGAAAAGCACTTAACAAGAATAAACATGCACCAAGGAATAATAAAAAGATTGTTAACACAAGCAAAACTATATGAATGGAAGACTAAGAATTAAAGCAATCAAAGGATGCGGTGATTAAATCAATAGAAGGAAATCAAGGCTCGTAGGGGTATTCACCACCTTAGCCTAGGTGATAGAAACTAAATATTAAATGACGATTCTATGAAGGTTTGCGAATTTAAAAACTCACAAGAGAGAAACTCCACACGAGCCCATTGGTCTTGGTGCTCATGCTTCCTAGTTTATCATCCTAAAAGAAGAAAATCCACGGTCATATCAAAACGTCTATGTAATTGATTTTATTGTTCTAAATCCGGATTTCCATGGTCATATCCATCCGGATTAACATGCGATCCGAAGATCAATCATTCAATTAAAATAGATTACCATCTAATCGTTTCAGAAGAAGTTGTTAAAACCATGGCTAACGGGTTATTCCCCTTGCCCTGATAAAAGACTACTCACACATGGAGAAAGGGGAGATAGAGGAAGAAAGAAATGAAGCCATAGTCTAGCCCAGAAATCAGGAGATTAATCCTTATGCTAGAGACGATGAAATGGCTTAGTTCTTTGTTCCTTGCTCCAGAATTGAAGAACGGAAAGAAGAAGATTAAAACTAAGGCGGAGAGGAAAGACAAGAACAAGAATGAAAGAGCTATACTTGAACTAAGATCTACTTTATTGCATAAAATGAGAATGATTACAAGACAATTTGCTTCAGAATCCCAAATACAAGAAATCCCAGATGCCTCAAGAGGAGGAAGTGCCCCTCCTTTTATAGGAGAAGGAGGGGGGAAGAATACATTAGGTTTAGGGTTCTTTGGCGCTGACGGCTGGGAATTTTTGCTGTCTGCACGCCGCCAACCGACCAGTTCGGGAACCAGCCGATCGGTTGGAAGGCTCTGGAATGCGCAACCAATCGATTGGTTGCCAACCCTAATTAGGGTGGCGGCGTAGTTGAAAAACGCTCTGTGTTGCTCGGCAATGGGCATCATCCGAGCGTCTGGTAGTTGGAGTCGGGCGATCCCAGCCATCGTTTGATGAGATCAACGATCGATGCTTTGAAGGCGAACCGAGCATTTCATGAGGTCAGACGATCGGTTTGATTCTATGAAATGATCGGTTGAGTGTACCAATTGATCGGCTCAAGTCCTAAAACTGCAATAAAATGCACATGATTGTCAAATTTGTGATAGAACGAGAAAATATCAATTTGTGCAATTTTCAAGAGATAAATGGAGAATTTCTATGTGACAAGATTAATAATTCGTAGAAAAAGGTGTGCTGAATAGCACGCATCAAAATACCGCGGACTTAAAGTTTTGCTTGTCCTCAAGCAATTGAAAAATCAAAAAGATTCCAAGAATTTTGGAATAACAAGTTCATCCTCCCTAGATTAGCAATTTTTCTATCCTTTTCATGGCCAAGTGACCCATCTCCTAGAGCCACAAGTTGCAAGCACCATGTTTCTCAAGGAAACATTTTTCATAACTTAATTTTTTTAAACTTATACTTTGTAAAGACAGTCTTGATCTAACTTGCCCTTCGACACTCATCATTTTTTTTCATTGGGTTGATTGTTGCACGGGAATAGAGAATTTGAGGTGTGACGGAAAAATCCCTCCTCTATTCGACTTGGGATATAATTTTTTCATGGACTTGTGATTACATTGACCACAATTTTTTTTGTGTGCTCTTTTTGGTATCTTTTGATGGTACGCCCCTTTGTGGGGTATGGAAGAAGGGCATGCCACCCCGGACTTAGGGTTTGGCATGCAATTTAGTTTTCTCATGCAACAAAAAACTTTTTTTTGGAGTTATCGTTGCATAAGATAGAAGAGACATGTAGCTACATTATATAAGAGAAAAAACAAACAAGTTAATCTAATGCTAAAATTAAGAAAATCTGCATTTGATTCTATTTGATACTCTAAGGCTTGCCACCGTTTCCAAAAATTGCTATCATGATCATAGGGAACTTGATATTGCAAAATTGTTTGAAATGAAAATGATAATGCAATTGATTATTGAAGATAAAGTACAACATTCGGCTGGCTAGATAAAGGCCTTATGTTTGAAAGTAAACAAAGCAAAACAAATAAAAATGTAGAGAAAAAATGTTGAAAAGGGAAGATAAAGGGTGGATCACGTACCACCCACCCCCACCCCAGACTTAGAAATTTGCTCGACCCGAGCAAACTCTAGGAGTGAGATGGAGGGAAAATTCACTGCGGTGGAGGGTGCTGCTGGTGGGAGGAGTAGTAGTTTGCCCAATAAGAAGAATCAGGGCCTGGATAACTCTGGTGTGCTCCATACTTGTCATAAGCAGGTCGACTATGGGCATAGTGACCGCAATCCACATGCCAAGACTCCTACGAACGCTGCATCAGGTACATGTGATTGAGTTGGTGGCCCTGTCTCTGCTGCTCCCACTGAATCTCATCCAGCTGATTCTGGATCTTGTAGAAGCCATAAGGACCGGAGTCGTCATCTGGTCGCCGCCTGGTGCGACGTCTGGAAGGTGGCAGTGGTGGTCCAGTGGCATCGTCGTGTGCCTCTAAAGAGAGGCTCCTCCTGTGAGGTTGTGGCTCGGGGAAGGTGTCTGGATCTGGATGCTCCAGGTAGAATCTCTGGATGTGGCTCGGTAAATCGGTCAAATCGTAGACATAGTTTGCTGCTGCAAACCGCGAATGTAACGGGAGCTGGAGGACTACCTGAGTGTCTTTGAACAAAAGCTAATAAATGACTTCGGTGACCAAACGGATAAACCTACTGTTCTTCAAATAGTGGGTGTTGATGAGGTGATTTTTGAGCTCAAGTGGAGGGAAGGCGATGTGGGTGTAACCCAAAACGATGGCGAGTTGGGTAACATAGTGGCCAATGCGGAAAGAAGAGGAAGTGGCTCGGCTAGCTTGGGTACCAAAATGCTCAATGATAGCATTGCCCCAAGTAAAAGGTTCTTCATGTAAAAGACACCAAAGAGCATAAAGTTCTACCTGAGTAATTGCACCCTGAGTACCTTCCCGACTGAAGATGGTGCAAGCCATAATACGGTGAAGGTAACGGAACACCGGGTTGTGAATGCAGGAGGCCTTGGGCCCACTAGGAAGACGGGGAAGAAGCCCGGTGATCTCTTCCCAGAACTTGTCTCTATCGTAATGGTCGGGGTAGGAGTCATGAGACCGCGCCATACATTGGTCTAGCCAATAGTCATCCCTGCCGTCGAGGATGAACGAAGTGATTTGCCTGGTGGATGATTCCAGATTTTCCCCAAAAGTCCGGTATTTACAACTCGAGTTTCTGAAAGAATCGTGTAACCTGTGGAAAGTGCTCAAAAACTCGAGGGTGAGATCACAGTAGACGGAAGTGACATGGTAGGGAAAGACAAGCATGTGGTTTTTGCGAAGGATATCGTCGACGGCGTCGCGGATGCCCAAAGCATCAAGGGTTGTGCCGCATGCCCATCGAGGCAAAGAAACACCAATTGCAAACATCTCCTCATAACGCTGGTGATGGTCAGCGCTAGTGAACTGGTCATAGCTACCTGGAATAGGTGCTATCCGGGCTGAACGGGGGGCGGTTGTGTCTGGATCATTGGCCACCTTCTGAGTTCCCTCCATCTCATGGAGAAGCTCCTCCGCATCGTCGATGTCCCGAAGCATCTCCTCGTCTAACTCAGGAGAAGACTCGCCCGTAGGAGAGGGTGTGGGGAATTGGATTCTAGGATGAGAACTGGAACGACTGAAGAGGATGCAGGGGCCTTGCCTTTGCCCTTGCGAAAACGGCTGAACATCACTGTTGCAGAGACAAAAATGATCGTCTGGGGAAGCCAACCGATCGTCTGGCAATGCCAACTGATCGGCTGGTGTCTGAAACGGGCGGCTGGTGTGACCAAACGGTCGGCTGAGGTGACATGAGCACTCAGCAAATCTGGCTTCGGCCGTCTGTTGAGGAGGTGGCGACGCGGACGCCGACGGTCGTCTGGAGGACACAAGCGATCGTCGCGCAGCTGAGTTGGGCATTTCGGCCCCTAAGACGGATGACTGGGATCGCGGCTTCCGTCGGTCGTCTAGAGAGGAAAACAGGCGGCGGTGCATTCAGACGGGTGGTGGACGAACCAAGCGGGTGGCTGGCTCAGGTGAGAGCGGGCGGTTCGAATGTCAGACGGCTGGCTCAGGTAATACGTCCGGTTGAGAACTAGAAATAGAGAGGTGGCGGCGATGGAGGCTCTGTCGGTCGTCTTCCAGTCGAGACGGGCGGCGTCCCCGTCGGCGCGGGCGGCTGAAGCTCCGTCTGCCGTTCGAGATGGGTGGCCTGCTCGTCAGGCAGAAAGGCCGACTGAGGGAGAAATGGTTGGCCGAATGGCGGACCTCGGTCGTCTGGGTGAAGAGAAAATCGGGCAGTTGAAGAACGGGCAGAGCTACGCAGGGGAGGCGGATAGGGTTTGCAAAGAGATGGAAGAAAGACCTCGCGTCTGAAGTGTTTATATAGGGCAATGGATCCGCGAGCCGATCGGTTGGATAGCCAAACGATCGTCTGGTCTGCCACGGGTGTCAACACAAAGCTGAAAGGACAGAGGCCGCATTGAAGGTTTGCGGAACGATCGGCGGACGAGTGGAGCGTCTGGATGCATGAAACAAGCGTCTGGACAAATGAACTGATCAGCTCGATAGAAGGAATAAGGAAAAACAGAATAGAAAAACAAAAACAATGAAACAAATGAGACGGGAAGATAGTGTTTGGTTGCCTCTAAACTAGCGCCTTATTTTACGTCGTGGCTTGACCAAATCAGATTAACTGGAATCCGGGGGACGTTAAGCGTCAGTGAGGTTCAGATCCTACAAAGGTGGAAATTTGGTCGAGTCTGAAGTGACAACATCTTCGGTGGTGATATATCTTTTAAGAAGCTCCCCATTGACCTTAAACTCACCCAAAACTTTATCCCAAAGAAGAAAAGCGCCATGTGGATAAGCACACTTTACAATGTAGGGACCATACCATCTCAACTTGAGTTTTCCAGGGAAAAGTCATAATCTTGAATTAAAAACTAAAACTTGATCCCCTTCTCTAATGTCTTTGCGCTTGATGTGACCATCATGCCACATTTTGGTTCGGTCTTTGTAGATTCTTGCGTTTTCATAGGCACTCATCCTAAGTTCGTCAAGCTCATTCATTTGGAGAAAACATTTCTCTCCAGCCATGGAAAGATCGAAATTCAAACTTTTGATGGCCCAGCTTGCTTTGTGCTCTAGTTCTATTGGTAAGTGACATGACTTACCGTAGATCAGTCTGAAAGGGGTGGTGTCAATAGGTGTTTTGTAGGTAGTACGATATACCCACAGGGCGTCATTGATTTTTAACGCCCAATCTTTCCTAGTGCAACCAACAGTTTTTTCTAAAATGGATTTGATTTGTCTGTTGGATACTTCTACATGCCCACTGGTCTGCGGATGGTAAGGAGTGGCGACTTTGTGATAGACCCCATATTTTTTCAAAAGAGCCTCAAAACTTTTCTCCAAAAAATGGGATCCCCCGTCAGAAATGACGGTGCGAGGGACTCCAAATCTAGGAAAAATGACATCTTTAAAAAGTTTCTTAACGGGTTTAGAGTCACATGTTTTAGTAGTTATGGCTTCAACCCACTTTGACACGTAATCGACTGTGACTAAAATGTAAGTAAACCCATAAGAAGAAGGAAATGGGCCCATATAGTCGATCCCCCAAACATCAAAAATCTCTAATTCTTGCCAAGAGGTGAGAGGCATTTGGTCACGTTTGGAAATATTATCAGTCCTTTGACAATTGTCACATGAAAGCACATAATCATACGAGTCTTTGAAGATGGTGGGCCAAAAGAATCTGCATTGTAGGACTTTCCTAGCCATTTTTTGGGAACTCATGTGACCACCATAGGGGCCAGAGTGACATTGTTCCAAAATGGCGATGCTTTCTTCGTGGGACACACAACGACGATATAAACCATCGGCACAAAGTCAAAACAAATAAGGTTCATCCCAATAATAATTTTTGACATCATGTAAAAATTTAGCTTTAAAATGTCCCGTATACTTGGGATGCAATACACCTGCAGCTAAATAGTTTACAAAATCAGCAAATAGGGGAAATTGGGAGTCAACCTTGAGAAATTGGTCATCGGGTAAGGATTCATTTATGGGATGTTCTTCAATGGGGCTATAGCTAAGTCTACTGAGGTGGTCAGCCACGACATTTTCAGAGCCCTTTTGTCTAGGATTTCTAGATCAAATTCATGCAATAACAAAATCCATCTTATGAGTCTAGGCTTGGCATCTTTTTTGGTCATGAGGTAGAGAATAGCTGCATGATCAGTGTACACAATAACCTTTGAACCAACGAGTTATGAGTGAAATTTATTGAATGCATACACAATGGCTAGCATTTCTTTTTCGGTGACAGTGTAATTTCGTTGAGGTTCATCTAAGGTCTTGGATGCATAATAAATGACATGGTGTTTTTTGTCAATTCTTTGTCCTAAAATGGCACCTACAGCAAAATCACTAGCATCGCACATGATTTCAAAGGGTAAGGCCCAGTCAGGAGCACGGATGATAGGGGTGGTGGTGAGAGCCTTTTTAAAACATAGAAAGCTCTCCATGCAAGCCGTATCAAAATGGAAAGGCACCTCCTTTTGAAGAAGATTGGTGAGAGGTTTTGTAATTTTGGAAAAGTCATGGATGAATCGCCGATAGAAACCGGCATGTCCTAAGAAGGCTCGAATGTCTTTGACTGAGGTGGGAGGGGGAGCTTGGTGATGACCTCAATCTTGGCTTGGTCAACTTCAATGCCCTGGTTGCTCACCTTATGGCCTAGAACAATACCCTCCTTGACCATAAAGTGACACTTTTCCCAATTAAGGACTAAATGTGACTCGATGCATCTATCAAGAACAAGGGAGAGGTTTCCAAGGCAAGAAGTGAAACTATCTCCATAGACAGAGAAATCGTCCATGAACACTTCCATGACAGTCTCAGTTAACCCTGAAAAAATGGCAGATATACATCTTTGAAAAGTGGCTGGTGCATTGCACAGGCCAAAGGGCATTCGTCTAAAAGCGTATGTACCAAAAGGACATATGAAGGTGGTCTTCTCTTGGTCTTCAGGATGAATGGGGATCTGATAAAAACCTGAGTAGCCATCTAAATAGCACAAGTATTGTTGATGAGCTAAACGTTCAAGAACTTGATCGAGGAAGGGAAGATGGAAGTGGTCTTTCCTAGTTTCTTTGTTGAGTTTCCTGTAGTCAATGCACATACTCCACCCTGTGACTGTACGGGTGGGGATGAGCTCATTCTTCTCATTCCTAACGACTGTGGTCCCACCCTTTTTGGGGACGACCTGGACAGGGCTGACCCAAGGAGAGTCAGAGATGGGGTAGATGATTCCTGCAGTCAAAAGTTTAACCACTTCAAGACGGACAACTTCCTTCATGTTTGGGTTGAGTTTCCTTTGTGGGTCTCGGGAAGGTTTACTATTTTCAATCATTGGGATTTTGTGGATGCAAATGGATTGATCTATCCCAACCAAATCCGTCATTCTGTACCCTAAGGCTGTTCTCCTTTTCGTAAGTTCTCCCATAAGCATGTTTTCCTATTCAATGGTAAGGTTAGAATTGATAATTAATAGGGCATAATTGTTGTTCATCTAGAAACACGTATTTCAGACCTATGGGGAGAGCCTTCATTTCCGGGGCCTTTGGTGGTTCAGGTTGTTCTTATATGGTGGAGATCATCTTAAGGTCTTCAATCTCAGCACATGGGATTTCCTCAAAGTTGTCCAAGTGAATCTTAAGTTGATTTGATGGTTCATTATCAAAATCACACTCGGCGGGGATGGTGAGAGCAGTGCATAGGGGGTCATCAACTAATTCCCATTCTTGCCTTAGTTGGTTTAATTCATCAATGCAATCAAGGAGGTACACTTCTTCCTCAAGACGAGGTCCCTTCATACTTTCAAACACCCTAAACTCTAGGTTTTGCTTCCCTAGTCTTAACACAATGGTACTGGCCTCGACATCAATTAAGGAACGAGCAGTGGCTAAGAAGGGATGTCCGAAAATGAGGGGGTAGCGTAAATCTTCCTTGATATCCATGATCACAAAATCACAAGGGACGTATGCATCATTTCCAACTTTAACCGGAATGTCTTCTATGATTCCCATGGGCTTAGTTGTGGATGAGTCCGCCAGTTGGATGGTCATGGTTGTGGGTAACATGTCATTGAATCCTAGTCTTTTGCAAAGACTATATGGCATGATGGATATACTAGCTCCTAAATCTGCTAGGCCTTTCCTAGAAGCATTGTCACCTAAGTAGCATCCTATTCCAAAAGAACCTAGATCCTTCTGTTTTTTAGGCATCTTACTTAGGATAATGTCAGAGGTATTCCTAGCATGTTTAACAGTCTCATATTCTTTAGTAACATACTTCCTAGTCAAGAGCGATTTCATGTACTTGGACCAGGCGGGCATGTCTGCCAAAGCATCAAGGAAGGGAATGTCGACATGTATTTTTTTCATAGCATCCCTAAATTTCATGAAGCAGGCATCAAGTCTCGTTTGTTTGAGGCGGTCTTGATAGGGAGGTCGGGGTTTGTAAACTAGTTCTTCATCTTCCACTTGAGGGGTTTCAGGGACGGATGGTTTGGGTGTGACTTTGGGTTCGACAACTACCATGTCCTCATCCTCGAATTCTAGAGGTGGGTCTGAAGATTCTTATGAAGGGGGTGTTGGTATGTATGCCCTGAGAGCCAATCATGGGATGATTGGTGGGATACATTAAGATTGATTTGATAAACATCAAAGGCAAGCTTCCAATTCTTTCTGGTTCAGTCATTTGAGATAGTGATAGAACAGATTGAATGTCTAAAGAATGATAGTACTCAATGACGTATGCTTTCAGGTTGAGGACCTGAACGATGAGATCATACGGATGCTAAGAGTTTGTACATTCTTTTTATGTCCCTAGTCGCATGTCATTGTGGAAGGTAGATAGACAGCAATGACACACAAGACTAGATTGTGGTGTTGGTTGATGACAGAATCTCATTAGTCATGTTATAGAGATATCAAACCAAACACATAGGTACTTGTTAGAGAACAAGTGTACCGGACAGACCCACCATGAGTTTGACACATGGAACCATGAGATGGTAGTCACAGTCAGTACTCACAGTGATGGTGGTGAGTGTGATTCTTAGACCTGAAATCACTACACTCAACACATGTCATTGGGAACACTTTGACATCATCAAACGCAGTCCTGAAACATGGGTTGTTATAAAGGTGATGATTGGGTGGCTTTGACACATGGGGCTTTTGAGGGGTGAGTGATAGATATGGGATTTGTCCCTCCTGAGGGAGTTTGATATCCATGGCCACTTGATGAGTAGGATTGAGAAAGGCGTGCACGCATGTGTGAATCAGTATGTGATATTGATGTCATACATATCTCTTCCAGTCTACTCTGAGATCAAGCAAGCGAATGAATGTTGACAGGATGACTGTTCCATGCCTCGAGTTCATTCGAGATACCAGTGACAAAGGAATTATACATTCGCTGTAACACCATTCATGGATTGTAGGATGAAAGTTGTTCTCCAACTTTCTACTTTCACTTGGGTAGCACTGATGTGTGACTAGGCAGCGCTCTTTGCTTGTGAAGTCATAAATGTTATGGACTTTCACTGCCAACGTGAAATGGACCTGCAGGGTCACACACATAGGATTTAACCTGGAAGAGGAGTTTTGTCCACAAGCAATGTTTAGATTGATTACTAAAAGAGTTTAGTAGTTCAATTAAACACTCAATCAGTCGATGGCTCAATATCATATGGTTCAAGGTGTTGGACGCATTGATTGGAGTATCAGATTGATTGAAATCACAATAGACTGATTTTGCCCAACCTGTGCTCCCAACCGATCGGCTCAAGTGTTGAACCGGTCGGCTGAGGTGCTGAACCGGTCGGCTGGAGTGTCCAACCGATCGGCTCATGACCAAGTTGAAACAATCGGTTCAAGGGTTGAACCGATCGACTCAACTGGTGCAACTGACCAGTTGGGAAAGTCATGTCGGTAAGAATTTTCCTTTGGTTTCAAATTGCCCAATTCGATTGGGAATAAAATTGGTATATGATACCAATTGGGAAAGAAACAAGGAAAGTCTTTTTGATCCGGATTAGGACCATGAACTGATCGGTTCAGGGCACCAACCGATCGGTTGGTGTGCCCCAAACGGTCGGCTCAGGTCCAACCGATCGGCTCAGTTGCCGAACCGATCGGTTCAGCTGTGAACCGATCATTTCAGGTTGCAAACCGGTTGCTTTTTGTGGAAAATCTCAAACCCTTCTACTCCTACTTTTAGTCCCGCATTTCCCGGGATAGAGAACCCTGTCCCATGACCCTCCTATATATAGGGGTATTGGGGGCTTCTCAAAGAACAGCAACTCAGTGCAAGTTGATTGCTCTGAAAAGTTGTCGTTCTCTCTGGTTTTGGTAACCAAGAGAGAGCCCGAGTAAGTGCTTCCTGCAAAAGGAGGTGCAGTAAGGGAAGGACAACTGCAGTTGCAATTGACAGCATGAGAGTGGGTTGGAGACTAGTACGTCAACAGAAGGGTGCGACTCCTTCCACTTCCTTGTGGGACAAGGAGTGTGGAGTTCTAGGTGGTCTGTGTGGACTACTACAGAGGTGGGAGGTCACTGCAGCTCAGGAGGACAACTGTCATCCGACATTCTGGTTCGAGTAGGAGTTGTCAATCCCGGTGTGACCAGGAGCTGCACAGACACCATCCAAGACCAGATTTGAAGACCACGCAAGGCGTGAGGAATTGTCGCCAAGCAAGCCTTGGGACAAGGTATGATTCCACAAACCATCCTTTCCTATTATATAGACGTTGACACGTTTCCTTGTTCTGCGTTTGGGGGAGAAAATTTTTGTTTCCGCTGCCTTCTCTGCCTCCCCTAAAACCCAACAGTGGTATCAGAGCCACGTCAACTGTTCTATATTTTAGGAATATCGATATGATCGATTTTGGTTTGTCGCCTTTATTTATTGCATACGATGCGAATAAAATTGGCTTTATGCATGTCCAATCCTAAATCCACAAATCCCAAATTACATATATGATATGTATTATTAATGCACTCGATACGCGTCGCCCTTAAATGAGTTTTGTGGTGGATGTGTGTAGCATGATTATGGACTATAAACCCCTATCTGTGTGTGGTTGTTTGTGGTTGCTTGCATCTCAGTCTGCGCACCGATCTTCCCTCTCTTATTCCTAATGTAACTCGAAATAATTTGAGATTCTTTCCTACCTTTGCTCCCCCTGAATGTAACTCGGGATTTCCCTTTTAAAGCAATGTACTAAATAGGATAGACTTCATTTCCTGTTATGTCGAAGACCGGAGGACATCAAGACGACAGCTGAAATGATCGGTTCAAGGCGTGAACCGATCGGTTGACGTTCCAGACGGTCGGTTCAAGGAGTGAACCAATTGGTTGATGACCGGTTCGAGGAGCGAGACGAGCGGGTGGCGGACATGACGAGATGCACGACAACCAGGCGAACCGATCGGTTGGAGGAGCCAACCGATCGGCTGGTGGCGCCCAGATGACCGACTGGAGAGTACGGATCATTCATGTGATGAGTTGATCAACTCGGATGGCAAGGCACAGAAGTTCATCTTGTACAGGTTGCATGTGATGTAGACCTAGATGACCGTGATTCCTCTTGGCTCGAGGAATCACATTAGGATGGCGATAATCATCTCTTTTTATCGTTTGTCCATGTTTTCTATGGGATATAGCATGTATATGATACGTACTATGTATTGTGGTGATTGGATATGTATATGTATATAAAAACCAAATCCCTCGTTAAATATTAAGTTTTAGATGCCTTCCAAATGCAACACACGTGAAAAGCTTGATCGACCAAGTGTGGGCACGCCAAAGCGTGGTGCACCGTCTATCTCGTGGAATCGTGAAGGATGAATGTGTGGGTCTGCCAAAGAAGGGTGCATATTCATCGTGTTTGCTTTGGGTTGGACTTAACAAGGTGACCTAGATGGGATCTAGCACCTTGAGGCATGGAGATGATCATGGCAAGGAGTTGCATATGACATCTTATCAAGAGTTGCATATGATGCAATTGGCAAGAGTTGCCTACCTGAGAGATCTAAGTTGTGGGCGATCAGCCAAAGCTGACTCATGACTTAGAGGATTTCAGGATCTTACCCACTAGAAGGTTGTACGCTGCAATCTTCCGAAATGATGGTGAGGGCTATCGATTTGAAGTAAAATAGTGGGAGCGATAATTAATTAAAGGTCTAATTATATTGTCAATTTTTCAAATCAATCAAATAAGTCAAAAATGAGTTTTTGGACTTAAATTGCATATTTCCTTTTGTAGTACAAATGATGACAAACAACAACAACAACTTTTCTTTGTCACCGGTCCTTGACAAGGACAAGCTAAATGGGACAAACTTCCACGACTGGTATCGGACATTGAGAATTGTTCTCACTCAAGAGCGTAAGCTCTATGTCCTGGATACTCCCATTCCATAGGAACCCGCTCCTAATGCACCAAGGGCAAAAAGGGATGCTTACAAGAAGCATGCTGATGATGCCATTGATGCAAAGTGCTTGATGTTATGTTCAATGAACCATGAGTTGCAGAGACAACATGAGAACATGGGTGTCATTGAGATGATTCAGCATCTCAGGAACATGTATGAAGATCAGGCACGGCAAGAGAGATATAATGTTTCTAGGGCGTTGTTTAAGTGTGTCATGACAGAAGGAGATCTAGTTGGTCCTCACACACTCAAGATGATTGGGTATGTGGAGAACCTACAGAGACCGGGATTTCCACTGAGCCAAGAGTTGGATACTGACGTGATACTGCAATCGTTGCCAGAATCTTATAGTCAGTTTGTGATGAACTACAACATGAACAACTTTGATAGGCCACTGTCAGAGTTGTTGGGCATGTTGAGGACAGTCGAGTTACAGATGAAGAAGGACAAGACTAAGGTTGTGATGGTGATCACGAGCAAGAAAGGCAAGTCCAAGCGCAAGGGAAAGGGCTAATCTAAGAATGGTTCTGAAGCTAGCCAGGAGTCCAAGCCATCTTCAGCTCTCAAGGCCAAGGGAGGCGTGACCAAGAAAGGAAATTGCCACCATTGTCAAAAGTCGGGACATTGGAAAAGGAATTGTCCTCTCTATCTGGAAGAACAAAAGAAGAAGGAGGCGAATGAAGCCTCTACTTAAAGGTGTCATGAAAATAAACTTGTAACACTTTTTGAGGTATATGATACCAAGATGTAAAATGTAAAGCACTCATAATTGGGGCAAGTGTTGCCTTCACAGATAGGAGTACTTTAGTTTATTTTCAGTCTATAAAGCATGTAATACAGTTATGAACTGCTATTTCATATTTGCCAATAGTTAGAAACACTTTATTTTTGCATATTGTATGACAATGATGGCAATTAATAAAGTTGAGTTTTCAATCTTAAAGATATGATCTTTGTGGCAATGCCTTGTTCATCTTGTGGTATTTGATATGCATAAGATAAAATGATACCTAAAGGTTATAGATAACTCAAACAATCAAATTAGCATCAATCATGAGAAATTCATTTCTAGTTTCCATATGATGGATAAATCTAGACTCTTTTGGTTAGAGAACCATTAAGAGACATGAATATCTTGGACATGATTAATCAATCTTCACTAAAGGTAGTGGGAGAATGATTATCCTATTAGGTATAATACATGTGATGTATTTACATACCTATTGCTAATACTTCTAATGGTGTTTAGAGAAACACCAATATGAATGTCTTGAAGTGTTCAAGATTATCATAAATGAAGTATAAATTTGATAAAGTATTAGTTCTTGATGAGATCAATGAATGTAATACATGGACCAAATGTTTGAGATCCTTGCGAGTGATTATGATAGTGTATCATAGTGAACTCATGATTAAGGCATAATGATGTCTAAATCGAAAAAGGAATCATACTCTAAGGAGTTAGAGAATGATTATTGAATAACTAAATTCTTCTTAATAAAAGAATACCCCACACTAATAAAAGAAATTAAGAATCACAAGGGTTGTGAGTTCTTATATCCTTAACAGATACACCTCAATTATCTATGTGATGAGTTGTTCATGCGATGAGTCAACCATCTAGATGAATATGAGGAATCAAATTTTGAGTTATGGTTTATGACCATTACATCCTAAATGACATCCATGTGAACCATAAGGTATGACCTTGATGGTAGCACCCATTGGATAAGATCCATAAGTGCAAATGAGTCTTAAGTGTTAAGACACATGGATAACATTTTGAGAAGGATGATGCTTGTTGATATCAACTTAATGACTAAGACATTTGGCATATAGATACTAAAACCGCATTCCTATAAGGAATATAACAAGGATGTGTACGTGACACAACCTATGAGGTTTATGAATCTACTAATGCAAATGAAGTCTATAAGTTACAATGAACTAATCAATATGATTGATTAAGTACAAGAAACTCAAAATTGGATCTTTACTTTGATGATATAGTCAAAGGGTTTGACTGATATGTCAAAGATAAAGAAGGGATCTATGATTTAGTGGGAGTGTATTCACATTTCACATGTTGATGTGAATTGGAAATGTTCTAGAATGGAAATCCAAAAGTGGAAATTATCTTTAAGGAAGACATAGATGTTTCCTATGTGATAGGAATAGAGATCTATAGAGATAGTTCTTGAAAACCTCTTCACCTGAAATGAGAGAGCATACATTGGCAATCTGTACTGAAATGTTCAGTATGCACAGATTAAGTGGGAAAAAACTTGTCCATGCTACATGGAGTTAGTATCCCAAGGCCAAGTGTCAAATTCTTGTGAAGAATGGGAATACTAAGAATAGATATGGATCTATCATGTATGTAATCATCCCATTATCTTGCATGTATGGACATGGCAAGAAAAAAATGCATTTATCATCTTGTATGTACGACATAACAATATGATGTGCTCATCTTGGTAACTCGTATGTGGGACATGATGAGTGGATGTCTGTCTACCTCCAGTAAGGGTTACAGGAATACCATGAGAACTTGATAAGTACTTATGAAGTACTAGTTCTATGGAGATAAGGAAGAGTTCGATGTAAAGAGTTACATTGATGCGAACTTCTGAAATGACAGAAAATTAATCGCAAAATATATACATAGGATGTATAAAGGTGAAAGTTTGTTGATAATTGGAAATGTTCTAATAAAATCATTTAAAAGGAAATGCCGAGTATCTATGTGTTAGAGAACAACAATAGATACTATATGGATCTGGAAGTTCATAAGATGAACTTATAGATATTCTGCTCATTGATGACAAGTATGGACTCCTTGATCATGCAATTTGGCTAAAGGTTAGCAAAGGAATACTAGATCACATATTACGGCAACTCCATCTCATACGTGTGACGTATCGCAAAGAGATGTGAGACATGCAATTTATACTGACTTTGGCAAGGTGTTTCCATTACTCACTTTGTTGGCACTAGAGCATAGTAACATGTGAGACATGTTTGAAGATCACTATGAATATGATTCAATGGTGATTGTGTCACAGTGCAAGTGGGAGTCTGTTGGTATGTATGCCCTGAGAGCCAATCATGGGATGATTGGTGGGATACATTAAGATTGATTTGATAAACATCAAAGGCAAGCTTCCAATTCTTTCTGGTTCAGTCATTTGAGATAGTGATAGAACAGATTGAATGTCTAAAGAATGGCAGTACTCAATGACGTATGCTTTCAGGTTGAGGACCTGAATGATGAGATCATACGGATGCTAGGAGTTTGTACATTCTTGTTATGTCCCTAGTCGGATGTCATTGTGGAAGGTAGATAGACAGCAATGACACACAAGACTAGATTGTGGTGTTGGTTGATGACATAATCTCATTAGTCATGTTATAGAGATATCAAACCAAACACATAGGTACTTGTTAGAGAACAAGTGTATCGGACAGACCCACCGTGAGTTTGACACATGGAACCATGAGATGGTAGTCACAGTCTGTACTCAC
The DNA here is from genome assembly GCA_963693085.1 of Alisma plantago-aquatica. Classification (NCBI taxonomy): domain Eukaryota; kingdom Viridiplantae; phylum Streptophyta; class Magnoliopsida; order Alismatales; family Alismataceae; genus Alisma; species Alisma plantago-aquatica. The sequence continues at coordinate 497,708,662 of OY856415.1, forward strand.
AGTGATGGTGGTGAGTGTGATTCTTAGACCTGAAATCACTACACTCAACACATGTCGTTGGGCACACTTTGACATCATCAAACGCAGTCCTAAAACATGGGTTGTTATAAAGGTGATGATTGGGTGGCTTTGACACATGGGACTTTTGAGGGGTGAGTGATAGATATGGGATTTGTCCCTCCTGAGGGAGTTTGATATCCATGGCCACTTGATGAGTAGGATTGAGAAAGGCGTGCACGCATGTGTGAATGAGTATGTGATATTGATGTCATACATATCTCTTCCAGTCTACTCTGAGATCAAAAAAGCGAATGAATGTTGACAGGATGACTGTTCCATGCCTCGAGTTCATTCGGGATATCAGTGACAAAGGAATTATACATTCGCTGTAACACCATTCACGGATTGTAGGATGACAGTTGTTCTCCAACTTTCTACTTTCACTTGGGTAGCACTGATGTGTGACTAGGCACCGCTCTTTGCTTGTGAAGTCATAAATGTTATGGACTTTCACTGCCAACGTGAAATGGACCTGCAGGGTCACACGCATAGGATTTAACCTGGAAGAGGAGTTTTGTCTACAAGCAATGTTTAGATTGATTACTAAAAGAGTTTAGTAGTTCAATTAAACACTCAATCAGTCGATGGCTCAATATCATATGGTTCAAGGTGTTGGACGCATTGATTGGAGTATCGGGTTGATTGAAATCGCAATAGACTGATTTTTCCCAACCTGTTCTCCCAACCGATCGGCTCAAGTGTTGAACCGGTCGGCTGAGGTGCTGAACCGGTCGGCTGGAGTGTCCAACCGATCGGATCATGACCAGGTTGAAATGACCGGTTCAAGGGTTGAACTGATTGATGCAATGATTTTGAGTCGCATTTATAGATCTGTTTTATATGTGGTTTATGCTTTAATTAGTCATTTCTATGGTTAATATCACATAATTCATCCATTTTGGTCTTTGCCATCATTTTATGTCAAATCCCCTTAGGTTTATCATTTTGAGCATTAATTATCACATTATTATTATTTGTGTGGATTTATTTGATCTTGTCTTTGAATTTCAGGAAAAAAAATATCTACTTCCGTCGATACCATCGACGGAAGTCGATACCATCGACAAGACCGCAGGTTGCCAGCCGAAAGGAGCAGCAAAGAGTCGATACCATCGACGCTGATGTCGATGGTATCGAGACACCTTCAGGTTGCTGGCGAAGAAGCAGTCGATAGTATCGACGGAAGTTGATACCATCGACACATGGAGGCTACAGCGTCGCAAAACGACAAAAACCGACGCCTAAAGGGAGTCGATACCATCGACTCGCGTCGATGGTATCGACGCCGTCAGATATGCGTTGGATTTAGAATGATTTCAATCGGACGGCTGGAGTTAATTAACGACCTAATTAGGAACTTATACCTAATGACGGCCGCCCAGACAAGAGGGGGATCTAATTTTACCATTGCACAAGTGCGGAGGAGCGAGAGAAAGGAGAACGGAGGCCAGAAGTTCATACCTGTCGATCCGGACTCTGCCGAAGACAAATTTCACCACCGAGAGGCGGGAAATCTCATTTTCTACGCAAAGGATCAATCGGTTCTTCTCCGTTCAGGGGTTTTCCCATTCAATTTACGTTTTTCATATGATTTCCCCTATTTCTACCATGTACTTGTGTGAGATGAACATGCGGGGCTAATCCCCTCCATCTTTAGGACTGGGAGTAGCCCGGGAATGCATTGTATGACAGTTTTATATTAATAATTCATATTTTCTCTCTTAAATCCGTGGTATAGTTTCGTTTTCTCCATATATTGTTATGCTTGATCACCATAATAATAACCTAATGCCCTTAATCACTTCGACAGGAGGATTAACAGTTGAAAAGAGAGGAAACTTACATTAATCGATAAATCCCTTGACAAAGGAGGTGTAAAATTAATGGTGGAAACTGAGAGATCGTTCGTAATGCACTTAGTTTAGGGGATAGATTACTACGACGGTAGAATCGACCTAAACCTAAGTAGTGAATTGCACCACGACAGTGGGTAATTCTGTTTTCAGGCCACTACCCGGATAGAGAGAGAAGATTGAGGAATTATATGAAATCTAATACAATGATAACCCGCGGTGAAACCGCAATCCTAAAGATACCTTTTTGAATTGGTTAAATTAACCTTTAATCGATTGTTTTCTTTGTTTTATTTATATTTTCTTTTATTTTTATTCAACAACCCCAATTTGTTATTCGGTTTAGCTGATCGCAAATAGTTAGTAGGAGTCTCCAACAGTTCCGAGTATCCCTGTGTTCGACTCGGGCCTCACAAGGCCTGTACTACTCGACGCGTATACTTGCATTTTTAGCGCGTAGTAAAATACACGTCAAGTTTTTGGCACCGTTGTCGGGGATACGGCGGAATTGTTGGCACTTCGAGTGCTACGAGCGGCCACTCTAGGCCACAAATTTCTTTTTAATTTTCATTCAAATTCAAATATTTTTACATTTCACTATAATTGTTATACTCGTCTAAGCATAGTACTGAACTCGAATTTTCTTATTTCAGGTACTATGTATGGTGCATACACGTAGTACAGACTACGACAATCGCACACCCGAGGTTCTATTTCCGGGACCTGAGGACGAGGAGCATTCTGAGCACGAGTACCAAGAAGAGATAGATTTTGAATCTGAACCAGAAGACATGGCCGAGCCACAGACCATATGGGAGAAGATCAAAGCTTCTTCCTCATCAGCTTCAAAGGGGCCTATAAAAAAATAGGCGATCAACATACCGACATATAAGATCGATCCAGCGTTGATTAATTTGGTAAAATCAAATGCGTTTCATGGGCTGAAGAATGAGGATCCTGTTGCACACATCAGCCAGTTCGTTGAAAACTGTGACATGGTAAAGATAGACAGATTTCTACAAGATGCTTTGTACCTCAAGTTGTTCCTAAGTTCCTTGGCAGAAGCAGCAAGAGAGTGGCTACATAATCTAGACGATGAGTTCGTTGAGTCTTGGGACCATATGGTGGAAGTCTTCTTTGAGAGGTTCTTCCCTCCTGAGAAGACTAACGACATGATCCGGAAGATTCACAATTTCACCCAACAGGCGGGTGAAACATATTCTGAGACCTGGGAGTGATTTCAGGTTATGTTGAGGAGATGTCCGCATCACGGGCTGGACAAAGAGACACAGGTGAAAATCTTCTATTTTGCTCTCTCTGAGCATGATAGGAGTAATCTGGATTCAGCCGGGTCGGGATTTTTTCTGAATAACACTGACACTAGATGCTGGGAAATACTCAAGAACATGGCTAGAAAGCAGTCTTGGGGAGAAAGAGAGAGAGGCCTAGTTGAGCAAGTACGAGTCACCAGTGAATCAAAGGCAATGAGAGAGCTAAATGAGAAGATGGATCTTCTCACAAAGAAGTTACTGCAAAAAGAAGAAAATGAGAAGCACACCGCAAGATAAAGTTGAAGGTGAAACCACTACGGAGAAGCCCACACCAGTCACATGGCAAGTTGAAGACATAGACGTGGATGGTAATGAAGAACAGGTTGCTGAGGGGGAACCGCAGAAAATGACGCCTTATGTGCCACCTCATCAAAGGGCACACGTCGTTCCGGTCCCTTATCCGAATAGTGCAAAGGCAAGGAAGGTAGACGCACAGTTCAAGAAATTCTTGGACAGCTTTAGGAAGCTTTCGGTCAATATTCCATTATTGGAAGCTATTGAGCAAATCCCTTCATACAGGAAGTTTCTAAAAGATGTTATTACCAAGAAGAGGAAAATACCAGATACTGAGGTCGTTGTGCTAAAGGAGCAAGTGAGTGCCTTCATTATGGGTACTTTGCTGCCAAAGAGACAGGATCCCGGGTGTTTCAACATTTCTTGCTATATCGGAAAGTGTAAATTTGGAGAAGCACTGTGTGATTCAGGGGTGAGCATCAACTTAATGCCCCTTTCGACATTCAAAAAGTTGGGACTAAAAGAGTCAAGGCCGAGCAATATGACAATTCAAGTGGCCGACAACTCTGTAGTGAAGCCTTATGGAATCTGTGAAGATGTCTTAGTAAAGGTGGATCGATTTGTCTTTCCGGCTGATTTTGTGGTTATGGAAATGCAGGATGAGCATGGCAATGAGCTGTTACTTGGACGCCCATTCCAAGCTACAGCTGACATGATCTTAGAGATGGGGAGAGGTCGCTTGACCTTAGGCATAGCAGATGACCGCTTTGAGATGGTCATGCCCTCTAGCATTGTGTCTTCTAAAGCAAAAGAACAATGTAACATGGTGAAACATATGGATCACAACATCTCACTTTGCCTTGGAAAACCATTTCTGGACATGGCTCACGTGATGAGCAAGATGGATAATGGAACCTTAGCTGTGGATATCATGGAGCAAACTAAGGTTGTTTCTTTGTGTAAAGCTGTGGGATTTCCGAATGATGAGAATGAGGACATTCTGCCTTCATGGGAGGATGATGCAATTGCTATTTCTGTTCTTGATGCATATCCGGAATTGTCGTTAGAGGCTTGTTTGTTGAATGTTACCTATGATTGGATGTGGAGTAAATCACTCAAGGAATGCGCTAAAATGCTTCAGATGCTTCCATGCTTCTATGCGAGGCACTATGAAGATTTAGGTGCACTTCCCCCACCATTGTAGTCATCTCTTATCAGCCCGCCAGAGTTAGAATTGAAGTCGTTGCCCCCGCATCTCAAGTATGTCTTTCTAGCTGAGAAAGACAAATTACCGGTGATCGTATCTGCTTATTTGAGTGCGGACGAGGAGGAGAAATTGCTGATAGTGCCAAAGAACTACCGTGGAGCTTTTGGGTGGTCTGTTGCAGACATCAAGGGGATCTCCCCTACTCTTTGCCAGCACAAGATTCGGCTCGAAGAGGGAGCCAAGCCTGTTATTCAGCCTCAAAGACGTTTAAATCCAAGCATGATGGAGGTTGTGAAGAAGGAGGTCATCAAACTTCTTGCTGCAGGGATTATCTATGCCATATCAGACTCGACGTGGGTGAGTCCCACACATGTAGTCCCTAAGAAGGGGGGAATTACTGTCACTAAAAATTTGTTGAATGAACCTGTCACCACCCGATTGGTAACCAGGTGGAGAGTTTGTATTGACTACCGTCGTCTGAATGCTGCCACACTTAAAGATCATTTTCCTTTACCATTTATTGATCAAATTTTAGAACGTCTTGTCGGTCGGTCGCATTTTTGTTTTCTGGACGGGTATTCGGGGTATAACCAGATCTCGATTGATCCTTTGGATCAAGAGAAGTCTACGTTCACCTGTCCCTATGGGACTTTTGCTTACCGGCGAATGCCGTTTGGTTTATGTAATGCACCAGCGACGTTTCAACGCTGTATGCTCGCCATATTTTCTGACATGGTAGAGCGTTGTCTTGAGGTTTTTATGGATGACTTCTCGGTTCATGGTGCATCATTTGATGAATGTCTCTATAACTTAGACAAAGTTTTGCAGTGTTGTGAGGACACACACTTGGTCCTTAACTGGGAGAAATGTCACATGATGGTGACAGAGGGAATAGTGCTAGGACACAAGGTGTCTAGCAAAGGTCTTGAGGTAGACCCGGTAAAAATTGAGGTGATTTCCAAGCTGCCCCCACCAAATTCTGTAAAAGGGGTGAGAAGCTTTCTGGGACACGCCGGGTTCTATCGACGATTCATTAAGGATTTTTCTAAAATTGCAAAACCTTTATCCGAACTCTTAGAGAAAGATGTGGTTTTCGATTTCAACGATAAGTGTCTTCATGCATTCAATGTTTTGAAAGAAAAGCTGATTTCTGCCCCAGTTGTTCAAACGCCGGATTGGACAAAACCTTTTGAATTGATGTGTGATGCTTCGGATTTTGCAGTAGGAGCCGTTTTGGGGCAACGGGTAGATAATAAGCCCGTTGTGATTTTCTATGCTTCCAAAACTCTAAATGATGCTCAATTTAATATACAACTACTGAAAAAGAATTACTTGTCGTCGTGTTTGCTTTTGAAAAATTTCGGCAGTATTTAGTTGGATCTAAAGTAGTTGTATGGACCGACCATGCTGCGATAAAATACTTCATGGAGAAAAAAGACGCAAAGCCTAGACTCATTATGTGGATTTTGCTCTTACAAGAATTTGACATTGAAATCAAGGATAAGTCTGGAATTGAGAATGTAGTGGCTGATCATTTGTCTAGGTTAGAAAGGGTGAGTGAAAAAGATTTGCACATACCCATAACCGAGACGTTTCCCGATGAACAACTTTTGAAAATAAATTCTAAAGAGTCGTGGTTCGCTGAAATTGTTAATTATTTGGCTTGCGGGATCATCCCGGAAGATTGGTCATATCAGGAGAAAAAGAGATTCTTTCATTCTTTAAGATACTATTTTTGGGATGATCCAATTCTTTTGAAGCAATGAAGGGACGGTATCTTACGCAGGTGTGTGCCTGAAGTGGAGTACGAGAGTGTTCTCCACCATTGCCATGCATCACCTATGGGAGGACACCATGCCAGTTCGTGAACAACAGCTAAGGTGTTGGAAAGCGGCCTTTATTGGCCAACTTTGTTTCGGGATGCATATGATTTCATAAGGCAATGTGATCCGTGTCAGCGAGAAGGTAACATTTCAAAGCGACAAGAGATGCCCCTGAATGTATTTCAGGAAGTTGAAGTATTTGATTTGTGGGGCATAGACTTCATGGGACCCTTTGTGTCCTCGAACTCCAATTTGTATATCTTGCTAGCCGTTGACTATGTGTCGAAGTGGGTGGAAGCAATTCCCACAAGGACTAATGATTCTACTGTAGTGTGCAGGTTTGGGATACCCCGAATGATAATAAGCGATGGGGGTACACACTTCCGGAATCAGAAGTTCTCGACATTACTGAAGAAATATGGGGTCAAGCACAACATTGGCACCCCATATCATCCGCAGACTCAAGGCCAAGTGGAGGTCTCAAACCGTGAAATCAAGAAGATTCTAGAGCGAACGGTGGCATCCACAAGGAAGAATTGGAGTGCCCTATTACCGGACGCACTGTGGGCATATAGAACGGCTTACAAAACACCTATAGGCACTACGCCTTTTAGGTTGGCGTATGGTCGGTCTTGTCACCTTCCATTGGAGTTGGAGCACAAGGCCCATTGGGCGCTTAGAAGGCTAAATTTGAGTTATGATGAAGCTGGGAGAAAGAGAATGTTTGAGTTGAATGAGATGGATGAGTTACGGATGACGGCATATGAGAATGCCCGAATATACAAGGAGCGCACAAAACTGATCCACGATCGTCACATCGAGTTGCGCACGTTCAAGAAGGGAGATAGTGTTTTGCTGTTCAACTCCCGACTCAAGTTGCATCCCGGGAAGCTAAAGTCCCGGTGGAGTGGACCGTTCGTGGTGGAAGAGGTCAAACCACACGGCGCGATTCTAGTGCGTGATGGTGATGCCAAGTTCTTGGTGAATGGACAGAGGTTAAAGCTGTATTTTGGTGAGAATTACAAGAGAAAAGTGAATGAGGTTAAACTCATTACACTTTCGGATGAATGAGATGCCCGGAATCCGTCTAGCCTAAGACGTTAAATAAGGGCGCTTGTTGGGAGGAAACCCAACCATCGGTACATTAGGATAGTTTAATTATAATCATAGGTTGCTTTATTTTCGTTCAATTTTTAGTGTAAAGAAGATACCTTGATCCGTTTGTTCATTGTGCAGGCTGAGGCAGAGTCGATACCATCGACACACTGGTCGATGGTATCGACATAGGTTCAGGTTGACAACTGCAGAGTTCGTTCTGAGTCGATACTATCGACGGTCGCGTCGATGGTATCGACCCACCTATAGGCAGGCCTCCCAACAACATTCGATGGTATCGACACAGGCGTTGATACAATCGAGATCTCTAGAGAAGTTCAGATCGATTTGTCTCAGTCAACTCGATACCATCGACGGTCTCGTCGATGGTATCGACATCGTTACAAGTTGAAGTGCACGTGGCGGTGTCGCAATGAAGCCAAGTCGATACTATCGACACCTGTCGATGGTATCGACCATCCATGTCACCGATCTGTGCAAAGAAATCGACAGCGATCGCGGCGTCCAAGTCATCGATCCGGGTGCAGCGTCGATACCATCGACCCGCGTCGATGGTATCGACTCAAGAGCGATCCGGGTTACAAGATCAAGCAATCGTTAGCCGTCGATACTTGCGAGGGGGGCAGATAGCATCGAGACGTGTCGATACCATCGACCCGCGTCGATGGTATCGACGGGTTAACAGTGGCGCCGGCCAAGTCTATATAAGGAGAGTCATTACGTCATTTGACATCACACCTTCAGAGTGATCTTCCTCCTTTGCGCCGAGCACTCCCCTGAGCCATCTAAGATCAAAGAGCAGCAACACCGAGAGAAGATCTTTCCCGAGCTCTTCTTCTAATCCCGTTTCTCTCGCAACAATGGTGCACGTCGCCGGAGCATCATCCTCCCGCGTGAATCCTATGTATATCATGGAGTTCGTGCCACCCCCTACGGCGTCAGTATCACGTCCGTGTCTGGTTCACCCATCCACGGAGGTGAAGAAGATCTATGAAGAGATCTTGAAGCGGAAGATAGAGCCTACCCGGTATGTGGACCGGGATATGATCCGCGATCTTGGATTCGAGGCCAACTTGGCCTATGTGCTGAAGGGTGAAGCACGCCACACCAGCAGAAGGCCAGATGAGCTGGAGTACCATGCGGATGGTCAACCATTCTTCGGCGAGTAACCCACCTACAAAGAGTTGGTGGCGGAATTCATGGCGTCCCTTGATGTCTGCGTCGTGCCCAACGACGTAGTTGCTACTGATCGTGAGTGGATCAAGGGACGGGTGTCGTTCCGGCTGTTCAACATCGACTACAACATCACTCTTAGGCAGTTCAATAGCATCTTCAACTAGAACCACTCCCAACACGATCACCGCCGACCGGACGCCCGCACCGATTATGACAAAATTTTCGCCGAGCTAGTGACAGTGTCGGCGGGCAAGACAGTGAGCTACCACAATGATGTGGTAGCGGATTTCGAGCACCCATTTGTCTGGGTCCTACACCGGATGTTGAGTTTCACATTCTTTGCTCGTAGCGATCTGGCGCTGAGCAAGTTTCAGGAGACTGATCTCTTCTTTCTCTACATGCTCCTGAAGCGACAACAATGCAACTGGGGTGCGTTCTTCCTGCAGCGAGTTCTGGCGGTTAAGAGGAGTATGAGGAAGGCTCCGATTCATTTCGGCGGGCTCATCACCAAGTTGGCGCACTATCTCGGGCTCAACTTCTCCACCATGATGTCGCTTTCCATGAGGAGTAAGGTGAACGTGCAACATCTGCACCGTTCAAACCTTATTCTTCTACAGGATGGTTTGGCGTATGCGCACTGCCACGTCAACCACGCTTACCAAGAGTGTGCTCTGCCGGATCCCATCTTCCACATCGAGGGCGCACAGCATTTCAGATGGCCGATCATAGACATCGACTCCGATGATGAAGAAGGCGGCGACGACGGACAGGTCGACGAGCCTGAGGAGGAAGCAGAGGCCTTTACACCTCTTCGAGCACGAGTAGCACCCCGGAAGCATCCTCGGATGCATCCGGGTGCGTCTTCATCATCACAGCCTCCGCCGCCATCACCACAGCCCTCGCAGTCGAGCGAGGATGCCTACTCCATGCAAGGCATGTACACGATGCTGCAGGACATCCATCAGACACAACAGCAGCATCTAGTAATGTATACCGGTATTCAAGACACTACGAACTGGATACTTGACAACCAAAGGGCGATGTTCGAGAATGAACGTCTCCTCCTCGACAACCAACAGCAGATACACAATCGGTTGCAACGGATGGAGATGCAGCAGGAGCCCTTCTACGACCACTACTGGAGTCAGAGTTACTTTGGAGGCTATCCACAGCCTCCGCCGAGGACCCATTATGATCCGAGCTTCCAGGGGGAGTATCCGTCTTGGGATCCTACAGCTCCACAGTACCCACCTCCACCTCCACAAGAGTGATCTGGTATCTCTGTTCCAACTTGTAAGTTTGTTTTTGACTATGAGGCCATAGTCGGATTCAAGCTTAAGGGGGTAGTTGGAACAACTCTATCTTTTATTGTTTTTAGTTTTTAGCATTGTTATTTGTTTCTTGCATCTTTAGCTTTTCTAGGATCCACGTTCTATCTAGTGTAATTGTGGATGTCGTAAAAGTGTGTCATCTTGTTTGTTAGTGCATGGGGAATTTAAGGGAAATTTAAAAAAATTTTGTGTCTTTGGATAGCTTGCTTTGGTTGACCTTGGGGAACACATCCTATGAAAATGATTGATTATGTCAACTTTAAAACAACATTTCATACCTGTACTCCTAATGATTCATGAAAGTGGCCGGAAATGGTTGTTTGAGCCTAACCTAACCAAATGGTAATGAGACCTTAATTGGATGTAAGAGAGAGAACCCTCTAAAACTACTACACAGGTCAGTAAGGAGGGACACATAATATCTTTCTAAGGTTCAGTCATCTAGTCTTGTGATCGTTCCACTTCATTTTTCCATAATCCACCTAAGAATTGGAAGTAAAGTGCAGTTTTAATTCCTTTTTGTGTGCATAGCATTCAGATAGGATTTGCATTGGTATTTTTCATATGTTTGCATAAAAAGAAAAAAAAATATAGGAATTCATGCACATTACCTTTAGGTGCATGCCATGTAGTTGCACTCATGATTTTCATGCATAAAGTATATCATGTATCTCAATTTTTCCCCAATGGTGAATTAAACTATTCCATACCTTCTAAATATTGAAAAAGAAAATTCTGAGCATGAAGAAAATAGCCCAATAAACCTATCTTTAAGCAACTATGGATATGTGGGCTGAAAAAAAAACTGAAAATCTGCAATATATAAAGAAAGAAAAAAAAGAATTTAGAAGAACGTGAAATAAGAAGGAGAAAGGAACATGATATCACCTACATCTCAAGATAATTGAGTATATGATGTAGCTTGACTAAATATCCATCTCATTTTGAGGTGGATGGTTAGTGCATGCATCATTCCACCCAATTTTAGGCATTAGGGCATTTCTAATGTGCATTTGCATCATATAGGACATTTTTGTATTATGCATGTTGAAACTGTACAATACTTCCACTTTCTTCCAAGTTCTTCCATGAGCCACCCATTTTCATCAACCTGTTGCTCGGATTGGTAGGCCACCGTGATTTTCTCCTCACTAATGAATATCAGGAAAACTGCTTCCATGTAGATGGTAGTTAGGGCGAGCAACGTAGTATAGGCGATCACAAGATGCACCAATGCTAAATCGGCGAATTTTATTATGTTAACTGCCTTATGTGATAGTGTTCATCGGTTTGGAGGTTAATTTCTTTTATTTATGATTACTGTCGCCTTTAGGGTAATTACCGTTCTGTGGTTAGGAAAGGCTGGTTTGTGAATGTTCAATGGGAGTCATATGGGATGTTGGGTTGGTGTGTTGTTTTTCAGTTGACATTTGCAATTCTATTCTAAGGATTAGTTGCTCGAGGGTGAGCAATGTTCAAGCTTAGGGGAGTTTGATGCGATGATTTTGATTCACATTTATAGATCCGTTTTATATGTGGTTTATGCTTTAGTTAGTCATTTCTATGGTTAATATCGCATAATTCATCCATTTTGGTCTTTGCCATCATTTTATGTCAAATCCCCTTAGTTTTATCATTTTGAGCATTAATTATCACATTATTATTATTTGTGTGGATTTATTTGATCTTGTCTTTGAATTTCAGGAAAAACAAGTATCTACTTCCGTCGATACCATCGACGGAAGTCGATACCATCGACAAGACCGCAGGTTGCCAGCCGAAAGGAGCAGCAAAGAGTTGATACCATCGACGCTGATGTCGATGGTATCAAGACACCTTAGGTTGCTGGCGAAGAAGTAGTCGATAGTATCAAGGAAGTTGATACCATCGACACATGGAGGCTACAGCGTCGCAAAACGACAAAAACCGACGCCTAAAGGGAGTCGATACCATCGACTCGCGTCGATGGTATCGACTCGCGTCGATGGTATCGACGCCGTCAGATTTGCGTTGGATTTAGAATGATTTCAATCGGACGGCTGGATTTAATTAACGACCTAATTAGGAACTTATACCTAATGATGGCCGCCCAGACGTGAGGGGGGTCTAATTTTACCATTGCACAAGTGCGGAGGAGCGAAAGAAAGGAGAACGGAGGCCAGAAGTTCATACCTGTCGATCCGGACACTGCCGAAGACGGATTTCACCACCGAGAGGCGGGAAAACTCGTGTTCTACGCAAAGGATCAATCGTTTCTTCTCCGTTCAGGGGTTTTCCCATTCAACTCACGTTTTTCATATGATTTCCCCTATTTCTACCATGTACTTGTGTGAGATGAACATGCGGGGCTAATCCCCTCCATCTTTAGGACCGGGAGTAGCTCGGGAATGCATTGTATGATAGTTTTATATTAATAATTCATATTTTCTCTCTTAAATCCGTGGTATAGTTTTGTTTTCTCCATATATTGTTATGCTTGATCACCATAATAATAACCTAATGCCCTTAATCACTTCGACAGAAGGATTAACGGTTGAAAAGAGACGAAACTTACATTAATCGATAAATCCCTTGACAAAAGAGGTGTAAAATTAATGGTGGAAACTGAGAGATCGTTCGTAATGCACTTAGTTTAGGGGATAGATTACTACGACGGTGGAATCGACCTAAACCTAAGTAGTGAATTGCACCACGACAGTGGGTAATTCTGTTTTCAGGCCACTACCCGGATAGAGAGAGAAGATTGAGAAATTATATGAAATCTAATACAATGATAACCCGCGGTGAAACCGCAATCCTAAAGATACCTTTTTGAATTGATTATATTAACCTTTAATCGATTGTTTGCTTTGTTTTATTTATATTTTCTTTTAATTTTATTCAACAACCCCAATTTGTTATTCGGTTTAGCTGATCGCAAATAGTTAGTAGGAGTCTCCAACAGTTCCGAGTATCCCTGTGTTCGACTCGGGCCTCACAAGGCCTGTACTACTCGACGCGTATACTTGCGTTTTTAGCGCGTAGTAAAATACACGTCACTGATCGACTCAACTGGTGCAACTGACCAGTTGGGAAAGTCATGTCGGCAAGAATTTTCCTTTGGTTTCAAATTGCCCAATTCGATTGGGAATAAAATTGGTATTCGATACCAATTGGGAAAGAAACAAGGAAAGTCTTTTTTAGCCGGATTAGGACCATGAACCGATCGGTTCAGGGCACCAACCGATCGGTTTGTGTGCCCCAAACGGTCGGCTCAGGTCCAACCAATCGGCTCAGTGGCCGAATCGATCGGTTCAACTGTGAACCGATCATTTCAGGTTGCGAACCGGTTGCTTTTTGTGGAAAATCTCAAACCCTTCTACTCCTACTTTTAGTCCCGCATTGCCCGGGATAGAGAACCCTGTCCCATGACCCTCCTATATATATAGGGGTATTGGGGGCTTCTCAAAGAACAGCAACTCAGTGCAAGTTGATTGCTCTGAAAAGTTGTCGTTCTCTCTGGTTTTGGTAACCAAGAGAGAGCCCGAGTAAGTGCTTCCTGCAAAAGGAGGTGTAGCAAGGGAAGGAGAACTGTAGTTGCAATTGACAGCAGGAGAGTGTGTTGGCGACTAGTACGTCAATAGAAGGGTGTGACTCCTTCCACTTCCTTGTGGGACAAGGAGTGTGGAGTTCTAGGTGGTCCGTGTGGACTACTACAGAGGTGGGAGGTCACTGCCGCTCAGGAGGACAACTGTCATCCGACAGTCCGGTTCGAGTAGGAGTTGTCAGTCCTGGTGTGACCAGGAGCTGCACAGACACCGTCCAAGACCAGATTTGAAGACCACGCAAGGCGTGAGGAATTGTCGCCAAGAAAGCCTTGGGACAAGGTATGATTCCACAAACCATCCTTTCCTATTATATAGACGTTGACGCGTTTTTTTGTTTCGGGTTTGGGGGAGAAAATTTTTGTTTATGCTGCCTTCTCTGCCTCCCCTAAAACCCATCAGTGGTATCAGAGCCACGTCAACTGTTCTATATTTTAGAATATCGATATGATCGATTTTGGTTTGTCACCTTTATTTATTGCATACGATGCGAATAAAATTGGATTTATGCATGTCCAATCCTAAATCCACAAATCCCAAATTACATATATGCTATGTATTATTAATGCACTTGATACGCGTCGCCCTTAAACGAGTTTTGTGGTGGATGTGTGTAGCATGATTATGGCCTATAAACCCCTATCTTTGTGTGGTTGTTTGTGATTGCTTGCATCTCGGTCTGCGCACCGATCTTCCCTCTCTTATTCCTAATGTAATTCGAGATAATTCGAGATTCTTTCCTACCTTTTCTCCCCCCGAATGTAACTCGGGGTTCCCTTTTAAAGAAATGTACTAAATAGGATAGACTTTATTTCCTGTTATGTCGAAGACCGGCGGACATCAAGACGACAGCTGAAATGATCAGTTCAAGGCGTGAACCGATCGGTTGACATTCCAGACGGTCGGTTCAAGGAGTGAACCAATTAGTTGATGACCGGTTCGAGGAGCGAGACGAGCGGGTGGCGGACATGATGAGATGCATGACAACCAGGCAAACCGATCGGTTGGAGGAGCCAACCGATCGGCTGGTGGCACCCAGATGACCGACTGGAGAGTACGGATCATTCATGTGATGAGTTGATCAACTCGGATGGCAAGGCACAGAAGTTCATCTTGTACAGGTTGCATGTGATGTAGACCTATATGACCGTGATTCCTCTTGGCTCGAGGAATCACATTAGGATGGCCATAATCATCGCTTTTTATCGTTTGTGCATGTTTTCTATGGGATATAGCATGTATATGATACGTACTATGTATTGTGGTGATTGGATATGTATATGTATATAAAAACCAAATCCCTCGTTAAATATTAAGTTTTAGATGCCTTCCAAATGCAACACACGTGAAAAGCTTGATCGACCAAGTGTGGGCACGCTAAAGTGTGGTGCACCGTCTATCTCGTGGAATCGTGAAGGATGAATGTGTGGGTCTGCCAAAGTAGGGTGCATATTCATCGTGTTTGCTTTGGGTTGGACTTAACAAGGTGACCTAGATGGGATCTAGCACCTTGAGTCATGGAGATGATCATGGCAAGGAGTTGCATATGACATCTTATCAAGAGTTGCATATGATGCAATTCGCAAGAGTTGCCTACCTGAGAGATCTAAGTTGTGGGCGATCAGCCAAAGCTGACTCATGACTTAGAGGATTTCAGGATCTTGCCCACTAGAAGGTTGTACGCTGCAATCTTCCGAAATGATGGTGAGGGCTATCGATTTGAAGTAAAATAGTGGGAGCGATAATTAATTAAAGGCCTAATTATATCGTCAATTTTTCAAATCAATCAAATAAGTCAAAAATGAGTTTTTGGACTAAAATTGCATATTTCGTTTTGTAGTACAAATGATGACAAACAACAACAACTTTTCTTTGTGACCGGTCCTTGACAAGGACAAGCTAAATGGGACAAACTTCCATGACTGGTATCGGACATTGAGAATTGTTCTCACTCAAGAGCGTAAGCTCTATGTCCTGGATACTGCCATTCCAGAGGAACCCGCTCCTAATGCACCAAGGGCAGAAAGGGATGCTTACAAGAAGCATGATGATGATGCCATTGATGCAAAGTGCTTGATGTTATGTTCAATGAACCATGAGTTGTAGAGACAACATGAGAACATGGGTGTCATTGAGATGATTCAGCATCTCAGGAACATGTATGAAGATCAGGCACGGCAAGAGAGATACAATGTTTCTAGGGTGTTGTTTAAGTGCGTCATGATAGAAGGAGATCCAGCTGGTCCTCACACACTCAAGATGATTGGGTATGTGGAGAACCTACAGAGACCAGGATTTCCACTGAGCCAAGAGTTGGCTACTGACGTGATACTGCAATCGTTGCCAGAATCTTATAGTCAATTTGTGATGAACTACAACATGAACAACTTTGATAGGCCACTGTCAGAGTTGTTGGGCATGTTGAGGACAGCCGAGTTACAGATGAAGAAGGACAAGCCTAAGGTTGTGATGGTGATCACGAGCAAGAAAGGCAAGTCCAAGCGCAAGGGCAAATCTAAGAATGGTTCTGAAGCTAGCCAGGAGTCCAAGCCATCTTCAGCTCTCAAGGACAAGGGAGGCGTGACCAAGAAAGGAAATTGCCACCATTGTCAAAAGTCGGGACATTGGAAAAGGAATTGTCCTCTCTATCTGGAAGAACAAAAGAAGAAGGAGGTGACTGAAGCCTCTACTTAAAGGTGTCATGAAAATAAACTTGTAACACTTTTTGAGGTATATGATACCAAGATGTAAAATGTAAAGCACTCATAATTGGGGCAAGTTTTTCCTTCACAGATAGGAGTACTTTAGTTTATTTTCAGCCTATAAGGCATGTAATACAGTTATGAACTGCTATTTCATATTTGCCAATAGATAGAAACACTTTATTTTTGCATATTGTATGACAATGATGGCAATTAATAAAGTTGAGTTTTCAATCTTAAAGATATGATCTTTGTGGCAATGCCTTGTTCATCTTGTGGTATTTGATATGCATAAGATAAAATGATACCTAAAGGTTATAGATAACTCAAACAATCAAATTAGCATCAATCATGAGAAATTCATTTCTAGTTTCCATATGATGGATAAATCTAGACTCTTTTGGTTAGAGAACCATTAAGAGACATGAATATCTTGGACATGATTAATCAATCTTCACTAAAGGTAGTGGGAGAATGATTATCCTATTAGGTATAATACATGTGATGTATTTACATACCTATTGGAACAAATGCTAATACTTCTAATGGTATTTAGAGAAACACCAATATGAATGTCTTGAAGTGTTCAAGATTATCATAAATGAAGTATAAATTTGATAAAGTATTAGTTCTTGATGAGATCAATGAATGTAATACATGATCTAAATGTTTGAGATCCTTGCGAGTGATTATGATAGTGTATCATAGGGAACTCATGATTAAGTCATAATGATGTCTAAATCGAAAAAGGAATCATACTCTAAGGAGTTAGAGAATGATTATTGAATAACTAAATTCTTCTTAATAAAAGAATACCCCACACTAATAAAAGAAATTAAGAATCACAAGGGTTGTGAGTTCTTATATCCTTAACAGATACACCTCAATTATCTATGTGATGAGTTGTTCATGCGATGAGTCAACCATCTAGATGAATATGAGGAATCAAATTTTGAGTTATGGTTTATGACCATTACATCCTAAATGACATCCATGTGAACCATAAGGTATGACCTTGCTAGTAGCACCCATTGGATAAGATCCATAAGTGCAAATGAGTCTTAAGTGTTAAGACACATGGATAACATTTTGAGAAGGATGATGCTTGTTGATATCAACTTAATGACTAAGACATTTGGCATATAGATACTAAAACCGCATTCCTATAAGGAATATAACAAGGATGTGTACGTGACACAACCTATGAGGTTTATGAATCTACTAATGCAAATGAAGTCTATAAGTTACAATGAACTAATCAATATGATTGATTAAGTACAAGAAACTCAAAATTGGATCTTTACTTTGATGATATAGTCAAAGGGTTTGACTGATATGTCAAAGATAAAGAAGGGATCTGTGATTTAGTGGGAGTGTATTCACATTTCACATGTTGATGTGAAATGGAAATGTTCTAGAATGGAAATCCAAAAGTGGAAATTATCTTTAAGGAAGACAGAGATGTTTCCTATGTGATAGGAATAGAGATCTATAGAGATAGTTCTTGAAAACCTCTTCACCTGAAATGAGAGAGCATACATTGGCAATCTATACTGAAATGTTCAGTATGCACAGATTAAGTGGGAGAAAACTTGTCCATGCTACATGGAGTTAGTATCCCAAGGCCAAGTGTCCAATTCTTGTGAAGAATGGGAATACTAAGAATAGATATGGATCTATCATGTATGTAATCATCCCATTATCTTGCATGTATGGACATGGCAAGAAAAAAATGCATTTATCATCTTGTATGTACGACATAACAATATGATGTGCTCATCTTGGTAACTCGTATGTGGGACATGACGAGTGGATGTTTGTCTACCTCCACTAAGGGTTACTGGAATACCATGAGAACTTGATAAGTACTTATGAAGTACTAGTTCTATGGAGATAAGGAAGAGTTCGATGTAAAGAGTTACATTGATGCAAACTTCTGAAATGATAGAAAATTAATCACAAAATATATACATAGGATGTATAAAGGTGAAAGTTTGTTGATAATTGGAAATGTTCCAATAAAATCATTTAAAAGGAAATGTCGAGTATCTATGTGTTAGAGAACAGCAATAGATACTATATGGATCTGGAAGTTCATAAGATGAACTTATAGATATTCTGCTCATTGATGACAAGTATGGAATCCTTGATCATGCAATGTGGCTAAAGGTTAGCAAAGGAATACTAGATCACAAATTACGGCAACTCCATCTCATACGTGTGACGTACAACAAAGAGATGTGAGACATGCAATTTATACTGACTTTGGCAAGGTGTTGCCATTACTCACTTTGTTGGCACTAGAGCATAGTAACATGTGAGACATGTTTGAAGATCACTATGAATATGATTCAATGGTGATTGGCTCGCAGTACAAGTGGGAGTCTGTTGGTATGTATGCCCTGAGAGCCAATCATGGGATGATTGGTGGGATACATTAAGATTGATTTGATAAACATCAAAGGCAAGCTTCCAATTCTTTCTGGTTTAGTCATTTGAGATAGTGATAGAACAGATTGAATGTCTAAAGAATGACAATACTCAATGATGTATACTTTCAGGTTGAGGACCTGAACGATGAGATCATACGGATGCTAAGAGTTTGTACATTCTTGTTATTTCCCTAGTCGGATGTCACTGTGGAAGGTAGATAGACAGCAATGACACACAAGACTAGATTGTGGTGTTGGTTGATGACAAAATCTCATTAGTCATGATATAGAGATATCAAACCAAACACATAGATACTTGTTAGAGAACAAGTGTACCAGACAGACCCACCGTGAGTTTGACACATGGAACCATGAGATAGTAGTCACAGTCAGTACTCACAGTGATGGTGGTGAGTGTGATTCTTAGACCTGAAATCACTACACTCAACACATGTCGTTGGGCACACTTTGACATCATCAAACGCAATCCTGAAACATGGGTTGTTATAAAGGTGATGATTGGGTGGCTTTGACACATGGGGCTTTTGAGGGGTGAGTGATAGATATGGGATTTGTCCCTCCTGAGGGAGTTTGATATCCATGGCCACTTGATGAGAAGGATTGAGAAAGGCGTGCACGTATGTGTGAATTAGTATGTGATATTGATGCCATACATATCTCTTCCAGTCTACTCTGAGATCAAGAAAGCGAATGAATGTTGACAGGATGATTGTTCCATGCCTCTAGTTCATTCGGGATATCAGTGACAAAGGAATTATACATTCGTTGTAAGACCATTCACGGATTGTAGGATGAAAGTTGTTCTCCAACTTTATACTTTCACTTGGGTAGCACTGATGTGTGACTAGGCACCGCTCTTTGCTTGTGAAGTCATAAATGTTATGGACTTTCACTGCCAACGTGAAATGGACCTGCAGGGTCACACACATAGGATTTAACCTAGAAGAGGAGTTTTGTCCACAAGCAATGTTTAGATTGATTACTAAAAGAGTTTAGTAGTTCAATTAAACACTCAATCAGTCGATGGCTCAATATCATATGGTTCAAGGTGTTGGACGCATTGATTGGAGTATAAGATTGATTGAAATCGCAATAGACTGATTTTGCCCAACCTGTGCTCCCAACCGATCGGCTCAACTGTTGAACCGGTCGGCTGAGGTGTTGAATCGGTCGGCTGGAGTGTCCAACCGATCGGCTCATGACCAGGTTGAAATGACCGGTTCAAGGGTTGAACCGATCTACTCAACTGGTGCAACTGACCAGTTGGGAAAGTCATGTCGGCAAGAATTTCCTTTGGTTTCAAATTGCCCAATTCGATTGGGAATAAAATTGGTATTCGATACCAATTGGGAAAGAAACAAGGAAAGTCTTTTTTATCCGGATTAGGACCATGAACCGATTTGTTCAGGGCCTCAACCGATTGGTTGGTTTGCCCCAAATGGTCGGTTCAGGTCCAACCGATCGGCTCAATGGCCGAACTGATCGATTCAGCTGTGAACCGATCATTTCAGGTTGCAAACCGGTTGCTTTTTGTGGAAAATCTCGAACCCTTCTACTCCTACTTTTAGTCCCGCATTGCCCAGGATAGAGAACCCTGTCCCATGACCATCCTATATATAGGGGTATTGGGGGCTTCTCAAAGAACAACAACTCAGTGCAAGTTGATTGCTCTGAAAAGTAGTCGTTCTCTCTGGTTTTTGTAACCAAGAGAGAGCCCGAGTAAGTGCTTCCTGCAAAAGGAGGTGCAGTAAGGGAAGGACAACTGTAGTTGCAATTGACAGCAGGAGAGTGTGTTGGCGACTAGTACGTCAACAGAAGGGTGCGACTCCTTCCACTTCCTTGTGGGACAAGGAGTGTGGAGTTCTAGGTGGTCTGTGTGGACTACTACAGAGGCGGGAGGTCACTGCCGCTCAGGAGGACAACTGTCATCCGACAGTCCGGTTCGAGTAGGAGTTGTCAGTCCCGGTGTGACCAGGAGCTGCACAGACACCGTCCAAGACCGGATTTGAAGACCACGCAAGGCGTGAGGAATTGTCGCCAAGCAAGCCTTGGGACAAGGTATGATTCCACAAACCATCCTTTCCTATTATATAGACGTTGACGTGTTTCCTTGTTCCAGGTTTGGGGGAGAAAATTTTTGTTTCCACTGCCTTCTCTGCCTCCCCTAAAACCCAACAGTGGTATCAGAGCCACGTCAACTATTCTATATTTTAGGAATATCGATATGATCGATTTTGGTTTGTCGCCTTTATTTATTGCATACGATGCGAATAAGATTGGCTTTATGCATGTCCAATCCTAAATCCACAAATCCCAAATTACATATATGATATGTATTATTAATGCACTCGATACGTGTCGCCCTTAAACGAGTTTTGTGGTGGATGTGTGTAGCATGATTATGGCCTATAAACCCCTATCTGTGTGTGGTTGTTTGTGGTTGCTTGCATCTCGATCTGCGCACCGATCTTCCCTCTCTTATTCCTAATGTAATTGGAAATAATTCGAGATTCTTTCCTACCTTTGCTCCCCCCGAATGTAACTCGGGGTTTCCCTTTTAAAGCAATGTACTAAATAGGATAGACTTTATTTCCTGTTATGTCGAAGACTGACGAACATCAAGACGACAGCTGAAACAATCGGTTCAAGGCGTGAACCGATCGGTGGACGTTCCAGACGGTCGGTTCAAGGAGTGAACCAATTGGTTGATGACTGGTTCGAGGAACGAGATGAGCAGGTGGTGGACATGACGAGATGCACGACAACCAGGCGAACCGATCGGTTGGAGGAGCCAACCGATCGACTGGTGGCACCCAGATGACCGACTGGAGAGTACGGATCATTCATGTGATGAGTTGATCAACTCGGATGGCAAGGCACAGAAGTTCATCATGTACAGGTTGCATGTGATGTAGACCTAGATGACCGTGATTCCTCTTGGCTCGAGGAATCACATTAGGATGGCCATAATCATCGCTTTTTATCGTTTGTGCATGTTTTCTGTGGGATATAGCATGTATATGATACGTACTATGTATTGTGGTGATTGGATATGTATATGTATATAAAAACCAAATCCATTGTTAAATATTAAGTTTTAGATGCCTTCCAAATGCAACACACGCGAAAAGCTTGATCGACCAAGTGTGGGCACGCCAAAGCGTGGTGCACTGTCTATCTCGTGGAATCATGAAGGATGAATGTGTGGGTCTGCCAAAGCAGGGTGCATATTCATCGTGTTTGCTTTGGGCTGGACTTAACAAGGTGACCTAGATGGGATCTAGCACCTTGAGGCATGCAGATGATCATGGCAAGGAGTTGCATATGACATCTTATCAAGAGTTGCATATGATGCAATTGGCAAGAGTTGACTACCAAAGAGATCTAAGTTGTGGGCGATCAGCCAAAGCTGACTCAGGACTTAGAGGATTTCAGGATCTTGCCCACTAGAAGGTTGTACACTGCAATCTTCCGAATTGATGGTGAGGGCTATTGATTTGAAGTAAAATAGTAGGAGCGATAACTAATTAAAGGCCTAATTATATCGTCAATTTTTCAAATCAATCAAATAAGTCAAAATGAGTTTTTGGACTAAAATTGCATATTTCCTTTTGTCGTACAAATGATGACAAACAACAACAACAATATTTCTTTGCGACCGGTCCTTGACAAGGACAAGCTAAATGGGACAAACTTCCACGACTGGTATCGGACATTGAGAATTGTTCTCACTCAAGAGCGTAAGCTCTATGTCCTAGATACTCCCATTCCAGAGGAACCTGCTCCTAATGCACCAAGGGCAGAAAGGGATGCTTACAAGAAGCATGTTGATGATGCCATTGATGCAAAGTGCTTGATGTTATGTTCTATGAACCATGAGTTGCAGAGACATCATGAGAACATGGGTGTCATTGAGATGATTCAGCATCTCAGGAACATGTATGAAGATCAGGCACGGAAAGATAGATACAATGTTTCTAGGGTGTTGTTTAAGTGTATCATGACAGAAGGAGATCCAGTATGTCCTCACACACTCAAGATGATTGGGTATGTGGAGAACCTGCAGAGACCGGATTTCCACTGAGCCAAGAGTTGGCTACTGACGTGATACTGCAATCGTTGCCAGAATTTTATAGTCAGTTTGTGATGAACTACAACATGAACAACTTTGATAGGCCACTGTCAGAGTTGTTGGGCATCTTGAGGACAGCCGAGTTATAGATGAAGAAGGACAAGCCTAAGGCTGTGATGGTGATCACGAGCAAGAAAGGCAAGTCCAAGCGCAAGGGCAAGGGCAAATTTAAGAATGGTTCTGAAGCTATCCAGGAGTCCAAGCCATCTTCATCTCTCAAGGCCAAGGGAGGCGTGACCAAGAAAGGAAATTGTCACCATTGTCAAAAGTCGGGACACTGGAAAAGGAATTGTCCTCTCTATCTGGAAGAACAAAAGAAGAAGGAGGCGACTGAAGCCTCTACTTAAAGGTGTCATGAAAATAAACTTGTAACACTTTTTGAGGTATATGATACCAAGATGTAAAATGTAAAGCACTCATAATTGGGGCAAGTGTTGCCTTCACAGATAGGAGTACTTTAGTTTATTTTCAGCCTATAAGGCATGTAATACAGTTATGAACTGCTATTTCATATTTGCCAATAGATAGAAACACTTTATTTTTGCATATTGTATGACAATGATGGCAATTAATAAAGTTGAGTTTTCAATCTTAAAGATATGATCTTTGTGGCAATGCCTTGTTCATCTTGTGATATTTGATATGCATAAGATAAAATGATACCTAAAGGTTATAGATAACTCAAACAATCAAATTAGCATCAATCATGAGAAATTCATTTCTAGTTTCCATATGATGGATAAATCTAGACTCTTTTGGTTAGAGAACCATTAAGAGGCATGAATATCTTGGACATGATTAATCAATCTTCACTAAAGGTAGTGGGAGAATGATTATCCTATTAGGTATAATACATGTGATGTATTTACATACCTATTGGAACAAATGCTAATACTTCTAATGGTGTTTAGAGAAACACCAATATGAATGTCTTGAAGTGTTCAAGATTATCATAAATGAAGTATAAATTTGATAAAGTATTAGTTCTTGATGAGATCAATGAATGTAATACATGGACCAAATGTTTGAGATCCTTGCGAGTGATTATGATAGTGTATCATAGTGAACTCATGATTAAGGCATAATGATGTCTAAATCGAAAAAGGAATCATACTCTAAGGAGTTAGAGAATGATTATCGAATAACTAAATTCTTCTTAATAAAAGAATACCCCACACTAATAAAAGAAATTAAGAATCACAAGGGTTGTGCGTTCTTATATCCTTAACAGATACACCTCAATTATCTATGTGATGAGTTGTTCATGCGATGAGTCAACCATCTAGATGAATATGAGGAATCAAATTTTGAGTTATGGTTTATGACCATTACATCCTAAATGACATCCATGTGAACCATAAGGTATGACCTTGATGGTAGCACCCATTGGATAAGATCCATAAGTGCAAATGAGTCTTAAGCGTTAAGACACATGGATAACATTTTGAGAAGGATGATGCTTGTTGATATCAACTTAATGACTAAGACATTTGGCATATAGATACTAAAACTGCATTCCTATAAGGAATATAACAAGGATGTGTACGTGACACAACCTATGAGGTTTATGAATCTACTAATGCAAATGAAGTCTATAAGTTACAATGAACTAATCAATATGATTGATTAAGTACAAGCAACTCAAAATTGGATCTTTACTTTGATGATATAGTCAAAGAGTTTGACTGATATGTCAAAGATAAAGAAGGGATTTGTGATTTAGTGGGAGTGTATTCACATTTCACATGTTGATGTGAAATGGAAATGTTCTAGAATGGAAATCCAAAAGTGGAAATTATCTTTAAGGAAGACAGAGATGTTTCCTATGTGATAGGAATAGAGATCTATAGAGATAGTTCTTGAAAACCTCTTGACCTAAAATGAGAGAGCATACATTGGCAATCTATACTGAAATATTCAGTATACACAGATTAAGTGGGAGAAAACTTGTCCATGCTACATGGAGTTAGTATCCCAAGGCCAAGTGTCCAATTCTTGTGAAGAATGGGAATACTAAGAATAGATATGGATCTATCATGTATGTAATCATCCCATTATCTTGCATGTATGGACATGGCAAGAAAAAAAATGCATTTATCATCTTGTATGTACGACATAACAATATGATGTGCTCATCCTGGTAACTCCTATGTGGGACATGATGAGTGGATGTCTGTCTACCTCCAGTAAGGGTTACTGGAATACCATGAGAACTTGATAAGTACTTATGAAGTACTAGTTCTATGGAGATAAGGAAGAGTTCGATGTAAAGAGTTACATTGATGCGAACTTCTAAAATGACAGCAAATTAATCGCAAAATATATACATAGGATGTATAAAGGTGAAAGTTTGTTGATAATTGGAAATGTTCCAATAAAATCATTTAAAAGGAAATGCCGAGTGTCTATGTGTTAGAGAACAACAATAGATACTATATGGATCTGGAAGTTCATAAGATGAACTTATAGATATTCTGCTCATTGATGACAAGTATGGAATCCTTGATCATGCAATGTGGCTAAAGGTTAGCAAAGGAATACTAGATCACATATTACGGCAACTCCATCTCATATGTGTGACGTACAACAAAGAGATGTGAGACATGCAATTTATACTGACTTTGGCAAGGTGTTGCCATTACTCACTTTGTTGGCACTAGAGCACAGTAACATGTGAGACATGTTTGAAGATCACTATGAATATGATTCAATGGTGATTGGCTCGCAGTGCAAGTGGGAGTCTGTTGGTATGTATGCCCTGAGAGCCAATCATGGGATGATTGGTGGGATACATTAAGATTGATTTGATAAACATCAAAGGCAAGCTTCCAATTCTTTCTGGTTCAGTCATTTGAGATAGTGATATAACAGATTGAATGTCTAAAGAATGATAGTACTCAATGATGTATGCTTTCAGGTTGAGGACCTGAACGATGAGATCATACGGATGCTAAGAGTTTGTACATTCTTGTTATGTCCCAAGTTGGATGTCATTGTGGAAGGTAGATAGACAGCAATGACTCACAAGACTAGATTCTGGTGTTGGTTGATGACAGAATCTCATTAGTCATGATATAGAGATATCAAACCAAACACATAGGTACTTGTTAGAGCACAAGTGTACCGTACAAACCCACCGTGAGTTTGACACATGGAACCATGAGATGGTAGTCACAGTCAGTACTCACAGTGATGGTGGTGAGTGTGATTTTTAGACCTAAAATCACTACACTCAACACATGTCGTTGGGCACACTTTGACATCATCAAACGCAGTCCTGAAACATGGGTTGTTATAAAGGTGATGATTGGGTGGCTTTGACACATGGGGCTTTTGAGGGGTGAGTGATAGATATGGGATTTGTCCCTCCTGAGGGAGTTTGATATCCATGGCCACTTGATGAGTCGGATTGAGAAAGGCGTGCACGCATGTGTGAATCAGTATGTGATATTGATGTCATACATATCTCTTCCAGTCTACTCTGAGATCAAGAAAGCAAATGAATGTTGATAGGATGACTGTTCCATGCTTCGAGTTCATTCGAGATATCAGTGACAAAGGAATTATACATTCGTTGTAACACCATTCACGGATTGTAGGATGAAAGTTGTTCTCCAACTTTCTACTTTCACTTGGGTAGCACTGATGTGTGACTAGGCACCGCTCTTTGCTTGTGAAGTCATAAATGTTATGGACTTTCACTGTCAACGTGAAATGGACCTGCAGGGTCACACACATAGGATTTAACCTAGAAGAGGAGTTTTGTCCACAAGCAATGTTTAGATTGATTACTAAAAGTGTTTAGTAGTTCAATTAAACACTCAATCAGTCGATGGCTCAATATCATATGGTTCAAGGTGTTGGACGCATTGATTGGAGTATCAGATTGATTGAAATCGCAATAGACTAATTTTGCCCAACCTGTGCTCCCAACCGATCGGCTCAAGTGTTGAACCGGTCGGCTGAGGTGCTGAACCGGTCTGCTGGAGTGTCCAACTGATCGGCTCATGACCAGGTTGAAACGACCGGTTCAAGGGTTGAACCGATCTACTCAACTGGTGCAACTGACCAGTTGGGAAAGTCATGTCGGCAAGAATTTTCTTTTGGTTTCAAATTGCCCAATTGGATTGGGAATAAAATTGGTATTCGATACCAATTGGGAAAGAAACAAGGAAAGTCTTTTTGAGCCGGATTAGGACCATGAACCGATCGGTTCAGGGCACCAACTGATCGGTTGGTGTGCCCCAAATGGTCGGCTCAGGTCCAACCGATCGGTTCAGTGGCCGAACTGATCAGTTCAGTTGTGAACCGATCATTTCAGGTTGCGAACCGGTTGCTTTTTGTGGAAAATCTCGAACCCTTCTACTCCTGCTTTTAGTCCCACATTGCCCGGGATAGAGAACCCTGTCCCATGACCCTCCTATATATAGGGGTATTGGGGGCTTCTCAAAGAACATCAACTCAGTGCAAGTTGATTGCTCTGCAAAGTTGTCGTTCTCTCTGGTTTTGGTAACCAAGAGAGAGCCCGAGCAAGTGCTTCCTGCAAAAGGAGGTGCAGTAAGGGAAGGACAACTGCAGTTGCAATTGACAGCAGGAGAGTGTGTTGGTGACTAGTACGTCAACAGAAGGGTGCGACTCCTTCCACTTCCTTGTGGGACAAGGAGTGTGGAGTTCTAGGTGGTCAGTGTGGACTACTACAGAGGCGGGAGGTCACTGCCGCTCAGGAGGACAACTGTCATCCGACAGTCCGGTTCGAGTAGGAGTTGTCAGTCCCAGTGTGACCAGGAGCTGCATAGACGCCGTCCAAGACCGGATTTGAAGACCACGCAAGGCGTGAGGAATTGTTGCCAAGCAAGCCTTGGGACAAGGTATGATTCCAAAAACCATCCTTTCCTATTATATAGATGTTGACGAGTTTCCTTGTTCCATGTTTGGGGGAGAAAATTTTTGTTTCTGCTGGCTTCTCTGCCTCCCCTAAAACCCAACAGGGGAGGGGTGTGCACTTTTCCCGAACAAGTAGAGACTACCTTGAGTTGTTCAGGATGTTTGGGGTTGTTTTCAGGATGTCCTGCAAAAGTCCCAACAGGAGGTTTTTGTTGGGCAAACAAACGGGCTAACTGTAACATCCCTGACCTGGGTTATAACCTAACCCTAGAAGTTTTGCCTAAATATGTAATTCAACACTTGTAATTATCTTTTAGCAGGTAATAAAAGCTCCTAAGGAACATATGTTTCCATTCCTGTCCCCTAGGAACAATGTTGTAGTATTGTTTTGCAATGCAGGGACCTATGTGCAATTATCCAGTTAAGAGGTTTAACTTGCAGAGTTCACAGGTTCAGATGTACCCTTGATGATGAAACATAATAAGAGAGAATCTGATGAGGCATGATGGATTTTCCAAGCTTGGGCATTCAGATGCAGCTTGTGGAATGATCCTGGTGCTTAAAAACCCTAGTTTGGAGTAAAGTGCAATTTACACAAATTATGGGTGAAACTTGTAAAGTACACCTTCTAGTGCATCTTATATGACTCTTGGAATCATCTAGAGTAGAAATGATGAAAGAGATGCATCAATAAATAATCAGATAAGAAAAGTAATCTTTGTGCATAAAATTCACCATTTATGTGTATGAAGACCTTCATATGTGTACCCTAGTTGAAAGTTGATCTTTTCTACCCTTAAATCTTGAGATTTGATGAACTTGGTTTAAGTTTAGATGGCTTGGACGTGCCTAATAAGCAAGCAGGGACTTAGATGAAAATCCCATGCTTTAGAGGTCCTTATGGTGTAAAATGGCCTAAAGTATATAAGCCCTTTTCCTTGTAAACCAAGTGAACGATCCTTCATTTCTCTTCACTTCTCTTCTTTCTCAAAACGTCTAAGGAAAGCTCTGGAGCTTAGGGAGGTGACCAAGTAGTTATAAGGTGAGAAGAACAATCTTCAAGCTCGAATTCTTGGGTGAATTCATCATGCAAGCTTGGTTTTGTGGATAACTCACTTAGTTTTCTTGTTCTAGCCATCCATTCCTACCTTTCTTTGGAGGAATCACCCTTGACCAAGTTGTGGAGTTCAAGACGCCATTATAGGCTTGAATATTGGAAGCTTGGAGCTCCAAGAACATCGTTTAAGGCGGGTTTTATAACTCTAAACATTTTGCTTTCTTATGCATATCTTTGTACTTGCAAAAGTAGCTTGTTCTTCTTTTCCCCATCCTTCCTTGCTTTCCTGCAACTAAAACCACAAAGAACAGACCTTGATCTGGAGGTAGAAGAAGATGGGCGTGATTACCAATGTTACTTTATCAAACGGTCCTGTTCCCCCCCCCTTTGACCAAACGGTTTGGGGCAAACGGTTTGCAAAACCGTTTGAAGGGCAAACGGTTTCACAAGATCGGTTGGCGAAAACGGTCTCCAATACCGTTTTAGGGCGTTGACCAAGCATGGACCGTTTGGGATTTCTGTTTATAATTATTTAGGATAATGACCCACCAAATTTGAAGGGTTAACTCCAAAGGAATCGTAGGTTGAAGGCCAATCAATTAGGCAAATCGAATTGAATTAAATGCTGATTTTCAATCTGATTAACTTCAACGTTTTGGGCAAACGGTCTCAAGACCGTTTGCGGGCGTTGACCAAGCGTGGAACGTTTGGGATTACTGTTCCTAATTATATGTCCTAATGACCTACCAAATTTGATAGGTTAACTCCCAAGGAATCATGAGTTAAAGGCTAAACAATTAGGCAATCGAATTGAATTAAGTGCTGATTTTCCAATCTGATTAACTTGAACTTTTTGGGCAAACGGTTTCAAACCGTTTGCGTGAGTTGACCAAGCGTTTACCGTTTGGTATTCCTGTTCATAATCATGTTGGTTAATAACCCTCCAAATTTGAGTGATTAACTCCAAAGTAATAGTGAGTTTAAGGCTAATCAATTATGTAAACCCTAATTGGATTAAGTGCTGACTTTCAACTTGATTGATATGACTTTTTGGGTTTTCTTGCCCAAACGGTCTCAAGACCGTTTGGGGATCACCCAAAAGGTCTCAAGACCGTTTTTATGTCACCCAAGACCGTTTGGAGGTCTAGGGTTGAATATGGTTAAGTGTTTGAACGACAAAAGATATGGTGTTAACCCTAATCGACTAAGTGTTGGATTTGCATTGAATTGAGTTGATTGTTTGGGGTTGATTGGCCCAAACGGTCTCAAGACCGTTTGGGGATCACCCAAACGGTCTCAAGACTGTTTGGAGGTCACCCAAGACCGTTTGGAGGTCTGGGGTCAAGTATAGATGACCAATTGAAGGTCTAAAGGAACACAATTACAAGGCAATCAACTGCTGATTTGATGATCAACTCAATAGCTCAAACCCTAATGATTTTTTCACTAGAATCCAAGGGTTGGGTGAGCCAAACGGTATCAAGACCGTTTGGGACTCATCCAAATGGTCTCAAGACCGTTTGGAAGTCACCCAAGACCGTTTGGAGGTCTAGGGGTGAGTATGGTTAAGCAATTGATGATCCAATGATACTAAGTTGGAATGTAATCAATTGTTGTTTTGGTGATCAATCCAATGATCCAAACCTTAATTGGTTGACTTGGATTTTGATGATATGATGGGAAAACGGTCTCAAGACCGTTTGGAGGTCATCCAAACGACCTCAAGACCATTTGGGGTCAGGTCATGTCCCATTTGATTGATGGTTCAGTAGGTTCAAATCAATTAGACCCACATTGAAATATGTTGAAGGGTTATTGATTCCAAACCCTAATTCGATTGAGTTAAACCCTAATTTATGGTCAATTGAGGGCCAAGTGAGGGACAAATCAGGGACTATGTGATTAATGAGTTGACCCATGATGGTGATCAATGGGGAAAATTACCCTTATACCCTTGAAGGGTACAATTGAAGGATACCTTGTTTTAATCAAACCCTAATGTCTTGTTTTTGAAGACTTAGCTTATGTTGATCAATGAGGACTTAACCCAACCTGTCTTGGAGTGATGTAATAATTATCCACCACTTGAGGGGAGAGAAAGTCACTACATGTTAGTGAGAGGAGAGAGAAAGTATCAAATATGATTGAAACTCAAGTAAAACACCTTCAATGTGTTTAATTGTGCACGATTAGGGTATGATCCACCTATGTGAGATCATGGAAACCCTAACTATGATAATTGATGAATCTTAACCTAACCTAAGAGCATCAAAGGTGGTGTTTTCTCATACATGATGATGATATGAGTTCAATTCAATGTAATGTGAATAGTAAACCCTAATTCAAGGGTGATGACATGTAATGTGAATAGTTAACCCTAACTTCAAGGGTGATGACATGTAATGTGAATAGTAAACCCTAATTCAAGGGTGATGACATGTAATGTGAATAGTAAACCCTAATTCAAGGGTGATGACATGTAATGTGAATAGTAAACCCTGATTCTAGGGTGAGGGCATGTAATGTGTTCCTTAAAACACTATTTGATGAAAACCAGGGAAACCTAGCTCTTGTAAGAGTAGGGAGATACAACTTCTTTAAATGAGTTATTTATTGTTATCAGTTGAATTGACCATGCATGTTCCTATATGAGGATGATCATATCCAGGTATGGATGATGATGCTATATTCATTGAAAGCATGTTGTTAGCTTTATGAATAGTGATATATCATGGTGTCTTGTTAGTGGCATCTTATGAGATTGATGGGCTGTGAGAGCCATGAGTACCATCAAGGTCATGCTTAACAGATGACTTGTGATGACAGAATTGAGAAATGGTAATTGATGTAAGTTAGACTTGTTACATTTAGTATCCTTCTTTCTTAGCTGCTATGCTAATGTTTAATGTTCAAGAACATGTATGTTATTGGATAAGTGATAACTTATGAGTTTGATAGGTTGAATGAGTCATGAGTAATATGCGCTGATGATCATCAAAGGTCATATTATTTAGATGACCAGATAAAATAAGATGTTCTTGGTAATAAATGTTATAATTAGTCCAGGGGTTTGGACTCTCACTTTCCGGATTCTTAGTGATAAGATGTTTAGGGATTGATATCCCTATGTTAAATTATGAAATGTGATCCTAATATAGAGTGTTACTATGTGAAATTCTATTACAAGATAATCCTATGAAAGGCTTAGCTACAGACTTATGGGTGATGAATGTAAATAACCCTTGTGTCACTTGAGTATGGTTAAGTATGATTTCATGTGTACTAATCATATAGTTATGTTGTGGATTTGGAATCCTAACACCTTGTAGGAAAGGGTATGGCTACAGGCCATGATATCCCTTATTATAATGTCGGGTGATGGATATATGATCTAAGCCTGAAGAGAGCCAGTGTGGTGATGATGGGTTTATAATAAATAGATGTTATACATGTCCTTTTATTTCTATAAGAAAAGTGATATGTGGGTTTATCTTAGAGTTGCTTTGATTCTAGTAGGAGGAATAGATTACAATCTATGAAACATTGTTCTAACTACTCCTAAAATATATATGACTTCTTTGTGTACTGTTATTCTCTTATTCTGTAATAATCATGTTTCTGGCAAAGAGTTATAACTCCCGCTGGGACAATTATTTAAAATTGTCTCACCCTGTAGATTTCAACTTTTTAGGTGGTCACCAAGGACGAAGGGACCAATCTCCAGGTGACCAGTATCAGCAGCAGCAGCACCCGGAGCAGCAGTAAATCTCAGGTGGAGATTCAGACTGCTGAGTTATATAGATAGATAGTCAGTCCTATGCGTCCTTTGTACTCTCAGGTCCTTGGAGTCATGGTCTGAGTTTTGATTCGTCTCTTGAGATTTTGTAGCATGCTGTGTATATTTACTCAAGAAGTAATTAACAGAGATGTAAACAGTTTATCTTGAATCTATGAAAGGAGTTTTTATGGTTTCAATGTCTTATCTCAAAAAGTTTTAATTTCCACTGATTTTTGGTATTCCGCTGCTAAACGAATCGCTTCCGCTATGTTTACTTCGAAGTTCATGTGTTCATCTCGGATTTTGGAGATCAGAGCCCACAATTAGTGGTATCAGAGCTCTAGGTTCGCTGAGTCTACAGAGACATAGGACTTAGGATGTTGAGTCTATCCTTAGTGTTCCTTCCTTATCTAATAGAATCTTCTGCTCCTCAGGAGAAGAAGATATATAGGAATGTCTGAGCCACATGAAGAGTATGTGGTGGAAAATAGCGTTGCTACACCACAGGGAGGTGCAAGGCACCCAGAAATAGAGCAACCCTTACCTGAACAACCCAAGGAGCCACCCCAGTTTGACCCAGCTGAGATAGAAAACCCAGCTATCCATGTTTTATTTGATAAGTTTCTGACAGCTATAACACACATAGCAGATAGGGTGCCACCATCTGCACCTAGGGCACCAGCCCATCAGGAAGGTTATGGAGCCGGCAAGACTTTCGAGAGACTTCGTCGGGTGGGAGCCATAGACTATGCTGGTACATCTGACCCAGCAGATGCTGATCTATGGTTGACAGAGCTGGAAAATGCTTTCAGGATCCTTGATATTCCTGAAGCTGAAAAGGTAAAACATGCGGTATACCTCCTAAAAGGGAGTGCTGGTAATTGGTGGATGATAGAGGAGGATAAGAGACCAGGCGAAGAAATAGGATGGGAGGTTTTCCGACGAGAATTCGTCAATAGATACTTCCCTAAGACGTATCTAGATGATAAGATCTCTCAATTTGAGAAGATCACACAAGGATATATGAACGTTAGCGAGTATGAAGCTAAGTTCATGGAGTTACTACAGTTCTGTCCACAGATGGCAGTTAGTGATGAAGAAAGAATTCGGCATTTCGAAAAAGGATTGAACTCTGAACTAGCCACTCCTGTGTCTACTCTAGAGAATAGAGAAAGGTTTGCCACCTTTGTGGAGTCAATGAGAAGGATAGAGAGGTCGGAAACCATGAAACAACAGACAAGTAGTAAGAAGATGTACACCCAGCCTCAAGAACAAAGGCCTGAAAGCTTTAAGAAACCAAGATTTTCTACACCATCAGCAATGTCACAATTTCCTACCCAGACACAATGGGTGTCAAGTGGAAGTAGGAATCATAGTAGTATTCCAAGAGGATCTTCCAACATAGCATCAGCATCGGTAACTGGATCGTATAGACACTTTGCACCCAGGATCTGTTACCTATGTAGACAACCAGGACACCTGGCAAAGGATTGTCCAGACAGGAATACAATAATGACTCAACCCCAAGGACAGAGTCTGCAAGGCTCACAAGGGAGGCTCTATTATAATAGAGGACGTGGACAAACGTCCCATACAGGTCAGATGAAATAAGTTTTGTTTTAATATTACATATCAGGATTCTATGTGTTAAAAATATGTAATTTTGCTGCTTCTGAATTCCTTAACTAAGTCCTGGAAGAACACAAGGGAGATAAGAACTTGTATCTTACTCAGTATTCTTTAAAACAATTTATAATCTCCCTTAACTGTGTATGAAAAGGATGAAATATAGATGTGATACATGAAGAATAATCTAGTATGGTAAATTCTATGTGTATAATGATATGAAGAACGAGGAATATGTTGATAAGTAAAATACATACTACCTAATCTCAATACTTATATACCCTGGCCAGGTATATAGTTATTGTAGATAAGGAAAGTATGAAACTCCTATATTTTTATCTTTTGATTACTCTGATCAGGTAATTATTCTAAAACAATCTAGAGAGTATAAGGAAAAATTAAATGAGAAAAGCTAAGTGAATACTTAGTGAATATGCTCGGTGAATATACTCAGTGAATACTTAGTGAATACACTCAGTGAATACTTAGTGAATATGCTTAGTGAATATACTCAGTGAATACTTAGGGAATATACTCAGTGAATACTTAGTGAATATACTCAGTGAATACTTAGTGAATATGCTCAGTGAATATACTCAGTGAATACTTAGTGAATATACTCAGTGAATACCTAGTGAATATACTCAGTGAATACTTAGTGAATATGCTTAGTGAATATACTTAGTGAATATACTCAGTGAATACTTAGTGAATATGCTTAGTGAATATACTCAGTGAATACTTAGTGAATATGCTCAGTGAATATACTCAGTGAATACTTAGTGAATATGCTCAGTGAATATACTCAGTGAATACTTAGTGAATATGCTCACTGAATATACTCAGTGAATACTTAGTGAATATGCTCAGTGAACATACTCAGTGAATGCTTAGTGAATATACTCAGTGAACATACTCAGTGAATACTTAGTGAATATACTCAGTGAACATACTCAGTGAATGCTTAGTGAATATACTCAGTGAATTTCCTCAGTGAATACTTAGTGAACAAACTTAGTGAATATACTTGGTGTAGTGAACAAACTTAGTGAATATACTTGGTGAATTTCCTCAGTAACTACTTAGTAAGCCTTTCTCAATGAACTCCTTCAGTGAAGCCCTTGAGACAATATACAGAGTAAATTATCTGTGTTAAGGTATGTATATTCCTCTATTGGTAAGAATTCTTGAGTGATATGAGAAGAATGTTCTTTTATGCTTTTTCCTTTCAAAAGTATGGACACATTATGTTAGGGGTTTATTCTTTAACACAAGCATAAATAGTGATAAGGGATAATTAATGAAAGGGACTTTGTGTGAATTAGAGACCCATAATATCATCATAATGACTAATCTGTTCTTCCTTTCCCTGGGATTTTGAGGACGAAATCCTTGTTAGGGGTTTATAATTTGTAACATCCCTGACCTGGGTTATAACCTAACCCTAGAATTTTTGCCTAAATATGTAATTAAACACTTGTAATTATCTTTTAGAAGGTAATAAAAGCTCCTAAGGAACATATGTTTCCATTCCTGTCCCCTAGGAACAATGTTGTAGTATTGTTTTGCAACGCAGGGACCTATGTGCAATTATCCAGTTAAGAGGTTTAACTTGCAGAGTTCACAGGTTCAGATGTACCCTTGATGATGAAACATCATAAGAGTGAATCTGATGAGGCATGATGGATTTTCCAAGCTTGGGCATTCAGATGCAGCTTGTGGAATGATCCTGGTGCTTAAAAACCCTAATTTGGAGTAAAGTGCAATTTACCCAAATTATGGGTGAAACTTGTAAAGTACACCTTCTAGAGCATCTTATATGACTCTTGGCATCATTTAGAGTATAAATGATGAAAGAGATGCATCAATAAATAATCAGATAAGAAAAGTAATCTGTGTGCATAAAATTCACCATTTATGTGTATGGAGACCTTCATATGTGTACCCTAGTTGAAAGTTGATATTTTATACCCTTAAATCTTGAGATTTTATGAACTTGGTTTAAGTTTAGATGGATTGTACGTGCCTAAGAAGCAAGGAGGGACTTAGATGAAAATCCCATGCTTTAGAGGTCCTTATGGTGTAAAATGGCCTAAAGTATATAAGCCCTTTTCCTTGTAAACCAAGTGAACGATCCTTCATTTCTCTTCACTTCTATTCTTTCTCAAAACTTCTAAGGCAAGCTCTGGAGCTCAGGGAGGCTACCAAGTAGTTCTAAGGTGAGAAGAACAATCTTCAAGCTCGGATTCTTGGGTGAATTCATCATGCAAGCTTGGTTTTGTGGATAACTCACTTAGTTTTCTTGTTCTAGCCATCCATTCCTACCTTTCTTTGGAGGAATCACCCTTGACCAAGTTGTGGAGTTCAAGACTCCATTAGAGGCTTGAAGCTTGGAAGCTTGGAGCTCCAAGAACATCGTTTAAGGCGGGTTTTATAACTCTAAACCTTTTGCTTTCTTATGCATATCTTTGTACTTGCAAAAGTAGCTTGTTCTTCTTTTCCCCATCCTTCCTTGCTTTCCTGCAACTAAAACCACTAAGAACAGACCTTGATCTGGAGGTATAAGAAGATAGGCGTGATTACCAATGTTACTTTATCAAACGGTCATGTTTCCCCCCTCCTTTGACCAAACGGTTTGGGGCAAACGGTTTGCAAAACCGTTTGAAGGGCAAACGGTTTCACAAGGTCGGTTGGAGCAAACGGTCTCCAAGACCGTTTTAGGGCGTTGAGAAAGCATGTACCGTTTGGGATTTCTGTTCATAATTATGTAGGCTAATGACCCACCTAATTTGAGGGGTTGACTCCAAAGGAATCGTAGGTTGAAGGCCAATCAATTAGGCAAATCGAATTGAATTAAATGCTGATTTTCAATCTGATTAACTTGAACATTTTGGGAAAACGGTCTCAAGACCGTTTGAGGGCGTTGACCAAGCGTGGACAGTTTGGGATTACTGTTTCTAATTATGTGTCCTAATGACCTACCAAACTATATAGGTTAACTCCCAAGTAATCATGAGTTAAAGGCTAAACAATTAGGAAATCGAATTGAATTAAGTGCTGATTTTCCAATCTGATTAACTTGAACTTTTTGGGCAAACGGTTTCAAACCGTTTGAGTGAGTTGACCAAGTGTTGACCGTTTGGGATTCCTGTTCATAATCATGTTTGTTAATAACCCTCCAAATTTGATGGATTAACTCCAAAGTAATCGTGAGTTGAAGGCTAATCAATTATGTAAACCCTAATTGGATTAAGTGCTGACTTTCAACTTGATTGATATGACTTTTTGGGTTTTCTTGCCCAAACGGTCTCAAGACCGTTTGGGGATCACCCAAACGGTCTCAAGACCATTTGGAGGTCACCCAAGACCGTTTGGAGGTCTAGGGTTGAAAATGGTTAAGTGTTTGAAGGACAAAAGATATGGTGTTAACCCTAATCGACTAAGTGTTGGATTTGCATTGAATAGAGTTGATTGTTGATTTGCATTGAATTGAGTTGATTGTTTGGGGTTGATTGGCCCAAACGGTCTCAAGACCATTTGGGGATCACCGAAACGGTCTCAAGACCGTTTGGGGATCACCCAAACGGTCGCAAGACCATTTGGAGGTCACCCAAGACCGTTTGGAGGTCTGGGGTCAAGTATAGATGACCAATTGAAGGTCTAAAGGAACACAATTACAAGGCAATCAATTGTTGATTTGATGATCAACTCAATAGCTCAAACCCTAATGATTTTTTCACTAGAATCCAAGGGTTGGGTGAGCCAAACGGTCTCAAGACCGTTTGGGACTCATCCAAATGGTCTCAAGACCGTTTGGAAGTCACCCAAGACCATTTGGAGGTCTAGGGGTGAGTATGGTTAAGCAATTGATGATCCAATGATACTAAGTTGGAATGTAATCAATTGTTGTTTTGGTGATCAATCCAATGATCCAAACCTTAATTGGTTGACTTGGATTTTGATGATATGATGGGCAAACGGTCTCAAGACCGTTTGGAGGTCATCCAAACGACCTCAAGACCGTTTGGGGTCAGGTCATGTCCCATTTGATTGATGGTTCAGTAGGTTCAAATCAATTAGACCCACATTGAAATATGTTGAAGGGTTATTGATTCCAAACCCTAATTCGATTGAGTTAAACCCTAATTGATGGTCAATTGAGGGTCAAGTGAGGGACAAATCAGGGACTATGTGATTAATGAGTTGACCCATGATGGTGATCAATGGGGCAAATTACCCTTATACCCTTGAAGGGTACAATTGAAGGATACCTTGTTTTAATCAAACCCTAATGTCTTGTTTTTGAAGACTTAGCTTATGTTGATCAATGAGGACTTAACCCAACCTGTCTTGGAGTGATGTAATAATTATCCACCACTTGAGGGGAGAGAAAGTCACTACATGTTAGTGAGAGGAGAGAGAAAGTATCAAATATGATTGAAACTCAAGTAAAACACCTTCAATGTGTTTAATTGTGCACGATTAGGGTATGATCCACCTATGTGAGATCATGGAAACCCTAACTATGATAATTGATGAATCTTAACCTAACCTGAGAGCCTCAAAGGTGATGTTTTCTCATACATGATGATGATATGAGTTCAATTCAATGTAATGTGAATAGTAAACCCTAATTCAAGGGTGATGACATGTAATGTGAATAGTAAACCCTAACTTCAAGGGTGATGACATGTAATGTGAATAGTAAACCCTAATTCAAGGGTGATGACATGTAATGTGAATAGTAAACCCTAATTCAAGGGTGATGACATGTAATGTGAATAGTAAACCCTGATTCTAGGGTGAGGGCATGTAATGTGTGCCTTAAAACACTATTTGATGAAAACCAGGGAAACCTAGCTCTTGTAAGAGTAGGGAGATACAACTTCTTTAAATGAGTTATTTATTGTTATCAGTTGAATTGACCATGCATGTTCCTATATGAGGATGATCATATCCAGATATGGATGATGATGCTATATTCATTGAAAGCATGTTGTTAGCTTTATGAATAGTGATATATCCTGGTGCCTTGTTAGTGACATCTTATGAGATTGATGGGCTGTGAGAGCCATGAGTACCATCA
Source organism: Alisma plantago-aquatica (assembly GCA_963693085.1). Lineage (NCBI taxonomy): Eukaryota > Viridiplantae > Streptophyta > Magnoliopsida > Alismatales > Alismataceae > Alisma > Alisma plantago-aquatica. The sequence continues at coordinate 497,748,095 of OY856415.1, forward strand.
AGGTCATGCTTAACAGATGACTTGTGATGACAGAATTGAGAAATGGTAATTGATGTAAGTTAGACTTGTTACATTTAGTATCCTTCTTTCTTAGCTGCTATGCTAATGTTTAATGTTCAAGAACATGTATGTTATCTGATAAGTGATAACTTATGAGTTTGATAGGTTGAATGAGTCATGAGTAATATGTGTTGATGATCATCAAAGGTCATATTATTTAGATGACCAGATAAAATAAGATGTTCTTGGTAATAAATGTTATAATTAGTCCAGGGGTTTGGACTCTCACTTTCTGGATTCTTAGTGATAAGATGTTTAGGGATTGATATCCCTATGTTAAATTATGAAATGTGATCCTAATATAGAGTGTTACTATGTGAAATTCTATTACAAGATAATCCTATGAAAGGCTTAACTGCAGACTTATGGGTGATGAATGTAAATAACCCTTGTGTCACTTGAGTATGGTTAAGTATGATTTCATGTGTACTAATCATATAGTTATGTTGTGGATTTGGAATCCTAACACCTTGTAGGAAAGGGTATGGCTACAGGACATGATATCCCTTATTATAATGCCAGGTGATGGATATATGATCTAAGCCTGAAGAGAGCCAGTGTGGTGATGATGGGTTTATAATAAATAGATGTTATACATGTCCTTTTATTTCTATAAGAAAAGTGATATGTGGGTTTATCTTAGAGATGCTTTGCTTCTAGTAGGAGGAATAGATTTCAATCTGTGAAACATTGTTCTAACTACTCCTAAAATATATATGACTTCTTTGTGTACTGCTATTCTCTTATTCTGTAATAATCATGTTTCTGGCGAAGAGTTATAACTCCCGCTGGGACAATTATTTAAAATTGTCTCACCCCGTAGATTTCAACTTTTTAGGTGGTCGCCAAGGACGAAGGGACCAATCTCCAGGTGACCAGTATCAGCAGTAGCAGCACCCGGAGCAGCAGTAAATCTCAGGTGGAGATTTAGACTGCTGAGTTATATAGATAGATAGTCAGTCCTATGCGTCCTCTGTACTCTCAGGTCCTTGGAGTCATGGTCTGAGTTTTGATTCGTCTCTTGAGATTTTGTAGCATGTTGTGTATAATTACTCAAGAAGTAATTAACAGAGATGTAAAAAGTTTATCTTGAATCTATGAAAGGAGTTTTTATGGTTTCAATGTCTTATCTCAAAAAGTTTTAATTTCCGCTGATTTTTGGTATTCCGCTGCTAAACGAACCGGTTCCGCTATGTTTACTTCGAAGTTCATGTGTTCATCTCAGATTTTGGAGATCAGAGCCCACACTAACTGTGCGTCAGTTACCATTTGATGGGCTTGAATGGCCATGAGGGTTTATTCTATGCTTGCCAAGCTAGGATGACTAGGGGGAGGGGGTGGCATTTTGAGGTGGTTGGGGTTGGTTTAGATTTTGGGGTGGAAGGTTTAGGTTTTGGAATTGTTGGTAGTGTTGTCGATTTTGGTGATTTCCAAAATTTCTTTGATAGTTGTATGAGAATCCAGGTGGTGTTCGATTGTTACTTTGAGGGTAGGGAGGCCTTTGTTGAAGTTGGGTAGAGTTCTCGGCACCTTAGGGGTTCCCATAATGAAAACCAGGGTGATTTATAGGTTGGTTGGGATTGTAGTAACCTTGGCCTGGTATTGTATGAATCGAATTGAGGTCTTCTAGTTGTTGACCTACTTCAGGTTGTGTGGGCATGTTGTAGAGGTATTGACAGTGGAGGGTGGTATGGTCGTATCCTTGTCAAATACCACAAAGGGAATCCATGGCTTTTAGTTGTTGGGGTGGCTCCCTAAGGGTGACCCAAGATGACTCTAACCGATCTTGTTTTAAGGCAATTAATTTTAGGCTTTCCGCTATGCTTTGAATATCATTATTAACTTCTGCCTTAGCTACCTTAAGGATTCCTCCAATCCCTCTTCTAGCCCTTGTTTTGGAAGCCCGTTTAACTACCTCCCATGCGCTAGTTAAACTTTGATGCATGAAATTTCCTCCATATGAGGAATCGAGAAAAAATTTGGTATCATCACCAACACCACGATAGAAAATCTCTATGAGTTGGGCTTGAGAGATGTCATGGTGGGGGCACTTCCTAAGTAAATCCTTGAACCTTTTCCAGGCTTCACCTAAAGACTCTCCTAGGGACATAGAAAAATGAGTTATTTGACCCCTAAGTTCATAGGTGAGAGACGGGGGGTAGAATTTTTCAAGGAACTTGCTTTGTAGAACTTCCCAAGTTGTGACATGTTCTTCACTCTCCATGGTGTTATACCAGCTACTAGCTTGGTCGGAGAGGGAATACTTAAACAACCTAAGGCGGATGGCATCTTCAGAGACACCTGTGAGTTTGTTCAAAGAGCAAAGGTCAATGAACCTTTGAAGATGATCTTGACAACTTTCCCCATTGTTGCCAGAGAAGGGGTTGGTTTGCATCATAGTGATCCATTGTGATATCGAGGGGTATAACTGGATGTTATGCATAGGCCGTTTTGGGAACAGAAAAGTCTTTTAATTGTTTTTGCCTTTTGGCTTCCCTCCTATCAGCTTCTATGGTTTCTTGTTCAGCCCTAAAGGCTGCTCGCAAAGCAACTTCTCTTTCCGCTTGTTCGGCTTGGATGAGCTCTCTTTGAGCTGTGAGATCTTGGTCGATTCTACGGGCAACCTCATCTTCATTCATTGTCACCAGATTTTGACGGTTTCGACGATGAAAAGTTCTTTCTATTTCCGGATCGAAAGGTTGAAAATCGTCGTTCGGGCGTCGCATGCACAAATAAAGAAGTTAATTCCTGTGCAAAAAAAACATACTGCCGGAATGGAAACTCGGCAGAAAGAGGAGTACACTTCTGGAATGTTACTCGGAAGGCATGAAAAAAAAGGCAAAAAAGTTTTTCAAAATTGTTTTGGGGTTCGAAAAAACAATCTGTTGTCCCCGGCAACGGCGCCAAATTGATACTCGTCGTTTTGCAATATCAGTCACTAAGATCTTTAATCCTAGAGTTTAAACCTTTTTTACTTCCGGTTTTAAGGGTAGTATAGAAGGGTCGATCCCACAGGACAACTATTTAGAGATTGTTCTTAGAACCCAAAGATCGAAGAACTTTATTATTGTTTTTGGTATTTTTCTTTTTATTAAAGCATAAAGTAAAGTCCAGTTGGGGGTTTGAATGATTACACTAATGCAAGATGAAAAGCACTTAACAAGAATAAACATGCACCAGTGAATAATAAAAAGATTGTTAACATAAGCAAAACTATATGAATGGAAAACTAAGAATTAAAGCAATCAAAGGATGCGGTGATTAAATCAATAGAAGGAAATCGAGGCTCGTAGGGGTTTTCACCACCTTAGCCTAGGTGATAGAAACTAAATCTTAACGACAATTCGATGAAGGTTTGCGAATTTAAAAACTCACAAGAGAGAAACTCCACACGAGCCCATTGGTCTTGGTGCTCATGCTTCCTAGTTTATCATCCTAAAAGACGAAAATCCACGGTCATATCAAAACGTCTATGTAATCGATTTTATTGTTCTAAATCCGGATTTCCATGGTCATATCCATCCGGATTAACATGCGATCTGAAGATCAATCATTCAATTAAAATCGATTACCATCTAATCATTTAAGAAGAAGTCGTTAAAACCATGGCTAAGGGGTTATTCCCCTTTCCCCGATAAAAGACTACTCACACATGGAGAAAGGGGAGACGGAGGAAGAAAGAAATGAAGCCATAGTCTAGCCCAGAAATTAGGAGATTAATCCTTATGCTAGAGATGATGAATTGGCTTAGTTCTTTGTTCCTTGCTCCAGAATTGAAGAACGGAAAGAAGAAGATTAAAACTAAGGCGGAGAGAAAAGACAAGAACAAGAATGAAAGAGCTATACTTGAACTAAGATCTACTTTATTGCATAAAATGAGAATGATTACAAGACGATTTGCTTCAGAATCCCAAATACAAGAAATCCCAGATGCCCCAAGAGGAGGAAGTGCCCCTCCTTTTATAGGAGAAGGAGGGGGGAGAATACATTAGGTTTAGGGTTCTTTAGGGCTGACGACTGGGAATTTTTGCTGTCTGCGCGCCGCCAACCGACCGATTCGGGAACCAGCCAGTCGGTTGGAAGGTTCTGGAACGCGCAGCCAATCGATCGGCTGCCAACCCTAATTAGGTTGGCGGCGTAGTTGAAAAACGCTCCATGTTGCTCGATAATGGGCATCAGCCGAGCGTCTGGTAGCTGGAGTCGAGCGATCCCAGCCGTCGTCTGATGAGATCAACGATCGATGCTTTGAAGGAGAACCAAGCGTTTCATGAGGTCAGATGATCGGTTTGATTCTGTGAAACGATCGGTTGAGTGTACCAATCAATCGGCTCAAGTCCTGAAACTGCAATAAAATGCACATGATTGTCAAATTTGTGATAGAACGAGAAAATATCAATTTGTGCAATTTTCAAGAGATAAATGGAGAATTTCTATGTGACAAGCTTAATAATTCGCAGAAAAAGGTGTGCTGAATAGAACGCATCAGATTTGTCAAGAAAACATAGTGACCACATACAAATCATAGCGACTAAGATGAGTTAGAAAATCTCATTGACCGTTAACACTAGGGACCACATAAAAACTTGGCAAGAACCAACACTAGGGAATAAATGAAAACTTGGAGACCACCAACACTGTAGACCACATGAAATATTGGTAGCCTCCAACAGTGGGTGGTCCATCTGGACCCAACACTCAAGGTCAACCTTGAGTTAGAGAATCTATGTGAGCAAACCCTAATCTCAATACAAGGCTAGATGTCACTACTTCAACCAAGGTGTAACAAGGATCCCCAAGGCATGAATATATCAAAATGATATGAAAACATGTGAGGCACAAAAATAATGTGACAAATTACAGTAAAATCCCAAGATAAGGGTAAATTTCATAAAAGTCCATAACAAGCACATTTTTGCATAACTTTCCCAAACAATGTCCAAACTGGACCAAACTTGAAACTTAAGCTTGTCACATGATATCAACACCTCTAAGGGTTTATTTAAGGTTTTAGGAATCTAACTATGGTAAGAAAACATGTTCAACCAAAAAGCAAGGTTAGGGGTCTTACGATTCCAAATGCCAAAAAGACCAAGCTGACCTTGGGGCATGTATCTCTATCATACCTTACAACTTGTGAAAAAGACTAGGCTTCACTACTAACATCCTTCTCACAAGCATAGCAACTACATTACTGAATATTATATGACCACTCCTATGGGCATTGTAGAAGACATCCCAATGAGTGTAACCCCCAAATATTAATGCCTCTATGATTTTTACATCATGGACATCAAGGAGAATCTTTGATATCCCCTTATCTTTGGGCATCCATTCCTTGCAAATGCTAGAGGATTAATCAATGTTGAAGTAGGGATCATAACATTAAGGCTTGGGACAAACAAGCTGGACTTTAAGGTGTTAAAATTTCTCAAGGGTCCCTCATTCTAGGAGCACTTCCTCATCGACTGTTTTGACAAGATGGCCCAGTTAGAGTAGTGTACGCCTACTTCTGACCATCCTCTTGAGACAATACTCATCGACCCTAACAATCATAATCATAATGACAAACAAGTGGATCAATTTCTCATCCAATTAGATAATGGTGAGGAAGATCCTAAAGATAACTTTGACTAACTCAAGTCTATCTCTATAGTCAAAGAAGAAGAAGAGGCATATACCACACCAGAAATGAAGCCTCTACCTGTTGGGATAAAATACATGTTCCTAGACCAGAAGTAGGCACAAAAATTCATCATTAATACATGTCTCACTAAGAAATAAGAACATAGATTGTTGATTGAATCTAGATAGAGGAAGAAGGCATTAGGATACAAAATGACTGACCTAACTAGCATTAGACAAGCCCTCTCTATGTAGAGAATTAATATGATCAAAAACTACAAACACTCCATCGAGCCTCAATGTAAGTTGAATCCAATTTTAAAGGAGGTTCTGCACAAAGAAGTGATAAAGCTACTACTTTATGGGGATCATCTATCTCCTATCTGATTCACCATGAGTAAGTCAAGTGCAAATCATTACCAAAGAAGGGAATTTTTACAGTTGTTTTGAAAAAAATGAGCTTATCCTCACCATTATTGCAACTTGGTGGCACATATGCATAGACCATGTCAAGATCAAGAATGCACATAGAAGCCACTTTCTAAAACCATTTCTAGATAAAGTCCTAAAAAGACTTTCACACGAGGAGTTATTTTGTTACTTGGATGGATACCCTATATTCTACCAAATCCTTATCCACACAAGTAATCAAGAAAGTACTACATTCACATGTCCCTTTGGAACATATGCTTACGTTGGAAGCCCTTCAAATTATGAAACACATCTAACACCTTGCAACACTACATGTCCACTATCTTTTTTGGTATGACTAATATGATATGAAATCTTCATGGATGACTCTTCAGTCTATAGAGATTCTTTTGACATATACTTGCTCCAACTTTCCCTAGTCAAAGAATATTTTGAAGAAGAAAATCTATTGCTTAATTGGGAAAACTAACAGTTAATGTTGGAGGAAGGCATTGTGCTAGGACATCATGTCAACTTTAATTGCATCATGGTTGACAAGGAAAAAGTCTAAGTTATTGTTAAATTTTATCTGCCCACTACAATCAAAGAAGTCCAAGAAATTATGGAACATGCTAGATTCCATAAGAGATTCATTTGTGACTTCTAGTAAGATCACTAAGACTTTTATAAATAAGAATGTTGACCTCACCATTGACTCTAACTGTATGAAGAGCTTCACCACCCTAAAGGAAGATCTTGTATCTACTCCCATCCTTCATGCCCCATATTGGTATCTTCCTTTTGAAATCATGTGTGATTCCAGTGATTACACCATAGATGCATTTTTGGAGAAGCGAGTCGACAAGAAGAACCATGCCATCTATTAAGCAAGCAAGATGTTGGATGACACATACAAGAATTATGCAACCACCAAAACGAACTTATCTCCATTTTTATGCTTTTGACACATTTTTATCCTACCTAGAAGGCTTGTAAGTGATTGTATGCACTAATCATGATGTGGTCAAGTACTTAATGCAAAGAAGGATATGAAGCCCAGGATGATCATATGAATCATATTACCACAAGAGTTTGATCTATAAATCTAGGACAAGAAGTGTTTGAAAATGTTATTGCTAATCATCTTAGCTGATTGTACATCCAAGATAGTGACACGATCCCTATCGATGACTCTTTTCCCGACGACCACTTATTGAAGGTAACCACATTTACCGTATGCACTACTACAGAAACAGCATTCAGTGTCGCTTTTATGGGCATCGGTTCTTTAGGACAACTGACGCCTATACTATTAGACGTCGGTTATTTATGCAAACCGACGTCTATATTCGAAAACCAGCCAGACACAGGTACCGCTTTGTATTCAGCGTCGATTGTTTATACCAAACCGACGCTTAAAGTCGCCCGCGAAATCCAAATTTTGATCAAAAAAAATAGTGTCACTTTCAGCGTCGGTTATGTAGATAGAAACCGACGCCTATGTGCGATGAAAATTTGCGCGAAAAGTGTCACTTTCAGCGTCGGTTATCCTTTTATAACCGACGCTGAAGGTGGTTCCCGCCAAACAATTTCGTGAAAATATCGTCCAATTGGACGTCGGTTGTTTCAAACAACCGACGCTAAAGAGGTTTAGGCGTCGGTTGTTTGAAACAACCGACGCTATTTGGGAACTTTATTACCCGCGATCGCCCGACTCTTCCCCTTTCTTCTGTTTCATTGCGAGTCGATTACCTTTTCTTCTCTGTTGCCGCCGATTTCTTCTCCGGCGCCCCCTTCTCCGGCAATTTCTTCTCCGGCGCCCCCTTCTCCGGTGCCCCCTTCTCCGCCGCCACTCCTGCACCTTCTTCCCTTCTCCGCCGCCCCTGCTGCTCCAGTGCCAGCGCCTGAGATTAGGCACCGCCACGCCTGAGATTAGGCGCCGCCACACCCCTGGTGCTCCTCCACCGCCGTCGCGTCGCCGCAACCATCATCTCCAGCCTCGCTACTAGCTGCTCCTCCACCGCCGTCGTTGCTAGCTACTCCTCCAGCCAGAGCCACCGGAGCCTCTACCTTCTTCCCTCTGACAAGGTTGGTCTTCCCGCTGCTAGCTGCTCTACTTTTTTTTTGCATCGATTAAATTGTTGTGATAAAAATGCATGTAATGTATTTGATTAGAGTTAATCTAATCTGGATGTTCATAATAATGTAGTATGTTAAATATGATGATTAGGGATACATATAATGTCTAGTACACAAATATTAGATGATATTCAAGAAAACCCTAGTTTGATGAGCATGTTGTTAATCATGTTAATTATGATTCTTCTATATATTCTGATGTCATTATATAATTATGTGATCCCAACATATTAAATAGAATTAGAATGATATCATGAATTATAGGGTTTTAAAGTTGATAAACATGTACATGTGGAAATAGGGTTATTAAACCAATGGTTATAACATAGTATGATCTTAATCTAATTTGGATGTTCATAATAATGTAGTATGTTAAATATGATGATTAGGGATACATATAATGTCTAGTAAAGATTCCTAGACCTTTTGTTTGAAACTATTGATTTCTTGATTTATTATTTAATAATGCTCTGTTGATTAGGATTAACCATGTTGCCTGTAGTTTATAGACATTTATTATATATAAGAATGACAACACATGTATTTGTTGGCCTAGAAACCCGTCCAAGATTTACTCATTAGGAGTAAATCTTGGATAGTCCCCGATTTGGGACTGTTCTTGAACACCTAATCTCACTTAGGATGTAAGTGTATAATGTGTATTGGGTTTTCGAGAAAATTTCGGCAGCATTTCCCCGTTTGTTCTCTAAGTACATATGTACTTAGAGAACAGCGGGGAAATGCTGCCGAAATTTTCTTGAAAACCCAATACACATTATACACTTACTAGTGAGATTAGGTGTTCAAGGATGGGATAGGTGGTACACATTTATTATATATAAGAATGACATCAAATGTGTTTGTTGGCCTAGAAACCCGTCTTTTACTAAGTGGTTTGAAGATAAAGTCTTACATCAACTATCTCAAACACCAAATGATATTACAGAAACTATCAAATGCCTCACCTTTAAACCAAAACCGAATGTTATGTCTTATGAAGGGTTTGACATTAATGGATTCACATATTACACAAAGCGCCAAGATGATAAGAGTGTCGTCCAAAATAGTGGGGTCACTCTTCAAGCGTCGACTATGTACTTTGCAAGTGCAAAGGATAAGAGTCCACGTGAAGCTAAAATGTCATATTACAGTGTCATTGAGGACATTTGGGAGTTTGACTACATAGATTTCAAAATTCCGCTCTTTAAATGTAATTGGGTTGATAACACCAAAGGAGTTATAGTGGATGAATTGGGTTTCACTTTGGTGAACTTTGAAAAGATTGGCGAGAAGGGTGAACCATTCATATTGGCATCACAGGCGAAACAAATATTCTATATCGATGATCATGCGAATGATAAATGGTCGGTTGTTCTTCATGGTAAAAGACAATTCATTGAAGATCCTATAGATGAAGAAGAGTACTATGATAAGTATGATGACTCCAGTCCATTCTCAGTTGGGTTGCCAACTCCACAAAATATTGAAGCTAATGATGACTTATATGTGCGCGGAGATCACAATGAAGGCTTGTTAATTGATAAAAGATCACAATTTTAGAGACATGTATGTTTATACAAATGCTAAATGTTTGCCTTTTTCTAGTTAATACAAATGCTAAATGTTTGCCTTTTTCTAGTTAATTCAAATGCTAAATGTTTGCCTTTTTAATGACATTTTCAGATGGCTGACCATGATGAGCATGATGTCCATGATGAGCATGAAGTCCATGATGAGCATGCTGTCCATGACGAGCATGGCGAGGATACCAATGTAAGTTCTAAAAACATATCCTGTATTTCTATAAAATTCATTATCTTCTAGTTATGTCATATATCCTATATTTCTATATTGGGCTAATTCAGTGTGTTTATTTTTGTCAAAATTTAGGTTGATGATGCACATGTACCCACTGAAGCACTGGAGCAACTTGATGCGCAGCACCAAACACTTAACAAGAAAAGGGGCATCACTCTGTTGAAGAAGTTAATAGCGCTAAGTGGCAGTGGATCCAAATTGGCTGTGGAGTTTGATAATGGAGGAAATGCAATTGGAGTGAACCACAATAATTTTGTAAACTATCTTGGGTGTACCACTCGGAGCCATTGTGGTGTTAAGTATGATAATTGGCATAAAGTTCCTCAGGGGAAAAAAGACTTGATATGGAAGGATTTATGTGTGAGTTATTATTATTTGCAATTCTATTTTGTAGATTACAAATTCTATTATTTGCAATTCTATTTTGGATACTAGTTAATAACATTTCTATTTTACAGAATCTGTTTGCATTGGATGAGAAGTTGCATCGTAAAAGTGTGATGCAATGCGCTGGAAAGATGCTTAGGAATTATAGGACAAATCTGAACAGAGAATACATAAAAGAGGGTGATAAGAAGAAGAAGTCAGCCCTTGAACAATGGAACTTCTTGGACAAAGAAGATTGGGACAATTTTGTTGCTTCAAGAAAATCTGAAGAATTCAAGGTATTAGGCGTCACTCCCAATTTAATTAATATACATTGTATTCACCTATTCAAGATTAACATTTAGTGCTACTAACCAAATCATTAATGTGCATACTAACTAGGCCCTCAGTGACGCACAAAAAGCAAGGCGTGCAGTGAATGTGCATGACCACACTATGGGTCCAAAAGGCTATGCAAGCGTTCGCCAAAGACTACAGGCGGAGTCTGCGGCTACTCAGGAGTCTGCTGCTACTGAGGAGTCTGCCACACCCATGCCTCGCCATGATATCTGGATAGCTGGGAGGCAAAACAAGAAGGGTGAAATAAAGAAGCCCGTAACTGCTGAGGCGGCTGCGAAAATGGTAAAATACAACTCTTAGAGCAATCATTTGAATATTGATTATTTGTTAACTTACCAATTTCTGTTGATGGTGATTAGCGGGAGCTGCACGAGCAAAGGAAACAAGGCACGTTCATCCCTCAGGGCACACAGGATGAATTGACAGTTGCTCTGGGTAACCCAGAGCATCCTGGACGTGTTAGGGGTGCAGGCGCTGGTGTGGGCATCAAAGCATTCTTTGGGCCATCCCAGCGCAAACCCAGAGTGGGACTTTCACAAGAAGAGGTAACCTATACTTTTTTTAGAATGTTGCTACAAAAGGAAATTCAATAATAAGAAGCTAATGTTTCTTTTATCCATGTATAGGAGAATAAGAGAGTCGAGGATATAGTTGCTAAGAAGGTCAATGATGTAGTTGTTGAGAAGGTCAAGGAAGAATTGCTGCGGTGGCAGGCATCTCAGGCTTCCAATCAGCCTATGGCGACCCACTCTTCTCCTGATGTATAGACTACAAGTAATCCTATAGACCCACCGCCTAACACATCTGCTGTAAGTATTGTTTATGACATTGTAGTTAGTCTTTTCAAGTTGTTATGTTTTCAAGATGATATGTATATATGTATAATATTCTTTACGTAAATTTGTAGGCATTGAAGCCATGCCACTTAAGAATGCAAGACTACTTTGTTGCAGAGGCGCAGGCTTACCCGTCCCTTCCTGGGGCAATGTTTCACGGGACTCCAATGCCACAGGGCTACGTTCGTGTGAGCCCGATACGTGTGTTACCCGATTGGAGACAAGCTACATTGCCATATCCCCACCCGGATATTGATACACTTGCTGATGCAGAAGGTGGGGTGATATTGTGGCCCAAAGCAGATGTCGTCTACACTACTGAAATTGTAAGATAAATTTACATTACTTTAAATTGTTAATGTGTATATATGAGGTCAACTGATCTGAAATTATATATACAGGTTAAAAAGAAGACAACCGGAGCACCTAGGCCTCCACCTCCACTTCCCGCATTACCAAGTTGGGTTCCAACTGACCTAACATACCCGTTAGGTCCTGCTTGTAGGGGAATGGCATGTTGGCTACGGGCACATAATATACATTGCCCTATAATTGTTTCTTTAGATGCAGATTATGCAGGACAATCATACGATAGCTCTTTATTTATACAAGATATTATTGAGCTGTTTATGTATGAGTGGTTGAATACATCAATGATAGAGACATGGATAAGGTGAGATCTTATTTATACATCCATATACCTTGTGTAAGATCCGGTGAGCTGGTTTCTTATATATTAATGCATACGTAATACATGTTTTGCAGCTACTTAGTCAAAGATCATTGCAAACAATTTGCATTTGATCATGTGGGATTTTTGATTCCTTCATTGATTAGTTTGGTAGCTAAAGACCCTAATAATGTTCAACAATACTGTATAGATACTTTTACAATTTTTGGTCAGCAAAAGAAGACGATAATAATAGCTCCATTCAATGTCAAGTAAGTTTACTTTATTTATAATTTGGACTTAAGAAAATTCCATTTTTATTGTGCATCTTGAGTTATTAATTGTTAACTTTTTACCTCTAGCGGTAGACATTGGGAATTACTAGTTGTTGTCCCCGGGACGTTCACTGTTTATTATCTAGATCCCGCGGGAAGTACATTAAACACTAAAATTGGACACGTAATGAGAATGCCATTATTCTGGTGAGAAATATTTCATTTTTGTATCTGTTAACATCTATTATTACATTACTATTTACTTATGCAATTTACTGTGTTATATTAATATGTAGGGGTTTAGATGCATTCAAAAAGACTGGAGGAACGGTCCCAAGGAAAAAGAACCAACCAATAAATTGGCAGTGCGTACAAGTAAGTTCCCGACTCCAATGTATATATTATTGATGTGAATTGTGCTTAGTTGTATTATTTTGTATGTTTCAATTTATAGTGCGCTACACAAGACAATGGTTGGGCATGCACATACTATGTGATGCGATTTATGCAGATGATTATCTGACATGCCGCATTGGACATCGATACCATACATGAGGTATTATATATAGTCTCATTAGTTAGTATGAAATATATCAATCTTATTTTTATATTATTACTTATATATATACATCATTCTCTTTGCAGGTGTTTAAAACTGACAACACAACAGGTAAACGCTTAAAAAATATACATGCTCCATATACGATGGAAGCATTAAATGAAATAAGAGAAGAATGGGCAAAAGCCATACAAGCAGTGGCAACTGTAAGATATAATTGGGATGTTGATAGCGATAATGAATGATACTTTGTAAATGAATATTTCTGAATGTTAATACATGTATTTGAATGTTTCTATATGTGTGAATGTGAGAATTGAATTGATGTCCGAATGTATCTACTTGTGTGAATTATTTTTTGTGAATTTTGCAGGTTTGTGGCCTGTTTGTAGGCTGATATCAATGGATGTCGTAAACCTGCAGTTCAGAAAACTGAACTGCAGGTTCTCATCCTGCTGACCAGCCACAGCAGGCCTGCAAACTGATATAAAAAAAATAGATATAGGCGTCGGTTATTTACAGAAAACCGTCAGCAAAGACCTACAGCGTCGGTTATTTGATAAAAACCGACGCCTAATAGTACAAACAACCCGACCGTGCAGGGTAGCACGGCCGTGGTGGAAAAGGCGTCGGTTATTCATATAAACCGACGCCTATAGTACTAAACACGGCCGTGCAGGGAAGCACGGCCGTGTCATCTTGAAGTATAGGCGTCGGTGTTTTAGTAGATAACCAACGCATAATGTGTCCTAGATGACGTCGTTTTCTGTGGCACGAACCCTTTTGGCGTCGGTTATCTACTAAAAAACCGACGCCTATATGTTAAATAGGCATCGGTTAAAAAACCGACACCGAAGTGTTCGTCCTTTAGCGACGCCCACATAGGCGTCGCTCAGAAACCGACGCCAAAGGGGGTTAAACAACCGACGCCAAAGGCTGTTTCTGTAGTAGTGATGGTAGGCTGATTTTTGGAATTACTCATCTATGGGTGTCCTCCATCTAGATTTCAAATGCAGCAAAAGGATCCAATTCATTTCAAACATTCACCATTACTATTGGGATGAACCTTATCTATTCGAATTGTGTTTGGAAGACCTCTACTGCTGATGCATATTTGAAGAGGAAGCTACTCTCATCCTAGAAAAATGTCACTCTGGCCCAACTGAAGGCCACATGAGATCCAAAAATACTACAATCAAAGTCCTTCAATGTGGGTTTTTCTGTCACTCTATCATCAAGATTCCTCATGTCTATGTCAAACCATGTGACCAATGTCAAAGATTCGGTAATATATCTGAGAGGGATGAGATGCCACTCAATATTTGGAAGAAGTTGAGATCTTTGATGTTTGGGGAGTGGACTAAATGGGTCTATTCCCATCCTCTTATGGTTCTTGTACATCCTTGTCATAGTCAATTATGTTTCCAAATTATCTGAAGCCATCCCCACTCATGCAATTCCAAGATAGTTATCAAACTTTTTAAAGACATCATCTTCCCATGCTTTGAAGTCCCACACACTAACATGTTTGGTGGTTGATCACACTTTCTTGAGCATAGTTTTGAAGAACTCTTTTGCAAGTATGATGTTTCTCACTATGTGGCTACTCCATACCACCCTCATATGAGTAGTCGAGTAGAGGTTTCCAATTGTCAGATCAAATCCATCTCAAAATGATAGTTGGCTAGACAAGGTAAGATTTAGCTCAGAACCTCAATGATACAATCTAGGCTTACTGTATTTCTTAAAAGACTCCCACAGGAACTACACCTTTTCATCTAATTTATGGGAAATCTTATCACATACCAGTAGAACTTGAACACAAGTCCCCTTAGGCCATCAAACAACTCAACTTTGATCTTGTAGGGAAATATAGGTACAAAGTAGGAAGAGGGAACAAAAAAATTCTATCCTTATTTCCCATAATAGCAAGATCACGTCAACAACCATATAATGGGAAGGATGGCTTAATGAGGTCATACCTGGTCCTGGAGCAAGTTCAGTGACTAATCCTCATTGCAGTAATCATGCAACTATCTTCTAGTTGCATTGGGACAACGTCTCTAGAAACTCTTGGTCTTCCCCCACAGAATCCAACTTGACATTGTAATCCTAAAGGGAAAAGTGTTCGCGCCTCTAGAGAAGTCCACATGGACTGCTTAGAACTCCTGTCTTTGTACTAGAATAGACAGGAAGGAGTTTTCCCTCTCATTGGTGTACTAGTCACCAAATTTCTTTCCCACAATTGTTCTCCCTTGCTATCTCTCCCTTCATTGGGTAGGACTTGCTCAAGCTCTCTATTGACTACCACAACCATAGAGGATAACAATTGTCAGATGCAATTGAGTTACTATGAGAATAGATTAGTTGGCATGCGAGCCGATCGGTTCACCCAGTAAACTGGTCATTTTGTCATATTTCCCAATCACATATGAATTGGATATTCTAATCCAATTAATGCAAGACATGATGTCAACACTAATCCTTGATGCAATCAAATTTCACCAAAAATCATGTGTCTCTCCGTAGCAGGCCGGTCA
This sequence comes from Alisma plantago-aquatica, assembly GCA_963693085.1. Classification (NCBI taxonomy): domain Eukaryota; kingdom Viridiplantae; phylum Streptophyta; class Magnoliopsida; order Alismatales; family Alismataceae; genus Alisma; species Alisma plantago-aquatica. The sequence goes on from OY856415.1 coordinate 497,763,751, forward strand.
TCTCAAAACCCCCAACGGATCCATTCACTATGTGAATCGGTTGGTCTGTGCCCTAGTTTGTGTATAATTTATCCAATGCAATATCCAATCAACATGACACTCCAACTTGTTACTTCAAAGTCCACTCAGTTGATTTGTTTCTCAAAGTGAATACCTAAACACTTTAGTAATCAATTCAATTATCATTCATGATTAAACTCCTCTTCTAGGTGTATCCTATGTTTGTGACCCTATAGGTCCCATGTCACGTTGGCAGTGAATGTCCATAACTAGTTTATGACATCACAAGTAAAGAGCGGTGCCTAGTTAGACATCAATGCTATCCAAGTAAATGGAATGTTAGAGAACAACTTCAACATAGAATCAGTGTTAGGTGTTACAACGACTATATAATTCCTTTGTATCTGATATCTAGAATGAACTAGAGGCATAGAATTGTCATCCTCTCAATGCTCAATCCATGTTCCTTGAATCTAGGGAAGACTGTCAGAGATATATGTGACCTCAATATCATATATTGGTTCATATGTGCATCCACATGCTTTTCTCAGTCTCACTTATCAATTGGCCTAGATATCAAACTAAAGTTGGAGGGACAAATCCCATCTACATCTCTCACAATCATCCCCATGTGTCACGTTTCACCCAGTCATCACCTTTATGGCAACCCTCATTCAAGGTCATGGTGGATGATGTCAAATTGCACCGAACGACATGTAATCATTGTAGTGATTTTATGTCTAAGAACCACAATCACCATTTTCACTATAAAATATGACTATGGCCACCAATTATGCTTTCCGTGTGTCACCCTCATAGTGGGTCTATCTAATACACTATTCCCAACAAGTATCTATGTGCTTGGTTTGATATCATATCATGACTGACAAGGTTCCATCATAAACAAACACATGCTCTAGCATTAATTGTTACTATGATATATCATCTTTCCATAATAACATCTAACTAGGGACATAACAAGAATGTGCATACTCTTAATATCTATATGATCTCATTTTTCATGTCACATACTTGAAGACATATGTCATTGAGTAATATCATTCTTTAGACATTCATTATGTTTCCTCATTATCTCATAACTGAGTGAAATAGAATGAATCAAATGCTTGCCTCTATTATTATTATTACCCAAATCCTATATGTATTATGCCATCACAATCATCATATGATTGGCTCTTTGGGGATTCATACTGACAGACTCCCATTTTCACTAAGAGCCAATCACCTACAAATCTCACTCTTAGTGATTTCATCCACGAATCTCATTCTTAGTGATTTCATCTACTCATTGTACGAAATTTCATATGAGATGGAACTGTTGTAATATGCTCTCTGATATTCCTTGCCTAACCAGTAGCTCCATTATTGTCACAACATCTCTACTGTGTCATCAATTATTGGAACATCTTTGAGTTCATCCATATGAACTTCTAGATCCATATAGTACCCATTCATGTGTTAATACCACCAAGATACTCGACTTCTATTATAGAATTGAATAAATGGTTTGTAGTTCGGAACCCTTCCAACTTACAACTCTTTTCCTAAATTTAAACACATTATATATTGTGATCACTTCCTGTCATTTCGTAAGCTTGCATCAATAGAACCCCTTAAACTCAACTCTTCCTTGTTTTAATAATCTAGAAACTTATCCTATAGTACTTTTCAAGTACTAATGGATGGTTTTAATAACATTCCAATGAACTTCATTGGAAACTTATAAGATCTTATCGTGTCTAATGCATACAAGATTATGGGATGAGTACATTTATATATCATACATGATAGATCCAATTTCTAATGCATATGGAATCTTACTCATGTTTTTCCATTCTTCATAAGAATCAGAACATAGGGTTCTTAAGAAACTAACCCCATCAAGGTCAAATTATCTCTCATTTAATCCTTCATGCTAAACTCTTTCAACATCTTGCTATTGTATGTGCTTATACTTAGATTCTGAAACTTTCTACATTTATGTCCGTAGATCTCAATTCCTATCACATAGGATGTTTCGTCTAATCCTTCATAACTGAAGGTATTTTCCATGACAGGTCTCAATACTCATACTATTGGGATGTTATTTCTCAGTGAATGTGGAATATTCATATATGCTCCCACTAAATCTTTTCTAATAACAGATTCCATCTTTTATCTTGATTCAAGTCAAACTTTGGACTATCTTATCAAATAAAAAGATCCCATCTTTGAGATGCTTATTTCAATTTCTAGATTGAACTTTGTAGCTTATAGAATTTATTTGCATTCATGAAGTTATAAAATCTTTAGATTGTGTCACGTAGACATCCTCTCAAATATTCCTTTTAAGGAATCTAGTTTTGATCTTCATATGCCAAATATCATAGTCTATACAAGATGAAACAACATGCATGATAATTGGTGAAGGAATTTCTTCATGTTCAACAATTTGAATTGATTTGAAAACCTTTATAACCAATTTGTCCTTTTAGGTTATCCACATTGGTCCTCATCTTGAAAACCCAATCGCAACCTATGGGTTTTACCCCTTTAGGTGGTACTAGCAAGGTCATACCTTGTTAGTGGCATACAGTCGACCGGTTCAACACTTGAACTGGTCGGTTGGGAGTCCAGACAATTGATTCATTTCTTAAGTTGAATACCTAAACACTTTGGTAATAAATTCAATTATCATGCATGATTGAACTCCTCTTCTAGGTGTAACCTATGTGTGTGACCATGTAGGTTCCAAGTTACATTGGTAGTGAATGTCCATAACTAGTTAATAACATCACAAGAAAAGAGACGTCTAGTCACACATCATTGCTACCCAAGTAAATGGAATTTTGGAGAACAACTTCAACCTACAATCTGTATTAGATGTAATAGTGATTGTCTAATTCCTTTGTCTCTAATATCTAATGAACTCAAGGCATGGAATCATCATGCTCTCAATGTTCAATCCATGTTCCTTGATCTAGAGTAGACTATCTGAGATATATGTGACCTCAATATCATATATTGATTCACATGTGCATGCACATGCTTTTCTCAGTCTCACTTATCAAGTGGCCTGGATATCAAACTCTAGTAGGAGGGACAAATACCATATACATCACTCACAGTCATACCCATGTATCATAGTGTACTTGATCATCACCTTTATGGAAACCCTTATTCAAGGTCATGGAGGATGATGTCAAAGTACACTGAATGACGTGTGATGAGTGTAGTGATTTTAGGTATAAGAACCACAATCACCACCTTCACAATGAGAGATGATTATGACCACCAATTATGGTTTCCATGTGTCACTCTCAAGGTGGGTCTGTCCGATACACTATTCTCCAACACATATCTATGTGCTTAGTTTGACATCTCATATATCATGAGTGAGGAGATTCTATCATAAACCAACACACACTCTAGTCTTAAGTGTTGTTGTTGTCTATCACCCTTCCATAATAACATACAACTAGGGACATGAAAGGAATGTACACACTCATAACACCCATAAGACAAGAATGGCATACATCATTGAGTAATCTCATTCTTTAGACATTCATTGTGTTTCCTCATCATCTCATAATTGAGTAAAATAGAATAAATTGGAAGATTTCCTTTATTTAATCAAATTGTCTCTATGATATGGCATCATGATCATCATATGATTGGCTCTTTGGGCATACATAGCAATAGAGTCCCAGTTGCACTTAGAGCCAAAAACCCATGGATCTCATTCTTAGTGATCTAAACCTATCCATCATGTTTGTGTTGAACAAGTGCTAATCTAGTGGGTTAGTAACATTTTGCCCAGGGGATTAGAAACATTTTGCTATTGTCGGTGTATTGCATGTTTCACATCTCTTTACTATACGACATCTCATATGAGATGCAATTTCCATAATATCTGATATCCCTTACTTAACCCATAAATACATTATTTTCATAATATCTCTAATGTTTTGTCAATGGTTGAACATCTTTCAGTTCGTCCATATGAAATTTTGGATCCATATAGTACCCATTTCTATGTTCTAACACCAATAAACTTGGATTCTAGTATAGAATGTAAATAATGGTTATTAGCTCAGAACCATTCCATCTTACAACTCTTTTCTTGAAATTAAACACATCTTATATTGCAATCACTTTCTGTCATTCTAGAAGCTTGCATTGGCATAACCTGTTACACCCAACTCTTTCTCATATATGTATGTGTGTGTCTAAAACAATCGCATATCTGAGTACATGTATCTTATATGTACCATCTTCATTTATGATGGTCACACAATACTACATAACAATATAACCTTATGGATGTGATATATACCTTATAGATAACATATGTATCAAAAATCACCTCAATCTGAGATTCCTAGATCATCTTATGAAAGAGGATTTTTATTTTCTAATCAATGGTAAATTGTAGAAATTATAGACACCACTAGATGACATATTGCTATATCTCATGATACATTTGAGATATGGTTGTGATTTTTTGAGCACATCTAAACTAAACAATATTGATTCAATCATTATGGTTGGATTTGACTAACAGATTCTAGATATGCCATTTTAGTGATTCATACACATAACTTACATGTACTGATTGGTACACACTTCTTAACCTCTATTTTATATATATATATATATATATATATATATATATATATATATATATATATATATATAGAGAGAGAGAGAGAGAGAGAGAGTCAGGCTAGAATACACTCGAGTGTATCCGGAGCAGAATACACTCAAGTAGTTTTTCATGATGCAATTTTTTTTTGAAAATCTAATCCATTGATCTTCTTAAACATCTTGTGAACAACTCGTATATAAAATTTGAGCCCATTTGGATATGTATAGCTCATGTTATGAAGACCAAAAAAATTATACATTTCAAATTAGTTTTGTGCGTTGATTTTGTTGCCCTTAGACGAGTGAATTACACTCATCCAAATGAACTCAAAATTTGTATGTTGCCTAATTATAGTATGACAATGAAGATGAATGGTTTACATTTTACAAAAAAAATAGTCTTGATATGCAAATACCACTTGAGTGTAGTGTGTGATCCGTACACTTGAGTGTATTCTAGCCTGACTCTCTCTATCTCTCTCTCTCTATATATATATATACATATATACATATATACATATATACATATATATATATAAGAATTGTGTACTTGAGTGCATATAGATTACATGTCCTCATCTTCGTTTATTATAATTGTATAATTAAATTAAAGAATCCAACCTTATGGATATGATGTGCATCCATTAGATAAGATGTGTATCAAAAATCAACAAAACTTGATTTTCATTGGTCTTGAAATGAAAGAATATGAGTTTTGTCCAGTCAACAATATCTTGTAGAAATTATGGAAACCATTGAATGATATGTGGCTATATTTTATGATTTATACAATATATAGTTATGATTTTTCAAGTACATCTAATCTATATAGTGTTGAGTTTTCCATATGGTTGGATTTTATCAACATGCTCACATGTCATGTTCCATTTTAATGGCCGATATATGTAAGTTACATGTACCTTCTGGTGCACACTTCCTAAGCTCTGTGTGTGTGTCTATATATATATATATATATATATATATATATATATATATATATATATATATACTTGCGTCTCTTTTTCTTTCTCTGAAGGGGTGAGAGTTCGAGGTCTTCCTTCTTGGGGTTCTACGGTCTGAGGCCTCCTTGTCGTAGTGGTAGCCCGTTGCACCCGCTTTAGCCGTGGTAGGCATATATATATATATATATATATATATATATATATATATATATATATATATATATATATATATATGACCATAAATTACTTTATACAGTGGTGACCGGTTCGGTTTTTTCCAGTTAAATATTTTATTGAAGTCACGTTGATGTCATTTTTTGTCCAACCGGGTCAACCATTGTGGTCCAACCCGATTCAATTCGATATGAGTCAGCACCAGACAACAAATCTCATTTTAGAAAGACTAAAATGTCACCAAATAATTTATTCTATATTTACATTGATTCATATTCTCCTTCACTTTTCCTCCCCACAACTAACATACGTGTCACCTCCCATCACTTCGCTTTCCTTCTCCTTCATTCACCACTTACCAAACATAATGTTAAGGCTATGTATAAAATGGTGCAGAAAATGTTTGAAAGGAAAAGGAGGGAGAGGACGTGAAAGTGAAGGGGTTGGAGAAAGGAAAGGAATTCTTTTTTCTAAAAGTTCTCACTTTTGGTAATGTTGCAGGGGGGAAATAGATAAAGAAGGAGAAATACCTTAAAAATGTAAATGTTTACATGAATATCGTGACACAAAAAGGATTTTTTTTAATATAAAATACACCCTATATATGTATATATATATTTACTTAGATAGTAATCAGATTCAATGAATTTCTTTTATTAACAACGACAACACTCTCATTTTCATTTTGTACATAAAAATAAATTTTTTTGATAAAATATAGATCATATAATTAATGTTTTGGATTTGTTAACGATCACTGCCCTCAAAACACTGTCGAGAATATATATTGTAACAATATATCTTGAAAATAACAAACATATATTTGTGAGGAAATACTATTTTAATAGAGAAAGAAAATATTGAAAAAATATATTTAACTTTTTTCTTAGTCATTTACCATGTGTCTCCATAAAGACAAAATCATGCAAATTTTCCCATGTCATTCTCCATTAAATATTTTTCCTTCCCGCCACTATGTTAACCAAACAACTTTTGTTTCTGCCATTCCCGATTCATCATACATCAAATACAGCCTAAGAATATAAACATGATATTCGTTGATAAAAATACACATTTTACTAAGATTATTTTATCCTCTGCACAGACCGGTTCCATGAATGATCCTGCATCTCATCTAACCATCGGTCTGGTGGGTGCATACGGACGACCAGGATGATATTTTCTATCCGGTAACGCTTTCAGTTTGCTTGGGCAGCACTGCCAAACCAACGAAACTTCATCGATTTTTTATTATTATTTATTTACCTATAATAAGAAGGAGTATGTTATGTGTCTCCCTGCTCATCGACCTACTAGTTCGTCATCTTCAACTTTTTTTCTTCTTCAACCTACTAGGTCGTCTACGTCTACTTCAGCTTTTCTTCTTTTTTTTATTATACTAGTTAACACACACTGTACATGCATGTGCCCCACTTATTTTATATTAAATATTTAAACAATAAAATTTGTCAAAAGGATAATGATAATTCTCATAATTGTTTTGTAAAATTTTTAAAAATGTGTTGTTTATTGACTCTGAAACACACGTTTGAATGAAGGAATATGACAGAGAAGTTGGGAGATTTGCGACATGTGATTTTATCAGAAAAAATAAAATAGAACAAACATAAAAAAAGGTTGAGAAAAATTACGAGAAGAGAAAGAAACAAGGAGGACGCAGAATGAACTCACTCTTTTTTACAGTAGTATAAATAATTTCTTTTACAACCAACTACAACAATCCAATAAACATAGCACAACTTAGCAAATCTTCGTGCGGATAGACAATGAAAGTTAAGCGTGTCTTCACGTGGAAAGTACAATGGAAGATGTCAGTGGACTTTATATATGATTCTATATTCCACAACAATCATAGGCATGGGTGGCTTTTATATATTATTTTATATTTCAACGGATTTATAAGTTTTGGATAATACATCTGTGATTGTATTTTAATACTTGGAAGAAGCGCTTGATAACACAACTTACTCAAATTTTCATAAATTTTAAAATTTGAGAAGAGCCTACCTCCTTATTGAGACTATATTCGATTTTTTGCTTGGGCGTTCCGCCTTAATGTTGATGTGCTTTAATAGTTTTTCTGAGAGTCCACTTGTCCATTCTAACAATATGTTTGTCAATTATGTCCGCATTTCATTAGTCATAAAAGGAAAACATAGACACTTTTGATGATCACATGTTACTAGTTAAAGGAAGTCTAACTACTGATGAATTATTTATTGTATTTAAATTATTTTATGTGTTAATTATATGTTAATCATCAACTAACACGTTAGATAAATGGAGGAGAAGTATATTTTGTTCAACAAAATATTACGTTAACTAACGGTTAATCTAAGTATTCTCACTAATTATGAATCCCACGTTTCGAGGGTTGTTTGTAACTTTATATCCTTGCTTCTTTGTCTTTGATGTAGTATATTTTATACATCATATTTGCTTGTTGTTACTTTTTATTATTTTTTAGCATACATGTTTACATGAGACCAATCTATGTGTGTTTTACAGTTTGGCTATATGCTCATTGTTTCAATCAGTCAGTGTGTTCTAATAGTCTGTATGCATAATAGTCAGTATAGACTAATTATGTATTTGACATAATTAATTTCTTCCATAGTAATTAAAGTCTCCAAAATTTACTAATTTGCGGTTTTATAGGCTCCCGAATGTTCACCATGATTAATACATGAGTCGCCGTTTTTTCACGACTTTTTTAAGATTTTCCCATTTTTCGTGATTTATATGAATTTTCACGATTGTTTGTGACTTTTGACGATTTTTCTCTTTTAAATCACTTGCTCTTTTTTACCAAACCATATAGAAAGAATCTTGATATACACTAAAAGTTGCAACCTCCCACTCTCCCGACAATGCATTGTTATTATGCAACTATTCTTTAATTTATTTCCCACTTTTTTCACTGAATAAGAATGTATGTCTAGTGACCTTAATAGTTACATTTGTATCTGATATGTATGTACATATATATATATATATATATATATATATATATATGTATATGTATATATATGTATATATATGTATTATACGTGTATATATAAGTATATATTATTCTAGACTATTTCCGAATAGTTGACTGGACTTTGACCGAAATATATCGATTTTTTCACGATTTTTTTTTTATTTTCCAAATTCCAATTTTTTCCGGCCAGCAGAAGAGCTGCCAAATCTCGAATTTGTCACTGTGATTTCTTAAAAGGGAGTTCCACTAAATTATATGTGCTCATTGATCTAGTTTATATGTGTGTTCAATAATTTATCTCAGTGTTAGTTAGCGCAGTCTGTTTGTATGTTCAAATATTCTGTCTAAGTATTAATTGGTCCAATCTATCTGTGTGCTTATAGATTTGAGAGAGTTAGTGATTTTTAATCAAGATACTCTCTCTTAGTATAATGTAAATGCAGTGGTCGTCATGAGTCCAATGGAAAAATAATTTTGATTCAGATTTTAGTACATAATGTTTGTTCTTTTAATCAATTAGATAATAGTTTTACATAAAAATAGAAGACAAGTGGGCAACAAGCTACGCCGCTAGTCCTTTTTTAGATGGAAAACCCAATCATTTGAAACACTATATCCATACACTTAGGAGTCATAATATTACCATTCATAACTTTTTAGACCCTCTTCAGAAGCTTCACAACTTCTGGTGCTAAAAATCTGAAAGTATCAAATTCAAAAGGGATGAAGGCGTGTTGATTCTCAATACACGCTTTCCCATGCTTGACCACTTTAGCTGAAGCAACTTTGAGGGCAGCACGTCACACTGTAAAAGCCCACTCTTCAATCCCACCAGCGGAGAAACTCCTTTCAAATCTACACACGCATGTTTCCCTTCTGCCCATCCAAAAGTCACAATATCAACATGTCTCAGTGTGGATCTCCCCTCTTGTGGATTAGTTAAAAAGTTCACAATTGCTTCTTTCTTAGCAGCAACACCTGCACGTCTAAGTACATCAAATAGAACGTCTCTAATAAGATCGTGTATGTACTTAAAATCTAGAAGCTCCCTGTAATGAGCCGCATGCTCCCCAAAAGTGTCCAAGCATGCCTTATGACAAATTAGACATATCTCATCGGCTGAAAATAAAAGAATCATGAGACGATATCTGAGGATACTACGGTACTCCACTGGTGACATGTGCAGACCAAGTCCATCAATAAGAATAGCAAAGAGAAAATCTTGAGCATGATCAGTTCCAATACACCCAAACACTTCCTTCTGTCTAACGGTCATGTCAAACTTAACCTCCAGGTCCTCAATTATTTTACTAAGAAGAGTACTAGCCAAAGCATTTTGGGTCTTTGGGGGGACGATGTCCATTCTAGAAAAACAACCGAGGTCGAAGGAGGGAATCATGACACGAAGACGATCTAGAGCATAATCAAAGTCAGAATCCATACTGTGAATCTCGCTATCTCGCAAGATGTGATCCTGAAGCACCCAAGATTGGGCCCTAGATGCCATGAAAGCGTATGAGGAAGCCTCAATTGTTGAATATAGTCCCAATCCACCAAGTCAAATTGTCAATGAAGCTACCCTCCATTGGAGGTCTCTAAAAAAGGGACATCCACAAACTACAATGTCTTCCATAGACCCTCGTAAGCCTCTGTCAAACATTATTGATGCCTCCTCCATGTACGTAGGTTGACATGTCCTCAAGCCAAATAAAAGTTTTGCAATACCCATATACGATTGGAGCAAAAGAAACTCACTATGGGGGTCACCCAACTGAGGTAGAAGATGCATCAACTTTACAGCCTTAGAAGCCCTCTCCATAGCCAAACCCTCAATAAAATTTCTATCTCTACTAATAGATCCTCCAAGCAACTTCACCCCTAACAAAGGTCTTCCACTATCCGTTGGGAACAACTCTTTGTAAAGCTCCCTACCATCACATGTAGGCCAGAAAAGCTCAATTTTATGAATATTTAAACCAGACCCAAATCTGGTCCACACCGCTGAATGATACCCAGAACCTTGACCACCTCCTCTGTGTCCCCAATATATGTTCCATCATCAAGATACCACACATGAAGTAGAAGCTTGGAGTTATCCCTGATATGATGGATAAGTGGATACAATACAAGGGAAAAAAGAAGTGGGCCCAAAGGATCACCTTGTTGCACCCTAGTGGCCGACTGGATATGTCTGTCCCCAAGGCATAACCTTGCTGCCTGGTCATACAAGAACTCCACCCACAAGGAATAGATGGACATCTCACCCTCACCTCACAAAGTAAGGCGGACCTATCAACCAAATTGAAGGCATTAGAAAAGTGACAAATTGTCACACCCCGATCTCACACTAACCACTAATCAGGAGATTAGGGCGTGACAGAGGGATTTACACACAAGCCAATCACTCTTCACTTTTTAAAACTTTTTAAAGAGATTAATAGGATAATCTGATTTATGCTGTAAATTGAAACTAAACAAACTGCGGAAGCATTTTTATTAAACTGACTAGCAAGATAAACAAAGTCTACAACATATTACATAGATCCGACATAAAATAAAGCATAACAGACAATTTACATCTCTGTACACATTCACTCTCTCACTCACACCTTGTCCCGAAGATCGAGGGGAATGGACTAAGAGACCTCTAACTACTAACTACGAACCTTCTATCAACTAGGCGTAAGGATAAATCGATCCTTCTGAATTCCTGCTGTTGATGATAACCTGAAAATGTTTTGAGTAGAGGTATGAGCCTACTCGCTCAGTGAATAGTATTTCACTTAGCTATCACTAAACAACTCATCAGGTTTATAAATTGAAATTAAACATAAATACAGAACTAAGCAAGGCAGTTCTAAATACATAGCAGATATACATATATTAATCACATTTCTAAGCATCAACAGATAATTCAGGTAAATAAACAGTTATATAAATTTACTGTGATCCTACATGATTACTTATTCATATTATTATTATGCCCTAAATATATGCATAGTACTCTGCATATAAAGATCCGCAGCAAGTTCATGCTACGGTCCCACCGTACAAGACTTAGCGACACACCCGGGAAATGCTAAGTCTGACTGCCATCCTGGTCTGCGTCAGGACTCTCAGGCTCACACGGCCTCACTGCACTCTCAAAGAGTGTACTCTAGACTCCTCCTCTAACCTGAGCACACAGGCGGAGAGTCTGGGTTACCACTGTGACACACGCACATATTATTGTTGAATAACCCCTATTTACTCCAGTGCCACCGTGACACACGCACGGATTATTGTTGAACACTACCTCTCTATCCTCGTGCCACCGTGACACACGCACGGATTATTGTTGAACACGATCCACCGACCATCTAGACACACGCTAGGTAGGTCGTTTCACCCCTAAGGCACAGACCTCCAAAAGGGGTTCTACGGTGTCAGGGCATCTAAGTCTAACACATTTTATTATAACAAGAAAACTCTTATAACATTGTGTCTCTCTCGCACATATTCGACTACTGGAATATATTGTAATTCTGCAATTCACTAGCTGAAACCAGAAGTTCAACTTTCATAACATTTCTATATATAGTGCAACAACTATTCTCTTATATCGCAATAACTCATAACTCAGCTATGCTTTCATGCAAACAGATTCGTTCACTGTAAATAGATTTCATATCTATTCCACGTCTCTATACTGATTTCATATTACTGAACATTCAAATATACTGTATTGAAAGGAATACTCAACCTGAAATATTTTATCACATTTATTTGCATCTTACTGAAATTACTCGTAAAGCATACACATTTATTTTACTAATCATTTCATTTCGTTTGAACTATGCAAATTAAAAGTCTAAGGATGCTAACTATGCTCGGCATCCGGGTAATCTCTATTATCCACATATACACATAAACATCATTTGTCATCTATAAACATGACTCAGTATCAACTTATCCAGTTTCGATGCTAAACATCCATTTTATGTTCAACGTATACATTGCAGTTGTAATACATGAAATTCTATCATTTTCATCAATCATATTACGTAATTCAAGTTCCAATGAACCATATAAATTCATTAATTCAATCCACACTGATCAATTGCTAAATTTAATCATATAACAGCGTCTAGAAGCAATTTATGAAATAAAAATTCGGGCGACGCCAAACGCCGCCCTACGCCTGATAACGCTTGTTATCAGCGTAATTTGTGCACAAAACAGAAAATATTCAAACGCCTGAGTTTATTAATGATAAATAAATAAAACCCTACTCACAGCGATTTGGTCTATTCAGATTCGTCCGGAGATGTGTCCAGGGCCTGTTTCGGGGCATTCGTTGGGTCTTCTTCAACCTTCGGACAGTCCTGGATTTGGACCAATTTCACATACAGGTGGAAGGGGTCAGTTGATTCATCGCTTCTCGTGGCTAGTTGGCTACGGATCTCTGATCTGGACCTCCAGACGAGTTTGTTGGCATCAATTTGGGTGCTAGGCTGCGACCTAATTACTTCTGGCCAAACCTGCTGCAAACAAGCAATAACATCACCCGCCCAGGAGGAAGGGGAACTCGGCTAGGAGTTGAATCAGGGGCTAAGGCTTCAGATTCTTGTGTGAATCTCAAGGTCGGAGTTGAGGGCACCATTTCAAGGTGCCTTGCTGCGCCTAATAGCCCTTGGCCGCGCACCTGCTACTGGTCGACGCTGGAACTAGCTGGCGCCACCCTAGCTTGGTCAGGCACAGATGGAGCAAGGTAAGGGATGACGAGGTGGCGGAGGAGCGAGGCACAGCAAAAACGACCTTCAAAAACTCCAGAATCGGCCGCATGAACCTCCTTTGCTGCTGCCAAGATATCCTATGGTCGCTTCTTCACGCAGCTGCTGCCATCCGCAGCTATAGGGGCGCCCAAGCATGTTGAGCTGTAGGTGGGTGCCGCTAGGGCAAGGATGCGGAGGTAAAGAGGTAGGGTGGCGTCGTCGCTGGTACTGGCCGCATCAAAAGACAAATTCCTGGCCGGCCTCCCGAAAGCTGTGCGGCAGCTGCTCCATGTTGCAGGTAGGGCGCCGCCCTACCAAGTGGAGCGTGGACGAGGTGAAGGAGAGGAGGTAATGGAAGAAGAAGAAGAAGAGAAGGTCGGGGAAGGCTGGGCGCTGGTGATCCGAGGCAGAAGAGCCCAAAATCGGCCGCTCTTCCATCTCGATGGTCGAGCGCTACAGAGAGGGCGCCGCCTCTCCAAGTTCTGTTCTATCGGGAGTGAAAGAATGGATAAAGGAGAAAACGGAAAAAGGAAAATAAATAGCCAAAGTTTTGGAAAAATTGCAAACTAAATCCTAGTTTTAAAAAGTGCCATAACTTCCACCTCGGATATCCGATTGAGGTGATTCTTTTTGCAAAAAGTCAAGCGTAAAATCCTCTACACCCTCAAAGCAATAAATAATCCTAATTGGATTGTTTCACCTGATCAAAGCACTAAACATATCAGTGAGTTTTTAATTCAAATTAATTAACTTAACGATCCACTTTGCTATTATCATTAATTGCCTCAGGTGATTCAATCTCAACTATTGAATCACATCTTAGCTTATCATGATTATCCATGATGTTTAACAGACTGCTTAGCACTAATCAAGGTACTTATTGATTAATCACAGAGTGGGTCATAACAATCTCCCTCCCTTATAAGAATTTCGTCCCGAAATTCCTAAAAGAGAAAGGAAACTTGTTACGCATCTCAGACTCAAGATCTCACGTGGCTTCCTCTAGGTTATGGTTCCTCCATAAGACCTTCACTAAAGGCATCTCACGACTCTTGAGTTCTTTGATCCTCCAATCAATCATCTATACAGGTCCCTCAACATAGGACACATCAGGTCTGAGCTGTATAGGTTCTGGGTCCACTATCTCCTTCGTGCCAGGGTAACACTTCTTCAACATCGATATATGGAACATGTCATGTAGATTATCCAACTCGGATGGCAATTCCAACCTATAGGCTACAGGTCCAATCCTCACAATGATAGGATACATGCCCATAAACCTAGAAGTCGGTTTGCCTCTCTTATCAAACCTCAAACTCAAGATGTCAACGCCTCTTCTCGGCATAAATCTGCTATCTGTTATGTGCACCTTTCAACTGTTCTTTGATCACAGTAATCTTCTCGGTAATCACATCCACTATCTCTGGTCCAAGAATCTATTTTTCACCTACCTCAAACTCTATAAGGCTTAAGTGTTCATCCCAACATCCACTGAAATGCATGAGACATGCTCTCAGCATGTCCTTAAGAGTCTGAATGGTCCTCCCGGACTGATCATTCGTCTGTGCGTGGAAAGCTGTGCTGAATCTTAATTTTGTGCCCAAAGCACAATGCAACTGATTCCAAACTTGAATGTGAACTTAGGATATCGTGCAACCTGACTATCTCATTCACGAATATCTTAGCCAACTTCGAGACATCAAAGGTTGACTTAATCTGAAGATAGTGAGCAGACTAAATTAGTCTATCCACAATCATTCATATCAAGTCATAACCTCTAGGTGTCCTGGGTAACCCTACCACAACATCCATTGTAATAAGTTCCCACTCCCACTCATGCATAGAAAAAGATTGCAAGGTAACTATAAGTTTCTAGGGTTCAACCTTAACCTACTGGTACACACTACTTCTAACCACGTACTCAGTTACATCCTTCTGCCTATCTGACCATCGGTTTCAACTCCTTGAGATTCACATACCTCTTAGTGTTTTCCTGAAAGCATAGCATACATCAATACATGCACTTCCATAAGAATCTTTTCTTTCAACTCACTATCTCGAGGTACACACAACATGTCATGCTAATACAACACCTTATCATCTTAAAAACTTAAACTCTAGTCTCTTTTCTTCCTATCATGACATACATGGTCTGGTTTAATTCACTATCACCCTTTTGTAGTTCCTTGATCTGATCATAAGAGGTAGGCTTAACTTACATCTATACAATCAAATCACTTTGTGTTGTCACCCCTAAGCCTAAGTCCAACTCCCACATTTCTACTAACAGGTCTCTATTGAAACCTGTCATAGAGAATGCATTAGCTGTTGAACTTGACTTTCTGTTGAAAGCATCATTTACCACATTCTCCTTACCAGGGTGATAATCTATTGTCACATCATAAAGACAGTGACACCATGTCTTAAAAACATGAACTTCATCAGCTATCTTCATATCATATATCGGGTAATACTCTGCTTTCTATGCTACTTTCTTATTGTTATATTTCAAGTTTATGTCCTATTCCTTTCTCTAAGTCATTTCATGTCATTCATGTACTGTTTAGATTAACTACCTTAAAACCCTAGGTCACTATCAAAGCCAGTTTACTTTTCATAGAACAAATCTCAAGATCTTATTTAACAAAGATACTGGTATACAAGGTTACATCACTAATGATATCCTTTAAACTACTTCAACCCTAATCATCCTAGGGTTTTGGTCTATATCAATATCATAGTATTATTGTGTGTGTGTGGTCGATCATATAGATCAAATTGAGTTGCTTGGGTCAATAACATATTAAACCAACACTCAACTTAATCAAAAGGCTGAAAATTCAGTTTTCACAATATTTTCTGTAATTCGTTTATTAAATGGTTAACAGAAGCTCCAAAAATTCTAGAAATTTTATATGTTGTGCCTAATGGAGTTTTAGACCTTCAGTAAAAATTTCAAGTCATTTCAAGTTACCAATAATTAATTAAAAATCGAACAGTGCACTGCTATATTGCAGTCTGCAGCAGATTCGGTCGAGTTGCAACTCGACCGACACCTTATTGTAGAGATCAAAAGTCATCCAAAAATTACGCCAAATTAATAGAGTGTCTAAAATTTGTGATTTTCAAACATAGTTAAAATTTGAGATCAATTGGATATACCAATAAAAAGATAAAATTCAATTACCACACTGCTATATCATTCAGAAAATGTGATCGGTCGAGTTTGAAACTCAGCCGATGAACAGGTCAGAACATTCTTCAAAAATTCTGATATCTTCCAATGTTGTTCACATTTTATATATTCAAATCATATCCCAAATTTAGCCAAATTAGAGTTACACATAAGATACTAAAAATCATTTACTAAAACACTTTACTTGTCAAATTTGTATTTATGTATCATCAAAACCCTGTTTTGGGCCGATTAGGGTCTATGCTTCTCAAGCCCTAATTCTCAAGATTAAAGAACATTTAGACTTCTTATCTTAGTTAAAACATTCTAGTGTATATACATTATCACTATATTACGGGTCTAAGTCATCCAGAGTCTATTCTTATTTTACTGTTAATAGGAGTCATTAGATCCCAGTAACGCATCCTGTCAGCCGGACCAGGCCGAACCTGTAGTCCTGAAGCCAAGAGCTACTCGAGATTAATCAACCCCTATTAATCTTAAACATGTGGAAAGAATATCCACTCAGGACAACCTCATTTAAACACAGTTTCGGGTCTACATTAATACAAAGGAAACAAACATTAAACAATTCACTTCATGACACAACAATATAAAAGAATCATGTTTACTTTACAAACTGGAAATTTCATTTCATGCATATAAAAGCATTTCTAGTGATCTTAAATCAGATAAACAATAATAGACAAGAGTTGAATCGCATCTTATATGTAATCTCTTATTCCTTTATTAATTTCTGATCTCTTAACCCTAAGATTTCTAGGGTTTTCTCTCTAGCCTATCCTCCCTCTGCATACCTGGCCAGGGCATCCAGAGAAGAACAGACAGAGTAGCTTGATACTGATCAATCTAAGTATTCAGACACCTGGCCAGGGTATCCAAACACTCAGATCTCCCAGAGCTAAAGACACATCATTTCTTATCCATCTTAATTATAATTCTATCATTTGATCTTAATGATCCCTGATAACTCAGCTTAAATTCTCAACTTGATTCTCGTGACCACGTCCTCTTCCTACCATCTGCAATACTATAACAGAACACTTCCTGTTATAAAATTACAGTTAGAAGGAAGACACCTAAACCTTAATCCTATTGGTCTCGTATCGTCCCCTGACCTTGAGTAACTATGTACTCAAACCTATGCTCTGATACCAAGATGTCACACCCCGATCTCACACTAACCACTAATCAGGAGATTAGGGCGTGACAGAGGGATTTACACACAAGCCAATCACTCTTCACTTTTTAAAACTTTTTAAAGAGATTAATAGGATAATATGATTTATGCTGTAAATTGAAACTAAACAAACTGCGGAAACATTTTTATTAAACTGACTAGCAAGATAAACAAAGTCTACAACATATTACATAGATCCGACATAAAATAAAGCATAACAGACAATTTACATCTCTGTACACATTCACTCTCTCACTCACACCTTGTCCCGAAGATCGAGGGGAATGGACTAAGAGACCTCTAACTACTAACTACGAACCTTCTATCAACTAGGCGTAAGGATAAATCGATGCTTCTGAATTCCTGCTGTTGATGATAACCTGAAAATGTTTTGAGTAGAGGTATGAGCCTACTCGCTCAGTGAATAGTATTTCACTTAGCTATCACTAAACAACTCATCAGGTTTATAAATTGAAATTAAACATAAATGCAGAACTAAGCAAGGCAGTTCTAAATACATAGCAGATATACAGATATTAATCACATTTCTAAGCATCAACAGATAATTCAGGTAAATAAACAGTTATATAAATTTACTGTGATCCTACATGATTACTTATTCATATTATTATTATGCCCTAAATATATGCATAGTACTCTGCATATAAAGATCCGCAGCAAGTTCATGCTACGGTCCCACCGTACAAGACTTAGCGACACACCCGGGAAATGCTAAGTCTGACTGCCATCCTGGTCTGCGTCAGGACTCTCAGGCTCACACGGCCTCACTGCACTCTCAAAGAGTGTACTCTAGACTCCTCCTCTAACCTGAGCACACAGGCGGAGAGTCTGGATTACCACTGTGACACACGCACAGATTATTGTTGAATAACCCCTATTTACTCCAGTGCCACCGTGACACACGCACGGATTATTGTTGAACACTGCCTCTCTGTCCTCGTGCCACCGTGACACACGCACGGATTATTGTTGAACACGAGCCACCGACCATCTAGACACACGCTAGGTAGGTCGTTTCACCCCTAAGGCACAGACCTCCAAAAGGGGTTCTACGGTGTCAGGGCATCTAAGTCTAACACATTTTATTATAACAAGAAAACTCTTATAACATTGTGTCTCTCTCGCACATATTCGACTACTGGAATATATTGTAATTCTGCAATTCACTAGCTGAAACCAGAAGTTCAACTTTCATAACATTTCTATATATAGTGCAACAACTATTCTCTTATATCGCAATAACTCATAACTCAGCTATGCTTTCATGCAAACAGATTCGTTCACTGTAAATAGATTTCATATCTATTCCACGTCTCTATACTGATTTCATATTACTGAACATTCAAATATACTGTATTGAAAGGAATACTCAACCTGAAATATTTTATCACATTTATTTGCATCTTACTGAAATTACTCGTAAAGCATACACATTTATTTTACTAATCATTTCATTTCGTTTGAACTATGCAAATTAAAAGTCTAAGGATGCTAACTATGCTCGGCATCCGGGTAATCTCTATTATCCACATATACACATAAATATCATTTGTCATCTATAAACATGACTCAGTATCAACTTATCCAGTTTCGATGCTAAACATCCATTTTATGTTCAACGTATACATTGCAGTTGTAATACAGGAAATTCTATCATTTTCATCAATCATATTACGTAATTCAAGTTCCAATGAACCATATAAATTCATTAATTCAATCCACACTGATCAATTGTTAAATTTAATCATATAACAGCGTCTAGAAGCAATTTATGAAATAAAAAGTCGGGCGACGCCAAACGCCGCCCTACGCCTGATAACGCTTGTTATCAGCGTAATTTGTGCACAAAACAGAAAATATTCAAACGCCTGAGTTTATTAATGATAAATAAATAAAACCCTACTCACAGCGATTTGGTCTATTCAGATTCGTCCGGAGATGTGTCCAGGGCCTGTTTCGGGGCATTCGTTGGGTCTTCTTCAACCTTCGGACAGTCCTGGATTTGGACCAATTTCACATACAGGTGGAAGGGGTCAGTTGATTCATCGCTTCTCGTGGCTAGTTGGCTACGGATCTCTGATCTGGACCTCCAGACGAGTTTGTTGGCATCAATTTGGGTGCTAGGCTGCGACCTAATTACTTCTGGCCAAACCTGCTGCAAACAAGCAATAACATCACCCGCCCAGGAGGAAGGGGAACTCGGCTAGGAGTTGAATCAGGGGCTAAGGCTTCAGATTCTTGTGTGAATCTCAAGGTCGGAGTTGAGGGCACCATTTCAAGGTGCCTTGCTGCGCCTAATAGCCCTTGGCCGCGCACCTGCTACTGGTCGACGCTGGAACTAGCTGGCGCCACCCTAGCTTGGTCAGGCACAGATGGAGCAAGGTAAGGGATGACGAGGTGGCGGAGGAGCGAGGCACAGCAAAAACGACCTTCAAAAACTCCAGAATCGGCCGCATGAACCTCCTTTGCTGCTGCCAAGATATCCTATGGTCGCTTCTTCACGCAGCTGCTGCCATCCGCAGCTATAGGGGCGCCCAAGCATGTTGAGCTGTAGGTGGGTGCCGCTAGGGCAAGGATGCGGAGGTAAAGAGGTAGGGTGGCGTCGTCGCTGGTACTGGCCGCATCAAAAGACAAATTCCTGGCCGGCCTCCCGAAAGCTGTGCGGCAGCTGCTCCATGTTGCAGGTAGGGCGCCGCCCTACCAAGTGGAGCGTGGACGAGGTGAAGGAGAGGAGGTAATGGAAGAAGAAGAAGAAGAGAAGGTCGGGGAAGGCTGGGCGCTGGTGATCCGAGGCAGAAGAGCCCAAAATCGGCCGCTCTTCCATCTCGATGGTCGAGCGCTACAGAGAGGGCGCCGCCTCTCCAAGTTCTGTTCTATCGGGAGTGAAAGAATGGATAAAGGAGAAAACGGAAAAAGGAAAATAAATAGCCAAAGTTTTGGAAAAATTGCAAACTAAATCCTAGTTTTAAAAAGTGCCATAACTTCCACCTCGGATATCCGATTGAGGTGATTCTTTTTGCAAAAAGTCAAGCGTAAAATCCTCTACACCCTCAAAGCAATAAATAATCCTAATTGGATTGTTTCACCTGATCAAAGCACTAAACATATCAGTGAGTTTTTAATTCAAATTAATTAACTTAACGATCCACTTTGCTATTATCATTAATTGCCTCAGGTGATTCAATCTCAACTATTGAATCACATCTTAGCTTATCATGATTATCCATGATGTTTAACAGACTGCTTAGCACTAATCAAGGTACTTATTGATTAATCACAGAGTGGGTCATAACACAAATGCTAGGTAGACACCATTTTGAAATCCAAAACAAAATTCCAAGAAATCTCCACCACATGTTATAAGGTATAACAAATACAATACATTATTTTATTTGTTATACCTTGTAACATGTGGTGGAGATTGCTTGGGATTCTGTTTTGGGTTCCAAAATGAGTCTGCATAGCAAACCTCTAGAAAAATCCACTGTGAGCATTGATAGAGAACCATCACTATGTCGTACGTTCAACAATCTATTGACACTATGCAAAATAACCTTTGCCGCACCAGATACACCTACTCCAAATTGGAAGTCGTTAAGATACTTGGCCATATCTTTGCTCACTCATGCCATAGAAACTTTGGACACTAGGCGTTTCCAAATTGTGTCAACTGTGATGGGGTGTATGCCGTTATCAGACTTAAGTATCGATATATGCGGCACAAAAACTATAAACTCTACCAAGCACAAGGGGCATCTCCCTCCCAACTATAAATTAACCACGAGGGTGATGGCATGTAGGAGGTCAGTGGCCACGACAGACCCCTCTCCACACATAGCGTCAAAGATGTGTTGGGCCCTCAAACCGTCTCTACCGCATGATGTCTCTTTAGGAAAAGGCTTGATACACCCAAGAATACTGTCAACTTCTACTGTAAGAGGAGCTTCGGAGAGAAGAGAATCTGACAAGGAAGGAGGTGACTTGTATGGGTGTTTTGTCTCCAGAATCCTTATGGTCTCTTTATTGCACAGTGCCACGCATGATGAAGACAACACTTTTAGGACTGTTGTAAAATGACCGTCTTCAACCTTGCAAAGGCACACACTGAGGTTGAGATTTACTTTTTTATCTACCTCCTCAGAGTAGACACCGTCATGGTCCATAGCCTCAAGTTCAGGAGCATTCAACACCTTACCCACTAGCTTAGCAATATCGTCATCTTCTCCTCATGTAGAAAGTGAGGTAAGAATAAGACATTTTTGTAGAGATTTTCTATTGTCGGACTTGCTATCTCGTCTGTTCTGAGGACGAAACACTTACAAAGTAGAACGTGGAAGAAGCAGCAGTCTCACCCAAGCAGATAAGGATCCTGGCTCAGCGATCACTTTGTAAAGAGATGTTTCAAGGCTTGAGAGAAAGCAAGTCAACAACTATGAGGAATGCTCTTCACTGTCGTGATAGGTGCCCTAAAGACCCGATCGAGAAGACCAACATCCAGGATCAATCCCTCCATAGCAGTAGAAATCTCGAGACTCTTTTGAAGAGGCTTTAAGATGCGTACAATGCGACTTTCAATCTCTCATGTCTGATTAGTGACCTAGACAATACCATCATCATGTTGGCATGCACGACTCATGGCTTATATCTTCATACACTTCATGCATAACTATTGATCAAGGACCCTCAAGGTCTCATCTACGACAAGAAATAAGCCATATTCCTTTTGAAGAGCTTCCCACAACGTGTTACAACGCTCCTCATTGGAGAGGTGTTCTCTCTTGAGATGAGAGATGATAGGTGTGAAACCTTTGCTACCCTCTCTACAATTTGAGAAACAATGAAAATTCCAAAAAGGACAATATAAGATCCCTCTATCAGAATTTTGAGAAGGGTGCAAAGACTGCGGAAGGCGGTTGGATACATGATGCACACTAGCAGGAGGAATTTCTCCTCCTTCTAGATCAGACATGTTGTTGCTCTCGTACATGACCGTCTTCGTAACCACAAGACCACATGAAGTTGTACCCGCATCAGCACGTGCTGACTGAGGGCGC
Organism: Alisma plantago-aquatica; assembly: GCA_963693085.1. Classification (NCBI taxonomy): domain Eukaryota; kingdom Viridiplantae; phylum Streptophyta; class Magnoliopsida; order Alismatales; family Alismataceae; genus Alisma; species Alisma plantago-aquatica. Next base: position 497,786,743 of record OY856415.1, read on the forward strand.
CAAACAGGAAAGTGGCAGCGCCGAGCGATTCCCTTTACTTGCTCCAGATTGCTAGGGCTTCATCTAATTCCTCGTCTTCCCTCTCAATAACCTCGGAATCCGCAATAGCAAGGAAACTCCTGATCTTTGTCATCGGCTCCACACTACACATGGTTCCCTTTGTAGGCGGGCCTCAAGAACAGAGAGGGAGGTTGTATTGGAGCTGTGAATGCAACAGTGGGGAGATGAGAATAAGCCCTAGATTGCAGCAACACGAGAAGTGTCGCGGAGGAGAAATCACAGAGCCGCTAAAGAAGAAACCACATCCGTTGGAGACGGAGAACCGGCATCGTGTTGGAGGATAGATCGTGGCCGTCGATGGAAAATTGGCTGCCACACACAATATCCCAGAGAGCACCAACAACGTCGTGCATCAGAAAGAGACTCCTCTCAGGTCATGGAACCCTGCTCCATGAATCCCAAGAGGACACAAACTCGGAGGGACAACTCCAGGCCGCACGAGAGGTTCATATGTCATCAGATCCAAGCATGAGTGGGCCTTGCTTGGGCGTATCAGTCCGCCTTTGGCGCACATGGCTACACCGCCTGCTCAGGGACAATGTGGAGGGGTCGAAGCGCATAGGCCAACACCGCTTGCTCCGTCGATGGATGAGTGACTTTGTTCCAAAGGAGAAGAGAAGAAAAGACTGCAAAGGAGAATAGATAGAAAAAGGAAAGTGAACGTGGAGGGAGTCAACCGATCAACTAACTGAATGTATATGCATATGCTCCATTAGCTTATGTGGTCATTAGCTATTCATTATTTGTATTTTAGCAATATGTATGTGCGCTAATCAATTCAACACGTTTGTACGCTAATCAATTCGATATGTTTATGTATTTATAGATTAGAATGAGGCAATTAGATGTTAATTGAGCTACTCTTTCTTATTAGGTTAGCCAAACAAATTATCATTCACAATTTTTTTACATTTTAATTGTTCATTTTTGTTTGCATGCTAAAAAGAGTCAAATAGATATTAATCGAATTATTCTCTTTTAGTAAGTTATATGAAATTATTTCTATTACAAATTACGAATTAAAAAAAGATCAATTTTTATATTAAATTTAAATATTCATCAAACATTTTTGTCATGTCTAATTGTTTACATCGGAGATTTTATAGTGTTAATTCAACTACTGCTCAGCTTCAACTGCTATTCACGTAGCACGTGCTTTTAGCTAGTAGGATACAAACGCCCCACCCATACACCGATCTTATGAATGATTTCCATTATGGTTTCTCTGTTGCGCGACCGTTCGTCGATCATCGCCGCTTTTCGTCACGGTCACCTGCCAAAAAAATAAAACGGCATATTAGGCAGCCCTCACCTACATTAACCTCCTCCCATGTCCCATCCATGCCCAAAGAAACCCCGAAAACACTATTATGCAGTAGCTTCTGTTCGTGATAGAGTTGACATCTTGCCATTACCTCACATGGCAATGGCGGCACTGGTGGGTGTGTTGGATGGCCGGAGATGGAAAGGAGTTCTCAGGATGGGCATCCGATTCAAGACAAATATACGTCAAGAGCTTATTGTCAGTCATCGTTACATTAAGCAATCGGTGTTTGGTGATCGCTCTGATTCCCTCTTCTTTCATAATTACTCAACCATGGCAACACATGTTCGCAGCGAAGGTTTGGGCGTTGCCGACTTTACAACACCCCGAATGCCGTCTAAAGCTGTCGACTCTAACGGCAACAGTCCTTTTTTCTTGCCCTCTTCCTTTGCATGTAAAAAATGCAGCCTGAAGCTTGCTACAGAACCCGTCATCACCTCGTGCGGTCATGTTTTCTGTTGGTCCTGCCTGTACCAGTCTGTTTCCCGTGGAGTTGGACTCCTCCGTGGCGAGTGCCCAGCCTGTCAGTCTGCCGTTGATCTGTTTCGTCCTACTCGTATGGTGACCTCAATCAACGTTCTCAACAGTAAAAATGAGAATGAGGCGAAACTTCCTCATCAAGGGACTCGCAAGCGCCCGTCATGGGTGCCTCCTCAGCCGACGGGTAAAATTAATTCTATTTATGACACACTGCCGTTCTACTCATTGACAAATATGCAATTTATACAGACGCCTATGAAGGTTGAGCCGACAAAAAATTTTGTGAAATTCTCAACATCAAATTTAAGTTCCAGCACTATCAAACTAAGAGTAAATTTGCGTACAATGGAAAGGGTGTCTTCAGGCCTGAGGCGGATACTTGATCAAATGAACTTAGCTTATGATTATGGGGAGAGCCCTGAGGTTGTCAACACTACTAAGGAGTCAGAGAGGTTCTCTTTTCTACTGCATCTCATAGCTCTACATCATGACCTCCAACACTTTTTGAAGATATTGGTGGGCGAACTGTATTCAGTTTCCAAGGAGCTTGCAATTGCAGCCATAGAAACAGAGAATGAATTAAAATTGGCGACAGCAAAATTTTGTAAAGACTTGGCAGAAATCCCCTCCCTTCCTTACACCTTTAGTCAAGTACAAACCTCTACTCCAGTTGACAACTCCGATCTTGAGTTATTTGTGAGCAGCGACCCCAGTGGTTTTTTGTTTCAAAAACCACAAGCTCTAGACTTTCAATCTACCTTTATGCGGTCTCTATCAAGGAAATTGATTTCTGTTCAACAAAAGCAAAATTTGAGGACTCAAACAGAAGCAAAAGGGTATTTTCCGTCTGGTTTTCATACTTCTGCAAAAGGGTATTCTCTATCTGGTTTTCATACTTCTGCAGCAGAAAGTACCGGTAGCCAAATTTTAGACTCCACCAATGATATGAGTGAGATAGTCTGGAACGTAAATTTACTGCTAAAAAAAATGTCTAGTACTGTTTCAGAAGCTGAGGACCAGATAAATCTTTTACTTGATACTGTGTCTTCCAATAGAAAATGGTTTGTCGAGGATTTTGATTATGTGGGCGAAAAATTGTATTCCATAATGTTGGGATTATTAGATGGATGGCAGTGGTGGTGTTCAGAACCACGAGAGAAAGATATTATCAGCTTTGAAAAAAATAAAAGGTGGCTAAATGATTATTGCAAAGATTGGATTGAAGTTGTTGGTAGGGATTTTACGGACGATCTTGGCCCAATTTATGTGGAACATGGCAGTCACTATTTGCCTGACCCTCCATTCACATCAAAAGGTAACTTACGACTTGATTCTCTATGATGAAGAATAGTTTTTGTGATCAATGTTTACATGCTTTAGCACTCCTTATATTACTTTAAATCTTATATCTTGCCTTTATTTGTCCATACTTGTCCATTACTTCTAGTTTCTTATCTCATGTACAAATTTCTCATTCTCATTGATGTATGATCTACCCTCCAAAAATAGTTTATTGTTATTATGTTAATTTGTTAAATACTATCCATTTGATTAAATGATTTATGTAGACTATGTCAACTTGCTAAACATCACTTGAAATGCCAAAACACATAGAAATATATGCAACATCATTGTCTGAGAAACAAATGAACTTGACTGTTCGACTTGATCTGAGGTGTTCCAAGGTCTTGGTGGTTCTAGTAGTTAACTAAATACACTAAAAATCTTGTCGGCAGCTTATACAAATTAACTCCCTTTTCATGCTCAAAGTGTCAACACCATATTACCCTTTCACCTATGGTAAGAGATATGAAGTTATAATTCTTCAACTATCGAAATCATCCTCTTTGCATAGAGATTAAGTCTTTTGTATCAATATGTACATTATATTCTTATGGCCCGTAAAGATCTCAACTTTTACCTTATATAAGTTGGTTCTCCGCATAGTGGGTGTGAAAATGATAACAACCATTCTTGAGTATGCATTGATGCATTTTCTTTCCATAGTTCCAACTTCCACCTACCTAGAAGCATATAAAAAAACTCTACCTACCATGTTCACATACCAAGACACATATCAAACCATGTCTGTTACTAAGCTTTATTTAGGTTCTTTTTTATTAAAAGATCAATATTTTGGCAAAAGTTAATGAATATTCGATTCTTGCAAGCCATCCTCAGTTAGTTGTCCAAAAAGGCTTCACATTCTTCAAAGATATACTCATGAGGCAAATATGTTTAGATGAACAAATCTCTGATATCCCACCAAGCCAAGGAAACATTGGATCTCAACTAGGATCATACTTGTTAAGACACATGCTTAGGTGGCAAGCCGCCCCCGCGGGCGTGCTTAGCGTGCTGGCCCGTCCTAACGTGCCACCTTGTGTTTTTTTTTGCACCCTAACCTCCGGCATATTAATGACTTTTATAGTCTATTCTCTTGTCTTCATGCTCAAAACATACATTCTTGTGATTGCTATTCCAGGTTATATTCAGGGGCTTTTTAATAAAAATAATGATCACCTTACTATAGATAAATCTTGATTTATTTGTTAGTTTTCTATATCTTACATTTTATAGATTTATGCTTTTAATACACATGTATATTAATACACATTTCTTGGCTCATTTCACCTTTATGTGTTTATTATCTCATTTCAACTTTGAGTTTTTATTAGTACAATTGACTACCTCCCCTTGAGTCTATGGTCCTATATAATCTAGGATTCACTATAAGTATATCTAACGATTAATTTTGAGTTGTTACTTATCGTTTCTTGTGTGAATTGTCCAGTGTTCAAGATTAGTGTGTCCCAACATTCCTTGATGACTCTTACCTCAACGTTAACGAGTAGTGGACTTACTAAAAGATTTCTGTTTCACTCTTTGTCTACCTTGTATAAGGACATATGTAATGATGCAATTGGTGGGGGATCATCAATCTTTGACGTCAATTGGAAATGGATGGCTATCTATAATTAAATGAACAACAATTGTTCTACAAACCCCAATTTTCAGCAAAGTTCTTGTATATATGTAAGTAATATTCTACAACCACATTTTAGTTATGCTAAATTTTGATTCATTACACATTTACACTATCCAAAATCTTGATGAGTGCATCACTTGATCCTGGTATGGAATGCCAGCCATTTGTTTGCCTACTACATGGACATCCCATACAAAAAAGCATTTTACCAAAATTACCTTTGTTGGTGGGTTCCAATGGGCTTACACCCTGCCAAACTCATTAGCATGTGAGGTCTAATCTTCCAGTCATGTTAGTAGGCCATGCAGTTTCAAAAAATATTGATCTATGGCGAGATACCATACGGACTAAGGATTTAGTGTTTGATTTAGGGTTTAGAGGGATGGTTGCCATTTAAACTCATATTTTAGGTGAAACAAAATTCATATTATAGTTGTCAATTAGATAAAATGGTAGAGAATAAAAAATCACCTTGGATGAGGCTGATTTCACCTTCATTTGTCTGAATTCCCCTTTTACTAACTTAAACAACAACAACAGACTCACATGCAAAGGTAGTTTTTTCTGTCAATATACCAGTAAACACCTGCCTAAATTTGGATTATAGGCAAAATCTGACGGTATCCCCGAATCTCCATTCCGAGCAAAATTTTCCCAGTTTCGGCAAATGTTATTTCTTGCTTATGGCTCATTTATATGGACAGGTGATGTCTATTGCCCTAAATTCTTTGCATGCTTTTTGCAATGTAATGCTCTGATTCAGATATCATTTAGTATGCAATTATAATTCAAGTGCATTCAATGTATTGAACTACTTTTTCAGCCACAAATGTGATTCGATCTACTCTCTGGCAAGTCAATATGCCATCTATGTACACATACACAGCTTAAGTGGCTGCATAACATGGTTTGAATTTGCCTCATGCAGGCTTTATATATGAACAACTTCTAATCTAATAGGAATTATTTGCTAGTAGATAATCAGCAGTAAGGATTGGTGAATGACTTGAACTTTTAGTGAAAACCTTTTTTTCATCGAATTTATTTTAAATGATTTGTAAACTATATACAAGTGCCTTCTCTAGTATTATTTACTCAGTTAATCAGTCTAAAAGAAAACAAGCGTATTCATTAGTAATATAATAGTGGATCCTCCCAATTCTCAAACAGAGATCATAATCAAATAGACCTCACAAATCTAGTGCTTGCAGGGTAGTTTAGTTTAGGTTTTGTGGTTGTGGGTCAACTAGTTGGAGGTGGAAGCTACCCGGGTGTAAAAAAAGAACAGTTAGCAAATATTATTAATACAAAAAACATTAGGCACTCACGTCAGTGTTTGCATAAATTCTGCATAATACAATAGCTGTAAGTTAACAACAATGTGCATTGGAGAAAAACTGATGCAATAAAGTTGACAATTAACGTAAAAAAATACAAACAAATAAAAGATGTTGGTACCTGTGTATAGTTAATGCAAGTTTAAAAGTTAGTGTTTCCACAAGAAAAACACCAGAACAGCTGGTATAATCTAAAGTTGCCTAATTAAATTTGTTTAAAAGTTAAGAAATATTAGCATTTGGGAAAGCCTGACGTGTCACCCGCTGGTAGACCTGCTTGACCCACAAGAGTCTGGGATGTATTTGGGTGATTTTAGTGGGTGTTTGAAACCTCTATGAGTACCCACGGATATTATGCATTTTGCTTAGCGTACACCTCATTTGAGATTATATTAGCAACCAGGGTTTTTATCTCACGACGATAGACATTTAGTCCTCAAAACGTGGTGTCTATTTTCTTTGATTTGGGCTAATCTCTACGATTCATTTTCAAAATGATGAATGTTATAAAGTGTATGGAACCAAGAACGAAAATGTCTGTTTGCACCCCTGGTTCAAAATATTTAGCGCTGAACTCGTGTTACATACAAAACATGATAATTATACCTAAGCATGCGTTGCTTCGTATATTCAGTAGTGAAAGTATATGATTAACAAATTCTTCTGCCTTGTCTAATTAATATGATACGCTGACTGCAGTCCCATCGTTCAAATCTGCTATGCACACCACCTTCTATTGTAATGTCTGTGGTGAAGTCAATGACGCCATTGAGGAGCCTGTTGTTACCTATTGTGGCCATCTATTTTGCTGGCACTGTCTGTGTGAGAATGCAATCAATAGAACCATTGAAGATGAGTGCTTTCATGGATTTTGCCCTGTCTGCAACCAAACAGTGGATTCTGGTTTGGGCATAAATAATGCGGCTACAATAGTATCAGTATGTGGTAACACTATTTCTCCAGATGACTCCTGTACTTCCAGTGAAAAGCCTCGCAGGCCGGTTCCTAAAAGGCTGCCGATTTCAGATCTGAATAAAAGCATCCAGTTATTATGCACCACAACAAAAGAGATCACCCCATTATGGCAGAATATACACACAAAGGCTCAAAAGGGCAAGAATGACGTTGATGCAATCCAAAATTATATAAAACCAACATTGGAGCATTTCCACAGGGAGATTTCAGAAATGCTAGAAAACAACAAGTTCCCTGACAACCAAGGTACATCCACTACTCTAATATTTATGGCTATTGGCCATATATTTGAGTTTATATATATTTTTGATCTTCTATGGTTCTACCCTACTATAAAAATGTGACATCTCTAGGATAGTAAACTGAGGGCATGCATATTTGAAGTTAGCTTGAGATTTATTTACACCTATCAAGCCATTCCATTCAACATAAATTGAGGTATGATTAAGCAGCTGCAGCCTGCATTACCACCGACTTAGATAACGTTGTCACCGTAGGTATCCTAGTATCTCTAAATCAGATTGATGAAGTTAGCGCTCAATTGTATGGAGCAATCTGAAGCTGTGCTTTCAAGCATTTGAATATAGTGATTGTTATATTAGTGAATTGCATTACAACAGCTACATGTAATTTATATCATAATAGTTTTCAGCTAAGACCAAACTGGGAGAAATGACTCCAGAAGACTGCTGAAACATTATTAGATCAGTCTTAAACTGTTTAACCAAGAGAACGGGTTCTAATGATATTTGGAGGGGGGGTTGAAGAATGCTTATTGAAGTAATTGGAGTACTCCTGTGCATATTAGCTGATGCTAAATGCAAAAAAGTAATATCTAAAGATATTGTCCAATGGAGATGGGAAAAAATTGGGAAACTTTGTACAGGTTCCATGGGGAATTAACTGGACAATTGTTGTATACCCACACCCTGGTTGTTAAATTGTAAAGACATGAAACCCCAACTCTAGCAATTTCTGTTCCTTGAGGCTGCCTAGGATGACCAGTAATGTCGCATTTTTTTGCTTCATTTCATATCTATTATCCGTATTCTAGAACATGTGGGATACTTCCAAGTCATCAGAGTGCTTGTGTTGGAGGCAATAGGCTGCACTCACCACATCATCGACTGATAATTTTGACAACTTAGGTAGTAGTAACATAAAAGAAAAGGGGATGAATAGGGACTGATCTGTAAGAATAAAATACTTAAATAGGTGGGGGGGGGTTATAAATTTATAGACAATTTGCATTAATTTTGTGATGGAAGAGGAGGCATGTGGACCTGCTGCTGTAAATGATTGTATAAATGTAGTATAAATTGATTTTGGCTATAGATATATTTGGTTTGATTTTAATATACCGAACTACCCAACCTGTTTGTGATTTATTTGGTTATTAAAACTGAAAATAATGGAAGTCTTTTGTTTTTGATTTAGGTCCTGTTTGGTAGGGTGTAATAGGAGTTAATTGGGTGTTTTGAAAGTATGTAAATCAAATGCCTATAGTTAGAATGATATAGATGTCATTTGGTAGGATGTACTACAAACTCAAAGGGTTTAGTTTCATTTGTTTGGTAAGTATCCAGAAATATTTGTCTCAATATAAAATAGATTTACTCTCGTAGTCATTGTTTTACTCATGCAGTACGACAAAAGAGCTGTACATGTCAGGAAAGGTCATAGGCTGCGATCGTTGATCGTGGGACAATGCCCCTGTATCACCTGTAGGGGGCACAGTTCATTGGAGAGCAGCAGTTTGACACCGTGGTCATAGACAGCTGTAGGTAAACAGCAGAAACTTCACCCGACCACACAAAGTCGGGCGCAGCAACTTTTCCTAGAGTTTGGGCTCAATAAGGTAGTCCGGTGCAGTTTTTAATCAACAAAGTGCATTGCACTACACCCTACCGAATAACATTTTTATTGAAAACCATTACATTTAAACTCTGCACCTTTATCCTACACCCTACCAAACAGGACCCGATTTAGTGGATTTGCTAATGGATTTATTATCATTCGCTACAGTATAGTAAAATCCAAAATACATTCAGATGTAACATATATATATATATATATATATATATATATATATATATATATATATATATATATATATATATAATATAGTGCGTTTTCGTTGCTCGCGCGGGTAATGTTCTCCACCACCCGCGACATCAGCTCCTTGTCTAAGGCCATGACGATGAGCGTCCCGCAGGAGCCCAACCCGTCCCCTGCCGCTTGATTCCTTGAAGAGGAAGACGACAACAACGCGGCTTCTCCGAGACACCACTTCCTAGATGACTGCCACATGTGCGGGAGGTACCTCAGGAGGAACCGTGACATATACATGTACAAGGGCGACACATCGTTCTGCTCCGAGGACTGCCGGGTAGAGCAGATCCGGATCGACGAGCTACAGGAGAGGACAAACAGGAGGAGGAGGGCCAAGGCCGCTGTGGCCTCGGGGTCAGTTTCGGCGCAGGTCGAGACCAGGGCAGATGTCGTGGCGATGGGAGCTTTGTAGTAGTACTTGCCGACAATGGGGATTATTTCTGGCAAGTCAACCAACCGCATACCTTGTCATTCTTCCTCCTCCAAGATGGGGCTTCTAATGCCTTGCTTGGCAGTAAATTAGATTGACTGCTAGGTGTTTGATTTTATTCCTGACCAACGTAGAGGGTAGGAAATAGGCTTGCCTTGTATATGTACTTCTTACTTGGTTTTGCAACATAAGCCTGACTTCCACAACATTGTTTGCGTTTCTTTTTTAATAGCTAAACTGATGTGTAGCTGTAGAAAATCTATCTTGGCTATCTCAATGCAAGTGTAGCTATCCTCAATGTCGTTCAAGGACCAACCAACAACAGAACGACCCCTGAAATCAAAGGGATTGTCAGGCTATTGTTCTGAGTTTTTTGGGTGTCGTGTTGGTGTTGTAAATATTTTACTTGTATTCTTTCTCTATGCGATGTTAATCTGCTATCTTATAGGCACATCCTTGTTTGTATCGATTCACTTGGTGGAGTAAATAAAATTGTGTGGAATGTGCTCCAATATCCATGTCGTCTTCTTCACCTCTCGTTCTTTCTTATTTGTAATTCTGTGTTTCTGCTATCTCGTCCTCTATTTACTTATCTATTGGATGAACATAATCTGATTGCAAACTGAAACAAGAGAAACTAACGGAAAATAATTTAATCTGATTGCAAACTGAAACAAGGGATGGGGATGAGGATGCCTAGTTAAACAAGGGATGGGGATGAGGATGACTAGTTAAACAGAGAAGAATCGGAAATAGCTGCAACCACAATGGAGTAGTAGATAAGAGATGGCGGAGGAGGTTGGGGCTGTAGGAGGAACAAATCATCATAATAATAACAATTGTTTTTCAGAGGTTTGTTCTGGTCGTGTTGATACACCTCCATGCTTCAAACTTTGTCTCCTATAGACACAATAATGAAACAAATAGAAGTGAAAGTAAATATGAAGAAAGTAGCTAGCTTCCTCTTCTTTGCTTCCAAATTAAAATAATAATACATATGAATAATCTGTAAGGTGAGTATACATTTTGTAATCCATACACAGAAACTATAATCTTAGAGAATAAATTGTCAAATTGTAAGGTGGGTGTGTATTTTGTAACATACATAAAAAAATTGTAACATATCAGAATAAATTGTAAGGTCGATAGACATTTTGTAATGTATATATACAAAAGGGTCATTCATTCGCTGCATCTGTTTTGTAATAGGAAGATACATATTTGTAATGAGACATGCAACATTTGTAATGAGATGACCAAATTTGTAATACAAACACTCGTTTTGTATTACTACGTTGTTTCTATTACAAATATCATTTTTACTTGATCTCTGCACAAGGCTATCACCATGAGTCACGCACGTCGGCAGTGCTACTGACTGTGCTGGAGCCTGGGGCGGAAGCAAATGATATCATTCAACTATAGACGGGAGGGGGATCAAATCACGCTTGGATTGGGTTTCTTTTGTTATATATTCGTAATGTATTTTGAGACAACAATTTCATACCAACCCCCAAAATGTAACAATTTCAGTCACATTGTAATAGACAAGAGCCAACCGTAATGTAGGTGATAGTTTTGTAATATGGATACTCATATTGTAATAAGCACGTGACATCTGTAATATGGGCAGTCACATTGTAATAGGCAAGAGATAATTGTAATGTAGGTGACATTTATGTAATATGAATAGTCATATTATAATAAGCAAGTGTCATATGTCATATGGACAGTCACATTGTAATAGGCAAGAGCAAACTGTAATGTAGGAGATAGTTTTACAATATGCATACTCATATTGTAATAAGCAAGTGCCATCTGTAATATGGACAGTCACATTGTAATAGGCAAGAGCCAACCGTAATGTAGGTGATAGTTTTGTAATATGGATACTCATATTGTAATAAGCAAGTGTCATCTGTAATATGGATAGTCACATTGTAATAGACAACAACCAACTGTAATGTAGGTGACAGTCTTGTAATATGGATACTCATATTGTAATAAGCAAGTGTCCTCTGTAATATGGACATTCACATTGTAATAGGCAAGAACCAACTGTAATGTAGGTGATAGTTTTATAATATGGATAGTCATATTGTAATAAGCAAGTGTCATTTGTCATATGGACAATCAAATGTAATATGGAAGAGTCAACTGTAATGTAGGTAACCGTTCGTAATATGGGTAGTCATATTGTAATAAGCAAGTGTCATCTGTAATATGGACATTCACATTGTAATAGGCAAGAGCCAATAGTCATGTAAGTCACACTTTTGTAATATGGATACTCATATTGTAATAATCAAGTGTCATCTGTAATATGGACTTATTATTCTATCATGCCTTGAAACTTTTGGCGTATTCTTAATTTCAAACCTCGATCTGTAAACAATAATTGATGCGTCAATATGAAATATCTTTGTCAAAGCTGAATGCAAGATAACGATGCCCTTTAGTGTCGTGTTATGGAGGAAATACAATAATAGATCTAATAAGAGAGAATCATTACAAATATTATTTATTCTTAGGCCTAGTTTGGCTGCTGCATTTCTAAGTTCTGGTAGTTTGTGAGAAAATTTGCCGTCAGCTGGAAATAGGTGTTAACTTTGGTAAAGCGAGCGTGCTACTGCTAGTTGTATCAGCCGCTACGGAACAAAGATGAATGGTATAATTTATAGAATTAAATACAACGACTACCGAGACTTGTGATGTACTTATCCAAACGTAAGGTTAGTCACTGCCCCACCCACCACTCCATCCTCCTCGAAATGCAACAACAAAAGTTTTGATAATTACAAATAAATGCCACCGCTTTCCAGCCAAATAACAGATGAGCCGACAACATAATATTTACAACATTTGCCACCGCTACTTAGTATGGGTAGTAATATTTAGGCACGGGTAACCTCGCTTCGCTACCCGCGCGGGCAGCAAGGTTACCCGTGCCTAAATATTACTACCCATACTAAGTAGCGGTGACAAATGAACCGGGCTTATGCCAAGACTAACAGCGTAAACGCCGACCTGTCTTCTCGTTTTCTTCGCCCGTCTCCTCTCTCTTCCGTTCATTCTCGCCAATTTCCTTCGCCCTTCTCCCCTCTCTTATGTTCTTCATTCTTTCGATCATCTCTCCGCTCCTTCCTCTCCGCTTCTTCCTTTTCCTTCGCTTCTTCGTTTTCCTTCCTATCCGCTACCTCTTTGCTGCAGACGCCAGCAGCCGCACGCCACCAGCAGCCGGAGACCCGCAGCCGCTGGAGACCCGCAACCGCACATACCCGCAGCCGCCGGAGACCTGCAACCTAGACGCAGACCAACACCAGCAGCCGCACACCGACAGCCGTACAACTGCAGGAGCTGACCCGCAGGATGCAGAACAACAACATAAGCAAGACAACATCTTCGCCCAGCCCTAGACGCCATCATCGCCGAGGCATAGACGCAGACCCAGCCATCGTCACGCACCTAGACGCCAACACCTACCCGTTCTTCTGTCCCCCTTCCTGACGATCTGTTGCTCCATTTATCAGTATGATTTTTCTCGCAGCTATGTCTTCACATGGCAGTAGCTACACCTCGAACAACCAATATGGTCTTATAGAGGCACATGGAATGATACACTATGATTGTTGTGAGCAGGTTCAAATTCGAAGAGCTAAGACTGAGAAGAATTTTGGGAGGAAATTCTTTGGTTGTTTGAAATTCAATAAGCGGGGTTTCCCACATTATGATTTTTTTTCAGTGGGTGGATGCAGTAGCCAAAGTTGAAGATTTGATAGAAAAAATCGTACAACTAGAAGAACAATTGGACAAGAGCAAGAATAAAGAATTCAGGACAACTCGGAAATATCATTGTTGCTTGATTTTATTGGTGGTGTGTTGTATTCTATTGCTCTGTAAATAGTTCTGCGAGAATTGTGAGTTCTGTGCGTCCTGTGAGTTGTGTTGATGAATCTATGTATGGGATCATCTATGTATCCAATCATCTATGTATTCAATCATTTATGTGTCGGACCATCTATGTATGGGGTGCCAAGACTAACGGCGTAAACGCCGACCTGTCTTCTCATTTTCTTCGCCCGTCTCCTCTCTCTTCCGTTCATTCTCGCCAATTTCCTTCGCCCTTCTCCCCTCTCTTCTGTTCTTCATTCTTTCGATCATCTCTCCGCTCCTTCCTCTCCGCTTCTTCCTTTGCCTTTGCTTCTTCGTTTTCCTTCCTATTCGCTACCTCTTAGCCGCAGACGCCAGCAGCCGCACACCACCAGCAGCCGGAGACCCGCAGTCGCTGGAGACCCGCAACCGCACAGACCCGCAGCCGCCGGAGACCTGCAACCTAGACGCAGACGAACACCATCAGCCGCACACCGACAGCCGTACAACTGCAGGAGCTGACCCGCAGGCTGCAGAACAGCAACATAAGCAAGACAACATCTTCGCCCAGCCCTAGACGCCATCATCGCCGAGGCATAGACGCAGACCCAACCATCGTCTCGCACCTAGACGCCAACGCCTACCCGTTCTTCTGTCCCCCTTCTTGACGATCTGTTGCTCCATTTATCAGTCTGATTTTTCTCGCAACTATGTCTTCACAGAGCAGTAGCTACACCTCGAACAACCAATATGGTCTTATAGAGGCACATGGAATGATACACTGTGATTGTTGTGAGCAGGTTCAAATTCGAACAGCTAAGACTGAGAAGAATTTTGGGAGGAAATTCTTTGGTTGTCCGAAATTCAATAAGCGGGGTTTCCCACATTCTGATTTTTTTCAGTGGGAGGATGCAGCAGCCAAAGTTGAAGATTTGATAGAAAAAATCGTACAACTAGAAGAACAATTGGACAAGAGCAAGAATAAAGAATTCAGGACAACTCGGAAATATCATTGTTGCTTGATTTTATTGGTGGTGTGTTGCATTCTATTGCTCTGTAAATAGTTCTGCGAGAATAGTGAGTTCTGTGCATTCTGTGAGTTGTGTTGATGAATCTATGTATGGGATCATCTATGTATCCAATCATCTATGTATTCAATCATCTATGTGTCGGACCATCTATGTATGGGGTCAGTTTGTATTATCATGAATGAATTAATGAATTCGTCATTTTATAAATGAATCAATGTGTTCTTCAATCCATGTCGGATGACATCCAAATATTATTCTCTGTGTTTGGAGATGTTGTTCTGTTGCTCACACGGAATCATGACATTAGCATGCTCTGTTATTGTTCTACTGCAGCAACTTGGTAGCTACTGCATAAAATTTCTTATTTTATATTTACACCTCCCTTGAGGATATGATGACGAATTAAATTGCTCTTGAGAATTGTAATTGAGAATGATAATCAGATGGTAGTCTTGCGGATAGAGTGACAATGAAACCATGATGTGTGAGTATGAATTGGGCTAGCATTTCTGTAGCCATTGTTCTCATCTGATTTATGGGATCTTAATTTTATTAAATTATATCAGTATGCGCAGTATGAATTGGGCTAGCATTTCTTTAGCCATTGTTCTCAGCTGATTGATCACGATAAGCTTGCTGCCCTTTTTGTTTTAAATGACTCATAAACAAGCTAGCCATGTCCAAGTCAAGGCTATAAAAGACGTCAAGTTGGCACTGAATTGCTGGAAAACAGCAGACTTATGACGCTGGAAAACAGTGAGCAAGCACAGAGATCGGTCCAACACACTGAACTCCCAAAAAGCAAGCAAGACGTCAGTGTTCTCTCTTGGTCTGAACACACTGAACCAACATCAACAAGGTATGAACCTGAACAGGACTGAACCAACAACAACAAATAACACAAGTTACACAGCACATTCAAAGAAGCACACAACAAGCATCAAATCATTTGTTCAAAGAACACAACACATTGGAACAAGCACGCAGTAAGCATTAAGTCAAATTGAACAAATAACATTGTCATAAATGCACTTGGATACAGCTCAAGTGTACACAAATGCACATTTCTGAATTGCAGCTCTAGTGTACACAAATGCACTTGGATAAACAGTAATAACATTGTTGACTGACTCTTCAACCTCACATTGTCATAAATGTTACAGATATGATCACAGCTCAAGTGTACACAAATGCACTTGGACACACAGTAATAACATTGCTGAATTATTCTTCGCTTGACTCTTCAACCTCTTCTTCTATCCCATAGGAGGTTGATGCATCCTTGTTTCCCTGGCAACCAAGCAAAAAAAAAGATAAAAAAATTAGTTAGTAGTAGTACCCCATGCTTGCATTTACTTTAAATAAATTTATTAATAAGTAGTAATACCCCATGCTTGCCTGTCTGACTGTTGTGATCTTTTGCATTGCATATACTACATGTTCTTTGCTTTTAATTCAGCAGGTGGTTTGAACCTTTGTGGTTTTCTAGTCCCTTTACATTGTGATGTTATAGGATCTTTTGCATTTGTTTGGTTGTGCTTCTACAAGCAATGGCACATATTGACTCCCCTGAGTAGGAATATAAGTCTGGGATGAGGGTATCCTTTCATCTGTTGAAGCTGAATCCACTTTTTGCTGCATTTGAACCACTTCATCATATGATTTTTGAAACGTCTTTTGCACCATCATGTAAGTATCCATTTCTTTAGAAGCTAAGCCAACCAATCTCATGGCTGATCTACACAAGGTGTTATACCTACTCAACATGGTACTATCTCCCATTTCTACTTGAGTTGCGTCAACAAGAGCATCCTTTTTTTGCATTAATCGTCCAGCTCCAAGACATAATGGTGGAATCTTATGAAAATTTAGTAATAATAATACCTTGAGAACATGACAACATAGAATGCCACTAAACTGAAAATGTCTGCAATCGCAAGATATTTCATCTGATTCTCTTGTCAAGGTCACCTTGTAGTACTTCCTTGTTGTGAAGTGATTCTCCTCTTCAGAAATGTATATAATGTGATATAAGGAGTCCTTGATCACCTCTTCTATGTCATAGCTAGTTGTCTTCTTCATTTGCCTTCGAAAATCTTTGTAAACTGTTCTTGTGTATACATTTCTTGCTTGCTTCTCAATTGGTGCATGAGACCAAAGAGTGGGTGCTCCACTTTTGGTAAAGTGGTCATCCTCATCTTCTTTGTCATATCGGCTCTCTACCACCTTTTCATACGCTTCTACGAATTTAAAAAGTGGTAATTGGTAAATGATTGTTGACACAGTCTTTAAAAATAGCATTCATGCTCTCATTCCGTTGTTTGGTTGACATGTTGGCAAAAAAAGTACCCCTAAAGTAAACAGGAATCCATTGATCTCTAATTCTCCACAACAAACGCAAATGTGCAGTCACCTAAGTTGAATGTGCATATCATTCTATGCCATATGTCCTCAAACTCTTCAATAGTGATAGGCATGTTTATGCAAGAATGGAATTCTTCAGCAAAACCAGCAACTGTCCCATATATTACACCACGTGCTTACATGCTTTTCTCATTATATGCCACTGATAACATCGATGAACTGCATCAGGAAAAACTATGCGAATCGCCTTCCTCATTGCTGGATCTTGATCAATTAGTATTTCTTTAGGGTGTTTTCCATACATGGCATCTAAAAATGTTTGGAATACCCAAATAAAAGAATTAGCTGTCTCATCACGTAGCAAAGCACACCCAATGTGGTGGTTCACACCTATGAATGATGCAAATGGCATGTTGTACTTGTTAGTCATATATGTGGTGTCAAAAGTAATCACATCACTAAATGCTTGATATGCCATCCTTGACTTAGCATCCACCCAGAAGATATTACATGTACATCCTTCTGTCAAATTGTACTGAATAATAAAATAACAGATTAATTGCTTGCATGTTTCTGAAATGCTCCAAAGTGGAGGAAACATCAACACCTATATATTTCTTTCGCTCCAAAGTGGAGGATACAAGCTCATTGCTTAGGTCCTTTCTAATGAAACTCACATTACTAATGCCACCACGCTGACTAGCTAAGAGAGACATAATCTGAGCAGTAGAAATATTTTGGTCATGCATAGCACCAACTAATTCCCGAACCTCTGTTGACATATGCCGATGTGATCGATGAAACCGCTTCTTAGATGGACTTTGAGTGAGTTCATGGTTGTGCTCTTTCTCAAAACTTGTGACCACTCACTTTGTGTCAACTTCTTGCTTCACTCGCATTCGAGCCTTACAACCTATTCGTGCAAGTGTCATATCTTTTTTTGGAGTACCCTTTCCATCATCATCACCGATCTTCTTTATTTTTTGCAAACCTTCCAGTGAACATTCAAATACTCTACCAGTAACTTGTTTTGTTTTGGCAGAAACATATTGACTCCCCTTACAAATGCTGAACCCAACCTTGTAAGCATATTGGTTATAAAATTCTTCAGCCATTTCAACAGACTCAAACTGCAAGCCTATATAAGGATATGGATTAGATTGTACTTCAACCCTCTCATCATCATCCCTCTCATCCTCATCAAGTTCAACTGGTTCATCATCCTAAGAAAACAAGAGAAAAAATTCTTACCGACAAAGACACAAATTTAATGAATACACATATATAAACTTTATAATGAGTATTTACAATGACACATATATTGTTAGCTCCTTCAATTGGATTTTCATAAGCTAACCAATCTATGCCGGTCATGCCATCGACATCAGTAGAAAAGTCCATCACTGTAAATATTCACTAATTCAGTCCCAAAATGTAATGAACAACAAACAACTGAATAACAAGTGGCATGGCGACATGATCAATCTATCTACTTTCTGTCGAGCTTAACTAATTTAGAAATAAGATCAATACAGTAGCTTAACGTCCTTATATGAAATGAAGTCGTGTACTGTTTGCTTGATCAATCAAGGAATAAAATCGATTTCTTTACGCACATGGTGCCTGCTGTTGATCGTAGCCAGTCATTGTTGTAGGTGGAGACAGAGGATCAGAAAGGGGCTCTTCCTCTACGCAGTTGCTCGTCCGTCCACCACTACGCAATCACTCGTTTCGTCCTCCATGCAAGCTGGTTTCGGAGTTTGGGCAGGGGATTGGGGAGTTGGTCGTGCCGTTGATGACCGTGTGTCATTGAGCAATGCCCCCGACGTAGATCGTCGGACGGTCTGTTGAAGAGCCGTCGCGTGGCTGCGGGAGGAGGAGGCGAGAGGAAACATGTGGAAGAGATCTGACTGTGGGTCTCCGGCTGTTGCTGTGCGGTTGCTAGTGGCGTGCTTCTGCTGGCGTAGTGCGGCTGCTGGCGTGCGTCTGCGGCTAGGAGGTAGCAGAGAGGAAGGAAGCTGGTCTACCCGCTGTTGGGTTTTCAAGGTTGGACAAGGGATCGGGAGCTGGTGGTGATGTTGAGGAGCGTCGTGTTGTTGAGCAATGCCCCCCCAACAGGGTCTGTTGAGAGCCATCGCGCGGCTGCGGGAGGAGGAGGCAAGAGGAAAGAGGGGGAAGAGAGAGGTTGTCCGCGTTAGTTGGGAGAGAGGGTTGGGAGTCACGGGGAGTCTGTGAGTCAGAGACCCAGTAACGCTGTTAATAGGGCTGGCAACTGAAGGAATTGCCTTTTTCCTGCTTTCATCCGGATCTTGATCCAACGCCTAAAAACTGAGGTGTACAGGAGCCCCTATACACTCAAGTGTATTGTAGCTCAACTCTCTCTCTCTATATATATAAGAATTTAGAGAAAAAAGTACTATTTCCTAACTTGAGCAAGATGTCTATTGGTGGATCTAAGATTGAGGGTGCTAGGAGCCAAGAGGCAACAACAGATCAAGTTTTTGCACGAGATAGTTGTATGACAGTTCCTGGGCCTTATTGCAATTGTGAAAACTCAATTGGTGGAGGGAGCATCACCTAGTTCAAGCATAATGTTATATAATAATGATTTTTTTATAACATATGCAATCCTTGTTAGTTTGACGACAACATGAACGATTGAAAATATTCAATTTATACGTATAATCTTTGCATCTAAATAAATTGATAAAATTGTATAGTGGATATTGGGGTGGGGCGTCCTTGATATGTGAGTAAGGGGGCTGACATGTTTCCTTGGGATTTCAATAACGGATTTCAACGATAAAATGCATGTTTTGAAAATTTGCTAGCACAACCCACAAACTTAAACACATACCTATGCAATAAAATCACAATTTAGATATGCGAGTGCCATCCCCTATGTTTTGCTTATGTTGATATTTAACAATTGTCATATGGTTTGTTTAATTATGTAACTTGGTTTGTGTTAACAAACTCAAATGGATTATTAGTTATTTAATAATTATAACAAAATTATTTATATTTTATAATAAAGACTATATGAATATTGGTTATCCGGTCTGGTCTCGGTCCAGTCCTTCATTTTCTCGGTCCGGTTTTAGACCGGACTGGTTCTTACTTAGTCCGGTACTCGGTCTATGATTTTTGTTAACCGTGTCTCGGTCCGGTCCGAGTTTGGACCGATGTACAACCCTACTCAACGTCAAGGCCGACACGATTAAAGAAATGTCTTTGTTGAGAGTTCAAGACAATCTCTCAACATATTTCTATCTAAAGTGAAAGGTAGTTAAAATCAATTATATACTCGAACATGTTATCTTGTAGTGAATATAAAGCCGGTGAAGAAACAATGCCTATTCATATGAATGTGACAAATTGATGTGCTAACATGTAGTTATGGTAACATTGGTATAGGTCGCAGTAGAAATGACTCTCATAAGGTATATCATAGGAGTGACAAGTATTGAGGGCAATAAGGAGTTGTTGCTTTCAATGGTGCAACATGTGCAACATAGATGTATAATGTTTGAAGTGCATTTATAGAGACAAACAAAGTTAGTTAGAAAATATAGGTCGACCTGTAGCCCCTGTTTGGTATAGAACTAGGTTAGTCGGGGATAATTAGAATATTTGGATTAGTCTGATTTGGATCTAGTCTGATTTTGTTTGGCAACCCAGTCTGATTTGGATTAGGTTTGAATTTCGCCTGCTTGTAGTTTTGATATGTTTAGACTTTGGATAGTATAAATCACAATTTGACAGTGTTCGATACTGTATACTAGTGTAGTACAAAATTTATATTTTTTAAATTAAAAAATAGACAACTATTATTATTTGAATTCTAAATATGCTATATTCTGTTCATGTGTACATTTTAAAATCAATACTAATTTATGCACTAATAGATGTAATGACTACTTCATTGATTTGCAACCATGTTGTCTAGGATGTGTTTGTTCTAATACTTGAGGGGTATTTTCAGATATATTATAGCTACGACACTGGTTACATATATCGGATTGTGTGTAGTTAAAACACATTTTTGATACGAATAAATGTTCAAGGAATACATAATCATGTGATAATTTACATATAGTTGTAATGTTAACCTCATCCTCTAATATAATTGCAACAACCAAATAAGACAAGCGTGTTTAACAGAAGCTACACAAAGAAATGATATCATACTCTAGCGTCTACTAATTTTGACATCAAATCTAATTTAGTTCAATTCTTAATATTTGTAAATAGAAGTACATTACATCTAGAAATTCATAAACAAAAACCAGGTACGAAATTAATTGCAACAAAGAAACATTTTAAAGTACGATGCAATATTTTGCAAAGACATATTTTCGTATAACATTTGGGTATTAAATTATCGGTGTTGTGGTCGACTTCATTGTCATGACCATCAAGCCCTCTAGCAATATCGATGTTGCGGTTGACTTCGTTCGGTGTAATATTTCCATTATCAACAACTGTTACATTTGATTGAGCGTTACCCGCTTGGCGAGGTTGTTAGAGAAAGTCTAGCAGGCGGGGATTGGTCCAAAAGGTGCACGGAATTGCGCCTACATGTTTCAACACTTCCACCTCATTTTGAGCATGTTCATTGACACGTCAATCCTATCAATTGATCTGTGGAAATCACAA
Organism: Alisma plantago-aquatica; assembly: GCA_963693085.1. Lineage (NCBI taxonomy): Eukaryota > Viridiplantae > Streptophyta > Magnoliopsida > Alismatales > Alismataceae > Alisma > Alisma plantago-aquatica. Next base: position 497,808,374 of record OY856415.1, read on the forward strand.
AGGGCATCCCACCAAGTCTGACGTGTCAAATGACCATACATTTTGCCTAAATAGTATTGACGTCCTAATGTCGTGCCTAGTGCTGCATCAGACTCGTCATCCAATTGAAAACGATTTATTTATTGTGAAACGATTGCAAATTTAGACAAACATCGATATAAGCAATTAATATATGTTTGCTATAAAGGAATATGCATGTTTGAAATTGCCATCAGAGACATTCAATATAAATTCAAGAAGTGCTAACAAATCTGATAATTGAATGAAATATAAATATGCAGTTAGAATATGCAACCAAGTTCAAATATAATTGTGCTTTGTTGTAATCTTGAGGGGGAGAAATATTCTTGTATGGGCTCGATTTATCTTTTTATTCTACTTCTTTGTCTTTATTTTGTTTGTTTGCAAGTTGACTTTGGATTCTTCCAAGCTCCAGCTTGAGGGGGAGTATTAGAGAGTCTGGTTAATTTAGTTAATCAAGTTATTTGAGTCTATTTGTATATGGGCCCAAGCTGTGTTGTACAGACGCTCGCCTGGGCGGCGCTTAGGGCCTAGGCTTAAGTCAGTCCGCCTCAAATTGGGCGCCCAACCCCCAAGCGGCGCCTAGACACCTAGGCTTAAGTCATCCCGCCTCAAACTGGGCGCCCAACCCCGTAATTGACCTAAATTGTTGCCTAAGGCCTTTTGAGGCCCAAATCAAGCCAATTCAAGGCTAATTTAGCATAAATTAGATCTGAATTTAATTAAATTGAGTCATTTTATGGTTAAATTGGATCTGATATCCCAAACGGGGTCAATTTAGGGTTAATTAGTCCTGGTTTGAGGGAAAACATACCTGATTTGGGGGAATTATGTCTAATTTGGGGGAATTAGGTCTAATTTGGCGGAATTATGTTTGATTTGGTCATGTAAGGCCTCGTTTAGATCAACATAGGGAAATTTAGGGTTAATTAGGTTTTATTTTGTCATGTTATGCTAATTTGGTTTGATTTTAGGCCAAATTATGTCAAATTTGAGCATATTAGGTCTGATTTGGGGAAAACAAGTTTGATTTTGGAAAAATGGTCTAATATGGCGAGATTAGGTCTAATTTGGCCAAATTAGATATTGTTTAGGTCAATATAGGGAAAATTTGGGGAATTTAGGTTTGATTAGATCATAATAGACAAAATTAGGTGTTTTATTTAGGCCAAATTATGTCAAAATTGGGCATAGTAGGTCTACTTTAGGGGAAACAAGTGTGATTTGGGGAAATTGTTCTAAACTGGATGGCTAGGTCTTATTTGGCCAAATTGTCTCATTTAGGTGAATATATGAAAATTTTATGGAAATTGGGATTGATTAGGTCATGGTATACAAAAGTAGGTCTGGTTTAGGCAAAAATTAGGGTAAAATAGGTCATATTTGATCAACTTTGGATCAAATGAGTTCAAATTAGGGCGAATCAGTTCTAGTTTAGGTCTTGTTAGTTTTGATTTAGCCTAAATTCTACATAATAGTATTATACATGTTTTGGTTACAAACATTATTCATGTTTAGCTTTCTGATTTCTATATGAATTTTGTTTAGGTAAAACTTCCACAATTCAATCCATATCTAATGATTTTGTTGCTTTCTTCATACGATGCTAGCACATTGATTGCATTTTTGTCATGTATATTTATGTGTAAGGATTGTATTTTTCTAAAATTTTACATTATATTTGTTAAAATAAAAAATGTATAAAAACGCCTGGGCCTCCTCTTCGGCGCCTAGGCTGTCTGGGCGTCCCCCTGGAACGCCTGGCCGCCTGTACAACCAAGGGTCCAAGTGTGTCTTGGCCCATTATGGTTTAGTCTAAAGTATGTATGCTTTCCCCTTCTATATATAGGTGGGGGATTGTTCTTATTAAATATATCACACACCTTTTTTTTAGTTTACAACATAAAGTATACACCTAACATATAAAAATATAAAAAGATAAAGACATTACCATTTAATACATAACAAAAAAATCTATCCCGTACGAAATTAAGAATTATTTGGATACACTTCATATTTATTTGACAAATACATTTATACTTATTGCTTCATATATTTCATATTTGCGTATTTATTTACAACTATACACACATGGAATGCATTGTTCAAATAAATTCCACCTAGCTTACATAATAACTCAATACATTTTGACTAATTTAACTAACTACATCCATGTATAGCTACCTCAAAACCTAGGGCCATGATTTTTGGGTACTGAACAAGGGTTCACAAAGTATACAAAGCATCTTAACCTAGTAAAGTAGTTCTAGGATTGACCGAGTTCATCATGCCATTACAAAGCATGCTAGCCCATTACAATGACATTAATTTCTGTGTAAGGCACCATGCTAGGTGTAGTGAAAGTTTCATACATACCACAACTACATTTACCCTGGTATTGGCTAGCCATTATGTTAGCCGTTTTTTTCAAATAATATACTCTGTCTACTTTTTCGGTTGGGTTTATTTATTACATAGACCCATTGTCTCAAACTACGCTAGCTATTTTAGCTCTGCTGGCTTGTTGTCCCATTTCATGCCCTATTGTCTAATAAATTTGTTTATGATTGTTCTTCAAGCATTTTGCAAATGATTTAGTCTAGGTCATTGTCAAGATGGAGATTCTTGTTATTCAAGCACTTAAGAAAGGTTCCACCGGTCAGCAAGCCTATTATTGTTAAGGTCTTCAGACTGACTAGTTGTTTAGTTAATGATTGGTTTTTGCAGATTTTGTCTTGTGAATTGACTTGTTTATGAACCAATGAATTGGAATATAATTATTATGAATCAACTTATTGGTTGCAATAGTTACTTTGTAGTAATTTTGGTGTTCCAATTAGTGATTGGGGAATTTCTTGGCTCTAGCAAGTCAGTCAAATTTGGGAGCCCCCTAATAATTACAGCCACATTTTAGTATTATTTCATATCTGTCAGCTACATTTTCATATTAATTCAAATATCTAGTTAGTGAATGGGGAATTGGGGTTCGTATTATTTCATATATGTCAACAATTTTTTAAGCAACCATCCCTATCAATATCTTTCAGCAAATTTTTAAATACACTCTATTTCTAACATCCAATTCTCAAAGCATTGTTAATGGCAGACCACATTATGGGTGGTCCATTGCTTCAAATACATCTTCTTTAACGCTGCTCTAGTTGTCTCTGATTTTCCACGTGGTATGAATTTGTTGACAATGTAATTATTGTTCAGTACATCCACCAAGGTCTTGTGATCATTGTCATGTCTAAGGATTTATTGTCCACACTAGTGGTGATTGATTAAGGGCTGACCACATTATAATTGTGGACCTTGGCTTAATCTATTTGATAAACAAGTGGATGTCACTGGAAATTCAGTCAAGATGTAAACACTTCAAAAGTAATTCACTATTAGCCATGTAGAGGTATGCATTGTTTGAGGTGATGCCGATTTTTTCATCTTTGCTAATATGCATCCTCCCTAATTCAGTTCAATTTATTTTTCATTCATATAAAAATATGCATTCCCGTAGTGTGCATTTTGGATGTGTCTTTTATGATGTCTCAGTTCTTGTGGGTGAGAGTAGGGATGAGCATCGGATTGGGACAGCCCGATCTGACCCATGTCCCGACCTGCATAATCCGACCCAGGACCCATCCATGTAATTTACATGGGTGGGCTGAGCCAAAGATTATGATCCAGATTTTATATAGGCCAGATCAGGGCCAAGGTAAAACCAAGCCCGAAAACCCAATTACCCAAATTAATTATATACATGTGTATTTGTAACCACGTGTTTGGCTATATGATATGTATCTTTTGAGATACATTTGACTATAAACTTTCAAAATTACATTTGAATAATATATATTTAGTCAGTCATATTAATAAGACTAAAAGAGCAATTCAATAGAGTACATATAGGATATGCACATTCATGGGGTCTCTCTCACCTAGGGATGAGCATCGGGTCGGGTCACCCCAGATTTTGGTTCTCATTATATTACAATTGCAGATCTGAACCACAAAATCTGAGAAATCCAAAAAGACACATAGGATGTGCCTAAATTTTGGCCTGACCACATTAAATTTGCAGATCTAGCTTGATCCAATTGATGTTGCATTACGATTGTCGTTCTGAATTTGTCATGTTCGGTACATCCAATGGAAGTCACTTCAGATATAGGCCTGACCACATTACTTTGCGGATCTGGCCTGATTTGTTGTCATGTTCGGTACATCCAATGGAAGTCCAAGGATTTGTTGTCAACATGCTTTTTGTAATGTTTCTAATTGTCAATGTCAGCTTGAGGAAGCTGAGCAGGTCTTATTGGCGGCAGGTAATGGGGGTTTACGGGAGGAGGTGGGGTGGCGGCACGGCGAGTTCGGGTAGGGATTTACAATGTAGTGGTGGCGAAAGTAAGGGGTAGTGCGGCAGACGTTGGTGGATGTGCAACTGGTGGCTGGCTTATTTGCAGTTCGAATAAGTGGGTGGAGGAAGGGGGCAATGCAAGGGAGGGACTCACAAGTGTGGAGAAAATGTATGGCAGCGCACGTCGGACAACCAAGACAAGAAGCGGCTACGACCGCCCGTTGGCGGGCTTCTCTCCTTTGTTTAGGTTAGGGTTGGTTCACTGCTTGATACCATGTTGTAAAGTAAAAGAAGGTTGTTCGATATATTTGATTTCCCTCCTCATATAAGAGAAGGGGGAAGCGTACATACTTCATACTAAACCCTAATGAGCCAAGACACACTTGGGCTATATACAAATAGACTCAAATAACTTAATTAACTAAATTAACTAGGCTCGCCGATACTTCAGATTTGGTATAGTGAAACAGTTCACTCATAAAGGCATAGTTTTTTATATCTTTATATGCTAGATGTATATTTTATTGATTTTCTTTTTAAATTTATGATAATGGGTGTATCGATAAACCAGAAAGGAAAAATGATAAAGGGGAAAGGAGATGGGGAAACAAAAATGGGGCGGATTCAGACGTAAATCATGAGTTGGATTCAGACAAATATCATCTAACAAGGCGTTGGTCTTAGGATAAAGAGGAAAGGAAATGGGTAAATAAATATGGATAGAGGGAAAAGGCAAAAGAGAAATAAAAATGGGTTGAATTCAGACATAAATCATGGGTTGTATTCAGACATATGTTATGGACATGGCATTGATAGTAGGATTAAGGAGAAAGGAAGTGGGGAACTAAAAGGGGTAGAGGGAAAAGGCAAAAGGGAAATAAAAATGGGGTTGGTTTCAGACATAAATCACGGACTGGATTCAAATCTAAATCATGCAATAGGGCATCAGTAATATGTGAAAGGGGAAAGGAAATAGGGAAACAGAAATGGGTACTTTTGGATAACCAACCATATTGGACAAAATAAATTAGAGTAGGAATCATACAATATACGATTTATTTTCTTGTTGAAAAAAAAAAGATGTACAATTACATGCACAATCATTTTATATTCAAAGTAACCTGAATCATTATAGTCGAGTTTAAGGATATCCACCAAGACTATATGGGTACTTAATTCGTGTGTGGAGAACACAACAATCCTATTGATGGGTGATGAAGATGATACCGCAACATAAATCAATAAACAACCAATCACTACTAAAGATCATTGTACTAATGGACTGATGGACACAACAATAGAAATTATTCATGCCATGCATCATGCCAGGTGGTTTTATACAAATCAGATTATACAAATACGATTCCTAGAGAAATTATTCAACATCCAATCCTTGTCATTGGACTTATACAAACAACATTGCAAGCACCTATTTTCACAAACGGGAGAAAAAATAGACTCGGATTTAAATCCAACGTGAAGAAGCTTTCATTGTGAGAGCTAATAATCTGCCGCAATGCCACAAGAATGGGTGAAGATGGATACAAAAGAAGAAAGAGGTGTTCTTAGTAAACATGAAGACTCATCATCATCATCATCATCAACTAAGCCTCAATCCCAACTATGTTGGGTCAGCTACATGGATCCTTCTTTTCCATTCAGCTCTATCATGGGTCATATTCTGGTTGAGATGTAGAGATTTAAAATCTCTCTTTATAAGCTCTTCCCATGTTAATTTAGGCCTTCCTCTTCTTCTATTAATTGTGCTTGCCTCAATAGTATAGCTTTGTATAGGCGCATTAGTCGGTCTGCGTTGCACATGTCCATACCATCTGAGTCGGCCCTCCCGCAACTTGTCCTCAATGCTCGCCACCCCCACTTTATTCCTGATATAGTCATTTCTCAAGCGATCTTTTCTTGTCTTCCCACACATCCATCTCAACATACGCATTTCAGCCACGTTCATCTTGTTGAGTCCTTGTTTTTTCACCGCCCAACATTCACTCCCATAGAGCGTGCCTGGCCGTATAACAATTTTATAAAATTTGCTTTTTAGTCTGAGAGGGATCTTCCGATCAACATGGAGGAAGACTGCCAACAAAAAACTGGTTTTGAGATGATAATGGAGGTCAATTGATGATATCATTAGAGGTTTGCCTCTCTCTAAAACAGAGAGGAGCTCAGAAGAGGCTAGACCAGACTCCGTGCCGAATGAGAGAATGCAGACGGTCTGGAGGGTTATCAACTCGATGATCATGACCCTCATTTTAAAAGTCGTCGCCGGCCCCTTGTGCAAGCTAGGGTTTCGAAGCCTTCTATTTCCTGACAAGTACTTTGAAACATGGGTTAAAAGATGGGAGAATCAAGAAGATAAGAAAGTTGGTCCAGGACTAACATGTCTTTTTGCCGCCTAAGGACCCCTATCTCGCTATATGACTCCATACTGGGATATGTGCTCAAGCATGGCTTGTGAAGAAACGCTTGCGGAGAAACCCTAGCTTAATGCTTTCGTCTTCGCCACATGCAATCGTGAAGGGGGGAGGCAGGGCTTCGACGACCATCCACCGTCGCTGCGAGAACAAATCTCAACTGCATCACCATTGGCATTGCTTAACAAGTACTCACAATGACAATGGAAGGAGACAAGAGACCAACAAACCCGCCTAGAGTAGGTGCAACTTGGTCGGGATTTTGGGGTTATGGAATCTCAAACAGGTCCAATTTTAGACATTGCAACCAAACACAAAACTAGCTCAATCTGAATCGGGTTACGCTGACATGGCAGAAAAGGACACATCTAAACCTGATCCAGTCCTGAACCAAACAGGGGCATACAAATTTGGGAAGCTAATAGGAAGGGATTTGGTGTCACTATGTGTCAACAAGAACATAACACAAAATAAACATTGAAAAGAAGGATTCTTGTAGCTAACTCAAACATGCTTGGGATGGAAGCTTACATGCTGCTATGGATGGAAACGATGAAGAATGTCAATGCCCTCCATAGACCTTGTAATTTTAGTACCAGGGAAGCAAGTACAAAGGTCTTTAGTAATGAATTGCTGATATAATTATGTATTTTTGGAATGAATTTCTAATTAGGTAGTAAGGGAGGTAGGGAATGTAGTGAAAGCCTCACGAAACAACCGATTGCTCTCTTTAGGTCAAGTTTGAAACCCCCTTGGTGGAATTATTTGCCAGAAATTTATGATAAGTTTGTTGCTGATTGCGGGGCTCAAAGATTACATCGTTGGCTAGTGCAATGCTCACTTGTTAGATTTGGCCTTGAAATATCATTGGGTGTGCCAACTAGCTGAAAGAACATATCATAAACCCACCATTTGTGGGTGAGCGATGTCTCAATAATCTTGAAATTGGGTTGGATTGTCGTTGGTGGTGGTGCCACACAAAGGCCGCCTAAGACCAATACTTACCTTGTATCTAATAGAAAGATTGTTAGTGTTCAATTATCAAAATTTAATCTGATACTGTGAATCAATACACGACTAGGTTACAACGCAATGAAAGAGATTTTGTATGTCTGAGGATTGACACTACAACAACTTTGTGCCTATAATGGTGCATGCTAGACTTGTATTGGTGGTTTCACTTTTCTTACTAATCACATATAATATGGTAATCAATACTGTGAAACGTAATGTGCCGCAAAGCTGTGTGCGATGCAGCGGTGAAAGGATACGATAAATTATCCTCTTCCTTTTATTAATAAGAGTATTGAGACAATTACATAGAGGCCCAACATTAATTAGAAATTACATAACATAAATAAATTGAATATAAAATAAATATATTAACACACCCCCTCTAGCTGGAGTGTACGCATTGTGTATGCCCAACTTGTTGCACAAACTCTGAAAACCTGCTGGACTTGATGACTTTGTGAGAACATCGACAAGTTGATCTTTAGATTTGACATGAGGAGTTACAACCTTCCCATTCTTGATCTGATCTCTGATGAAGTGGCAGTCAACTTCTATGTGCTTTGTGCATTCATGGAAGACTGAGTTCTTGGCAATATATATTGCATATTGACTCTCACATCTGAGCTCTATAGGAGACAACACATGAATATTTTAATTCAGAAAGCACAGATTGAACCTAATGCAACTCGCAACAAGCATGAGCCATTGCTCTATACTCAACTTCCATGCTAGAACATGCCATCACATTTTGCGTTTTGCTTTTCCAGGTGATAAGATGATTTCCTAGAAAAGTACAATATCCAAATGTGGATCTCCTGTCATTTAGATTACCAACCCAATCTGCATCTGCATAGCCAGTAAGAACAAGAGTAGATATTGGAGTCCTAGGTCTGTAATAGGCGATCCCCTTTCCAGGTGCACCTTTCAGATATCTAAGAATGCGACAAACTGCTGTCCAATGTGACTGTTGTAGTGAGCTCATATGCTGACTCACCACTCCTACAACAAAGGAAATGTCAGGGCGAGTGACTGTAAAATATATCAACTTACCAACAATCTTCTTGTAATATCTTGATCTGAAAATAGCTCAGTTGGTTAGAGTGCTGGTCTGTCTCCTTCACATGATAGTCCACAAGATTAGACACTCATTTGGACTCACTCATATCTGTCTCACGAAGTAGATTCAACACATATTTCCTCTAAGACAAATTAGTACGTGCATGAGATCGAAGTACTGTAAATGCACGAGATTGAAGTACTTCATGAGTAGACAAATAGAAGAAGAGGAAGACCTAAATTAACATGGGATGAGCTTATAAAGAGAGATTTTGAATCTCTACATCTTAACCAGTATATGGCCCATGATAGAGTTGAATGGAAACGAAGGATCCATGTAGCTGACCCTAACATAGTTGGGACTTAGACTAGATAATGATGATGATGAGATCGAAGTACTTCAATGCCCAGAAAATACCTCAGTTTGCCCAGATCCTTTGTATGAAAGTGCCTCTGCAATCCTTCTTTCACACGTGATATACCTACAAAATCACTGCTAGTGATATCTATATCATCAACATATACTGCAATAATAATAGATCCAACAGAAGAACTAGAATAGAATAAGGAGTAATTAGTCACAGGACGAGAAAAGCTCATCTTTACTACACCATCACTGAACTTGTCAAACCAAGCTCGAGGAGATTGTTTCAACCCATAAATGGCTTTCTTCAATCCACACACCTTCTGACACCCCTCGAGCAACAAAACCAGGATGTTGCTCCATGTACACTTCTTCCTGTAGATCACCATGTAGGAAGGCATTCTTGACATCAAGTTGAAATAGAGGCCAGTCAAAGTATTAGCCAGAGAAATAAGAATCCGTACTGAATTCAGACGAGCCACAGGTGAAAAGGTCTCAAAGAAATCAAACCCATATGTCTGACTGTAACCTTTTACCACCAGTCTAGCCTTCAATCTCTTTACTGAACCATTTGGATTATGTTTCACTGTGAATACCCATCTGCAACCCACAACAGGTAAGTCAATAAGCTCCCAGGTGTCATTCTGTAGAAGAGCAGACATTTCAGATTGCATTACCTGTTTCCAACCAATATCCTTCATATCATCAAGATGATTCTTTGGGATGACCATGGAATCAATCCCAAGAGCAAAGGAACGTGCCGGCTTAGATAATCTTGACAAACAACACACATCCACAATAGGATGAGTAGTACATGAACGAGTACCTTTGCGGACAACAGTGGGAACATCAAGATCATATGGTTCTTCAGGAGTCTCTTGAGTAGAGGGAGATGGGGAAGGCTCAGGGACTGGAGTTACTACTTCATCATGGTCTTGCCTGCTTTGTTTGTGGTATACGTGTGAATATTGCTAAATTGAAGTACCATATGCTGGCTGCTCTTCCTGAATCACAGTATAATCTGGAATGATAGTTGGCGATCTCACTCTATTATGGTGGTGGCACTCGCTCACTGATTTCTAATGGTGGCACTCTCTCACTCTCACACAATTGCTCCCCCTTACTAGGAACACTAGAGAAATATGGAGTCGACTTATGAAAGTTACATCCCTAGACACAAACATATGACGACGACTAGGACAATAACACTTGTAACCCTTACTGGTGTTGAAGTAACCAAGAAAGAAAGTCCTAATCAACCTAGGAGATAGTTTATCAGCCTTAGGATCAAAATTGTGGACAAATGAAGTACAACCAAACACCCGAGCGGAACAAGAAATGGCTGATCATTAGGATGTAGGACAGAGAAAGGAGTACGTCCTTGAAGCACAGAAGAAGGTTGTCTTTTAATAAGAAAACAAACAATAATTAAAGCATCAGACCAAAATCTCTTAGGAACATTGAATTGAAACTTAATTGTCTTGGCAATATCAAGAAGGTGACGATTTTTCCTCTCAACTACCCCATTTTGTTGAGGAGTTTGAGGACAGGATGCACGATGCATCATCCCAACTGAACTACAAAAATCAACCATAGCATTTTGAACATGTTCCAAGGCATTATCAGATTGAAGAATTTTAGTATTGCAATTAAATTGGACTTTTATTTCTTGATGAAAATGCTTGACAATGGACAATACAAACTCTCAACTCAACAAATAAATCCATGTCACACGAGAAAAATCATCCACTATGGAAATAAAATGGCAAAAGCCATTAAAACTGCTTTCTCTTACTGGACCCCATGTATGGACTAACTCAAAGGGATGAAGAGCCCGTTTATTGACACGAGTGGGGTATGACATTCTATGATGCTTCCTCAACTGACAGGACTGGCACTCTAATGAAGACACCTGTGATAAATCTGGTTCGAATGTCCTCAAGCTCTCGAGAGAAAGATGTCCATATCTGTAGTGCCACAGTAAGAGAGAGCCACTCAGTTGTCGAGTGACTTATTATTTGCTTTTCCTTTTTGGTCTAGATACTCTGACACATGCTAACCAAATGTTATGTAGCTGTAGTCATTAGATGATTGAATTAAAAATATGCAATTTTAGATATGCATCCAAATAAAGGCTCAATTTCGTTGATATAATCTTGATTGTGAGACTATTGACAAACGTCAGGGTTTAGGTTACTGCCTCATATTCCAGCCATGGTTTAAAATAACTCGCTTTGTGGCTTCGAGGCTTACACCTGAGGAGAGGCTATCTTATTATCCTCAGTGTCCTGGGTTGAGGCTTATGCCCACACTTATCAAGGCTCCTTTGATTTTTTTAAATTTTAGTACCTTATCTCTATATGTACATGTTTTATAATTTTAATGAGCATCACTTCTTTTTATAAACAAATTTAGTAGTTGTATATGTAGGTTTGCACATATATCTATAAACGTATTGCATTTATTATAAATTCTAATTACTATAAATCCCAAAAATAAGAAACGATTTGTCTGGAGTTTAAACAATGTAAGAGATGGATCAACAAAGAAACAAATACTTAATGTCATAACTCAAAGTGTTGACCGAAGTAGTGTCTATCCTTCATAAGATAACCACCATTTTTTTGAATTAAAGGCATATAATTAGTAAATCCGTCAACATATTTATTTGGATGTGTTTTGGAGGTTTTTTTTTGCCATTGAGAAAGTACTGGTGGAGAAGCTAGTTGGCCATCTCCCTCCGGTCCCATGCGAATCCTTTTTCTAGATAAAGCTAACAGTTAGTATGTATCATCATCATCATCATCATCATCATCATCTAATACTTAGTCCCAAATATGTTAGGATCGGCTACATGGATCTTTCATTTTCTTTCAACTCTATTATGAGTCATATTCTGGTCGAGATGTAGAGATTCAAAATCTCTCTTTATAAGCTCATCCCATGTTAATTTAGGCCTTCCTCTTCTTCTATTCATTGTGTTTGACTCAATAACATTGCTTTGTATAGGTACATTTGTCGGTCTGCGTTGCATATGTGCATACCATCTGAGTCGACCCTCATGCAACTTGTCCTCAATGCTCGCCACTCCCAATTTATTCCTGATATAGTCATTTCTCAAACGATCTTTTTTTGTCTCCCCACCCAACCATCTCAGCATCCGCATTTCAGCCACATTTATCTTCTTGAGACTTTGTTTCTTCACCGCCAACATTCACTCCCATAGAGTATGATTGGCCATAAAACTGTTCTATAAAACTTAATTTTTAACCTGAGAGGGATCTTTCAATCACATAAGATTCCAGTTGTACTGCATTTCAACCTACAATGATCCTGTGACAAACATCATTTTGGACATCTCCATCTATTTGAATAATAGAACCCAAGTAACAAAATTTATCACATTTTGGTATATCTACTCCATCCAATTTGGCTCCCCCATTCACACTACTAGATTGGCTAAAATTGCATGCATATACTAACGATCAATTCATTTGATTCCAATGCCTTTCTCCAAGGTTCAACTTTATCATTCAATCCATCTTTAGTGTCGTTAATCAATTTAATATCATCAACAAATAACATATACTAAAAATATCATCCGGACCACTCTTTGTCAACTCATCCATAACAAGAACGAACATATATGGGTTGAGTGTGGATCCTTGGTGTATCCCAACTTTGATAGGAAAACTTGGTGTCTCTCCTCCTGGAGTCTTCACACTTGCAATAGAGCTATCTTACATATCTTTAATCAAGTCAATGTATTGAATTGGCACACCCTTCTTCAAAATCATCCCCAACACTTCCCTGGGTACTCGATCATAAGCCTTTTCCAAAACAAAAAACACCATACAAAAATCTCTTTTTTGCTTTCTCTATACTTTTCCAAATCAAAAAACACCATATTAAGATCTTTTTTGCTTTCTCTATACTTCTCCATAAGCCTCCTTATTAGAAAAATAGCATTTGTAGTTGATCTTCCAGACATGAATCCAAATTGGTTGATATCTGCGTTATAGATCTTAGCCTCTGCTCAATAATCCTCTCCGAAAGCTTCATAATGTGACTCATCAACTTGATACCTCTATAGTTCGTGCAGCTCTGAACATCACCTCTGTTCTTGTAGATGGGGACAATAGTGCTATTTCTCCACTGATCTGACATCTTCTTGGTTGTCATGATCTTTTTAAAGAACTTTGTTAACCACATAACTCCTTCATCCCCATACTCTTCTATACATCAATGAGAATACCGTCTCGTCCGCATGTCTTTCTCATTTCATTTTTTTTCAAAACATTCTTGACCTCAAATAGTAAAACTCGTCGTATAAATGATATTTTTTATATTCATGTCACACGAGTCTCTAACTTTATTTACAATATCTCCATTGAAAAGTTTATGGAAGTAAACATGGACTGTCGAAACACATAAATAAACCCTAGGAATCACAAAAGCAGCTTGAGGCAACAATATAAGCAAGGAGCAGAATAGTGTGCTCGGGGTGTATTGCATGTCTTAACTAGTATAAAAGATCCAATGTTCGCCTTAAAGCACTTAGTCTTGTGTGCTTTTTAAAGCTTACATCTCAGATTTGGATGATATTGTGTGTTAACCACTGTCTTTTCTACTTCTGGGATTATTGCAAACGATTTCTTTATAAGTTTCTATTCTTGTTTTAGTTAATTATAATTCTCTCCAAAGGTAAAAATCATGGACTATTTTTTTATGTATTACTGCTTTACTTACAATGCTGGTGAATTTCATTTCATTTTTAACTAATTTTAGTTCCTTGTTCCTACTAATTCTAAATTACGTCTCCTCTATTTTTTCATGTCCAAATATATATTTGGATCAAACAGTAAAAATAATTGACATCTCATTATTTGCTACATACTTTTATTATTATCGGTGAACCAATATTAACTTTGAATTTAGTCCCTATTCATCCTTGTTAATACCTACTATTTTTTTCTTCTATAGTTTTGGTTTTTCTTATGCAAGTCATGTATATTACACACGTGTTACATCCATATAGATATGTATGTACATGTATAATTTTATTAAATTATCAATGCCTCGTACAAAATGTGGCTTACACGTGGCCTCGCTTTGAGACAAAAATTCCTCATACTCGCACTCTCGGCGTTCACACTGCTGCAACTATCGAGGAAGGTACTAACACCAATATAGTAAGCATATGTATGATATATTATGTCACATCTTGACTGGATATATTATTTTTGTGTTTCAACTACCTTTTAAAATATATGTACAATAATTTTGTACATGTATAAATGCTGTTATTATATAAATATGTTTTTCAACTACCTTCTGGATATATTATTTTTGTGTTTCAACTACCTGTTATTATCACTTAATCTGTCTTTTATAAATTTGTTTGTCTTTTTTTATAAATGCTGGGTTTCTAGATACATGAGTGTCCTTGTGCACTTCAGATTTCCATTTCAGTTTAGGAAGGCGCCATAAAGGAATTTTGTTGCATGTGAACACATACCATCCGAAGTCGTTAACATGCACAGACATGCATGCACACACGTTACAGTATCATACACGTATATCAGAATGTTGTGTGCTATTTTGCTGTGAGATATTTTACAGATTTCTCAGTTCTTATTAATATGATTATGCTGATAACCATTCTCTACTTGTGCAGAAGATGTGACCAAAACAGCTATTGGGATGTCATTATGAAATGTTGAATTCAGAAGTGAAGCCTCATTTATTTACCGTGTCATTTACAGACTATACTGATAAGTAACTACTATGTCAGCAAAGGAGTTCAGTCGACGATGACCCGATTGTATGGTCAACCATTACATATTTGACAATATTTATATGGTCAACCGTTACATATTTGACAATATTTAACTGAACTAGTAATCTGAAAGCGAGTTTAGTTGTTAACTTTTGTGGATGTTTTCTTACTATTATGTTGGAGAATGCTATTTTCTAAACATGGCTAATCTGTATAAATAGAGCACACTGTGGTGTGTGCTATTCGAGCTGCTTGAGCAGCCGCACACCACACTTTTTTTTGTTGTTGTCATTTTTGCACGTACAAAATCGTATTGGTTGTTATTAAACATGTAACTAAAAGTGTTATTAACAAAGTGTCAAGTTTGAAAATGAATTTTCGGTGTTAATCAAGCTGCTTTGCCTACTCACTTTCATCAATTTTTAACTTTTTTTATATAACTTTTAGGTCAAATAAAAAGGACGGAAATGTTATACAAGTGTGCTAGGCATGTGTTCTCATCGGACCAGTAGTAGTTTGGATGTATGCTCATTGCTCCAGTCTGTATGTATGTTCTAATAGACTGTCTGTATCAATCCAATTTAATTGTGACGTGGCAACATTAATTCCTTCAATGAGAGTTACATTATATTATTTGTGCTTAATATTTGTTTGTGTTCAATCTGTGTCCATATACCCCTAGCAAAGTCTGAGTTAGGAGTATGTGTGTCTGCTAATTGACATGTTTGCTGCTTTTTTCTATTTTTTTGCTTTCTTTACAAGCTAAATACATAATATGTATTTGTAATCCTATAAATAAAACAAAGTATAGTGTGCGCTATTCTAGTTGCTTGCGTAGCTGCACACCACACTGTTTTATTTTTCTTTATTCTCTTTGTTCCTGTTGGATTTTTTTTGTCATTTTTGTATGTACAAAATCATATGGGTTTTTAATCAAACATGTAATTAAAAGTGCCATTAACTATGTATCTAAGTTACAGCTTCGCCTACTCGCTTCCAACGATTTTTTTTATTTTTTTTTCCGGTCAAATAAAAAGGACGGAAATGTTGTAGAAATGTCACGTCCTAAGTATGTGTTCTCATCAGTCTAGTTTGTGTGTCACGTTCTAGGTATGTGTTCTCACCAGTCTAGTTTGTGTGTTCCAGTAGTTTGGCTACGCTCATCGTTTCGGTCAGTATGTGTGTTCTAATAGCCTGTCTGCATGCTAATCAATCCACTCTAATTATGTATGTGGCAATATTAGTTCCTTCAATGAGAGTTGCATTAATTTGTTTGTGCTCATTAATCAGTTTGTTTATGTGTTCAATCAATCTTAATGTTAGTTGGCTTAATATGTTTGTCTATATACTTATAACAAAGCCGAGTTAGGAAGATGTGTGCCTACTAATCGACCCTATGGCTTCTTTTTTATTTTATTTTTTCCGAACTAAATAAAAAATGAAAATATTATACAAGTGTTGGGTTTTAGGTATGTGTTTTCATTAGACCATCTTGTGTGTGTTTTAACAGTTTACGTGGTATGCTCATTGTTTCAATCAGTCTATGTCTTTCAATAGTCTGTATGCATACTAATTGGTCCAGTCTAATCAGGTGTTTGACATCATCAATTTTTTTAAAATAAATTTCAGTAAATTATTTGTGCTCATTGATCTAGTTTATTTGCACCCTATCTTAGTGCTAATTAGCTCAGTTTGTTTGTGTCAAAACATTTTGTTTGAGTATTGATTGGTCCAATCTATCTATGTGCTTACAAGTTTGAGGAAGTCAGTTGACTTTCAATGAAGATGCTTTCTCTTTGTATGTTCTATATAGATTAGCGGGGGTCATCATGAGTTTGATAGAAACAATAGTTTGATTTAGATTTTGTATGGGGCGCTATAAGTTGAAGGGGGTCAATTGGCTGAATGCTTTTGAATGTGCTCTAGTAGTTTGGCTATGTGCTCAATGGTCTATTTATTGTTTGTGTTCTAGCATGAGTGCTAATCAATCCAACATGTCTATATGCTAATCAATTCATCGTGCTTGTGTATTTAGAAATTAGAATGAGTCAATTGGATGTATCGAGTTTCTCTCTCTTTTAATAGGTTAACCAATTTTTCTTTGTAATTTACAAAATTTTTTATACTTAATTTTAATTTTTGTTGAACATACTATAAGGATTCAACTGCATATTAATCAAGTTATTAGTTGTATGTATAATAGTAATTATGAGCCTAAAGAAAATAACAATTTTTGGATTAAAATTTTCAAAAATCATCAAACATTTTTATCAAATATAGCAGTATACAAAAAATATTTTATTGTACTAATTCAACTACTATTCACGGTCCTAAGCACGCACTTTTATGTAGTTGCTTGAAAAACGCCATCTTTTAGCTCGGTATTATACTCTCTTATCTTATTATGATATGTTATAACTGGGCATGTATACATTATCCCTTTATTTTGTCCTTTTCACATAATCCTTTGTGGTATTTCATATATGGGCCTGTATTGTTTACATATATTTGTCAATTTCCACCAAAATACATTTCACCTCGAAGTGTAAGCATATAAACAGGCTATATAGGTCATTATGACACTAGCTAGTCTACGAGGAAGATAAAGGTATCTGGCTACAGGAAACAGATCAAGGGGCAATACTGGGTGCCCCCTTGCTCTCAATTTATATCATCTTCTGGTAATTTCCAACTCTCTCCTCTACCAGACGTATTAAACCGGTTTTTCACATTGACCTGGGTGAGAAGAAAAGCTTGCAAACAGCAGCGATAGCAAATTTTGTTCCTTAATCTCAAAACATAAAATGCTTTAGAATCATCTTTCAGAAATCATCATTGATATTCTAAAAGGATAAAAGATTGCATGTCGTGAGTACAAGACAACTATTGGTGTCCTAGTGATGCGATTGATCTACAAATCACATCAACCAGGAGTGGTGAGGGCATCAATGGATAAGAAGAAAAACAACTTTCCCCATTTGTTATATTTTAGGAATTTTAATCAAAATTGACTAATTTTCAATCGTTGTAGGGCTGGGAACTTCACTTTACTAAATTGCAATCAGGTCACGGTTGACGCGATTAATCTATGAGTAACATCAACTGGAAGTAGTGATGAAATCAATTGATAAAAAGCAAACAAGTTTTCCCCATTTGTTATATTTCGGGAATTCCAATCAAAACCGATTTATTTTCAATCGTTGCAGAAATTAGGCTGGGAACTTCACTTTACTAAATTGCAATTAGGTCGGAATTCCTGATCCCGCTACTCTATTGTGAATGGCGGTGATTTTTGATTTCCGTGAAAATGTTAAGCTGACGCGCTATGCGCCTTTGATGCGGGGCTGTAGAGCGGTTTTGCGCTTGGACGGGGTGATTTTCCCTGGCCACGTCCCATTTTACTTTTTTTTTGTGATGTGGCATATGTGCAGAAAAAAGATCCCGAAAAGGAAAAACATGAAAGAAAAATTTATTTTGCTAATAATTTTTGATCCGTAATGAATTTTTTGATGAAATAAAAATCATTGGACTCATTATAAAAAATTACAATCTAACAAGACTAATGTTGATATACTTTGAAAATAATGATATGCATAATAAAAATGAATACATAATAATACGAAAAAAGAAGAGAGAAATTTATTTTACTTATAACTTTAAATATGTGATGTGTTTTTTGACGAAACAAAATCGTTATATTCTTTACAAAAAAGTAATCCAACAAAACCAATGTCTGATATATTTTGAGAAATCATTTGATACACAAACTGAACTTTTTCTACAAATATTGCGCATTACATTAAAATTTATGCTAATTTGCTATTTATACATATACTCTAAGAAGTAATAAGTAGACACATTCTCATCATAGTTGGGCACTTTTCTACAAATATTGGACACATTATGTTAAAATATGTACTTACTATTAATGCCTGTATCACAAAATTTGGACGTATTCACACCATAATTGGGAGCATTCACATCGTAATTGGTTGTTTTTTATAAATATTGGCGCATTATGGTAAGATTTGTGCTAATTTACTATTTATACACATACTCTAAGAACTAGGCTCACTCACACCATAATTGAGTGCTTTCTACACTTATTGGTGCATTTTACAAATATTGGGTAGCAGACACATTTAGTCAAAAAGTGAGCGCATTGAGGATAATAATGTGCATATTAATCAAAAGTGAGTGCATTCAATCAAAAGTAGGTGCGTTGAGGATACTCGTGGGTACATTCAGTCAATAGTTGGCACATTTAGGACAATAGTATGCACATTCAATTAATATTAGCACATTGAGGACACTAGTGAGCGCAACCAATCAAAAATAGGCGCATTGAGGGTATTATTAGGCACATTCAATCAAAAGTGGGTGCATTCAATGCAATAGTGTGCACATTCAATTAATATTGGGTACATTAAGGACATTAGCTGGCACATTCAATAAAAAATGGGCACAATGAGGGCATTAGCGGATGCATTATGTTAATATTTGTACTAATTTTTATTTATGTACATATTCTACGAAGTAGGATTCACATCATAATTGGGTGTGTTATCACCATAATATGACACTTTTCTACAAATATTAGACACATTATATTAATACTTATGCTAATTTGCTATTTATACACATACTCTAAGAAGTAGGTGCATTCACACCATCACATTAACACCAAAATCACATATTTTTCTATTAATATTAAATGCATAATGTTAAGATTTGTGCTAATTTACTTTTTATGCACATACTATAAGAAGTAGACACATTCATATCATAACTGGGAGTATTAGTACCAACACTATTTACAAATATTAGGCGCATTATATTAAGATTTGTACTTTGCTATTTATGCACATACTCTAATAAATAGGCACATTGACAATAATGCACCTATATTTTTATGGAATTCACCCAATTAGCAACACACACACTTTCCTCTGTCTTGTTACTACCCTCCTGACTTATTTATTTTCTCGTTACTTCCCTCCTCTTATGTCATTACTTTCCTCCTCTTTTCTTTCCTTTCCTTTCCTTTGGGTCTCTTTTTATTTCACTCCTTTATTTTTTCTTCTAAAATGTCTAAATAATATTTTTTATTATTTGATATTGTTTTTTTATAAAATATGTCTATATTAGTCTTAATTAAATTTCTTATAAGGAACCTAATGATTTTGTTCCGTCTAAAAATTTATTACAGACTGAAAGTTATAAAATAATATATTTTTTTAAAAAATCAAAAGAAAAAAAAAAGTAAAACCAGGATCATACGCTGGAAAAGGAGGTTTTGCAGCGCGTCAAAAGCATGTGCACATCCCCCCGTGTCTTGTAAATTAAATCCTATAATCAAATAGCACTAAAATCTTCAAAATCATCCCTTGGAATCATCTTTGATGTTTGAAAAAGTGGTATAATACAACATAGGACAAGCCACCAATCAGCGCGAAAGTAACAACGACCTATGCCTCAAGTTGAGACAAATGTCAAGAGGAGAACGGTGTGTGTATTATGTGAATAAATTAATAGCAACGGTGTTGCTAGATAAGAAGTGGAGCCCGTTCTATACATAAAATAATATAAAATATGTATAGCATATAAAACACTAGACAACGGTCATAAAAATAATTTTAAGCAATGAGTTTTTATTTGTTTTTTCGTTTTCTCTCTTAATTTATCTATCCTCATTTTATTCTTAATAATCTTCTCTTATTTCTTTCTCTTTTAATCGTTTCCCCTTTATTTCTCCCTGCTTGTCTTTTTTTTCTTCTCTTTTTCAGAATCATTGTTTTATCTCTGTTAGAACGCCTTTCACATTAAAGTGTGCCCCAAGAAACGACTGGACGTCCAAGTTCAAAGTTTTTGCATAACTGCTCTTTTTGATAGCACAGTCAATGGTTTCGAGTCAACATGCACCTAATATGTCACCGCTATAAAGGCGGCATCCCACAAGTACAAAGCCCGCTAGCTCCAAGGTGATGTCAGACTAATATTTAGGAGTAAAAGCCCGCTAGCTCCAAGGTGATGGCAGATTAATATTTAGGAGTAACGTTATCCGCAGTAAGTTATATCCGATTCTTGGGAGCCTTGTAAAGATTGGTCCCATCCGTTTTCTCTCATGCAAATTAACTCCACATCAACTAATTCCATGTAAAATTTAAAGAGTCCTAAAGTTTTCTCTCCACTCCTCTCTCCGATCCCAATTTTAAAAATTTATTTTCTTTTTGCAACTCCTCTCTCCAGCTCCATTCTGCCCACCCACATTCACACACTAATGCATTACATCAGCTTCCTAGCTTTCACGAATCTTACCAGAACACACCGCCGTGTATTGCTTCCAATGTCATACAAAAAGTATGGTACTAACAACCACATTGTACATGAAGTACGATACTAACAATCAAATTTTCATACATTCAAAAAGTAGCGTTTGACAAAATTGTGTATAAGAAGTACGGTACTAACTCACACATTGTATTAGAAGCACAGTACGAGACGTGCAATACAAGATGTACAATACTAACAACACATTCTACAAGTATTGCACACATTTTATTCTTTACATAATATTATAATACAAGACGTACAATATATGACGTACAATACTAATAACACATTTTATAAGTAAAGTATGTGCATATTTGAGATGTAATTTGGACTAAGGAAAAATCAGGAGGCAACATAACTTTATAATTTTTTAAGAAGGAATTAGAACGAAAAAAATTAAAAATCTAAGTACTTCTCGTAATCTATCGTAGGTGAAATATCACATGTGTAATTAATTAGGGAGTGAATACAATAACAACACTTTGCATGCCATTGCCTGACTTTTGCATGACAATAATATAAAAAATTGGTTGTTGGTGTGAGATGCATTAAAGCCCCCTTTTCCCATGATCCGGTTATGCCAACGGGTGGATCAATACCTATGGCTAGAGTTTTTCATATTTAGCGATGAGCGCCCAGTGGCGAACATTGTGTGAATTGGGAGTAGAGGTTGTGTTTCTGGATAAGAAGAGGATATCTTTCTCCCCTCCATCTCTTATGTTATAAAAAAACCAAAATAAACAAATTTGGTTGACATAGCAACCCAAATATACAAGTTTGAAATAAAATAGACGAATATGACAAGAGGAAAGAAAGTAGAGACATCATTTGATCCAATGCCTCCATTCTAATTGGTCCACGTCTGCCACTTGGCGGTCCAAAAATGAAGATGCCGAATGAAATGACGTCTTGATTCCTAGGCTACCACATGGCGCAACCACTCCGCTACCCATTTTGTTATTTTTCCTAAATACTTTAGAATAATGTATTATATTAATGTGTAATATTTACATTTTGATTAATTATATTATATGACATCAATAACTTATTCATCTAAGTAGAAACATTACTTTAATATCAATAATATAATATATATTTGATAATTAATTGATATGTTACATTTCAATATATTTATTTTTAAAGTCATTAATTAATGATATATTTACCAATATATGCATACAAGTATCATAAATGACATATTTACGAGCCTAATATAATATAAAATAAATTTTAAGCTTTATTATACAAAATATGATCCAAATGTTACATGTATATTATTATGTCACATATAAAAATAATTACTATACTATTCAAATATTTTTATATTTATATATCACACAATATGAAAATATTCAATATAATACAAGAATACACACACACACATATATATATAAATATTACATATAAATACATATATACATGTTAATATTTTAATATATAATATCAATATATATCACACAATGCACATTAATATATATATATATATATATATATATATATATATATATATGTGTACATTTAATTAAAATGTTCTATCTATTATATGTTCATATATGCATATCTATATATTAATGACATATGAAAGATATATGCATACAAGAATTTTATTCAGATATATTAATGAACTAAATATATATTTTCTGATATAAGTTCTAAAACCGTATAGTACAAAATGTTATCTAGAATATCATATGTAACAAACTATACTAAACATAAGTCATAATTACCATATTAATAAACTCATATATACAAATATACATATAAGTGATTATAATTTTCTATATAAATAATATATATAAATTATACATGCATATAAATATCAATATATATATATATATATATATATATTTATTTAGAATAATTCTAACATTACATTTAATGTTTTTCATCATATAGCTAATTTAAATCTAGTAAAATAACATCTAAACAAATATTATATACATCATGTGCGTGTATATATGTTGCTATATTATATTGAATATGTTTATATTGTGTAATACACATATAAAAATAATTTGATAAAAATATAATTATTTTTGATGTCTAATATAATATCATAAATACAACATTTTAATAATATTTTGTATCATATATTTTGAAAATGTATTTTATATATAATTAAATTCAACTTATAAACATATCTAAATATAATAATTGTATGCAGTTATCTTTAAATATGTCATTAATAAACGAAGTTATAAACAATATATAAACATGTATCACATTTAATATTAATTATATATTATATTATTAATTTGAAGTAGTGTTTTAATCTATATTAAATAAGTGATTAGTGTTAAATAATATATATTAATTAAAATGTAAAAATTACATATTTAATAAATAAAGTATTAACATATTTAAAAAAACAAAACAAAACAAACCAAAATAAAACTCTATGGCTTATCCACTCTCTTTTCTTCGCACAAGTTATGTCGATTATAAAAATTTGATTTCAATCTCGTGTATTTCGCTCATTTGGACCAAGTTCGTTGATTTTGGTTTTTCTTTCCTTATGGTAATTAAAACTCATATCAAAATCAACTTTATATTTAAACTCTATAGAAATTAGGCGGGGAACTTCACTTCCCTAAAATATAGTCAGGTTGCCATTTGTGATCTTGCTACTCTACTGCGTAATGGCAGTGCAGTTGGGAGTGGAGGGTGGGCGGAAATGTATAGGGGATCTCAGTCTTCTCATCTAGATGAATGGAAATATATCAGGAGCATATTGCCAGTCATCGTGTGACACCCAACGCCACACAAATGAGATAACTCAAAACAAAATACACGATCAACTACTAGTTAACCATACACCAGAAATTAGGATAAATTAAAACCGATTTCACATTGATTATCATGTTCAGAAGCATTACATAAAGGTCCATCAAGATGTATCAAATCACAAACCATAATAGGTATTACATACATATCTAGTGACATCGACCACAACATGTATACAAAAGATACATTCCACATGTGCATGCCATCTATACAAACATAGGCGTACTGGAAAAACCACATGTCGATATCCACATCATCTGTAAAATATTCTCTTCCCGGACCTGAGAGTACATATACGACTCTAGGACTCTACTACTAACTACAACTAGTAGCAATCCTACCTTCTGTGTCTACTAATATCCAAGCTACTCTTCCTCAGCAATAGTATCCTGACCACACCGCTGTCAACCACCTAAAAAGATGTTGTAACCCACAAGGTGATACCCATGTCCCAGGAGAGATATAATTCTCAACCAACAATTATGCTTACAAAAGGCATCATTATTAAACACGATGAGAATATTTAGCTAAATAAGTGAGTTAGAAGATTAAGAAAACAATCAGATAGACATAGTAACATATATGAATACAAGGAATATGAAGAACATGTAATTCTGCCACCTACTAAATAGTTAATTTCTCTTACCACATTATATATCAACTAAGCAATATAAGAAATAATGCAAGGGTTAACATCCAATGTGAAGCGTGTTCAACCCTAACAGATATACTATACAGTTGTGTTACGTCTTTTATTAATACCATAAGGAGGTGAGGTATACCACTTAATTCCAACTAACAACTGCTAAGTTGAAATCAATGCCATACAAGATCTGTAGGAGAGCCAGATTCCTATGATCTCATCCTCCCTCAACTAGCGCAAGTCTGCCACAATGACACATAAGGTCAAAAAGCTAAAAAAACAACCCACTCCACCCTTGGTATATAGGTCATGAAACTAGTGAACAACCTAGTCCGGCCTTAAAAGGTCATGGTACTAGCAAAACTAGGACATACAACCCAACCATCCGACGCACAACTGCAACTGTCTGCAATCACATCACATATGCTAAATCATCATCATCTAAGATATGGCCTCGACCATTCCCCTGCTAAGCTATGACCACATCTATCCTTGTGAATATGCATATACTCAACAGTATACAACTCTGAGCATCCATAAGAGGAATAATTGTTTCACCATCTAAAAAATCTTGATACTAGAATGGATCTATGGCACAAGGTAACTACATGATTACAGTTTCTCTTGATTAATTAATGTTGATTGGGTGATTGAAAGCTGCATGAATCAAGTTACGTATAAACCCTAAAATAATTCTACAAAAGCATGGCTAGATTACATCCTCAGAAGATATAAAATGTATGAAGCATAAAGTTTATCACACCACCACATGGTAATATTTCACAACTATACATGAAACCATCATCATCATACCACCATGGAATACCAATCTCTTATCATATCACACAAAGAATATCACCTCAATTAGAGCCCAAGGCCATGTCCAAGGTCATAAGACCATTCACATTGTTCTCTGTAAGAATATCACCATCTTTCCATGCCCCATCAAGGTTCTTCATCATACATGTGATACATAAGTGATGCAAATATCATTCATTAGTTATGATGTTTATCTAACAACAAAATAGGGTTACAACATTAGGAGAGAGAAAGTACTCCATCATCATGCTAATTACTCAAGAAAGCTAAGCAACATCGTCATGTACTTGAATTTGGGTTAAGTTCAATAACGGAACCAAATTTGGGTTGCAAATCAGAAATTTAAGATAAACCCTAGTACACATCATTCCTTCGTATATAATCAACTAGGTCAACCATCATCATTAAGAGTCAACAAAACCAATTAATCATATAGACCAAAAAACTTTGTCAACAACTTAGGGGTTAAAAGTATCATCGATTGCTAATGATTGAGTAAGGTTGGCGACTTTTGAGACAAGGTCCACCACCTTCATCTACCACTGAGGGTCAGCCATATTGGCGAATGCTAAAAGTACAAGGCCGACGACCGAAGAAAACTAAGGTCCAATCTTTCATCGACACTTGAAAAGCCAATGTATCAACGACCAATAAGGCTTGGGTTTCAGTGACCACTCAAGATCAAACAACATTGGTGACCGATGAGAAATAACCATACATAGAGACCATCCATGCTAGTAAACATAGCAACCTTAATGAGGTATAAATCTCATCGACTGCATGTAAGGAGAGTAAACTTAGTGACCACATAGCCCAAAACTTGGCGACCATAAACTCATCAACCTCAAAGATTCAACAGGTTGATCATCACCATGAAAACAAAAGCCATCAAGGCATAAAACACAAGAAGAAGAACAACTCCAAAACCCTAAAGAACAACCATCATGAGAGAGAGAACAAACCATAAGCTGAGAGAAAGAAAATCAACATTTCCTCATACATACATGCATCAAAATCTCCATCACCAAGGATAAATTTCATGTACCAAGATTAGGGTTTATCGGGGGGGGGATATCTATTAAGAAACATAATGTGATCATAAATCCTAGACCAAAGAAACTACCTTCAATGAGGAACTATGTTTTTAGGGTAGATTATGTACGTGCCACATAGAAGTAAGCAATAATCGTGATGCAAGTTTTATAACTCAACTTAGAGTTGATGTAGAAACTCCAGACAACAAGATAACTTATACAAGAGAGGAAGGAAACCCTATCTTGATCACCACCCTCAACCAAGCTAGCTCCACTACCAAGAAGAGAGAAAAACCCTAGGTCGAAAAGGCAAGAAAGGAGATATATTCAAGCTCTAACTCAATCACTACCATGGATAACCATGGATTCAGTCAAGAAGAGAAATAAGAAGAGGGTAGAACAAGGAAAACAAAGATGAAGAGAGAGAGATTACTTACCAAGACAAAAGAGAAGAGCAAAGATATCACCAAACAATTGCAAGGAGAGTAGATCCAAACCCTAGCTCAACATGCAAGGGGAATCAGCCACCTACTCCAAGCTTGAGCTCCACCTTCACCACCAAGAACAAGGGGATGAACTCCAATGCAAAGGAGAGAGAAAAAGGTTTAAAAGGGTTTAGTTTCATGCAAGGAGAGAGGTTTATATATCATGAGGTTGGACAAAGAGAAAAAGGTTAGATGTCATGTTAATACATGCCATTGTCCCCCAAAACTCATCCATACAAGCACCACACCCACACATGCAACCAAGGTGATAAAACCAAGAAAAACTAGCGGACAACTTAGTCCAAGAAAAACCATCGACCACTGAGATTCTCAATGACCAACCTGGCCCAAAAACTCAAACGATTGCTAAAGATTAGAAAAAGCAAACGACCTCTTAAACCAAACCCTACGGTTTCTTAGTGACCAAAGAGGGTTTAAGGGATCATTGACCACTGAGATTAAGGGTACACTCTAACACATCATCAAATGCCAAGAATCATGGATCACAAGATCCTTGACGACTGCCAAAACATAAGCTCATCGGTCAATCATACTTTAAGGTCAACCATCAACTAGGGCCTCCAAGCAAACCCTAATTCTCAACATGATTTGTCATCAATCCAAACGAGGTGTGACATGGAGCCCTAAAGCACCTATCTCTCCAAAAAGATGTCAAAATATGTAAGGCACAACAAGCATGTGAAAAATTACAAGAAAATCCTAGAAGTGGGTAAATTGCAATTAAGTTCAAAATTAGCATATAAAAGCATAACTAACTCAAACAACATTCAAACTAGAACAAACTTAAAACATAAGCTTGTCACATGATATCAAATCCCATCACAAGATTTGTTAAGGTTTAGAGCATCTAATTATGATAAACAAGCATTTTCATCCATTGTGCCAAGTTAGGGGTCTTATAATTGCTAATCAATTTCGATTCCCCCTTCTATAGGATTCAACCTAGCACTCCTCCTCATCGAGGAGATTGGACGCCCAAGGTTAGAGATCCCCATGTTTATCGGGAAGGGGGATGAGAAGATAGATTGGAAAGGAGGTGCAAGAGGAAGGACTGGTGATCAAGTAGGATACCCACCCAGTCAGAGGTTCATCTCTTATTGATACTCATCATTGATCTACATACTCAACTGAGGCACATATTGACTGATAACTGTTCATCCCACATGATAGCTAGCAGACAATCATCATCATTTCTTATAACTAACCTCACACTTAATTACCTCTCACTAATGACTGGGCCACCATATCTCTCCTCACATGCCACACTGGCAAAGTACAAAATTTGGACTCATATCAACTCCTCCCCTCTTATTTTCTACCATCATCCTCGATGGCCAGCCACGATGGAAAAGCCGCCTTCAATTTATTGTAATGCTCTGATGACACATCCGCTTCCATCTCTTAGACCCATTGAACCAGGACTTTTGAAGCCGCCACCTACCCTTCTTGTACCATTTTCTATGCGAGTATGTTCTTAGGGAATCTAGTAACCATTGCCCAATCCCAATTTAGTGGAGTAGCAGGCTGAGAGGGCCGTATTCTGTGAAAAGGTTTTAGTGGGGAGACATGGAAGATTGGATGTACTTTAGCCTCCTCTAGAAAGCTCAATCAATATGCCACCGTTCCAATTAGAGATAAAACTTTAAATGGTCTGAAGTATCTGGGTGCCAGCTTTTGTGATATCCTTCTAATCATTGTGTTCTATCTGTAAGGTTGCAGCTTCTGCCACACCCAATCACCCACTAAAACTCCCTTTCCCTCCTTTTATCAGCCTGCTTCTTCATCTTGTCCCTTTCCTTTTCTAGATTTTCTTTTAGCTTCCGTAGTATCTAATCCCTGACTTTCAACAAATCCTCCACCGCAGGTGACACTGTAGAGTCACCATTGTAAGGGATCAATATTGGGGGCACCCACCTGCAAACAACTTCAAATGGGGTGAATCTGTGTGCTGAATGCAACACATTATTATACCAAAACTCTGCCTAAGGTAACCAGCATAACTAGTCTCTCGACTACTGGTTGTAGAGACATCTCAAACATGTATCTAAGGACCAATTCAGAACCTCAGTTTGGCTGTTGGATTGTGAGGGATAAGCCAAACTGCGGCAAAATTTTGTACCACTCTTATTGAATAATTCCTCCTAGAAGCGACTTATAAAGACCAAATTTTAGTCTGAGACTATACTCATCAAAATCCCATGGAGACAAACCAATTCTATGATGAATGTATCCGCTAATAATGTTGTTATATAAAGATGTCCAATTACTATAAAATGGCCACATTTAGACAAGCATTCCACTACTAACAGAATTGTCGACTTGCCTTTGAATATTGGAAATCCATCAATGAAATCCATGGATATTCCCTCCCATATCACCTGAGGTGATGGTAGAGGTTGTTGAAACCCATCAGGTGCATGGGCTTCATACTTGTTCTATTGAAAAACTTTACAATTCCTCACCCATAGCTTAATACATCCCTTCATTCTAGGCTAATAGAAGTCTTGCCTCACTCTACTCAAGGTCTTCACATAGCCAGAGTGCCCCCATCTTTGATCGGTGTCCGTCCTCCATGATTACCAAGAAAATTTGACTGTGGACTCAGATAGAGTTAGTTCTTGTAATACAACAAGTCTGCCTCTTGTACATACATCTTCTCATTCAATCTCCCTTCTTCCCACACTTGCAATTTATCCTATAAATCTGGTACTCCTTTCTCAGTGCTACTAACCAGTCAGACACCATTATTGTTAGGCCACAAAATCCCCTTTCCTATCCCCATCTAGGCAAGGCATTGACTTCTTGATTTTTACTCCCTTTTTGATATTCCACCATAAACGAATACCCAAGTAGTTTATGTAGCCACCTCTCTTGAGTCAGAGTATGAATTTTCTATTCCAGAAGAAACTTCAAGCTACAACGATCCATTTTGATGATGAATTCATTACCCAACCAATGTGGCCGCCACTTTTAAACACATTCCACAATGGATAGAAAATTCCTTTTCATAAGTGGATAAATTCAACTATCTCCCCTTCTGGGCTCGACTATAGTAAGCAACAGGATGCCGATTTAGAGACAGTACTCCCCACACCACTTCATGATACATCACTCTCCACAACAAAGGGTATAGAAAAATCTTGCATCACTAACATTGGATCTATGGTCAAGGCCTCCTTGAGTTTACAAAAGGCTTGGGTGGCTCTAGCTCCCCATTCAAATGCATCCTTCTTCAACAAGCTTGTTAATGGTTCAAAAATTACCATAAAGTTCCTGATGAACTTACGGTAGTAACCTACCAAGCCCAAAAATCCCCTAAATTGCTTGCTAGTTTTTGGTAATGGCCACTGTTGAACATTCTCTACTTTCCTTTTCTCAATCGACACTCCTTTCCCTGAGACTACATGTCCTAAATACTATACTTTTTCCACCCTAAAGCTACACTTACTCAATTTAGAATATAATTTGTGCTGCCTCAATATATCAAGAACTACTCGCAGATGCCCCAAATGTTCCTCCTTTGTTATACTCTAGATTAGAATGTCATAAAAAAGTCTAGGACAAACCTGCATAGCATGGGTTTGAAAATCTCATTCACGAGATGTTGAAATGTGACTGGGGCATTTTTGAGTCCAAAGGGCATCACAATGAACTCATGGTGGCCTTCATGAGTCCTAAATGCTATTTTGGGGATGTCCTTTTCAAAAACTCTAATCTAATGATCGCTTGACAACAAATTGAGTTTCAAAAACCAATTGGCTCCAATAAACTCATCTAATAGTTTATCAATTACTGATATTGGATGCTTATCTTTGATTGTGTGATTATTCAACGCTTGATCATCCACACAGAATCACCATGTTCCATCATGTTTCTTTACTAGAAAAACATGAGAAGAAAATGGACTGTTGCTTGCTCGAATCATCCCTTGTGATTGCATCTCTCTCACCTACCTCTCAATCTCATTCTTCTGTGCATGTGCATACCTATAGGGTGGTACCGCCACATCCTTTTGTTCATCCTTCAGAATAATTTTGTGATCCACTAACCACGAAGGGAGGCAATATTTTGGCTCTTCAAAAACTGATTGAAACTCCTTCAACACTGCTTCTAACACCTTATCTACCTCCCTCTCCAACCCTTTTTCCTCCTGATTACTCCCAGTTTTCAAATGTAGCATTGATGCACAAGATGCCTCCTTCAATTCTTACTGCTATTCTTCCCCACTAATTTCCTTGATACTTTCCTGCTTCAACCCCTTAATGATATATGGAGTACCGTTGAGTTTAAAACTCATCACCTTTTGATTAGTATTATGGCTAATAGTCCCCAATTGCTCGAGCCACACCAATTCAAGCACCAATTGTTTACATCCCAGAGGTAAGATATGCACCTCTTCATATATTGAATAGACCTGGATGTTGACCTGACATTCTAGTAAGTATCCATGTGATCTCAAAATTCCTCCTTCGCTTACCTCCACCTTCAATAACCCTGCTCCCTTCACTTATAGTCCCCATTCTTTCACTAGTGAGGGATCTATAAAGTTATGTGTTGCATCTGAGTCCACAAAGATGATATAATGATTCCCTTCAACCAACCCCCACACTTTGAACGGGCGAGTCCTGACTTCCCCGATTATTGACTATATTGAAATAGTACACAACTTAGGTTCATCTTCCCCATCTCCTCTGTCATCCTGTAACTTCCCTTGCTCCAAAAGGATTTCCCACCTATCTTCCTCTTCATCACATACCATGAACAATAGTTTCCCATCACCCATATGCCCAGGGAGAAACTTCTGGTTGCACCTGTGTACAAGCCTTTGGCGTGCCGTTCCTCCCATTCCTCCCTTATCAACTGCTTCACCATCTGTGGCCCCAAGACTCTCGTCACACTAGAAGTGTGGGTCCGAGTCTGATCAACTTTTCCTCAGCATGTGCTTGACATATTTCGTTTCTGGAAGAATCACTTTGTCTTGGCTATCACAACTTTCACAAACAGATCCATATGACTAGAGAATCCAGTTAGTCAAAGCTCCACCTTGAATTCTGACTAGAGTATCCCTTTTTATATTGAACATAACATTTCTCTAGAGATCAGAGGGCAACGATTTAGGATTTTTTCAAAATTTGTTGATAATCCCTTACCATCCCACTCTGTGAGAGTCTGGACAGAGCCTTGATCGGTTTGTCTACAAGATCCATGCCAAACTACCTTTATAGAGCCACATGTAGCTCCCTCTATGGATGTAGCTTTCCCAATTTCTCTAGCCAATTGTACCAAATGAGAGCCTCCCCTCTAAGAAATTGTGCTACCATCTTTAGTGCTGCCTTGTATGATACTAGTAGATTCTGATAAGTAGCGTACTATGCAATGGATCTAATCTGTGAGATTCTCATCTCCATTGTAGGTCAGCATGTGTACATGATTTGACCATTGGACCGCTACAATTTTATCGATGATGATCAACACATCACTCATCCGGGGTTTGGCGTTGGGCTCCAGGCTTTCCATATGCTTTTCCAATCCTTTCTTCCAATGGATGAGTTCCTACAATGGAGACATCATCTGCACCATGAGTGGCTTCAACTTCTATGATGGATTCTTGCCTTCCACCACCCCTTCGAAAGATCACCAGAGTTCCTTTCCATGGTGTGTTTGTGGACATATTACTTCTCAAACTCAAAGGAGAGTCTTCAAGGAAGATGCTCCCCAGTGGACGAGGCAGAGTTCTCGACAACAGAAGCAATAGGGGATGCTATGATACTAAACTACTAGGATTCAATATAACACTCCTCACTAACGAGCTTGGACGCTTAGGGTTAGAGATCCCTATGTTTACTGAGAAAGGGGATGAGAAGATAGTGAAAGGAGGTGCAAAAGGAAGGACTGGGGATCAAGCTAGATACCCGTCCAGTCCGAGGTTCATCTCTTATTAATAATGGTCACTAATCTATAGAATCAAATGAGCCACATATTGGCTGACAGCTATTCACATGATAGCTAGCAGACAATCGTCATTGTTCCTTGTAACTAAACTCACACTTTATTACCTCTCACCAATGACTGGACCACCATATTGCTCCTCACTTGCCACACTGGCAAAGTATAAACTCTAGACTCATAACAAGGGTGGGTAGAGATGGATAAGGGCTCTCAATCTTCTCATCTGGATGAATGGAAATATAAATCAGGAGCATATTGTCAGACATCGCTATATTAAACAAGCCATTTCTATTGATCATTCAGATTCCCACTTCTGTCATCGTTACACAATGGCTGCGACAAATGCTGGGGCACCAAGGGATTCTCGGTTGCCATCGATACACTACTGGATGGTTTATCACCCAGAATTACTGACAACAAGTGTCAATCCATATTTCCATCTTTTTTTTCTTGTAAAAAAGGTAGATTGAAGCTTGCCAAGGAGCCCATCATGGCATCCTACGACCATGTGTTCTGCTGTCCCTACCTATACTAGTATGCTTCCTGCAGAGTTGGACTCTGCCATAGAGAGTGCCTAGTGTGTCAGTCTACTGTGAATTTTTTTCCATCCCACACATATGGTGAAACTAATTAAACTTCTCAACATTCAAATCGAAATGATGCATCCTCACATGGGGACTTGCCAACACCCCTTGTGGGCAACTCCTTAGCTGACAGGTAAAACCAATTTTGTTGGTGCAGTCCAGATTTGGTCCTGAAAGCCCATTTCCTCAGGACATCCTGAACAACATTTTAGCTGCATGATTAGAATTTGAGGTTTCAAATCCTCCACTCTCTAGCATAGCCGTCTGATTTCTATGGTGGTAACTTAGTCTTTGGCCACCCATATTAGCTGCCACACCCATGTTGTATCATCCCTTTGGCTGCCAGGGATGCCTCACTGGACTCGATTTCCGATGCTTGACTAGACAGTAAAATGATGAAATGCCTCCATTTTCCAACAAGGTCAGATTGTAGTTTGTTTTTTACTACCACTCTCTTACCTGAGTGACTACAACAACGATGACCTAATGAGAACCAACAGCCGCAACAACAACAACAACCACCGTGAGGATGGCTAGAGAAAAATCCACCATATTATATTCTTTTCAAGTGATGATGAGAAGCCTAGTGAGAGACAAAGGAATTTCTCGAAGCCTACACCTGAGTTCTAAGGAAAGTTTTTAGGTTATGTCACACCAAGAATCAGTTTGAAATGACAACGACCAAGATAAGTGGCACACTGGAATGTAAGAATTCCATCATGGTTTCCAGCTATGAGGAGGGTGAGCGGCCTGAAATCGAGGGCAACAGTAGGCACCCTAGGTGAAAATTGTCATTTATTGTCTCCAGCGACGAGCAATAGCTTAACAAGATGCACAATGGACCAAAGTAGAAATCATGCCAGTGCTATACTGACCCCCATCATCAGAATTCCCAGGGTTCGATCTTAAAGTGATGTTCCATAGGCTGTATTTGAAGCCATGCACACTGAGTTACATATTACCCAACGAATGCACATTGAAATGATGAACTAGATACAACACATCAAGATTTCATAGTTTAGGTCGTGTATCTTTGGTCTTAGCTTACCTTTCTTTTTACAAATCAATAAGTATACTTATTTATAGTTTTTTTTACAGTAATTGCGTCTGCTACAAGTAGGACGATAATATAATAACCTTGATGGTAGAAAATATCTGATCTTGCATGGAAGGGTGCTACATCACCGATGACACATCAATGCACACATTCATGCAATGAACAGAAAAAATACAGAGCATGCAAATTTAAGGGTGAATAGATTTTATCTTCTGATGCTTCTATGTTTACATCAAATTTTCTCCTCCTTGTTCCCTTTCTCCAATTTCTTATTCCTTCTCACCCCTTCTTAGTTTCTTTTTTCCCAATCCTTGTTCCTTTTCTCATCATCTCCATTCCTTTGATACCACTTGTTGAACTTGTTCTCGGGTTCCTTATTCTTCACTCGTCCAAGAAAATTGATGAGGAGAGTGAATACAAGATTATCTGTGACATGTTCTAGTTATACGACTTGAATAATCAACATGACATAGATCATAGAATTTGTGATTTGTAAGTAATTTCTACATATATAGAACATCTTAGCAATTTGGTGTATATTTTCACTTTTACTCTAATTTTTGAATTTAAAATGCAGTACATGATTTCTATTTGCCACCACGAACATTTCCTTGTTATTTTCTTTGACTTCCCTACAGAGCAATTTGTCTTGCTGAACAGCGTGGACACTCAGGCCCTAGAAAAATGGACTCTTTACAGACTAATTTGTGAGGAGGTGGTGAAGTACTTTAAGATCTTTCTCACAATCACCAGAGGGGTTGCAGATTGGAGCACATGGAAATGGGATATTCCAATTGTTCCTGAACAAAGGGACGTGGGGTCTTTACCATGATATTCATGAAACATTGGAACGACAAAATTGAGTTGAATTAATTCATTCAATAGAATGATTCAAAATATATTTTACAAATGCGTATAAAGATGGCTACAAATATAGTTTGTAGTCATAGAAATGTACTTTTTGATTTTATAAAAGGCATGCAATCAAAGCCCGAGACAAGGTCTACTAATGTCATATACTATTCCCCTTTTGTAATAATGTGATATTTTTTTGGAATATAAGTGTGTCTTTTGTGATCTATATGTATGTCATTCTTTTGTAATAAAAGAAGTAGAGAATGATGTTGAGGAGGAGAACATTAGCAACGAGTAGGAGAACGGGAACAAGTAGGGCAAAAATAGGAATTAGTATCCTTGCTAATGATCTCAGTCTACTTGTTTCCTATTCTCGTCTTGTATTAATCCCCATGCAAGTAACTAAGTGATTGAGAAGTGGAACAAGAATGATGATTACAAGAACAAGGATTGGTAATAAAGGATCAAATAGGGGGAATAAATGGGTGGAATGTCAAAAAATATTTCATAATTTTCTAATAACATACTTTATTGTACACTCACGCGTAAGCCACATAATTTGAATCCAACAAGAGTGTCATTATTAATTTCAAAAGTACATTTCTGCAACAAGAACAAGAATGGGTAGTAGAGGAACAACATTCCTTGAACAAGATCAAATAGGCATAGTAACATATGACTAGCATATAGTCATCGTCCTTGTTGAACAAAGGAGAAAAAGAACAAGGATAGGGAGGAGAAAAAAATGTAGGATATGGAGGAGAACATTAACATGGAAACTAAGAGTGGGAACACCTAAGAGGAGAACATGATCAACGATTGTGAGATAGGGGAAAAGGAATAAGCCATGAGAAAAGAAACAAAAAGGAAAGGAGAAGAGGATATGTGGAAAGGAGAACAAGATTAAGGAAGAGGAGCAATGCAAATCGAGATGAGAAAAATAACTAGTACTATAATATTTAATTTTGCAAACTTTAAATAAGTATAATATTGCTAGAAAACCTAGTTCACAATTTATAGGTATCTGTGTTGATTACGTACTCAGCCATTTTTTAAATAAAATAAAAAACAAGGTTTTGTACTGTTATTTTTTTATGTCGGTTCCTCCAGTCCAACAATTACTTGTAATAGATACCTGAAAAGACGTATCACGAACTGACTGAACAATTACTTAAAGCTCAATTGCATCACTTCGTTATTCACTTCCTTTCCACTTGATCTTTTCACAATGTCTCCAAACAAGAACTTGTTGTCTGATCTTTTCTCGCAATCTCCAAGCACAAACTTATCGTATTGATATTTTCTAGCCTCTTCCAAGCTGACTCCAGCACAAGACGAGGACATCCTTGGTTGTAAAGCTGAATGAGAAAATGAATATGCTGGCCAGAATCAATAAAGTCAAGAAGCATATGAAAATAGCAGGTTATTCTGAGCTACTACAATTGAAGCTGAAGTCTCTCACTTTGCAAGTTCTCCACTTCCTGTGTATCAATTTTGATCCGAAGAATATGGATTGGCCGAACCTCATTGGTGAGTGATTGAAGTTAATGGAAAATAACATCGACCGAGTTTACAACATTGTCTCAGGTTCCATCATGGTAGATATGGAATCTATAGATAAGGTGTCTATTGGAAGAGTTTAAGAAATGGCTAGAAGGATGGGTCTATCACCTAACATGCTATACTCTGTTACTTCTGATGATGTGGAACAGAGGATATGTGAGTCAAACAATCTTGAAGATATAGCCCGACTATATATTTTATTAGTCTTCAGATACGTTCTTGCGCCAATAACGAGACCCATTCATGTTTACTACCTCAAATATATAGAACCACTTAGTGGAATGCGGAACCAGAACTGGGCATGTTACGTCCTGACATATTTGAAGAGGAATTTGTTGACTTTTAAAGAGGATAATTACTACAGAAGGCCAGATGGAGATTTACACCTTCTGATAGTACGTAAGGATCATTTTAACATACTTCAATACACTATAATACTGCTTATTGTAGTCAATAAGACTCTTCTATTTTTTTTCTTTTAGGTGCATTACTTAGATCTATCTTTGGGGGGGGGACGATCACACCTGACACCTACATGCAATATTTGGAGTTTTTATTATTATCAAATTCTAATGAAATCTTGAGTGGAAAGCAACATGCTCTTCATCAACATAATGACGTCGATGACCACCTGCTCATTGAAATAGAAGATGTACAAGACAGTGAAGGAACAAAAGACATAGAAGAAGTACAAGATGGTGCTGGTTGTAAATCATTAGAGGAAAAGATTCATGAGGTAATTAATACCCTACTCAAAATTTCTGAAATCATAGTATGTGTTACCTTCTAGTATTTATAAACAACAGTTGCGTGCAGAAATAAAGATATATGAAATCACTACTCATCATTTATTGATTACGAAGAACACTACTGAATGTAAACTGTAAAGATATAAGAAAACACTTCAATGACAAGTGATGAGACCAGTCGTTGAGGATGACATTTCAATTTTTGAGGCACTCCAGACCCTAAAAGAAAGCAAGAAGAATAGGAAAATGTCTCAAAAAATGTCCAAAGAACTCATACATGCTCTGGAAATATTTAAAGAACACGAGCATAGTGATGTATCCTTCAAAGTAAGTATGAGAAATGTCCTTAAAATTGCGAAGGAGGTAAAGTTAAATGCTGTAGAATTAGTAAGAGAAGATAGCAAGAAGATTGTTCTAATACAAAACAAGGAGAAGAGAATGAGGGCGACTACATCAATAGGGGCACCGAAGACAAAGAATGTTGAGAAGAAGAAAAAGTCTTCAGAAGTGGTAGAGAAGAAGAAAAACAACAAGGAGGAGAATAGGGAGAGGGAGGAGGAGGACACGACCAAAGAGATAGAAAAAAAGACCTAGGATGAGGAGAAGAGGGAGAATGAGGAGGAGGGCACGATCAAGGAGGTAGAGAAAGAGACCCAAGAGGAGGAGAAGAGGGACAATCAAGAGGAGAAAATAAGCAAGGAGAGGAATAAAGGGATCAAGAAGGATGACAATAGGAAGGAGGACAAGGAAGACAATAGCAAGGAAGCTGCTAGGGTGAAGAAAGACTACAATAAGGTATCTGCAGAGGATGAGAAGAGGGAGAAGGAGGAGGAGGACACGACCAAGGAGGGAGAAAAAGAGATACATGAGGAGGAGAAGAGGGACAACTAAGAGGGAGAAGAGGGACAACATAGAGGAGAAAATGAGGAAGGAGGGGGGGTAAGGGGATCGAAAAGGATGAGAATAGGAAGGAGGGTGAGGAAGATAATAGAAAGGCATCTTTAGGGGAGGAGGACAACATCAAGGCATTTGTAGAGGAGGAGAAGAGGGAGAAGGAGGAGGAGAAGAGGGAGAAGGAGGAGGAGGACACAACCATAGAGAGGGAAAAATGGATTTAGAAGGAGGAGAAGAGGGACAATGAAGAGGAGAAAATGAGCAAGGAGGGGGGACAAAGGGATCAAGAGGGATGAGAACAAGAAGGAGGATGAGGAAGATAGTAGCAAGGCATCTGCGTGGGAGGAGGACAACAACAAGGCATCTGTAGAGGAGGAGAAGAGAGAGGAGGAGGAGGAAACAACCAAGGAGGGAGAAAAAAGGATCCAAGAGGACGAGAAGAGGGACAACAAAGAAGAGAAAATGAGAAAGGAGGGGGAGAATGGGATCAAGAAAGATGAGAACAGGAAGGAAAACAACAAAGACATGATCAAGGAGGATATCATCACAGAGAGGGAGAAAGGGATCGAAAATGATGAGAAAAGGAAGGAGGAGAAGCATAAGAGCACAAAAAGGGAGAAAATAATTGAAAAGGATGAGAATAGAAAGAAGGTTGCTACAGAGAAGAAGGTAGAAGAGAATAGTGATGATGATTATAAGTCACTTATCATCCTTTAAAAAACTTTGATGATCAAGGATGCAGAAGAGATATCTTATGTTGTGTCTTTAAAACTATTAGTTGGTTATGTGGTTTCTAAAATTGTCTGTGGTTCTTACAGAAGAAGATGAAAACACAAAGATTAACAAAGTTGGAAATCTGCTAAAGTGCGAGAGTCAAAGATCAACACCAGTATAAGACATCTATTGATGCAATCTTTTAGAGAAAGTCGCATACTAATATTGATGAGATAATTATCTCTATTCCGAAGAAGCCAAGAAAATTATCCTCAATAAGCAAAGATACAAGCCCTGCTAAGAAAGATCCAAAACTATCTGTCATAGATGTTGAGAAGATAGTATGCGATTTTGCACTAAACACGAAGTTAAACTTGTCTCTAATCCTTTTTGATGACAGAATGATCAAACTATATGGAAAATATCTATATACTCTCAGACCAAGAGAATGGTTCATAGATAATATCATTAAAGCATACCGACACACGATCAATAGATAAGAAGTGAAGTGAAGGTCAGGAAAAGTAACGCAAGTTTCCCTCCCATTCAACATTAGTGTAAGTTATTACTTGTCCCACATTACATACAACTATGCACTAGTCTTCCTAAACACTAGTTCCTCCCTTTTCTATTCATTGAAAAGTTGTCAAGCAGACAAAGAATCCTGATTACGAACAGAGCCACATGTATGAAATAGAATTTGCACTGATGAAAGATGTCTTGGAGTATGATTATTTCAAGGATGGTGACATTGACCATTTTGAATGCAATTACGTGAGTGTTAGTATAGCATTGTTCCATTACTCGATGTTGTTCTTCCTTTTCACGCCATGATTGTTCCTTTACTCGTCCTCCTTGTTCCTAATCTTACCGTGTTCGTGTTAATTTTTAGTAGTTGTAATCAAACTTATTCATGCACAATATTTCTTCCTGGTTGTATCTGAGGGCCATTTCTATGTGATCGCTATTGATTTTATAAAGAATAAGTGTTTGGTATTGGATGGCTTGCCAAGTGAAGCTTCTTTTGAAGTGGATAGAAAACCACTAGAAAAACACTTGACGAAAGTTGTAACTGCCTTCTTGGAAGTTACACGAGCATTATCAGACGTTGATATATGGGAATTGTAGCAAGCATCAGTTCCAGAGCAACCAGATCATTTCAAATACAAAATCTTTTGTATTCTATTCATGCAACATTGGAAAGGAGAAATTCCAAAGGAGAACTACGATTGTTGGACCACCACTTACTTGTCAACACGTCGAAGGAATTTTGCAGAAACACTCCTTCTAACCACTAATAACAAAGTCAGAGATGACATGATCAAGTATGCTCTCACTGGTCATACAAGTAGCCCGTCAAGCAAATCTCCTTGCTCCCTCCTGATTTGATGTAAAAACATTTTAATGAAACAAATCATATTATTATACACTGACAATTAAACAACATAGTTTGAATACAACAAAAGTGTCATGCTAATTCGAAAAGGAACACTGGCTATGAGTGCAAGAAAAAGAACAATGACGACGTGTACATAAATAAAAAATGAGATTAAAGGAATGAGTATTGCAAGAAAAGGAACAATGACAATGAGTACAGGAACAAGATCGATGGGAATGTGAATACAAAATTTTGGATTAATGAAACAAATTTGTATTAGCATACTCCTATTTACCATTGTCTAGTAACATAGTTAATTATACACTGACGCGTATGCCACATAATTTGGAAGACAATAAAAGTGTCATAGTTAATTTGAAAAGTACATTTCTACAACATGAACCATTTCTACAACAAGAACAAGAATTGAGTTACGATTCCCCATTTTTACAATAGGAACAAGAATGTTTAGTATATGAACAAATTGTCCGAGAAAAGGATCAAATGGAAGGAGTAACAGAACCCAATCTTTCTTGTTGAAGGGGAACTACAAGAATGGAGTTATGATTCCCAATTTTTACAACATGAACATGAATGGTTAGTAAGGAGCAAACTGTCGGAGAAAAGGATCAAATATGGGGAGTAACGAATCCCAATCATTCTTGTCGAACAGGACTCCCAGACAAGAAGTGATCATCCCTCCTTTTTAAGTGGAACTACTTGGCCATATCCACTAGAACTAGAGTCTCGGTTTTGGTTAATACATGGTCTCCAATGGATTCCAGTTTGTACATAAGAAGTACACCCTCTAATTTAGATTGGTTGAATCGACCAACCATTTCAAGCTTCCAAGTTGAAGGTGTCACTGCTTGGAGGAGAAGCTTCTGCATCGGCTGAACCAACATTGCAACAACAAGTCAAGCTTGGAGGAGCAAGCATCTGCATCTGTAATGACTTGGCCACAGTGCAGTAAGCCTTGACGGTTTTGGAGTCCAAACCCCAATAGAGGAACTAGGGTTTGGCTTCCATCACCCATACAGTTTACCATTTAGTTTAGA
Source organism: Alisma plantago-aquatica (assembly GCA_963693085.1). Classification (NCBI taxonomy): domain Eukaryota; kingdom Viridiplantae; phylum Streptophyta; class Magnoliopsida; order Alismatales; family Alismataceae; genus Alisma; species Alisma plantago-aquatica. The sequence goes on from OY856415.1 coordinate 497,850,314, forward strand.
AGAATTAGAAAATATTTGAGTTACGATGAGGCAAAAATGAAATCTTCCATAGCTACTGATTACACTGTAGGAGGGGAGTTGGTTGTGGCAGATTGGTAGGTTGTTCTTCTGACATTGGCCTTAATTTATATCCAGTCGATGAATCCCTTGAAGCTAGGGTTTTGCAAGCTCACCTTCGCTTTAGATGCAACAATGGTCAAAAGTTATTGGTTAACCTTTCGACGCTTGCTTGCAAACAACAACAGTAAGTGCGCCTGTGAGTAAGTGTTTCTGGACACTGGAGAAGGACGCCCGTTAAAGGAATAATGACTATGAGAAAAGGACAATGACAATGAGTACAAGAACAAGAATGATGAGAATAGGAGCACAGACTGGTAGAAAACTAAAAATTATGAATACAAGAACATGAATGAAGAGTAAAGGAGCAGGGACATCAAGAAAAGGCATAAAGTCTATGAGTAAAGGAACAAAATCAAGGACAGTAAAGGAACAAGTACACTATTTGTTTTTGTAATCATCGTCCTTGTTCCAAGGGTTTTGCAAAAGGTATTGTGTCATTGTTTTGTTTGTCCTAGGGTTTTGCAAAAGGTATTACTTCACATTTCAACACCTAACCATACGAGTGCACTCATGAATGGAGGAAAGCAGAAAGCTCTGACTGGCCACTATCAATGGAGGTAAACATACAAGTGAGTTGTAAGTTTATTTGATCCTTATCCTAATCCCCACTGATCATTTTCTCCTTCTTCCATTCCTCTTTTTCTACCATTCCTCTACAGTGAGTATGAGAAAAGAACAATGACAATGAGTATATGAACAAGAATGATGATCATGGAAGATGTCTTCCTATATGATTATTTCAAGTATGAGAATGTCGATCATTCTGAATAAGATTACATAAGTATCAGTATAAGATTATTCCATCACATGATGTCATTGTTCCATTCTATGTTGTGATTGTTCCTTTACTCATACTACTGGTGCCAATTTCAACTCTGTGTTCCTGTTCCTTTACTTGTACTACTGGTACAATTTCAATTGCATCGCTCAATGTCATTGTTCCTTTCTAACTCATGATTGTTCCTTTATCTCATACCTTGCCCGCTCCTGAGGTTGATGTAGAACATGTTATTGATTAATGAAACAAGTATGTATTAATAGTCTCCTTCTCTTTATCATTGTCCAACAACAGAATTAGGCTTTGAAGTCTAAAGGTGTCTTGCAAATAATGATGGTTTCTCCTTCACTTGCATTGTTTGATCCTTTAACTCCTCATTCGTTATACTACAATCATTGTTCTTGTTCCTTTTCTCCTTCTCAATGTTCTAAATGTTTGGAAATGGAACAATGGCAGTGACAATAGGAATAAGAAAGGAGATTAAAGGATCAAATTGAGGGAATATAGGAACATTAGGTGGTATGTTAAACGGTGGACCACTCTGTATCTATATGTGAGTGTTGCTATTGTCACAGACATTATTGACTAATGAAACAAATATGTATTATAATTAAGGCACTTTATGTGTTTGTGAAAAATTGGAATACTTGAGATTCATGTTCCTCTTATCCTTGTCCTTGCAACTGTTCTTAGTCTAGATGTTCCAATTCTTGTCTTCTTCTAGTCCCTCTACAGGAACAATTATTGGGAAAAAAGGATCTCATAGTCATCGTAAAGAACCAACGGGTTGAATGCTAAAATGTCGACCATTATGAATCCAAAAAACATGTCATTACTAATGTGAAAAGTACATTCCTACAACAGTAACAAGAATAGACAGTATAGGAACAACATGTTAGAGAAAAGGATCAAATAGGGGGAGTAATAAAAGCCGATCAAGTAGTCATCATCCTTGTTACACAGATGCAAAGTAGCTCGACAACGTGGACCGCCCCGGTAGGTAGTCATCATCCTTGTTAAAGGGTCCTACTCATTCGTGGTCATGTAAATAATGCAAAAGAAGCATGATAGTGCAGACCACCATGCAAGACTCCTTATCTAGATTGGAGGAGAAGCTTCTACATCGGCTGAACCAGCCAATGCAATAGGTTAGGCCGCGAGGTGAAGCCATATGCATCACCTATCCCTTGCTCGTGGACTCATATCCATGACTAGGCAAGGGATTGTCAGGATTTTGGCAGAGCAAGCATCTACATCTGAATGCTTGGAGGCGCCATGCAGTACCATGGTTTATCATTGGTAAGGAGTGGATTCCAAACCTTAATGGAGAAGCTGGGGTTTAGCTTCCATCCCTTATAAGATTCCTCATTAGGTTTGGAAGGATTGGAAAAGATTTGAATTACGATGAGGCACATATGAAATCTTCCATAGCTACTGATCTGAAACCGACCACTATCGGAGGAGAGTTGGTTGTGGCAGATTGGTATGTGGTTATGCCCTGCTCTGAGTAGGTATTGGTACTACCAATGGCCTTTATTTATAGCCAGCCGTCGATTCCCTTGAAGGTAGGGTTTCACGAGTTAATCTCCATGCACTGTGCAATTTAGGGTTAAAAGGGTGGACATTAGAGTTTTGCAAGCTCACCTTCCCTTAAGAACCAATGGTAAAAAGGTATTGGTTTACCTTTCAGCACCTGCCTACGAGCATCAACAATAAGTGAGCCCGTGAGTCAGTGTGTCTGGCCACTGTCAAAGTATGTGAACACAATAACAACAATTGGGAATAAAGGGATGGTAACTGGAAGAAAAGGAACAATTACGACGACTACAATAACAACTATGGGGAGAAAAGGAATAGAGAGTGCACATAAAGGAATTATGACAACATCTCCAAATACTGGTACTCAGAGAAAAGGAACAATGGCTATAAGTACAAGAACGAGATTGACAACAATAGAGGAATCTAGCGCCAATTGCAAGTCACGGGTTCCTGCTGTCACGGGTAGCATTTATTGCAGCTTTTAACGGTAGGCGCAAAAAGGTTACCCAATTCAAAAAGTACATTTCTACAACACATACTATTTCTACAACACATACTATTTCTACAACAAGAACAAGAATGGAGTTATGATTCCCCATTTTTACAACAGGAACAAGACTGTTTAGTAAAGGAACAAACTGTCTGAGAAAAGGATCAAATATGAATGTTAAAGGGCAGATATTATTGACTAATGAAACAAATATGAGTATAGCTTATGCATCAGCTGAACCAGGGAAAGAGATTGTCAGGCTTTTGGCAGAGCAAGCATCTGGAACCAATGACCTTTATTTATGAAGCTAACGTCTGTGCACTGTGCAATTTAGGGTTTCACAAGCTCACCTTCTCTTGAGTAGTAGTGGTTAAAAGGTATTGGTTTACCTTTCGATGCCTTACGGTGACTAGCAACAGTAAGTGCGTCTGCAAGCAGTAGTAGTAAGTGCGTCTACGAGAAGCAGCAGTAAGTGCACCTGTGAGTAAGTGTGTTTGGCCACTAGCAAAGGATGTGACCATACCATGGATAAAGAATAAGAATGGGTGGTAAAGGAATAGTGATAAGGAGAAAAGGAAATATTAAGACTACGAAAACAAAAATTGGGAGTAAAGGGATGGGGACTGTGAGAAAAGAAACAATGATGACAACTAAAATAACAACTATGTGGAGAAAAGGAACACATACTGTGAATAAAGGAACTATAAAAAAGTATCCAAATACTATTACTCAAAGAAAAGGAACAATGCATATAAGTACAGGAATGAGCATGACAACAATAGAGGAATCTCTAGCCAGTTCCAAGTCACATGTTACCGATGTCACAGATAGCATTTATTGCTGTTGCTAGCAGCAGGAGGCAAAAGGTAACCTATTGACAACGACCAATGATGCTGCACAAGGGAATTACAAGAATGGGGAACCCTAGATTCAAAAGGAATTGGTGACTGGCTATATATACATGGCAATACCATTTTAGAGCAGGGCAACACCAACCACCAATGGTTAAGTTTTGAACCAACTCTCCTCCTTCTCCACCGCCACAACCAACTGTTCTCCTTCTCCACCTCCGACTATGTGTTCAAGAAATGGTGAAGTCTCGAAACCTCATTATCATAGCCATAACATTGTTCGGTTGGAGATCATTGGTATCGTAACTCCAAATTTTTTCTAATCCTTCCATACCTAATGGGAAATGGTACCTCTTTGGAATCCAAGTCCTTTCCAAATTTTCTTATCCTAATGGGGAAGATATGGATTTTGGGATCCAAGTAGGTTCGTTGAGTGCACCACAAGAAGAATGTGTTAAAGCCTGGTGTCTAGAGGTTGGGTGCACACCATGCATCCACTAGGCTATGCTGCCGCAGCCGATGGTTGTTGTTGCAGCTATTGAGCTGTATTATAACTGTATTTATTCAATACAGAAAAGGAACAAGGACGATGACTACATGAACAAAAATTGGGGTGTTCCTTTTCTGCCCCTCCATTCTCCTTTACTACCAATTATTGTTGCCGTAGTTATCATCCTTGTTCCCTTCCTCTTACTCATTGTTCTATTTTCTAGCTGTTTTCTATCTTTATGTCTGTGTAGCTTTTGGTGTATCTGTATCTGTTTCTATATTATCTATTTTCCAATTATCACTAATTGTTTTGTTTGTCATACTCATTGCATGATTTCTCTTACTCATTGTTCATTTAGGAAGTGGAGGAAGAACAAGCTTAAGAAAAGGAATGAGGTTAGGAAGAAGATGAACATAGAGATTGAGAACAAGTAACATACCCAAACCTAGGTTCATATATTAAACATCCCTTCTTCTGGACTCCTATTTGATTATGTTAATATACATTTTTTTATTTATTAAAATGCTTTAAGAATAATAGGATCGAAATAGCATCATAAACGTTCTAGTACCCTTTATATATGTGGTAAAAGAACCATAGTGCATTAGTGACATATACTTATGCATAAATATATCCTAATGATAGGTCTGACACCAAGTTGAGACTCTAAAATGGTTAGGAGTATGATATGAAACGAAGCTGATTTAATGTGTTTTGAACTTAATTGAACACTATAAAATCATACTAAATCGAATTCATGAAAATAAATATAAAAATATGCATAATGTGTAAAATTAATTAAGGCATTAAGCACATCAATCACGTACATAGATTACAAATAATAAATAAAATGCTTAAATTATTTAAAATGTGAAATTGACTTAATTTTGATTCATCACGTCTTGCTTAGTCTACCTACAAGATTTCATACCGATCCGACCTTGTTTACTTACCTAATTAAATTAGAGAGAAAAGGTTCAAAATTAGCTTTGTTTGGATAATCAAAATAATATTTACATTTAGATGCCATCCAGCTATTTCCTTGCGGATGCCTGCGTCTTCTCCTCCTGGCCGTGCGTCACGCGCCGGGAACTTTGTCGCAAACTGCGGATAATTGGTGATGACCAATTCTTCTCCTTCTTCTTCTCTTCCTTCCCCGCATCTTCGTGTTTCCCCTCGTATGTCCCTATCTTCTTCCTTTTCACCTAACCCTAGCTGCCGAGACTCTCCTCTCCCTGTGCCACCAGCGACATGGCAACAGGTAGACTGATCTGCTGTCTGCAGTTGGCGTGCCAAAGACCTGCAGGTGACTATACGGCAACCTTGTCGTCTAAATGCAATGAAGTTGTTGGCTGGGCTGAGTCCTCTGTTTGTGGTGCAAGCTTCGGCTTCAGTTGCTGCGAACGCTACCGCCGGCCGTTGACTATACCCTGTGAAGGTGCCTCCTTCTGCAACCTGCCTCCTGTCAACTTGGGCTTGTGCCCCTGGAACCCGGTGGCTGCTAGATCGACAGACCTACACCGTGAATGCACTGCCACCACATGCGCCCCCTTCCTCTTCGCTTCTCAGTCCAGAAACCATCGATCATTACAGTGGTGTAGATGATGCTGACGCCACCAGAGGAAATCTTCACCGCCACCATCACCCTGTCTCTACCATCTCGAAACCTGCAATCCCTGGGCCGCAAGGTGGCAGTTGCAGCGGCGACTGAGGCAGCACCCACCTACAACTCAGACTGACGAGATCCATTATCCTTTCTTCCCCCTTCATTCCAGAACCACCTGCCGTCATCAATGGTCTCCTATCCAGATGGTAGCAAAAATCCCAGCGACATGATCTGACAAAGAAGGTGCCTCCACTGGATCACTAGCCGTTGGCAATGACTCAGCTAGCCACCAGCACCACATCTCCACTAACAAACTGTTTTGAAACTTGCCTCGAAGCTATTCACGCCTCCACCACTGCCTTCCACCCAACCTCGACAACTTTTGTTACATCTTCCTGAGGAGCTCGACAACCCCTGAATATGATCAGCAGTATGGAGTGCACATGTTTATAATCCATTGATCGGCCTCACCTCACCACCTGAGTTCCCCCATCTTTGTAAGACCTCAATACACTGGACGTTTTCATTGTCATCTTCAATCTCAATGTACATCCCATCACCTAGCCTACTAAACCCTTGTCGTATTCTCATGACAAAGATGCATCTAGCAACTTCATTATCACCTCCAGAGACATTGAGAGAGAGTGGATCTAGAGCTAAGTCTTGGCGATCCTCTTGCTGAATCAGGACGCATAGAGAAACATTTCGATAGAATCTGGAAGCACCAACTCCTCAGGCTTTAACGCAAACAGGAGCACCTTCAGCTCGGTTCATGAAGCACCAAGACATGTCCAGATCATGGCAAACTCTTTCGTCACCGATCCTTCGAGAGTATCTAATGGTGAATTCCGCCCCTAGACATCGGGTTAGTCGCAAATATCAGGTATGTACATCATCTATTTTATTCTGAGCATTATTTGACTAAAACATACTTTCGGCATACTATTATTCCTAATGAAATCTAATTTTTTTGAACATTTATATTTCCTGATGATTGACTCATTATATCTATGTAGTTTCTGGACTACTTCGCTTATATTGTTTCTTGGACCCCACTTTTATGATTGCCTATTTATAAAAAATTGACTGAAATGCTAGTCTTGCTTCTCTATTTTATACATACTATATGTTTGACTAGAATATTTAGAATAGTGGTACTTATGTACAGCTATGGCGCACATTTCTGCCCGGGGTGTGAGTTTTCACCCTTATTTCTTTTAAGCCATGATGGTGTTATGACCCTATTTTAGGTATATTTAGTCTACATTGTTATGAATGTAAAAGTTATTATTTTATAATGAGATTGTTGATAACTGTTATGGCAAGGAAAATTTATTCTCATACTTATAATCTGAAATTTAATATGCCTCATTTCTCTTGTTATATTTCTTTCAAACTTACCTATTTCCAAATAGCCCCTTCTTTGTGGAGACATCTCCACTTTCAACCAAATATAATGTCTTAAATGTTTATTATATGTACATACTCAACCTTTGCTGACCTATACCTTATTCTCTATGTATGTGTGATGTTCCCTTCCACCTAGGTATAGGTACATTAGAGAACAAGTGTCTTAAATATTTATTATATGTACATACTCAACCTTTGCTGACCTATACCTTATTTTCTATGTATGTGTGATGTTCCCTTCCACCTAGGTGTAGGTACATTAGAGAACAAGGATGCAAGAAGATCACGTACAAAATGTGGACTTAAGGATATCTTGGAATAGTTGGGTTGCCCTCTGCAACTGGCCTTAGATGTATACCTTTTTATTATGTCAAGTCACCTTTTATGGTGAGGAACAATTGTATATGAATGATCATGTAACGTTCTAATATTTTTGTTTCCACTGCTTTATTATTACATGACTCTTGTATTAAATCATTGAGTGGAGCCCCTTTCGGGTCCCATTCCTTACAGAACATATATGATTCAATACTATACGACATTATTGAATAACAAAAAATATGATACAACATCATGTATATGAATGCTGGTGAATAAGACATGACACATCAATATGAATGTTGGAGTATTTTTACATTAGTCAAATCCCAAGTTAAAATTACGTATCATGCTCTCTCTTTCTTGTTGTCGATGTATCTTTAGCAGTGCATTCAATCTCCTAGCCTCCACAAAATTTTCAACCTTTTTCTTGACCTGTTTGGATTTTCACGAACCTTAACTGACTTGCCTTTAAATAGAGTTGGAGGAGGTGTTAGAACTTCAATTAGAGTGCAATATGGAACATGAACTGGATCATGAGTTTCATTACGGTTGTCCCTAAGAAATTCATCCTTAGAGCATAACAAATCAATCTCGTTGTCTACCATTTGGTAGACATCATCATCCATGCAAACTGATGTGGTCAGTTGAACTATTTTGCGACATATATGTTGGTAGCATTCCCCATATTCAGATAGTTTGTTGACACTGGGACTGGAGTCTAGTATACTACTTCCATTATTAGCAAGCTTTGTCAAATAACAGGACCATTTTGCGACATATATATTTGTTATGTTCCCCATATTCAGATAGTTTGTTGACACTGGGACTGGAGTCTAGTATACTACTCCCATTATTAGCAAGCTTTGTCAAACAACATGCTATGTATTGTGGGGAAAATGTTCTCAAATTTTGTTCTCCAATAGAGCCTAAAACATCTATAACTTCAAAAATATGTCTACAGAGCATTGCCATGCTTTCGTACATATGGCAGGAACATTCGATCTTCATATCACCCATTTGGACTAACACAGTCCTCTCATCTACTTTATTTTCGTTATCAGTTTTGAAAACAATATATGCAAGCTTACAACCAATGTTATTTTATGGTGTGAACTTGATTACATACTCCATCATCTTTTTGAACTCTGATTCAAAGATTGCAAACATATTAGGCATATAAACCCATCGGCCCTTATTACAATAGGGATGTAGGAAAATGTATTTTTTATAAATTCATCAGTAGCTTGAAACTCTTGTTCTTTTTTGCTACTCCTCCTACTTGAAATCATTCTATTAAAGTGTGTGAAGAATTAAACCAAGTTGTGATTTGGTTGGAGGAAGAACCTCATAACAACATTACATGATTCACTGATCTGGGTAGTTTTTATTCTAGCAGTAAATTGTATTTCACCCAAGCCAAGGACCATTGTTTTCAAAAACTATATATTCTCTCAATCCAATGATGCGGTCCAATACAGAAGCATTCTTAAATCATCTTTGTCCAAGCAAAATGAAATTCATATTTGGTATCAACATCGTACGTGAGGAGAGTAAGATGGTTGTGCAAAATAGGAGTGAACATCTGAGTGATGTTCTTCTGAGCATTTTGTAATATAGACCATGTGCAGAGTGTGTGGAACATATGAGGGAGAACTTTTCTTATAGCCAAAGCCATTTCAATGTCTTGATTTGTAAAAATAGTTAAAGGTAATTTTTCTAACATGCATTTAAGAAATTTCCAGAATAACCATTCAAATGATTCAATTGTTTAATAGTAGAGGAGGGTTGCACCAAATATTACACCCTGATGGTGATGGTTAAAACCAACAAATAAAGCTACATACAAAAATTTACATGCTAGTTGAGAATAATTCAATACTAAAACACAAATGCCGAGTAACAGAATAGGATATGTCGAATACTAGAACATAAGATATCGAACACTAGAACAAAGGATTCTATCGAGTAATGGAACAAAATATATGCACTATTGAAACACAAGTGACGAGTAATGGAACATAATATGTTGAATAGTGGCACACAAGATATCAAACACTAGAACACATGATTCTCTTAAGTACTTAATGGTCAATAGCTCTTGTTTGTCTGAAATGATGTATCAAAAAAATGACATCACCGAATAAGCGATAATCAAGCTTCATCCTCCCATCGGCTTAGAAGATGTTTGCAATTCTCTCTTTGTTATCAACCTCAATCTCGTAGTAAAATGATGGGGTTGTAGAAGTAGTCTTGCAAAACAGTGGCCTCACCAGATATCATTGTCTTATGTCTCCTACACCTCAAATGGTTCTTTAAATCCATTCGAAGAAACCCGATACTCTCACGTCCACCAGCGACCAAAGACATTGCATCATAGGAATTTCTTGATTGAATTCCAACATCTTTGTTGATCTCTGCTACAGATCCTTACACGTTTGATACATTTTGGTTGGATCTAAGAAGGTGAGCATATTCCTGTGGGTAAAGTGCATGATTATGATCAACAACCCAATGATTTGTCTTGAGGAGATCAAGATCGCTATCAAAAATTAGATTAACGTGCACTTTGCACTTGGTACTTTCTCTATGGAGCCACACCGTTCTAGTTTGGCACTCAACTGATTCTTGTATTATTTCTTCACCAGTGTGATTTAGTAAACTTCCCTTACAATATCCTTGTTTATTACATCCATATCACAAATACTGAATCTTTTCATGATCTGAGTTATTGCCTGTGCACTCTTCTCCCACTTGATCCTGGTTGCAAACCCTTTCCGATGAGCATAGTCATTATAAAATTGACAAGCTTCCCGTGGAGAGCTAAATTCAAGGTTTTTTTCCAGTAATCTTGCTTATTAACTTCATTTGAGACAAAGAAAGGCTAGATGATTAATGGAACTGTATTAAATGAGGAACACAAAGGTTGAAAAAAGGAACACGGTGTTACGGAGAAGAGGAACACATAGGTTGAGAAAAAGAATAAGGATGAGGTGAAAAGGATAAGGGATAGGGAGAAAAGGAAGAATGATATTATGGGCATGAGAAAAACACCAATTACACAGATAGGAAGAAGGATTAGGAGAACATGAACAATGAGATGGAGAAAAGGGTGTAATGGAGAAGAGGAACATAGAGGTTGAGAAAAGGAATAAGGAGGAGGTGAAAAAGATCGGGGATCGTGAGCAAAGGAAGATAAATTTTACAAGCATGAGAAAAATACCAATTACACAGATAAGAAGAAGGATTAGGAGAATATGAACAATGAGATGGAGAAAAGGGTATAACGGAGAAGAGGAACATAGAGCTCAAGAAAAGGAATAAGGAGGAGGTGAAAAGGATCAGTAATAGAGAGAAAAGGAAGAACTATGCAACAGAGAGGAGGAATGAGGATAGAGAGAAAAGGAAGAATGAGCTTGAGAAATGGAATAAGGAGAAGGTGAAAAGGAAGCAAGGGTAATATGAAAGAATAGAACAGGAACGAGGTGTCACGGAGAAGAGGAAGACGGAGGTTGAGAAAAGGAATAAAGAGGAGGTAAAAAATATCAGAGATAGGGAGAAAAGGAAGAACAATGTTACAAGCATGAGAAAAACACTAATTACATAGATAGGAAGAAGGATTAAGAGAACATGAACAATGAGATGGAGAAAAAGGTGTAATAGAGAAGAGGAACATAAAGGTTGAGAAAAGGAATAAGGAGGAGGTGAAAAGGATCAAGGATAGGGAAAAATGAAGAATAATTTTACGAGAATGAGAAAAACATCAATTACACAGATAGGAAGAAGGATTAGGAGAACATGAACAATGAGATGGAGAAAAAGAAAAGAAAGCATGCAAAAAGGAAACAACATTATCAATATAAAACAATTTATGGTCTAACCATCTGAGACATTTATATGATCATCTTTGAAATCAATCTCCTCTCGGTGCTTTCAGAAGGTACACAAGTCTCATTCAAATCTATTTGAGTCCTCTCAACATCCTGTGACTCCATTTCAGGAATGTTTATGCAATACTGATGTGCGGAAGCAGTGTCTATTTCTGAGAAATCTCTTTGTGAGAAATCAAAATACGCATCATCTCCAAAATAAATTTATTCAGGGTTCTTAGAGTAAGCATGTCTATAATTAGAAACCAATGAAACATCCTGTGATATTCCTTACAAGACATATTCTTGAGAAACCAACTTAATTAGATCTATGTCTTGGCCCATTCCTGAAGAACAATAGATAAGGGTCATGATACTACTACTTGGATCTGGAACCTACATGCTGATGCTCACGATTTCGATAGTCATACCAATGATTTGGAGGAGATCTCTCAAAAAGTATTTAGTGCTCATTTTGGTCAATTCTCCATTATTTTTCTTTGGCTGAGTGGCATGTACTTCCATGATGCTCTTTTTCTAATTATGAAGCATGGATAAGCTCCCTACTTCGACCAGAAAAAAGTGCAAAGGAACACACTTTATGAATAGGAAATCTTGTTAATCAAAGAGTATGTAGGACAAATGTATTATTGACGGAATGTCTCTGTTGGATATCTTGGTGTGCCGAACCTTGTTCAGTATCATCTTGTCGAGGTGACGATGGCACACTAATGACAAAAGCTTGGTGCGTATGTTGGTGCACTAACGATGACACAACAATGATTGTACCTTGTTTAATGTTTTTAAGCCATGTCCATCTCCTTTATCCATTCGTCCGCAGTCGCACCCATGATATATTTTTTTGGGAAAGTATATAGTCTGGGAAAAATGGAAAAAATGATATACATGATATTAAAAATCACTCTTTTACAGATCTAACTAGATAAACTATGAATAAAATAGTTTCTTTTTACGAACACTAAAAATTAAAGGGGCTTCCATTTACCGAAAAAGACAACTTTTTTAGAAATACAGTTATGTAGATGTAAAGTAAGAGAAATATTATATTTAATGAGAAGTAGGATAGGGATAAGCGATCAAGAGGACGTCAAGCAAGATTTTATGAGAAGTAGGGCAGGGAGAAATGATCAAGAGAAAGTCAAGTAGGGAGAAGCGAATAACAACACGGTATTTGGAGAATCACGTAACAACAACAAACCTGAGTGCCACTTGAGGCGTTGAAGGCCGATGGGTTTAACTCATTGTTGGATGTAAATCTTAAAATAACCAACAACACCAATGATCGGTGCTAGTGTATCTCGCCGCCGCTACCGGAGCGCCCGTATGGATCTAGGTTTTGATCGAAGAGGGAAAGTGAGAGGGAGAAGACAGGAGAGGGAGCGAGAGCGGGAGCAAGAGAAATAATAGGAGTGTGCGTGGAAATATTTACGTATGCATGGAGAGGATTGTCAAAAGATTTTCAAATCCCTGATGCCAAAAAGGTACTATCTCCATCCCAAAAATACCCCGCTACTAAAAAGTAGTCTTTTTAAGCAGCCAAGATCGGATTCAAGACGTCCGGAGAAATACCCCCTCAGAACTGGATCTTTTCACCTGATGGTGATATACTCCCTTTCTACTCATTGAACAATATGGAATTCATAGAAAGACCTATGGAGGTTGAGATGACAGTAAAATTGGCAAAAGAAAGATTAGATTGCCTCCCTACTCAGTTCAGAGTGTATATGGCGTCAATGGCAAATGAATTTTTTGGGTGAGGTCAAGGCTCCATCAAATGTACTCATCAAATGAGCATAAGGAGAGCCCTGAAGTTGCCAGCACAATTGAGGAATCAGAGATGCTGTCTTTTCTACTACATGCCATAACCCTATATGATGACGTCTAACGTTTTTTAAGGAATTTATGGGTGCACTATATTTAGTTACTAAGGAGCTTGCAATTGCGGCTATAAAAACTGGGAATGAATTAAGATTGGTGATACCAAAGTTATGTAAGGATTGGGAAAAAATCCCTTCCCTTCCTTATACCCTCAGTCAAGTACAAACTTCTACTTCTTCAATCGATAACACCGATATTGAGTTATTAATGAGCAACAACCTCACCGAATTTTGGTACGTTGCCTCTTCGCCATCTATCTTAAGTGAATTGATTTATGCTCAATGAAACCAAAAGCTAGGGTCTCTTACGCCATCTATCCTAAGTGAAATTCTATTTCTTTAAGCATGTAAAAGGTAAGAGACATGGATCTCTAGTTCTGCATTTTTTTAATAATTTTATGGCCCATAAGGTATTAAAAGTTGCTCCATATGCGTAGGGTCCTCGGATATTGGGCGTGAAGATGATTACAACATTTCTTGATCATGCATTGGTGTGTATCCAGTTTCAACTGCCTAAAAGCATATACAATAACTCCACCTCTTGAGTTCCTATATGACGACGCATCACAAACATTATCCGCTACTAAGATTCATTAAAGATCTTATATCTTTTGTGGAAGATCAATATATTGGCCAAAGTTATTCTTTTCTTTAATTCTTGCAAGCCATACTCACTTAGATGTCCAAAAAGGTTTCACATACTTGAATGTTATCCTGGTGAGAGGCAAATATTTTTTTTGTGAAACTTGAAGATATTGGTGACCCCAAAAGTTTATTAAGGACTGGGCAAAAATCCCTTCCTTTCATTATACTCCCTCTCCCCACCACCCCACAACTATCCATCGCCACTGTCCCCAACCATCCTGCACCCTACTTTCCCTCCACACCCCCTGTCACCCCCAACCTTCCAACCTCCATCTCAACCCCCAACCATCCAACAACTTGACCACAACCATCTCGTGACCTGCCCGCCCTCCAGATCCCCGCACCACTCCACAATCGACCACCTTCATATCATCGTCGTACCACCCTCCCACCGGTCAAGCCCACCTTCTTGCTTTCTTCCATTGCAAAGCTACCCATCTCCTTGTGAACTTGCTCCACCAACCCTCCGTTCACCCATCCATCTTCTACATCCCCATCACCCTGTAATCTACTTCTGACCCACCTTTGTAGACTATCCTTGGTATAACCAACCCAACCTCGATTCATTTTCAGGACTTAGTCCCTCCCTCGTCACATGTCTATCTAATTGACAGTGTGACATTGGTTTCATATCTTCTTTTTCTCCCATATATTGGGTTTATTGAATCTGCTGCTTCTATTTAGGGTGATGCTTCACACCCATGTTTTTTGATATGCTCCTCTTATTGGTATGTATGCCCTGAGAGCCAATCATGGGATGATTGGTGGGATACATTAAGATTGATTTGATAAACATCAAATGCAAGCTTCCAATTCTTTCTGATTAAGTCATATGAGATAGTGATAGAACAGATTGAATGTCTAGATAATGACAGTACTCAATGATGTATGCCTTCAGGTTAAGGAGATGAACGATGAGATCATACAGATGCTAAGAGTTTGTACATTCTTGTTATGTCCCTAGTCGGATGTCATTGTGGAAGGTAGATAGACAACAATGACACACAAGACTAGATTGTGGTGTTGGTTGATGACATAATCTCATTAGTCATGATATAGAGATATCAAACCAAACACATAGGTACTTGTTAGAGAACAAGTGTACCGGACAGACCCACCGTGAGTTTGACACATGGAACCATGACATGGTAGTCACAGTCAGTACTCACAGTGATGGTGGTGAGTGTGATTCTTTGACCTAAAATCACTACACTCAACACATGTCGTTGGGCACACTTTGACATCATCAAACAGAGTCCTGAAACATGGGTTGTTATAAAGGTGATGATTGGGTGGCTTTGACACATGGGGCTTTTGAGGGGTGAGTGATAGATATGGGATTTGTCCCTCCTGAGGGAGTTTGATATCCAAGGCCACTTGATGAGTCGGATTGAAATAGGCGTGCACACGCATGTGTGAATCAATATGTGATATTGATGTCATACATATCTCTTCCAATCTACTCTGAGATCAAGAAAGTGAATGAACGTTGACAGGATGACTGTTCCATGCCTCGAGTTCATTCGGGATATCAGTGACAAAGGAATTATACATTCACTGTAACACCATTCATAGATTGTAGGATTGAAAGTTGTTATCCAACTTTCTACTTTCACTTGGGTAACACTGATGTGTGACTAGGCACCGCTCTTTGCTTGTGAAGTCATAAGTGTTATGGACTTTCACTGCCAATGTGAAATGGACCTGCAGGGTCACACACATAGGATTTAACCTGGAAGTGGAGTTTTTTCCACAAACAATGTTTAGATTGATTACTAAAGGAGTTTAGTAGTTCAATTAAACACTCAATCAATTGATAGCTCAATGTCATGATGTTCAAGGTGTTGGACACATTGATTGGAGTATCGGATTGATTGAAATTGCAATTGACTGATTCTGCACAATCTGCACTCCCAACCGATCGGCTCATGTGATGAACCGATCGACTGAGCTGGGTGAACCAGTCGGCTCAAGTGTTGAGTCAATCGGCTCATGGTCAGGGTGAAATGATTGCTTCAAGTGTTGAAACGATCAATTCAACTGGTGCAACCGAGCAAGTTGGGAAAGTAAGATTGGTGACAATTTTCCTTTCGTTTTACTTGCCCAATTTGATTGGGAAATAGGATTGGTATTCGATACCAATTAGAAACAAAAGAAGAAAAGTCAATCGGGAACTGATCAGGACCACGAACCGACCGGTTCATAAGTGAACCGACCGGTGTCCCAAACGATTGGTTGAGATGTCAACCGACCGGTTCAGGTCCCCAACTGACCATTTTAGTTGTGAAATGATCGGTTCAGGTTGCCTCTTGGTTACTTTTGTGGAAAATCTCGAACCCTTCTACTCTTGCTTTTAGTCCCGCATTGCCTGGGATGGAGAACCCTGTCCGATGACCCTCCTATATATAGGGGTATTGGGGGCTTCTCAAAGTACAACTGAGTGCAATCAGTTGCTCTACAAAGTTGTCGTTCTCTCTGGTTTTGGTAACCGAGAGAGACCGAGCAAGTGCTACCTGACAAGGGAGGCACAACAAGGGAAAGACACATGTAGTTGCTATTGAAGGAAGGAGAGTGTGTTGGCGACTAGTACGCTGATAGGAGGGTGCGACTCCTTCCAATTCCTTGTAGGACAAGGAGATTGGAGTTCCAGGTGGTCCGTATGGACTACTTCAGAGGCGGGAGGTTTCTGCCACTTGGAGGACAACTGTCAATCCCGATAGTCTTGGTGAGACCAGGAGTCGTCAGTCTCGGTGCGACCAGGAGCTGCACAGACACCGTCCAAGACCGGAGGTGAAAACCACGCAAGCCGCAAGGTATTGTCGCCGAGCAAGCCTCGGGACAAGGTATGATTCCACAAACCACCCCTTTCCTATTATATAGACGTTGATGCGTTTCCTTGTTCTGGGTTTGGGGGAGAAAATTTTTGTTTCCGCTGCCTTCTCTGCCTCCCCTAAAACCCAACAGTGGTATCAGATCCACGTCATCTGCTCTATATTTTAGGAATATCGATATGATCGATTTTGGTTTGTCGCCTTAATTTATTTCATACGATGTGAATAAAATTGGCTTTATGCATGTCCAATCCTAAATCCAAAAATCCCAATTACATATATGATATGTATTATTAATGCACTCGATACACGTCCCCCTTAAACGAGTTTTGTGGTGGATGTATAGCGTGGTTATGGCCAATAAACCCTATCTGTGTATGGTTGTATGTGGTTTCTTGCATCTCGGTCTGCACATCGATCTTCCTTCTCCTATTCCTGATGTAAATCAAAATAATTTGAGATTTCTTTCCTACCTTTGCTCCCCTTGAATGTAAATCGAGGTTTCTCTTATGCAATGTAAAATAGGATAGAATTTTATTTCCTGTTATGTCAAAGAACGGAGGACATCCTGACGACAACTGAGACGATCAGTTCAAGGCATGAACCGACCGGTTGACGTTCCAGACGATTGGTTCAAGGAGTGAGCCGATCGGTTGATGACCAGTTCGAGGAGCGAGACGAGCGGGTGGCGACCATGATGAGATGCACGCCGACCAGGCGAACCGATCGGTTGGAGGAGCCAACCGATCGGCTGGTGGCACCCAGACAATTGGGCCAGAACGAGCAAGTCATTCATGTGATGAGTTGATCTACTCGAAAGGCAAGGCACAAAGTTCATCTTGTACAGGATGCATGTGATGTAGACCTAGATGACCGTGATCCTCTTGGCTCGAGGAATCACATTAGGATGGCCATAATCATCGCTTTTATTGTTTTTGCATGTTTTATATGAGATATAGCATGTATATGATACATACTATGTATTGTGGTGATTGGATATGTATATGTATATAAAAACCAAATCCCTCATTAAAATATTAAGTCTTATATGCCTTCCATAAGCGGCACACATGAAAAACTCGATCGACCAAGCATAGGTTACGCCAAAGCGTGGTGCGCCGTCTATCTTGTAGAAGTGTGAAGGGTAGACATGTAGGTTCTGCCAAAGCAGGGTGCATGTTTACCGTGTCAGCTTTTGGGTTAGACTTAACTGGTGATTCTTAGAGCGTCTAAGCCCAGAGGCAAGGAATGTTCATGGCAAGGTGTTGTGCATGTTCATTCATCAAGAGTTGCATATGATGCAATTGGCAAGAGTTGCCTACCTAAGAGATCTATGTTGTGGGTGACAACCCTAGCTGGTTGATGGAGCTTCCACTTACGTGGAATTGCGTGCACCAACTAAAAATCCTAAAGATGGTAAGTCTTTAGGTTTAGCCTTGCATATACTAGATAGAGAACTCCACCCACGTATGCTGGGATACGTGGAAGTCTTATCGTAGTATAGTTAAGGGTCGAATCCTCAGGACAACAGTCTTGTTGCAAGCAACAAGATAGAAAACGTTGGAATTTCACTTAGTCACTTAATAGTAGGCACTTAAATCGAAAGTTGGGTTTTGTTGTTTTTAAACTAAGAACATGTAAAGTATAGAAAGAAAGTAAAGCTAGGGAGTTAAACTATGATAAAAGTCACTAGGGTGTGATCGGTTTTTCACCGCCATTACACATGGATCAACACTTGCAAAGCAAAACATAACCTACAAAAAGAGTCTAGTCAGTTAGTATCTTTGTAGACTTAGCTTCCTTTCGGAGAGCTAACTACGAGAAGTGTGGGAATGCTGCAACGCCAGCCATTCCCGAACAAATGGTCACTTACTTTGCATCATTCCCCTCGCAAAGTGTGTTTCTCGACTTACCAAGGTTGCAATTTCATACGTCAACTGATTCCATTTCATAGTATGAAAGTGCAACAAATGATAGTGAGTTTATTCCACTTCATGAGATGCACTTCTAGATACCGAAACAGATCCATGGTGGATACATGCACCAAGAACCAACATACAAATGAGTTTCGAATCTGATAGTATAAACGTAGACAATTCATACTAAAAGATAAAGGATAACACAAGTTGGAGATCAAGCAACATGCATTCATTAAACGTTTGATGTCGAACTGAAAAGATAAGAACTCTATATTACAAATTATGGATTACATTTACAAGATATGAAAACATGGGTAGCGGGGCTACTCCCCACACCCTAGTGAAGGAGACTACTCACTCATGATTAGGACAAAGAAGGAGGCAAGAAGAGAGAGAGAGTGCATCATCCCCATAAAGGAGAGAGGAAAGTAAACCCCTTGGAGAGAGAGAAACGATCCACCAGCTTCACAGGTTGTGCGATGACGAGATCTCCCTCTTCCCACCTTCTTTGGCAGAGAGAGAGAAAGCAGCTTCGAGATGGAGTATGGGTCTCAGACCGGCAGCCTCAGGGCGGAGGATGGAAGTCGCAAGAGCTCTGGAGTGATTGAGGCAGCCTTTGGGCATCTGAAACTTGATGTCTGATGGAGGACCCTTGGGTTCTTATTTATAGGCCTTAAGTGAAGTCCAAATGGTTTGGAGACCGTTTGGACCTCAAGACCGTTTGGAACTCAAGACCGTTTGGACCTCAAGACCATTTGGACCTTGAGACCGTTTGGACCTCAAGACCGTTTGGACCTCAAGACCGTTTGGACCTTGAGACCATTTGGCTTCATGCGGTCTTGAGACCGTTTGACTCCATGCGGTCTCGGGACCGGTTGGCTTCATGCGGTCTTGAGACCATTTGAACTCCATGCGGTCTCGGGACCGATTGGCTTCATGCGGTCTCTGGACCATTTGACTCCATGCGGTCTCAGGACCAGTTGGCTTCATGCGGTCTCGGGACCGTTTGACTCCATGTGGTCTCGGGACCGGTTGGCTTCATGCGGTCTCGGGACTGTTTGACTCCATGCGGTCTCGGGACCGGTTGGCTTCATGCGGTCTCGGGACCGGTTGGCTTCATGCGGTCTTGGGACCGTTTGACTCCATGCGGTCTCGAGACCGATTGGCTTCATGCGGTCTTGGGACCGTTTGAATCCATGCGGTCTTGAGGCTGAGTTAATCTTTTATGATTTTTTGTGTTTTTTCTGCATATATAAAAGGGAAAAGGTAGTCTGATGGTATATTTACAAAAAGGGTAAATTTGGGATTATGTATAGTTTTAATTTAGAAAGAGTATGGAAAACTAAAGAAAAAGACTAAGATAATCGTCCAAAATAGGAGGTTATCACCCCCCTAACTTAGAGTCTAGCTTGTCCTCAAGTTAGATAGAGATGAGGCATGTAATGGCGAGGCGATCTTATTTAGTTAGGATTTCCGTACTCTTGCTTCAATTCTTAACCTGAGTTCTCCTAAGGTCATATCAAGTCTTATTGTTTGCCTTGACTCTTTCAGGTTTCAAGAGTTGCTTGGGTCTCAGGTTCCTTTCGTATCTCGTAGCTCGCATCGGGACCACCTTTATTTTGTGCATGTTGTTGACTCTAATCAGCTTTATACCTCTCTGAAAGACCTACTGGAAGCTAGAGAGGGTATGAGGGTTGGCTAAAGGTTTGAAGTGTGACTCCCCCTTCAAGTGGGGGAGGGGTTGTCTATGCTTTTAGGATCTCACTACCGGGCATGACACATCTGCCTTTGTGAGGGCAGCTGAATGTACCGGTCGGGTGAGTCCTTTATAAGCCTTTCATATATTTGGATACCTTAGGGTTTCACTACCGGGCATGACACATCTGCCTTTGTGAGGGCAGCTGAATGTGCCGACCGGGTGAAACCTTCATCGATTCTTTATATAGATCCTTATTTATGGCACAACTCTCATAATTTTATTCGACTCTTTGGCTTTTATTCAAAGACTCGCAGGCTTGGGTTTTGGGGTTTTGTTTGGGAATTTATTTTGGGCGGCCAAGCCTCTTTTATTTTGAAGAGAGGAAAGCTGTTCTTAGAGTTTTTAAACATGTACTTATTTGGTTTGTGGTCCACTTGCAGAGCTTCTTGATTTGGAAGTTGCCTTATGCCCCTCTCACCCTTGAGAGCCTGGCTTATTTCTGCCTTGATATTGACATGTGGAGAGTCAGATGAAGAAGTGAAGAAAAAGCATGAAAATCAATAGTGGAGGGACATTATTAAATCACCATTAAATGTCTAAGTGCTATTTACTTTTGGGGACTAACATGATTCTAAAGTTAAAAGGGTTATTTTTAAAAAGAAAGTTTAAAGAGAAAAAAGAAGAAAAGAAAATATGTACAAACAGAGAAGGGAGAAAAAGGGGATGTAGAAAATGGTACCTCACCCTTGTCTAATGTACCCCCCCCCCAACTTATCACTCACTCTGTCCTCAGAGTGTCAAAGTGATAGGTTGAGAAGTAATTAGGACAAGGGCTGCAGGCTAAGTTAATTCTTCATTTTCCCCCGAGGAATGAAGTAGATTTTCTACGAACTGTCCTCGTAGAGCGTGGTAATCCACGTCAGTCATTTCTTCTACTGGTCTTTGGAGAACGATGATGGTGTACATCCAGTAGAGGACGTGGAAGCCGCATTCATTTGATTCCCGGATTTGCTGGGGGCATTTGTGGCAGAAGGAAGGGTGGTGAAAATGCTCTTTGTCATACGCCCTTGTATGCTGACTCAGAAAAGTGATTAACTTGTCGGCGCATTCCTTTGCCACTACCTCGGTTGGCATCTGTGGTGTCATGACATAGTTCTTCTATCGTGGATTGTACTGACTATCAGAACTGTTATATATTGTAGTTATTCCTTCTGGGAGGTTTGTTGCCAGGAGCATCCAGTGCTCATGATAAAGGAAGGGTAACATGATGAACTTCGGCGTTGTGTGCTGCAGAAAGGAGATCAGTTCTTCAGTTGTGCCGAAGTTCTTGAGCTTTAGAAGATCATCCTTCATGTACGGGGACGCCATATATGTAGAGGGGTTATTTTGGCCGAGTAGAAACTGGTAAGCGGCTATAAGGCTTACAGAGAGGGATCCTTTAACCTGTAAAGTCTCTCGAAGCGTGTATGCCATAACTAAAATGTCTCTAGCCATGAATACGAGCTCATCCTTTTCGGCTGACAGCCGCGCCAAAATGAGACGTAGCTCGAGGACGTTGAGACCTTTGCAAGCGCTGTGATCGAAGTCAGGGAAGGTTGGTACTATGGCAGACAAAGGATCGATGTCTCCTTTGCTTTGCTCGGTATCGGCGACTGGCACTTTGGTTTTCTCTGACTCCTTTAGAGTTTGTCGGAAGGGTCGCCGCTGCGGTCACTGGATAGCTGAGAAGAGATAGTGAGGGACGTCATCTGGTGCCATAGTGGGGTCCTTGAAGAACCGTCTATCACAAATGAGCTCTATGGCATAACGGCCGCACAAGGAATGAAAATCTTCAGCAACTAGATCAGTAAATGGGATTTCCTGGTTCAGCGCTTGGATGTGACGTATGGTGCAGAACGCGCAATCCCTAGATCCCTCGGCGGCTTGAACTTGAGGGTTTATGATTTTGAACCAAGACTGGCTCCAATCTTGGTGGAGAGATGGGCGTGCAGCCCAAATTAAGTTAAGAAGCCGGAAGGGTATACACCTTGCTTCTCCTGCTGCTTCACCAACGAAGTTTATTGTGCCGGCTGGTAGCTCGCCGCCACATAAATTATACACCTTGGCATCCCGAGCCTCGGTATCCACGATCATAAAAAGCTAGTGGTCCAAAACTTGGAAAGGCACGGTAAGAAAATGTGCCCGACGTGCTAAACCAGCACGCAACCTCTCGATTGACTTTGCTCTTATGTCTTTGTATAAAAGGCCAATAGACAGAGCAGGCGAGGCGTTGAAAATGGGCTGCTGCCTCTTAGAACTTCTATACATTTCTATACAGTTGGCGAGAAGGACGTGGAAAATTACCATCGGCATCGTGGACCGAGGTCGCAGGATGTGGCGAAAGTCTTCTCTTGTCATCTTGCACCTGGTTTTGGTGTTATTGTAGATGATGTCTTCCCCTGCCTTTGCATCGTCCACAATAGTGTTCAGTATAAAGATGTCATGAGCATCTAATGTGGAGATGGCCGCCATGTCAAGATCATGCATTTTGTTTGGTAGAGGTGGAGGCGGGGGAAGCTCCTGAGGAGTGGGAGAAGAAGGGTGATCCAGGACTTCAGTATAGGACTGCAGATCATCATCTAAATCGGAGGCAGAGTCGAGTTCTTCATCAGTATCTAAACTCACTCGCTCTGCCTCGTCCTGGTCATGGGGGAAGGGCACAGATGTGCCAGGTGCGGAAAGAGGTGGGGTGGTTTTTGTGGGCGGGCTTGCGCTAGTTCCTAATATGCATTGTTGGAAATCAGCGTAGGCCGCATCTTTGGCTGACTCCCCGATGGACCCCAGAGCGGAATAATCAAGGAATTGGTCCCCGTATGACATGTTAACATTATCATTGTGTGGGGACTTGGGGTGATATTCACCGTCAAGTTGGCCTTTGTCGGAACCTTTGGGAGAAGGTTTGGCTGCATTGCCAGGGTCCTCTCCATCATCTGATTTGCCACCAGAAGAGGTGGTATCGTTGTTTGAATCAACAGATGAGTCGGAGTCATCATCTTCTTCGTCACTTTCGCCATCCTTGTCGGCCGCTGCCTTGTCTTCTGGGTTTTTTCTTGCGGCCCTTTTGCACCGCTGATGGGTAGCTTGTAGTTCATTGAAAGCCACTTGCAGATGCTCGTGTGTTTCGAGCAGTGCATCATGGGATTCTTTGAGGTCGGTATATCTGCCCTCGGCGGAGAGGAGACGTGTTGTAAGATCTGTAACTTGAGCACGTAACTGCTGGATTTCATCATTAGTTGACTCCTTTTGGCGATGTTGTAGCTGTGTGAGTGTGCTGTTGATGGTGTCCAAGCGCGTGCTCAGGACTACTTGTTGTTGCTGGAGCTCGCGGAGAGTCTCTGGCAGAGGTTGAGTCTGCATAGAGATCTCAACGACTTGCTTTGCCGTTGCTTCTTGCTGACGCTTCGCTCCGAGGACCAGGTTCGACAAGTTGTTGTAGTGGCTGTTGATGTGCTCAACTTGCTTAGCCACCTCATCTTGTCGTTGCTGGAAGCCTTGGAGGATGGTGGGCAAGGCTGGGTGTTGTTCGTCGATCATGGCCACCTGTCGTGATAAACCCTGCACACAAGAAAAAATAGAATGTAAGATGTTAGAAGGATCGGTGAGGAGGTTTCAGAAAGCGTCGAATTGACGACCGAATTCCTCACCGATGTTGGCAAAAGGGACCCCAGAGGCAGAAGGGTGGGGTGGCTGGGGTCTATGTGGGAGGGTGGTAGTGCCTTGCGGAAGAGACACTGATGATGCCCCGAACTGCGTGGTGACTGTGGATTGAGTCACCAGCGGTGTCGGGGTGGTGGTGGATGTGAAGGGTGGTGGTATCTCAGGTGAAAGTGATGGGAGTGATAGATATGGGGTAGAAGATATGGAAGGGAATAGGAAAGTGGTGAAGTTGGTCCTAGGGGTGGAGAAGGGAGAGCCCGAAGGAAAAAGGGGTGAAGAAGAAGATGTGAATGGTTGCGTGGATGTGGTGAAGAAGGGAGGAGTGGTAGATGTTGGAATGGTGGAAGGTGAAGTGGTGGTGGTGGTTAGCTGGTCTTGCAGACTCTGAATGAAAGAGTCGATTGATGAGGTGGTTAAGACCTTTTCATGGAGGGTCTCGGCTTCTGGATTTGGCTTTGATGTTGGTGTCCCCGACAACTGTTGTGCCTGCAACTGCCTTCTGGAAGGTCGTTTGACAGGTATTTTTGTTGGTCGAGCTGCCGGGGCTGTGATGCTCAGCTCCGTCTGTCCCGCTGTTGCTTTCTTTTCGGTTGTTTTAACCGAAGCTAGGAGTTGTGTAAGCTCCTCGTCAGAGAAGAGGAGTTTTTTTGTGTCGTAGTTTGCTAGCTTCAGAAGCGGGAGGAGTGTTCTGGATGACTTTACCGTAGGGCAGAAGACATAATGTAGTTTCCCATCATTTTCCTTGATGATGAAGGAATTCTTCAGAGTTTGTTCATTGGTAAGGATGTCGCCCTTTAGCTGCGTGCAGTGAGGGAGGAGTCTGTCCATCTTGAGGTATTTGATAATGGATGTGACCTGACCCCCCATGCAGATTTCCTTCCCCAGGCTGGAAGTTGATAGTTTCTGGATCATTTGTCGTCTGATATTGACTGGCCTTTCGTTAAGAATAGACCAGAGAACGAAAAGATCCAAAATTATAACGTTTCCCCCTTCTGTCCTGGGGAAGAGTGCGCCAGCGAGAATTTTGTGCAGGGTGCGCACAAATCCAGAGTGTATGTTTGATGCTTTGCACGTTTTAGCATCATAGGTGGGGATCCCGGTTAGAGATTTCCAGAATTTGTGTCTATTGAACCAGAATGTTCGGTTCCCACCGCCATGGCTTTTCGCAGCTGTTCCTGGTTGTCGATAAAAACTGTATTCAGCATATTTTCCGTTAAGACAACCTTGTTGCCAAAGATTTGGGTGACAAGCCTTCTGTCACCTCCATCCCGTGATCTATCCATGATGTCTACGAGCTCTTTGTTCAGAAAGGTGAAAAATTCTGTGGTGGGTTCAGAGTAGGATATTTCAGGTACTAGACACAACCTGGCGAGGTTGGCTTTTTCTAGCATGTTGAAGATGCGGTCGTGTATCCCCATCTTATGTAGTATGATGGAGCAAACATACTTAGTGGGTTTGAGAATTTTGTCAGTGGAGGGGTGGGTATGGATGAAGAGATTTTCTGGTGGTGGTGTTGTGGTGGTGACGGGAGGGAAAGTGGGGGTGGTAACATGGATGGTGGTGGTAGGCGTTGCAAAAGGTTGATCCATAGCAGAGGCATGGCGAACTTGTTTTCTTGCCCGTTTCTTTGAAGGCTGCCCAGTTGCAGTCTCCAGGACCTTGCGTTTCCCTTTTTTTTCTTTGGTAGGGGATTCCTCCTCGGGATTTGGTGTGTACTCCGAGCCTTCATCGTCATCATAGGAGATTTCTTCTACTTCTTCGTCAGTTGTCTCTACTAGGCATTTGGTGAGGCGGGCAATTTCGTACAGGACATCCATCATCTTGGTCTTTGGTGGGACCTCTCTAGTCTTGTTGAAGATATATTTGATCTTCTGGAGCCTGGCCAGTTCTTCCATCATCTGCTCCCTTGTCTGAGAAGGAGCGACTCCAGATCTAATGGCCTTCTTTGCTGGTGATGCCATATCTGCAAAGTGGGAAATCATGAGTTAGAACAATATGTTTAGAAACAAATTAGATTTTATTTGTATTTATGTGTTTTTGTGGTTTTATGGAAATTAAAGGAATGTGGAAGGCCAAACGGTTTCGGGACCGTTTGGTCCCAAACGGTTTGAAGACCGTTTGGTCCCAAACGGTTTCAAGACCGTTTGCAAAATGAAACATCGCACAGCCACCGGTGAAGGTGAGGATGAAGGCGAAACGACACAGAGACGGTGGATGCGTCGGCACCGACGGCGAAAACGGCGGTGAACCTTGACGATTAAAAATGACGGCGAAGACGATGATAAACGTGACGGTGAGGACGACGATAAACGCGACGGTGGAGACGACAAGGCGGCTTCGTCGTCGGAGAAACGGAAGCGCCGCGGCAACGTCGAAGACGAAGATGGCGATGAGGGAGGTTGTGGAAGAGAAAGAGGTCGGCCGTGCTGCCGCGGTTGTTAAACTACCTTGCAGAGGTGGCAACGTCGTCGGCGAGGAAGCGAAGGGCGGTGGTACGGAGGTGCGGTTGCCGTGTAGAAGCATGGGAACCAGGTCACCGGAGGTGAAACGCGCGAGAAAAGGGGAATGCAAGAGCAATGGAATAGTTCTTGCACAGGAGCACGAGAAGGTTCGAGAGTCGAAGAGAGAAAAACAAAGGGGTAGGGTTTATATTTATAGGAAACAGAGGTTGACTTCGACAAAAACCCTAGGTAAAACGGTTTCAAGACCATTTGGCTTCAAACGGTTTCAGGACTGTTTGGTTCCAAACGGTTTCACGACCGTTTGGTTCCAAATGGTTTTAGGGCCGTTTGGTTCCAAACGGTTTCAGGACCGATTGGAAGGGTAAAGGTCGAAAGGATTTTATATTTTTATGTTTGTTTTTTTTATTTATAGATTTTTATGTTATTTGTTTTTGTTTATTTGTTTTATTTGTTTTGGTTATGTGATTTTTTTTGTATTTTCATAAGATAAAACTAGAGTAAATAAAAGAACGGGAAATAAAGAAAAACTTGAAATCTTGGGTTGCCTCCCAAGAAGCGCCTTGGTTTAACGTCACTGGCTCGACGAAGCTGTAATGTTGTTAAACTGTCAGTGTAGCATCTTTGATTTCGATAGTTTGTCTTGGCATTTTGTCCTCCGGAGTATAGTATCTTTTTAAACGGTGACCGTTGACTGTCCTTTCTCCTCCGTTGATGTCTATAATAATGGCAACTCCAGTTGGGTAAATATGTTTAATAGTGAAGGGCTTGGACCATTTTGTTCTAAGTTTTCCGGGAAACAACTTGAGCTTGGAGTTAAAAAGGAGTACTTTGTCACCAACGACAATATCTTTTCTCTTGAGGTGACCATCGTGCCACATTTTTGTCTGCTCCTTATATATTCTGGCGCTCTGAAAGGAAGTCATGCGGAGCTCTTCTAGCTCCTATAACTGGAGCTGTCTATTCTCTCCTGCGCTTTTGAGATCGAAGTTTAATTGTTTGATGGCCCACCAGGCTTTATGCTCCAGCTCTACTGGCAGATGACAGGACTTCCCGTACACCAAACGGAACAGGGTTGTTCCGATTGGTGTTTTATATGCAGTTCGATATGCCCAAAGGGCATCAGGAAGTTTGGTGGACCAATCAGTGCGGTTTCTGTTCACCGTCTTTTCAAGAATCGCCTTTAATTGTCTATTAGATACCTCTACCTGACCAATAGTCTGTGGACGGTAAGGCGTGGTGACTTTGTGATTTACTCCGTACTTTTTCAGTAAGGCTTCAAAACTTCGTTCCAAGAAATGGGTCCCGCCATCTGATATGACATTTCTCGGAACTCCAAATCTTGGGAAAATAATATCTTTGAACAATTTAATAACAGGCTTGGAATCGCTGGACACAGTGGGTACATCTTCGACCCACTTTGAAACGTAGTCCACCACGACCAAGATGTAAGAGAAGCCATAGGATGAAGGAAAAGGGCCCATGTAGTCTACCCCCCATACATCAAAAAGTTTAATTTCCTGCCACATAGTGAGGGGCATCTCGTCTCTTTTTGATATATTACCAGTAAATTGGCATTTGTTACAGGCTTTCACGAAATCGTAAGAATCCTTTGATATGGTGGGCCAGAAGAAACCAGATTGTAAAACTTTTATGGCAGTTTTCTTAGCACTCATATGCCCCCCCTGTGGGTCCGGAATGGCAATGTTCTAGGACCGGGGTTATTTTTTCTTCTGGCAGGCAGCGACGGAAAAGTCCGTCGGAACAAAGGTGGAACAAGTAAGGTTCTTCCCAGTAATAATGTTTTATGTCATGAAGGAACTTCGTTTTATCCTGGTAGGAAGCAGATGGGTGGATAATCCCTGTGGCTAGATAATTGACGATATCAGCATACCAAGGGAAACCATGAGTGGCTTTCATAAGCTGATCATCAGGAAGAGAATCCCGGATAGGGATTTTATCTTTTTCTTCAACCTCGATCCGGCTGAGGTGATCAGCCACAACATTCTCCACGCCACTTTTATCTTTGATCTCCAAGTCAAATTCCTGAAGCATTAGCACCCAGCAGATAAGACTGGGTTTGGCATCCTGTTTCTGAATCAGGTATCGAATGGTAGAATGGTCGGTATAAACGATGACTTTAGAACCAATCAGATAAGAGCAGAATTTTTCATACGCATAGATGATAGCCAGAAACTCTTTCTCCGTGGTGGTGTAGTTTTTCTGTGCTTCGTCTGGCATTTTGGATGCGTAGTAGATAACATAGGGTTTCTTATCAATCTGCTGTCATAAAACAGCCCCTATGGAATAATCACTTGTGTCACACATGATTTCGAAGGGCTGCGACCAATCTGGAGCTCTTAGAATAGGTGCGGAGATTAACGCATCCTTAAGGGTGGAGAAACTTTGCATACACTCCTGATTGAATATGAACTCATCATCTTTGGTTAGGAGTTGGGTCATGGGTTTAGATATCTTCGAGAAATCTTTGATGAATCTTCTATAGAATCCTGCATGACCCAGGAAAGCTCGAACTCCTCTTATGTCCTTTGGAGGTGACATCTTTGAGATAACATCGATCTTTGCTTTATCAACCTCGATTTCCCTACCACTTACCCTGTGTCTGAGGATGACACCTTCTGTTACCATGAAATGGCATTTCTCCCAATTCAAGATAAGGTTCGTTTCCTCACAGCATTGGAGAACTTGTCCAAGATTGATTAAACAGTTGTCGAAGGAATCTCCGTAAACTGAGAAATTGTCCATAAACACTTCCATGACAGATTCTGTTAAACCGGCAAAGATGGAAGACATACATCGTTGGAAAGTGGCAGGTGCATTACATAACCCGAATGACATTCTTCTAAATGCATATGTCCCAAAGGGACAGGTGAAGGTGGTTTTTTCCTGGTCCTCCGAGTGTATGGGTATTTGGTAGAACCCGGAGTAACCATCGAGATAACAAAAATATTTTTGATGAGCTAGGCATTCCAGGACTTCTTCAAGGAAAGGTAGAGGGTAGTGGTCTTTCCTTGTGGCTTTGTTCAACTTCCTATAATCAATACACATTCGCCATCCTGTTACAGTCTTGGTAGGCACTAACTCATTTTTATCGTTGAGCACTACAGTAGTGCCCCCCATTTTTGGAACAACCTGAACAGGGCTGACCCACTGGGAGTCAGAAATAGGATAGATCATGCCGGCTTTGAGTAATTTAAGGACCTCCATATGAACTACCTCCTTTAGATTAGGATTTAGTTTTCTTTGATGTTCGTGAGAGGGCTTGAATTCTTCAACCATAGGAAGTTTGTGCATACACATGGCTGGATTTATGCCCGTTAGGTCAGTTATCTTATATCCTATGATCTTTTTATGCTTCCTCAGCTCGTTCAGGAGCCTTTCTTCTTGATCTCTTGTAAGGGTAGAGCTGATGATGACTGGGCATAGATTTTCTTCATCTAAGAAAACATGTTTGAGCCCTGTAGGTAAATTCTTCAATTTAGGGGTTTTCAGTGGCTCAGCTGCTTCTATAATAGTAACGACTTTAAGCTCTTCAAAAGTGGCCTTTGGCGTTTCTTCGGCCTTTTCAAGATGTTGGAGACACTGCTGAACCAGTTCATTTGCCGAGAATTCAACATCCGAATTGATCAGAACATTCTCCAGTTCGTCAGATGGCTCAGATATTTCTAACTGTGACATTTGTTGAATAGCGTCAAGGAGGAAAACTTCTTCTTGGATGCTGGGACCTTTCATGCTGTTTAGGACTCAGAATTGAATTGCTTCTTTTCTGAGCCTAAGAATGATGGTACCAACTTCCACATCGATAAGAGCTCTGGCAGTAGCGAGGAACGGTCTGCCAAAAATGATTGGGTACCTCAGGTCTTCTTTAATATCCATGATAACAAAGTCGCACGGTATGTAAGCATCCTTGCCTATCCTTACCGGGATATCTTCAATGATACCCAAGGGTGCGGTTATGGTGGAATCAGCTAATTGAATAGTCATTGCTGTAGGAAGCAATTCGATGAAACCCAGACGTTTGCACATAGAAAAAGGCATGATGGATATGCTGGCCCCTAGGTCAGCTAGTCCTTTTTTAGTAGATGCGTTGCCAATGCAACATTGGATTCCGAAGGAACCTGGGTCCTTCTTCTTTTTTGGCATTTTGTTTAAGATGATGTCAGAGGTGGTCTGAGCAAGCTTAATAGTTTCTTGCTCCTCGGTGATATACTTCCTTCATAATAAGGTCTTGAGATATTTTGCCCAGGCTGGCACCTCGGAAAGAGCATCAAGGAGCGGGATGTCAATGTATAGTTTCTTCATCACCTCCTTGAACTTTTGAAACCTGGTGTCCATCTTTGTTTCACGCAGTCTACCTGGATACGGGATTCTTGGTCTATATTGCAAGACTTCAGGTTCTGCGGACACTTGGTCTTTATCTTTGCCCTTTATGCCCTCTGAGGGCTTCTCAATTCCTTGTTGTGAGCTCTCATTTGTCATAAAAGCGGGTGTATCATCATTATCCAGAGTGATTTTGGTAGTCTCATGAAGAGTGCGTCCCGACCTTGTGGTGACAACATTCAACTGTTCATGTCTGTTCTGCCCATGCTTAGGATTTGATTCAGGCTGCCCAGCAAATGTACTTGTTGGGGGCTTTAATTGTGTAGTGATCTGAGCGAGTTGAGCTTCAACTGCTTTCTGCTGAGCCTGTTGGTTAGCAAGCATAGTTTGCTGCGATTGTAACATCTGCCTTATCAAGGATATTTCATCTTCCGGTTGGGCAGGAGCGTTTTTCGGAGGAATTTGTTGTTGGGCTTGTTGGGATTGTTGCGGCGGTAGCGCCATCTGAGGTTGCTGAGTATGCACATGTGGATGGAGCAGAGGATGAGGGTACTGGTAGTAGGCTGATTGGTTCCTGGGGTAGTTATCCCTAGGGAAGTTGTTCCTGGAATTCCCTTGATTTTGGTTGAAACTGTTTGGGAACCCAGGTGGTAGCCTACTAGAGGATCCTCCCTGTGTTTGATGCTGCGGATTAGTAGTCCCAGCAGGGTTTCCATACTGAAACCCTGGATGATTCCTTGGCTGATTAGGGTTGTAGTAGACTTGCCCAGGGATAGAGTGGATAGAGTTAACTTGTTCCGGTAGTTGTTCTTCCGACTGATCAATGATAGGTTCATATGGTTGTGGTGGTGGATGCAGATCCATCATCACATTATACATCATACCGCAAGAAAGGGTTGGATGGTCAGAAGCATGACAAGCCTCACAGGATCCTGTGACGGCCTTGACTTGTTGAACTAGAGGAGTTTTCTTCTTATCAATCTCTCCGAGAGAAGTCTCGAGAGCTTGTTGTTTGTGAACTATATTTTTTAAGGCTTCAGCTATTGCCTTCATCTCTATAGATTCTTCAGCTTTGTAAACCTTGAGGACACCTTTACCGGCTGACCGTCCCCAGTTGGACTGGTTTTCAGCTCTGAGTGTAACAATCTTCCAGGCGTCCTCATAATTCTTCCTCATAAAGTTTCCTCCAGATGAGGAATCCAAGAACTGTTTGATATCATCACTTACTCCCCGATAGAAGGTTTCTTTCAACTGGTTCTGGGAGATTCCATGATGTGGGCACTTGCGCAAAAGTTCTTTAAACCTTTCCCATGCTTCAGCAAGGGATTCTCCAGGTAGCTGAGAGAAGTGATTGATCTGCCCCCTGATCTCATAAGTCAGTGAAGGGGGAAAGAACTTCTCTAAGAACTCTTCCTCAAGGGGAGCCCAGGTGGTTATTATGGGTTCCCGGTCAAGAGAGTTATACCAACTTAGGGCTCTCCCAGACAGAGTGAAATGAAACAGGTGAAGCATTATAGCATCAAAAGCGACTCCGGCTTGCGGAACTAGGCGGCACAGTGCCTTAAACCTTTTCAGATGATCCATGCAATCATCTCCAGAACCTCCGGAGAAAGAGATGCCTTGCATGATCTGGATCCACTGGGTCCGAATATCGAAGTTGGGGATATTGATAATCGGAGTGGGACCGGGTGGTTATCCTCATAGTTCTTCAGGACAGCATAGTCCCTCAGTTGCTTGTTCCTTAACTCCAACTGAGCAGCTTGGGTTGCTGCCTCAGTTTCAGCTCTGATGTGGGCTTGCTCTTCCGCACGAATCTCTGCTTGGATTTGGGCACGAGTGTCTGCGATGAGTTGTGCCCGTTGAGCGGCGATGGCGGCATTGACCCTTTCCATCACCAATGCAGCTTGGCGTTGATCGTCAGCCATTTGCCTAGCTTGCTGGCGATTGAGTCGAATGCGGCGATGGAAGCTTCTCTCTACCTCGGAGTCGTACTCCGGATCAGGGGAGAATCCACAGTTATGCGATGATCGCATGCATGTTTTCTACCTGAGTAGAGAAAAGAAAACACCTTTAGATAATGATAAAGATATGATGGTTTCAAAAAGATATAAAGTTATGATTAAAAAGAAAGTGTAAAATCCTAACCAACTAGGAAGGTACTAAATGAAATTACAATGTTCCGTTGTCCCCAGAAACGACACCAATTTTTGATGGAGCTTCCACTTACGTGGAATTGCGTGCACCAACTAAAAATCCTAAAGATGGTAAGTCTTTAGGTTTAGCCTTGCATATACTAGATAGAGAACTCCACCCACGTATGCTGGGATACGTGGAAGTCTTATCGTAGTATAGTTAAGGGTCGAATCCTCAGGACAACGGTCTTGTTGCAAGCAACAAGATAGAAAATGTTGGAATTTCACTTAGTCACTTAATAGTAGGCACTTAGATTGAAAGTTGGGTTTTGTTGTTTTTAAACTAAGAACATGTAAAGTAAAGAAAGCAAGTAAAGCTAGGGAGTTAAACTATGATAAAAGTCACTAGGGTGTGATCGGTTTTTGACCGCCACTACACATGGATCAACACTTGGAAAGCAAAACATAACCTGCAAAAAGAGTCTAGTCAGTTTGTATCTTTGTAGACTTAGCTTCCTTTCGGAGAGCTAACTACGAGAAGTGCGAGAATGATGCAACGCCAGCCATTCCCGAACAAATGGTCACTTACTTTGCATCATTCCCCTCGCAAAGTGTGTTCCTCGACTTACCAAGGTTGCACTTTCATACGTCAACTGATTCCATTTCATAGTATGAAAGTGCAACAAATGATAGTGAGTTTACTCCACTTCTTGAGATACACTTCTAGATACCGAAACAGATGCATGGTGGATACATGCACCAAGAACCAATATACAAACGAGTTTCGAATATGATATTACAAACGTAGACAATTCATACTAAAAGATAAAGGATAACACAAGTTGGAGATCAAGCAACATGCATTCATTAAACGTTTGATGTCGAACTGAAAAGATAAGAACTCTATATTACAAATTATGGATTACATTTACATGATATGAAAACATGGGTAGCGGGGCTACTCCCCACACCCTAGTGAAGGAGACTACTCGCTCATGACTAGGACAAAGAAGGAGGCAAGAAGAGAGAGAGAGTGCATCATCCCCATAAAGGAGAGAGGACAGTCAACCCCTTGGAGAGAGAAATGATCCACCAGCTTCACAGGTTGCGCGATGACGAGATCTCCCTCTTCCCACCTTCTTTGGCGGAGAGAGAGAAAGTAGCTTCGAGATGGAGTATGGGGCTCAGACCGGCAGCCCCAGGGCAGAGGATGGAAGTCGCAAGAGCTCTGGAGTGATTGAGGCAGCCTTTGGGCGTATGAAACTTGATGTATGATGGAGGACCCTTGGGGTCTTATTTATAGGCCTTAAGTGAAGTCCAAACGGTTTGGAGACCGTTTGGACCTCAAGACCGTTTGGACCTTGAGACCATTTGGACCTCAAGACCATTTGGACCTCAAGACCGTTTGGACCTTGAGACCATTTGGCTTCATGCGATCTTGAGACCGTTTGACTCCATGCGGTCTCGGGACCGGTTGGCTTCCTGCGGTCTTGAGACCATTTGAACTCCATGCGGTCTCGGGACCAGTTGGCTTCATGCGGTCTTGGGACCGTTTGACTCCATGCGGTCTCGGGACCGGTTGGCTTCATGCGGTCTCGGGACCGTTTGACTCCATGTGGTCTCGGGACCGGTTGGCTTCATGTGTTCTTGGGACAGTTTGCCTCCATGCGGTCTCGAGACCGATTGGCTTCATGCGGTCTTGGGACCGTTTGAATCCATGCGGTCTTGAGGCTGAGTTAATCTTTTGTGATTTTTTTGTGTTTTTTGCTGCATATATAAAAGGGAAAAGTTAGTCTGATGGTATATTTACAAAAAAGGGTAAATTTGGGATTATGTATAGTTTTATTTTAGAAAGAGTATGGAAAACTAAAGAAAAAGACTAAGATAATCGTCCAAAATAGGAGGTTATCACTGGTCCATGACTTAGAGGATCTCAGGATCTTGCCCACTAGAAGGTTGTATGCTGCAATCTTCCGAATTGATGGTGAGGGCTATCAATTTGAAGTAAAATAGCGGGAGCGATAATTAATTAAAGGCCTAATTATATCATCAAATTTTCAAATCAATCAAATAAGTCAAAAATGAGTTTTTAAACTAAAATTGCATATTTTCCTTTTTGTAGAACAAATGGCAACAAACAACAATCACTTTTCTTTGCGATCGGTCCTTGAAAAGGACAAGCTAAATGGGACAAACTTCCACGACTGGTATAGGACATTGAGAATTGTTCTCACTCAAGAGCAAAAGCTCTATGTCCTGGATACTCCAATTCCAGAGGAACCTGCTCCTAATGCACCAAAGATAGAAAGGGATGCTTACAAGAAGCATTCTGATGATGCCATTGATGCAAAGTGCTTGATGTTGTGCTCTATGAACTCAGAGTTGCAGAGACAACATGAGAACATGGGTGTCGTTGAGATGATTCAGCATCTCAGGAACATGTATGAAGATCAGGCACGACAAGAGAGATACAATGTTTCAAGGGCGCTGTTCAAGTGCATCATGACAGAAGGAGATCCAGTTGGTCCTCACACACTCAAGATGATTGGGTATGTGGAGAACCTACAAAGACTGGGATTTCCACTGAGCCAAGAGTTGGCTACTGACGTGATACTGCAATCGTTGCCAGAATCCTACCATCAGTTTGTGATGAACTACAACATGAACAACTTTGATAGGCCACTGTCAGAGTTGTTGGGCATGTTGAGGACAGCCAAGATACAGATGAAGAAGGAGAAGCCTAAGTCTTTGATGGTGATCATGAGCAAGAAAGGCAAGTCCAAGCGCAAGGGCAAGGGCAAAACTAAGAAAAGTTCTGATGCTAGCCAGGAGCCCAAGTCGTCTTCAGCTCTCAAGGCCAAAGGAGGCGTGACCAAGAAAGGAAATTTCCACCATTGTCAAAAGCCAGGACATTGGAAAAGGAATTTTCCTCTCTATCTGTAAGAACAGAAGAAGAAGGAGGCGACAGACGTCTCTACTTAAAGGTGTCATGAAAGTAAACTTGTAACACTTTTTGAGGTATATGATACCAAGATGTAAAGTGTAAAGCACTCATAATTGGGGCAAGTGTTGTCGCCATAGATAGAAGTACTTTAGTTTATTTTTAGCCTATAAGGCATGTAATATAGTTATGAACTGCTATTTCATATTTTCCAATAGATAGGAACACTTTATTTTTGCATATTGTATGACAATGATGGCAATCAATAAAGAGATGTTTCAATTTATAAAGATATGATCTTTGTGGCAATACCTTGTTTATCTTGTGGTATTTGATATGCATAAGATAAAATGATACCTAAAAGTTATAGATAACTCAAACAATCAAATTAGCATCAATCATGAGAAATTCATTTCTATTTTCCATATGATGTATAAATCTAGACTCTTCTGGTTAAAGAACTAGTAAGAGACATGAATATCTTGGACATGATTAATCAATATTCACTAAAGGTAGTGGGAGAATGATTATCCTATTAGGTATAATACATGTGATGTATTTACATACTTATTGGAACAAATGCTAATACTTCAAATGGTGTTTAGAGAAATACCAATATGAATATCTTGAAGTGTTCAAGATTATCATAGATGAAGTGCAAATTTGGTAAAATGTTAATTCTTGATGAGATCAATGAATGAAATACTTGGACCAAATGTTTGAGATCCTTATGAGTGATTATGATTGTGTATCACAGTGAACTCATTATTTAGGCATGGTGATGTTTAAATCAAGAAGGAATCATACTATAAGGAGTTAGAGAATGATTATCAAATAATTGAATTCTTCTTAATTATAGAATACCCATCACTAATAAAGGACATTAAGAATCACAAGAGTTGTGAGTTCTTATATCCTTAACAGATACACCTCAATTATCTATGTGATGAGTTGTTCATGTGATGAGTCAACTATCTAGATGAATATGAGGAACCAAATTTTGAGTTATGGTTTATGACCATTACATCCTAAAAGACAACCATGTAAACCATAAGGTATGACCCTGATGGTAGAACCCATTGGATGGAAATCCATAAGTGCAAATAAGTCTTAAGCGTTAAGACACATGGATAACATTTTAAGAAGGATGATGCTTGTTGATTGCAACTTAATGACTAAGACATTTGGCATATGGATACTAAAACTACATTCCTATGAGGAATAAAACAAGGATGTGTACGTGACACAACCTATAAGGTTTATGAATCCATTAATGCAAATGAAGTCTATAAGTTACAATGAACTAATCAATGTGATTGATTGAGTACAAGCAACTCAGAATTGGATCTTTACTTTGATGATATAGTCAAAGGGTTTGACTGATAAGTCTATGATAAAGAAGGGATCTGTGATTTAGTGGGAGCGTGTTCACATTCCACATATTGATGTGAAAAGGAAAAGTTCTAGAATGGAAATCCAAAAGTGGAAATTATCTTTAAGGAAGATAGAGATGTTTCCTATATGATAGGAATAGAGATCTATAGAGATATTTCTCAAAAAACCTCTTGACCTGAAAAGAGAAAGCATACATTGGCAATCTGTACTGAAGGGTTCAGTATGCATAGATTCAGTGGGAGAAAACTTGTCCATGTTACATGGAGTTAGTATCCCAAGGCCAAGTGTCCAGTTCTTATGAAGAATGGGAACACTAAGAATAGATATGGATCTATCCTGTATGTAATCATCCCATTATCTTGCATGTATCGACATGGCAAGAACAAAATGCATTCATCATCTTGTATGTAGGACATGACAATATGATGTGCTCATCCTGATAACTCGTATGTGGGACTTGACAAGTGGATGTCTGTCTACTTCCAGTAAGGGTTACTGGAATACCATGAGAACTTGATAAGTACTTGGGAAGTACTAGTTCTATGGAGATAAGGAAGAGTTTAATGTAAAGAGTTACATTGATGCGAACTTCTAAAAGGACAGAAAATTAATCGCAAAATATATATAGGATATATAAAAGTGAAAGTTTGTTGATAATTGGAAGTGTTCCAATAAAACCATTTAAAAGGAAATGTCGAGTATCTACGTGTTAGAGAACAACAGTGGATACTATATGGATATGGAAGTTCATGAGATGAACTTATATTCCGCTCATTGATGACAAGCATGGAATCCTTAATCATGCAATGTGGCTAAATGTTAGCAAAGGAATACTAGATCGCATATTACGGCAACTCCATCTCATACGTGTGACGTACAGCGAAGAGATGAGAGACATGCAATTAAAATTGACTTTGGCAAGGTGTTGCCATTACTCACTATGTTGGCACTAGAGCACAGTAACATGTGGGACATGTTTGAAGATCACTATGAATATGAATCAAGGGTGATTGGCTCGCAGTGCAAGTGGGAGTCTGTTGGTATGTATGCCCTGAGAGCCAATCATGGGATGATTGGTGGGATACATTAAGATTGATTTGAGAAACATCAAAGGCAAGCTTCCAATTCTTTCTGATTCAGTCATATGAGATAGTGATAGAACATATTGAATGTCTAGAGAATGACAGTACTCAATGACGTATGCCTTCAGATTAAGGAGCTGAATGATGAGATCATACGGATGCTAAGAGTTTGTACATTCTTGTTATTTCCCTAGTCAGATGTCATTGTGGAAGGTAGATAGGCAACAATGACACACAAGACTAGATTGTGGTGTTGGTTGATGATAGAATCTCATTAGTCATGATATAGAGATATCAAACCAAACACATAGGTACTTGTTAGAGAACAAGTGTACCAGACAAACCCACCGTGAGTTTGACACATGGAACCATGACATGGTAGTCACAGTCAGTACTCACAGTGATGGTGGTGAGTGTGATTCTTTGACCTGAAATAACTACACTCAACACATGTCGTTGGGCACACTTTGACATCATCAAACGCAGTCCTGAAACATGGGTTGTTATAAAGGTGATGATTGGGTGGCTTTGACACATGGGGCTTTTGAGGGGTGAGTGATAGATATGGGATTTGTCCCTCCTGAGGGAGTTTGATATCCAATGCCACTTGATGAGTAGGATTGAAATAGGTGTGCGCACACATGTGTGAATCAATATGTGATATTGATGTCATACATATCTCTTCCAATCTACTCTGAGATCAAGAAAGTGAATGAACATTGACAGGATGACTGTTCCATGCCTCGAGTTCATTCGGGATATCAGTGACAAAGGAATTATACATTCACTGTAACACCATTCACGGATTGTAGGATTGAAAGTTGTTCTCCAACTTTCTACTTTCACTTGGGTAGCACTGATGTGTGACTAGGCACTGCTCTTTGCTTGTGAAGTCATAAGTGTTATGGACTTTCACTGCCAACGTGAAATGGACCTGCAGGGTCACACACATCGGATTTAACCTGGAAGAGGAGTTTTGTCCACAAACAATGTTTAGATTGATTACTAAAGGAGTTTCGTAGTTCAATTAAACACTTAATCAATTGATATCTCAATGTCATGATGTTCAAGGTGTTGGACACATTGATTGGAGTATCAGATTGATTGAAATCGCAATTGACTGATTCTGCACAATCTGCACTCCCAACCGATTGGCTCATGTGATGAACCGATCGGCTGAGCTGGGTGAACCGGTCGGCTCAAGTGTTGAGTCGATCGGCTCATGGTCAGGGTGAAACGATTGCTTCAAGTGTTGAAACGATCATTTCAACTGGTGCAACCGAGCAAGTTGGGAAAGTAAGATTGGTGAGAATTTTCCTTTCGTTTCACTTGCCCAATTTGATTCGGAAATAGGATTGGTATTCGATACCAATTAGAAACAAAAGAAGGAAAGTCAATCGGGAACTGATCAGGACCACGAACCGACCGGTTCAGAAGTGAATCGACCGGTTCATGGGTCCCAAACAATCAGTTGAGATGTCAACCGACCGGTTCAGGTCCCCAACCGACCGTTTCAGTTGTGAAACGATTGGTTCAGGTTGCGAGTTGGTTGCTTTTGTGGAAAATCTCGAACCCTTCTACTCCTACTTTGAGTCCCGCATTGCCCGGGATGGAGAACCCTGTCACATGACCCTCCTATATATATAGGGGTATTGGGGGCTTCTCAAAGTAAAACTCAATGCAATCAGTTGCTCTACAAAGTTGTCGTTCTCTCTGGTTTTGGTAACCGAGAGAGCCCGAGCAAGTGCTACCCGATAAGGGAGGCGTAGAAAGGGAAAGACAACTGCAGTTGCAATTGGAGGTAGGAGAGTGTGTTGGCGACTAGTACGCTGACAGGAGGGTGCGACTCCTTCCAATTCCTTGTGGGACAAGGAGATTGGAGTTCCAGGTGGTCCGTGTGGACTACTTCAGAGGCGGGAGGTTTCTTCCGCTTGGAGGACAACTGTCAATCCCGACAGTCTCGGTGAGACCAGGAGTCGTCAGTCCCGGTGCGACCAGGAGCTGCACAGACACCGTCCAAGACCGAAGGTGAAGACCGCGCAAGCCGCAAGGTATTGTCGCTGAGCAAGCCTCGGGACAAGGTATGATTCCACAAACCTTCCCTTTCCTATTATATAGACGTTGACGCGTTTCCTTGTTCTGGGTTTGGGGGAGAAAATTTTTGTTTCCGCTGCCTTCTCTTCCTCCCCTAAAACCCAATACCTCTACCCCACCACCTTCTTTTGGATGCCTTGTGTGGTTTGCACATGTACTTGATTCCATCATGTCCTCTACTAATTACTTTAGAACACTCTGTGTGACCACATTAAGATTGGATGGTTCTAACTACCATATATGGTCTACATCTTTTGAGTTGTACGTCAAGGCTTAAGGTTGGTACTCTCATCTTCATACTACTACATTTCCTACTCCAACAGAGACCGGTGATGGGATTACTAAGCAGTCTTATGACTTATGGGTCAAGGATGATTCGAGAGTAATGACATGGATGGTAAATAATGTAGAATTTAAAAGAAGTCAATTAATTCTTTGACTTTAGATTGCTAAGGCCATGTGGGATCAATTGTCTCATATTTATTCTCATCAATAAAACCCTAAAAAGTTTTTGAAATATTTAAAATCTAGTTTAACTCTATTGAGGAATATTATAACCAATGTTTTGCACTTTGGGATGAGTTTGAGGTATACCACCATCTATCAACCGACATTATTGAATTCCAAAGACAACATCATGAACTCTAGCTCATAGTTTAAAAGGCCAGTATGCATTCTATGTTCAAATATGTCACTGAATAGAGTATATGCGATATGTGAGAGTATATATAGTTTTGGATTTTTTATCTTTTAATTGTTATATCTATATAAACATGAAATAATAATAGAATTACATATTAAATTTGTAGAATTACATATTTTAGATGCAATCATGCAAATAGGCAATCAAACACAACTTAAATATAAAAAAATATGCCATAAGGAGCTAAATCTAAAATAATCATAGATGAATGTCATGTAAACGCAAATAGAAGGTAGGCTAAATGTAGGAGGTGGTTCTAGTTACATGAAGAAAAATAGGGGTGATGTTAAAAAATGCTAGCTTAGCAGTTTGATTATTAAAAAAATTAGGGATTAATCGGTCTTATATGTAAGGACCCTGACCCATGTTTTGGGCTAACCCTATTTGTTTTGCTTAAGAAATATGCTTAGAACTTAATATAGTCCCTCAAGATGTTTTGATATCATTTGACAAGCTTATGTTTCCAGTTTGGTCCCGTTTGGATGCTGTTTGAGCAATGTTTGCTTGTTTTGGACCAAAGTGCAATTTACCCAAGGTAAGGGGTTATATTGCAATATGTCACATGTAGAGTGTGCCTTTAGTGCTTTAGCATCATGAGAGAGATAATGATGCTATGGGGTGCCTTGTGGAGTGCCTAAGTTCCAAGGTTGAGCTTGGTTGGATGATGCTTGTGCTTTATGTGCCAATTTTGGTGTAAATTGCAAATTACCCAAAGTAGAGGGGCAATATGCAATTTATTTGCTCTAGAGTTTTCTTGCTTCAGTTTGGCATCATCTAGGACTTGGATGAAGGTCTGGGCACCTTGTTTGGATGATAGTTGAGGAGTGACATCTCTATATGGTTTTTATGCCTTATATGTCACATGTGTTATCTTGTCCTTTAGTGTATCAGGTAGAGCTTGGAGTGTGTATCGGCCAAGGAGGTGTATCGTCCATGGAAGATGACCAGCTCCATGATACACAGCCTATAATGTATCATAAGGACGTGCATGTGGAGTTTGGGTGGCAACAAGTGGCGTTAAGAGCATGAGCAAATGGCATCTAAGTTTATGTGGTTATGACACCTTTCCTTTGCTACCTCTCTCTCCCTTGGTGTATATAACTCCCTTCCTCCTTACCCAAGTGATCATTTTCATCCACCTCTTTCCCCTTCCTATATGGGACGATCTTGTGAGCTTAAGAAAACCCCCATGGAGCTTGGGAGGCCGAACTCCTTGCCCATGGAGATTTCTTACTCAAGATCTGACCTTGGTGAGCCATGCTTCTTTGCTAGATTTTCCCTGTGCTTTATTCTTCATCCCCTTCCCCTGTCATCCATGGATGGAACCTCTATGAGATTAGGCAAGTCCGTGGTTATATCCCTCTCTTTTCTTCTTCTTAATCTATACATAACCATGGTATCTTCTTCTTCTTCTTCTTCTTCTTTTGTTTCTTGAGGTGATGATGATGGCGTCGAAGGCATGTATGGAACTTTGGATGGATGATCTTCATGGTGAGGAACTTGGGTTTGCTTCTTGGATCAGGAATCTTGATGACTTTCATGGATATCCTCTTAAGGCGGGTTACATAACTCTTATCCATCTCTATTCTTTTCACTCTTTATATGTGCTTAAATCGATTCTTTCCTTTAGATCGATACCTTTCACTATGATAGCTATATATGTGGAACTTGAGATCTGATTTAATGAAAAGGTCATGTTTTATTACCGTCTTTATCTTTTTCTCCTTGTGCAAGATGGTAAAGGGTGTCTTGAGGTTGAAGATGACCAACCCA
The DNA here is from genome assembly GCA_963693085.1 of Alisma plantago-aquatica. Classification (NCBI taxonomy): domain Eukaryota; kingdom Viridiplantae; phylum Streptophyta; class Magnoliopsida; order Alismatales; family Alismataceae; genus Alisma; species Alisma plantago-aquatica. The sequence goes on from OY856415.1 coordinate 497,893,393, forward strand.
ATATGCACTGGTTACCCGATATAGGGCTTTACCCGATATAGAGCTTTGCCCGATATAGTACCTTGCCCGATACATGCCTTCTCTTGGTTGGTTACCCGACATGAGTATGTGATACACTTGATAGCTTGTATGATTCTAGGGTTGAATGCTTGAATGATACATGTCCTGAGCATGGGTGGTATAAGGTCTTGGACGATACAAGTTGAGGGTTTGGACGATATGGTGTCATGAGTGACACAAGGATTAGAGAAGCTTAGGTGAACCGAGTATGACAGAGGTTGTTACATCTATATCTTGTTGATAGAGATGAACATAGATGGGGTAAGGAGGAAGTTAATCCTGGAAGGGATGACCTAGAGAGAACCTTGGTGGTTTTGGTGCTATGAGACCCTTGGCCGACACAGTTGTGAGGTTGCCTAATCCAAGAGGAATTCAGATGTGTTGGTTGAACATGGAACCTGACATGCTTAGATCCATGAGTTGTCTAATATTTGAGAAGGTGGTATCTTGACAAGTGATGGCCTGAGGTATGTCTTGGCGATATGACCTTTGGAGGTATTCTTGCACGATATGGCTTGAGGTGTGGTGTTTAAGGTTGGTTGTGGCCAATACCCTTGGGTGAGGGTTGGTACCCTACCCGATACCTTTTAGTGAGGGTTCATTGGTCGCTTCCTAGTTTTGGTGAGGGTAGGTGACACTTCTAGTAAGGGTTGTGCCCTAACCCAATAACCCTAAATGTTATCTTGAGCCACATATGTTAGTATGTTATCTTGTTACCTTGGGGCCGTATCTTTGATCATGATGGTGAGGCATGATCAATAGATTGTGAACATTAAGTATGGTGGTTACCTATGGTTGATGATAGGTGAACCTTTGATAAAGCTTGATGGTAGATCATGGTTGTATGATCCTTAAATATGAATCTTTAGGGATGGCGTGCATGGTGTATGATGGGATACCCATGGTATGGTAATAGTAATGTGCATTGTTTAATATACCTTCTAAGACTTTATGCTTCATGTGTTCATAATAGTGGATGATTGTTCCAAACCTATAAACCTTAATCTTAATGACATGATAATCATGATATGTTCTTTAAAGATTTGTATCTGGTGATCAAGTTATCTCTTTTGCTATACATTCTAACCATGCATGTATTATCAATCGAATTCATAGCCATGTAAGAGCTATGATGGTTATATGAATATGTGCTTTGTGTGGCACTTGGTATATGTGGAATATATGAGTAACGATAATGTCCCTTGTTGATGAGATAACATGTATCATTAGTATGATGAGAAAGGTCTTGTGACTTGATAAAGGCTGAGTGCCTGATTGAGTTGTTATCCTCTAGTTGTAATATGGGGATTTCTATCCCATGATGATCTATGATGATGAAGCCTTGAGAGAGGCAGTGGCTCTATGTGATGAAATGAGGGATTGATATCCCATGGCAATATGATGGTATTAATTACCTTGATGGTGGGATTGAATCCCAATGATGTTGATCCTTGAGATGGATCTAGATGATTGGCAAGAGGCCAAGTGGTAACATGTGATGTGGGATCCTGGTGATGGATCAAGATGATATTGATGGCTTTGAGAATAAGAGTGACAATGTAACTCATGATAATGAGATCTATGCTGTTTACTTTTGTTATAGTTTGCATGTTACATAACTTGGTTGAATCTTGCAATCCACTTAAAATATGTTAATAAATGATAGATGAACCTTTCATGTAGTTTGCCCTGGACATAGATCCATCATCGTCAAGAATTTGGTGATGGTGAAATGGGTTCTCCTACGGGTTGATCTGGAGTGCATATTGTTGAATATGCGGGGTTGCTCCTAGCCAAAAATAGGAGGATTAGAGTGCAACTTCGGTTGTAGACTCCAGAGCACAGTTTCAGGCCTGTGGCTCAGTATGGTAGAGCATGGTGAACATGCCCATGGCTCAGTATGGTAGAGCATGGTGAACATCCCCATGGCTTAGTGATTGTGGAGCACGGTAAATAGGCTCATGGATTGGTTTTCTAGCGTCGATATCTGTACCAGGTGTGCTAGGCAGAGGGTAGCCTGACCCTGTGTGGCTGAGGCCACTTAAGCATGAGACTACAGTCCTGCTTGTTGGTTCTCGTGCACTGACCACGAGGTGGTGAGGTCATAGAGTCTGGCTCTTCCATTGACCTTGTATGGCACCAGTTTGGGTTTCGCAATCGAAGGTTGGATTTGAGCGGTACGACTCACTTCCTTAGGGTATAATAAATCATAATCCAACTGTATAGTATATTTACTTAGGGAAAATACAGAACATTGGATGAGTCCTTGTAATGTCATTATATGATCCTGTATAAGTTTTTTCATATACATGTTATTTATATTCCTTCTTGCATAACTGGTTAGTTACTACCTGTTGTTTAGATTGATCTATCTGATCAGTTATCTGTGATAATTATAAAGTTGGTAGAGGGTTATGTTTCTCGTTGGGACTGTGTGTCTCACCCCGTTGGTTAAAAACCTTTTTAGGTAGACGTGCCTGGTGAGACAAAGATCATGTGGCTGAGAATGATATGCAAAGATATCGTACCTGGTGGAATAGTTAGTGTCTAGCAGTTGAGTCCTATGTGCCGTCCCTGTACGCTCAGGTCTTCAGGAGAGTTTTTGATGTTTTCTTATATGATGATCGATGTATGGTTTTCGGTTTATGTACCATGATGTAATAAATCAATTTGTGGAATCGTTATTTCATGTAACGAGATGATGGGAAATTATGCTGTAGCGCCTTCAAAATATATTATGAAAAAAGAAGTGTTGGCTCAGATGTAATATGTCTCATGTTATGGTGCTTGTTGTAAATCGATTTTAATTTCCTATGATTTTTGGTAATCCACTGGTTAGTACATAATCGTGTTTTGTTGAAGTTGGGATGCTTTATTATATGCAGCCATGATATATTTTAGGCATCAATTTCCCATATGGAGTTCGGTTAAGGGTGTGAATCACATATATGGCCACATGAACCTTTTTTAAAACATTGTCCAACTTGTACGATTCCTTGCATGATTTCTTGCATCCTTTGCAAAAGTCATTGATCAAATCTTGTCCAGTGATCCTCTACCCAAAATTTGTTATGTTTTAAGAGTGCAACACATCCCATTTGTTTCTCTTCCCTACTGGTTCCCCTGAGGCTTTGGCTCTTGCAATGCTTTTTGACAACTCTAGACATGGCAAAGGCCGTGGTTGTGGTAGAGGATGTGTTCTCTTAGGTCCATTTAGACGTGGACATGGTCAACCATACTTGGGACCCAGACATGGTCAACCTTTTACTAGACCTGGCAGTGGTCCACCTCCTGGATCAAGACACTATAACTTCTATGGGTAAAATTACCACACCGCGGGTCGCTGTTGGGCCCAACATGAACATGCAACACTAGTTAATCAGGCTTCTATAGACTACACTTAAGAAGAGCTTCAACAACCAATAACCTCTACTGATTTTGAGAATGGATTGCTATGAATTTTAAAAACCTCTCCAAGAGAAACTCCCTACTTAGACTGTGGCTTCATGCCCTAATGGAGATTTTGGATTCCTATCTTCCGCAACTCCATATGATAAAACAAATGAGCATCAACTTTGGTGCCTCTACTCATACTTTTGGAAATTTTGTGCTCTTTTCTGATATGACCATTACCTCTACTATTCCCTCTATTATTTTAGCTGATTGCACTAAATCCCCAGTACATTGGGTTGGAAATATTTTGTATATTGAGTAATTTTTTGCTTACCTCGGGCTTATATGCTCCCCAATTTCATTTGAATCTACTTCTTGCTAGCAAAACTATCAAACAACTTCAATTCTCTATTATGTTTGTGTGTCTCTTTTAGGATCTTCACACGAGGATGAGGATTGGTTTGGACCATGAGGAATCAAATGACTTATACTATCTTGATACTCTACAAGATGTTATACTGCTATCTTCATATGTTTTAGGTATTTATTGGAACTATCAACCGATTCATCCTTTAGCCTCAAAGCTCAAGCAATTAATTCACTATAACACAAGATGATGTTTAAATGTTAACCATGCCAACTAGGAAAACAAACTAGACATGTCTTTCTTAGAAAATGAATCTTTCCTCAAAATCTATCTTTGATATTGTGCATGTAGATATATAGGGACCATGTTTATAATGAGTGTGTCAAGATTCCATTACTTTATAACCTTCCATAATAATTAATCTTGGGCTTCTTGATTGTTTTTGATACGGACATGACACACAATCTTGACACCATTATTGCATTCTTTGCTAAAGTTAGAACTCAATTTAATAAACCCATAAAAATCTTTAGTACACACAATGTACTTGAATCCATGCAAAACCCTATAAATACTTTTTTTAAAAAGGTTAGCACCATTCATCAAAGCTCATGCATTCATCAAAGCTCATGCTCCTACACTCAATCGAATAGTGTTACCGAAAGGAAGAACCATCATCTTCTAGAAGTTGCTCAGACAATTTCATTTCACTATCATGTTCCTAAGATCTTTTTGGGCTGATGCTCTTTCTATTGCCTGCTTTTTGGTAAACTAATTGCCCTCCTCTATTTTTATAGTATTCTCTATCCTAAGGCTCCTCTATTTTCTGTGCCCCCATAGAAATTAGGGAAGTATCTATTTTGTATGAAATCTTCAGTCCAGATTAACCAAACTTGACCCAAGATCTACAAAATGTATCTTCTTAGGGTAATCTAAAACTAAAAAAGGATATATATGTTATGATCTGGGAAGCATAAGCATCCATGACCACCCTGGACATGTGTTGGACATGGACACGATTGGACACACAACAGACATGATTGAAGAGTCCACTATTTGTTTAAAATCCTGGATGCCATGGACATGACTCAAAAGTCTCCACTTCTTTGTTTAGAGCATTGACACGCTATAGACATGACATGGACATGTCTTGGATGCACCATGGACACAACATGCTAAAAAAAGAAATACAACTTAAGTTTCTCCTCTCTCCATACTCTTTTTCTGACACACTATAGTTATTTCTTCTACCCTTCCTACTCCTAATTTAATTTATAATCTATTTACACTATTTTTTAGATATAATTTATCTTTGTTATAAAGATTGTTCTAGGAATTTGACCCACAAATTTATTATTAATCGCCATTCTCCATTTTTTCTTATTAGATTTCATACTACAAATGTATTCTAGGTTACCTATCCTCATTAATAGTTTATTATTTCATAATAAAAACATACTAGTGATTTTATCATTTTTCACATTATAAAGTCTAGATTCACATCGTAAGGGAACTTGTGATTTGATACTATATATCTTTTATGTTTTTTTCTTGAAATTACCATGTTATGACTTCATGGAATTGGATGGATGAATATTATATCTATTAATTCCATGCTATATGTGTGTATGTAAATGTATATCTATGTATGTATAAATCTGTGTATATGTATGTCTATGTATATATCAGTATACATGTATATATATGTGTGTGTATATATATATATATGTATATATATATATGTATATATATATGTGTGTGCGTGTGTCTATGAGTGTATGTTGTGTCCAACACCATTCCCTTGTCCTATATTTTTGAAAATCTTCATGTCCCGTATCCATGTCGTGCCCCATGTCCATGTCCATGCTTCCTAGGTTATGACCCAAAGACTAAGAAATGGTTTGTTGGTGTGGATTTGGTGTTTTTTGAAGATACACCATATTTTTATAATATTGATTTGACTCTATCTACATATTTTTCTAGTTTATACCCACCCCTATTGCCGTACGTGTTGAGATGGATTGTTGTTCCTCTTCAAGTTTACTGAAGACACTATAGGATTACAACTCCCTCTATGGCCCTCCCCTCATCCAATCCTTCATCTTCATTGACTGATCATGACACCAATCATGTTACTTCCGAGGGGTGTGCTCTTATACTTTACATCCTATAAGCAAATTCTATTTTGAATCTCATCCTGGTTTGAGTTTTTCCAATTTTACTCCTACGCTTTCCACTGACTTTGTTCCTAGGACTATTCCTGAAGCCCTAACACATCTTGCCTGGCCTCATTCCATGGAGGTGCAAATAGAAGCCCTTCATACGCAACATACATGGGACTAGGTAGATGCTCCTGCCCATGTCTCTCCTGTGGGATGTAGACAGACTTATAATGTTAAATATCAACCTGATGACATTGTTGAATGCCTCAAAGATCTCCTTGTTGCTGAAGGATATATATATATATATATATATATATATACATACTTATGGTATAGATTATTTTAAGACTTTTTCTCCTGTTGCCCATCTGAACTCTGTATGTATGCTTATTTCTGTGGATGTACAATAAATGTTGGCTCTATTCCAATTAGATGTCAAAAACGCTTCTTGTATGGATATGAAGAGGTATATACGGAGCAACGTCTAGGATTTGTTTCTCATGGGGAGTGTTATGAAGTTTACCGACTAAAGAAAGTCATTTATGGACTAAAATAAACCCCAAGAGCTTGGTTAGTTTAAGTCAGATTCTTGCCAAGTTTGACTTTAAATGCTCTCATTCTGACCATTCAGTGTTTGTGAAAACAACTAATGCTGGGATAGTTATTCAGATTGTATATGTGGATGATATCATCATTTCTAGAAGTGTCCATCAAGGTATACAAGCAACCTAGGTGTATTCGAGTAAACACTTCATCACTAAATATCTATGAAAATTGTGCTATTTTTCTAGGAATTGAGGTATCACATTCCTCCTCTGGAGTATGTCCATCCCAGTGGAAGTATTTTCTTGATCTACTGTAGGAAACTGGCATGTTGGGCATCGAGTCAGTGAGAACACCTCTTGATCCCAACACTAATTGGTATGATGATTCTTCTCCTTCACATCCTATTAGCAAAAAAATAGAAGACTCATTTTGACCTCATTTTCCTAACTATTAGATGAGTAGTTATTACGTCAGTTGTAGGACTTGTTAGTACGTATCTATAGAAACTCCAACAATTTCATTGAGATGCTATTTGTCAAATTCTCAGATACTTAAGAGGATACCTTGAAAAGGTTTTCTCTATAAAAAATATGGGCACTACAAGATCACTGAGTTTTCTGATTCTGATTATTCCAACAACAATGATGAATTTACCTTAGGTTACTGCACCTTTGTAGGTGGTAATATTGTCACTTGAAGAAGTAAAAAGCAAACAATTGTGGCTAGATCTAGTGCTGAAGATGAATATCAAGCCATGGATCATACTACCTGTGAGTTGATGTCAGTCCAAGGCTTGTTAAAAGAATATGGAATTTGTGATTCTGAGCCAATACCTATGTACTATGATAACAAAAATTCTATCTTCATTGCAAACAACTCCAATATAACATCCTAAATTTCAAATAAAATAAGTTTATGGTCTTAATTAAAAAATTTGTAACCATAAATTTCAAAAGTTAGTCTTTAATGCAAGATATTAGAAACATTAAATATTTTATATGATATTTGATATAAAAAGAAAATAAATATGATTCCTCTTTTCTTTTCATTAAGAATAAAAGGATTAAATATAAAAGGGATAAATAACATTATTTTCTTTCTCTTAAAGTTATTCCCTATTTATGCATAGAATATAATATGAAGTCCTTGGCAAGGGTGGACACTCTCAATATCAAAATTTAACTAAACAAGTTCCTTAAATAAAGGATAATTCACTTTATTTCATATTTGAATACATGCACACTAAGGTGATTATATAAAATTCATGGAATTTTTTTATTATCAAAAACTAGATCTAATTGGACAGATAGATTTTGGACTCCTTATTTCACTTATGGTCCAATTTTGAAGTCAGTAGGACTTCAAATGACCCTACAAATCAACTAGGAAAGGTTTAAGTAAAGTTTGGCTAACATTTGATCAACATCTAATTAATGTAATAAATTTTTCCTACAGTTTTTTTTCTGGTCACGCTACTTTGTTGAATTCAATTTTGGGTCAGACACTCTTACCCAGGAGAATTTCTGTCCTCTTCACCTAAAGTCCAACGCACCATGGAATCAGCAGTCCCCATTTCCTCTCCCCTCCGATCTTCCTCACTGATGATTCCCAGATACAACTGACCTCTCTCCCATATTTGAGGGGACTTTGTGCCCTATATATCCCAAAATCCCAGAGCCAAAGCAGATCTCCCCCATTCTAGCGTGCGTAGGTTTTTTCTCACCTTTAGACCCTAGATTCCATATAAGGAACCCCCTAAGGTGATAACATGACCATCTTTAGACCTTCTTAATTGAGAAAACTTCTTGTGAATTTGATGTGCCCTCTTCCCCATGGAAGACCTCACCATCTGAAGCATGCTCATCAACCCAACATCTCAGGCTACTCTTCTCGACACGACACAAGTCTTTCCTTAGACCCCAAGAAGCTTCAGAAACCATCAATTTTGTCCCCTTCTCAAGTATGTTGTACTTTGCACTTTACCAACTTTTATATAAATGTAGCTTCCACGGTGACTCTAGTATATTTAGCCATGCCAACACCTACTTCACCCACCTTTAGATTTAGGATGGATTCATGTATTGTTTTAGTTTCTTCGTTATACCTGCATTGATGGTTTTTATCAAATTTAGACCTCATCATGCTCCCTGCAATGGCGACTCACCATTCTCTAGCGTATGGTCATCACAAGGCCTAATCCTAGGCTCAATGTGTGCGACAGGAGATTAAGTTGACACTGCAGTACTAAGTTTTAAATGATATGAATGAAAGTTAGTTCTTGTTAATTGAGTCATGACTGTTGTTCGTAGTCAACTGTGCTCTTTAGGTTGCCAGATTTATTGGATCGAAGCCAATGATCCCAAGGTTTGGATTTCTATTTTTACCCCTGATAAATTGGTTTTTAGTGCCATGCCTACTTGGGAAATCTCATCTTTTTGATAAGTTGTTAATATAATAGCCACATATCTGATAGAGCAATTCCGAGCTAGATGATCACTTACTGTAACATCCCTGACCTGGGTTATTGACTAACCCTAGGTGTTTTGCCTAATTATGTAATTATATGCTTGTGATTATCTTTTGGTATGTAATTAAAACTACTGAGGAACATATATTTCCTTTTCTGTCCTTTTTAAACAATGTTGTAGTATTGTTTTGTAATACATGGACCTATGTGCAAATTACCCAATTAGAAGGGTTAACTTGCAAATTGTACATGACATCATAAGAGTGAATATAATGAAGTATGATGGATTCTCCAAGCTTGGGCACCAAGATGCAGCTTGTGGAGCAATCCTTGTGCTTAAAACCCTAGTTTTCGTGTAAAGTGTAATTTACCCAAAATGTGGGGTGCAACTTGTAAAATACACCTTTGAGAATATCTTTTATGACTATTGACATCATTTAGAGTAAAAATGATGAAGGGGGCGCTTCATTTGAATAATCATATAATAAGAACACCTTTGTAATTAAATCACCAAGTTATAAGTATAATAACCCTTTTATATGTGCACCTTAGTAATAAGTTGACCTTCTTTGCCTTTAGCCCTTGGTTTTTGAAAAAGTTTTGCTTAGAAATGAGGGGGAGGGACGTTCCTAAAGGATAGAGGGACCTAGATGAGAAAAGGAGAAGTAAGTTGTCCTTATGTTGAAAATAACCCCAAAGTACTTATACACTTTTCCTTTGCAACCAAAGGAAACGTTTCCCCTTCTTCCTTCACTTATCCCCTTGCTAAACCTACTAAAGGCAGAGCTTTGGAGCAAGGAAGGACGGCCAACCTGTTCTAGGTAAGAATTGACCATCTTCTTGCTCGAATTTGTGGAGGAAATAATGAAGCAATGTTGGTTTGTTAGTATTCCTTACATGGTTCTTCTTTCTAGCCGACTTTTCCCAATCATTCCTTGGAGAAACACCCTTGGCCGACCTGTGGAGCTCAAGATGCCATTAAAGGCTCGGAATCTTGGAAGCTTGGAGCTCTAGGTGTAACATCCCTGACCTGGGTTATGAGTTAACCCTAGGTGTTTTGCCTAATTATGTAATTAAGATACTGGTGATTATCTTTTGGCAAGTAATTAAACTCTTGAGGAACACATATTTCCATTTCTGCCCTAATTGAACAATGTTTTAGTATTGTTTTGTAATACATGGACCTATGTGCAATTTACCCAGTTAGAAAGGTTAACTTGCAATTTTCACATGTTGAGATGTTCCTCTGATGTTGAGACATCATGAGAATGATTATGGTAAAGTTTGAAGGATTTCCCAAGCTTGAGCACCAAGGTGCAGCTGTGGAAGCAATCCCTGTGCTTGAAACCTTGGTTTTGGGGTAAAATGCAATTTACCCAAAATTTGGAGTGCAACTTGTAAATTTCATCTTCAAAAATATCTTTTAAAACTTTTGTCATCATTTAGAGTAGAAATGATGAAGAGGGCACTTCATTTGAATAATCATATAATAAATAAACACCTTTGTGATTAAGTAATCAAGGAATAAGTATAATAGCTCTTTTATATGTATACTTTAGTAATGGGTTGATCTTCTTTGCCTTCAATTCTTGACCTTAGAAGGAGATTGTCCTTAGAAATAAGGGGTAGGTACGAGCAAAGAAGAAAGGAAGGACTTAGATGAGAAATGGGATAAAGTAGAAGCTTTATGGAGAAATTTCACCCAAAATATATATACCACTTCCTTTGCAAGCAAAGGAACGTTTCTTTCATTCCCTCACTTATCCCCCTTGCTCAAACTGACTAAGGCATAGCTATGGAGCATAGGAGAATGACCAGGGAGTTCAAGGTAAGTTTGGATCATCCCTTTTGCTTGAATTCATGGAGGAAACTCGATTTCAAGGTTGAATTCATGGCTAGCTCACCTAGCTTTATCTTTCTAGCCATTCCTTTCCAACTTTTCCTTGGAGAATTCACCTTGGCAGACCTGTGGAGCTCAAAGACGCCATTAAATACCTGAAGCTTGGAAGCTTGGAGCTCAAGGAACAACCTTTAGGCGGGTTTTATAACTCTAAACCTTATGCTTTGATTATACATCTTTTTCTATGCATATAGTTGCTAGTTCTTCTTATTCCCTATCTTCCCTTGCATCCTTGCAATAAAAATCGTGAAGAACTGCTACTGTTCTTGAGGTAGAAGATAAGGGCGTTAATTCCTATGCTTATCCACGGATTTCCACTTTACCAAACGACCTCCACCAATTGCCCATACGGTTTACACAACCATTTGGTGGGCAAACGGTTTCAGGGTCGTATGAAGGCAAACGGCCTTCAAGTCCGTTTGATCACATTGAACAAGCGACGACCGTATGGGAAACTTGTTTATAATTATGTAGGTTAAGTAACCACAAAATTTGAGGGTTTAACTCCAAAGGAATCGTGAGATATAAGCAAATCAATTAGCAAATCCAATTGAATTAAGTTCTGATTTTCAATCTATTTAGTTTGCCCTTTTTGGGAAAACGGTCTCAAGACCATTTAAGATGGTTGACCAAGCGTTGACCGTTTGGGATTACTGTTCATAATGATGTTGATTAATGACTCACCAAATTTGATGGATTAATTCCAAACGAGTTATGAGTTGAAGGTTGATTAATAGGGCAGATCCTAATTGAAATCAGTGCTGAAATTCCAATGAGTTAATTAGTGATTTTGGGTTGATTAGCCCAAACGGTCTCAAGACCGTTTGGGGAATCATCCAAACGGTCTCAAGACCGTTTGGGGATCAGCCAAGACTGTTTAGAGGTCTGGAGTCAAGAATAGTTGACCAATGGAAAGTCCAAAGGTACCAAACCATGTTGCAATTAAGTATTGATGTGATGATCAACTCAATAGATCAAACCTTGATGAATTTTCACTAGGGTCCAAAGATTGGATGGGCAAACGGTCTCAAGACCGTTTGGAACTCATCCAAATGGTCGGAAGACCGTTTGGTGTCAACCTAAGACCGTTTGGAGGTCTAGGGTTAAGGTAATTTGATCAATTGAGGGCCCAATTACAATGGGTTATTGAAATAATCAAATTGCTGATTTTGTGACTCAATTAAGGTTCAACCCCTATCAAATCAACTTAGATTTTGATGAATTCTTGGGAAAATGGTCTCAAGACCGTTTGGAGGTTATCCAAATGATCCCAAGACCGTTTGGGCCAAGTTTGAGCCCGATTGAAGGTCAATTGATGGGATCAACTTCGATTTGATTCACATTGTTGAGTGTTGATGATTGAACGATTATAGACCTTAATTGAACCAACTCCAACCCTATTTGGATATTAATTGAGGGTCAATTGAGTGACCAATTGGTTAAGGATAACCCTAATTGTCTCAATTGATAAGTGGCTAACAAGGATTTGGCCATTTGAAGGCTTCAACATAGAAAATCCCAATCGTTTATAACCTTTAATCCACTTTTGAGGTCCAAACGGTTTGAGCCCATTTGGACCAAACGGTCTCAAGACCGTTTGGGCTCAAACGATCTCAAGGTCGTTTGGACCAATCGATCTCAAGATCATTTAAGATCAAACAGTTTCAAACCGCATAAGCTTCAAACGGTTTGAAAGTCAACTCTCCCCAAACGGTCAACACACCCAAACAGTCTCAAGACCGTTTGAGGTCAAACGGTCTCAAGACCATTTGAGACCAAACGGTCTCAAGACCGTTTGGTGGTTGAAGGTTGAAACCGTTTGAAGGTTTTCAAGGTTTTTTATACTTAATCACTTGAAGGTGTAAATGGTTCAATGGTGATCTAATCTAAACCCTAATGGTAACTTAGGACATTAAGGGACTAAATGACTAATGAATTGACCCATGATGACGATCAATGGGTAATTTACCAAAATGCCCTTGAAGGGTTCAATTGAGTAATACCTTGTTCTAATCAAACCCAAATCACATGATAGTGGTGATTTGGCTTATGATAGTTAATAAGGACTTAAACCAACCTAATCTAGAGTGATGTAATCATCACCTATGATTAAGAGGAGAGAGAAGATCCCAATTATGGTTGAAATCCAAGTAATGTACCTTCAATATATATATGAATGAGCATGATTAGGGTATGATCCACCTATGTGAGATCATGAAAACCCTAATTATGATAATTAGTGAATCTTAACCTAACTTGAGGGCATTAATGATGATGATTTTATACATGATGATGCTATGAGCTCAATTCACCATAATGTGAATGGTAAACCCTAAATTCTAGGGTAATGACACATAATGTGAATAGTAAACCCTAATTGAGGGTGATGCATTGAATTATACAATAACCCTAATTCCAGGTGATGTTCTTAAGCATGAATCATCATGACTAAAGCATGAGAAAAGGAATCACTATTCCTAAACATAATGAAAGGGATTGAATAACCCTGATTGATATAAATCAGAGAACCTAGCCTTAATGGTGGCATGAAGGTTCAACCCTTGAATTGAAAGGTTAATTCTGCAATAGTAATTGTTGATCTGGAGATAAATTGTTTATTATTGTCTATTGAATTAAGCATGCAGGTTCTTATAAGAGAATGATCATAGCCAGGTAAGGGTTATGATATCATATTCACTGAAAGCATAATTATAGGCTTGTGAATAGTGACATATGTTATGCTCCTTAAGCATAAGAGAAACATATGAGATTAATGGGCTGCAAGAGCCATGAGTAACATCAAGGTCATGCTGATAAGATGACTTATGATGAGAGAATTAAGATTTGATATCCATTTGATCACAAGTATGAGACAGACTTGATACATTTAGTATTCTTCTTGTATATTATTGTTTTGATACTTACATGCTTGGAAACATGCTTGATGTTAAAAGAATACTGAAATGTACCTAACTAATCAAGTATAATCATATCATGTAGAGCCCTGGTCATAGATCCATCATTGTCAGAAGCAAAATGATGGTGAACCAGGTTTTCCTAAGGGAACTCCTGGATCACATACTTTTGAGTATGTGGGGAAAATGGATGTGAATGCCCTTACATCCTAGTGTAGGAATTTATGTAGATGTATCTTAATCTATCAATCCTTCACTATGGGTTATGCCGGGGTGATGTAATACTAATCTCCCGAGAAAGTCATTTATACCGCATCGATGAGAGATAAACAAGAAATCCCTCGATGGCGAAGAGAGTACAGAATGCCACTGTGACTCTAATAGAGAAGTACCAGAATACCCTGGTAAGCTATAGTAGCAGAGACATTAGATGTCCTGCATGTTGAACCTCACACTGACTGAAGAAGATGAGGTCATAAGAATCCGGCTCTTTTGATGACCTATGTATGATACCAATGTGACTTAATAGTGATCGGTTGGAGTATGAACGGTATACCTCATCTCCGCAGGGCATAATGATGTTTGTAAAACATAATCAACCACGTAGCATATCTGCTTAGGTTGAACTACGAGATACATTGGTTGAAGATACATTACTTAGTATACATGTTTTTCATATCCCTTAAATGTTGTTGTTCTAATTGATAACAATCTGCTGTTGATTACCTTAAAGCTTTTATTGCCTATGTTGTTCTTGATTTGCTATAATAAAGCTTCTGGCGGAGAGTTATAACTCCCACTGGGACAATTATTTAAAATTGTCTCACCCCGTAGATTTCAACCTTTTTAGGTGGTCGTCGAGGATGAAGGAATCAATCTACAGGTGGACAGTATCAGCAACAACAACACCAGGAGCAGCAGTAAATCTCAGGTGGAGATTCAGACTGCTGAGTTGTGTAGTTAGATAGTCAGTCCTATGTGTTCTCTATACTCTCAGGTCCTTGGAGTCTTTTGGTCTGAGATTTTGGTTCTGAGTTCTTGAGATTTTGTATCATGTTGTATATAATTACTCAAGAAGTAATTATTAAAGATGTAAACAATTTATCTCCTTTTATGAAAGAAGTTTTTATGGATTCAAGCTCTTATCTCAAAAAGTTTTAATTTTCCGTGATTTTTGTCTTCCGCTGTTAATCGAACCGCTTCCGCTACGTTTAAATCGTGTTTATATCGTGGTTTGGAGATCAGAGCCCACAATTAGTGGTATCAGAGCTCTAGGTTCGCTGAGTCTACAGAGACATGGGAATTAGGATGACGAGTCTATCCTTAGCATTTCTTTCTTATCTAATAGAGTCTTCTGCTCCTCAGGAGAAGAAGATAATTAAGAATGTCTGAACCACACGAGGAGTTTGTGGCAGAAAGTAGTGTTGCTGCACCCCAAGAAGGTGCAAGGAACCTGGAGATAGAACAACCTGTACCTGAGCCACCCAGAGAGCCACCTCAGTTTGACCCAGCTGACATGGAAAACCCAGCTGTTCAAACTATGTTCGGGCAGTTTATGACTGCCATGACACACATCACCGAAAGGATGCCCCTGCCTGCACCTAGGGCACCTACCCAGCCTGAAGGACAAGGTATCGGTAAGACGTTCGAGCGACTTCATCGTGTCGGAGCAACCGAATACTTTGAAACAGCTGATTCTGCAGATATCGATCTGTGGTTGACCGAATTGGAAAAAACTTTTAGAATCCTCAACATCCCAGAAGCTTAGAAGGTTAGACACGCTGTCTATCTTCTCAAGGGAAGTGTTGGTCATTGGTGGACCATGGAAGAGCAGAAGAGGCATGGAGTGCAGATCTCGTGGGAAGATTTCCGTCGGGAATTTATTAATATATATTTTCCAAAGACCTTCCTAGATGAGAAGATCTCTCAGTTTGAGAGACTGAGGAAGGCCATGATGAACATTAGCGAGTATGAAGCTAAGTTCATGGAGTTATTGCAGTTTTGTCCGCACATGGCTGCCACAAAAGAAGAAAGAATCAGAAGGTTCGAGAAGGGTTTAAACGCCGACTTGACTACTCCCGTGTCTGCCCTAGAGAATCGGGAGATGTTTGCTACCTTCGTTGAGTCAGTCAGAAGGATAGAGAAATCCATAGTCGAGAAGAGACAAACACATAAAAGATATCCGCAGTTCCAGAGTTCTTCATCTAGAGACTTTAAGAAGCCTAGATTCTCTGCACCTACACCTCTACCACCCAGAACGAGTGCTCAGACATAGTGGTCACCGAGTAGAGGCAGGGGATGAAGCCTACCTCAACAAGAGACTCATAGTTCAACATCGATGTCAGTCACAGGACCACCCAGACCACAACAACTGGAGAGGAGCTGTTACAACTGTGGGAAGGTGGGGCATTTAATGAAGGACTGCCGATCTAGGCCTGTCAGTGTGACACAACCTCAGAGGCAGAGTCAACAGGGATTTCAGAGAAGGCAATCTCAAGGAGCAGCTCGAGGACGTGGACAAGCGTCTCAAGCTGGATCATCAGCACCATCTCAACACCAGGCGACAACAAGGTTCTATGCTATGAACCCACCTGATGCAGTGGTCAATCCACGGGTAGTGGCAGGTCAGATGGAACTTTTATATTCTTATATGTCTAAATCCTGTGTGGTATCTGTTCTAATTGACCCAGGTGCTACGCACTTCTTTGTCACTCGAAGAGTGATTCGTAACTGCAATATGACAGTCAGTCATAGTGCAGATATCTTGTTTTTGGAGACTCCATTGAGTGGGTCTGTCGTGTTGCAAGAGGTATGCTCTCCCTGCATTCTCTTCTTTTCTGATCATCGCATTCAAGTGGACCTTATACCACTTGATATGCAAGGATTTGATATAATCCTCGGGATGGATACCTTGGAAAAGTATCGAGTTGTCTTGGATTGTGAATCCAAGCTTGCTGTGTTTGCTGATAAAAACAACACGTGGATCTTTCAAGGAGAAAGGAAGATTCTGCCCACCTGTCTTGTGTCAGCTATGGTTGCTGATAAGCTGATGAGGCAAGGATGTTATGCATTCTTGGCCCATGTGGTAGATGTTACCAAAGAAGGTCTCAACCATGCTGAAGTTCATATAGTCAGGGAATTCAAGGACGTGTTTCCTGAAGAACTTCCAGGTATACCACCGCCTCGGGAAATTGATTTTGAAATCAATTTGATCCCATACACGAAACCTATAGCCCAGACACCGTATAGGATGGTGCCTGCTGAGATGGTAGAACTCAAGAAACAGCTTCAAGAGTTACTTGAGAAAGGTTTTATCCGACCGAGCACTTCACCTTGGGGTGCTCCGGTTTTGTTTGTTAGAAAGAAAGATGGGTCAATGCGGTTGTGCATTGATTATAGACAACTCAATAAAGTAACGATAAAGAATAAGTACCCTCTGTCGAGGATTGATGATCTCTTTGACCAGTTGCGTGGTGCAACCATCTTCTCAAAAATAGACCTGAGGTCTGGATATCATCAACTCCGTATTAAGGATGGTGACATATCCAAGTCTACCTTTAGGACAAGATATGGTCACGATGAGTTCACGGTTATGTCGTTTGGACTAACCAATGCACCAGCTGCATTCATGGAACTCATGAATAGAGTTTTTCAACCTTTCCTCGATCAGTGTGTTGTCGTCTTCATAGATGACATTCTAATTTTTAGTAAGGATGCTCAGCAGCATGAGCAGCATCTTCGCCAAGCTTTGACCTTGCTAAGAGAACACAAGCTGTATGCTAAGTTTAGCAAGTGTGAGTTCTGGCTGCCGGAGGTATCTTTTCTTGGACATGTGATATCTGCATCGGGAATTCGTGTTGACCCTACAAAGGTAGAATCTATTCTATAGTGGGAACAACCGAAGACGCCGACGGAGATTCAAAGTTTCCTAGGGTTAGCAGGCTATTATCGAAGGTTCATTAAGAATTTCAGTTCCATAGCCTTACCCTTGACTAAGCTGACCCGGAAAGATGTTCCTTTTGTTTGGAGTGATAAGTGTCAGCAATCTTTCCAGCTGTTGAAGGAGAAGTTGACAAGTGCACCCATACTTGTGCTACCTGAGCAAGGCAAATGATATATAGTTTTCTGTGATGCTTCTAAGAATGGACTAGGGTGTGTGTTGATGCAGGATAAACAAGTAATTTCTTTTGCTTCTCGACAGCTTAAGAAACACGAAGAGAATTATCCGACACACGATCTGGAGTTAGCTGCTGTAGTTCATGCGCTGAAGATTTGGAGACATTATCTTTATGGAGAGACGTTTCATATTTTCACTGACCATAAGAACCTTAAGTACATCTTCTCTCAGCATGAGCTTAATATGAGACAACGCCGCTGGATGGAATTAATCAAGGACTACGATTGTACGATTGATTACCATCTGGGGAAGGCTAATGTGGTTGCTGATGCCTTGAGTAGGAAATCAGCAACATCAACCATGGAAAGGGCACAACTAAACTCTTTAGTATGCTCTAGAAGGGATATTCTTATCTCTTTGAGACAAGACAATGTGCAGTTGAAGGTGTCATTGTTAGTCGGGTTGATAGCTGAGATGCATATTAAACCTACCCTTAGAGAGCAAATTAAGGAAGCACAACAAGGTGATACTGTAGTTCAGCAGATTAGATCGGAGTATGGTAGTGAGAAACGAGATGGTTTCCATGACTTAGATGATCAAATAGCCTGTTATCATGGGAGGATGATAGTGCCGGATGTGGACAACTTGAGGAAGTTAGTCCTGGAAGAAGCTCATTCTTCAATGTATGCCATGCATCCAGGGAGCACCAAGATGTATCGAAACTTGAAAGATATGTATTGGTGGCCTGGAATGAAGAAGGATGTTGCAGAGTTTGTTCTGAGGTGTCCTGTGTGTCAGCAAGTTAAAGCTGAACACCAGAAGCATGCAGGAACAATGCAACCTTTACCCATACCACAGTGGAAGTGGGACCATGTTACCATGGACTTTGTTGTTGGCCTACCCAGGACAAGCAAAGGACATGATTCCATTTGGGTAGTTGTTGATAGGTTGACTAAGACAGTGCATTTCTTACCTGTCAAAACAACCTATTCTGTGGAGAGGTTATCACAGTTGTATGTTCAAGAGATAGTGCGTTTGCACGGAGTTCCTGTCACAATAGTTTCTGACAGAGGTCCCTAGTTTACAAGTCATTTTTGGGAGCAGTTACACAGATCCTTAGACACCAAGCTAAGGTTTAGTACGACCTTTCATCCACAGACTGATGGACAGTCGGAAAGGACCATACAGACCTTGGAAGACCTGTTGAGAGCATGTGTTCTCCAGTTTACCGGAAGTTGGGATCTACACCTAAGCTTGATAGAGTTTGCTTATAACAATAGCTATCAACATAGTATTGATATGTCACCTTATGAAGCCTTGTATGGTAGACGTTGTAGATCACCCTTGTGTTGGTATGAGATGGGTGAGCATCAGTTGTTAGGACCTGATCTTGTGCAGCAAACTACAGAAAAGATTAAGGTAATACAACAACAGATTAAGACTGCACAGGATAGGCAGAAATCTTATGCTGACAAGCATCGTAGACCCTTAGAGTTCCAGGTCGGAGACAGAGTGTATCTCAAAGTCTCGCCTTGGAAAGGAGTTCTTCGTTTTGGAAGAAAAGGGAAGTTAGCTCCTAGATTTATGGGGCCTTATCCAATCATTGAACGGATTGGAAAGGTAGCATATAAACTAGAGCTGCCACCAGAGTTACAGAGGTTACACCCTGTGTTTCACATTTCTATGCTGAGGAAATGTCACCCAGATACCGAGTCAGTTCTACAACCTATGGAAGTAGAATTGAATGAAGATATAACTTATGAGGAAGGACCAATGTCAATCCTTGATAGTAGAACTAAAAAGTTAAAGAAGAAAGATATAAGCCTTGTGAAAGTCCTCTGGAACCACCGTGGTGTTGAAGAAACCACTTGGGAACTATAGGAGGAGATGAGAAGGGAATACCCTTCTCTTTTCTCTTAATACGTTTTATCGATTTCGGGGACGAAATCCTTGTAAGGGGTGGATAATTTGTAACATCCTTGACCTGGGTTATGAGTTAACCCTAGGTGTTTTGCCTAATTATGTAATTAAGATACTGGTGATTATCTTTTGGCATGTAATTAAACTCTTGAGGAACACATATTTCCATTTCTGCCCTAATTGAACAATGTTTTAGTATTGTTTTGTAATACAGGGACCTATGTGCAATTTACCCAATTAGAAAGGTTAACTTTCAATTTGCACATGTTGAGATGTTCCTCTGATGTTGAGACATCATGAGAATGATTATGGTAAAGTTTGAAGGATTTCCCAAGCTTGAGCACCAAGGTGCAGCTGTGGAAGCAATCCATGTGCTTGAAACCCTGGTTTTGGGGTAAAATGCAATTTACCCAAAATTTGGAGTGCAACTTGTAAATTTCATCTTCTAAAATATCTTTTATAACGTTTGTCATCATTTAGAGTAGAAATGATGAAGAGGGCACTTCATTTGAATAATCATATAATAAATAAACACCTTTGTGATTAAGTAATCAAGGAATAAGTATAATAGCTCTTTTATATGTATACTTTAGTAATGGGTTGATCTTCTTTGCCTTAAATTCTTGAACTTAGAAGGAGATTGTCCTTATAAATAAGGGGTAGGGACGAGCAAAGAAGAAAGGAAGGACTTAGATGAGAAATGGGATAAAGTAGAAGCTTTATGGAGAAATTTCACCCAAAATATATATACCACTTCCTTTGCAAGCAAAGGAACGTTTCTTTCATTCCCTCACTTATCCCCCTTGCTCAAACCGACTAAGGCAGAGCTCTGGAGCATAGGAGAACGACCAGGGAGTTCAAGGTAAGTTTGGATCATCCCTTTTGCTTGAATTCATGGAGGAAACTCGATTTCAAGGTTGAATTCATGGCTAGCTCACCTAGCTTTATCTTTCTAGCCATTCCTTTCCAACTTTTCCTTGGAGAATTCACCTTGGCCGACCTGTGGAGCTCAAAGATGCCATTAAAGACCTGAAGCTTGGAAGCTTGGAGCTCAAGGAACAACCTTTAGGCGGGTTTTATATCTCTAAACCTTATGCTTTGATTATACATCTTTTTCTATGCACATAGTTGCTAGTTCTTCTTCTTCCCTATCTTCCCTTGCATCCTTGCAAGCAAAATCGTGAAGAACTGCTACTGTTCTTGAGGTAGAAGATAAGGGAGTTAATTCCTATGCTTATCCACGGATTTCCACTTTACCAAACGACCTCCACCAATTGCCCATACGGTTTACACAACCATTTGGTGGGCAAACAGTTTCAGGGTCGTATGAAGGAAAACGGCCTTCAAGACCGTTTGGTCGCGTTGACCAAGCAACGACCGTATGGGAATCTTGTTTATAATTATGTAGGTTAAGCACCCACAAAATTTGAGGGTTTAACTCCAAAGGAATCGTGAGATATAAGCAAATCAATTAGCAAATCCAATTGAATTAAGTTCTGATTTTCAATCTATTTAGTTTGCCCTTTTTGGGCAAACGGTCTCAAGACCGTTTATGATGGTTGACCAAGTGTTGAACGTTTGGGATTACTGTTCATAATGATGTTGATTAATGACTCACCAAATTTTATGGATTAATTCCAAACGAGTTATGAGTTGAAGGTTGATTAATAGGGCTAATCCTAATTGAAATCAGTGCTGAAATTCCAATGAGTTAATTAGTGATTTTGGGTTGATTAGCCCAAACGGTCTCAAGCCTGTTTGGGGAATCATCCAAACGGTCTCAAGACCGTTTGGGGATCACCCAAGACCATTTAGAGGTCTGGAGTCAAGAATAGTTGACCAATTGAAAGTCCAAAGGTACCAAACCATGTTGCAATTATGTATTGATGTGATGATCAACTCAATAGATCAAACCTTGATGAATGTTCACTAGAGTCCAAAGATTGGATGGGAAAACGGTCTCAAGACCATTTGGAACTCATCCAAACGGTCTCAAGACCGTTTGGTGTCAACCTAAGACCGTTTGGAGGTCTAGGGTTAAGGTAATTTGATCAATTGAGGGCCCAATTACAATGGGTTATTGAAATAATCAAATTGCTGATTTTGTGACTCAATTAAGGTTCAACTCCTATCAAATCAACTTAGATTTTGATGAATTTTTGGGAAAACGGTCTCAAGACCGTTTTGAGGTTATCCAAATGATCCCAAGACCGTTTGGGCCAAGTTTGAGCCCGATTGAAGGTCAATTGATGGGATCAACTTCGATTTGATTCACATTGTTGAGTGTTGATGATTGAACGATTATAGACCTTAATTGAACCAACTCCAACCCTATTTGGATATTAATTGAGGGTCAATTGAGTGACCAATTGGTTAAGGATAACCCTAATTGTCTCAATTGATAAGTGTCTAACAAGGATTTGGCCAATTGAAGGTTTCAACATAGGAAACCCCAATCGTTTATAACCTTTAATCCACTTTTGAGGTCCAAACGGTTTGAGCCCATTTGGACCAAACGGTCTCAAGACCGTTTGGATCCAAATGGTCTCAAGACCATTTGAGGCCAAATGGTCTCAAGACCGTTTGGGGCCAAACGGTCTCAAGACCATTTGGGCTCAAAAGATCTCAAGGTCGTTTGGACCAATCGATCTCAAGATCGTTTAAGATCAAACAGTTTCAAACCGCATAAGCTTCAAACGGTTTGAAAGTCAACTATCCCCAAATGGTCAACACACCCAAACGGTCTCAAGACTGTTTGGTGGTTGAAGGTTGAAACCGTTTGAAGGTTTTCAAGGTTGTTTATAATTAATCACTTGAAGGTGTAAATGGTTCAATGGTGATCTAATCTAAACCCTAATGGTAACTTAGGACATTAAGGGACTAAATGACTAATGAATTGACCCATGATGACGATCAATGGGTAATTTACAAAAATGCACTTGAAGGGTTCAATTGAGTAATACCTTGTTCTAATCAAACCCTAATCACATGATAGTGGTGATTTGGCTTATGATAGTCAATAAGGACTTAAACCAACCTAATCTAGAGTGATGTAATCATCACCTATGAGTAATAGGAGAGAGAAGATCCCAATTATGGTTGAAATCCAAGTAATGTACCTTCAATATATATATGAATGAGCATGATTAGGGTATGATCCACCTATGTGAGATCATGAAAACCCTAATTATGATAATTAGTGAATCTTAACCTAACTTGAGGGCATTAATGATGATGATTTTAGACATGATGATTCTATGAGCTCAATTCACCATAATGTGAATGGTAAACCCTAAATTCTAGGGTAATGACACATAATGTGAATAGTAAACCCTAATTGAGGGTGATGCATTGAATTATACAATAACCCTAATTCCAGGTGATGTTCTTAAGCATGAATCATCATGAATAAAACATGAGAAAAGGAATCACTATTCCTAAACATAATGAAAGGGATTGAATAACCCTAATTGATATAAATCAGGGAACCTAGCCTTAATGGAGGCATGAAGGTTCAACCCTTGAATTGAAAGGTTAATTCTACAATAGTAATTGTTGATCTGGAGATAAATTGTTTATTGTTGTCTATTGAATTAACCATGCAGGTTCTTATAAGAGAATGATCATAGCCAGGTAAGGGTTATGATATCATATTCACTGAAAGCATAATTATAGGCTTGTGAATAGTGACATATGTTATGCTCCTTAAGCATAAGAGAAACATATGAGATTAATGGGCTGCAAGAGCCATGAGTAACATCAAGGTCATGCTGATAAGATGACTTATGATGAGAGAATTAAGATTTGATATCCATTTGATCACATGTATGAGACAGACTTGATACATTTAGTATTCTTCTTGTATATTATTGTTTTGATACTTACATGCTTGGAAACATGCTTGATGTTAAAAGAATAATGAAATGTACCTAACTAATCAAGTATAATCATATCATGTAGAGCCCTGATCATAGATCCATCATTGTCAGAAGCACAATGATGGTGAAATAGGTTTTCCTAAGGGAACTCCTGGATCACATACTTTTGAGTATGTGGGGAAAATGGATGTGAATGCCCTTACATCCTAGTGTAGGAATTGATGTAGATGTATCTTAATCTATCAATCCTTCACTATGGGTTATGCCGGGGTGATGTAACACTAATCTCCCGAGAAAGTCTTTTATACCACATCAATGAGAGATAAACAAGAAATCCCTCGATGGCGAAGAGAGTACAGAATGCCACTGTGACTCTAATAGCGAAGTACCAGAATACCCTGGTAAGCTATAGTAGCAGAGACATTAGATGTCCTGCATGTTGAAACTCACACTGACTGAGGAAGATGAGGTCATAAGAATCCGGCTCTTTTGATGACCTATGTATGATACCGATGCGACTTAATAGTGATCGGTTGGAGTATGAATGGTATACCTCATCTCCGTAGGGCATAATGATGTTTGTAAAACATAATCAACCGCGTAGCATATCTGCTTAGGTTGAACTACGAGATACATTGGTTGAAGATACATTACTTAGTATAC
Source organism: Alisma plantago-aquatica (assembly GCA_963693085.1). NCBI lineage: Eukaryota > Viridiplantae > Streptophyta > Magnoliopsida > Alismatales > Alismataceae > Alisma > Alisma plantago-aquatica. The sequence goes on from OY856415.1 coordinate 497,917,781, forward strand.
ATGTTTTTCATATCCCTTAAATGTTGTTGTTCTAATTGATAACAATATGCTGTTGATTACCTTAAAGCTTTTATTGCCTATGTTGTTCTTGATTTGCTATAATAAAGCTTCTGGCGGAGAGTTATAACTCTCGCTGGGACAATTATTTAAAATTGTCTCACCCCGTAGATTTCAACCTTTTTAGGTGGTAGTCGAGGACGAAGGAATCAGTCTGCAGGTGGACAATATCAGCAGCAGCAACACCAGGAGCAACAGTAAATCTCAGGTGGAGATTCAGACTGCTGAGTTGTGTAGTTAGATAGTCAGTCCTATGTGTTCTCTGTACTCTCAGGTCCTTGGAGTCTTTTGGTCTGAGATTTTGGTTCCGAGTTCTTGAGATTTTGTATCATGTTGTATATAATTACTCAAGAAGTAATTATCAAAGATGTAAACAGTTTATCTCCTTTTATGAAAGAAGTTTTTATAGATTCAAGCTCTTATCTCAAAAAGTTTTAATTTTCCATGATTTTTGTCTTCCGCTGTTAATCAAACCGCTTCCGCTACGTTTAAATCATGTTCATATTGTGGTTTGGAGATCAGAGCCCACACTAGGAACGACCTTAAGGCGGGTTTTATAACTCTAAACCTCTTGCTTTGATTATGCATATCTTTGTTCTTGCAAATAGTAGATAGTTCTTCTTCTTCCCCATCTTTCCTTGCAATCTTGCAAGCAATCCGTGAAGAAACCAACCCTGATCCGAGGTTGAAGATGATGGGCGTGATTACCTAGGTAACTTTACCAAATGACCTTGGACCTTTGGTCTAAACGGTTTGCAAGACCGTTTGAAATCAAACGATCTCAAGACCGTTTGATTTCATGCGGTTTGCAGGACCGTTTAGATTCAAACGGTCTACAAGACCGTTTGGAAATTTTGACCAAGTGAAGACCATTTATAGGTCTATTGGATATATTATGAATTAATCATCTACAAAGAATCATCATCTAATTGCAAACAAATCACAAGTTGAAGGCACTTCAATCCTCTAAACCCTAATCGGGTTCAATTGCTGATTTCAAGGACCAATCTTGTTGAACTTTGGGTTGAGTGGCCCAAACGGTTTCAAAACCGTTTGGGATTCACCCAAACGGTCTCAAGACCGTTTGGTGACCACCCAATACCGTTTGGAGGTCTAGGGTTAAGGAAATTTGACCAATTGAGGGTCCAATCACAATAGGTTGTTGAAATAATTAAAAGTGCTGATTTGAGACTTAATTAGGATTCAACCCTTGACGAATTGACTTAGATTTTGATGAGACTTTGGGCAAACGGTCTCAATACCATTTGGAGGATATCCAAACGATCCCAAGACCGTTTGGGCGAAGTTGGGGCCCAATTGGATGTCAATTGATGGGTTCAACTTCAATTAGACTCATGTTGATGGATGTTGATGGTTGATCGATTGTAAACCCTAATTCAATTGGTTCCAAACCTAATTGGCTATCAATTGAGGGTCAATTGAGTGTCAAATTGGTTAAAGATAACCCTAATTGGCTCAATTGATAAGTGGTTAACATATATGAGGTCAATTGAGGGGTTCAACCTTGAAAACCCTAATCGATTACAAGTGTTGATGCACTTTTTAGGTCCATGCAGTTTTGAGATGTTTGGACCAAACGGTCCCAACACCGTTTGAATCCAAACGATCTATCAAACGGTCTCAATATCATTTGAATCCAAACGGTCTCAAGGTCGTTTGAATCCAAACGATCTCAAGGTCATTTGAATCCATGCGCTTTCAAGGTCGTTTAAATTCAAACGGTTTCAAAGTCAACCATGTCCAAACGGTCAACATGATGAAATGGTCTTGAGAGTGACCAAGTTCATGCGGTCTTGAAGTCAACCATAACCAAACGGTCAACCCTTCCAAACGGTCTTAGGACCGTTTGGAGGTTGAAGTGTGAAATCGTTTGGGGACTTTTAGGGTTAAGTTTGCTTGATGCCTTGAAGGCTTAGATGGTTTAATGGTTGTTTAGTCTAAACCCTAATGATACCTAAAGACATTAAGGGATTAAGTAACAAGTAGATTGACCCATGTTATGCATAATAATGAAATTTATCAGGGTACTCATGAAGGGTTCAATTAGATAAACACCCTTTGATCAAGCAGACCCTAATGACCATAGTGGTGATGACTTGACCAATGTTAATAAAGTTGAATTGACTTAATCTAATTTAGGGTGATGTAAATATCATCTAGTAGTGAGAGGAGAGAGAAGGCTCCCAATATGAATGAGAATCAAGTAACATACCTTCAATATGTAAGAATTTACATGATTAGGGTATGATCCATCAAGGTGAGATCATGGAAACCCTAATTATGATGATTAATAAATCTTAACCTAATTTGAGGGCATAAATGATGATAATTGTCATACATAATGATGCTATGAACTCAATTCACTATGAAGTGAATAGTAAACCCTAATTTTAGGGTAATAACATGTATTGTGAATAGTAAACCCTAATTTGGGTGATTTAATGAATGGAGTAATTCTGGGTTATGCCTTTGAGCATGAAACCCTAACTATAAGTTGTAACATGAGAAACCTTTATACCTTATAATCTAATGATAGATAATATCCTTAAATGAGGTAGATAACCATAACCCTAGAAACCAATCAAGGTATGTTTCTGATCAGCACGACCGTGCTGAGGAACACGGCCGTGGTAGCCTGATCTTGCACGCCCGTGCTAAGGAGCACAGCCGTGGTAGTTTGCTCTTGCACGACCGTGCAAGGGAGCACGGCTGTGGTACTCTATAAAGAAATTGATAGGTTTTGGTATTGTGCTAATACTGTTATATATGCATGCTTTTAATTGTAATAGACATGCATGTTGAGATTATGAGGTGATCATGGCCAGGTAAGGGTTATGATGTCATATTCCTTGAAACATTTATAAGCTTTAAGAGTAATGATATGTGAGAAGTATATACATTTCTTCAATCAAGGCCATGTTGTTAGATGACTTGATGCTTATATGTCACTTGGTAGTAAGTGTTATGATAATTTCAAGGTTTGAATAACCATGCTCCTGAATTATATGATGGGTGGTCAAGAAATGATATCTAAATGATAACTGATGTGAGTTAGACTAATACATTTAGTATTCTACTTTCATAGATGTTGTTCTAATGATTAATGCTTGGAAACATGCTTGATGCTAAAAGAATACTGAAATGTACCTAAATAATCAAGTATAATCATATCATGTAGAGCCCTGATCATAGATCCATCATTGTCAGAAGCTAAATGGTGGTGAAACAGGTTTTCCTAAGGGAACTCCTGGATCACATACTTTTGAGTATGTGGGGGAATATGGATGTGAATATCCTTACATCTTAGTATAGGAATTGATGTAGATATATCTTAATCTATCAATCCCTTACTATGTGTTTATGTCGGGGTGATGTATCACTATTCTCCCGAGGGAATCCTTAATACCGCATCGATGAGAGATAAATAAGAGATATTTCGATGGCGAAGAGAGTACAGAATGCCACTGTGACTCTAATAGCAAAGTGCCAGAATACCCTGGTAAGCTATTTTAGGAGAGACATGAGATGTCCTGCATGTTGATCCTCACACTGACTGAGGAAGATGAGGTCATAAGAATCCGACTCTTTTGATGACCTATGTATGATACCGATGCGACTTAGTAGTGATTGGTTGGAGTATGAGTGGTATACCTCATCTCCGCAGGGCATAATAATGTTTGTAAAACATAATCAGCCATATAGCATAACTACTTAGGTTGAACTACAAGAAACAATGATTGATGTTACATTGTTTACATTAATAGTTTGTTCAAATATCTAGTATACATGTTCTTTATATTCCTTAATGAAGTGATTGCTTAAGTAGAAGATGATTTACTTATTATCAAACCTGCTGTTGAATGATTTAAATTACTTTGCTTATGTTATTCCTTAATTTCTATAACAAAGCTTATGGCGGAGAGTTATAACTCTTACTGGGACAATTATTCAAATTGTCTCACTCCCGTAGGTTTCAACTTTTTAGGTGGACGTCGAGGACGAAGGAACCAATCTGAGGGTGAGCAGTATCAGCAGCAGCAACACCAAGGGCAGCAGTGAATCTCAGGTGGAGATACTGACTGTCAGGTCTTGTAGATAGTTGTCTTATGTCGTCTCTGTACTCTCAGGTCCTAGGAGTTAATAGATCTGAGATTTTGTTTTCAAACCTTGAGATTTTGTATCTAGATATATATAATCACTCAAGAGGTGATTTAGCAGAGATGTAAACTGTTTATCTTGTTTCTTATAAACGAAGTTTTATGATTTCAAGATCTTTACTTAAAAAGCTTTAATTTCTAGTTATTTTTTGTATTCCGCTGCTAATCGAATGCTTCCGTTGAGTTTGTATCATGTTTTATAAGTCGGACCCCACAATTAGTGGTATCAGAGCTCTAGGTTCGCTGAGTCTACAGAGACATAGGACTTAGGATGTCGAGTATATTCTTAGTGTTTTCCAGTATAACTAATAGTGTCTTCTGCTCCTCAGGAGAAGAAGATAAGTAAGGATGTCTAGACTGAAAACCTCTAGAGGGGGGGGGGGTGAATAGAGTTTTATAGATAATTTAACAATTATTACACTTAAACAACCACAAAGAAAAAAATATTGGACAAGGAGACACAAGGTTTAGAGTGGTTCCAACTATAGCAAATACTATAGCCGTCAGTCCACTACCCGGTTGCTTACCCAACCGGGATTTGAAAAGAAATTTATTTTATTACCTCTTCAAGGAATTTACATAAAATACAATCTCTTTTCCTAAACCCTTCAAGCAGCCTTCACCTAGAAGTAATCGCCAACCTTGAAGCAGCCTTCCCTTGAAGTAGATGCACCAACTCCCGTTGCACCAGCCTTCTGAAGTAGCTTCCCTTGCGATAGCCTTCTTGAAGTAGCTTGAAGTCCCCTTCTCCACCTGAGAAGTCAACCCTCTCCAATCCGCAGCCTCCAACCCTAGGAGTAGCAAGGAGAGTACAAAAGATAAACAGGAACAAGAAAGGAAAACAGAAATTACAACTTATCCTTTAAGCCCAAGGCTTGATATGCCTAGATCAAGCGTAAGATCTCCTAGCCAAGTATGTGAACTTGTGATTGCTGTGGGTAGGAGAATCTAGCCTATAGGACACGAGATTGAGCTAAGGAGAATGTAGGCCAATGATCACAGTGCTCAAATTGCTTGCAAAAGATTTGCTCAAGTATGCTCAAGTGTATTCTCAAGTGTAACAAGTGAGTCCTAGTGTCCTATGGTTTGTCCTATTTATAGGAATGGCCTAAGTATGCTTAAGGACGTTCTAGACAACTTCTAGGGGGTTCCTAGTGCTTAACTAGCTGTTAGGAATAAGTTAGGCGCATTAGCAACGGCTAGTTAATTAATTCTGCAGTTGCTGTCAGAGACCATCTCGGTCGAGGACTTGTCGACCGAGATGCCCAGTCGGTCGAGGATTTGTCGACCGACAGGCTCTCTGGATTAACGTTTATTTGCAACTGTCAACTGCTGTGTCTAACGGCTACTTTTGGTCAATCTCGGTCGAGAAGTTTGTCGACCGAGAGTGTCTCGGTCGAGGAGTGTGGTCGACCGAGATTGACTCTGTTTTCAATCTTTCAATTTAGATACTAAGTGTGTGCATGAGTGTGCATTATGTGATCCTATTAGAAGGAGATGACCTAACTAAGTGTGGTGTTTAGCTAGAGAGATTTAACGCTTGATTTACATGAAGTCTAAGTACTTGTACATTATATATTTGTACAAGTTTACAAATGATTACATTGCATGACATTTACAAACATTCAAGCGTATGAATTCCCTAGAACTTTGTCATCACCTTGTTCCTGCACACTTAAGTAGCTCGTTAGATTAATAAGAATGAAATGTTTGTCATCATCGAAACAAAGGGATTTATCATAATATCCAATTTATCCAACAATCTCCCCCTTTTTGAAGATGACAAACATTTCCTAAATATGAAATAAGGAAATATAAAGCATGTGAGTTTCATACCTGAAAATTTACCTTTTGTAGCCATTTATGTTTTTCAAGTGAGTGCTGGCCAAGATGTGATGAAACTCCTGTATATATACTTTTATATTCTTTCTCCCCCTTTGTCATTTCAAAAAGATATCCAAGGTGAATGTTTTTATTTTTCTTCTCCCCTTAATATAATGCTCCCCCTTAATTAGATATCCTATTAGGAACATGGATTTTTATCTAATTTATCCACAATTTGTTTCTCAATCATTCGCAAAGGATGTTAAGCCTTGAAATGATGTGAGATTCCCTTAAGCATATGATGAATGTATATTGATTTCTTATGTATCAAAGGATGTTAAGCCCTAGATTAAATGAGAATCCTCTAAGCTTAGAGTACATAAAAATGTCTCCATTCAAAAGCCCTATGTTTGGGTAGAGAATTCCTTTAAATACAAGATACCATTTTCAATAAATTCATAAATTTCTTGAAAATTTTCAGCTACACATGGTGATTACAATATTTTTGTAAGCTTCTTCAATCAAAATGGTCAAAGTTTTGATGATCTCCCCCTTTTTCTTATGCTTTGCTCCCCCTTAGATAGATATCTCAAATGAAAGTTTGAATACTAAGCAAATATATAAAATGTCCAAGATTTAACAAAGATGTATGCAATTTATGTCAATCTGAAAAACAGAAACCCAGTCGGTCGACAATTGCTCGACCGACAATGTTCTCGGTCGACTAGTTACTCGACCGAGAATGTTTCTGGAGAACTGTTTTGTTATTTGGAAATTTAATTTTAATTGTAATAGTTGCCTGTTTTAATTATTATTCCCTTATTTGTTATGCTCTACAATAATGAACTTATGATCCATATTTTGAAGATGTCTCATATGCCAAACAAATAACCATGTGAATCAAATAAAAATGGCAAATTTCATTCAATAGCATGAAGAAGATTACAATCATATAGAATTTGACTAATCATTTTTGTAGAGCATATATATTGACATTTCAAGGGAGTAATATTGTTTTTGTTTTTTTTAAGACTTCAAATAAAAAAAATGTGCTAAGATTAAGTTTAATAAAATAATGACCAAATAAGCGTATTTGCCAAAGCTTATTTTAGGTCGTCCTTGACTACGACCGTGGCGCCCCTTGGTCAAATTTTATTTAACCAAGAGGCATATTCTACAGGTTTCCAAGAAAAAAATATTCATACGTGAAGAATAAGTTCTGCAGATAGCTTACGAATATCAATATGAGGCTCATTAAAGTGTACAAATTATGAGAACTTAATAAGGGCATCAAATATGATGAAGCATATTCAAGAATAATATCCATTTAATGATTATTTTGGATAGACTAATTCAGATATGATGAAGCATATTAAGTGATGCTTAATATAAAAGCACAATGAGTATTTTTCAAAAATCGATTTGAAACATTTTATTCATTGCAAGTATTTCTAAGAGATAAATTTGCAATAAAAGTATGATAGGATTTTTCTTTAATTCATGCATGATCCATATAATCTTTCAAGTTCTGAAAAATAGTGATATGCTCGGTCTACAATTTCTCGACCGACATTTTCTCGGTCGACAACTGCTCGACCGACCATGTTTCTGGAAACTGTTTCAGAAATCTATTTCAAATGCAATAAAGGTTGTATCTAATACAATTATTTCGAAGATCAGTTTGAGATAAAACATATGGATATCAGAGTGATATCAAATTTATTATAACTTTGTTATCCCTATATGTTAAGTTGAGATAGACAAAAAGATGTGCAAATTTGAGACTTTGGTCATATCTCAACTTAGTCTAATCGAATCAATTTGGGGATTTTGGAACCCATACCATCTCAACATTCTTTTTCCTGTATGGGCATGAGAAGGAGTAATGTCCAAGACGTGAACAATAGTGGCAACATATAGAATCAACCTCATATCTCTTTCTATGATTTTGGTCTAGGTTGTTCTTTGGTACAAAAATATATTTGCCTCTATGTACATTCATGGATTGACTTGCTTGTGTCCTTTTCCAACTAGGTTGTTGATAGGATTTCTCCTTAGGCTTATAACCTAGTCCTCTTCTCCCTATTTGATGATAGGAATTTTCTAATATTCTATCAAGAATTCCATTGTTGCTTAACTTACTAACTTCTTGTTGCAACTTAACGATTTCATCCATTCTTTTCTTGATATCTAATTTTGCTTGGTCTAGATTGGATGATAACATATTTCTCTCTTTCACTATATTGTCATAATCTACATGGGTGCACAATATAGGTTGTTTTTGAATATCATTTAATTTTTCCAGTAATTCAGCTTTTTCTTGACATAGAAGATCATAGTTTGTTTCTAGAGTAAAGATCTTTACTTCACTGTTACTTAGAGATGATTTCAAGGTACGATTATCAGACATAATGCTGTCTTTTTCAAAACCAAGAGTATTCAATTTAGCATATAAACCGTCATTTTCGGATGTAAGAGCAAGAAGTCTAGCATTTAGATCATCATTTTCTTTACTAGATTTCTTTAACTTCTTTTTGCATTCAACATATTTATTATGTGTTTCTTCAATAATAGCAACTAACTCCTCCTTGGGTAAATCAAGCAAGCTTACCTCTTCTTCTTCTTCCTCACTTATTGTAGCAACGAAACACTCTTTATGTGCATCTTCTTTCTTTGACCTCCATGGACATTTAGACGTAGAGTGCTTTGTTCCTAAGCACCAATTGCAACTTGTCGAACTTTGGTCCATGCTCCTTTTCTTGTGGTTGTAGTCACCTCCTCCCTTTATCTCTTCAAGACCTTGTTAGGGCTCCTTGAAGCCTGCTCTGATACCAATTGAAAACCTCTAGAGGGGGGGGGGTGAATAGAGTTTTATAGATAATTTAACAATTATTACACTTAAACAACCACAAAGAAAAAAATATTGGACAAGGAGACACAAGGTTTAGAGTGGTTCCAACTATAGCAAATACTATAGCCGTCAGTCCACTACCCGGTTGCTTACCCAACTGGGATTTGAAAAGAAATTTATTTTATTACCTCTTCAAGGAATTTACATAAAATACAATCTCTTTTCCTAAACCCTTCAAGCAGCCTTCACCTAGAAGTAATCGCCAACCTTGAAGCAGCCTTCCCTTGAAGTAGATGCACCAACTCCCGTTGCACCAGCCTTCTGAAGTAGCTTCCCTTGCGATAGCCTTCTTGAAGTAGCTTGAAGTCCCCTTCTCCACCTGAGAAGTCAACCCTCTCCAATCCGCAACCTCCAACCCTACGAGTAGCAAGGAGAGTACAAAAGATAAACAGGAACAAGAAAGGAAAACAGAAATTACAACTTATCCTTTAAGCCCAAGACTTGATATGCCTAGATCAAGCGTAAGATCTCCTAGCCAAGTATGTGAACTTGTGATTGCTGTGGGTAGGAGAATCTAGCCTATAGGACACGAGATTGAGCTAAGGAGAATGTAGGCCAATGATCACAGTGCTCAAATTGCTTGCAAAAGATTTGCTCAAGTATGCTCAAGTGTATTCTCAAGTGTAACAAGTGAGTCCTAGTGTCCTATGGTTTGTCCTATTTATAGGAATGGCCTAAGTATGCTTAAGGACGTTCTAGACAACTTCTAGGGGGTTCCTAGTGCTTAACTAGCCATTAGGAATAAGTTAGGCGCATTAACAACGGCTAGTTAATTAATTCTGCAGTTGCTGTCAGAGACCATCTCGGTCGAGGACTTGTCGACCGAGATGCCCAGTCGGTCGAGGATTTGTCGACCGACAGGCTCTCTGGATTAACGTTTATTTGCAACTGTCAACTGCTGTGTCTAACGGCTACTTTTGGTCAATCTCGGTCGAGAAGTTTGTCGACCGAGAGTGTCTCGGTCGAGGAGTGTGGTCGACCGAGATTGACTCTATTTTCAATCTTTCAATTTAGATACTAAGTGTGTGCATGAGTGTGCATTATGTGATCCTATTAGAAGGAGATGACCTAACTAAGTGTGGTGTTTAGCTAGAGAGATTTAACGCTTGATTTACATGAAGTCTAAGTACTTGTACATTATATATTTGTACAAGTTTACAAATGATTACATTGCATGACATTTACAAACATTCAAGCGTATGAATTCCCTAGAACTTTGTCATCACCTTGTTCCTGCACACTTAAGTAGCTCGTTAGATTAATAAGAATGAAATGTTTGTCATCATCGAAACAAAGGGATTTATCATAATATCCAATTTATCCAACAATGACCACACGAGGAGTATGTGGCAGAAGGTAGTGTTGTTGCACCCCGAGAATGTGCAAGGAACCCAGAAGTAGAGCAACCTGTACTTGAGCCACTTATGGAGCCATCTCCATTTAACCCACCTGACATGGAGAACCCAGCTATTCAGACTATGTTCGGGCAGTTTATGACTGCCATGACACACATTACGGATAGGATGCCTATGCCTGCACCTAGGGCACCTGCCCAATCTTAAGGGCAAGGTATCAGTAAGACGTTCGAGCGAGTTCGTCGTGTCAGAGCAACCGAATACTTTGGAACAGCTGATCCTGCATATGCCGATATGTGGTTGACCGAGTTAGAGAAGGCCTTTAGAATTCTGAACATCCCTGAAGCTGAGAAGGTTAGACATGCTGTCTATCTTCTCAAGGGGAGTGCTGGTCACTGGTGGACCATGGAAGAGTAAAATAGGCCTGGTGTGGAGGTAGTGTGGGAAGTCTTCCGACGGGAATTTATCAATAGATATTTCCCTAAGACGTTCCTGGACGAGAAAATCTCTCAGTTCAAGAGGTTAAGGCAAGGCCTGATGAACATTAGCGAGTACGAGGCTAAGTTCATGGAGCTGTTGTGGTTCTGTCCGCACATGGCTGCTACAGATGAAGAGAGGATCAGCCGGTTTGAGAAGGGGTTGAATGCTGAGTTGACTACTCTTGTGTCTGCCCTAGAAAATCGGGAAAGGTTTGCCAGCTTTGTTGAGTCAGTCCGAAGGATAGAAAGGTCCGTAGCAGAGAAAAGGAAAACTCATAAGAGATATCCTCAGTTCCAAGGATCTTCATCTAGAGACTTCAAGAAGCCTAGGTTTTCTGCGCCTACACCACCACCACCTAGACCTAGTGCTCAGACACAGTGGACACCGAGTAGAGGTAGAGGACAAAGCCTATCACTACAAGGAGCTCACAGTTCAACATCGATGTCAGTTACAGGACCACCAAGACCACAACAACTGGAAAGAAGTTGCTACATATGTGCGAAGGTGGGATGTCTAATGAAAGACTACAAAGCCAGACCAGCAAGTGTGACACAACCACAGAGGCAGAGTCAGAAAGGAACCCAGAGGAGGCAGTTTCAAGGAGCATCTAGAGGACGTGGACAAGCGTCCCAAGCTGGATCGTCAGCACCGAATCAACCTCAAGCGACAACAAGGTTCTATGCAATGAACCCACCTGATGCAGTGATCAACCCTCGGGTTGTAGCAGGTCAGATGGAGTTGTTATATTCTGATATGTCTACATCTTGTGTTGTATCTGTTTTGATTGACCCGGGTGCTACACACTCCTTTATCACTTGAAGAGTGATTCGTAACTGCAATATGACAATTAGTCATAGGGCAGATAGCTTATTGCTTGAGACTCTGTTGAGAGGGTATGCTGTGTTGCAGGAGGTATGCTCTCCCTACATCCTTTTCTTTTCTGATCATCGCATTCAAGTGGATTTAATACCACTTGAGATGCAAGGATTTGATATAATCCTCGGGATGGATACCTTAGAAAGATATAGGGTTGTTTTGGATTGTGAATCAAAGCAAGCTGTGTTTGCTGATGAAAGTGACACATGGATCTTTCAAGGAGAGAGAAAGATTCTACCCACCTGTCTTGTGTCAACTATGGTTGCTGAGAAGTTGATGAGGCAAGGATGTTATGCATTCTTAGCCCATGTGGTAGACACTACCATGGAGAGTCCTAACCGTGTTGAAGTTCCTATAGTCAGGGAATTTGAAGATGTATTTCCTGAAGAACTTCCAGGTATACCACCGCCTCGGGAAATTGATTTTGAAATCAATTTGATCCCAGACACCCAACCTATAGCACAGACACCGTATAGGATGGCTCATGCTGAGATGGCAGAACTCAAGAAACAACTTCAAGAGTTGCTTGAGAAGGGTTTCATCCGACCGAGTACTTCGCCTTGTGGGTGCTCCGGTCCTTTTTGTTAAAAAGAAAGACAGTTCAATGCAGTTGTGCATTGACTACAGACAACTAAACAAAGTAACTATAAAAAATATGTACCCTCTACCGAGGATTGATGATCTCATTGATCAGTTGTGTGGTGCAACCGTCTTCACAAAGATAGACTTGAGGTCGGGATATCATCAACTCCGTATTAAGGATAGTGACATATCCAAGTCTGCCTTCAGGACAAGGTATGGTCACTATGAGTTCACAGTTATGTCGTTTGGACTAACTAATGCACCAGCTGCATTTATGGAACTCATGAATAAAATCTTCCAACCTTTCCTCGATCAGTGTGTTGTTGTCTTTATAGATGACATTCTGATCTATAGTAGGGATGCTCAGCAACATGAACAGCATCTTTGTCAGGCTCTAACTTTGCTAAGAGAACATAAGCTATACGCTAAGTTTAGCAAGTGTGAGTTTTGGTTGCCGGAAGTATCTTTTCTTGGACATGTGGTATCTGCCTCAGGTATTCGTGTTGACCCTAAAAAGGTAGAATCTGTTCTACAATGGGAACAATCGAAGACACCGACGGAGATCCGTAGTTTCTTAGGGTTGGCTGGCTATTACCGAAGGTTCATTAAGAACTTCAGTTCCATAGCCCTACCCTTGACTAAGTTGACCCGGAAGGAAGTTCCTTTTGTCTGGAGTGATAAGTGTCAGCAATCTTTTCAGCTGCTGAAGGAGAGGTTGACAAGTGCACCTATACTTGTGCTACCTGAGCAAGGCAAAGGATACATAGTTTTCTGTGATGCCTCCAAAAATGGACTCGGATGTGTGCTGATGCAGGATAAGCAAGTGATTTCTTTTGCTTCCCGACAGCTTAAGAAACACGAGGAGAATTATCCGACACACGATCTGGAGTTAGCCGCTGTGGTTCATGCCTTGAAGATCTGGAGACATTATCTCTACGGAGAGACATTCCAGATTTTCACTGATCATAAGAACCTTAAGTATATCTTCTCTCAGCATGAACTTAACATGAGGCAATGTCGCTGGATGGAGTTGATCAAGGACTACGATTGTACAATTGATTACCATCCAGGGAAAGCCAATGTGGTTGCAGATGCTTTGAGTAGGAAATCAACAACATCAACCATGGATAGGGCACAACTAAACTCCTTGGTATGCTCTAGGAGAGATATGTTTATCTCGTTAAGGCAAGACAATGTACAGTTGAAGGTGTCATTGTTAGCTGGGTTGTTAGCTGAGATGCATGTAAAACCTACTCTAAGAGAACAGATCAAGGAGGCACAACAAGTTGATGCTACAGTTCAACAAATCAGATCAGAGTATGGTGATGAGAAACAAGATGGTTTCCATGACTCAGATGATCAAGTAGCATGTTATCATGGGAGAATGATAGTACTGAATGTGGATAACTTGAGGAAGTTAGTCCTGAAAGAAGCTCATTCTTCAATGTATGCTATGCATCCAGGGAGCACCAAGATGTATTGGAACATGAAAGATATGTATTGGTGGCATGGAATGAAGAAGGATGTTGCAGAGTTTGTGATGAGGTGTCCTGTGTGTCATCAAGTTAAAGATGAACACTAGAAACCTGCAGGAACAATGCAACCTTTACCCATACCACGGTGGAAGTGGGATCATGTGACCATGGACTTTGTTGTTGGCCTACCCAGGACAAGCAAAGGGCATGATTCCATTTGGGTAATAGTTGAAAGGTTGACTAAGACAACTCATTTCTTACCTGTCAAAACAACCTATTATGCTGAGAAGCTAGCACAGTTGTATGTTCAGGAGATAGTGCGACTGCACGGAGTTCCAGTCACTATAGTTTCAGACAGAGGTCCTCAGTTTATGAGTCATTTTTGGGAGTGGCTGCACAAAGCTTTAGGCACCCAGTTAAGGTTTAGTACAACCTTTCATCCTCAGACTGATGGACAGTCAGAAAGGACTATACAGACCTTGGAAGACTTGCTGAGAGCATGTGTCCTCCAGTTTATGGGAAGTTGGGATCTACATCTAAGCTTGATATAGTTTGCCTCTAACAATAGCTATCAACATAGCATTGATATGGCTCCTTATGAAGCTTTGTATGGTAGACGTTGTAGATCACCCCTATGTTGGTATGAGACTGGTGAACATCAGCTGTTAGGTCCTGATCTTGTGCAACAAACCACAGAGAAGATCAAAGTGATACAATAATAGATTAAGGCTGCACAGGATAGGCAGAAGTCATATGCTGACAGACGACGTAGACCCTTAGAATTCCAGGTTGGAGACAGAGTGTATCTCAAGGTTTCACCTTGGAAGGGAGTTCTGAGATTTGGGAGGAAAGGGAAGTTAGCTCTGAGGTTTATGGGGCCTTACCCAATCATTGAACGGGTTGGAAAGGTAGCCTATAGACTAGAGTTACCACCAGAGTTACAGAGGTTACACCCTGTGTCTCACATTTCTATGCTAAGGAAATGTCACCCTGATACAGAGTCAGTTCTACAACCTATGTAGGTAGAATTGAATGATGATATAACTTATGAGGAAGGACCAGTGTCAATCCTTGATAACAGAATTAAAAAGCTGAAAAAGAAAGATATAAGTCTTGTGAAAGTCCTCTGGAATCATCGTGGTATTGAAGAAGCCACATGGGAACTAGAGGAAGAGATGAGAAGGAAATACCCTGCTCTTTTCTCTTAATATGTTTTGTTGATTTCGGGGACGAAATCCTTGTAAGGGGTGGATAATTTGTAACATCCCTGACCTGGGTTATGGACTAACCCTAGGTGTTTTGCCTAATTATGTAATTAGATGCTTGTGATTATCTTTTGGTATGTAATTAAAACTCCTAAGGAACATATATTTCCTTTTCTGTCCTTTTTAAACAATGTTGTAGTATTGTTTTGTAATACAGGGACCTATGTGCAAATTACCCAATTAGAAGGGTTAACTTGCAAATTGTACATGTTAAGATGTTCCTTTGGTGTTGAGACATCATAAGAGTGAATATGATGAAGTATGATGGATTCTCCAAGCTTGGGCACCAAGATGCAACTTGTGGAGCAATCCTTGTGCTTAAAACCCTAGCTTTGGTGTAAAGTGTAATTTACCAAAAATGTGTGGTGCAACTTGTAAAATACACCTTCTAGAATATCTTTTATGACTCTTGACATAATTTAGAGTAAAAATGATGAAGGGGGCTCTTCATTTGAATAATCATATAATAAGGAACACCTTTGTAATTAAATCACCAAGTTATAAGTATAATAACCCTTTTATATGTGCACCTTAGTAATAAGTTGACCTTCTTTGCCTTTAGCCCTTGGTTTTTGAAAAAGTTTTGCCTTAGAAATGAGGAGGAGGGACGTACCTAAAGGATAGAGGGACCTAGATGAGAAAAGGAGAAGTAAGTTGTCCTTATGTTGAAAATAACCCCAAAGTACTTATACACTTTTCCTTTGCAACCAAAGGAAACGTTTCCCCTTCTTCCTTCACTTATCCCCTTGCTAAACTGACTAAAGGCAAAGCTTTGGAGCAATTAAGGACGGCCAACCTGTTCTAGGTAAGAATTGACCATCTTCTTGCTCGAATTTGTGGAGGAAATCATGAAGCAAGGTTGGTTTGTTAGTATTCCTTACATGGTTCTACTTTCTAGCTGACTTTTCCCAATCATTCCTTGGAGAAACACCCTTGGCTGACCTGTGGAGCTCAAGATGCCATTAAAGGCTTGGAATATTGGAATCTTGGAGCTCTAGGAACGACCTTAAGGCGGGTTTTATAACTCTAAACCTCTTGCTTTGATTATGCATATCTTTGTTCTTGCAAATAGTAGATAGTTCTTCTTCTTCCCCATCTTTCCTTGCAATCTTGCAAGCAATCCGTGAAGAATCTGACCCTGATCTGAGGTTGAAGATGATGGGAGTGATTACCTAGGTAACTTTACCAAACGACCTTGGACCTTTGGTCTAAACGGTTTGCAAGACCGTTTGAAATCAAACAATCTCAAGACCGTTTGATTTCATGCGGTTTGCAAGACCGTTTATATTCAAACGGTCTACAAGACCATTTGGAAAGTTTGACCAAGTGAAGACCATTTAGAGGTCTGTTGGATATATTATGAATTAATCACAAGTTGAAGGCACTTCAATCCTCTAAACCCTAATCGGGTTCAATTGCTGATTTCAAGGACCAATCTTGTTGAACTTTGGGTTGAGTGGCCCAAACGGTTTCAAAACCATTTGGGATTCACCCAAACGGTCTCAAGACCATTTGGTGACCACCCAAGACCGTTTGGAGGTCTAGGGTTAAGGAAATTTGACCAATTGAGGGTCCAATCACAATAGGTTGTTGAAATAATTAAAAGTGATGATTTGAGACTTAATTAGGGTTCAACCCTTGACAAGTTGACTTAGATTTTGATGAGACTTTGGGCAAACGGTCTCAAGACCGTTTGGAGGATATCCAAATGATCCCAAGACCTTTTGGGCCAAGTTGGGGCCCAATTGGATGTCAATTGATGGGTTCAACTTCAATTAGACTCATGTTGATGGATGTTGATGGTTGATCGATTGTAAACCCTAATTCAATTGGTTCCAAACCTAATTGGCTATAAATTTAGGGTCAATTGAGTGTCCAATTGGTTAAAGATAACCCTAATTGTCTCAATTGATAAGTGGTTAACATATATGAGGTCAATTGAGGGGTTCAACCTTGAAAACCCTAATCGATTACAAGTGTTGATGCACTTTTTAGGTCCATGCGGTTTTGAGATGTTTGGACCAAACGGTCCCAAGACTGTTTGAATCCAAACAATCTCAAGACCATTTGAGATCAAATGGTCTCAAGACCGTTTGAATCCAAACGGTCTCAAGGTCGTTTCAATCCAAACGATCTCAAGGTCGTTTGAATCCAAATGATCTCAAGGTCGTTTAAATCCATGCGGTTGAAGGTCATTTAAATTCAAAAAGTTTCAAAGTCAACCATGTCCAAACGGTCAACATGATGAAATGGTCTTGAGGGTGACCAAGTTCATGCGGTCTTGAAGTCAACCATAACCAAACGGTCAACCCTTCCAAACGGTCTTAGGACCGTTTGGAGGTTGAAGTGTGAAATCGTTTGGGGACTTTTAGGGTTAAGTTTGCTTGATGCCTTGAAGGCTTAGATGGTTTAATGGTTGTTTAGTCTAAACCCTAATGATACCTAAAGAAATTAAGGGGTTAAGTAACTAGTAGATTGACCCATGTTATGCATAATAATGAACTTTATCAGGGTACTCATGAAGGGTTCAATTAGATAAACACCCTTTGATCAAGCAAACCCTAATGACCATAGTGGTGATGACTTGACCTATGTTAATAAAGTTGAATTGACTTAATCTAATTTCGGGTGATGTAAATATCATCTAGTAGTGAGAGAAGAGAGAAGGCTCCAAATATGAATGAGAATCAAGTAACATACCTTCAATATGTAAGAATGTACATGATTAGGGTATGATCCATCAAGGTGAGATCATGGAAACCCTAATTATGATGATTAATAAATCTTAACCTAATTTGAGGGCATCAATGATGATAATTGTCATACATAATGATGCTATGAACTCAATTCACTATTAAGTGAATAGTAAACCCTAATTCTAGGGTAATAACATGTATTGTGAATAGTAAACCCTAATTTGGGTGATTTAATGAATGGAGTAATTCTGGGTTATGCCTTTGAGCATGAAACCCTAACTATAAGTTGTAACATGAGAAACCTTTATACCTTGTAAACTAATGATAGATAGTATCCTTAAATGAGGTAGATAACCATAACCCTAGAAACCAATCAAGGTATGTTTTCTGATCAGCATGATCGTGCTGAGGAACACGGCCGTGGTAGCCTGATCTTGCACACCCGTGCTAAGAAGCATGACCATGGTAGTTTGCTCTTGCACGACCGTGCAAGGGAGCACGACCGTGGTACTCTATAAAGAATTTGATAGGTTTTGGTATTGTGCTAATACTGTTATATATGCATGCTTTTAATTGTAATAATCATGCAGGTTGATATTATGAGGTGATCATGGCCAGGTAAAGGTTATGATGTCATATTCCTCGAAACATTTATAAGCTTTAAGAGTAATGATATGTGAGAAGTATATACATTGCTTCAATCAAGGTCATGTTGTTAGATGACTTGATGCTTATATGTCACTTGGTAGTAAGTGTTATGATAATTTGAAGGTTTGAATAACCATGCTCCTAAATTATATGATGAGATGGTCAAGAAATGATATCTAAATGATAACTGATGTGAGTTAGACTAATACATTTAGTATTCTACTTTCATAGCTGTTGTTCTAATGATTAATGCTTGGAAACATGCTTGATGCTAAAAGAATACTGAAATGTACCTAAATAATCAAGTATAATCATATCATGTAGAGCCCTGATCATAGATCCATCATTGTCAAAATCTAAATGATGGTGAAACATGTTTTCCTAAGGGAACTCCTGGATCACATACTTTTGAGTATGTGGGGGAATATGGATGTGAATATCCTTACATCCTAGTATAGGAATTGATGTAGATATATCTTAATCTATCAATCCTTTACTATGTGTTTATGCCAGGGTGATGTATCACTATTCTCCCCAGGGAATCCTTAATACCACATTGATGAGAGATAAACAAGAGATCTTTCGATGGCAAAGAGAGTACAAAATGCCACTATGACTCTAATAGCGAAGTGCCAGAATACCCTGGTAAGCTATTTTAGTAGAAACATGAGATGTCTTGCATGTTGATCCTTACACTGACTGAGGAAGATGAGGTCATAAGAATCTGACTCTTTTGATGACCTATGTATGATACCGATGCGACTTAGTAGTGATCAGTTGGAGTATGAGCGGTATACCTCATCTCCGCATGGCATAATAATGTTTGTAAAACATAATCATCCGCATAGCATAACTTCTTAGGTTGAACTAGGAGAAACAATGATTGATGTTACATTTTTTACATTAATAGTCTGTTCAAGTATCTAGTATACATGTTCTTTATATTCCTTAATGAAGTGATTGCTTAAGTAGAAGATGCTTTACTTATTATCAAACCTACTGTTGAATGATTTAAATTACTTTGCTTATGTTATTCCTTAATTTCTATAACAAAGCTTCTGGCGGAGAGTTATAACTCTCGCTGGGACAATTATTCAAATTGTCTCACTCCCGTAGGTTTCAACTTTTTAGGTGGACGTCGAGAAAGAAGGAACCAATCTGAGGGTGAGCAGTATCAGCAGCAGCAACACCAAGGGCATCAGTGAATCTCAGGTGGAGATACTGACTGTCAGGTCTTGTAGATAGTTGTCTTATGTCGTCTCTGTACTCTCAGGTCCTAGGAGTTAATAGATCTGAGATTTTGTTTTCAAACCTCGAGATTTTGTATCTAGATGTATATAATCACTCAAGAGGTGAGTTAACAGAGCTGTAAACTGTTTATCTTGTTTCTTATAAAAGAAGTTTTATGATTTCAAGATCTTTCCTTAAAAAGCTTTGATTTCTAGTGATTTTTCGTATTCCGCTGCTAATTGAATGCTTCCGCTGAGTTTATATCATGTTTTATAAGTCAGACTCCACACTCACAGTTGGTCCAAGTTAGCGAGCCACGTATGGGTTATCTTCCTACTTAAATCCATGTGGCTTTGTCTAGATTTTTAATTGGTTAGAGTTCACAAAATCATAGTAAATCCATACGATGTCAGAAAATTATGGGAAAATAGTCATTGGAAAGGATTTATTGATTAGAATATGTTTTAGCATTTTCAACCTAATCTGATAACATCACACGATGTTTTCCTAATAACCTCAGATTAGGGTTTTAAGACATTAATTAATGTGATAATTGATGTGAACCATGTTAATTTCAGGAAACCTAGGATTGACCCAGGATCAAAGAAACTTAATTAGGATTTTCTATGCTCCTCGTAAGCGGGTCATGCCACTATTCATATATATTTTGGATATACTGCGTGTTATGTATGATTTAGGATTATGCTTTAAATTCTAAGTTCACGAATGAACAAGATAAGGATGATGCCTTAAATTTTATTATTGCATGTGGTTGCTATAATCATAAAGTTCTATGCTTATCACTAATGCTCATTAGTTTAATGATATGATCATTTAATGGTTAATAAATCAAAGAAAGAATCATGTAAATCGTGTAATATTAATGTCAAGATTAAGAAGAAGTAATCTCAGGATGATTTAAGATAATGCACTTAAGTTGTAAATTATTCATCTTAATGTTATTTTGTATTTATGGCATTGATGGGCACTTTGGTGCAACTAAGATGAGCCTTAACCGACCTAATGAGCACTTTGGTGCAATTATTGGATGAGGACAATTTACATTGATGTCAAGATAAGAATAATGATGTTAATGATTAAGATAAGATTATTAAGTAACTTACTATATGTTTCTCACAATGATGGACCTTTATGGTCGTTATGGGATTCCTAGCAATGATGGGCTTTCCGAGCATGATGTGCCCCACATGGGCAGTGTTGGAGAGAATGCATATAGTAATGTTTCTTAATTCACTAATGCAATGAATGATAAAGTGTAATGAAAATCCTTAATGTTAAGTTATATCAGGTTTATTTCAAGTTCAAGTACATGTGCTTTCTTTTCAATTCATATAAAATTCATAGTGCCGCTTACTTATGTTGTTTCTTTGTTTCACATGGCCATGGGACAAGATGCCCCTGGATTAAGGAGCAAAGGAAAATTGAAGCAATCCATTCAACTTAGCTGATATCAAATGAGCCTTTACTTGGTGGGGTGCCATCTACCACTCTACAGATTATATAGTTTTGTTTATCATTTCATGAATTAGATTTGCTTATCCTAAATGTATTAGGTTTGATGTCAAGATGAGACTTTATGTTTCCCCTTTCAAGATCAATGTATGAATCTATATTTTGAGTTAATGCATGGTGTTTCATGTATCTTATTGCTATTGAATCTCATGTTTTGTATGTACCTCTAAGACAAGTGACCCATGTTATGGACAACATAGGGTTTGCTTCTGTTGTCATGTATGTACTTGGAGGGGCGTCACAATATGGCATCAGAGCAATAAGTAGATGGCCATGAAGCTAAAGATTCATATGTTCTAACCCTGGGTATAGAATAAGCAGGTGAAAGATATTAGAAACCAAAGTAGAGGTCTAGTTAAGAGACATAAGTTTAGATCACGATTAGGGTTATGTACCTAGACATTTTAGACTTTTATGTTAACTCTATAATTGTATATAGCATGCTCTCTCTTTTTCCCTTGTGTTTGTGGAATGGGACATAGTCTCATGGGATTTTGTACAGAGAATGTTATATGCATAATCATGCTTGTCTTGTCCATTCAAGTTCATGTGGTATGGCACATCTGCATGATCGAGGTACTAAGATAAGCATGATTAGATAAGTCAGCTCTTAATATATGACCAACCGACATGTATCAAAAGGTGACAAATAAAACAAGAGTTGCATTAAGAGTTTGAGACCTATAGTCACCTAAACATAATTAGACAGATATTAAGACGACCCATGTGTACCAAGAGTAGGTATCTAAACAAGTAAGATCTATGGTAGAATCAGAATCCCTAAAGAAGAGGTAAGAGATGTCCTTTTTTATGTTAATGATGATGTGGAATAGATTCATTAGTTGTATACCCACATGTTGGTTTTAATAATGAGGTTAGATAATGCTTTACCCTGAGAGAGACCATAAGATGATTAAAATATAGTGTACATAGAATATGTAAAACCCTAAGGTGGGTAGTATGAGGAAATTTTGAGGACGAAATGTAGTCAAGGTGGGTAGAACTGTAACATCCCGAATTTCAAATAAAATAAGTTTAGTGTCTTAATTACAAAATTTGCAACCATAAATTTCAAAAGTTAGATTTTAATGCAAGATAGAAGAAATAATAAATAATTTATATGATATTTGATATAAAAAGAAAACGAAATATGATTCCTCTTTTCTTTTCATTACGAATAAAAGGATTAAATATAAAAAGTGATAAATAACATTATTTTCTCTGTATTAAAGTTATCCTTTATTTATCGATAAAATATAATATGAAGTCCTTGTAAAGGGTGTACGCTCTCAATATCAAAATTTAGCTCAACAAGTTCCTCAAAGAACGGATGGTTCAATTTATTTCATATTTTTATAGATAGACACTAAGGTGATTATATAAAATTTATGGACAAAAGTTAATCAAAATCTAGATCTAATTGGATAAATAGATTTTAGACTCCTTAATTCACTT
The DNA here is from genome assembly GCA_963693085.1 of Alisma plantago-aquatica. Lineage (NCBI taxonomy): Eukaryota > Viridiplantae > Streptophyta > Magnoliopsida > Alismatales > Alismataceae > Alisma > Alisma plantago-aquatica. Next base: position 497,940,346 of record OY856415.1, read on the forward strand.
ATGGTCCAAATTTGAAGTTAATATGACTTCATATGACCCTCCAAATCAATTATGAAAGGTTTAAGTAAAGTTAGGCCAACATTTGATCAAAATCTAATTAATGTATTAGAATTTTCCTATAGTTGATTTGTTCTTTGGTCACACTGCTTTGTTGAATCTGGTTTTGGGTGAAACACTCTGACTCTCAAGAATTTCCATCCTCTTCACCAGAAGTTCAACGCACTATGGACTCAACACTCCCCGTTTCCCCTCCCCTCTGATCTCTCTCCCTGATGATTCCCATATACAACTGGCCTCTCTTCCACCATACTCTCCTCTTTATGAAATGGACCAACAATATTTGAGGGGACTTTGTGCCCTATATCTCTGAAACTCCCAAAGCCGAAGCAGATCTTACCTGTTCTAGAGTGCGTAGGTTTTTGCCCTCCTTTGGACCCTAGATTCTATGTAAGGAACCCCCTGAGATGATAACATGACCTTCTTTAGACCTTCTTAGCTGAGAAAATTGCCTACAAATTTGATGTGCCCTCCTCCTTGTAGAAAACCTCACTGTCATTGAAGCAGGATCATTGACCCAACATCCCAGGTTATCTTTTCTCTTCTGGAGGCGACACAAGTCTTCCCATAGACCCCAAGAAGCTTTAGAAACCATCAATTTTATCCCCTTCTCAAGTATGTTGTACTTTTCCCTTTTACCCCATTTTATCTATATGTAGCTTTTGACGATGATTCTAGTACATTCATCCATGCCAACGTCTGCTCCACCCACCTTTAGATTCAAGATGGAGTCATGTATCATTTTGATTGCTTCGTTATGCTTGTATTGATGATTTTTCTCAACTTTGCACCTCATCCTACTCCATGCAATGGCGACTCACTATTATCTAGTGTCTGGTCATCACAAGGCCTAATCCTAGGCTCACTTTGTCTGATAGGTGATTAAGGTGATAGTGGAGTATAGTGGAGTACTAAGTTTTCAATGATATGAATGAAAGTGAGTTCTTTTTAATCGAGTCATGGCTGTTGTTTGTAGTCATCCACACACTTCTAGTTGCAGATTCATCAGATCAAAGATGATGGTCCCAGGGGTTTGGATTTCCATTTTCACCCCCTATGGATTGGTTTCCAGTGCCACACCTACTTGGGAAATATCTACTTTTTTACAAGTTTTTAAGATAATGGCCACATATATGATAGAGCTAGTCCATCCTAGATGGCCACTTGCCGTTGGTCCAACTCAAGGGGCCGCGCCTGGGTTATCTTACTAGTTAAATCCATGTGGCTTTAATAGATTTCTGATTGGTTGGAGTTCATAAAATCATAGTAAATCCATACAATGTTAGAAAATTATGGGAAAATAGTCATTGGAAAATACTTTTGAATCAGAATCTATTTTCAACATTTTCAACCCCAATTTCATAACATCAAACCATGTTTTCCTAATAACCTTAGATTAAAGGTTTAATACATTAATTATGTGATTATTAATGTAAACCATGTAAATTTCAGGAAACCTAGGATTGACCCAGGATCAGAAAAACTCAGTTAGGATTTGCTTTGCTCCAGGTAAGCGGGTCATGCCACTATGCATATATATTTTGGATGAATTACATGTTATGTATGATTTAGGATTGTGTTTTAAATTCTAAGTTCATGAATAAAATCAAGATAATTACGATGCCTCATATTTTATATTGCATGTTGGTTGTTATAATCATAAAATCCTATACTTATCACTGATGCTCTTTAATTTAATGATATGCTCATGTAATGGTTAAGAAATTTAAGAAAGAATCATGTAAATCATGTAATATTAATGTCATGATTAAGAGGGAAAAATCCCATGATGATTTAATATAATACACTTAGGTTGTAAATTGTTCCTCTTAATGTTATTTTGTCTTTATGGCATTAATGAGCACTTTGGTGCAACTAAGATGAGCCTTAATCGGCCTGATGAGTACTATGGTCAAATTATTGGATGAGGACAATTTACATGTACAACAAGATAAGAATAATGGTGTTGATGATTAATATAAGATAATAAGTAACTTATTATATGTTTCTCACAATAATGGACCTTTATGGTCGTTATGGGCTTCCTAGCAATGATGGGCTTTCTGAGCATGATGTGCCCCACGTGGGCAATGACGGGTTTTTCGAGCATGATGTGCCCCACGTGGGCAATGATGGAGAGAATGGATATAGTAATGTTTTATTTATTCACTACTATAATGAAAGATAAAGTATAATGAAAATCCTTAATGTTAAGTTATGTCAAGTTTATTTCAAGTTCAAGTACATATGCTTATTTTTCATCTCTTATAAAATAAATAGTGCTGCTTACTCACATTGTTGCTTTCTTTCTCATGGTTGTGGGATGAGATGTCCCTATATTAAGGAGCAAAGGAAAACTGAAGCAAGCCATTCAACGTAGCTGATATCAAAGGAGACTTTAGCTTGGCGGGGTGCCATATACCACTCGACAGATTCTCTAGTCTAGTTTATCATTTCATGTATTAGATTTTGTTAGCCTACTTGTGTTACTTTTGATATCAAGATGAGACTTTATGTTTCCCCTTTCAAGAACAATGTATGAACCATATTTTAAGTTAGTGCATGGTGTTTCATTTATTTTATTGTTGTTGAATATCATATTTTGTAATGTTCCTCCAAGACAAGTGACCCATGTTATGGACAACATAGGGTTTGCTTCCACTGTCATGTATGTACTTGGAGAGGAATTACACCCACATTCCATGAGCGCACCAAGCACATTGAAGTATACTGTCACTTTGTCAAAGAGGCTATTTAGTACAAGCTCGTATCCACTCCATATATCAAGACTGAGGATCAACTTGTTGACAATTTCAAGAAACTACTACCAAAGATAAGATTCATCTCTGTGGTGGACAAGCTGGGCATGTATGATAGATATGCTCCATCTTGACGGGGAGTGTTAATGCATGTAGTTTTCTAGTTATTTACTTTATGCTTTTTGGTATCTTGTCTTTCATCCCATATTGGTGAACTCTGTAATAACTAATCTCTCCTATTTTATATAAGGAGAGGGTATATGCTAGTTTTGATAATCAAATACTAAACTCCTTTTCAATTTCACACAATATTTATACGGATTAGCATGTAATTCAATACACTTTCAAATGATTGAAATCTTATATGATGCCTTTATCTGTCCATACATTTTTAAATATCTAGTTCTTATCTTATGTAACAAGTTTAATTGATACACAATCTACCTTCTGACAAAATATTTAATCGGTTTTTAATATTGACGTTTTAATCACCATCCATTTGATTAAATGATTCATGATGATGTTGACTTTTCCAGTTCATTTCTATCACAATGTCGTATGTTTTTGATTAATCCCCAATGTTGGTGACAATAAGCTAACATTTAGACATCCACAATCAACCCACTGATGTGTCATGTTTGAGTTTTATTTAAGCAAAAGAAGTTCTAGAATTGGCCTTCCACTTCACTCCTTCGTGAATTGAAGAGTAGTGTGTGCCAGGAACTTGGTGTTTTGACTCTTGAGTGTTGGATCTTGGAGGAGGCACCCCTGGTGCTTTGATTTGAATAAAACTGATGGCTTGTAATTAAGTAGATAATCTACTCTCTACATTTCTATAATCTACTATTTAACTTGGGAATCTTGTGCTGGTGTTGTGAACTCATGATTTATAATATTATTGACATGTTTAAGGTAGAGTTCCAAGTTCTAATAATGATTAAAAAGTTTTTGTTCGATGTTCTTTTCAAAATTGGTTTATTTTCTTTTAAAATGACATCAAATTTTGACTGATGTTTACTGAAGTTTGTATCTCAACTTTCTCAAAACTTCCATGATGTTTCCACAAACTTCTACTTCCACACCTGAAGAAGTTGACACAAATTCATAGTCATGCACCATGGTGTATCTCATTTTCCAAGAGAGAAGTACAAGTACGTGCAATGAAACCTACCACATTAGAAAATGTGTAGTTGGAACTTGGTCCAACCAAATGGGCCCTTACACAATAAAATTGTATGTTTATCAAGTCTTTCTATACATAATACATCACAAACCTTATCTAGTACTAAGCTTCAACAAAGATCTTATATCTTTTATGAAAGATCAATATATTGGCAAAATTAATTCTTTTATCAATTCTTGCAAGCCAAATTCAATTGTGCAAAAAGGTTTCACATGCTTGAAAGTTATCGTCGTGAGAGGCAGAAACATTTTTTTATGAAACTTGAACAAATCTATGATATCCTACCAAGCCAATGAAACACTAAATTTCAAAAAGGATGCAAGAGGCCTACTATTAAAGAAATGCGATGAACTTTCTCAGTGCACATATAAAATGACATTCCATAGAAACATAATTCCCTCAACTACAATCTATGTTATACATCTTTGAATAAAGTTTCTTCTGCATCAAAATCTCTAAAATAATTTGAAGTAACTTTTGGTGTTGTTTCCAACTTTCAAAATATGTGAGGTCATGGATAGTAATGATCATGGATCATTTTAGAAAAAGTAATAATTTGGATACTTGATTAAGCCCATAATAACAAAATGAAAATTAGTAGCCCAAAGGCCCCAAACAACAAGACCAAGAATCTGGGGTTAATCTTTTAGATAGTAACCTCATACCTTACTTTGATGTTTAGATCTCAACCTTTCCTTCTCTATTTGTTTGGAGTCATATTAATAGACCCTTCCTTGATGTTTATGTATTGGTGACAAGTTCCTTTTCTCTTTTCCCTAACACTCATAGTGAGCCATATCTCCCCCTTTGGGCAATGAATGAGGTATCTTACTGACTCTATTTCAAAAATGAAAAAAATAGGTATGTAGCAATGAACTAACAACATTATACACAAACGTAATCCTATTCAACACCAAAATGAACGAATTAAATCAAGCAAAAATTAAAGGTGTAATCTCTACACCTAAATCAATTATTTTATGCAATAAAATTCTTTTTTTTGGATGAGGTAAGATATTCTCCATGAAGAAAAGCGGGGTGATATAAGCCAAAATCCCGATATACAACTATACAAGGGGGGTATACTCTACAAAATCCCCCAATGTTCCCGTATCCTATGGTCCATACCTTTACAAATCTAAGGTCTGGCCTTACAAGCATTTCTCACATCAAGGATGAGGTCCTCAGAAATGTGTAAGTAGTCTCTCTCCCTACTAGTGTGTAGCCTATTATTTCTATCCTTCCAAACAAGAAACATCATAGAAGCTATACAAATGTCGGCGAGGCATGTAAGAGCATGGTTGGAGGCCATTTTCTCCAGGATCCAAAGAATGCTATCATCCAAATTATCTGGGGGTAAACCACCCCAACACAGATTCAGCGAAACTCTGCACCAAATATACTTAGAGAAAGGGCAAACCCACCAAAGATGCAGAAAAGATTCCTCTGCATTTTTACATAGGAGGCATTGAGTTTGATTGACCAAACCCCACTCCTTCATCCTCTTCAACATAGGCATCCTCTTCAACATTACCCTATAAAGACGACAACTCCATTTTGGTTTATGGAAACTAAAAAGAGGTGAGAGATCACCTCTCTACTAAAAAGAAAAGGCCACATCCCTTAAAGGAAACACCAGAAATTTTTTTTTCACCAAAGGGATGTGTACCAACACTTTCAACATGTATGTATCAATACACAAAGAGTAGAAATAGAAAATATCATTATCTAACAATTTACAAAGCTCGATAACATGATACAACACTTCACCACATATGGGTGTCCAAAGGGAAAACTAAACATATAAACTAAAGATTAAGCCAAGGGTCATCTAACCACCTCTTCAAGTCTCCTAAAAGCTCAGCTACAAGGTTGATGTCGAAGTTCACTCTCCTTGATCTAACCTGGGGTTGGAAGCATACCCCACAAAAGAGAAGAAGAAAAGAAATACATCAGCAAAAGCTGGTATGTGTATGGGAAAGGAAACTTTGAGCAATTTAAGCAATAAGGACTTCAAATGTAAAATGCTTCCCATACAAGAGATAAGGACTACCCATTCGGGCATAAAAGAAAAGAATCATCATTTCATAATAAAAGAAGATACTTGCCATGATCAAAACAATAAAGATTGTGCACTACTGGAACAAAAGAAAGTAGGGCACACACCCCACAATCCACATCAATAACCAGCATGCATGTGAGATAAGCATAGCCCTAGAACAATATAAACACAAAGGTGGCCAAGAACAAACTTGAACCTGATAGAGAAAGGAATACTACCAATCTCCCAATATATAAAGTTGAGTATGGATTACTGCCACGTTCGATTACAGAGGAACGGTATACTTCCACCCTCCAAATAAACAATAGGGGAATACTGCCCCAAAACCAATGTAATTTACACTACTCTAGTGCTACTGAATCACATAGCATGTAAAATGTAGAGGCAAGTAGAAAAGTATAGCCAGAATTATACAACGTTGCCATCACACAATGGACAACACAAACATATAAACATCCACTTCAAAGTGGGCACATATCATTATATAAGACCAACATGCACCAAGGAAATAAGAAGTTATCAAGAGAATATCCAAGACCACAATAAGCAAGATAGTTCATAGGAACCATGTTATCAAGAAAATAGACATATGTGTTGGCTAAAGTCAAAAGAAAGATAAGATAGGTGAATTGTTCAACATAGATGAACATGGGATACAACATACACAAATAGGGATTGCACATACATAGCACATACATAAATATGGTTTTCACATACATAGCACATACCTCTTACTTAGAGTCCTATTAACCTCTTTCCAAACCTTTAATTGAAATCAAGGTCCACTTGTCCTATTTCCAATTTCATATTCATGTATTAGAATAAATATATACATTAAAGAGTTGAAACCCTAATATATGAATTTTTTATACAAAACCTCGATTCAGGCCTCGAAATTATAACCACTGACTTAGTTAGGTTTTTCTGATTAAGAAAACATATAATTTTGCATATTTTGGAGTTATGAAGGTTAAAGTGTATTTTTGGTGATTTTTAGGTATTTAATTCATTTTCTAAAGACTCTTTTCGACAAAACTGAAAACCATTACTTGGAAATATTTTTATTAAAATAACATGTTTTTCCGAGTTCAGAACATATTTTACTTTAATTTTTGGACAAACGAATCAAAAGTTATGAATTATTGAAAATCAGCCAATCAAAAATCGACACATCATCAATTGAATGAGATAAGCGAAGTGAGAGAGAGGGAGAGGGATAAAACACAATTTGACCCAAGATCAGGGTTGTAGATTCATAGGTAACCAAACTTGATATTCTAGATAAGGTAAAATGGTATGAAGCCAAAACCCTAGAAGAACGTGGTAAAAAAAGATGGAAATCATCAATTTTTAACATAAGATCATGAGTTTTAAACATGTAATAAGAAATATATGGGAAGGGGGTTATGAAACTCACCCTAGGGAAGATAAGAAGGTCCAAACAGCAAGGATCCCGAGCTTATAAGGTCTGATTGCTCCAAGCCTAGCTCCTTTCTTGAATAAAGATCACCTTCTCAACTTAGAGGTGATAAACCCTAGTAAAAGAGCATGGAGATGAGATGTTTTCGGGTTCTTAGGTGGAGTTTTACCATGGAAGGCCATGGTTATGACCTGAAAGAAGGTGGGAGGAATACTAACAGAGTAGAAAGAAGGTGGAGTTTTACCATGTAGGTCATGGTTATGACCCTCGTGGACAAACAGAGTAGTAATGATGTTCTAAGATGGAGGAAAGAAAATATAGCAAGGGATTTCGAATTGGAGTTGGGGAAGGGGTATGTATGGCTATATAAAGAAAAAGGTCAAGCATGAGGTGTCTTATGGGACTTTCCATGTGTCTTTAGCCTAGGGCTTCATGGCCATGCAAGTGGACACCTCATAGAGGCTCTAGAATATCCAAGGTCAGTTTATGGACCCTTCTAGGCCATCCCAACCGACCTCCATCAAAGAAATAACCCCATTGGTCGATAGCTTCTAAAGATAAGCTCAATTATAAAGAGGAAAACCCTAAAATGCCCTTGGAAAGAAATACCATCAAACCAAGGTGAAAATAGGTGCCCCCATGGTTTTAGAATTCGAGAATGGTAATGTAGTATCTAATTATTATAATTCATGTGATTACTTGCAAAGAAAAGCTCCCAATTGGGTAAATTGCATTAAAGTCTAGAATGTACCTAAAATTGCATAACTTGCATAAACAACATCCAAATTCGACCAAAATTCATCCACAAGTTATATTTGATGTGTAGGATATAAATTTACCATCATTTTCATATTTTGAAGTTATATAATTACATTATTCATTAATTATGCCTTTTAATCATTTTCCCTCTCCTAAACTTATCCTAATATTTCAAGGTAGTCCAAATGAGATGAAATTTGACATGTAGGATAATTTTGATATGTAGATTTTGCATTTGAAGTTTTTTTCCTATTTTGAGACTTATTTTTATGAGATATGTCATGTGGCCCATTAATGGCCCATTATCTAAATTATTCATCCAATTAAGTTTCTTATCTTCATATTGCCACCAAAATGAGTTATGTGGCATATTTTATGCATCCATTATGAACCTAAGATTAATGTTAGAATGTTAGGTTATATTAAGGTGATCTATACATGAATTAACCCATTAGGATTATACTAAACATCTATTTAGGTCTAACCTTCAACTGTGTTTGGCTAAGTCCAAAGCGTCAACTTCTAGGGTAGGGTCTGAGATCTAGTATGTTACAACACACCACCCCTTAAAGGGATTTCGTCCTTGAAATCAAAACATCCATAAGCAAACTTATCCACCACCCCTTAAAAGGTTCATCTTATTATATCAAACTAAACTTCATGTGCAAAAGGTTCAACTACACTTCCTTACATACTACTACAAAAGCAACATGCAAAAGGAAAACATAACCAGGAAAGATTAACTATGGAACTATAGGTCAACTCTTGATCAGGAGTAAGATTAGTAGCAGTAGGAGTATCCCAATCAGAAGTGTAACTCTCAGGGGTAACAAGAGGGTCTTGCCTTGGCATTCTATTCTTAGGGTTCTGTGGTGTCTCAAGGCCTCCTAGGTTGTCAACAAAGGAGTTCTGTCCAGCCATAAGGTTTTCTTGCACAAGGCAAGGATACTAGGTGTAAGAAACCAAAGATAAAGATAAAAATCCTAAAGGGAGACAAGTTTAAAATAGTTAGATAACCGACTACTAGTGGCTCTGATACCATGCTGTAAAGAGGCGAGAGATCACCTCTCTACTAAAAAGAAAAGGCCACATCCCTTAAAGGAAACACCACAATTTTTTTTTCACGAAAGGGATGTGTACCAATACTTTCAACATGTATGTATCATTACACAAAGAGTAGTAGTGGAAAAGATCATTATATAACAATTTACAAAGCTCAATAACATGATACAACACTTCACCACATATGGGTGTCCAAAGGGAAAACTAAACATATAAACCAAAGATTACGCCGAGGGTCATCTAACCACCTCTTCAAGTCTCCCAAAGGCTCATCTACAAGGTTGATGTCAAAGTTCACTCTCCATGATCTAACCTGGGGTTGGAAGCATATCCCACAAACGAGAAGAAGAAAAGAAATACATCAAAAAAAGCTGGTATGTGTATGCTAAAGGAAACTTTGAGCAATTTAAGCAATAAGGACTTCAAATGTAAAATGCTTCCTATACAAGAGATAAGGACTATTCAATCAGGCATAAAAGAAAAGAATCATCATCTCATAATAAAAGAAGATACTTGCCATGATCAAAACAATAAAGATTGTGCAATACTGGCACAAAAGAAAGTAGGGCACTCACCCCACAATCCACAGTAATAACCTGCATGCATGTGAGATAAGCATAGCCCTAGAACAATATAAACACAAAGGTGGCCAAGCACAAACTTAAACCTGATAGAGAAAGGAATACTTCCAATCTCCCAATATATAAAGTTGAGTATGGATTACTACCCACTCGATTATAGAGGAATGGTATACTGCCACCCTACAAATAAACAATAGGGGGATACTACCCCAAAACCAATGTAATTTACACTACTCTAGTGCTACTGAATCACATTGCATGTAAAATGTAGAGGCAAGTATAAAGTATAGTCAGAATTATACAACGTTGCCATCACATAATGGACAACAAAAACATAGAAACATCCACTTCAAAGTGGGCACATATCATTATATAAGACCAACATGCACCAAGGAATAAGAAGTTATCAAGAGAATATCCTAGACCACAATAAGCAAGATAGTTTAGAGGAACCATGTTATCAAGAAAATAGACATATGTGTAGGCTAAAGTCAAAAGAAAGATCAGATAGGTGAGTTGCTCAACATAGATGAACATGGGATACAACATACACAAATAGGGATGGCACATACATAGCACATACATAAAGATGTTTTGCACATAAATAGCACATACCTCTTACTTAGAGTCCTATTAACCTCTTTTCCAAACCTTTAGTTGAAATCAAGGTCCACTTGTCCTATTTCCAATTTCATATTCATGTATTAGAATAGCATATATACATTAAAGAGTTGAAACCCTAATATATGAAATTTTTATACAAAACCTAGATTCAGACCTCAAAAATATCACCACTGACTTATTTAGGTTTGTTTGATTAATAAAACATATAATTTTGCATATTTTGGAGTTATGAAGGTTAAAGTGTATTTTTGGTGATTTTTAGGTATTTAATTCATTTCTAAAAGCTCTTTTCGACAAAACTAAAAACCAATACTTGGAAATATTTTTATTAAAAATAAAATGTTTTTTTGAGTTCGAAACATATTTTACTTTAATTTTTGGACAAACAAATCAAAAGTTATGAATTATTGAAAATCGGCCAATCAGAAACCGACACATCATCAATTGATCGAGATAAGCGAAGAGAGAGAGGGAGAGGGAGAAAACACAATTTGACCCAAGACCAGGGTTTTAGATTCATAGGTAACCAAACTTGATATTCTCGATAAGGTAAAATTGTAAGAAGCCAAAACCCTAGAAGAACGTGGTAAAAAAAGATGGAAATCATCAATTTTTAACATAAGATCATGAGTTTTAAGCATGTAATAAGAAATATATGGGAAGGGGGTTATGAAACTCACCCCTAGGGAAGATAATAAGTTCCAAAAAGCAAGGATACCGAGCTTATAAGGTCTGGTTGCACCAAGCCTAGCTCCTTTCTTGAATAAAGATTACCTTCTCAACTTAGAGGTGATAAATCCTAGCAAAAGAGCATGGAGATGAGATATTTTAGGGTTCTTAGGTGGATTTTTACCATGTAAGGTCATGGTTATGACCTGGAAGAAAGTTGGAGGAATTCTAACAACATGAAAATAGGGAAGGAAAGGAGGATTATTACTAGTTTTGGTCAAAATCACCAAGGAGGAGCTTAAGAAATCCAAAATAGAGGAATTTGGAACCCTAGGAGCCTTCTTCACCAAGGTAGGCACCTTCTTTTACCTTGGGACATAAAACTTCGTGGAAAAACAGAGTAGGAATAATGTTATAAGATGGAGGAAAGAAAACATAGCAAGGGTTTTCGAATTTTGGGATTTGGAGAAGGGGTATGTATGGCTATATAAAGAAAAAGGTCAAGCATGAGGTGTCTTATGGGACTTTCCATGTGTCTTTAGCCTAGGGCTTCATGGCCATGCAAGTGGAAACCTCATAGAGGCTCTAGAATATCCAAGGTCAGTTTATGGACCCTTCTAGGCCATCCCAACCGACCTCCATCAAAGAAATAACCCCATTGGTCGATAGCTTCTAAAGATAAGCTCATTTACAAAGAGGGAAACCCTAAAATACCCTTGGAAAGAAATACCATCAAACCAAGGTTAAACTAGGTGCCACCATGGTTTTAGAATTCTATAATTTTAAGGTAGTGTCTAATTATTATAATTCATGTGATAATTTGCAAATAAAACCTCCCAATTGGGTAAATTGCATAAAAGTCCACAATATCCTAAAATTGCATAACTTGCACAAACAACATCCAAATTGGACCAAAATTCATCCACAAGTTATATTTGATGTTTAGAATATAATTTACCATTATTTACATATTTTGAAGTTATATAATTACATTATTCATTACTTATGCCTTTTACTCAAGTTCTCTCTCCTAAACTTATCCTAATATTTCAAGGTGGTCCAAATTAGATGAAATTTGAAATGTAGGATAATTTGGATATGTAGATTTCGAATTTGAAGTTTGTTTCCTATTTTGAGACTCATTTTTATGAGATATGTCATATGACCCATTATCTATATTATTCATCCAATTAAGTTCCTTATCTTCATATTGCCACCAAAATGAGTTATGTGGCATATTTTATGTATCCATTATGAACCTAAGATTAATTTTATAATGTTAGGTTATATTAAGGTGATCTACACATGCATTAAATCATTAGGATTATACTAAACATATATTTAGGTTTAACCTTCAACGGTGTTTGGCTAAGTCTAAAGCGTCAACTTCCAGGGTAGGGTCTGAGATCTAGTATGTTACAGAAACGGTTCCACAGGATCTGGAACTAGTGTACCTATGGGCCAAAATAGGTGTCAATCCACGACTTACTGGTAAGACTCAAGCCCCAACCTATTGTCAAAGTGTAGTGGTGTTGCACCTCCCTACAGTTCCTTGCCATCACCCTCCAAGCATGAGAAGAACCAGTAGGGACTTCATTGAGCACATTGCCATAACGCCTCCTCATCTAGCCTGACCAAGTGGACGACGGCTTGGTGATGAAATCATCAATGCACTTCTTCGATGCCTGTGTCGCCAACATGTGGGGGTCAAGCAGGTTCAGCTCACCTTGCTGGAAAGGTCTTATCATTGTGGACCAGGCCACCGCATGTCCTTTGCCACCCCAAAGGAAGCTGCTGAGAATGGACCTGATCTTGTCCAAGATGAAAGGCGGAATCTCAGTTTGCCTACACCAAAATGCAACCTTGGGAGTTAGCACATTCCTGATCAACACGACGTGACCCGTAAGGGAAAGTGAGAGCCCCATCTACCTATCCACAGTATCCCAAAGATTATCCAAAACAGACCCATACATGGAGCTAGACCCTCTGCCACCCGAGATGGGAATGCCCAAGTACTTTGTCGGGAAGACCCCTCCTCCAAGCCAATATCCGCTTTCAGCCTTCCTCTCCTCGAATTGTAAGACTTCGATAAGAAGACTTTGGATTTCAGTTCACTCATGTATAGCCCCATCATGTTGCTAAAACTATATAGAATGTTCCAAACACCAAGGAGGTTCCTATCATACCCGACAGCAAAAAAAATCAACACATAATCAACAAAGATTAGATGCGACAACACCGGCGTACCCGTCACTTTAAACACCTTTAACTCATTCCTTTTTTTAGCTCCGTCGATCATGGTGGTCAGAGATTCCATGACAATCGTGAATAGGACATATCATATATGCATGTATGTGGGGGGTGGGTCCTTCATGGGTAGGGGGTAAGGAAATTGGCCTAATTTTGGGGATTTCAATCACAAAATGTAGGAATTAAGTTATGAATTATAATAACACCATCCATAAAACTTAAATACACAATATCACAATATAAATTTTTCGCTGTCATCCTCTATGTTTTGATTGGGTGGAGGATAGCTAACAATTGCAAGACTACCAATTTGATAGACAATCAAATTGGCAATAAACATGCAAATAACATAAACAAATAGGTTTCCATAAGTCACAACTTATAAGCCTCATAACTATATAAGTATAATTTACATAATTATAATTAGAGTGTGGTGCTGAAAATAGGAAACAAAGATAACAAACAAACCATGTATTGTAATTTTAATTTAATACACTTGCACAATACTAAAAAATAATAAATAACCCATTAAGCAAATACGATACGACTAGGATATGCAGTATAAATATAGAATACTAAATAAGTGTATAATACTCATATGTATTACGATATATTTAGAATCTTATTTTTAAGAGAGTAGTTTTTTTAAGTGAAGTCTAAAAATAAAAAAGTGGTATTAATGATTGGAAACACATTTGAAAGCCTACCAAATGATAATTTTAATTTGTATAACCTAGTGTTTTGAAAATAAATTCATGTGCCCACATATGCGCATGCGGTCCTCAGCCACTCCACATATAACTATGCAATGCTATTTTTTTTCCTGGGCTGATTATGCGACACAAAGTTTGCATATGTGGTCATTTAGGCCCCACGTTTCAGTTGATAACTTGATTTATCTTAGTTCCTCAATTCTTATTCATCTTCCTAGTTTCTATTTCCCCCTTATTGTCCACCCCACTAATTTGGATGATTATTACTCTTATTTTTTAGTTGTTAGCCTAAATCTATGTTCCCTAATACTACTCCTTTATTTGTCATTGACTTGACTTCACATTTGTCCACCCCACTAATTGATGTTTTTCACTTCCATTTCTAATGTGAAATACACATGTTGTGTTATTTGTGTTTGTTTCTATTACATTCATTGGATAAATGTAGGGTCTAATTCTATTATAATTGCTAATATAATTGTTGTTATGTTGAAATGTTATGTTTTATTATTATGCTACTATATTAGTTCTAGCTCAATGGATGAATGCATGGTCTTTTTATGATAACATGTTTGAATATTACATTAATAAAAAAACACATATGCCCCCACATTTGCACTCACATCCCGCATATACTCTATGTGGTACCCTGACTGAGCACATAAAACACTGGTATGATCTTAACACACACAAACATATCAAAATGAAAATCTCCCTTTTTAGTTAATTGTTAACATATTTATCAATTTTAGAATATAAAAATATATTTCCACTTGATAGTTTCTTATACAAATCATATTACTCTTTATTAGAACTTATTTACAAAAAAAATTAAATAACTAATTGTAACAAGAGTTATTGTATTGTTACTAGCAGTTAGATAGATTACATGATACTAGTAATAAATAGTATGGTCATTAGGTGAATCTAGTGATAAATATCGTAGATCTACTTATTATACTTATAGATCTATGTATAATTAGCATCAAACATATCCATTTTGATTAGATCTAGGTTTGGTGAATAGAATTAGGTGAAAGTGGAAGAAATTAGTACAAAAAATAGATGGAGAGATTTGAAACAATAGAAAATGGAAAAACTACTTACACTTACCATGGATTGAGTTTTGACCACCAAAAATCACCCAAATGCACCTTTTCTGATCCTCAGTAGCAACTACAATCATTCTAAAAAATGATATCTCAGTCGGTATACTACCTATTTTGCTCAATTATGTGAAATGGTGTATTTTGCATTTAAACAACATATATTTGGTGGTATACCCTCCCTGATATACCACTATTTGCAAGCCTATTGGTACACCCATGTGTTTCCGTATCCAATGACGTCGATATGGATGCTTTTGGCCATAGTCACAATTTTTATCATAACATAGTCACAATTTTTGTCATAATTTGAAAAAAATGCAATTTTCCCCTACTGTATGTGATGCCCATTTAAAACTCCAAAACATTTAATACATTTCATATGTTCTTTTATTCATGTTTTATACTCATATTCAGTTTTAAACACATTTTATACATTTTCCCCATCTTTTAAAGTTTTGTATGTCTGCCTCTAGGGGTTTTGTTTGCATGCTTCCCCTTTTTCATAGGATTTTTTCTTCTTCTGTGTAATCCTCAATCCCTCAAAGGAAAAAAATCTAGGAGGTGATAAAACCCCGATGAAGAAGCCTACTGAAGGAGTTATAATGACTTCCATCTCTCCGTTGGAGGCCCTTGCTGCTACAAGCACCCTTGGTGGTTCTAGCCCTTGGTGGTTTGGTGGCACCCCCCCTCTTGTGACAACTCCTCTCACTGACTTGGAAGCTACATGTACTTCCTCCTTCCCCTTTAACTCCTTGCTTCTTCCAATTCTCCTCCTCCATCATCCTCTTTTCCTCCCTAATTTCATCTTCTCCTTGCATATTGATTCAATTTTTCCCCTGTCCTCTGCTTCCTCCATGAGTTCCCCTCTTCCTCGTTCATGCATCATTCTTCTTGCTTTTTGCTTCCACTTCTCCCCCTTCTTCCTCCATCGTCCCCTCTTGCTAGACATTTCTCCCCCTCTTGTCCTTGCTTCTTACACTTTTTTCCTTCTTTCTTCTATCCTACTCCTATTGTGCTTCCCTTTCTTCTCTTTGCTCCTCCATCATCCCCTCATCTTCCTATCCTTCTTGATAATACATTCCTTCCTATCTGGTTCCTTATTTCCCCTCTTCTCGTTGTTTATGATTGTTGTTATTTTCTACCCATTTTCCTCCTCCATCTCCTATTGATTAATAATATTGAGATCTGGAGTTAGAATGAGTTTTTTTGTCAATTTTAATCTATTCTATTTTATTCCTGGTTGTGTTTCTTCTATCAATAAGATCTTTGATTTTATTTTCTATAAGTAAATTATTTGTCCAATTCTTGGATTGAATTTGAATATAAAATTCTTGTGAATTTTTATTACTTATGATTTTTTTTATTCAACTCATTTTTATTTATTCAAATAAGAAAGTTTGGTTTCTTTTTTCCAAATTGTTTATCATTCCTTTTCTAACTAGAATTATTTTTAGAGCACCCTTTTCTATTTCTTTGAAAGTTCTTATAAACCATTTTCTTTTTATATTTAAAAATATTAGAACAAGAAAACTTTTCTTACTTTTATATAGTTTTTATAATTCATTAAAAATGGGTTAAAAAAAGAAGGTTGTTTTCGTGGAGAACTAAAGGGGATTTCAGCATCCATTCCCCAAATTGTTGAATAACAAAAATTATCCTTTTCTTCTTTTTTATCTCAATGAGAGTTCGTACCTTAGATCATTGCCAAGGTTTCAGACAAAAAGGAAATATAATTTCTATCTGAATTTGCTTCCCCTTCCTCTTCCTCCATTGTCCCTTCTTTGTCATCTTCTTCTTCTTACATTTCTTCCTTCCCCGCTACTTTCGTGTTACCCCCTTCATCCTCTTGGCTTCACCTTTTTCCTTCTTTAATTTCTCTATTCCCATTTCTCCCCTACCACTATTTCCCCTTGCTGGTAACATCCTTTTAGACCATTCTCCAGGTTCTCCAACTTCCCAATTAATCTGTATCCTCTTATCCTCTCTCTAGCATCCTTATTCAGTTCTTCCAATTTCCCTCTATTGAACTCACCCATTGACCAATGTAATTCTGTACCCTTCTTCCTATTTTTTTTTCTTATTCGCAATCACAATATGAAATTAGTACATTAGTTATGACTTTTTTCATCTACTTGAATTTTCAATTAATATTGATTTGTTAAGCTTGACTTGCACGCTGCAAATATTAGGGGTCATCAATTTGACCTTCAACTTTGATTTTCATTTGTAGCAACTTAACTTAATCTCCATCACTAAATCATGTTTCCAAAAGTATGTGTGTACATGTGTATATAAGTACATGTATATATACATACATATTACCCAATTTCCCAACTTTTTCCAGAATAGTTGACAGTACAACCTTTTTATCCATTTTTTTCGCATAATTCCCATTTTCCAAAATTTTCAACTCGATCGTATGTATCCTGAATACCGAATTTGGGACTATGGTTTTGGTAGTATATTGATGCTTCGGTTATTTAGTTCCTTGCAATATTGCTTACCTACTTGATAAAAACTCACTATCAATGAAAAAGAGGATAAAAATCTAATTAACTTTGGAAAAAATATTAGAAACTGAAGCATAATCTGAATGCACTAGGATAAATTGATAATGTTTCCTACACGACAGTGACAACCAAAATGCAAGTCTAACTTTTCAAGTAATCATGTGAATCACATGCATACACACATGGTATCCAAGTATTTGGATCATCAGAAAGGTTTGCAATGGAAATATTGATTTTAAAGGTAAAGGCATTGGAGTGGTAAAAGATGGTGGTGACACCTCTATTCTAGGAGATCACATATTGTTTTATTCTTCCAAGGGGTTTATATTGGGCTAGATTTTCTATAATACAAATCTGGGTTTCATGAGTTAACTATGGCTGGATTCCATGAGGCAATCAAATTTACTTTAGTCGTAATTGTTCGGAAATGTAATATTTGCTATGGTTTTCTTGGTGTCAATATTACAGAGTATGAGAAATAATTGGCACAAAATTTCCAAGATTGTATCTTGATTGGGCTTATAGACTATGAATAAGATAAGTAAAGTGCAGAATGAGATGCCTTTTGTATTGACAAGGCACATCTTCATATATGGACACGTGTAGTGGCCAATACCCACTTTCATAATGTGGGACTAATACCATATACACATAGAATATGTACGAACATAAAGAATAATGAATAAACATAATACTAAATGCTTATTATTCTAACACTCCACTCAAGCTGATACACATATGTCATAGGCACCAAGCTTGTTACATAGGAATTTTTCTCGACATCCATTGAGGGATTTTGTGAAGATCAACCACTTGATCTTTTGAACCGACTGGAATAAGTACAATTTGGTGATTTGTACATTTTCCGAAATGAAATGACAATCAACTTCAATATGTTGGTCCGTTTGTAAAAAACTAAGTTAGAGGCAATGTGGACAACAACTTGATTATCACACGTGAGTTCCATTGCTTGAGACTGAATGATTGCCAATTCTTCTTAGAATATTCTTGGTCCATAGGAGATCACTGGTTCCATGAGCCATTTCTCTGTATTTAGATTCAATGGTAGATTGAGCTACCATTGTTTGCTTTTTTACTTTTCTAGGATATGAGATTGCCCCCCCCCAAGAAAGACACAACATCTGGAAATTGATAGGTGGTCTATGCCACATCCTTCCCAGTCAACATATGAGAATCCCTACACTTTGAGATGTCCATGATTGGTGTACAATATACCTTTGCTTGGACTCTTCTTGAGATAGTAAAGAATCCTATAAACAACCTCCATATGACTGCTACAGGGTTTGTTCATGAATTGACTAACCACACTAGTAGCATAGGATATATCTAGATGAGTGACAATAAGATGATTCAATTCCAACCAGTCTTATGCATCTCCATTGATGTTCAAGTGGCTCCGCCTCCTCCTTGTACATCTTGACTTTGGGATCCATTGGATTTCTGCAGGCTTTTCTCCAAGCATACCAGTCTCTTCAAGAAGATCAAGAGTGAATTTTCTTTGTGAGATGACTATTGCATCATTATATCTAGCAACCTTAATACCCATAAAATATTTTAGGAGGGCTAAATCTTTAGTTTGAAATTTATTTTGAAGAAATTGTTTAATCTATAAAATACCTATTGATCATCCCAATAATGACAATATCATCAACATAGACAATAAGGAGAACACATCCTGAAGATCATCATCGATGGAAAATTGAATGATGAAGCCCTGACTGTAGAAGACCAGATTCAAGTAGAGATTGACTATCTTTCCAAACCAAGCTCTTGGAGACTGCTTGAGCCCATAGAGAGATTTATGAAGACGACAATCTAGGTGTGACTCCCCCTAAGAAACGAACCTAGGAGGTTGCTCTATATATATTTCTTTAGACAAGTCACCATGGAGAAAAGCATTCTTGATATCAACTTGGTACAAGGGCCAAGAAAAATGAAATGATAGAGAAATAAAAACACCAACAAAGGATATTTTAGCAATAGTTGAAAAATTTTCAAGATAGTCATCACCGTATACTTGAGTGTATCCCTTGTCTACCAAACAAGCCTTAAACGATCAACAAAACCAATAGGTTTGACTTTGAATGAGTAAACCCATCGACACCCAACAACAACCTTGTCTGTTGGAGTAGGAACCAAACTCCAGGTGTGATTCTAGTGAAGAGCATTCATTTTATCTTCCATAGAACGACAACATCCTAGGAGATTTGTGGCAACATATATAGAACTAGGAATGGAAATATCTATTATGAATGATATGAAGGCTTTATGTGAGGGCGATAAATAGTCATATGAAACAGAGTTAGAAATGGTATGAAGAGTGCATGACCATTTTCCTTTCCAAATAAAAGTTGGTGGATCAAGGGTACTATTGTTGTTACAAGGAGCTCTAGACTGAGTGATGATTGAAGGATGGTTGACATTTGGGTTTTATGACACCTAATCTTGAATGGTGTCCTTCACACGACGTGTGTAAACATGATTGATTGGGGGTTTCTCTCCTTGTGACACAGGTGGAGATGACTCTCCCTAGGTAGTAGGTTCAAGTGATGTGATTTCAATGACAACCAGATGTGGGAGAATTTCTTCAAGATCCCTTACTGACTGCGGATCTTGAAAATATGGAGTATCTTCAAAGAAGGTGACATCAGGTGAAACCAAAAAGTTGTGATCAATTGGATCATAACATCGATATCCCTTTTGAGTCTTAGAATAAACGAGGAAGACACACTTGTGATCCTTTGGACTAAGTTTGTCATGACCCATCCCAACACTCTTAGCAAAACTGACACATCTAAAAACTTTAGGAGAAACTATATCTATGGGTTGACCAGGACATAAAAGTTGAAATGGGATGCATTTTTTAAGGTGGATGATGGCATGCTATTAATGAAATATGTGGCAGCGAGACATCATTGCCCCAAAATTCCTTGGGAACACTTGTATGTAAAAGAAGAGTACATGTATTTTCAACGACGTGACAACATTTTCTCTCAACTACCCCATTTTTGTTGAGGTGTGTGAGGACAAGATGACTGGTGTATAACTCCTTTAGAAGATAAGAATTGAGTAAGAGTATTACTAAAATATTCATTGGCATTATCCGTCTGAAGAATATGAATATATCAAGAGAAGTGGGTTTCAATCTCATAAAAAGTTCTTTGTTACGAAAAAAACCTCAGAATGATCTTTCATCCAATACAACCAAGTGACTCTAGAGAAATCATTGATGAAAGTGACAAAATATTTTTGACCAAGTTTTTACAGAATCAGACATGGTCCCCAAACATCAGAATGAATAATTTCAGAACTTGACTTAGCAGTCATCTAATTCCTAAGTCTAGATAGCTGAGGGTCGAGAACCCAAAGTTTGTCTAGTGACATATGTCCATCTCGACTATGGATATGGGGATGAAAAGTTGCCACACATTCCTTGGATGCCAGCCCAAGATAGTAGAGACATGCAAGTTCATACTCACCAATAATCACCTTCTCCATCCAGAGGTCATGTATCACACAATCATCATGGTTAAATGTGACTGAGGCTTGAAGAGAATGTGTTAATTTGCTAATGGAAAGCAAATTGGAAGGAAACTCGGGAGCAAATAATGTTGATTGCAAGGTGACTATAGTTATAGATTTGATTATCCCAGTACCTTGTACTGGAACTTTGGACCCATTAGCAATGGTGATAGGTGGAAAAGGTGTTTTTCTAGTGAATATATCAGATATAAGATGGGATTTACCTATAATGTCATTTGTTGTGCCTGAATGAAAAACCCAAGAAGATGAACCTGCATTGGAAGATTGAGATATGCATGCAGTAGGTCCACCAGGGTGTGGCACAAAGGAAGCCATTGAAGAAACCAAGGAGAGGATTTTTGAGAAGCTATACACTAAGAGAACTAGTTGTACTCCTCATATGTCACCTGAATATGATAGTTGCAGTCCCCTGGAGTGTCATCATTGGATGCCATATTTGCAGATGTAGTTTTGGGAGGACACCCATGGAGTTCTTAGCATGTTTCTTTGTAATGCCTCATCTTGCCACAATAATAGCATTTTGGACGTCTATGTCCTCCATTAGACCTACCTCCATGACCTCTTCATCCCCCTCATCCTCGTCTACGAGTAGTAGGGCCAATGTTGATGTAATAACCTCAATTTTTAGTGTCCCCCGATTAAGTAAGGATCTTCAAGTTGAGAGTCATTACCTGAATTCCCAAGGATCCAACTTTAGCAAATAACAAATAATAGTAAATAATTTTCAATAATTTCAAATACTATTTGCAAAATGTATAATGAGACTCTTCCACGGAGTTACATGAATTTTAAACCTGAAAACTATTGCATATGAGAAGGAGTGTTGCATCTAACTAATCCTCTTGACTTAGCTTTAGTATCTTTGATTTATTTCATCTGGTTCACCATGTCTTGATATCATCATCTGTGACAGTTACCTACAAAGTTGAAAATCAAAATGTGATCAACTCATTTGTATATTGTGTACGTGGGGTGCAACCAAAATATGTGAATGTAGGTATAACAATATAGGCAACCATATCAACAAATATTATTAATAATCAAGCATGCATTTTTCTATTTAACTTCTCGATCCATGTTTGTTCACTTTATTTTTAGGAGAGTCTTTGTGGGGTGCCCTATCTTTAGGGTTAGGTCCCTACGGTGGACTCTCATAACCTTCCCTCACCCAAACTGGGTTTTATATTGGACTTCCTTTCCGACTTGTCCTATAGTGATCCTCCTATCCAGGCTTGATTACTAGTCATTACAATGACTTTTTCCACCCACAAGCTCATTGAACTCATCAGATATAGCAATTTGGGTTTGAGTAATTTATGTTCATATAGGGTAATACACATAGCTAGAGTGTTATAATTTACAAGAAATAAACAAACATCCAAGCAGGTTATTGGAAACACATGAGAGAAACATCTGGATAAACGTCAGAAGTCGATAAGGTGATTATCCATAATTAACCAGGTACCTCATATCCATGCAAATACCATACAACATGTACTTCACACATATATCCAAACATTCAAGCATTCAACATAAAAAACGAACCATTATCTTCATGTATGTATAATCTACAGTGTCACCAATCATATTGAAGACATACTAATGTAATATATATATCCTAAAATAGGTTGTAGGGTTTTCTTGGGTTTGGACAAGGAATAAGGGTACAAATCCTAACTCAATCACATTATGATTTTGGATTATAAATGCATATTAAACATTAGGTGGAACCCTAATACCAAATTTATCATATACTTGCATTATGAAAACTTGGATTCACTTATGAACATTAAAGTTATGATCTTTGATTTTTAAACCCTAATAACACATGTTGATGATTCACTTTAGGAACCCTATTTATACATCATCATCTTAGATTTCCAATATATTCAAGAATGTCAGATTATAACATGAACTGCGAGGATTTAACATATTGAACACCTTAATCAACAATTCTAGGGGTTGTATGTATAAACCACTTATTAATCAGATATTAGCTCTAATTTTGGGGTTTGAAGTGTAATTAGAGTCTAGAAACATTTTATTTGTGTTCTACCCATTTTTCTGATAATCTGGTATATAATTTCATATCATCAGAGCTACCATCGATTTTTACTAGAATAATTGGAAGACTAAAATAAATGAACCAATAATAAAATGCCACATAGGAAATTAATTGGACCGCCCATCTTATCCATGCTACTGGATCCAACCAATGGGTACATGCCACAATGATGCTCCACGTCTGCATGGGTGGGGTTGGAAAAAAGGGGAAGGACATGATTAACTCTTACTTGCTACATATGTGTGGAATTTGAATTATTTTTACATTAAGCACATAAACCCTAAAATCACTCTTTTAGTTTACTAACTTAGGCCAATTAAACAACGCCATCTCATGGAAAAAATATCACAATTCTAGAAAATATTTTATTTTATTTTATAACATGTAGATGAATTGATATGAATTATTTAATATTATAGTAACTACTTATTTGTGAAACATATTTCCATGACCAATTATCGATTTATCCTTGCATATAGTTTAAAATCATTTAGCATGAACGGGTTATATCACTACGCTGCTTGCATATGATGTTCAAATCAAACCAAAATAAAAAGGACAAAAAGATAAAAAAGCTCATGATTGACAGGACATGGTGAATTCTACATAGGGTCAAAATTGGGAAATTAATGCAACTAATGTTCTTGGTATATCCCATAAATTTATGAGAAGACTCCTGGTCTATGTTGCAAAGTTAGTCAACCAAACTTGACATCCAGTCACCCCTATCACAAATAAAGGAGAGAGGTGGTTTACATGAACTCACTCAATTGGAATGAATCATGTGTTGGGTTCCAAGGGGACCATAAGACACAAACTCCTTGCCACTATGGCAATCAAGAGACTAAGCTCCTCAAGGATCTTAAATAAGAAGATTTAGGGTAAATGTCGAGACCTTAGTAAGATTTAGCGTGCTAGACCAAAATCAAATACAAAGAAACTTCTTAGATTACATGTCGGAATTGAGGAGAAGCATGAACAAAAAGAGCACATGGAAGAAGAACCAAAATAATGAAAAGGGGAACTACTGAAGAATGGTTGGAATTGAAGTCGTCAATATCTTCCTGGAGATACAAGGGTGAGTTCTTAGCTCCCTTCATCCATAGATATGGTTAGAGATAGGGTGACCAACTAGGCTTCTCCGACAAGAGTAGAGTGAGTTGGGGATATAGGGTAGATGGGAAATTGGGTCGATGTAGTACAAGGTATGACTATAATCCGATTTCTAAACAGTTGAAAAATAGTATTTTTATAACCTCCAACCCCTAGATTGGACAGAAGACCCAAGGGTGGCCAAAATGGAGAGAAAGAGCTAGGATTTACAGGAGCTCTAGACACCCTTGGTATCATTCACTTTCATTTCATGCAAGGATAGTGAAGGGGGGTTCAAAGAAGAAAAAGGAGGAGGAGGCTGGGAAGGAAGGAGAATAATTTGGGGAACTGTGGATATGAACATGAAAGGGGGTCAGGTGAGAAAGATAAAAGATGCCCCCTCAGGCTGAATTGGACCATGTATAGATTTAAAAGACACTAATGTTGATCATTTGATCAATGAACTCATCATGTATATACAAAAGCAAGCCCACTTGATAAAGTAAATTAATGGGATTTATAGAATTTTGTTGAAATAAATGAGATAATAAATTCATTTAGATCCTTTATTTCCAATTTAAATTGGGAGAGTAATTAATGCCAAATTATCATGGAAATGACATACAAGCTAATTGAGCTTTATAATTAGTTTCTTCTTTGGGATCACCTCTCTGAATATTTAATACATTTAAGTATAATTTATTATTGGTGTATATGTTACTATAATAAATAAATTCCTCTAATAACTTGAGATTTGTTTTAAATTAGGTTTATTTTCCAACAAATGTATTATCATAATCTTACTACAAATTATCATCAATAGTTTACTTGAGTTTTCACTTTTAAGATTATCCATTATGTATTAGGGTTCAATGATGTTATTTCCAATTTATTCACCAAATAAATATCTAGAGCTAACATATTGAAATTGAATTCCTTTTTAGATTTATTTCCCCATGACATACTTTCCATAATGCTTAATAAAACTAAAACTTTTATATGATCCATGATCCTTTTATAGTCACTTAACAATATTGTTATGCAATCAAGATCAAACTATATGTTTAGAAATCTTTTATGCTGCTTTAGGTGTTACCCATCATTATTTTTGACATGGAAACATTATGAAACCACACTAGTTGTATGATTCCAATCACATATGATTATATATACATGTATTATTTATAGTATAAAACGCATCATCATCATGCTACACATGATTATATGGGTCTTCATACTATGCCCTTATAAAATTACATGAATGTTAACATTTAAGTGAGTTGGGTGTAGTATATAATTTATCCAATTATTAACTATTCATTGATAATCGTCTTCTAAACACCAAAAATCACCATACTATTAAGATACCTCAATATATAGCTTAAACCATTTTTGAAGATTTATTCACAATTAAGGCCAAAGGGTTCTAATCCTTAGAAAGTGGGTTTCCAAAGTTAGGAAGACAGATTTTGATATGCTACAACATTCCTCCCCATGAAGAGGATTTTGTCCTTGAAATATAATCATCAGTACACTACCAGCCAACTACTAAAAGGGTTAATCTAATAAATCACATTAAATGACTCTAAAGTAAATAGGGTTATATATCCCTATTTTAGTCATGATTACTTGATATGTTGATGAGGTATATATTTCATGCCTCCATTTGAAATATCTCAATTAAGTAGGACTAAATTATTATATTTTTAACAATCATTGAGTTAACATTAGCATCTAGATAGTCATTGGGTAAAATTCTCCATATCTAAATGAAGTGTAAGGAAGTAGGTCTGCTAAAACATTAGTACAACCACATCTTCCTATTAATCACTCCATTGTCAAATCTAGGCATTTCTATCTAAGTGGTTCTAGAGTTTCTCTCTCATAATGCATATATTCCTTTTTACTTAGCTCAATATACCAAAAAGTTCAAAATACTCTTATGTTTTACATGTAGTACAATAGAATAGCTCAAAAATATTATCTATATGGTCTCTCATTACTCTCAAGTTCATGCATGTAAGAGAGTGTGTGTGAAAGAGATATTTATCTGATGGAATAACTGTATTTAAATTATTTGTTTATGTTGAAATAGTGATTTTTTAGCATCTAACTTACTTTTGACTGCAGGTGATTTTGACCTAAGGTATACATATTTGATAACATCCAATTTTTTTGATGTTACATGCCTATTTTATCCTTCATTTACATCATTATCATAGGTTTCTGTGGATTAGTATTGCATTCTCTTAGATACTTTCTATAATTTACCTTTTTCTAACAATAACTTTGCACCTTTTTCATAGGAGATCATCATTTTTTAGGGTCACAGTCATATCATTGATTGATAAATAGGCAACAAAGTCAAACTACCAGTTTCCCAGGTCACAATAAAACCATTGGTTGATAACATCCAACTGTCAATCGATGGACAATATGACAAAGGATATGCATACATTCATTGGTAGACATTCAACAATGAAAGATCAACACCATTCAATCGACAATATTTCTTCCATCAACCAAAAGAAAGGATGCCATCATTCGTCAACCAACAATATGCAAATCTATCAACAAATGGGAAGACGACATTAACAACTGTGGGATGTTAGATTTTGTCTTCTAATAGGGAGTCACACAATGTCTACCAACAAATTTTTTTCTACTGTCAGTGAAAAAACCACTACCTCCAAATTTTTATGGTCATTTTGAGCTACCACCTTTCGACAAAGGTATTGACATCACCAATCAATGGCATCTCTGAACCAACCACCAACCAATGGAACCTCTAAAAGAAGCCGCCACTGTCTCAGTTAGTTGAGTACAAACCTTGAGGCTTGTGCCATGGATCTTGAAACACAAGTAAACTCCCATCTTTGGGTACCGAAAGTGTGCCACCATTCCCTATGAATGAGGACCCCAAGCCACTAAACAAAGGTACTTCTCCCATTTCAACAAAGTGTTGTCCGGATCCAACCAAACAATGGGTCTTGGAGTAGACAAAGATGAGAGTGTAAGCTCATTGGCTTTCACGTCCGATTCCATAAGATTCCACATATCCCTTTCAATGGAGATTGACCGTGGAGGCCATCATCCATTTCCCATCATCACCTTCATGGAATGGAGGTCTCCATCGATGTCCACTACTATCTATGACTACTATTTTGTTGTCTTTCATCCTTCTTTCCCAATTTGTTCATCTCCCTTACATTTTTCATTTGGTTATGGACACCATCATTTGTAAATCTATATAGTCTCCCATGAACGTGAGTGGATACTCAACCTTACTTGGTTTGAAAGTAGCCACCAAGGGTCTCCCAACATTTAAATATTCATATTCAATTTAATGTATCCACTCTTAGTAGTTTTATCTAATTACTCTTGTTATTGAAGGATTTACTTCAATGATTAGATACCATTTTGTGATTTTGATTTCTAATGCCTCAAAAGAGTAGTATTAGTTTAGAACTCGAGTTAACGAGTAGTATGAATGCATGAAAGTGTTGTAATACTATACTAATGATTGTATGTTTGTATACTCAATTGTACTTTTTGCCATCTTAAGAGAGAACCTACTTATGATTTAGATCTAACCTGATTTCAAGAGAGGAGGGAATATACACTTACAATGATTGCTCATAAAATATTCTAAGGGTATACAAGGGGGTTGAGTATTGAATGTTGGTGAGAGTTCTTAAATAGTGAAATCTAATCCAAGTTCCATATGAAATAGATAACAAAGATTGAACTCAATTTTCTTTATTGACTTGGATTTATTTTACTTTTGGTAACTTATTCTTTGTATGATCACTTTGTTCCAAAATGAACACTCAATCTACCTTTTAGTTTGACTTAGCAAAGTTAAGATCTTTAATCCTAAACATGTTATCACCATTATCACTAAGTTAAACCCCTTTTACCACACAGTGTCCCATATTATTGTTATGGACGTCTAAATGTCAGGTATAAATTTAAGTCTGGTTACTCTCAATCCTCCTCTATTTTGGATGCATGATTCATTTGTGATCAACTTCTAGCATTCTTGTAAAGGACAAGTCAACCAACAACTAGTTAAGAACAGTCTACCTAAACTTTGTTAGTGCTTTTAAATCTAGCAATAGACTTAAATGCACACTCTCTTAGTCCATTTACTCTATATCTTGAAATCTTGTTTGACATGTTTGATATCTCACCTTGACTCGTACCATTATTTCATGTACTTAGTGTGACCTGGATTTTTCTTCTCCAAGACAAGAAGTAGTTTCTATCGAAGGGAATTGAGGAGAAATTGGAATCAAGAATGGTAATGGGAACAACCCACCACCACAATCCCCACATGTTGGAGGTGGAGCAGGGCAAAAGCCACCACCCACTTGATAAATGTGTTTTCATCATTTTTATATACATCTTTTAGATATCTTTTTAGGATTTTTTTGTTATTTATTTTCTTAGTTTTTATAATTAATTGCATTATATTATATTTTTCTTTTTAAGTAGAATTTAATTATATTTTCTTGGATTTTTGTAGGAAATGGGATAAATATTCTTGGAGTATAATTATACAATTTGCAGCAGTCCTGTAATTATTGTATACCCGTCACCAAAAGTGTCATAACTCTTGTATACAAAATCCAACTTGAGTGTACAAGTATTGGAAAGGAAATTTAATTTTCTAAAAGAATATCCTATTATTTGGACAACTTTTATGCTTTTTATAGTAGAGAAATACGTTCGAAATCACTTCTGTGGAAATCTGCATTGAAGAGAGCTACATGGTCAAGACAATTAAAACCTATCAAAATTCTATTGACCAGATCTAGAAAATTTAAAAGGACACTCCCTCTCTTTCCACCCCTCTTTTTTGAGTAGCCTACCCCCTCCTTCTCCTATCAAAGGAGGGGTACTTCCTCCTCCCAAGATCATCTTGTGTATCTTCTTTTATATCATCTTTGTACGGGATTTCTGATCAATCTTCTTGTGTTCTTATGTTATTGTGTTCTTTCCATCAATAAAGATCGATTTCTGCAAGCTAAGTGTTTCCTTCAATTGTTGTTCTTTTACTTCACTCATTTAGATCTAGTTTCTTCTTCCTCTAATTCTTCTTGTGGACTGGAGCAAGAGATTAAGCGTCAGCCATTTCATTGACTCTAGCCTAAGGAAGTATCCTTTAGCAAGACTAGACTATGGCTAGAATTCTTCTTCCTTCAGTCTCTCTTTTCTCCACAAGCATGAGTGAGTAGTTCTCTATCGAGGCAAGGGGAATAACCCCTTAGCCATGGCTTTATCGACTCTTCCTTAAAAATGATTCTAGATGGCTTTTGGGTTTGATAACTAATTGATCTATCAAAGTAATTAATTAGTTTGATCAAAAGTTAATCTAGATGGATATGACCGTGGAAGTTCAGATTTCGAATAACAAACCCAATCGTATAAGAGTTTTGAAATGACTGTGGATCTTCTCCTTTTAGGATGATGAACTAAGAAGCATGAGCACTAGGACCAATGGTGTAACGTCCGGGCCCACTGCCCAAGGCTCTAGTAGAGTTTCAGGAATGACGACTGTCCCCTTTGTCCTCACTCACACGCATGCCATGATTAACTTCCCGACAGGACACCCATCCCAATACTACTCCAAGCTGAGCACGCTTAACTATGAAGTTCTTAGTGATGGGCTCCCAGAAAAGGAGGTGCACCTTGGTGATATGGGTAGTCTAATCATTCCTTTTAAGATTATGTTATCCGAGGTCACAAATCCTGGGATGTTACAATCTCCCCCACTTAACTCTTGACGTCCTCGTCAAGGCTCAACTATATGGCCTCATAATCTGACCCCATTTCAGTGCAGACCCACAATGGCCCATGGACACCCAACTCCCGATCACGGAATACCAGTGCAAGGGTGGCTACGTCAACCATAGACAACCGTTTCCTACATGCCTGGACCACACGACTCAAGACTGGCATGCCACATGCCCATGTGGTCCCCACCTACTGGAGGGGTTATGGCTCTGATACCATTTGTAATGTACGGGCCCACTACCCAAGGCTCTAGTAGAGTTCCAGGAATGACGACTATCCCCACAGACCACCACTAGTCTTAACTGCGCGTTTTGTCCTCACTCACGCGCATGCCAGGATCAACTTCCCGACATGTCACCCATCCCAACACTACTCCAAGCTGAGCACGCTTAACTATGGAGTTCTTAGTGATGGACTCCCAGAAAAGGAGGTGCACCTTGGTGATATGGGTAGTTCAATCATTCCTTTTAAGATTATGTTATCCGAGGTATCAAATCCTAGGATGTTACAAATGGGCTCATGTGGAGTCCATCTTTAGTGGAATTTTATTAATTCACTTGCCTTTATCGAATCTGTCATTTTTAAGGATTAGTTTATTTTTGCCTAGGCTAAGGTGGTGAAAACCCCTAAAGGCTTGATTCCCATCTCTTTATTTAATCACCACTTGCTTTTGCTTTCTTTAATTCCTAGTCTGAAAATACCAAAAATAAATAACAAGTTCTTCAAACAATTGGGATTAGAGATAACAATCTTAATAAGTTGTCCTGTGGGATTGACCCTTTCTATACTAGACTTAATGAGAAGTAGAAAAAGGATTAAACTCTAGGATAAACATCTTAGTGGTTGTAAGTGTACTTTGACGCATTAACAATTTGGCACCGTTTTTGGGGACAATGGATTATTTTCTCGAACCCCAAAAACTTTTGGAAAACTTTTTTTCATTTTTTATGACTTTCGAGTAACATTCTGGAAGTGCTACTCCTCTTTCTACCGAGTTTCCATTCCAACAGTACATTTTTTCTACAAATGTGCTAGTTTGTAAAAAAATATAATTTTAGTTAGTTTTGTACAATTTAACCTTGTATCATAACTCCTTAGATTTTTTTTTTGTAATTTATGATCTTGTTCAAATCTTTAGTTCTTTTTTTAATTGTAAAAAAAACTTTTCAAATGGAGTGGTCAACAAATTATGGCTCACAAAATTGGTCAAATGGTTATCACAACCATCCATCACCATATTGTCCTAATGTGTCCTCTGTTATGGTAGCACCTTATATAATATCGAGTCATACTATCCTGGTAGGTATGATGAAAATCCTAACCCAAACTTTTTTGATAACCATCATCAGGAACCTTTCTATTCATATTCCAATGGGGGGTATGCCCAACAACATTTTGGGGAATATAGATCTGGTTTTGAAAGCCAAAAGCAACTAGACACACATCAACTCTTGATAAGAGGCTTTGCTAGATGCCCAGTCAAAGAGTCCAAATTGTCAAAATGTGTCTCATCATGTTATGGTGACACCTTGTAATGTCAACTTTTCCAGCCAAGGTAGATGTAATGGAAATTTCAATCCAACATATCACGAAGACTATTATGAGGAGCAATGCCACAATCAATATGAGGGGTACTATGACCAAGATCCTTATGGGGGGTATGGTGGGGGTAACCAACAAAATTTAGGCATTATGAACCTTATTATGAAAATGAATATACATCTCAACAAGAGGAACGAATTAGAGCCTTGGAAAAAGTAGCAAAAGAGCAACAAAAATATTAGAAAATTGAAAAACTGTGCTAGCTATCTTACTAGAGGCCCAATCACAGAATCCTCTTGTAGATCTCAAACAACCTAGATGGTTCTTCCCGAGGATGACGACGATGATCCACTTTTTGTGTCATATATGTCATATCTTGAAGAAACAACACAAACCATAGAGCCAAATTTTGTGTGTGATGAGGACGTTGGTATCCCTACCTTTCCTTTAGATACTCTACTACTTGAGTATGAAAAGCCACGACACAAGAGTCATTCTTATCTTGAATATCCATAAAAATCCTCCCATCCTTGACATCATTCCTGATGTTTTTCATGACCAATCCCCTTTGATTGAACCTATTCTAGATAAAATATCACCAATCCCTGATTACGAAATACTTCCTCATATTATATCACAACCAAATCTCATTCTACATATAGCTGATCTAGAAGGGGAGACACCACCCTTAGAAGAGGTCCACATGCCCCCTTCCACTGGATACAAGGAATATGTCCCGATTTTTATCCCTCATGAACCCATGGGAACTCCTTGCATAGAGGAACTAGAGTTACATGCTATATAAACCATGAATCCCATCTATCCCAAGGTTGATTGAATGAATTTTGAGCAGACAAAAAATACTTATCATGCTGATTTAAATGTAGTTGTCACTTTCATATCACCACCAATTATCCTATATGCAGGTCAATATGACGAGGGGAAACCTGAGCCAAATCCTCCGCCTGACATTGCACATCTGGCACTGCATGTGTTACCAGTCGGGTACCCACCAACCTCCCCCAATCCACATCTATCTTCGACATTTCCTTTATTGCTAAAGGAAGATGTGTGGATCCTTTTGGAAGGAGTGCGAGGCAAAAGACATTATGAAAGACTCTTTAAGCTTCCACGACCACCCATCCGTTGGGCGTACCATGAAGCTCCTTTGTTCAAAGTTACAACCATCATCAACGTCCCCTTCAGCTGGACTTTTGTTTGAGCTACCAGGACTCCTAGTGATCCCAGTAATTTTCTTCCCTCCATTCTAGATTTAAGCTTTTCTCAAGATGAGTAAAGTCTTAAGTTCGGGGTGGAGGTGGGAGGTACGTACTCCTTCCACCCACTCTATCTTACTTTTTTTACAAATTCTCATCATGTTATGCAGTTTAGTTTTAATTTTTGTTCTCATCATGTTATTTAGTTTAGTTTTAATTTTTCAAAAATTTGCTAAAAAATTCAATTTTCTAGTATGAACTTTATCTAGTCGGTCAGTTTGAATATATGTTTATCATTTTACCCCCTTGAATTTAGTTAAACTTTTTGCAAGATTTATTACAAATTGCCATGTCTGAAACCACCTGTCACCTATGACCCCTGAAAATAACATCACTCCTTGGAATAGTTGGCAAGTTATAAGGAATCGATTAGAACCAAGCATAATATTTTCCCATAACTAAGCAATGAATTATCTTGTTATAAAATTTGTATGATGTGATTTATAGGAATACTCTAACTAGAGAAATGAAACTCTCTTATAAAAATATATGAAAAAATGTTGAAGCTATAAGCACAAGAATATCTATTTCTTCCCTATATTTTTTTCTAAAAAATAGAAGCAAAGAATCACCACTAGACAAAAATCAAGTCAGGGGTGGCATACTTCCCAAAATATAAACTCCATACCCCACAAAGGGGTGTACTATGAAAAGATGCCAAAAGTACACATGAAATTTTTTTATGACCAATGTAGCCACAACTCCATAAATTCATATCCCGAATCGAATAGATGAGGGATCCATATTTTTTCATCACTTCCTTCTTTGTTTAGACACCCTCAAATTCATCCTGTTCTTGTGAAACAACTTAAAAAAAATTATAAAAATTGAGAGTGTCAATGCGAAAGTAAGACGAAGCCTATTTTTCTACAAATTCTTATTTTAGAAGTTAGATTTGACAATTATTTTGATAGGAAATATAAAAATTTATGCTATGTGGTTCTAGGAGATTGGGTCACTTGGCCAAAATTTGGAGGTGAGGACTCTAGTGATGTTACTAAGGTGAGAATTGAATTTTGAAAGTATGAATTGGATTTTATTTGTAATCTAATTTGCGTGAGGACAAGCAAAGATTCAAGTCCGGGTTTTTTGATAAATGTGTTTTCATCATTTTTATTTACATCTTTTAGATATCTTTTTAGGATTTTTTATTATTTATTTTCTTAGTTTTATAATTAATTGCATTATATTATATTTTTCTCTATAATTAGAATTTTAATTATATTTTCTTAGATTTTGTAGAAAATGGGATAAATATTCTTGGAGTATAATTGCATAATTTGCAACAGTCCTATAATTATTGTATACTCGTCACCAAAAGTGCCATAACTCTTGTATCCAAAGTTCAAATTGAGTGTAAAAATATTCTTTGGAAAGGAAATTTAATTTGATAAAAGAATATCCTATTATTTGGATCCATTTTATTCTTTTTATGGTAGATAAATACGTTTGAAATCACTGTTGTGGAAATCTGCATGAACAAAGTTACATGGTCAAGACAATTAAAGCCTATCAAATTTTTGTTGACCAGATCTAGAAAATTCAAAAGGACCACTCCCTCTCTTTTTTCCCCTCTTTTTTGAGTAGCCTACCCCCTCCTTCTCTTATAAAAGGAGGGATACTTCCTCCTCCCAAGATCATCTTTTGTATCATCTTTGTACAGGATTTCTGAGCAATCTTCTTGTGTTCTTATATTATTGTCTTCTTTCCAGCAATAAAGATTAATTTTTGCAAACTAAGTATTTCCTTCAATTTTTGTTCTTTTACTTTGCTCATTTATATCTAGTTTCTTCTTCCGTTTATTCTTCCATGGAATGGAGCAAGGGATTAAGCGTCAGCCATTTCATTGACTCTAGCCTAAGAAACTATCCTTTAGTAAGATTAGACTATGGCTAGAATTCTTCTTCCTTCAGTCTCTCTTTTTTCCACAAGAATGAGTGAGTAGTTATCTATCGAGGCAAGGGGAATAATCCCTCAGCCATGGCTTTCTCAAATTTTCCTTAAAAATGATTCTAGATGGCTTTTGGGTTTGATAACTAATTGATCTATCAAAGCAATTAATTGGTTTGATCAAAAGTTAATCCAGATTGATATGACTGTGGAAGTTCAAATTTAGAACAACAAATCCAATTGCATAGGAGTTTTGAAATGACTGTGGATCTTCTTCTTTTAGGATGATGAACTAAGAAGCATGAGCACAGGACCAATGAGATCATGTGGAGTCCATCTTTAGTGGATTTTTATTAATTCACTTGCCTTCATCGAACTCATCATTTTTAAGGATTAGTTTGTTTTTGCCTAGGCTAATGTGGTGAAAACCCCTAAAGCCTCGATTCTCATCTCTTGATTTAATCACCACTTGCTTTTGGTTTTTTAATTCCTAGTCTTTTCATTCATAATAGTTTTTCTTGTGGTAACAACAATCTTAATTTTCCTTGTGACAGGGCAAATTTACATTCTTGTTAAGTGCATTTTCATTCTTATATTTCTCTCGTTAGTGTTAATCATCAACCCCCAAAGATTGACTTTTACTTTCTGTTCCAAATATAATAAATACCAAAAACAAATAACAAGTTCTTCAAAAAATTGGGATTAGAGATAACAATCTTAATAAAATGTCTTGTGGGATCGACCCTTTGTATACTAGCCTTAATCCGAAGTAGAAAAGAATTAAACTCTAGGATAAACATATTAGTAATTGTAAGTGCACTTCGACGCATTAACACCACTCCTCGTACATCACTTTAAACCTTGCCAGCTATACGTGCCAATTGAACAAGGCAATGTGGTCCTTCCAAGAATGAATGTTGCTAACTTTGAACTAAAGCCAACCTTATTTGTCATGGTTTGGCAAAAAACATTTGGAGGAAACTCACTGGAAGACAACCCTTATCATCACACAAAAGCCTTCAAGAACATATGTCATACGATAAAGATAAATAGGGTTCCTCAAGAAGTAATCTATTATAAGGATTTTTTTCTTTACCTTCAGAGACAAAGATCTTGCATGGTATCAAGCTTTGAAGTATGAGAATCTCCAAGGCTGGGAACCCATGGCAGATGCTTCTGTCACTAAGTTCTTCCCATTGAGGGCATGATCTGTTATAAGAATGAGATCATCAATGATAGAAAAAAACCTTTAGATAACTTGAGAAAAGTATGGTAGAGATACTAGGAATGTCATAGGGATTTTCATCACCACAATTTTGATGAAGTGCATCTGGTTACCATTTTTTACAATGGAATAACATTGAGAAAAAGTACATATATAAATGCAACAACCGAGAGCTATTTCATGGGGCATAACTTATAATGCTTAAATGATAATAGGACTACACTGCAAGATGGGTCTAATGACGGAAGAGGACCAGATTGTAACATCTCTGTTGTAGGTTAACCTTTGACTCAAAAGCCCTTGAAGCTCTAACTACCATGCTCAACAAGATGACCATTGATATTCATACTTTAAAGGAAAATAATGTTAAAGGAGAGAATCATGTAGAAAAATGATATGAACTGTGTCACTTGTGGAGAAATCAGACACAAAACTAATTATTGCATATACACCCACAAAGAAGAAGACAACCAATATTGATCTGTTGATATTGTCTAATAGAGATCAGACCATCTGAATTTTTTGTATGGGAACATGAATGCTGCAAAAAATTCTCACATGATGAACAAGCCTAATAATCAACCTAAAAATCTTGTTTTGGGAGAGGTGGTAGACCATCTAGATTCACTCACAACATGACATTTCAGCAAAAGGAAACAATTTTCAGAACCAAAATCAAAACAAACATATTAATCAGATCCAATCTCAGCCTGACCTAATGCTAGAATGTTTATCTTTGCTAAGAGGAAATGCAATATTGATGAGAAGTTGAATCAAACCGCCATTAGTAGTAACAACATGTTGACTATGATGTATGCTTAGATGGGGAGCGTCACCGAATAGTAATTAATTTGCAACAACATAAAAATATGATTGATCAATGGTTTGTAGAACTATCTAACCTTATACATATCTCAATTGGAAGAACTCCATCTAATACTGAACAAAATAGAGGCAGTTGTAAAATCACTATGATGGTTATCTTTTGATCACAAACTATTCTTGAAACCATAACTCTTGAAGCTTGACCAAAAAGTGTCCCAGCTCCCAACCATCAAATAGAGACCGTATAAGATAAATCAGATGAAAACTTAGCACCTACTCTTGAGAAGAAAATTTCCAAAGAGAAAAGCAAGGGGGATATGTTTGATAAAGAAAAGAGATCCGTTGAAGAGGATATTGCTAATATAGACCCATATGCTCCAAGTACCCTACTAATTATAACTAATTGTAACTCACCTGAAAAAGAGGTATGACAAGTTCATAGAGGCTATTTTGAAGTTCCATCTTGACATTCCATTCCTTGCCATTATCCACAAAATGTTGACTTAGGAAAAGTTCTTAAAAGACTTAATTACTAAAAGAAAACAAGGTAATGAGGTAGAGATAGTTAAGATTTCCAAGATTTTTAGTTCTTTTGTACAAGAAAAGATGCCAATGAAGCAAAAAGACCTAGAGGCCTTTATTATCCCATTCAATGTGGGAGGCAAAAAAGAGAGGAACATGCTTGGTGGCTTAGGGCATAGCATAAGCCTAATGCTTGTGACTCTCGCTCAAAGGCTTGGTCTCACTAACATGGTGAAAATCAAAATGTGAATCCAATTAGTTAATCACACCTTCACTAGGTAGGTCGACATTATCGAGGATGTCACAGTTAAAGTTAGAAGGTTATTCATTCCTTGTGATGTTCTTGTAATTGACATTGTTGAGGACCCAACATCACCCCATGATCTTTAGGAAACCCTTCTTGTCCAAAGCAAGATCTTCAATCAATATTGGAGTTGGAATCATGATGATTAGACTCGAGAATGACCCCATATATTTCAAAATTCAAGACTCCATGAGGGGACCATCCCTATTTCAGTTTGTGTATTTCATTGGTAGCTATAGTCAACTATGCACTGAAATATCAAGTGGATAATGCGATAGCTTACTTTTGATGAGAGATCTGACTGAAAACAATCCTAATTTGGATGACCCTAAAGTTGAAGGTACTTGAGTACCTTGATGTTGAAGAAAGAGACTGTGAGTCTGAAGTAGATTTAGAAATAAATACTTTCAAATACACCTCACTATAAAGAACCCCAATGGACCAAGAAAATCCAAGACCAAAACCTGAGTTGAAGCAATTTCCTGAAGGTATCAAATATGAATTATTACACACATAATAGCATAACCCATCATCATAAACTTTTCTCTATCTAAGGACAGGAAGAGTGACTGCTAAATGAATTTAATCAAAGGAGAAAAGCCATCTGGTACTCTGTAGATGATATAGGAGGGATAAACCCATCTGATTGCATTCACACAATTCATCGAGAAACATAGCAAAACCTCTTTCCCAAGAATATTATACCAATAAGTTGAGAAAGGTTGTAAAGAAAGAGGTTGTCAAGCTATGTGATGCCTGAATTACATAAGCAATAAGCAACACCAATTGTTAAGCCTAGTTCACGTGGTGCCCAGGAAAGGTTGTATGACCATAGTGAAAGTAGAAAATGGTGGTGAGATCACAACAAGAATTGTGACTAGGTGGATAATGTGCATTGAATCTTGAAAACTAACTACATCCACTGAGAAAGACCATTTCCCTTTCCCTTTATTGATTAGTTGTTGGACCATCTAGCTCACCGATCATATTTTTTGTATCTCAATGGTTATTTGGTTTTCTATCAAGCGTTTATTCATCTAGACAACTAGGGGAAGACTATGTTCAACTACTTTCACAATAGATATGCTTCTAGATGAATGCCACTCAATCTATGCAATGCACACATGACTTCTCAAAGGTGCATGATCTCTAGTTTCTTTGATTTCCTAGAAGACGGTGTGGAGGTCTTCATGGATGACCTTTCTATGTATGGAATTCCTTTGATAATTGTATCAATAACCTCTCCCTTGTGTTTAAAAGATGTGAAGAAAAGCACCTCGTTCTTAACTAGGAAAAGTGCCATTTATGATATAGGAGGGGTACAGTGCTAGGACATAAAGTCTTTGAGATAGGTATAGAGGTAGATTTGAGAAAAGTTGAAGCAATAACAAAACTCCCACCACCCATATCTATAATTTGAATGAGAAGCTTCTTAGGACATGCTAGATATTATAAAAGTTTCATCAAAGACTTCTCTAAGATTACAAAATTGTTGTCAAACTCACTTGTTAGTGTTGTTTTTTTATTTTGACGAGAACTGTCTAATGCCTTCAACAATTCTAAGAAATCTCTGACCACTACACTCATAATTCAAGTGCCTAACTAGAACCTACCGTTCAAGCTAATGTGTGATGCAAATGAGTACTCTATAGAAGCAATGTTAGCGCATAAGAAGGATAAAAAGCACCATGTCATATACTACACTAGTAAGACTCTCAACGATGATCCAGTGAATTACACTACTACTAAAAAGGAGATTCTAGCCATAGTCTATGTTTTTGACAAGTTTAGGTCATACTTGAATGGGTCTAAAGTCATTGTATAGACTGATCATAGATCCACAAAGTATCTGATGACAAAGAAAGACATAGAGCCTAGATTATCAAAATGGGGCCTCCTTGTATTGGAGTTTGATTGCAAGATTGTCAAATAAATTGTAGAGAAGATTGTTGGAAACTCAAGGAAGGATTGGTCCATCAAACTGTTGGGTTTTAGGGGAGACAGAGAAGGCATTAGATACAAATATTTCTCCACCCAAACCCATAAGAAAGGAATCATGCCAACATCTATACAATAGGAAAGATAGTTTGGGGAGGTGTACCTTGTCTCGAGGCTTGCTCGACAACGTTACCTCACGGCTTGTGCGGTCTTCACCTCCGGTCTTGGACGGTGTCTGTGCAGCTCTTGGTCTCACCGGGACGGTCAGGATTGACAGCTGTCCTCCGAGCGGTAGAAGTCTCCCACCTCTGAAGTAGTCCACACGGACCACCTGGAACTCCGATCTCCTTGTCCCACAAGGAATCAGAAGGAGTTGCACCCTCCTATCGGCATACTAGTCACCAATACACTCTCCTGCAACTAGTTGCCATTCTGTAGTTGCCTTTCCCTTGTTGTGCGTCCCTTATCGGGTAGCACTTGCTCAGGCTCTCTATCGGTTACCAAAACTAGAGAGAACGACAACTTTGTAGAGAAAATGGTGTTCTAAGTTGTTGTTTTTGAGAAGTCCGCAATACCCCTATATATAGGAGGGTCATGGGACATGGTTCTCTACCCCGAGCAATGTTGGATTAAATAGGAGTAGAAGGGTTCGAGATTTTCCACGAAACAACCAACTTGCGCCACCTGAACCGATCGTTTCAAGTATGAAATGGTTGGTTGGGGACCTGATCCGATCGGTTCAGACCTCAACCGGTCGGTTGGGCCACCGGAGCCGATCGGTTCGTGGTCCTGGTCAAACTCCAATTGACTTTCAAATTTGTTTCTGATTAATCAAATATTAATCCTTGTCCAAATCGAATTTGTACAAGTGAAACAAACTATATTTGCAAATTAGTCTTCCGACTTTCCAAACGATCTTGGTTGGTCCTCAAATTGACCTGTTCAACAATTGAACTGATCATTTCATGACATACGAGCCGATCGGCTCACAACATGAGCTGACCGGTTCACCAACCTGAGCCGATCGGTTCAACTCATGAGCCAATCGGTTGGTCATCAGACTTGTGCAAAATCAGTCAATCGTAGTTTCAATCAATCTGATACTCTAATCAATCGGTCCAACACCTTGAACACTATGATATTGAGCTATCAATTGATTGAGTGTTTAATTGAACTAATAAACTCCTTTAGTAATCAATCTAAACATCGTTTGTGGATAAACTCCTCTTCCAGGTTAAATCCTATGTGTGTGACCCTACAGGTCCATTTCACGTTGGCAGTGAAAGTCCATAACACTTATAACTTCACAAGCAAAGAGCGGTGCCTAGTCACACATCAGTGCTACCCAAGTGAAATAGAAAGTTGGAGAACAACTTTCAATCCTACAATCTGTGAATGGTGTTATAGAGAATGTATAATTCCTTTATCACTGATATCCCGAATGAACTCAAGGCATGGAACAATCATCCTGTTACCGTTCATTCACTTTCTTGATCTCAGAGTAGATTGGAGAAGATATGTATGACATCAATATCACATACTGATTCACACATGCGTGCATGCCTATCTCAATCCTACTCATCATGTGGCCATGGATATTAAACTCCCTCAGGAGGGACAAATCCCATATCTATCACTCACCCCTCAAAAGCCCCATGTGTCAAAGCCACCCAATCATCACCTTTATAACAACCCATGTTTTAGGACTTCTTTTGATGATGTCAAAGTGTACCCAACGACATGTGTTGAGTGTAGTGATTTCAGGTCAAAGAATCACACTCACCACCATCACTGTGAGAACTGACTGTGACTACCATGTCATGGTTCCATGTGTCAAACTCACAGTGGGTCTATCTGGTACACTTGTTCTCTAACAAGTACCTATGTGTTTGGTTTGATATCTCCATATCATGACTAATGAGATTCTATCATCAACCAACACCACAATCTAATCTTGTGTGTCATTGTTGTCTATCTACATTCCATAATGACATCCAACTAGGGACATGATAAGAATGTACAAACTCTTAGCATTCGTATGATCTCATCGTTCATGTCCTCAACCTGAAATCATACATCATTGAGTACTGTCATTCTCTAGACATTCAATCTGTTCTATCACTATCTCATATGACTGAACTAGTAAGAATTGGAAGCTTGCCTTTGATGTTTATCAAATCAATCTTAATGTATCCCACCAATTATCCCATGATTGGCTCTCAGGGTATACATACCAACAGACTCCCACTTGCACTGTGAGCCAATCACCCTTGAATCATATTCATAGTGATCTTCAAACATGTCCCACATGTTATTGTGCTCTAGTGCTAACATAGTGAGTTATGGAAACACTTTGCCAATGTCGGTATTAACTGCGTGTCTCTCATCTCTTCGCTTTACGTCATACGTATGAGATGGAGTTTCCGTAATATGTGATCTAGTATTCCTTTGCTAACTTTTAGCCACATCACATGACCAAGTACTCCTTACTTGTCATCAATAACCGAAATAACTACAAATTCATCGCATGAACTCCTAGATCCATATAGTATCCATTGTTGTTATCTAACACACATATACTCAACATTTCCTTTTAAAATGGCTTAAATGGAACATTTCCATTTATCAACAAACATTCACTTTTATATATATCATATATATATATATATATATATATTGCGATTAATTTTTTGTCCTTTTTCGGAAGTTCGCATCAGTGTAACTCTTTACAGTGAACCCTTCCTCATATCCATAGAACTAGTACTTCTCAAGTACTTATCAAGTTCTTATGGTATTCCAGTAACCCTTACTGGAAACAGACAGACATCCACTCGTCATGTCCCACATACGAGTTATCAGGAAGAGCATATCAATTTGTTATGTCCTACATACAAGATGATGAATGCATTTTATTCTTGCTATGTCCATACATGCAAGATAATGGGATGATTACATACATGATAGATCCATATCTATTCTTAGTGCTCCCATTCTTCATAAGAATTGGACACTTGGCCTTGGGACACCAACTCCATGTAACATGGACAAGTTTTCTCCCACTGAATCTATGCGTAGTGAACCTTTTAGTATAGATTGCCAATGTATGTTTTCTCTTTTTAGGTCAAGAGGTTTTTGAGAACTATCTCTATAGATATCTATTCCTATCTCATAGGAAACATCTCTTTCTTCCCTAAAGATAATTTCCACTTTGGATTTCCATTCTAGAATATTTCCATTTCACATCAACATGTGGAATGTGAATACACTCCCACTAAATCATAGAACCCTCTTTAACTTTGTCATATCAATCAAACCCTTTGACTATATTATCAAAGTAAAGATCCATCTCCGAGTTGCTTGTACTCAATCAATCACATTGATTAGTCCATTGTAACTGATAGACTTCATTTGCATTAATGGATTCATAAACCTTATAGGTTGTGTCACGTACACATCCTTGCTTTATTCCTTATAGGAATGCAATTTTAGTATCCGTATGCCAAATTTCTTAGTCATTAAGTTGCAATCAACAAGCATCATCCTTCTTGAAATGTCATCCATGTGTCTTAATGCTTAAGACTCATTCACACTTATGGATTTTTTTTTCCAATGGGTGCTACCATCAAGGTCATACCTTATGGTTCACATGGAAGTCATTTAGGATGTAATGGTCATAAACCATAACTCAAAATCCGGTTCCTCATATTCATCTAGATAGTTGACTCATCACATAACAAACTCATAACATAGATAACCGAGGTGTATCTATCAAGGATATAAGAACTCACAACTCCTTGTGATTCTTAATGTCCTTTATTAGTGTGGGGTATTCTTTATTTAAGAAGAAATTAGTTATTTGTTAATCATCCTCTAACTCCTTAGAATATGACTCCTTTTTTATTTAGACATCACCATGCCTTAATCATGAGTTCACTATGATACACTATCATAATCACTCATAAGGATTTCAAACATATGGTTCAAGTATTTCATTCATTGATCTCATCAAGAATTAACACTTTACCAAATCCGTACTTAATCTATGAAATTCTTGAACACTTCAAGATATTCATATTGGTATTTCTCTAAACACTGTTTGAAGTACTAGCATTAACTCTAATAGGTATGTAAATACATCTCATGTATTATACCTAATAGGATAATCATTCTGCCACTACCTTAGTGAAGATTGATTAATCATGTCCAAGAGATTCATGTCTCTTACTGGTTCTCTAACCAAAAGAGTCTAGATTTATCCATAATATGGAAACTAGAAATGAATTTCTCATGATTTATGCTAATTTGATTGTTTGAGTTATCAATAACTTTTAGGTATCATTTTATCTTATGCATAGCAAGTATCACAAGATAAATAAGGCATTGCCATAAAGATCATATCTTTAAAATTGAAACATCAACATTATTAATTGCTATCAATGTCATACAACATGCAAAAATATTGTGTTTCTATCTATTGGAAAATATGAAGTAGCAATTCATAACTCTATTACATGCCTTTAAGGCTGAAAATAAACTAAAGTACTCCTATCTATGGCGACAACACTTGCCCCATTTATTGAGTGATTTACACTTTATATCTTGGTATCATATACGTAAAAAGTGTTACAAGTTTATTTCATG
The DNA here is from genome assembly GCA_963693085.1 of Alisma plantago-aquatica. Classification (NCBI taxonomy): domain Eukaryota; kingdom Viridiplantae; phylum Streptophyta; class Magnoliopsida; order Alismatales; family Alismataceae; genus Alisma; species Alisma plantago-aquatica. The sequence continues at coordinate 497,984,788 of OY856415.1, forward strand.
ACACCTTCAGGTGGAGAAGTCTGTCGCCTCCTTCTTCTTTAATTCTTCCAGATAGAGTGGACAATTCCTTTTCCAATGTCCTGGATTTTGACAATGGTGGCAATTGCCTCTCTTGGTCACGCCTCACTTAGCCTTGAGAGCTGAAGATGCCTTGGGATCCTGACTAGCATCAGAACCCTTCTTAACTTTGCCCTTGCCCTTGCGCTTGGACTTGCCTTTCTTGCTGCTGATCATCATCACAGACTTAGGCTTGTCCTTCTTCATATGTGTCTCGTCTATCCTCAACATGCCCAACAACTTTGTCAACGACTTGTCAAAGTTGTTCATGTTGTAGTTCATAACAAACTAACTATAGGATTCTGGCAACGATTGTAGTATCACGTCAGTAGCCAACTCTTGGCTCAGGGAAAATCCCAGTCTTGTCAGGTTCTCCACATACCCAATCATCTTGAGTGTGTGAGGACCAACTAGATCTCCTTCTATCATGACACACTTGAACAATTCCCTGGAGACATCATATCTCTCTTTCCGTGCTTGATCTTCATACATGTTCTTGAGATGTTGAATCATCTCAATGACACCCATGTTCTCATGTTGTCTCTGCAACTTGTGGTTCATAGAGCACAACATCAAGCACTTTGCATCAATTCTGTCATCAGAATGCTTCTTATAAGCATCCCTTTCTTCCTTTGGTGCGGTAGGAGTAGGTTCCTCTGGAATTGGAGTATCCAGGACATATAGATTTTGCTCTTGAGTGAGAACAATTCTCAATGTCCTAAACCAGTCATGGAAGTTAGTCCCATTCAGCTTGTCCTTTTCAAGGACTGATCGCAACAAAAAGTGATTGTTGTTTGTTGTCATTTGAACTACAAAAGGAAATATATGCAATTTAGTCCAAAACTCAATTTTGACTTGTTTGATTGATTTGAATAGGACTTTAATTAATTATCACTCCCACTATTTTTGTTCAAATTGATAGCCCTCACCATCAATTCAGAAGATTGCAGCGTACAATCTTCTAGTGGGTCAAGATCCTGAAATCCTCTAAGTCATGGACAGCTAGGGCTGTCACCCACAACTTAGATCTTCCAGGTAGGCAACTCTTTCCAATTTCATCATATGCAACTCTTGAAAGATGTCATATGCAACTCCTTGCCATTATCACCTCCATGCCTCAAGCTGCTAGATCCTATCTAGGTCACCTTGTTAAGTCTGACCCAAAGCCAACACGATGAATATGCACCCTGCTAGGGCAGACCCACATATCCATCCTTCACGCTTCCATGAGATAGATGGTGCACCACTCTAGGGCGTGCCCACACTTGGCCGATCAAGCTTTTCACGTGTGTCACATTTGGAAGGCATCTAAAGCTTTAATATTTAATGAGGGATTTGGTTTTATAGGTACATATACATATCCAATCACCACAATATATTGTACGTATCATATACATGCTATATCCCACAGAAAACATGTGAAATGATAAAAGTGATGATTATGGCCATCCTAATGTGATTCCTCGAGCCAAGAGGAATCACAGTCATCTAGGTCTACATCACATGCAACCTGTCCAAGATGAAGTGATATAGCCGTCCAAGTTGATCAACTCATCACATGAATGACCTTCTCACCCTGGCCGATCATCTGGGTGCCACCAGCTGATCGGTTGGCTCCTCCAACCGATCGGTTGGCCTGGTCATCGTGCATCTCCTCAGGTCGCCACCCGCTCATCTCGCTCCTCGAGCCGATCGTCTGGAATGCCAACCGACCGGTTCACGCATTGAACCGATTGTCTTAGTCGTCATTTGATGTCTACCATTCTTTGACATAACAAGTAATATAAAAGATCTATCCTATTTACATTTAAATTGGGAAACCCCAAGTTACATTTGGGGGGAGCAAAGGTAGGAAAGAAATCTTGAGTTATCTCGAGTTACATCAGGAGTAAGGAGGTTGGGAATCAGTGTGTAGACCGAGATGCAAGCAACCACATACAACCAAGCACACATATATAGGGTTTATTGGCCATAACCACGCTATACATCCACCACAAAACTCGTTTAAGGGCGACGCGTATTGAGTGCATTCATATTACATATCATATATGTATATTGAGATTTGTGGATTTAGGATTGGACATGCATAAAGCCAATTTTATTCGCATCATATGCAATAAATAAAGGCGAAAAACTAAAATCGATCATATCGATAATCCTAAAGTATAGAGCAGTTGACGTGGCTCTGATACCACTATTGGGCTTTAGGGGAGACAGAGAAGGCAACAGAAACAAAAATTTCTCCACCCAAACCCATAAGAAAGGAATCGCGTCAACGTCTATACAATAGGAAAGATGGTTTGGGGAGGCATACCTTGTCCCGAGACTTGCTCGGCGACGTTACCTTGCGGCTTGCGTGGTCTTCACCTCCGGTCTTGGACGGTGTCTGTGCAGCTCTTGGTCTCATCAGGACTGTCAGGATTGACAACTGTCCTCCGAGCGGTAGAAGTCTCCCATCTCTGAAGTAGTCCACAGAGACCACCTGGAACTCCGATCTCCCTATCCCACAAGAAATCGGAAGGAGTCGCACCCTCCTGTCGGCGTACTAGTCACCAACACACTCTCCTGCAACCAGTTGCCTTTCTGCAGTTGTCTTTCCCTTACTGTGCCTCCCTTATTGGGTAGCACTTGCTCAAGCTCTCTCTCGGTTACTAAAACCAGAGAGAATGACAACTTTGCAGAGCAACTGGTGTCTGAGTTGTTGTTTTTTAGAGTTCCCCAATACCCCTATATAAATAGGAGGGTCATGGGACATGGTTCTCTACCCCGAGAAATGCGGTATTAAACAGGAGTAGAAGGGTTCGAGATTTTCCACAAAACAACCAACTTGCACCAGCTGAACCGATCATTTCATGTATGAAACGGTCAGTTGTGGACCTGAGCAGATCGGTTGAGACCTCAACCGATCGGTTGGGCCACCTGAGCCGATCAGTTCACTTATGAGCCAATCGGTTCGTGGTCCTGGTTAAACTCAAATTTACTTTCTAATTTGTTTCTGATTAATCAAATATTAATCCTTGTCCAAATCAAATTTATGCAAGTGAAAAAAATTGTATTTGTAAAATAGTCTTCTGACTTTCCAAACGATCTCGGTTGGTCCTCGAATTGACCAGTTCAACAATTGAACCGATCATTTCATGACATATGATCCGATCGGCTCACAACATGAGCAGACTGGTTCACCAACCTGAGCTGATCGGTTCATCTCATGAGCCAATCAGTTGGTCAGTAGACTTGTACAAAATCAGTCAATTGTAGTTTCAATCAATCCGATACTCTAATCAATCGGTCCAACACCTTGAACACTATGATATTGAGCTATCAATTGATTGAGTGTTTAATTGAACTACTAAACTCCTTTAGTAATCAATCTAAATATTGTTTGTGGATAAACTCCTCTTCCAGGTTAAATCCTATGTGTGTAACCGTGCAGGTACATTTCACGTTGGCAGTGAAAGTCCAAAACACTTATGACTTCACAAGCAAAGAGCAGTGCCTAGTCACACATCAGTGCTACCCAAGTGAAATAGAAAGTTTGAGAACAACTTTCAATCCTACAATCCGTGAATGGTGTTACAGTGAATGTATAATTCCTTTGTCACTGATATCCCGAATGAACTCAAGGCATGGAACAATCATTATGTCAACGTTAATTCACTTTCTTGATCTCAGAGTGGATTGATGGAGATATGTATGACATCAATATCACATACGGATTCACACATGCGTGCACGCCTATCTCAATCCTACTCATCAAGTGGCCATGGATATCAAACTCCCTTAGGAGGGACAAATCCCATATCTATCACTCACCCCTCAAAAGCCCCATGTGTCAAAGCCACCCAATCATCACCTTTATAACAACCCATGTTTCAGGACTGCGTTTGATGATGTCAAAGTGTACCCAACGACATGTGTTGAGTGTAGTGATTTCAAGTCAAAGAATCACAGTCACCACCATCACTGTGAGAACTGACTATGACTACCATGTCATGGCTCCATGTGTCAAACTCACGGTGGGTCTGTCCGGTACACTTGTTCTTTAACAAGTACCTATGTATTTGGTTTGATATCTCCATATCATGACTAATGAGATTCTGTCATCAACCAACACCACAACCTAGTCTTGTGTGTCATTATTGTCTATCTACCTTCCACAATGACATCCAACTAGGGACATGATAAGAATGTACAAACTCTTAGCATCTGTATGATCTCATCGTTCAGGTCCTCAACCTAAAAGCATACGTCATTAACTACTCTCATTCTCTAGACATTCAATCTGTTATATCACTATCTCATATGACTGAACCAGAAAGAATTGGAAGCTTGCCTTTGATGTTTATCAAATCAATCTTAATGTATCCCACCAATCATCCCATGATTGGCTCTCAGGGCTTACATACCAACACAAACTTGATGATGCTCTATGGTATTAAAGAACTGTGTATAAGACACTCATAGAGAAAATTGCCTATTGGTAGATCTATTATAGGCCATGCCACCTGCCTATGAAGCTAGAGCACAAAGCCTTCTAGGCCATCAAACTCGTTAATATAGACTCGGACATGGAAGATCAAAGAGATTCTTATAGCTCTAGGAGCTTGAAGAGCTTAGATTGCACACCTATGGAAATTCCTTCGTCTACACAGAGAGGACCATGGTATGGCATGATGCACATCTAAAGAGAAAAGATGTTAGAGAGGGAAGCAAAGTCCTCCTTATTATTCTATCTGATTATTCCATACAAAATTGAGATCAAGATGGTATATACGTTTTGTTGTGAGTAATATCTGTCCAGGAATGGTGGAAGATAAGTATGGAACATTCCCTATAAATACACATAGAGTGAAATGATACTATGAAGATTAGACATTTGCAATAAGACCTAATTTGCAACTCATAGAGCCCCAATCTCAACCTTAATGAACAGAAAGTCAAGCTAATGACCAAAAATTAGTGCTTCTTGGGAGGAAACCCAAGAACCTTTTAACCTATAGGAAATTTATTTTTTTCTTTTTTCCCATTTTGATAAATTTGTTTTCAATTTACATGTTTTACTTTTTCTTTATCTTACAATTTATTTGTGATGCAATTTTTGTTTGCTAATTTTAGTAATCATAGGATTCTAATTTTTAAATTAGGTAATGTTCTCATCTTGTTGGGTATTAGTTTAAATAAAGTAAAATTGCTAACATGAGAATAAATTGATTAATCTTAGGTTGAATTGATGATGTGAAGTCTAGGATTAAGGATTCAAAATCCAATGGAAATGACAATACACACATTTAATAAGTTGACTACATACAACCACCGTCGAAGAAAGGACCCTCATTCATAACAGTGTCTCGATTGATTTGTGATGACTAGAAAAATCATCGATATTAGTAATATGTATATCCATCGATTATTACGTAGAAGTACCATAAAAGGATGCAACCTCATATTTAGTCAGAGGATGAAACCTAAAATCATGTCTGTTAAGACTTTGGTTTCCACCATGAGAAGGTTGCTATTAGTGAGGATCACAAAAAGTATCAATTGTCAAATCTCTCCCTTCCATTAGAAGTCAGTACTCAATTTCCATTGGAAGACCTCGATTTCATTTTCTTCAATTTTAAACCCCACACTTATCTTTGGAAGATTACTTTCACCACTCTAGGAGTTGAACTATCAATCAAGAAATGGCATGGGCATACAAAATAAAAACCTGAGTTTACAAAAGAACAAAGGTTCCCACAACCATAGCCTCCCTCAAAACCCTATATGCCTGATAAAGTGTCTTAAGAAAACCCTTATCACCGCTCTAACTCTCTACTTCATCGGTAGCACCACCCCTAGTTCCATCGGTTTTTTGTCATCCACCTTTGTCGGTGGTAGTTGATACCACCCCCTTGACAAGAACTCTCCCCCTACATGCAGCAATCAATCCCCTAGTCACTCATGATAAGTACCATTGATAAGATGTTTCTATCCTAACATCTCTGACCCAAGTTCAACTATTTTTCCAACAATGAAATTGTAGAATCACGGTTAGAGTGGTCCTATTCTCTGCTAAGATGAATGGATGAAATGCAACATTTGGCAGAGAACAAAGGATCAATGGCGGTAAAACCTAACCTTATCAAATTTCCTATACAAAAAGCAAGGTCATATTCTTCCATTTTCCTCACTTGCAATTAGTTTTGATTTTTGCACCTGCTTGTGCCTAGTTTAATAGACAAAACCCTAGTCTTTTAATTGGTTTTATGTGCCAATTACTTTGCATGAGTTTGCTACCTTTTTGACCTATTGTTGTTCCATCAGTTTACAACTACAAACCTTGTAATCTTCTCCTCTGAAACCTTAGTCCACCACTAATACCACCTTCCAATTTATGGGAATATTTTAACCTTTTTCATTGGTTTGCAAAGACAACCCTTCCATTAGAAGGTGCTACACGACTTCCATCATTTTAAGCGCTTCATGTTCTTTCGGTTGTCATCCTTTGGCCCTGACTCTATACCATTGAAAGACACAATCCATGTTTCCATTAGTTTTCAAATACTAACAATATTGTTACCTTCTCCACCCCCGTGCATAAGATATGATTATATCTACATAGAAATTAGTTAGCATGGACAGCTAGATATATCTTTCCAAGATACATCTACCATGAAACTTAGCTAAAAGGATGAATGAGGTATCTAGATTGAGATGGAAACTATAGAAGGAGAAGATTGAAAGGATGAAAAGCTTGAAGCATGAAGCTAGAAGGTATGTGGAAGTACATGGTGATCCAACTCTGGAAAGTAGGAAGGAATTGTATGAGGCAGGCTTCATGAAGCATCCGAGGAAACCATTTTTGGAAGATTCTTCAAACTCAACAGATTCAGGTATGAAACCTCTGAATACATACCCATCGAGGAAAATACACAACCTAAGAAGATGAAGGTGATCAATCCCTTCCCCTATAGTGAGAGGAAAAAAATTCCTAGAACAGACAAAGGTGGGGTCCAAGACAAAAAAGGAGGGACAAGCAAGCAAGTGGAGAAAAAACTAAAGTAAAACCATATGAAGATATAGAGGTTGTCTTGTAGGAACCAACCAGATATTTACTTTGTGCCCAAAAATGATGAACATCAAAAGAATTGGGAGGATACAATTGGTGAGAATTCCTTAAAATCAATATGATATGGTTGCATCAAAACCTTGACCTAGTTGGGAATATACGACCATGTTAAGCAACATTTGAACAACATAAATATGTAAAAAATCTTTTTCAACAACCAACGATCATACAAAGATCGTGCCCTGGAATTCTTATCATCTCGAAAGAAACAACCTAGTTTTAAAAGAATAAGCTGTAGAGTGTGAAGGAGGATTCAAACTGGTCATCAAGTTGATCAAGAAAGACTTAATTCTGATAGAGAAGTTGTCGAGCTTCATATCACATAAACTAAAGTGCAATCCGAACTTGCCAATAAATCAAGAACAACTATAGAAGTGAGGGTCTCACCACTACAAGACCCGGTAAAAACTGACATGAGAATAATTAAACATTCTAGTGGAATCAACTTCTCAAGTGCACTTTAGTATGATGTGCATCATTCACAAGATTGTTGCTAACATGGTCTTCACTCAACCAGACACTTGGAACATGTAAGAATGCACCTCCATATCATGTGAAGCATAATGAATAAGAAGTCAGTCAACATTGGGGTTTCTAATTGATAATCTAACCACAACAAAGGGTGTTGATGTCCCTTGAGAAATATGCATGGGAGGTATACTGACATACATTGTGTATAAACTTGGGTATCCAAGGACCCTCACCCATTTCACTACATCAACTAGGGATAGATTCATGGGTGTGAGTTACCTAACATAAAGTAACATTCTAGAGAGAAAGAAGAACAAATGTCTCATAGATTCATAGAATTTCAAATGAACTTTTGCCTTACCAATATTGAGACCTTAGAATTGTGATGAACTCGACATCTCAATGGGTGATATCCTCAAAATGAAGTCAAGATAAAACCCTTTTCCTCATCTCTTTGAACCTTGTGTAGAGGATACCACCAAAGCATAAGAGGATCAACCTACAAATCCCACCACGACTCAAGATCATAGTGAGGATCCTGAAGAAAAGAATGGCAAGACCTAGAAAGGTTAATCTCTCTACTCCAACCCCCAAAATAATGTCAAAGTAGAGGATCCAATGACTACATCGATTGTCACCTTTACATAAGAACCAATGATCATATCACCACAAACACAACCTGAGATGGAAAAGACTATGGTCCCCTCAGTTTCCGCAATCTTGCGTTGTGAAGTTCAACCTCAAAGGCAAAGAATGGAAGTATTCCTATGAAAAAACTTAACTTGAGCTAACGCCAGAATAATATAAACCCAAGTAGATGAAAAAATGGGGAGAGAGGAGAGTGAGAAGGGACCTCCAATCGACAAACCCACTCCATCGAAAAAAGAATCATATTATGCCCTACATCTGAACAATGATGGAAATGTTTTACACTCTCCTTCAAGAGAGATACCCAAGTAAGAGGTTATATCATATCACCATGCTTTCTCATGAAGGTGAATACTGCAACAAAATTCATACAAATTGGGTTTAAAATGGATGACATACATGAGATCATTTTTACATCTATAAATAACATTGCTAATTAATCTCTAGTTGTACAAACACTAACCACACATGTGAAGTAGGTTACTGCTCACATCCATCTCCTAGCAAGCTTGCCCCAATATATGGAGATTATGGCTATCTACCAACATAAAATGATGGTGCCATGGTTGATATGGATAAGGAGGTTATTGAGATGAGGAAGGAGCATGAAAGATACAGAAAGAGAACATCAGGTAGTACCAAAATTGTGTCTCCACAAATCCTATAAAAATAAAGGAAGAGGCTTCAACTTCCTTGACACCTATAGAATCAACAAAAAAGACAAATGAGGCAACATGAATGGGAAAGACACTCTCCATCCCCAAAGAAAGGCACGTAAGTCAACTATGTATCCATTAAAGAATTGAGATAGAAAATAAGCATATCAGATTCCAAAGTTGCAGGCTCTGCTTCCCACTATTAGGTTGAGAATTCGATCGGCTAATGTTTTGTTAATTAAGAGAATGCCTATATCTTGTTTCAATATATATTATCTTGTTTCTTGATCATTTGCTAGAATATTTGGAAGGAAAGGAATCACCATGTGTTAGAGAATAGTATGTGGTCACTAGCTTAACAGGTCACTCATATAATCAAATAAATTAATTTCATAAGGATAATAGGAGAACTAAAAGGAAAGCAATTAACTCAAAGAGAGATGGGATTTGGACTAGACCTCCACAATGATATACCAAATTCAATTTAGACGCTATCATTGGGAGTGGCGTAGCCTCAATGGTTTTTATGAAAATAAATTGTGAAGGAGTTTTGGTGAAAAAATCAAGGGTCTACTATCAAGTTTGTGAATGTTATGAAGATCGAGCTAGCATGAATCTTACTCACAATGCAATTTGTATATGCAAACTATTTTGAGAAGGCTATTTTCGAGACGAATAGTAGTAGTATGTGGGAGCAGTTATAGAACCGATGGAGAAGCATCCTAGGTATGGCACTTGGACGATCAACATCATCAAGTTGATGAAGGATGGCTAGCAACTGAATCATGTCTATCAAGAAAACATCATGGCTACATATAAGTTGTCTAAGTACCATCTCAAAAACAATTTTTTGTGCTTTTACCGTGTCTTCCCTCCACTTGAGTTAGAGTATTTTATTAGCAGTGAAACATATAATGGTAGTAGTAGTACTAGGTTTCTTTCTACAACCATAAGTAGGGACTACAGTAATATTTTACCAGGGCTTGCAAGATGAAGGTAAGATTAACAAAAGAGCTTCCTGACTTATCCCAAAAAAAGGACGTTTCTTTTCCATAGTAGATCTTGAAACTTTGATATAATATAATGCATTAGGATAATGCTTCATAAAGTCATGCCGTAAAATCAATACATTATGAGTTCTAATATGAGGGCCACCTTGTAGAACTCCTATAATCATATTTATGAATGTGTCCTTCCTTTCTCTCTATCTATACCAACCGATTTTATAAGAAAGGCATCATTTTTATCTCTCACGGATCGTACTAAACATCTTCCCATTTCTTTATATATGTTATTCTTCTAAAAAAAAATCTAATGTAAATACTTTGTCCTTTCGATTCCTCTAAGTAAAATCCTTCATCTCCCTATCAATTTTATTATATATATTATCCATATTTTAGCCATATACATAACATAGGATGGAATATTTGTCCAAGTGAATTTATATAGATTAATTTACTTAACGAAGTTAATGGTTCTTGCCACCCTTTCAAGATAATACATTTAAGTATGTTGGTCAATTTAATGATGAGTGATTAGTAAACCAAGGTGTTTTCATAGATAGTCATGTTGGGCCAACGGCCTTTGTTTTGTTTCCTGTCCAATTAAGCGAGGCCCATTAGGGAATTGGCACAAAAATGAGATTAATCTCTTACCCTCACGTGACCCAATCAGATTAGAGGGCAATCACCAGATATTATAGTTATCTACTGCCATGCTCATGCAGAGAAGGAATTACTGCTGTTGTATTTGATGAGACAAAAAAATAAAGGGCCAAGGAGGAAAGGAACGAGGCTTACACACCGCTCCAGTCTCTTTGAGTATTCTTTACAACACATCTATTCGTTCTGGGAATACTCTGCAAGGGTTGTTTTTTGGAAGGCTATACATGTAGTGATGTACTATCTTGGGTAATATCTATATCCCTTACGACTTCACGTATACCTCAATTTCGGATCAAAACTTGAGACAAAACTCTATACTTTTCTGGTCATAATGGATTTTCCAGTAGGGTTAGACCCCATGGTTTTTCTCTCACACATCGTGAGTATTTTCTACATAAATATCAGTATTCTTTTGGTAGCTTGTCTGCTTCATTATTTTTTCATGTCTAGTCCATACATGCAAGTGCTTCCATTAATATTGTGTGTGTCAGATACACACATCTTAGTCTATAATCCTCTTTCAAGGTGGTATCAAAGGCTAGTTGGTTACATGGACTAGATGTATGGTGCAAATAATTTGGTGAAATTTACAACATCAAACTGACCGACATGCAGGATAAAGATGTAGGATCTTCTTTATTGCAATGATCTTTATGAACTAGTTTAGGGAGATCTGAGAAAGACAATGGACACAAATAATAAGGAGTGGACAAAGATGAATAGGAAATGCATGGGCCTCATCTCCACTAGGTTGATGAGTCTGTCTACCATCACATCGCCAATGAGACTAGTTCCCACTCTCTATGGAAGAAGCTCGAGTCGTTGTATGAGAGGAAGACGGTAGGGAATAAAGCATTTATGATTAAGTAGCTTGTCAACCTAGAGATTGAGGAAGATGGCAATATATCAGTTCACTTGAATGATTTTAAAAGCATGGTATTAGTCACGATGGGTTTGTCGGTTGGTGATGAGTTGTAGGTGCTTTTACTTCATAGTTCATTACTTGATAGTTGGGAGACCTTGGTAATTTTTGTTAGCAACTCTACTTCAACTAGGAAGTTGACATTGGACTTAATATCAATAATATGCTGAATGAAGAGACGAGACAACAAAACTCGCCAGAACATCAATTTCACATGCTCTTATTCTTGAGGTTAAGGGGAGGAGTCATAGTCATGACCAGGGTAGTGATAGAGGAAAGTCAAAGTACGTGTCAAAGTCTAGAAGCAAGGTAGTTTGCCATTACTGCAAAAATCCAGGTCATATGCAAAAATTCTACATGCAGTGCAAAACAAAAATTGTAGAAGGAAAGTAGAAAGTGATAGATGATGACAGCAATAGAAATGTAGTGTTATAGATGTCAATGTGGTACTCACATATGGAGTTGTAATGGGGCGATGTCTACATATAACTGACAACATAGAGTGGGTATTAGGTACATGTGCCTCTTACCACATCACGCTGAACATACATTTCTTCTACTCCTATAAGTGTGGTTACTTTGGAATGAAAAAGATGGCTAGTAAAACCTACGAAAGAATTCTTGAGATTGGTAATGTGCACATAGAGATAGAGTTTGGATACATCATGGTGTTGAAGAATGTTAGACATATTCTGACCGTTGATTATAATATAATATCTGATATGGATTAGATGTGCAAAGCTTGAAATATGATTTTTAGTGACTTGAAAATTAAAATTACCAAAGGACAATTGGTCATGGCTAGAGGCAGAGTTTGCTACACTTTGTACAAGATGAATATAAAGGTTTGCACTGATGGTGTCAATGTCGTGGACAACTCCAGTTCTCTAGACATGTGGCATAGGCATCCTTGGCTCATGAATGAGAAAGGTTTACATGTGATTTCAAAGAAAGATTTGATACCCTATGGTAAGAATGTGATTCTTGACCCGCATGAAAGTTGTTTTCTTCGAAAGCAAAAAAAGGGTATAGTTCAGTGCTTAGTGTGAGAAGAAGTACAATGTGTTAGATGTGATTTATTCTGATGTTTGTGGTCCTGTAGAAGTCAACTCCTTGGATGGTAGTAGATTCTTTGTTAATTTTATTGATGTCACATCTAGGAAAGTGGAGTCTATTGTTTGTAGAGGAAATATCAGGTGTTTGATACTTTGAGAAGTTCCATGCCATGGTTGAAAGGGATACATGTAAAAAGATGAAGTCTTTTTTTGTGACAATGTAGGTGAGTATATTTCTAGGGAGTTCAGTTCTTACTGTTAAAGATTTGGCATAAGACATGAGAATATTGTTCCTGATACCCCCACAACACAATGGTTTGGCTGAAAGAATGAATAGGACCATAATGGAGTGAGTTGGATGCATGATGAAGAGTGCAAAGCTGCCCAAGTTGTAACACCCCCGACCTGGGTTATGAGGAACCCTGTATGTTTTTTCCAAATTAAGATAATTATAAACTTGTCTTAATATTTGAAAAGTAATTAATACTTAAGGAGAGATCAAGTTTAATGTTTGAGCATGTTTGAAGACTATTTTTGTTATATATGATAGTTTTGGTGCAAATTGTAATTTAACCAAAATATGGGGTTGATGTGCAATTTATCACCTCTAAGGTGTTCCTTCTCTCTCTTAGCATCATCTAGAGAAGAGAGGAAGGAGTTTGTGCCGTTTTTGAGTCTTGGTTGAGTGATAACACTCTTGGTGGTGAAAGAACCAAAGAATGTTGAGTATCTTGAACCCTAGATAAGGTTGTATCGAGTTATGAAGAGTATATGGGAGTGCCTATTGATTTAGAAACTGTATAGGATGTCCCATATTGGTTTAGTAACATTTTGGAAGTATTCATATTGTGATAAGCACCTTAAGTAGGTTAAGCCTATCAGTTTAGATGTTCCTTGCAAAAGTTGTATCGATTTGCACATAAAGTGATATTGGGTTGTGATATCTTGTCAAGAAAGATACCCAATGGATGATATCTCATCCTTGAATTATCCATAAGAGTTTTGCATGTCAAGATAATCATGGATGCATGGAGTCACCATCCATGGACATGTGTCATCTAGTTACATATGGTGATGACACCTCTCATGTAGCCTCTCTCTTGAACCTCAACTATATAAGCCCCTCTTTTCACAAGATAGTAAACCCTTCGACTCTTTTACCACCTCCTTCTTGGTGGACAACCCTAGGATCTCAAGGAGAAAGAGGAATGTAGAGCATATTATCTATGGTGATGCAATGACCATCTTCAACATTGGAGAATTATGTATCTCAGATCATAATTCTTTCTTTCTTTTCTTCTTCAGCAATTTTCTAACTATGATGCCTTCTTAGAGGTGAATCTATAGCCAAATCTTGGACCTTTCAATAGGTCATCTTCAACCTTACGAACGTACAACTATGAATCTTGAAGCTCTAGTGGTGATCTTGAGGCGAGTTATATAACTTGAACTCAAATCTATTATAATTCACCTTCAATCATGCAATACTTAATGATTCCTTTTCAATTTCGACTTCCCTTAATTGAATGATGATTATATGAGATGTAATGGATATATGGGGCTATTTTTCATGAACTAGAGTGTTAATGAATGAAGTGTTAAAGCTTGAAGATGATGGAGTCTCCCATGAACAAACCTATATTGGTTTGATAAACCCTAACCTGATACAAGGATATATGAAGGGAAAATTGATACACATGAGTTCCTAACCCATTACCGGTTTTCTACATGTGAAGGACTATTGTCCTTATAGTTGTATAGCCTATCACCTAAGGATAAATATGGGGACATACCAATATCTTGAAGTCAAGTGAAGATATATAGTCAACCCAATATTCCTTAACCCTAGCAACCCGACACACCTCTAGTTTGACACAAGCGTGATGAGAGACACAACTTGGTTGACACACCATGTGAAGGTGTGGGCGACACACTCCTTGAAGTCATGGCCGATGCACCAACTAGTGGTGAGGCTTATAAATTTATAGGGGAAAGAATATAATGGTGTTGATGATGGCTAACCCAATACTACCAAAATCCTAGAGGCCGATATCACTTGGTGATAGCTAGGGTGACACAATAGATGATGCTATGGCTGATACACTAGATGATAGTGAGGCCGATACCATAGAGTAAACTATGGATGGCACACAAAGTGATAGGGTGGTCGATACCCTAATGTGAGTCAAGACGTTATGCTTAAGTGAGGTAAAATATTATGCTAAAATGTGAACAAGGTGATGCACCAAAGTATGGTGAAGGTGATACACCAAGATATGATTCATGGTCTATATAACTTGAAGCACCTCCAAATCGATATCACCTTAAGCACCTCAAAACCAATATCACCTTAAACACCTCGAAACTGATATCACTTTGATGTGCCATGGGAAACACAAGTGATAGTGTCATGGGCGACACAAAATAATAATGGTATGTAGGCTGATACACCTTGATAAGTGTAGGCTGACACAAGTAAAGAGTGTCATGGCCGATACATGTGTCTAGGATGACATAAGTGAATGTGTCTAGGCCGACACAAGGGTTAGTTTGTAGGCCGATACACCTTGATGAGTGTAGGTTGACACATGATGAATATAATCAATTGATACACTATAAAGGAATGAGATGGGCACACTTTGATAAGTGTAGGTTGATAAACCCTAAAGAGGGTCAAGACAATGTAATAAGTATGTTGAAACTAATATCCTAGTAAGGATGAGAGAGAAACTTATACTACTCATATGAGAAAGGTAATACTTCATGTTGATAATCAATTGATGATAATTGATAAGAGTAATTAAGAATGTTTGAATACTTATGCCAATTATATAACCTCTTATGTTGTAAATTAGGGTTTGGATGGTAAATATGAACTTGAAAGCCCTAATCAGCTACAAGGGGAAACCCTAACCCTAAATTATGAGAGGATTGCAATTTGAATGATTCTCTTTATGGCATGGTGATGATATTTACTTGATATTGCTTTTACTATGAAATCCTAAACATGTAGGTATTATGAGATGATGAACATATCCAGGTATGAGCTATGATTATTTAGCATAATAAAGATTATATAGGCCTTATGAGACATGTAAAATACTTGTCCAACAAGTATGATATATATATGGGTTTGATGACCTAGAGATGATTGTTTCTCGGTAAGAGGTGACACTGTTCAATGATGAACTAAGGGTTTGATGCCCAAAACATGTGATCATGATAATGAAAATGTTGACAGGATAAGATTCCCAATAATGTGATTCAAGGGATTGAGATCCCAGGATGGATGTAACAAGATGTGTTCCAATTGATACAAGATTACTTGAAAAATGTAGTAAACCTTTCTTTATAGAATTTATTTATAATTCATGCTTGTAACTTGATTGATTCTAAAAGATGCTGTAATGCACATACCTTATCAAGTGAAACTAAAAATGTAGTTTTCCCTGGTCATAGAGCCATTCCGTGTCAGAACTTGCTGGATGGTGAAACGAGTTTTACTCGGAGCGCATATTTTTAAATATGCGAGGTGCAAGACGAGTATTTCCTTGGTTCATTCAAACCTCAGGATTGGCTGCAGGCCATACCTTGAACATTAGGATTGTCTTTGGGCCATACCCTAACAAGAGTGCGGTTGTAGGCCATGACTCAATATACAACCACGATTGGTTATGAACATACCCTGATACAATCAAGATTGACTACAGGTCATACCTTGATGAGGGAACATCTATGGGATGTTTCTCTCTAGCGATGAGCCTATATAACCAGGCTAACTAATTGTAGTTTGACTCATAATGTCACTGCCAATAATCTAATACTAACTGAGAAAGGAGAGGTTGTGGAGTCCATCTCTTCCATCGACCTAGTATGGCACTAATGCTACCTAATTTAGGTTGGTTGGAGCATGAGTGGTATACCTCATATCCTCAGGGCATATAATGATTGTTGAAAGAAGCAATCAGACGTGTAGCAGATTTTCTTAAGGATAGAATACAAGAATATTGAATGAGGCTGTAATTACTTCTGTATGTCATAGTTGATAAATGTTATAAATGCTCTTCATATTTCTTCTATAAGTAATTAGATGATCTATTACTCAGTCATAGATATATGAACTACTTAAATGATGATATTTCTCTACTCTACATCATAATCTTGGGCATTGTATGCGTAAGTGTGTGCATAATCCTGAGATTGATTATTAAAAGATTTAGTTATTTGTGTAGCATATTTCTCTTGAGATTGGAATACAAAAATATTGAAAGGGGCTGCATTTGTATTTGTATCTCATAATCGGTAGTTGTCATACATGTTGTTCATAATCCTTCTAAAGTGATTACTTGATCTACTATTCAGTCATAGTTATCTCAACTGCTCATTTATGATAACATTTTACCATGCTCATAATATATAGTCAGATCTGTTTAGTATAGTGCAACTTTACTTTCTATTCTAATAACACTATATCTGTGATAATAATATTGTTGGAATATAGTTATATGTCCCACTGAGACTTTTATCTCACCCCGTGGGTTCCATAACTTTTAAAGTGGATGTGTATGAGGTAACAGAGATCGTGTAGCCGGGTCAGGACAACCACATGAAGAAGATCTGTAATTTTGAGGTGGTGTGTCAGTTGTGTCTTGTTGTAGATAAAAGTCCTATGTGTCATCTCCGTACTCTTAGGTCCTTGGGGGATAGTTTGATATCTAGTTTTATTATCAATATGCGATTTTAGCAAGAATACCTCTATATATAAATGTTGCTTTTGTATTTGTTTTGGTAAAACAACTGATATCTCATATCCTTACGATGTGATGGAATGATGTATGTATGAAGTGAACCATGATGTATATAAGGCTTTAGTTCTTTCTGTAAAAAGTTTCATGGTAGTGGATCTCTTGGTAAAAAGGTTTTAATTTTTAGTGATTTTCAGTAATCCATTGCTAATGGTTATTTCCGCATAGTTTTATGCGATGCCGTTGTCGGTTTGATAGTGGTCTTCGCATAAGTAGTTCTGGGCAGAGGCTGTGAACACTACTTGCTACTTGATGAATAAGTCACCATTAGTTCCTTTATATTTTGATATTCTAGAGAGTGTGTGACATGTTATCCATCTTCTTATTCTCACCTTAGAGTGTTTGGATACAAGGAATTTGCACTTGTTCCTAAGGAGCAGAGGCAGAAAAATGATGACAAATCTATCCCTTGTATTTTTGTTGGCTATGGTGATAAGTAGTTTGTCTACAAGCTTTCAGACCCAGAAAAGAAGAAGATAACCAAATCCATAGAAGTGATCTTCTTTGAGGACCAAATGTTATTTAATACAGTGTAGATAGAGAATGAGCAGGTAAAATATGATATTGTGATTGATATGTCAGTTCCATCTCCAGTGTAGTAGAATGCTATTCCACAACATGTTTGGGATGTTGAGATCCCTCATGATGTTATGGAAGAGGATGATCCTGGTGTAGATGACATTCAGAACAAGGAGGTTCTTGAGCTGGGGGAGCAACCTCAACTAGTAGATCCAATAGGTCCACAATTGAGAATGTCTACTAAGGAGAAAAGGTTGTCTACTAGATATTTTGATTCAGAATGGCCATTGATCATAGAAGAGAGGGGTGAGAAAAAAGAGAAGTGGTTGCATGCAATGCAATATGAGATGAACTCATTGAAGAAGAATGATAATTATGAGTTATGCACGCCTCATGAAGGCAGAATAGCTTTAAAGAACAAGTGTATTTTCAAGCTAAAGAAAGATGGGAATGACGACACTGTGAGATACAAAGCTAGACGTATGGTGAAAGGCTTTGGGAAAAAGCAAGGGATTAAATCTGATGATATATTATCTCAAATGGTAAAGATGACTTACATCTTCCAGTTTTGGGCTTGGCAGCTAGCTTAGACCTTGGTATTGAGCATTTTGATGTGAAGACAACCTTCCTTCATGGTGACATAGAGGAAGAGATATATATGCAACAACCTAAAGAATTTGTAGTCAAAGGCAAAGAACACAAGGTTTGTAAGTTGAGAAAAAGTCTCTATGGGTTGAAACTTGCACCCATGCAGTGGTACAAAAATTTGAGTTCTTTTATGTTGAAGCAATGGTACCACAGGACATATACAGATTACTATCTTTACTTGAGGAGATTTTCAAGCAAAAATTTCATTATTATCTTGCTTTATGTTGATGATATGTTGAATGTTGGCAAGGATGCTCAAATGATTGACAAACTGTAGAATGAATTGTTATTTGATATGAAAGACTTGGGACTAGACATACATATTTGACTAGATAGATAGATTCTTGGCATGGACATTAGGCGTGTGATATGAAAGACTTGGGACCAGACAGACAAATTCTTGACATAGACATCAGGCGTGACTAGAAAGCAAAGAAATTTGGGTTGCCACAAGAGAAATATGTTGAGTAGACACTTGATAGGTTCAACGTGAAGGGGGCGAAGCCAGTTGAGACTCCCTTATCTAGTCACTTCAGACTAAGTAGAAAATAATCTCCTTCTACTGAACACAAAAAGTAAGAGATGGCTCACATACGCTACTCTTGTGTAGTAGGAAGTTTGATGTATTCCATATGCATACTTTTATCTGACCATATTAAGGGCCATTGGAATGTTGTTAAATTGATACTGAAATACTTGATGGATACATCCAATGCTTGTTTACCATAAGTTCCTACAGGTTTCATAGATGCAGATTTGGTAAACGATCTTGATCATAAGAAGTCTACCTCATATTTTCTGTTCACTTTTACAGGAGAGCCATGAATTGGCAATAAAAGATGCATAAGTATGGTGCATTCTCTACTACTGAGGCACAATATATCACAAGTTGTGAAGTAGGGAAATAAATTATTTGACTCAAACATTTCTTGAAAGAATTGGACTTGACACATGATAACTATGCCATTTTCTATGACAGTCAGAGTGTCATGGACCTGTGCAAGAATTCTTCCTTTCACTCTAGGATAAAGCATTTAATATAAGATTTTAGTGGTAATGTGAATAGGGGTGTAAACGGTGCGGGTACGGTGCGGGTCTGGACATACCCATATCCATACCCATCTAATTAAGTGGGTCCGATTCCGGTTCTAGACCCACATAATACAAAACTTGGACCCGCACCATACCCGTACCCACAATTATAGCGGGTATGCGGGTAAGCGTGTAAGGCCCTTGAACTTACTTAATGAGTTGAATGAGCTTAATTACCATAATTGAATACTTAGAACCCTAATATAACATTTTGATATGTTTTGAAAACATAAGACAAGCTTAAGTTTCAAATTTGGTCCAATTTGGACAATGTTTGAGCAAGTTATGCAATTTTCTGTACATTTTGGACTTTTCTGCAATTTACCCAATTGAGGGGTTTTCTTTGCAATTTGTCACATACATTATGTTCCTTAGTTGTTATATTATCATTATTGAGATTTTTGAGCCATGGGGCTCCTATTTGAGCCATGGTTTGAAGGTGTTTTCATCAAGGGTAGTTTAGGGTTTTTTCCTTCATGGATGAGCTACCTTTAGTAGCTATCAACTAAGGAATTATGTGATTGGCTGGGAATTTCGCCAAAGGAAAGCTAATCAGGTCTAGAGGGACGGTGGGAGGGCTGATTGTGTGTGTGCTTATGTATTTTTAATAATTTAAAGCCATGGACACTTGGATATATACTAGAATTTCAACTTTTTCTTTTTCTTAATATTAAAGTGTCATATACTTCTCCCCAAGCACCAAAACGAGCCACTTTCTCTCCACCACCTCTATCCTTCTCCCAGCTTCGTTCTCCCTCAGTTCAGCTGTGAATTTTTCTGCCCAAGTAAGAAGAAAGTGGGGTTCTTCTTGGAAAAAAATTCTAGGGTTGCAATTGATTCCCTTTTTGGGGCTATAAAGCTTCTCCCTACTGATATTGACCTAAATGTATAAGTTTTTCCTTATTTCCTCCGTTTAATTATTTTTCCTCTTCCCCCTACATCTCTCCAGGTCGGAACCATGATTTTCCATGGTGAAAGTGACCCTAGAACAAAAAAAATCCTTCCTTCTTGTTTCTTTTCTAGGGTTTTGCTTGTTTGTGGAGAGAATTGCATATTTGGCCAAGTTTAGATCTGAATCCAAGGTTTCCTTGCCTATTTTCTAGACATTCTTGCTGTTGGATATCTGACCAACTTTATATAAGCGAGTTATATAACATTCTTCACTTATATTGCTTACTAGAAGCTTGTTGGTTCATGATTATGCTTGAATGTGATGATCTAAGCATAGAGAAATCATGCTTGTTTAGAATTACGAATTTTATGGTGTTTTCTGTTTTATTCCAGTTCTATATGAACCTGTAAACATGTGTACATCCTTTATAAGGTGTAACATGATCTGAGACAGGTTGATAGCCATAACCTATGGTTCTATGTACAAAACAAATGATGGTTCAAATTAGGGTTTTCAAGCTATTTCCTTCCCTATCACATAACTGATTGTCATACCATTCACCAACCAATAGTGTTGCTATCTTGGAAATTGATGTTCGTGATCAAGGGTGGAAAATTTATGGTGACAACCTATGGTCACCACCTTAGGTCAGGTTTTGACTTAATTAGACATTTAATTATCATCCACTAAGTATTCTAATAATGTTATCAATCGATGATGATATTGGCTTATTATTTGGTGATGTTAACTGAATGTATTACTGATCTAGCAACCAATGGTGACCTAATGATCACAATTAATGGTGGATCAGGTCATCACCATATATGATGAATTAGGAATGTAATTGTAGATTTGACTATACCTTGAACCAATGGTTCCTTGGTTCAATTGATCTAATGATTAGACCTATATTTCAATTGATAACCTTGAACAATGAACCTAATCAAATGAATAATATTGGATGCTTTAACATACAATGGATTAGAATAAATCACATATTATTATATGTGGGTCATAGTGAAGATAATTCAATGGTTCAATGCCATTAATTGGTAGCATTACCTTTTCCATTATATAGTTATAATTGATAAATCAATATAATAAGTGGATGTGAAACTCCCATGTGATCTAGCTGGTTATGCCTAACCTTAATGTAATTATATGATGTTGATTGATTATAATCATACCTCTTGAATGATTAATGTTATAATGAATTACACTCCTCTTGTGTTGAAGCTACGTTGTAGTACTATTTGAATATCATAGTACCTTGCCATGTTAATATCTATGGACACATATGTGCTAAGGATCTTTTGAGCCTTGTTTAAGGCATGGAATGATGATGATAACCTTACTATGAATAATGTGATGGTCTTGATGACCTTTGGGCATGTTTGAAGCCATGATTGAGGTGAAATTCTCTTCATGTTCCGATAATGGTTAAAACCCTAGAACTTGTGATAAGATATTGGTATCTTGTAAAAGTATGATGATAAGTATGGTCCATTAGTTTGCAATGAATGATAGCATGTGGTAATGTGATTATGATTTATATCTCAAATGTTTTATATCTTTTGAAGTTGTTATACATATACTCTTGTTAGAAAAGAATTAGGGTTTGAATGTCCATTTGTATGATTTAGCCTTAATTCACTCAATTGGCATAACTAATCAAGTGAAACTCTAATCATGTAGTTCCCTGTGCCATAGATCCATCTGAGTGTTAGAACTTGCCAGATGGTGAAACGAGTATTCCTAAGGAAAACTTGGAGCACATACTGATGAGTATGCGGGGTGCTTGTCATCCTGAGTTCAAGTGTTTAGGGAGGATGATTGTTGTCATACCTAGCCCTCATGAGTTTGAGAACGACTGCGGTCGTGTCTCGGTTATTATATATGTGATGAGATTGGAGGACAACTATGGTTGTACCTCAGATGGTAGGGTATGCGTACCCACCTCCTTTCACTAGCGCCATGACGTATACCAAGGACGGACTAGGTTGTTAGCAGCTTGACCTTATGTGTCACTGTTGCGGACCCGTACTGATCAGGGGCGGAGAAGATCTTAGGAGTCCAGCTCTTCCTCGATCTTGTATGGCACTGATTTCAAATTAGTAGTGGTCAGTTGGGACTTGAGTGGTATTTCTCAAATCCCTCAGGGCAATGTAATAAAAGAAGTGAATAAGCCATGTAGTATACTGACTAGGGTTAAATACATCTCACATTGCTTGATTAATCTTTAACTAGTCCTTATACTATTCAATGTTTACAAGATGATATCATATGAAATTTGAGTAATTATCTTCTTGTCAAGTTAATTTGTTTAAAGGCTTAGTATGCTTAACCTATTCAATCTGCTTAAATTGCTTATTCAGTTCTATATCTGCTCAGTTCATTTACTGTCAATTAATATGTTATAATCAATATATGTTGGAGAGAGTTATATCTCTCACTGGGACTGGGTCTCACCAGTGGTTCACCACAAATTTTTTTTAGGTGGTCGCGGGAAACGAGGTCGAGGTCGTGCTGTGGAAGAGAACCAACCTGGTGATCAATAGATTCAAAAAGGTTGGTTAGTTGTAGATGTTAGTTATAGATGTTAGTAGTAGAGTCCTAGTGTCGACCCTGTACTCTCAGGTCCTGGTATGGGATGTATCGACACGATATTTTGGTATTATGCCAATGTTTGTAAATATATGGCATGTACATGTGAAATATCTTTTGTATGCAGGATGTGACTGAGGTCTTTGGACCCATATGCAAATGCTTGTTACAGTATATGAGAATGGAATGATGGACCTTTTATAAATGTTCTTGAGTTTATTTACATTTTCGGAATTGGTTTTAATTGTTTCACATTTTTGACTATGTGATTAATTAGTAGTTGGTCGTGTTTTGTGTTTTGAGTAATCTCGTTAGCGTGACGATATATGACAGTTAAGTTGCCATTAGAGATCTAGGTTTACTGAGTCTACAGGGACATAGGACTTAAGTTTGAGTCTGTTCTTATGTATCCAACATATCTGATCATAGTTTATGCTTATGCAGATATGTCTGGACGACTTGAAGAACATGTTGAGAGTAGCTATGTTGTACCAGGAGGAGGTGCAGGGATGCAGGAACGTGATGAGAGAGTGCCAGAAGAAGGGCCAGAGAAGCCCGCAATGCCTCATCTAGACCCGACAATGACGGCCAATTCTGAGTTTCAGCATATGTTTAGACAGATGATGGCCACAATTACACATATCGCTGACAGAGCGCCAGCACCTCCAGCTAGGGTAGCTGCCTCTAGTGTGGAGTCCCAAGGTGTCGGGAAGACATTTGAACATCTTAGATGTGTTGGGGCAATTGAATATGCAGGTACTTGTGATCCAGCAGATGCTAACATGTGGTTGACTGAGCTGGAAAAGGCTTTCAAAATCCTAAACATCACTGAAGAAGACAAAGTTAAGCATGCAGTATACTTGTTGAAGGGTAGTGCTGGCCATTGGTGGGCCATAGAAGAGGAGAAAAGGCCAGGAGTTGTGATAGGATGGGAGGAGTTTTGGAGGGAATTTGTTAGTCGATATTTTCCAGAGATCTACCTAGATGAGAAAATCTCTCAGTTTGAGAAGATTCGTTAGGGATCTATGACTATCAATGAGTATGAAACAAAGTTTATGGAACTTCTGAGGTTCTGCCCGCAAATGGCAGAAATAGAAAAGGAAAGGATTTGAAGATTTGAGAAGGGTTTGAGTACAGAGTTGACTACTACATCATCAGCCTTGGAGAACATGGAAAGGTTTTACACCTTTGTGGAATCCGTCAGGAGGATTGAGAGGTCTACTATAGAGAAGCATGAAACTAATGCTAAGAAGCGACTGTAGTTTCAAGGGCAATCATCTGGAGGCTTTAAGAAGCCAAGGTTTTTCCCACTGCTGTCACAACCAAGGTCAACCTTCACTGAACCAATATCACATGCACCATCACAATGGACCCCGAGTCGGGGTAGAGGTCACAGTTTTCCACGGGAAGGAGCTCGCAGTTCATCATCAGTCTCAGTTACAGGGCCGTTTAGACCACATAGTGATAATCGAGTGTGTCATCAAGGTGGACAAACATGGCATATTAGATGGAATTGCCCTATGAAGGTTGAGGAGGTGACTCAGCAGCCAAGGCAAAATCAACATGGATCACAACAACGACAGTTTGATACTGGTAGTGGCAGAGGACGTGGTCAGGCATCCCATGCAGGATCCTCAGGACAGGCAAGCAGAGGACGTGGACGGCAGCAGGCGACAGCTAGGTTCTATGCCATGACCCAGCCAAAAGCAGTGGTCAATCCACGAGTCGTGACAGGTCAGATGGAGTTATTTCATTCTGATATGTCTGCTTCTTGTTTCATATCTGTGTTAGTAGATCCAGGTGCAACACACTCATTTATCACTAGAGAGGTGATAGATAGTTGTTATCTATCTGTTAGTCTCAGATATGATAGCCTGCGACTGGAGACTCCTTTGGTTGATTCCGCTAAGTTGCAGGAAGTGTGCCCTTCTTGTGTTCTTTCTTTTTCTAGACACAACATTCAAGTGGATCTTTTACCACTTGACATGCATGGTTTTGATGTAATCCTTGGAATGGATACCTTGGAAAAATACAAGGTAGTCTTAGACTGTAGTACTAAGGTGGTGACGTTCCATGATGGAGATGTATAGTGGATTTTTCAGGGTGATAGGAAGATTCTTCCTACATGTTTGATGTCATCTATGACAACTGAGCGGTTGATGAGACAGGGATGTGAGGCTTTGTTAGCCCATGTGGTGGATACCAAGGTGGTAGGTCCTAGTATCCAGGAGGTACCAGTGGTGCGAGAATTTGAGGATGTCTTTCCTGAGGAATTTCCTGGCATTCCCCCTCCTATAGAGATTGAGTTGAGATCAATATTGTTCCTCGAACACAACCCATAGCACAGTCAACATACAGAATGGCACCAACAGAGATGCAAGAGTTAAAGAAACAGTTACAAGAACTGTTAGAGAAGGGTTTTATCAGGCCGAGCACTTCCCCTTGGGGTTCTCCAGTGTTGTTTGTTAAAAAGAAGGATGGTTCAATGAGGCTGTGTATAGACTACAGACAGCTGAACAAGGTGACAATAAAGAATAAGTATCCTTTGTCGAGGATTGATGATCTTTTTGATCAGTTGAAAGGTGCCACTGTGTTTTCAAAGATAGACCTGAGGTCAGGTTACCATCAGTTGAGAATTAAGGCTGATGACATACCCAAGTCAGCATTTAGGACTAGGTGTGGTCATTATGAGTTTGTGGTTATGCTGTTTGGGCTAACCAATGCACCTGCAGCTTTTATGGATCTAATGAATAGGGTGTTTAGACCTTATCTTGATTAGTGTGTTGTCGTGTTCATCGATGATATCCTGATATATCCAAGGATAGTCAACAACATTAGCAACACCTTCGCCATGCATTGACTTTGTTGAGACAGCACCAACTATATGCTAAGTTCAGCAAGTGTGAATTCTGGTTATCTGAAGTGTCTTTTCAGGGCCATGTTATATCTGCAAAAGGCATTTGTTTTGATCCCAAGAAAGTAGAATCTGTATTAGAATGGGAACAACCAAAGACACCGACAAAGATCCATAGTTTCCTAGGTCTGGTAGGTTACTACAGAAGATTCATCAAAGACTTCAGTTCTATAGCGTTACCCCTAACTAGGTTAACCAGGAAGGATGTTCCTTTTGCTTGGAATGACAAGTGTCAACGTTCCTTCCAGCTTTTGAAAGAAAAGTTGACTAGTGCACCGGTGTTAGTACTGCTAGAGCAAGGGAAAGGCTAAATTGTGTTTTTTGATGCTTCAAAGAATGGGTTGGGATGTGTGTTGATGCAAGATAAAAATGTGATTTCTTTTGCTTCGTGACAACTTAAGAAACATGAGGAGAATTACCCAACACATGATCTGGAGCTTGCAGCAGTGGTCCATGCCTTAAAGATCTGGAGACACTATCTTTATGGAGAAAAGTGTCAGATCTTCACTGACCACAAGAATCTACAGTATATTTTCTCAAAATAGGAGTTGAATATAAGGCAGAGGAGATGGATGGAGCTGATTAAGGATTATGATTGCACAATAGACTACCATCCAGGGAAAGCTAATGTGGTAGCTGAGGCATTGAGTAGAAATTCATCTTCATCATCAATGGTAGATAATGCACAATTAAATTCCTTGATGTGCCATAAGAGAGATATGCTAGTATCTCTTCTCCAGATGAATATACAACTAGAAGTTTCCTTGCTGGCAGGATTGTTGGCACAGTTACAAGTGAAACCTACCTTGAGACAGAGATTCATGATGCACAATGAAATGATACTATGATACAGAATATCCAATCAGGGATTGGCAATGAAAAGTATGATGGCTTTCACGAGGCAGATGATGGTACAGTTTGTTACCATAATAGGACAGTAATTCCTGATGTTGATGGGTTGAGGAAGATGGTACTTGAGGAGGCTCACTCCTCCATGTATACAATGCATCCTGGAAGTACCAAGATGTATCAAAATTTGAAAGACATGTATTGGTGGCCAGGTCTAAAGCGTGATGTGGCAGAGTTCATTGCCAAATGTCTAGTTTGTCAGGAGGTGAAAGTTGGGTACCAGAAGCCTGCAGGGATATTACAACCCTTGCCAATACCACAATGGAAATGGGATCATATTACTATGGACTTTGTGATTGGTCTTCCTAGGACAGCCAAGGGTCATAATTCCATATGGGTGATAGTAGACAAATTAACTAAGTCAGCTCATTTTCTTCCAGTTAAGACAACATTTACAACAGAGAAATTGGCACAATTTTATGTTGATGAGATAGTCCATTTGCATGGCATTCCAGTGACTATAGTTTCTAACAGAGGTCCATAGTTTACAAGTTGTTTCTGGGAGCATCTGCATTCAGCAATGGGAACACAACTGAGATTCAGCACAACTTTTCATCCGCAAACCGATGGCCAGTCTGAAAGGACTATTCAGACTTTAGATGATCTCTTGAGGGCATGTGTGCTGAAATTTCTTGGTAGTTGGGATGTACATCTGACTCTGATAGAGTTTGCGTACAAGAATAGCTATCAAAGAAGCATAGATATGGCTCCTTATGAGGCTCTATATGGGATACGATGTCAGTCTCCTCTTTGCTGGTATGAGACAGGTGAATATCAACTTTTGGGTCCTGAGCTAGTACAACAGACTACAGAAAAGATTGAAGTGATACAACAATAGTTGAAAGCAGCCCATGACAGGAAGAAATCTTATACAGACAACTGACGTAGACCACTTGAGTACCAAGTGGGAGATAGATTATATCTTAAGGTTTCTCCTTGGAAAGGCGTGTTGAGGTTTGGAAAGAAGGGTAAGTTGGCTCCTAGATTTATGGGACCATACCCTATCCTAGCTCGTGTTGGAAAGGTAGCATATAAGTTGGAGCTACCACCAGAGCTACAAAGATTGCATAATGTCTTTCACATATTGATGTTGAGGAAATACCATCCAGATACTGACCAAACAATCCAGCCATTAGAGGTGGAGTTAGATGAGGATATCTCCTATGTTGAGGGTCCTGTGTTGATCTTGGATAGAAGGGTGAAAAAGCTAAAAAGAAAAGATATAATACTAGTGAATGTTTTATGGAATCATCATGGAATTGAGGAAGCCACATGGGAACTAGAAAATGAGATGCGTAGAAAATACCCATCTCTTTTTGCGTAGGATTTTAGGGCGAAATCCTTGTTAGGGGTTTATGGTTGTAAGGCCCTTGAACTTACTTAATGAGTTGAATGAGCTTAATTACCATAATTGAATGCTTAGAACCCTAATATAACCTTTTGATATGTTTTTAAAACATAAGACAAGCTTAAGTTTCAAATTTGGTCCAATTTGGACACTGTTTGAGCAAGTTATGCAATTTTCTGTACATTTTGGACTTTTATGCAATTTACCCAATTGAGGGGTTTTCTTTGAAATTTGTCACATACATTATGTTCCTTAGTTTTTATATTATCATTCTTTAGATTTTTGAGCCATGGGGCTCCTAGTTGAGACATGGTTTGAAGGTGTTTTCATCAAGGGTATTTTAGGGTTTTTCCCTTCATGGATGAGCTACCTTTAGTAGCTATCAACTAAGGAATTATGTGATTGGTTGAGAATTTCTCCAAAGGAAAGCTAAGCAGGTCTAGAGGGACGGTGGGAGATCTGTTTATCTGTGTGCTTATGTATTTTTAATAATGTAAAGCCAAGGACACTTGGATATATACTAGAATGTTAACTTTTTCTTTTTCTTAATATTAAAGTCTCATATACTTATCCCCAAGCACCAAAATGAGCCACTTTCTCTCCACCACCTCTCTCCTTCTCCCAGATTCATTCTCCCTCTATTCATCTATGAATTTTTCTGCCCAAGGAAGAAGAAAGTGGGGTTCTTCTTGGAAAAAAAATTCTAGGGTTGCAATTGATTCCCTTTTTGGGTCTATAAAGCTTCTCCCTAGTGATATTGACCTAAAAGTGTAAGTTTTTCCTTATTTCCTCCATTTAATTTTTTGTTCCTCTTCCCCCTACATCTCTCTAGGTCAGAACCATGGTTTTCCATGGTGAAAGTGGCCCTAGAACTAAAAAAATCCTTCCTTCTTGTTTCTTTTCTAGGGTTTTGCTTGTTTGTGGAGAGAATTGCATAGTTGGCCAAGTTCAGATTTGAATCCAAGGTTTCCTTTGTTGGTATGTATGCCCATAGAGCAAGTCATATGATGATTGTAATGGGATACTTTGTAAATGATTTGAATAATAATAAAGGCAATTTCCGATCTATATGTTTAAACTGTTTTTGAGATGATAGTGTAACATGATAGATGTCTAAGGAATGATTTTACTCAATGATGTATGCTTTTAGGTTAAGGACCTAAACGATGAGATCATACATATGTTAAGAGCATACATTCTTGTTTAGTCCCTAGTTGGTTGTTATTGTGGAAATAACCATCATCAATAACACTGAAGACTAGATTGTGTGTTGGTTGATGACAGAATCTCATTAGTCATGATATAGTGATATAAAACCAAGCACATAGGTACTTGTTAGAGAACAAGGTATTGGACAGACCCACCGTGAGAGTGACACATGGAACCATGACTTGGTAGTCACAGTCAGCTCTCACAGTGATGGTGGTGAGTGTGATTCTTAGACCTGAAATCACTACACTCAACACATGTCGTTGGGTACACTTTGACATCATCAAACGCAGTCCTGAAACATGGGTTGTTATAAAGGTGATGATTAGGTGGCTTTGACACATGGGGATTTTGAGGGGTGAGTGATAGATATGGGATTTGTCCCTCCTGAGGGAGTTTGATATCCTTGGCCACTTGATGAGTAGGATTGAGAAAGGCATGCACATGCATGTGTGAATCAATATGTGATATTGATGTCACACACATCTCACCCAGTCTGCTCTGAGATCAAGGAAATGAATGAATGTTGACAGGATGTATGTTCCATGCCTCGAGTTCATTCAGGATATCAGTGACAAAGGAATTATACATTCACTGTAACACCATTCACAGATTGTAGAATTGAAAGTTGTTCTCCAACTTTCTATTTCACTTGGGTAGCATTGATGTGTGACTAGGCACCGCTCTTTGCTTGTGAAGTCATAAGTGTTATGGACTTTCACTGCCAACATGAAATGGACTTGTAGGGTCACACACATAGGATTTAACCTGGAAAAGGAGTTTTCTCCACAAACAATGTTTAGATTGATTACTAAAGGAGTTTAGTAGTTCAATTAAACACTCAATTAATTGATAGCTCAATATCATAGTGTTCGAGGTGTTGGACTGATTGATTATAGTATCCGATTGATTGAAACCACAATTGCTGATTCTGCACAATCTGTACTCCCAACCGATCGGCTCATGTAATGAACCGATCGGCTCAGCTTGGTGAACCGATCGGCTCAGGTGGTGAGTCGATCGGCTCAAGGTCAGGGTGAAACGATTGCTTCAAGTGTTGAAATGATCGGTTCAACTGATGCAACCGAGAAAGTTGGGAAAGTAAGATTGGTGAGAATTTTCCTTTCATTTCACTTGCCCAATTTGATTGGAACAAGGATTGGTATTCGATACCAATTAGAAACAAAAGAAGGAAAGTCAATCGGGAACTGATCAGGACCACGAACCGACCGGTTCAGATGTGAACCGACCGGTTCATGGGTCCCAATCGATCGGTTGAAGTGTCAACCGACCGGCTCAGATCCCCAACCGACCATATCTATTGTGAAACGATTGGTTCAGGTTGTGAGTTGGTTGTTTTTTGTGGAAAATCTCAAACCCTTCTACTCCTGCTTTAGTCCCATATTACCCAGGATAGAGAACCTTGTCCCATGACTCGCCTATATATATAGGGGTATTGGGGGCTTCTCAAAGTACAACTCAGTGCAACCAGTTGCTCTGTAAAGTTGTCGTTCTCTCTAGTTTTGGTAACCGAGAGAGCCTGAGAAAGTGCTACCTGATAAGGGAGGCACATCAAGGGAAAGACAACTGCAGAAAGTGACTGGTGGCAGGAGAGTGTGTTGGTGACTAGTACGCCGACAGGAGGGTGTGACTCCTTCTGATTCCTTGTGGGACAAGGAGATCGGAGTTCCAGATTGTCCGTGTGGACAACTACATAGGTAGGAGACCTCTGTCGCTCGGAGGACAACTGTCAATCCTGACAGTCCCGGTGAGACCAAGAGTCTTCAGTCCCGGTGTGACCAGGAGTTGCACAGACACCGTCCAAGACCGGAGGTGAAGACCACGCAAGGCGCGAGGAACTGTCGCCGAGCAAGTCTCGGGACAAGGTATGCATCCACAAACCATCTTTCCTATTGTATAGACGTTGACGCGATTCCTTCTGTTCTGGGTTTTGGGGAGAAAATTTTTTGTTTCCGCTGCTTCTCTGCCTCCTCTAAAACCCAACATCCTTGCCCTATTTGCTCGAGATTCTTATTGTTGGATATGTTACCTACTCTATATAGGCAAGTTATATAACATTCTTCACTTATATTGCTTACTAGAAGCTTGTTGGTTAATGATTATGCTTGAATGTGATGATCTAAGCATAGAGAAATCATGATTGTTTAAATTATGAATTTTTTTGTGTTTCCTATTTTATTCCAATTCTATATGAACATGTAAACATTTGTACATCCTTTATAAGGTGTAAAATGATCTGGGACATGTTGATAGCCACAACCTATGGTGCTATGTACAAAACAAATGATGGTTCAAATTAGGATTTTCAAGCTATTTCCTTCCCTATCACATAACTGATTGTCATACCATTCACCAACCAATAGTTTTGCTATCTTGGAAACTGATTTTCATGATCAAGGGTGTCAAATTTATGGTGACAACCTATGGTCACCACCTTAGGTCTGGTTTTGACTTAATTAGACATTTAATTATCATCCACTAAGTATTCTAATGATGTTATCAATCGATGATGATATTGGCTTATTAGTTGATGATGTTAATTGAATGCAGTACTGATCTAGCAACCAATGGTGACCTAATGATCACAATTAATGGTGGATCATGTCATCATCATATATGATGAATTAGGAATGTAATTGTAGATTTGACTATACCTTGAACCAATGGTTCCTTGGTTCAATTGATCTAATGATTAGACCTATACTTTAATTGATAACCTTGAACAATGAACCTAATCCAATGAATAATATTGGATGCTTTAACATCCAATGGATTAGAATAAATCACATATTATTATATATGGGTCATAGTGAAGATACTTCAATGGTTCAATGCCATTAATTGGTAGCATTACCTTTTCCATTATATAGTTATAATTGATAAATCACTATAATAAGTGGATGTCAAACTTCCATGTGATCTAGTTGGTTATACCTAACATTAATGTAATTATATGATGTTGATTGATTATAATCATACCTCTTGAATGATTAATGTTATAATGAATTACACTCCTCTTGTGTTGAAACTACGTTGTAGTACTATTTCAATATCATGTTACCTTGCCATGTTAATATCTATGGACATATATGTGCTAAGGAATAGAACAACTTTGATATCTCTAAGCTACAGCAATAGCAAGATCAAATGTATATAAAGCATTGTTATCAAGATGCCCACCTAGACGTTGAGAGAACGGAAGCTTTCTTGGTTCCTAGGCCCCATGGGTTTGCCAGGTGGCAGTCCTTCATTTAGTTATAATTTAGGTTTGATTGTGGTTAAAGCAGACTTAGTTTAGGTTAAATCATGTTAGATTCAATATGGTTTAGAGAAATCTATGTTCAATTAGGTGAAATCAGGCTTGTTTAGTCATTACACCTGATTTAAGTTTAATTTAGGCCAACCCAAGTACTGTTTTACAACATCGAAAGTTAGTCTAGTACTCTAGGCAGTGGCCAAGCACATGCACACAATTGTCTACCTAAAACGCAAGGACCTCTCACTCTTTCCAGCAGTTTACAACAAGATACATATAGTAATATATAGAGGAATACAAGATAATTAGAAGGACGTATTTAGAAAATAATGGATAAGTACTTACATCTTCATTGAGTGTGTTTCTTCCATTATCATCCCCACCAATGGAAACATCAAGAACAATTCCATTCCTAGCAAGTGCTGAAGTCATACGAGAAAGTTGAGATTGGACATTTGCATAGTCATTCTTCAATTGTTTGTTCTCTGTCTGTATTGAAGCAAGTGTTCCTCTAACATCAGTGCAGTCATCTATGTCATGTAACTTGCTCAAATCAGATTTCAAACCTAATACTTGACTACGTGACACTCCATGGCCATATCCCACCACTCTTTGATTAGAATTTTCTTCATCATACATTAGTTCAGTAAAAACGGTATCCTCTATCGTAGATTTGGGTAGTTCTGGATTGTCAATGACACGTTCATCCACTAGATTTTCAACGGTTTCCTTCAATCAACATGTGAATTGGTCTATACATTAGAATCACAATCAATATAGATGGACATGCAAATATGCAATGCGAAAACAAATATTTAACTAACCAAAAATTCTTGTGTGTTTGTATTTTGAACATAGCTTCCATCTTTGCGTTGGTGAGTAATCTTGTACACTTCCAAGGTGCTAGGTTCCCTCTTTTCCTTTAGGGCCTCGAAAAATAATTATGAGTATTATTTATCTCTAACTAAATGCACATCTTCACTTTAATATACATCACAAAATGTATCTCACAAAGTCAAACTTTTTCTGAACAAAACTTTTTGACCCCGTAGTATGGCAATCAGCTTTTTGAGCACGTGACCTCTTTCCTATTGTTGAAAGTTTCTAGGACAAAAATAACTTATTCAAGACTACATAAATTTTAAACAAAGTAGTAAAATAATTTTTTCTTCATTTTATTCAAAGAGCCTTACTTACCTTCCCAGTATTAGAGAACCAATATCTCACCAAACGTACCCATTGCTCTCTTATTAAAGTCTTCGACACTTTACTTGAAATTTGTTCTTCTATTTTACTGGGATCCAAATGGAGCTTTTTCAGTTGGGACCTAAAGGTTTTCCATTTCGCATTCACATGTGTTAGGATCCTTTTGTCAATTGCCACGTCTTTCGGCATATGGTACTTGCTTTGTTTAAGAGAGAAAATCATATTCAATGGCAATCATATTACATGTACCAATAGATAATATTGGTGATTTCTTACCCTAGTTAAGGTCACAATCTCGAGCTTATAGGAATCATGCACCCCATGCCAGTTGTTTTCACCAATTGGACAAAGTTCTCCCCATTTTGCCACCTCTCCAAGGAAACTCACCAATAAGTGTCCTCCTTTCCCTAT
The DNA here is from genome assembly GCA_963693085.1 of Alisma plantago-aquatica. NCBI lineage: Eukaryota > Viridiplantae > Streptophyta > Magnoliopsida > Alismatales > Alismataceae > Alisma > Alisma plantago-aquatica. Next base: position 498,019,206 of record OY856415.1, read on the forward strand.
GGGTTGTTTAAATTTATTGAAATTGACAATCAATTTCAAATCTTGTAAAACCCATACTTGTGATAAATGAACTCGCCCTTTCTTTGTCCCAACTTTTCCATCGGAATCTACAACAATATGGATATATTATGAATATCATGCATAATTCAACTACAATGGATAAAGGGCACTAAATTAAATAACAGAAACATTAAATTTCAACCTATTGTTTCCAGCACATCATGATCATCATGAGAGTTCTCATTCCATGCAGCAGTTCGAGGGCGTTTTGGAATTGGTTGTGTGTCTTCTATTTCATCCAAATCTTCATCTTGAATTGGTCTGGATCTGTCTTCTTCTATTTCATCCAAATCTTCATCTAGAATTGGTCTGGATCTGTCTTCATTACCACTTGGAATTGGCTCGCTTGACACAAAGGTTGATGTTGTTTGTTTAGTTCGCCACATTCTCTTCTTAAATGAGAAGACACCTGAAACATGAGTAAATTAGAACAAACGTGATTCAAGAAATTAATCGGGAAGGCATATTACTTTAACACTAGTCCATGGATCAAACAAGACACATAAATTTCAACTTAGTTGTCTATAGTCAACAATGTGAAGTCCCCCTGTTATTTAGATGCAATAACATCCCTTGCATATCAAATGAAGCATAGGAAGAACTCTGTTGCTGCTGCACAAAGAATACGAGTCAAGGAGGTTTTTTGAGGCAAAAAGAGCTAATATTGGTTGGGGAGACACTATTGTTGGCCACAATCAGGTTCGATTTGAACGTCCAACATCCGCACAATCTTAATTGAAGCAGTGAAGAGACTGAGTTTGCCAAATACTGTGGCAAGAGTAGCATGGAATTATTTGAATGACTACTGGATGCAGACAACTTTATATTTACAATACAAAGCTCATTACGTGGCAGTTGGTTCAATCTATCTGGCAGCAAAAATGAACAACGTCAGACTTCCTTATGACAAGGGGCATATTTGGTGGCAGGAGTTCGATGTCTTACCAGGGACGTCTAACATGTAATTTGACACTTGTAATTTCAAAAATGAATGAAAATTGTGATGTGTATCAAGAAAAAAAAGGTTGGTGAGTGACAAATACACACACTTTTAGATAAGGCAGTAGCTAAGAACATTTGTCACTACTTAAGCATTTTTTATAACAGGAACTTGAACCTAATAAAAAAGGAAAAGCAAAGGGAGAACACATGTTCTGAGCATAAGAGATGAAAAAATAAAATTCATCTAATAAATATGAACTCACCATGTAGCTAGTAGTAGAGAAGACATGCAGTCATGTAAAGTTATCCAAATATGTAGTGATGATCCAGTAGGCATGTAATTGAATCCTTTAAGATGAAATTTGCATAATTCATAAGAAAGTTGGGCTAGTATAATCATTAACCAACTCAGGGACCACCCCAACATCAAAAGAATCCCTTATCTTATGTCGAATGACATGCAACCATGGTTTCTCTATTTCATCCTCTACATAAAATACTTTTTTTGCTTGAGATGAGAAAATAAATGGATCGTCTTTCAAAGATTTACCAGTGTGCATCAACTTAGAGAAATTCACACAAGGATTATTGTTTCTATCAAGCTTGTACCCTCATTGTTAGTAAAAAAAATGTATTGAGTACATGGTATTGGTATATATCACTATGTCATTATTATTAAGGTGTCATTTCAAGGTTAAAGCAACATGATTTTAGGTCAAACGACACCTCTTAAATAGGTCTAATTTAGAAAAATTAAGGTTTGAATTTGGTGAAATAAGGTATGATTTGATCAAATCATATCTATTTAGGTCAATTCCATGTAAATTTGGTAGTTTTTGGTTTTAATGGCTAATTTAAAAAAAAAACTTTAATTAAGACAAATTTGAGAAAATTCATTCTTTTTTTGCTCAAATTAGAGCAATTAAAGTCTGGTTTTGGATTACCTTAGGTGTAGTTTCCGTAAACTATAACAGTTTAACATTAAAATAGTTATTGACTTCTTGGTATATAGAAATGAACATAAAATAAATAATTGCTTATATACATAATTACCCATATTTAAATTGTACCAACTACATGTTTATCTACATGCCTGTGTAAGTGGAAATTAGCATGTTTTTAATACTAGATTAGGTCAATGACACCAATTTAGGCCATTTCAGTTCTTGAATAGGTGCCATCTAGATCAAATAAGGCTTCAATTAGGCCAAATAATGTCTAGTTTGGCCAAATTCTATATGATTTAGGTCAATTTAGGAAATATTTGGTAATTTTATGTTTGAATGGTTAGGTCTCAAAATTGAGGATACTTAGTGAAAGTGTGTTCGATTTTTTTAATATTATGGTCAATAAAGTCTAGTTTCAGGTCGTATTAGGTGTAAATCAAGTCAATGTAGGATTAATTTACATTAGAGGCAAAATAAATTATGAGCTTATTGTATACAAATGAGTAAAACAATATATATACACTAATATATATAACATTAACCATATATATATATATATATATATATATATATATATATATATCTATGTAGTCACACTTGCTTTAAAATGTGCAACTAACCAAAAATTATATTTTAGGGTCGGGGGCAATACTAAAACACGCATCTATTGACCATGTCACGGTTTAAAAACCGTGGAAAAGAAAGTGCGGACTACGTGTTGAATTTCTAGTAGTGAAATTAGATCTATTTACCCTTATATGAGACCTAATCTGCCCAAATTAAATCTGATTTGGCCTAACCGAGACCTATGTATTCCCTAAAATAACTAAACTTTATCGAATTTGACCAAATTTCTGATGCATGCTAACTTTGTCTTTAAGTGTCATAATTTGGGCTTAACAGTTATAAGCATCCACTTTAGTTATCTGAAAACATAGGCGGCCAGTTTAAGGTGACCCACCTAGAGTCTGGGGGGATTAGAAGTGCCTAGGAAGAACCTAGGAGGGAACCTTGATACCTCTGATGTAAGGAGGACATGGAAACATATAAGAACACTACATTTGGACTCTTCCCAATCGAGCTTATTCAAGAGCCCAAACAGTTGTATTCATTCATATAGAATAAGGGTTAAACACATATAGAATGAAATAAAAAAGAGATATAAAACCACTAACCTCAACCACTACTCACATTTCATATGCTAATACCTTTCACAAATGAATCCCCTAAAAGTATTACAATTTTTCTACAAGCAAAAATACGCAGTAAAGCTATGTATGGAAGTAGCTCAACATAATTTAAAGCAAAATTTCTCATACCCTAGGATGTAGAGGTCTTGATCTATATAAGGTGAACATGTGAACAATTAAGAATACTACCATTATTAAGTTATACTTAATGAGAATTAATATATTAATAATGACAACACAGAAAAACATATTAGAATGTTAAGAATTTACTTTTCCTTGCCTCAAAATATGGTCATTTTTGGACTCAAAACAAAAGGAAAAGAATGTGGTATAAAAATATGAGAACGACTAATCATAATTAAAACCAAGCCATTACCCACAAAACCTAAACACATAAATGGGTCCAATATGTTTAAGCTTTATCTTGCACTCATAGACACAATGCATAGTGGATTAGGTTAAATTTGTTATATTGGTATTTCACACTCAATGAGATTTTCAGGAGCCCAAACAGGTCAATCCAAAAGAAACAAAAGATGGAGCTATAAATCTGTTGGACCCAACCACTACCCACATATAATACACTAATATCTTTTCCATTGGTGTCTACCTATAAGTATTATCATTTTTATTCATGTAAAAAGTAAAACAATATCACTATAACTAATAGTAAGATTGAGACAATATGAATCAACAACTCTCCTGATGGATCTCTATAACACTCGAGATCAAGTTATTCCAGACTGAAAACTTCAAATCTAACAAGCTCACTAGTCGGGATTTATTGCATCAGCCTCGAGTGTTTCACCAAAGTGATGAGACTGTCAAAAATTTTAGACGTGTCAGTAGCAGGATGTTCTGTAAATTTGGAAAGGTTTTTGGTGACAATACCTGGAGATATTAGAAGTGAGAATGCTGACATGAGTAACGATATATCCTATGAAAATAGGACGCCTTCCAGTGGATGACTTTATGGGTTCAGTCAATCTAGATAGAGTGAATTAGTCCCTAAGGAAGCCCCTACAGGGAATCTGACGGGTACACAAAAGAGACAAAGTTACTTTGAATATTGAGTCATGCCTGTCTGTTGGAGCGAATTGGATGAGATCGGGTTGTCGACGACTCAGCTAAATGCCACACTAATCCACTTTTTGGCTTCTCCTCGCCTTGAGTCATCAAAGCCTCCCCGGATGAGGTCTCTCTCTGGTTCTAGTTTGACTAGGACCTGAGAGGGCATATCTCCATACCACAATTGCGAGTATCGTTGATAGTCGCGATAGAGAGGGGGTTGAAATTTCCTGGAAAAAACTTTGAATTGGGAGGGCGGTCCTTATGATTAACTGACTATACCCCAAATTGACACAATTGAACAAGATGAGTATACTAGGGCGTGCCGAGAGAACCATGTTGAAGGAACTCAAAAAAATGACCCCGTAATCTCAGGAGAAGGGTTTCTCTCGAGAAGGGAAGCCCACCCATGGTCATAAGCTTCATCCTCACTCATCACGCTCACTCCCCTATGTGCTTCACTATATGCGACATCCAAACTTTGTGTGGCTTTTAAGTTGGTGACAAACATAAATGAAAAAAGGCAATGGACCACATGGATGTAGGAAGTGATCTATACAAGGAGTATATCTATCCGACTATAAAAAGTATTTCCTAAGAGGTTTACTGTTGAAATTTGTAAGGAAGAGGATAACAATTTGCCTCCAAGTGTTATAGTTGCAAAGAGGTAACAAAATCTGTATCTGATCTTCTTTGGCATTGTGCTCTTTCTATTGAACTGCCAAATGACCAACAAAAATAGCCACATCATGCACATCCCAATAAAAAGGGACCAATCGCTCAAGATTAATTATAAGAAGGCAAAAATGGAACAATTTGCCATGAATTAGAGAGGGGCAGTGGATGATCTAGGATTATTAACTGGGTGACACCTTGTATATAAGAGGATGAGTTGGTTAATTATCACATATTTATCAAATAAATAGATGGTAAGCATGTGAGCAACATATGTCTCCAACCAAAAAATCCTAAACGCATATTTGGCTGGGATTAGTTGGATAATAAATGTATATTTATTGTACGCTTTTACATTTTGATTCAAACTTTACGTACAAATCAATCATACTAGTCCTACGCTTTACTGAAGTAGGTAGCTTATTGGAGTACAAGCATTCCTCGTTAACGAAGATGACCATGTGGTCATAATTGATGTATTCGTAAAGCAAACTTCTATAAAGATCAGAGCACCACATTTTATAAAATCTTAGAAACTATAAACATCAAAGCTCTGATTAAAACATATGCCCACATGCTCCATTTGAAACCATATGGGTCTAACTGACTTTATCTAACCAACAGAAGTGCAAGTTAACAGTAGGACTATAGGAGATATCTAATCAATACATAGACTATCATATTAGTGATATGATGACTCATTCCCAATGGTGTTAAATCTCCTACTAGTAATCGTTGATCCATAAGCTTCATAGATATATTTCAATGTCCTAGTGAATCTTGAAATCTACCTTTAGAAGGTCACCGATTGAATAACAAAATATCACACTTTCTAAGAAAAGATTCAGAAGTTTGCCTATAAACAATAGGTGGTTTCACCTATCTACCACACATATGCAAGCAAGCATTCACCTCTCCAGCATATATATGTAAGCAAATACATGACTAAATGAGTCTACAATTGATTAGAATCTATATAAAAATGAATCTATTGGATGAGAAAGAGTATCTGGACTATCTCTGAATGAGACATTAATTTATACTAATATTTTGGATCAGGAATAAGAATATAGGAACCATCTATATATTAATATCTTCATATTCTCTGATTACGAAACTAACATAATTTTTACTTTCCAGCAACTCTGAGTAATGTTGTTTAAGTATCCAGTTAATCAACATGACGCTCCCCAGAAGACAAAAAACAACTTAAGATTAACCAAAAAGTCACCCTTGCACACATAGAGAGAAAAGTAAATATGTGTTCACAAGAGAGAAGGAAAGAATAGATCACCAGTTCGTTCTCTTATGGTTGAACGCTGCTCCACAAAGAGTTGTAGCCTTGAAGTCAAAAGGAACGACTACTCCTTCTGGTTACAGTTCTTCTCCTAGCCTCCTAGCAGAATCTAGCGCAATCGTCAGCGCCGTCTTCAGTCTCCCAGCACCAAGGTCACCTATCAACGTCGTCTTTGGTCTCTCAGCACCAAGGTCACCTATCAGCGCCGTCTCCAACCACCAGCGCTGTCGTTGTTTGTACCTACTAGCGTCGCTGAACTAGTAGATGCTTTTGTTGATGCCTCAGTAGAATCGAGCCTCGTCCCCCGATGCCGATGTCGATGCTGATGTCGACGCCATCTCTTGGTGGTTGTTGCTTGTGCTGAACATCTGTCAATCCAGGAGAAATGAAACCTCCAGGGAGTAGTCGGTAGGGTAATAGAAAGGGGGGAAGAAAAGGGGCGACGCCACTGGGTGGGGGGAGAGAAGAAGGTACTTTCCGCATCGCATGGAGAAATGGGGTGCGATAAAGAAAGAATATGGATGACTGGGTCATCGCATGATTTGAGAACAGCGGGAGAAGTTCGCGGGGTGTGGGAAGCGGGAGGCAGAAGGAGGGAGAAGACGGAACAACGATAGGGATTTGACAAATTAGGAAAGTCCCGGGTCTTGCGAGCGTTGAGGCCTCGGAGGCGTATGCTGGTATTAGTAAAACTAAGAGCCGAGTCAATTGGCCGTGTCACACTTTAAAAAACGTGAAAAATAAAGTGTGGACTATTACGCCTGTTTCTAGTAGTGTAATTTTTGTAAACATAATAATGAAGTAGGAAATTTGATCACATTATGGTAGAAACATATAATATTATAACACATAAGTAGAGTATGTAAAATGTTGTGACGCAAACACACAACTTCAACATTTAGCACATATGTTACAAGTTCATTTGTTTATTTCAATCGTCAGTGGTAAAGAACGCAGAAATCTCTGGTGGGTAAGTGTGACACGTTGTAAAAAAGTTGTGTTCAATGCCTTGTTGCGCGGACAATGTGGGGGGAGGAAATAAATATCCCAATATGAAAAAAATTGTCTCTTACAAACTCTCTCTTGATGTATTACCATCGCATTTGCAACTCATCCAATGAAATGTAAGGGCCTCCTGTTATGTATAGGAACTGGTGCCATGCCTCCATCCAAGCTTGTGTAGAGTATACTCCATTGACACATCTACCCACATGATATTGGGTTCTCATTAAACCCCTAAGAAACATATCAAGCTCGGTAGACCAGATAAAAGATGGTGGCGGCGGTTGGCCAGCCATATAACAGTTTTAGTAAGTAATATATTTCAAAAGTAAGGGTGTATATCACAATTAATTGTATTATTTGGTTTTACATAACATTAAGCAAAATTTCGATTAATAACATACATCATTAATAAAACATTCACCAACAGGAAGAAAAAATTCATAACACTTATAATGTAATACGACGTTTATAAAAGTGCCTAAATTAAACAAGTGTATGATGTTCATAACATCCATTGATAGTCATTCAAAATAGAGAAGACAATGTAAATGTATTTGCCATTCAACGTTATGGAGTCATTTGAGGTGAAGGGATGTCCACAAGAAGACGACAATCTTCCTCCAGACTGGCAACGTTGTGTTCTAAAACCTCATGCTCATACTTTTTGTTAGTGTATAATTCATCGTAGTTGTGATGAATTTCAACAAAGCCCTTCATGTTCATCGCCTGACCCCACACTGACTTGCACTCAACAGTTAGTAACATAATCTCCGCTTTCAATGAATCAATTGTTGGGGGGAGATTGACTGCCCAATGGAAGTATCTGCATCGGTCTTTTCCCTAAAATGTAGTACCAAGTTCAAGTTAATGGCAAAGAATGTGGAGCCTCGACAAGGGCAGTCTATTATTTATTGATGTACTATCGCACCTCACGAGTAGGGCATATGTAATACATTTCGCCCGACCTTTGACTCAGAATGGCAAAGTCATATAACCCTGCATCCTCTGTGTTAAGCCGTAAGGCTGCATTTAGCCCACAATCACACATTGAAACCTCAGATGGAGTCATCGACATCTAATAAAATAAAATTGACGATTAATACAAAAATATCGGGTTCATGACATAGTTTTCGAAGATAATATGAAGAACATTTGTTTAGGAGTAGCTAATTGTTGCAACAGACAAGTACAGTTCATTTGGACATATCATAATATACTATATCTATGACGTATTGTATCCATCTTCTTCTGTTGAAGAGTCATTATCACTCATTATTTGAAGTCAGTGGCGAAGATATCGACACCTCTCCCGCATACTTGAAATTTCTTCTTGTAGCCTATCAGTGTATGCTCTTGTTGAACAGACAAAGTCACAAAGTTCTGACCAGAACTTGCATTCGCTACATGTATATGCGAGTTGTGATACCATTGCATCCCTAATTGCAGTCAGTGTGGCCACTGTATGTTGTACTTGTTGTGCGGGCAACCTCATATGACATCTGGTTGGTACAAGACCCCTACCACATATAAAATATAGCCTATGGGGATTGTTGTCTTGAAACCATCCATTTTTCACATCTGTGGCATCCATGTACACTCGTACGGTGCACTGCATACCACATGGGCACGACGACATGTCATTGTCCATTTCTAGATAGAAAACCTAATGAGACATAATTTGACATTATTTATAAGTAGGCAAAATTGTAGTCAACAATAGAGTTTGAGAATAAACGTTGGTCGTTAAGTTACAAAATTAAATTGGAAAAGGGAGTAAGTGAAACATGTTGTAGAACATGTTTCAATGTCTGCAAGTTAGAAAACATATGTATAAATCACTGATTTGCCCACATAGAATTGGCAATAGTTTCGCGCAAAACATCTCCCTCTCTAGCATTGGCCTGGCTTGTTTGTTGGAGAGAACTCAATTCGTTCAACATGTCAGTGGTAGTATGAGGCTCATCCAAGTTTTCGTCCATCATAGGATCACCATCATTTTGGCACCGGATAAATTTGTGTACGATACAATAAGCCATCACAATCCGATACTGAGACTGCATGGGAAAAGTCGCTCCTTTATGAAAGTAGGAAAACCTCTTCTTCAACACACCAAAGGCTCGCTCAACAACATTACATAGTTGAGCATGTCGGTGGTTGAAAATTTCCTTTTTGCTGGTTTATGAGCTTCTGTTACCCCGATACTCTGCTATATGGTAAGCAACATTTCAATATGGTGCAAGAAAATGGCTGGTGTTGGCGTACCCTGCATCAACAAGATAGTACTTCCCAACGGGTACTTTGAACCCGCCTGTGGTTGTAGCTACGTGAAGTACCCTTTGGTCAGCATCAGATCCCTCCCAACCAATCATGATATATGTAAACTCCACTGAGAAGTCTACTACAACCATGACATTCATGGAAACATTCCCTTTTCTATTCCTATATCGGTTCTGCTTATCACGCTTCACCAAAATGGGGATGTGTGTCCCGTCAATTGCCCCAATGGCATCGTAAGACAAGTATATAAGAAATATGCAAGTAAATTTCAAAATCAACGATGACGATAGTAGTTATATTAACAACGGAATGGACAATGATCAACTAAGTGATGGTCATACCTTGAAGTAAGGGTAAAATCTTGAACTCTCGGCGATGCGGTGGTGCAGAGTTGTAGATGTAGTTGACATGACAATATATTTGTTGCACAAAGCACACACTACATCCAACACCTCGTTAAACGTTCTACTTATGGTCTCACCGCTGTGAATGTAGTCCTCAGCCAAAACATGGTTGGTATGGCCATGGCCAACCATTTGAAGGAAGTAGCAAACTGCCTCCACTGATGACACACCTCTCGTACTATCCAACAAACGTCGGTCCTCAAGTTTGTCAACAAAGGATAAAACCGTGTTGGGTAGCATACGGTATAGACAGTATGCCCTCATTTCATGGCCAGTTATTATTTCTAAAACCTTTTGATGGACGTTCCTAATACTAACCAATCTCAGTATTGGTTGGTGTGTGGTTGCGGCGTCTGAATTTTGCATGATATTGTGGGATATTTGGTCAACTATTTGGTAGGATGTTGCGTTAGCAATGTCATTAGTCGGACCAGAAATAAGATCCAGTAGTTGTAGAATGTCATCAGTTGTTTCATATGGATGAATACCGACCATCATGTCTAGAATTAAAAGCGATTACCCACATCAGAAAAATATCGAGATATTGCAGAAATGAAATTAGGGCTATAGCGACAAAATAGAAAATACTGACCAAATAGCAAATAACAAGATAAACCATTATATAGTACCATAGTTCAGAGGTTTTTCCCAACGGAATAAAATAGTACAACAAAAACATTTGAGAAAGTTCATAAAATAAAAGGCAGGATACTGATATAGTTCTTAAATTAGACAACCTCAGAAGTACGATGGTGGGGCAGAACCTCTACTATTGTAACCACTTGTGCTAGCAAACGGGGATGGTGGAGATTGTGGAGTGAAGGGTGATTGTGATGCAGAAGCTCCAGAAGCTATGTTCTTCATTTCCCACAAGTCTTGCAACCAAATGGTAATTTTTTGTGGGGTGTCCATAAGGCTTAGGTAAATGTTACAGTTAGCTGGATCTTTTATGGCGTGCACAAGAGTGGTAAAAACTGGGACAGGGGCGTCAGGGTAGCTTGCATGAAAGTGGTGCAAAATGGTTTGGTATTCGTCTTTATCATTAGACCTAGAAGCAATTCTGTTGCCCATCTCATGTACCTTGGAAAACACCTTTGTGAATTCAGACATGACATCATTAGACAGGACACAACTGTCTTGTGATCTTGATGCTCACTTCCTGCATCTGATCGTGGTGGGAGTCCTTGGACCAACACCTTGGTTGTGTGATCCGACGTTGGTGTCCTCACTTTGCATCCCAAAATTACCCATGTCTTCAGTGAAACCAGTTGGACCGGTCGGTTCTGGGCTGACAAATGAATTAGATGCATCTAGGTCAACAACAACATCATCTTCAGATGCAACATCAGAAGGAGGTTGTCTATCGGTTGAGGACATTGCATGATGGCCCCTAGCTATGTTCCCCCCCATCAGCTTGACGTCGTGGTAGTGGTAGAATGGTATGTTGATCAATCTCGCTAGTTCCCTATTTGCCTAAAATAGGGGACAACTACTGATTAGGTCAATATTAACAAGTTTAATTTAATATATAATACTCAGGGGAGTGTATATTATTAGACATACCGCAAGTGCCTCCCTCCACTTCGGGGTGTCATGCAATATTGGCTTGTGCCTGCTGTCATCCCATCCAACACCACTTTTATTGGTCACGAGTTTTATCTTTGCATAGTCTCTCCTGAGGTTCTTCCACCAAGTTTTTAACTGATCCAATGTACCCTCGTTCCTCCCCATCCTGATATGCCAATCACATAGTGTCTCCCTCCACGCATCCCTAGTAAATATTCCATCGACACACCTACCCATGTCATATTGTCTCCTCAATGCCGCAACCAGAGCCTCATCCAACTCTTTCAACCATACAATACGGAACCTCGGGTCGGGTACAACCATAATAGCAATGACACTGCGATATATCACTTTAGTCTGGGTGTTTAAACAAAACCATTATACGAACCTAGTATGAGACTACGCAGTTGAAAGCAATAACTTGTATTCAAGTAGTCTAAGACAAGATCCATTAGCTGAACCAGACATAAGATCCAAAATTTGTACAACAAAATTGAAATTGTTGTTAAATTTGAAATGGTTGTAGCAAACGCATCATCCAATATTTTCATTACAGGAAAACTACATAAATAGCAAGCACTCAGCATGACATTCACATTAAAAGTGTTTGTATTGCTCATGAGATATACCTGGTAAGACGAATTGAAGGTTGAAGAGAGTTGCAAGGCCAGCGACAGGGTCAGGGATGGTACATACAAGAAATTCAGAGGGAATATAGATTAGCCAAAATAGTTGTATTATTTGTAATATAATCAGTAGAATACTAATGGGTGTACATTTTGGTCGTACATGAAAATTAAAATCATTCATTCAAGCTAACATATATCACACTACAACAAACATGTTATAAACCCATTTTTTTTAAAACAAGTAATTGTAAATCTCTTTTTAAAGATAAATGAAATCCATGATTGATTTGATGAGTTGATTTGAATGAATTTCGTGTATGATAGCCTTATGTGTTTTCTTAATGGGCCTTATTGGCCATTGAGCCCATTTGAAGGAAAAAGAAAAAGAAATGAAAAAGGAATTCAATTGGATAAATGAATACATAAGGAAATAAATAAAATAAGAATAAAAGACTTAGGAATAATTTCCAAAAATAGAATTTCGAGTTACTAGGGTTCCTTGGGGTTCAAGGAACTCAGTATAATAACTTAATGGTAAAGGGAATAGAAAAGATATGAAAAATATGAATAATTAGATGATAACTTGCAATCAAAGAGAAGGGATCGTTTCCTTGAGATAATAATCCCAATTTTGTAGGATGGAAGATAAAAGTATGAACAACGTTCCCTCAAATTTTGAATTAAAAAGGAAATAGGATTTGGGAGTTATTGGTTTTTCAAGATTTCCTCAAATATGGATTTAATTTGGAATTTAGGAAAATGGTTTTCTTTATTTGGTTGAACGCGAAGAAGGTGGGCCGTTGGATCTTAATCCAACAGGCACCACTCATTGTCTAAGTCCCAAGTGGACTAGGACTCTTTCTATGTTAGAGGGATTTTCCCTCTTAGATTCCTCACGATTCAATGAGTGGGCAAGTTTGCTGAGTTTTCCTTTGAACTCAGGAGATGAAACCGAAGGGAAACATCCCTGGTTTGTGTAGGAGTGGTCGGCGATTGGGAAAATTCCCAATATGGCAGGGACTTGACCGACCCTATATATGGGGGGGATAAATGTGAAGACGAGCATCCCTGTTTGCTATTCCAAACTCTGTGGAAGAGCATTTTTGTGCCTTCAATTGGCTCGTCCACCTTGACCTACAATGTCGTTTCCGGCCGTAAACCTCGCCGAAGTCCGGCGAGTGGAGAGGGGTCGCGGAGCATACTGGGCATTCAATTGGACCCACGGTTGAGTTCGACGAAGGGAGACAATGCTTCCTGGCTTGGTAGCATGCTCTCTCGTGGTCGAGAGGTCAGAGTCAACCCCACGGTTGACCCTCGCGGAGCTACTGAGACAGAGGTAGACGACGACCCGTCGCCGTCCGATATAAGTCCACGGTAGTCTCAAGTCGAATCTGACGCTCCAGAGAAGAAGCGACTTTTGTTAGGCACGCACAACTGAGATCGTCAGATCCAAGAAGCGTATCACCGGACCACAGATCGAGCGGCCCACTATTTTCGGTATTTATTTCTCTCTGCCGAAATAATCCTTAAAAAGGGTTTTCTTTGAAAAATTTGTAGAAATTACTAGGAGTGACTAATGGAAAAACTTTATACATGAAAGTTGTGTAGAAAAATACGAGGAATCTGATAAAAATACTTTGAGAACCTAGTTCTACTCCATTTTACCAAAGTACCATAATTTTCTAGTAAAATGTATTATAAGTTGATGAGAAACCCTAATTGAATATTAAGGGTGTATTTTGGTGAATGAATAGGTCAATTGATAAGATTAACCTTGTTAATGATAAAGGTGGTTTGTTTATCCATTTTTAATGCAAGGTTGCCTAAATTAGAGTTGTAATCCATATAAGAAGGATAATCTATATGGAAACCCTATTTTGGGATAAAAGGAGAGAGAAAATCATATTTAGATTAAGGAAATCAGATGGTTAATAAAGATCCTAAACTTGTTAAGGGTGCTAAAATGAGAAATTAAGGGATTTATGTAGTTTTGATAAATTAAGGATCATAATATTGAAAGAGAAGGTAAAAACCCTAATTCCCAAGGAAACCCTAAAATTGGAATTGAAATCCTAAGTAATGTGATGAAATTGGATAAATATTAATAAAAGGAAATTAGCACTTTTATTTCAGGATTTCTATTCATTAGTGCTTGCTTGATTGGGTTTCCCTATATATTTGAATCTTTATTGAAATCTGCAATCAAAGGTATGTGGTTACGCTTATGAATATCTCGAGTTAGTTTTCCAAGATTTTCTGAAGTTTTCATCGATGTCATGAATGAATTGTTGGATGAAATAATTCATGCAAACTATAATGTGGATATGACTATCACATAATATATGTACCTACTAGCTCAGATCTTGGTCCCCTCTGTGGCTTAATAGTTGACTTAGTACATGGCTAACAATGGGGTAGGACCATCAAGTCACTTTGAGTTAGATGTTGGGCTACCTTTGGGTAGTTCGATGCGACTCTATTACCCTATGTATTGGCTACCCGTAAGGTAGGACCATGGGGGTACGAATCAACCTAAAAGTGAGGTAGCATACAAGTCCACTGCAGGGATAGTACAGAGTTGGGGGATAGGTAAGGATTGAGTAGTATGGCTTAAAATGTAATCTTGGTTGTTAATTGATTAATTGAATGATTATGTTGTTAACCTAGTTGCACATTTTTTGTTTCCCCTACATACCAGCTTCGACTGACCGTCGTTTTGTTTGTCGGTGATTTAGGTACAAATCTCAAAAGTACAAACAGTAAAGTGACACATTGTGAATTTAAGAATTAAAGAATAAGGATGAACTAGTTAGAGTGGTTCAACTGTGGTTAGAAGTTTAGTATATTCCAAACTTTTCAAAGGTATGCAAAATTTTATTTATTACAACTTTTCAGTTTAGTCTATTAAAATTTAATAACTGTTCTTGGTTATATGTCAGACCTTTGATCCGAAAATTATGGGTGCGGCTTTGACCTCTCGGTCTCCCTTAATTGGGGGTTACTGAAAGGTGGGGTCGTAACAAAACATTCACATTAGTGGCCTTTTAGAAATGCCACTGAAAAAAATAAACGCCACTAGACATGTTTAGTGGCATTTTTTGACATTTAAAAAAATACCTCTAGTACCAATGCCACTAGAAAGATAGTGGTGTAATATGTAAACGCCACTAAACGTTTGGCTTAAGTGGCTTCCAATAAATGCCAAATAAATGCCCCTAAAATATCATTTGGCATTTATAAAAATGCCACTACCCATCAATTGGCTTTTATACAAATGCCACTATTTTGTATTATGTTGTTGTATGAAAATGTTCTTATTGAGTTTAATGGCGTATAAAAAAGCCACTGATGACATACTAGTTCAGTATTACTACATTTTCAAGGCTTTTAGTCATTCTGTTTTCAATTCATTATCATGATTTCTAGTTGAATGTCAATTGTAGATGAACTCACTCTTCCGAAAATATGAATTTTTTTATTTATAATCAAGTGATAATTACATGGGGAGGGCATTTCACCTTGCCCCTTTATATTGAATAAAACAAATGATATAGTTTCATACAATAGTTTTCTATTCTATACAATAACTTCTACATCATTGAATCTGTCTCTTCCTTGATATGACTATCTACTTTTCAACATGCCGACTTCAGAGCTCCTTCAGGAAATATCTTTACATTCTAGTGGAATCCCTGAACCACTTCCCAGAATCACTGGATAACTAGGTGATGCATTGCTTTAGCTAGAGTATCTATATTTGTCTTCAAATCTTCCACTACAATAACTCACAAGACAAATAAGAAATTAATATAACCACACAACTGAATACTTTGTATCAAACATTTTAATTTATCCAATACGAAATACTTTGTCCCTACCTTTCTTCCTACAAAATCTATAAAATCATTTATACTGGTGAATTGGTACAATCTGGTTGTTTCTTGCAGTTCAAAATCTCTGGCATTTGACTGGTCTAACCTGAAATGAGAGATGCAAAAGAATCATGCAATTAATAGCTTGTATAATTATAGCTTACAGTCAAATAAGATTTCATTTCTGATTAGTTGAGATGACAAGACCAAAATGGTCAAAGCATGTACATACCTAGTAGGCAAGAACAGAATGTATTACGCTCAGCATCATCACATAAAATATTGTTGTCAATTTCTTCATCAGAAGCTCCATCTTAATCAAGGACTTTAGAACGGCGAGATCAAGCCAACCCTCACTAGTTTTTGTTGAGGTCAGCAACTGCAATGACCCCTTTATAGAAAATTATAATATATTGCTAGATTTTAGACATAAATGAATCTCACAAGTTCTAACCTATTTATTCTGCTTGTTTCCATATTTCTGATGAGGTCTGTCATGAAAGAGTTCCCTGGGCTACTCAGAGTACTTGGTCACCATGAGGAAAGCTTCCATAAATGTTGGATCATTTGTGTGATGTGATATGATTTAGTGCTCAATTTTGGTACTATATTTTGCAAAGCATTAAGATTGGATGATATTTGGTAATGTGCAATCAATTAAGATTATGTTAGGTGTCAGAGGGTGGTCAACTTTCTTGCATAACAACATACACCATTCAAACACGTTGCACTCAATTCCCTGATTTCCTAACTGCAGCTAGACCTGCATCTAAACATTTCCTTTGAGTATAGGGTTTAGAGGTATTAACAGTTATTCAGGTTGCACCTATGACACTAGTAGATTTCATTACAGAACTAAAAATTGAATCATCTATCTGACTAGTTGATTTCATTATTTCAACTAACTTCTATGGCACTGCTGCCAAATATATGAAAATTTTAGTTATTCCTAAAGTTAAAGACATAAGGTATCTCTTTTAAATAATCCATAATATACCCCATTAACTTAGCATTTAATCTCAGACCAGATGAAGTTTTATCTTGTGATGTAGCATTTTCATCATAGTCTACCGATTCTGAGTCACTATCATTCTTCCCACCACCATCAACATCGAAGAATATGTGGGTGTGATTCCATCTACTAAGCTTGAAATTATGAGCATATAGATGGAATTAAAAGGATAACATATGGAAACAAAAGAACAACAAGTTTCTCACGCATAAGATAAGAAGCATGTACACCATCTTTATAAATCTTTTTACAAGGTATAATGAAAATATACCAGCCAAAATAAGGGTGTTGAATATATATACAGTGTGATAATTATACTTAATGGACAAGTGAATGCGATGACGATTATTAGAGAAATTTCTAAAATTATTATACTTTGTTAAGAATTCACCAGTGTGCGGACAATTCAATGATTCAGGTATGTGTTTCATAATAAGATAGTCACAATTCACTAAAGTTTTTTACACATCAAAGAAAATTTGACATAATTGTAAAAATAGGAGGGTGGGGAATGGATAGGATCTGCAAGTGACAATGACAAGAAATCATCTCTTCCAAATCCTATAAGACAGATAACAACTCATTCCAAATTATCTTAAAACATGAAATTAACATATATTAGTTACCTTGAAGCATTTGTTTTTGAAAGATGAGATTTCCCAAACGTGTTGCAACATTTTGCATATACAAAAATAAGAAATAATCCATCTTCAGGTTTTTACAGAAGAATTTTCTATTAATAATTGAAATTCGAGAAAACGACACAAATAGTGATTTTGGAAAACATATAATGGGAGAGAGAAAAGTAAACAGATCCACCTTGAAGAGAACATAAAACATTTCTCCAATTTAGCTTTGCATTCATTTCTCTCTGTAGTCTGTATATTTACCTTGGTCAATACAATAAGCATTTAAAAAATAATTAAGATAAGAACACCAACCTTTCTGATATTAGTGAGCAGCTTCGTGTGTTCGTCGGGCATAACTGTTTTCACAGCATCAGGACCACATTTCTTAATCAACATTTCAAGAAGCAATTTTACCAGAAACATTATTGTAGAACTTCTTCAACATAAAATATAAGAAACTAATAACTAATGATATCATTCAACTAGAATTTAGAATCTTTGAGTGTCACTGGTATGTGAGTTAAAGACTGTAGATAGACAGTCATACTAAAAAGTCAACACTATCACAGTGATAAGGAAACTACAAAATACAACACAAACTAGCTGACATCTATCTCAATACTGATCCCACTAAAGAGCTAAAATGAGATCAATGTAGATTGTATGTGAATAACAATACTTAACTTTATGAAAATGGAGTTCCATTTTAGATCGCATTTGGGAAGCTTCACAATTAGATCTAAATTGAAATGCTAGTCTAGATTCTAATACTCTACAGTTGAGTAAGATCTGCTTTGATGAATGGTTAAACACCTTTAGTAGCTAAAGAATACCCAAATATTTATCTCCAAGGTACAATCATGACATCACAACATGTAAAGCTTCTCAATTAAAGTGAGTATTGAAGGGTTGGTCGAAGAGTGGATTGAAAGAGCATGTGAAGGTGCTCTTGGAAGCCTACTGCTGCACAAAGGGAGCAGTGTTGGGGTCTGCTACTGTAGCACCCAGCTATGGGGAGGGAGTAGGAGGATAGAGAGACTATAATATCATACTAAGACTATGATATGAAACTTTAGGGAGTCTATAAACTGAGATAAATCTTAAGCAATTAACCAATTCTAGATTCAAACTAACCTGCATACATCAGGTAGTCGAGTTGGACTAAGAAGATCAGGAGCAATTTTTTGAACAACCTGCAACAAAAATCAAGCAAGGCCTCAGTAGAATTGTTTGAATGTGTTCATAGACAAATACAATTAAAGTCACCCATTAGAATCTATCAACCATCAACTTGAAGAACAATTCATCAATGTAATTCATAAATTCACTATGACTGCATCAAAGTTCCGACAATAAATGGCTGAGACATAGAAGGAGTACTTTAGCATGAATAACTTTATCCTCATAAATTTTTAAAATATTGCCAACATTATCTTTCCAAAGAATAATGACTCCCCCCAGAGCATGAGAGGCATGTGTCAATTGCGTGAGAATTGTGTTCATCGCTAACAAGACTAATAGTATCAAAATTTATATTCAAATGGGATAGGAACTTGAATGGGAGTGAACTCCAACCTAGGATAGAGTCAAGTTGGTTGATCAGAACATG
This sequence comes from Alisma plantago-aquatica, assembly GCA_963693085.1. Classification (NCBI taxonomy): domain Eukaryota; kingdom Viridiplantae; phylum Streptophyta; class Magnoliopsida; order Alismatales; family Alismataceae; genus Alisma; species Alisma plantago-aquatica. The sequence goes on from OY856415.1 coordinate 498,038,388, forward strand.
TTGAGTTACCCAGAAAGGATCATATCATTTCAAGCATGGTTGTATTCCACAGATCTCAAGGAAGATGATATAACCAAGCCCATATTATAGCATCTATGACACTATGCTTGACATCATCATCCCCTAGTTTCCACCTGGATAAAAACATTGGCCTATTCTTAACTCGCCAAGATCCATCCAAGGTCATCTTCAGATCCTTGATAGACAAGTAGAAGAGGTCATGGATGCTAACACATGTATAAGTTGATATGAGTAGGCGGTAACAAAAGCAACCAGGACAAACAGACAATTTTAGTTATAGATTAACCATAATGTAAGATTACTCACCCTCACACATCTGAAAGCAGAGCCTAAAAGGTCATCCATTTGGTGAAATATAGATCCTTTGCTTGAGAATCTGAAGAGGCCAATATAGGTTTGAATGTCTTAACACCTGTGAACAATGAAGACTGCTTACAAAACTCAACAACACTTGATAAAATAAGGTATAACTTCATCGATTATCAAACTTCATATTTAAAATGTGTGGAGTTTGAGAATTCCAGTTCAAATTCCGCAATGTAATACACCTAAAACAAAATGAGATCAATGTAAATTGTATGTGAATAACAATACTTATCCTGATGAAAATGGAGTTCCATTTTGGATCGCATTTGGGAAGCTTCACAGTTAGATCTAAATTGAAATGATACTCTATATTCTAATACTCTACAGTTGAGTAAGATCTGCTTTAACGAATGGTTGAACACTTTTAGCAGCTAGAGAATACACAAAACTTTATCTCCAAGGTACGATCATGACATAACAACATGTGAAGCTTCTCAATTAAAGTGAGGATTGAAGGGTTGGTCAAAGAGTGGATTGAAAGAGCATGTGAAGGTGCTCTTGCAAGCCTACTGCTGCACAAAAGGAGTAGTATTGGGGTATGCTACTGCAACTCCCAACTATGGGGAGGGAGTAGGAGGAAAGAGAGACTATAATGTCATACTAAGACTATGATATGCAACTTTAGGGAGTCTAGAAAAGATCTAGAAAGTGAGATAAATCTTAAGAAATTAACCAATTGTAGATTTAAACTAACCTACATACATCGGGTAGTCAAGTTGGACCAAGAAGATCAGGAGCAATTGTTTGAATAACCTGCAACAAAATTCAAGCAAGGCCTCAGTAGAATTGTTTGAATAACCTACAACAGAATTAAATAACTTGGACACCACACTACCTAACAATCTAAACAAAACCCGACACCACTACCTAACAGACTGAATGAAACCCACTAAATAGAACTAACAACAAAAAACTCACTCGGACACAAGAACAAACAGGTAGGGGGCACCCAAAGAGACAAACGGAAAGGAGGAAAACCACCTCAAACAGAGAAACAGTAAAGGAGAGAGGACCTAGTCTTGTGAGTCGGTGGGGGGTAGGGAAGGCAGGGAGCCCCACCACCACTCCACACCATGCCGACACACCCCTCCACCACAAGCAATAGCTTGAGGTGAACGAAGGTGGTCGAGGGAAGGAGCGCCTGCCAAAGGTTTTTTTAAGCTATTGGATAATTCATTAATTGGCAGACAAAAAATTGTTGCGGTGGAGCACATCATTATTCCTGCTACAGATTCATACTGAGACCAACATAAATCTTACTTTCTACCTTCAAGGCTTCAATTGAAACATAAATAAAAATCATTCAATGAGCGCACCGAGTCCATGATGCGGCAAAGCTTCAGATTCAATCAGATTCTCCCTCTTCATTCATCCTATCTGAGTAATCATCGGCGTCATATGTGTTGCAATAAACATCATCGTCAATGAACTAATCCCCATCGTCCTCAGAGTTCAAGTTGTCATCGTTGAGATCATTATGGAGCACTCATGTGGGTTCCCTCTTTGTCTGGCGGCTTGTCTCCTCTGTGGCGGCGTAGAGCTGGGGGAGTCTGATAGGAAGGAGGGCCAGACCCACCAGGATGCGGGTGGAAAATAGGGAGCAGTGGACGGAGAGGGGAGCTGGAAAGGAGACGACGGCTGAGGAAGATGTGAGAATAGATGTGGGCCTCGACAAGGCAGCCGCTGCCAGCCGTAGTGCTTCCGCCACCATAGATCGAGCCATACTTGGGGTAATGGGGGCTCTGCTGCGGGATATGGAAATTGGAGGTTGTAAAGCAGTGAGGGTTGTGCCTGGCCATCTAGGGAAAGGTCGCACCCGCCAAAGGTTGAAACCCCACTTGACTCCTCCCTACAGATGAGGACGTCGATGCCAGAGCAGACACCCTAGGGCTGGCTTTGTGGGAATCGGGAGAATTGACTAATTATTTGCAATTATCTATTGATCCACTTTTAATTTGGCAATTTCATATTGCCACTAATTAGATCTATAAATGCCTATATTATTTATCCCTTTTCAGAAACTCGATAAAAGGTGTTTTAGAGGCATTTTATTTAAAAATGCTTGGAAATTGGATAGATAGTGGCCTTTTTTTTAAAAGCCACTAGAATAAATGCCACGAATGGGCATTTTTGTTGTAGTGTCACAAAGCATAATTGTTTCACAAAAGAACTGGCATTTGAAGTATATATCCCTATACTAACATATATCAAAAAATTCCTATACTAATTGGTAAAAAATTCCTAACCTCACAACACAACTGGCATTTGAAGTATATATCCCTATACTAACTATATATCCCTATACTAACATATATCACAAAATTACCCATACTAACTATAATTTTACTTGTATATATATTTTTATTATAAATATGATCATGATTTTTTCTTGGAAATAGAAATGATTCTATTCATGACATAACCTCATAAATTTGACCCAAACCTGGTTGACAAAGACTCGACTAAATTTTCACATGTCTTTCAGTATGTGGTAATGACCACATTTCAACAAGCTGTGTATGTGCTTATTGGTTCAAATTGTATGTTTGTTCCACCAGTCTGTGCAATTGACCACAAGTCCATCTTTCACAAATTAAATTACATGTACAATTATAGGTAAGAATTAGAAAATATTGATATATGTCTACTATATCAATAGTGTGTACAATAGTAACATTGTAAAAATATTGATATATGTCTTCTATATCAATCACATAAAAATATTTGAGCTAAGATGTGACAAAGTGAGTTTTTACATATATATATATATATTATTTAGTTTCTCTCTCTTACAAATTTAATTGTTCCAATTATGCCCTCAATTCTCTCTCTCACTAATTTAATTAAATGGATCATCAATTTCACTTAAGACCATCCATAATGGTGCATAAAGTCAATAATACAAGTATCATGACATTTAGTCAATTGACATATTCAATAATCGAATTTTTACTTCAAATTTGTAGCTTAGCTACTTAATGACATCATTAAGCTATCCCTAGAGTTTTGTTGCAATTGGAATTACCAATAACGAGTTATAACCAAATTAATTTTGAGCTAATATATCACCTTTTACATACCCTAGACCTAAGTTTCTTATTAAATCGAGTTGATTTAATTGTCACACTACCTAAGAAACCCGCCCCACCCTCCTAGTCATTGGATTGGGAGATCCGGGGATCAGCCCTGATCTGAGGGAGGAGACTTCGTCTCCTACCTCCCATAAAGGATGGGGAGGCAGCAGGAGATGAGGCCCGGCCTACCTCGCCACCTCACCCTCGGTATTGAATTTTTAACCCAACATACCTCTTCGAAACTCCGCGACGAACTCGTCTAGCCACAGTTTGACCCCCCCCCTCATCCTCGGATCAGAGAGAACAGATCTCGACTCCCTCGCTGCTCTCACCGGTGGCAGCGCACGAATTAGGGCTTAGCCCTCTACACCACCTCACATCTATTTAAGACCCCCACAAGCTTCTCCGACCTCCCTTTAATCTCTTCCCACTACCAATTTCCACCAAGACTTGCCCCTTTTCCTCGACCTCAAGCGAGCTCTGCCTCACCTGTCTCGACTTCCCCCTCGCTCCAGAAGCTCCCTCCACCCAATTGAGCGCGGCTACACCATCCAGGGACCCCAACGAGTCGAGGAGAGCCTTCAGTTGGTGTCGCGGAAGCCCAGAGCCTCGGGTCGACAAGCCGTGCAACCAAGCTCCAAGAGCTCCACCTCCGGCAAGATTGGAGCCTGCTAGGAACCGAAGGGGAATCGTGAGCACCTCAGTAGATCCCCGCGGAGCTTTTGACTCCCTCAATCCAACCCGAGGGCAGGTAAATCTCAACTCCCCTCTTCGACTCAGGTTCAACCTGGTTTGATCGGATTACGATGCACATACCACCTTTTCCGATGAGTTAGACCTCCTCACAACCGCCGTCAGCCCACGAACTCAACCCGATGGTCAACATAGCCCAGTTCATCCTAGAAATCGGTCTAGCTCTCCCAATTCCTCGCTGCAGCCATGGCGCGAGCATGAACTTTTGTATGGGTGATTTTCCTTTCTCACCCTCACCCGGTCGCGAGCCAACAGGGAGGAGTCAGGGGCATTCCTGACATTTCAGTGAGCCCGACCCTCATTTAGATGAGCACTTGCTCGCGAGTCAGTGAGAGGGTCCGGTTGGTCGGATCCCTCATATGATCCGCGAGCCAGAGCTCACAAATCCTTTTTTTTATTTTTGTTTAATTTCTTTAGAATTCCCTGATTGGTCAATTTTCAATTAATTATAGAAAATAGTAGGATCATCAGAAAATAGCAAAACTATATATCATTTTGATCAGAAAAACGAGACCTATTCATATAAAATATGATCAGACCCTGTTGATCATTTCTGTTCGAAAATGTAATCTAAACCCATTTTAATCAGTGTTATATGATTATCTTTAGGATGATCTAAATCAAATGTTGATATCTTTTGATCTTTGATCCTGACATGAGTTAGAATAACCCTGAATCTTGAAATCTTAATCCAATATGATCAAATCTTCAAGGATCATAACTAGACTCTTCCATGTGACTTTCTTATTTCAATATTTGTTGAAAACATCATATCAAACCCTAATCTTCTAAGATCTCTTTAAGAACTTGATTAATCAACCTCCTTTGGTCAACTCTGATCTCAAGGATCAGGAGTACCCTAATGATGACTCTAATGATCCCAATCCAATGATCTAAATCCTAAGGATCTAAACCCTAATGATCTAAACTCTAAAGTTATAAGAAATGATAAAGACATATTGTAACATAGGGTTACTCATATTTCAAGAGGATCTTCTCTCAACCCTTGATCTAGGAACCTGTGAGGATCAGATCTGCTAGAAGGTACGTGGTTATAAGTATATGACTAGTTTTCCATGGTTGTTAAAAGTATTGTACTTGGATGCAACTACTTTATAAATGAGCTTGGATGAAACACTATAGTGTATTTTCCTTTGCCGACAAAAACTCTAAATATAAGATGAAAGGTTAGATGGATTGTAGCTACATGCACTGCCTAATGCTGGATGTATGTGCCTAACATGGATGTATGAAATCTGGCCCACGTTAGATGTATGTATCTCTCTCTTTTTCTTCTCTATGGCCCACATTAGATGTATGTTGAAAAGGTGCTTGAAGTAGTACAATCGCATCAAATGACATGTTAAAAGAAATGTTTACCTGATTATCGCTTCGCTTAAAGAATATGATTTCTGCTTATCTCGTTTTGATTTCAAAAGTTACCTTTCTTATGCAACCATACTATAGTATCTTTTTCTGCCACGTACTCTTTTGACTCGTGTTTTGTTTCCCGTATTTTTAGGTACAAAGAACTTGTGAAACAATGGAATAAAAGAGATGATCAAAGTACCTGAAGGCATAATAAATGAGCAAGGAGGATATATTAGATAGATTTCTGTTCTTCTTATCTATTTCATGATAGATGTAGTTTTTCCCTTTCCAGTACTTTGAGGATGATAATATCCTATGTATCTCTATTATTTCTTTAGAACTATTTGTATCTCTTCTCTCCATTCGATTAAGTTATGTATGAATTTATTTATCCTCAATGAATGGTGATTATTGTGGCTATTAATTGTTGTTTGTGAACTAGATCTTGGCATATCTCTGGTTTTAGTTGACTTCACTAATTTCTTGTATTTTCCCTTTTGACATTTATAAGATATGAGTGAAAATAGTAGGATCATCAGAAAATAGCAAAACTATATATCATTTTGATCAGAAAAACGAGACCTATTCATATAAAATATGATCAGACCATGTTGATCATTCCTGTTCGAAAATGTAATCTAAACCCATTTTAATCAATGTTATATGATTATCTTTAGGATGATCTTAATCAAATGTTGATATCTTTTGATCTTTGATCCTGACATGAGTTAGAATAACCCTGAATCTCGAAATCTTAATCCAATATGATCAAATCTTCAAGGATCATAACTAGACTCTTCCATATGACTTTCTTATTTCAATATTTGTTGAAAACATCATATCAAACCCTAATCTTCTAAGATCTCTTTAAGAACATGATTAATCAACCTCCTTTGGTCAACTCTAATCTCAAGGATCAGGAGTACCCTAATGATGACTCTAATGATCCTAATCCAATGATCTAAATCCTAAGGATCTAAACCCTAATGATCTAAACTCTAAAGTTATAAGAAATGATAAAGACATATTGTAACATAGGGTTACTCATATTTCAAGAGGATCTTCTCTCAACCCTTGATCTAAGAACTTGTGAGGATCATATCTGCTAGAAGGTACGTGGTTATAAGTATATGACTAGTTTTCCATGGTTGTTAAAAGTATTGTACTTGGATGCAACTACTTTATAAATGAGCTTGGATGAAACACTATAGTGTATTTTCCTTTGCCGACAAAAACTCTAAATATAAGATGAAAGGTTAGATGGATTGTAGCTACATGCACTGCCTAATGCTGGATGTATGTGCCTAACATGGATGTATGAAATCTGGCCCATGCTAGATGTATGTATCCCTCTCTTTTTCTTCTCTATGGCCCACATTAGATGTATGTTGAAAAGGTGCTTGAAGTAGTACAATCGCATCAAATGACATGTTAAAAGAAATATTTACCTGATTATCGCTTCGCTTAAAGAATATGATTTCTGCTTATCTCGTTTTGATTTCAAAAGTTACCTTTCTTATGCAACCATACTATAGTATCTTTTTCTGCCACGTACTCTTTTGACTCGTGTTTTGTTTCCCGTATTTTTAGGTACAAAGAACTTGTGAAACAATGGAATAAAAGAGATGATCAAAGTACCTGAAGGCATAATAAATGAGCAAGGAGGATATATTAGATAGATTTCTGTTCTTCTTATCTATTTCATGATAGATGTAGTTTTTCCCTTTCCAGTACTTTGAGGATGATAATATCCTATGTATCTCTATTATTTCTTTAGAACTATTTGTATCTCTTCTCTCCATTCGATTAAGTTATGTATGACTTTATTTATCCTCAATGAATGGTGATTATTGTGGCTATTAATTGTTGTTTGTGAACTAGATCTTGGCATATCTCTGGTTTTAGTTGACTTCACTAATTTCTTGTATTTTCCCTTTTGACATTTATAAGATATGAGTGCAAATAGTTGGATCATCAGAAAATAGCAAAACTATATATCATTTTGATCACAAAAACGAGACCTATTCATATAAAATATGATCATACCATGTTGATCATTCCTGTTTGAAAATGTAATCTAAACCCATTTTAATCAATGTTATATGATTATCTTTAGGATGATCTTAATCAAATGTTGATATCTTTTGATCTTTGATCCTGACATGAGTTAGAATAACCCTAAATCTCGAAATCTTAATCCAATATGATCAAATCTTCAAGGATCATAACTAGACTCTTCCATATGACTTTCTTATTTCAATATTTGTTGAAAACATCATATCAAACCCTAATCTTCTAAGATCTCTTTAAGAACTTGATTAATCAACCTCCTTTGGTCAACTCTGATCTCAAGGATCAGGAGTACCCTAATGATGACTCTAATGATCCCAATCCAATGATCTAAATCCTAAGGATCTAAACCCTAATGATCTAAACTCTAAAGTTATAAGAAATGATAAAGACATATTGTAACATAGGGTTACTCATATTTCAAGAGGATCTTCTCTCAACCCTTGATCTAGGAACCTGTGAGGATCAGATCTGCTAGAAGGTACGTGGTTATAAGTATATGACTAGTTTTCCATGGTTGTTAAAAGTATTGAACTTGGATGCAACAACTTTATAAATGAGCTTGGATGAAACACTATAGTGTATTTTCCTTTGCCGACAAAAACTCTAAATATAAGATGAAAGGTTAGATGGATTGTAGCTACATGCACTGCCTAATGATGGATGTATGTGCCTAACATGGATATATGAAATCTGGCCCATGTTAGATGTATGTATCCCTCTCTTTTTCTTCTCTATGGCCCACATTAGATGTATGTTGAAAAGGTGCTTGAAGTAGTACAATCACATCAAATGACATGTTAAAAGAAATGTTTACTTGATTATCGCTTCGCTTAAAGAATATGATTTCTGCTTATCTCATTTTGATTTCAAAAGTTACCTTTCTTATGCAACCATACTATAGTATCTTTTTCTGCCACGTACTATTTTGACTCGTGTTTTGTTTCCCGTATTTTTAGGTACAAAGAACTTGTGAAACAATGGAGTAAAAGAGATGATCAAAGTACCTGAAGGCATAATAAATGAGCAAGGAGGATATATTAGATAGATTTCTGTTCTTCTTATCTATTTCATGATAGATGTAGTTTTTCCCTTTCCAGTACTTTGAGGATGATAATATCCTATGTATCTCTATTATTTTTTTAGAACTATTTGTATCTCTTCTCTCCATTCGATTAAGTTATGTATGACTTTATTTATCCTCAATGAATGGTGATTATTGTGGCTATTAATTGTTGTTTGTGAACTATATCTTGGCATATCTCTGGTTTTAGTTGACTTCACTAATTTCTTGTATTTTCCCTTTTGACATTTATAAGATATGAGTGCACGCATATCTGTTTATGTCATTATGGAAAGTATATAGAAATTGGGGTCGTCACAGTTGGTATCAGAGCCAAGTTCACACAACATAGTCACATGAACCCATTCACTCTATTGTGAGTCTAGGGTAGTCCTTGAGTTTGGGATACGAAGGGTTGAGGTGACTAGGATAGCATCTGCCTAAGGTCTGGCTAAAGTCTCCGAGCCACTTTGCTTGGCAATCACGAGGCTACCTATAAGGCAGTGTGAGTCTACCTGGCCGATACTCTAAGTTCCCCTACTTTTGGGATTATCCTATTTAGGACCCTCTCATCTCTAGAAAATTCCATCTTACCTCTTTCTCTAGGAATATTTCCCTCTCATATCGACTTTGAAATTTCCTTCTCACCTTATAAGGCTAAGAAAATGTCTCTCTATTTAGACAAGTCTTAAGGACTGACTTATAAGGACCGTCTTAGGATATCCTCCGCAAATTGTAACATTAAGAACTTTAATAATGAGAAAAAAATGAAAATGATAATCATGATAATGATGATAATAATGAAACTTTTGAGAGATAAACCCTGATTTATTTAATTAATTTCAGGATGCCTCCAAAAACCAAAAACTCAAGATCCTCTGAGGAATCTCACTCTCACAAAAGGAAGGACCCTGAAACCTCCGGAAATCCTGATCCTACGGGCCAAGAGAGATGGGAAGAACAGAAGAAGGCTCTTTTTGACTTCATGGAAACCCTAGTCAACCGAGCCATCCCAGAACCCAGTAACCCTAGGGCAAGAGAAGTAACAGTGATAGATTTCATCAAGTTAAACCCTGATTCCTTCTGGGGGGAAGACCAACCCGAAGTGATGGACAAGGCCGAAGCCTGGCTTCTGTCCATGGAAAACGGATTCCGTACCCTAGGAGTCCCTGAAGAGAAGAAGGTCACCTTTGCAGCCCATATGCTTAAGGGAGGGGCTAGGATATGGTGGGAGAACTATGGTGGGAATAGGGGAGGAGAGGTGGATTCCATGGGTTGGGAAGCCTTCAAAACCCTATTCACCGACCGTTTCATGCCCATAGCTGAAAGGAAGAGGAAGGAGGTGATGTACATGGAGCTCAAGCAAGGCAAGCTGCCAGTGGCCGACTACACTAGACAGTTCAGGCTTTTGGAGCACTATGCCCCCATCCGTACTGAAGAGCATCTCACTGAGTACTTTGTGGACCATCTTAACACACAGTTAAAACCCTAGTCATAGCCTCCCGTCCTCGAAACCTGGATGAAGCCCTAGATATGGCCCTTCAGCAGGAGAGAGAGCAGGGTTTGCAGAAGCCACCTAGCATGGGGTACCTGGGGTTAACCACCACTGAAGAGGAGAAGTTCAAGAAGTTCCACCCCATCCACAACAAAGGATCAGGAAAGGGAGGAGGTTCAGGAAGGAAAGGTCCAAAGAACAGCAAGCTGATGGACTATCGCAACAAGTGCAAGACCTGCGAACGAGGACACGATGGACCTTGTCGCTACACTAAGCCCGTCTGCTACAACTGCAAGAAAGAGGGACATTTTCTTGCCAAGTGTCCCAATGCATCATTCCTTGGCAAGCATCCGTCCGGTGCTCCACCCCCTCAGGGACATCACAACGCCAGGGTTTTGCAGTGACAACAAAAGAAGCTAGGGCAAATCCTAATCAGCTTGTGGAAGGTAAACTTTAAATCTTTTTCATATATTCAATATCTCGTTCAATGCCTTCAATTACTTAAATTCGAAATTATCATATGTAGGCATTGTATTCTTGAATGGTCATCCTTTTAAGGCTTTATTTGACTCGGGATCTACAAATACTTTTATTTCTCTAACTCTGGCATCCATATTAAATCTTCACATAAGGGATTTGGGATATGTTCGGGACGTGTCTACTCCGAGTGGCAAAATACTCACAACCTTGCAGAAAACTAATGAACTCTCTCTCAAATATGAAAATCATGATATGCCCTTTGAATTCATTCTCTTAACTATGGAAGACTTTGATGTTATACTTGGTATGGACTGGCTTTACACATACCATGCTCACATTGATTGTAGAAACAAGACGGTGGTCCTCTCTCAACCTCATTCTTATACTGTGAAAATCCCTAGGGGAATTGGATTTTGTAATAATATTATAATCTCCTCTCTTAAAGCTAAAAAGCTCATCTCTAAAGGATGTGAAGTCTTCCTCGCATTAGTCTCAGAGACCAGTCCTAGTAGCGGGCCTGTAGAAAGTCTGGAGGTGGTACGTGACTTCCCTGACGTTTTTCCGGAGGAGCTTCCTGGGATGCCTCCAAATAGAGACATTGAGTTCTCCATAGATCTTCTTCTTGGAACCACTCCGATTTCTAGGGCATCGTATAGGATGGCTCCTGCTGAGCTGATGGAGTTGAAGAAACAATTGCAAGAACTCCTCGACAAAGGTTTCATTCGTCCTAGTGTTTCCCCCTGGGGAGCTCCTGTTCTTTTTGTTAAAAAGAAAGATGGTTCTATGCGTATGTGTATTGACTATCGCATGCTGAACCAAGCTACTATTAAAAACAAGTATCCCCTTCCTCGTATTGATGACCTTTTCAATCAGCTTCGTACTGCCAAAGTTTTCTCAAAGATTGATCTCCGTTATGGATACCATCAACTTAAAATCAAGGATTCTGATATTTCTAAAACTTCTTTTCGAACTCGTTATGGGCATTATGAATTTCTAGTGATGCCATTCGGGTTGACCAATGCACCAGGTGTATTTATGAATCTGATGAACAAAGTCTTCCAACCCTATCTTGATGAGTTCGTGGTCGTCTTCATCGATGATATCTTGATCTATTCTGATTCCATGGAAAAACACCGGGAACACTTGCGATCAGTTCTTGACATTCTTCGAACCCAGAAGTTTTATGGCAAATTTTCAAAATGTGAGTTTTGGATTGATAAGGTTATGTTTCTTGGGCATGTCATTTCTAGAGGTAGTATATCTGTTGATCCTGCCAAAGTCTCTGGTGTACTTGATTGGCAACCTCCTCGTAATCCTTCTGAAATTCAGAGTTTCCTGGGTCTGGCCGGATACTATCGTCATTTTATTCCAAACTTCTCCAAAGTTGCACTTCCTCTAACCAAGCTTACTCGGAAGGACGAGCAATTCATCTGGTCAGCCACTTGTGAGTCCAGTTTCCAGCAGTTAAAGCAGAAGTTGACGTCGGCTCCTGTTCTTGTTCTACCCTCTAGCAATGAAGGGTTTGTGATATTCACTGATGCTTCCAGGAATGGATTAGGGTGTGTCCTGCAGCAGAATGGTAAGGTAGTGGCCTTTGCGTCTAGACAGCTAAAACCCAATGAACTTAATTATCCCACCCACGACTTGGAATTAGCTGCAATTATTCATGCTCTCAAAATCTGGAGGCACTACCTGTACGGGGCAACATTCGACATCTTCACCGATCACAAGAGCCTTAAGTACATCCTGACTCAGAAGGACTTGAATCTGCATCAACACCGATGGATCGAATACCTAAAGGACTAAGATTTCACTATTGCCTATCATCCGGGTAAGGCAAATGTAGTCGCTGATGCCCTTAGCAGAAAAAGGGCAGTGTGCATCTCTTTCTGTCCCTGAATGGAGGAACATGGAGGATCTAGTGGGCTGGAAACCGTAGTTTCTGTCTGATCGTGTGCATGTTAATAACATTTCCATCACGTCCAACCTGCATTTTGAACTTCTTGAGGCACAAAAGGCTAGTCTCGATCTTGCAGAGCTATCTTCTCTCTTGACGAAGCCGCGAACGCATCTGTTTGTGGGTCTTGATGGCGGTCTCCGTTACAAGAATCGCATGTGGGTTCCTGAGCAGTCAACTGTAAAGACATAAATCCTAAATGAGGCACATGGGTCCAAGTACACAGTTCATCCAGGCACAACAAAGATGTACAAAGACCTACAACGTCAGTTTTGGTGGAGAGGCATGAAGTGCGATATTGCCGAGTTCATGTCTAGGTGTTTGACATGTCAAAGGATCAAGGCCGAACATCAGAGACCAGGCGGTCTACTACAACCCCTTGAAATTCCAGAATGGAAATGGGAACACATCACCATGGATTTTGTGGTAGGGTTACCCAGGACCAGGAAGGGATACGACGCTGCATGGGTCATAGTGGATCGTCTCACCAAATCAGCTCATTTTCTTCCTGTGAAGACAATTGCAAAGGTTTCTGAGTTGGCTGACCTCTACATATGAGAGATAGTACATCTGCATGGAGTTCCAGCGTCTATTGTCTCAGACAGGGACCCGAAGTTCACATCAAAGCTGTGGAAGCAGGTTTAAGAGGAATTGGGCACCAAGTTGAACTTCAGTACAACCTACCATCCACAGACATACGGGCAGTCAGAGTGTACAATACAGATTCTAGAGGATCTTCTGCGAGCTTGTGTCCTCGATTGGGAAGGATCATGGGACTATTACTTGGCTTTAGCTGAGTTTGCCTATAATAATAGCTATCAGGCAAGCATTGGGATGCCTCCCTATGAAGCTCTTTACGGCCGACCATGCAGATCACCTTTACACTGGGATGATGTTGGAGAGCGTACCCTGATGAAATCTGAGGAGATGTAGTTGTATTCCGACAAGGTTGCACTTATTAGGTAGAGAATGAAGCGGGCACAGGATAGACAGAAGTCTTATGCAGATGCTCACCGTCAAGAACGTCAGTTCAAGGAAGGTGACCATGTATTTCTGAAAATCTGACCTATTCGAGCTTTGGCCAAGAACAAAGGAAAGCTCAGTCCCCGTTATGTTGGACCCTTTGAGATTCTAGAAAGGGTTGGTGAGTGCGCCTATCATCTTGCTTTGCCTCCTCAGTATAGTGCCATGCATAATGTGTTCCACGTATCTAATCGGAAGCCCTATGTCAAGGATCCCAGTCATATCTTGAATCATGAGCCTCTCGAATTGAGGGATGATCTGTCATATGCTGAGTCCCCAGTCAGAATTCTCGACTTCAAGTCAAAGGAGCTTCGTAGTAATCATCATATTGAAATGGTGAAAGTTCTCTGGAGCCACCATGATGAAACGGATGCCACCTGGGAGCTAAAGACCGAAGTCAAGAAGAAGTATCCCTATCTTTTTCAGGCAACTTGAATTTTGAGGACAAAATTCTTAAAAGGAGGGGAGAATGTGACAAAGTGAGTTTTTACATATATATATATTATTTAGTTTCTCTCTCTTACAAATTTAATTGTTCCAATTATGCCCTCAATTCTCTCTCTCACTAATTTAATTAAATGGATCATCAATTTCACTTAAGACCATCCATAATGGTGCATAAAGTCAATAATACAAGTATCATGACATTTAGTCAATTGACATATTCAATAATCGAATTTTTAATCCAAATTTGTAGCTTAGCTACTTAATGACATCATTAAGCTATCCCTAGAGTTTTGTTGCAATTGGAATTACCAATAAAGAGTTATAACCAATTTAATTTTGAGCTAATATATCACCTTTTACATAGCCTAGACCTAAGTTTCTTATTCAATCGAGTTGATTTAATTGTCACACTACCTAAGAAACCCGCCCCACCCTCCTAGCCGTTGGATTGGGAGATCCAGGGATTAGCCCTGATTTGAGGGAGGAGACTTCATCTCCTACCTCCCGCAAAGGACAGGGAGGCAGCAGGAGATGAGGCCCGGCCTACCTCGCCACCTCACCCTCGGTATTGAATTTTTAACCCAACAGACCTCTTCGAAACTCCGCGACGAACTCGTCTAGCCCCAGTTTGACCCCCCTCATCCTAAGATCAGAGAGAACAGATCCTGACACCCTCACTGCTCTCACCGGTGGCGGCACACGAATTAGGGCTTAGCCCTCTACACCACCTCGCATCTATTTAAGACCCCCACAAGCTTCTCCGACCTCCCTTTATTCTCTTCCCACTACCAATTTCCACCGAGACTTGCCCCTTTTCCCCGACCTCAAGCGAGCTCTACCTCACCTGTCTCAACATCCCCCTCGCTCCAGAAGCTCCCTCCACCCAATTGAGTGCGGCTACACCATCCAGGGACCCCGGCGAGTCGAGGAGCGCCTTCAGTTGGTGTCGGGAAGCCTAGAGCCTCGGGTCGACAAGCCGTGCAACCAAGCTCCAAGAGCTCCACCGCCGGCGAGATTGGAGCCTGCTAGGAATAGAAGGGGAATCGTGAGCACCTCAGTAGATCCCCGCGGAGCTTTTGACTCCCTCAATCCAACCTGAGGGTAGGTAAATCTCAACTCCCCTCTTCGACTCAGGTTCAACCTGGTTTGATCGGATTACGATGCACATACCACCTTTTCCGATGAGTTAGACCTCCTCACAACCGTCATCAGCCCACGAACTCAACCTAATGGTCAGCATAGCCCAGTTCATCCTAGAAATCGGTCTAGCTCTCCCGATTCCTCGCTGCAGCCATGGCGCGAGCAGGAACTTTTGTATGGGTGATTTTCCTTTCTCACCCTCACCCGGTCGCGAGCCAACAGGGAGGAGTCAGGGGCATTCCTGACATTTCAGTGAGCCCGACCCTCGTTTAGACGAGCGCTTGCTCGCGGGTCAGTGAGAGGGTCCGGTTGGTCGGATCCCTCGTATGATCCGCGAGCCAGAGCTCGCAAATCCTTTTTTTTATTTTTGTTTAATTTCTTTAGAATTCCCTGATTGGTCGATTTTCAATTAATTATAGAAAATAGTAGGATCATCATAAAATAGCAAAACTATATATCATTTTGATCAGAAAAATGAGACCTATTCAAATAAAATATGATCAGAACCTGTTGATCATTCTTTTTCGAGAATGTAATCTAAATCCATTTTAATCAATGTTATATGATTATCTTTAGAATGATCTTAATCAAATGTTGATATCTTTTGATCTTTGATCCTGACATGAGTTAGAATAACCCTGAATCTTGAAATCTTAATCCAATATGATCAAATCTTAAAGGATCATAACTAGACTCTTCCATATGACTTTCTTATTTCAATATTTGTTGAAAACATCATATCAAACCCTAATCTTCTAAGATCTCTTTAAGAACTTGATTAATCAACCTCCTTTGGTCAACTCTGATCTCAAGGATCAGGATTACCCTAATGATGACTCTAATGATCCCAATCCAATGATCTAAATCCTAAGGATCTAAACCCTAATGATCTAAACTCTAAAGTTATAAGAAATGATAAAGACATATTGTAACATAGGGTTACTCATATTTCAAGAGGATCTTCTCTCAACCCTTGATCTAGGAACCTGTGAGGATCAGATCTGCTAGAAGGTATGTGGTTATAAGTATATGACTAGTTTTCCATGGTTGTTAAAAGTATTGTACTTGGATGCAACTACTTTATAAATGAGCTTGGATGAAACACTATAGTGTATTTTCCTTTGCCGACAAAAACTCTAAATATAAGATGAAATGTTAGATGGATTGTAGCTACATGCACTGCCTAATGCTGGATGTATGTGCCTAACATGGATGTATGAAATATGGCCCATGTTAGATGTATGTATCCCTCTCTTTTTCTTCTCTATGGCCCACATTAGATGTATGTTGAAAAGGTGCTTGAAGTAGTACAATCGCATCAAATGACATGTTAAAAGAAATGTTTACCTGATTATCGCTTCGCTTAAAGAATATGATTTCTTCTTATCTCGTTTTGATTTCAAAAGTTACCTTTCTTATGCAACCATACTATAGTATCTTTTTCTGCCACGTACTCTTTTGACTTGTGTTTTGTTTCCCGTATTTTTAGGTACAAAGAACTTGTGAAACAATGGAGTAAAAGAGATGATCAAAGTACCTGGAGGCATAATAAATGAGCAAGGAGGATATATTAGATAGATTTCTGTTCTTCTTATCTATTTCATGATAGATGTAGTTTTTCCCTTTCCAGTACTTTGAGGATGATAATATCATATGTATCTCTATTATTTCTTTAGAACTATTTGTATCTCTTCTCTCCATTCGATTAAGTTATGTATGACTTTATTTATCCTCAATGAATGGTGATTATTGTGGCTATTAATTGTTGTTTGTGAACTAGATCTTGGCATATCTCTGGTTTTAGTTGACTTCACTAATTTCTTGTATTTTCCCTTTTGACATTTATAAGATATGAGTGCACGCATATCTGTTTATGTCATTATGGAAAGTATATAGAAATTGGGGTCGTCACATAAGAGGATGTGTGTACATAGTAACATTGTTCCTAGTTAGAAAAGGGCTATAATATGTGGGTAAGCTGAATAGAAAGTAAAATAACAAGAACCATCACCTCATAAAGTCCATCTTTCACAAATTAAACATTTTTTCTTTTGTCTCTTTTTTTTATTGGATATGAACATTATCATCAGATATCTTCAGAAACATCACCTCATAAACAGGGAAAAAATCCTTGACACAAACATCATATTTGTATTACAAATATTGTTGCTGAAAACACAATGGTAGTTTGTCATTTGTTATGAAAAGCCCTTCTACATTCGCAATATTGCTCTTCCTCACAAATATTGTTGTACCAAGTAACCATAATTCATGTACGTATAATGCAAATAGCAGTGCATTTTCTTTCTGTATTTGCTACTCATATTTAGAGAAATGAAAGGACATGTTGATGTCATTTGTTTCTCGTGATGAAAACTGACTTCACTGAACAATTTATATAGGAGGGAGGGTAAGGATTTATGTGGAGTGGCGTTTTATAATAAATCAACCAAGTTTTCTTACCATCATTTCATTATCAACAACTACATTCAATGTTGCAAAAAAATATTTCCTTAAATGTCAGCCACATGTATGAGTTGTGTACGAGTTGTGCCAGATGATGTTCACAATAATTTTTACAATTCAGGAAGGATATGAATTAAATCTAGTGAATACATGACATGGATAAGACATGGATTTTCTACTTAACATAGTGAATGATTATTTTCCAAATATGGAGATTCTAGTGGATAATTGTAAATACAACACTACATACCTTGGCCAATCATGTAGAAGGATTAATAGTGGCCCACACATGGATTAGATTGGAATGCACACATCATTCTGTAGACTCCAACCCCAGTTCTTATTCTTCTTTGATTGAAACTAAAAAGATGTGTACTCCCTTAACTCCCTAACTAATAAAACATGTGACAAGGCCCCTTTGAAATTATGCTCTGTAGGTTGTGAATACTTGAGCTTTGAGGAAGATATGTTGAAGTGCATATGGAATGAAGAAGATCATTATACATATAATATATGATAAAATTAACGAGACTATGCCATAGTCATTGGAATGGACTTTATGATTGAAATAAGTGAAAATAACGTATCCACCATTGTAGTGTTTGAGGTATCTTCAAACACAAATATAATGAGGTCATTATGTCTATTATTCTAGAGCCAAATTTAGTGTGACTCTTGGGGGGGTTGATGGAAATGAAAGAAACCACATCAAGGATAGCCCAAGTAGATGACTAGAAGAACCATCTTTCCATCTCAGAAACGAAACATGCATCATTGAGAATACATGAAATAAATGTGTTATGAATCATCAACCTTGCAAGTGTTGACTCAAGGTAAATTAGGTCAATGTTGACTCACGTCTAAATTGACTAAACCCGTGTTTTGATGATGACTAACCATTCCACATATTGGTGTCTAATGTCTCTACTTGAGTGATTTTAGATTAGGTATAGACACACTCCAAATGCCCTAATTGTGCATCTCAAATTGGAGAAAACACAAGTCAAAGTCAATACAAGTGTACATTTTTGTAATATGATGTAAATCCATTAGAATCATGCTGTAAATCACTTGTAATGATCGTATGACTTGTAATTAAGCTTAAAAAAATCAGGAGCACTTAGATAAAATGTTTAAGCACTCAAAAGCCATTTTCCAAAATTCATATCATGCTGTTCATCGGTCAATTTCTGTGAGGTGCAAACTCGACCGATCCTGATTGGATCTTGAAAATGACTTTTGATCGGTCGAGTTGTGGTTTCACAGAACTCGACCGATGGAGTAACTGACCAAATCAATTTTCATTGGTCGGTCGAGTTTTCCCAGGACAAACTCGACCGATGGTATGAATATCGGCTTTGTCTTTTACTCTATCGGTCGAGTTACCTTTATAGAAACTCGACCGATTGCACTGTACAAAACAGTGCAGAAAAGTGCTTCTAGCCATTGTGAAGTTGCAACAAGTGAAAATATATCCATTACAAGCCACAAAACGGCTAGTTTTCATTCTCAAGTGTTTCCAAAGGCTAAGAGGCATTCCCAACTATAAATAGGACCCCTTGGGCTTCATTCCAAGGTCGAGCATTCATTGCAAAACTCTATGAGGTTCCTATTCTATAGTTGGGCTTAATCACTTGCTGCATCCATTAGAGTGAGTAGGAAATCTGTAAGAGAGCTAGTCCTACATGTATATCTTGTGAGGCTCTCACTTCCACCATCTCCCCATCACTCATTTCAATCATGAAGATGAAGGTTCTCTCTCTTAGCTAAGAGAGGTGAAGAAGAACAAGGGAAGGAGTCCCTTGGTGAAGATCAAGGATGAAGACTTGGAGCAAGAGTGGGTAAGCCCTTGGTGAAGGCAGAAGACTCCTTGCTCAAGTGGGTAAGTCCTTGGTGGAAGCTTTTCTGAGTGAAAGTGAAGTCAAAGGCGTCCAAGAAGAGTGGGTAATTCCTACAAGGCTAAAGACTTGTGCAAGAGTAGGTAAGTCCTTGGAAGAAGGCGGAAGACTCCTTACAAAGTAGGTAAGTCCTTGGTAAGGTTGAAGACTCTTTGTATTGGATAGGTAAGTCATTTGTTTGGTCATGTATTGTAAGTCTTATGAATGAATATAAGAATGCAATTGTTAGGAAATCCTAGAGGTTGACCTCTCTAGGTAAGTGGACTGACATACTTCTAGTTTGAAGTGTGGAACCACTCTAAATAGCTTGTCTACTTGTGTTTTCTCAATCTCTCTCTCCCTTGCTATGTATGTTATAGTTGCACACAAATTTTCTATTTAGCAACCTTATCTTGTGATATACCTTGAAGGTCTAATGATTTTTGTTTAAGTGCATTTAGCCTATTCACCCCCCCCCTCTAGAGCATCTAATCACCCATCTAGGATCCAACTACAAGTGTAGTATATGTAGACTACATATTGATGAATTTGTTAAAAGTAACCATTCATCTCATGACATGCAGCGATATTGTGACAAGGTCAACAACAATAGGAACAAGTTGTTAGAATAAGCACAAAAATACCTGGCCTAGTGTGTTACAATGTGGTAGAATAAGCACACAAAAAACTCCCTTACAAAATTAGACCTAGACAATGCATACAAATTTGTATTGAGAATATTATTGAAAACCCCCATTTATTGGATGCTTGCCTCTTGTAATGTTGTTTATTGGTGAAACATAAAAAAGAATAAATAAATATATCAATGGTTGGAGTAAAGTGTCTTTGGCTAATGAACATGTATTGCAAAAAACAAGACTAGTGTTTTCCTTGTGGACAATGGTAATTTTTTTAATTACAGTTGTTCTTTAGTATGTTATCAATAATATTTAACATTAGGCCAACAGAAGAAAAGAGCACGATGGTCTCTTGTGCAGTACTTGGAGTGTCGACAATGTTATAAGAATAGAGAGTTCAAATACAAGGGGCATACAGATAATAGTTTGTGTTTTCCTGGTAACTGACCAGCAAAACTGAGCCCCTACTTGTTACTCGTATACAATACAACAACAATATCATGGCGATAATACAATAGCCATCAACATGCGATTATACAACATCCCAATGACCCTTGTTACTCATGGACATAATACAACAACATTGTCTGAATCAAGCAAGCAGACAACCAGAATAGGAGAAAATGTATTGTTGTTTGATAAGAACAAATTCCTTCTTAGCTGAGATGACGAAACAGGAGCACGACCAGACATTGCCAGGGACAAAACATGTGACAAGAAATTGAGAGAGAAATACACATTAGTTTACTGATTAAATCATCTATCGTTACAACAATAAAGATAGGAGGCTAGCAAACAGAAAGAAAGAAAAGGGTCGGCGGAGACAAACCTTGCAAGCAGGTCGACGACTTCCCAGTAAAGGGGCTCGGCAGCTGCGGCGGAACAGAATACTGTGTGGAGGGTTCGAAGGTGAAAAGCGAGGAGATCGCTGATGAAGCGCAGAACTATATAGCAGCCGCGACAGCGCTTGCCCTTGCTAGGGTTTACTGCACGGCTTGTATACGGTGAAATGGGCCGCTTTGATGGGAGATGACAACTCGGGAAGGTTCTTTGTCGGCATATAGACTGTCGGTGTAGCTCGACGCTTGCAGACGAGCCACCACACCCATACATCCGCTTGATTGACCTGGTATTCCGCCTACTCCACTGGGCGGGATTTTACGTACGCCAGTCGTCTGCCATGGCTTTGCCGCTAGAAACGATGAGAGTCCGCTTTAACTCACGGATAATAGTAATGGCGAGGTCGTCTCCAGGTTTCGGGAGAGAACGAGGTCTTGGGAGAGAAGAGAGCACAGACCACAGAGCAGAAGATAGAACAGGTAGAGGGGAAAGGCGAAGAATATCGGGATGGGTGTCGGGGCGAGGAGAGGATCAGATCGCGAAAATCGATTTGTGAACCGGAATCCCGTCTCTCGTGGGACTGGGAGAACCTGGGTTAGGGGGTTTCATTATCCCATAACGGGTTTTTTTCAGGATTGCGAACCAAACACAAATTAGCCTCAAACCGGCACTTGTTTGGCAGGGTTGACACTAAAAGACAACACCAAACCGCGTTTCGGTCCCGTGCCAAACGCAAGCTAAGAATGGTGCAGCGCCGGTTGTTAAGTAACCACCGTATTCTCGCGTCCTTCAAAAGCGCTGTGCGCCATGATCCCGTAGGCGGCCCGCGTATCTTCCGCCCATCCTCACACATTGACAGCCAACATCTCGCACATTAGCCCATTCTAACCAAATTTAAACGCCGTGCGCCGTGATCCCGCAGGCGGCCCGCGTATCTTCCGCCCATCCTCACAAATTGACAACCAACATCTCCCTCATTAGCCCATTCTAACCAAACCTAAACTACCATTTTGCGTGAATCTCTGAAAACTGGTGTCTTCTTAATACGGTATTATGTGAATGCAGGATAGAAGGAGATCCGCCTATATCTCTCAATCCAAACGTGCCCGATGAGGAAGACCACGACTCCACGTTTTCTTACATTAAAAATCAACATCATCAATTCATATTGACGCCATTATCTTCCTGTTATCTCAACAAGAGTCGTTGCTATAATAGCGTGTAACCCTGAAACTCTTGCTTCATTCATTCAAGCAATCATGTTGGATCGTTAATGTCACAGAGCTGCAAGACCACGAGCTGCTTCGCTACTCATTAAAGGATCCTTACGCCATCTCCTTTTCCTTGCCCTGACTAAAAGTCAACCCCCACCTCTCATAGTAATTGTGATGACGTAGTTAAAGCTACATAACGGAAGCGCCAGCTGCCTCCGGAGTCCAGAGTCTCCAACAAGGCCATTATTACCAAGCCCATGGTGTGGTGTTCACCACCACCACGGCGCCACAACGAGGCGTCACTGTTTCTTCTTTGACCAACAAACACCACCACCCCTGGCAGGCCTCATATCCATCATCTCTCCGCCGCCAACACTGCCATGTTGCTTCCACCCTAAACTCTCCAGCATAGTAGCATCATGTACTGCACTCCAGACCTCCTCCTCGACTACCGCTCAGTCACCAACGTTAGCTACCGACCGGAGTGTTGTTAATCTTTAGTTATGTCTTTACATGCAATAACTGACAATTGTAAATTTATTAACAAGTTCATGCCAGATCCAAATAAGAAGTAAATAAATAAATAGAGTTGTTGAAAATAAAAATAAAATAAAAAACTCAGACCAGATCATTTGTTCAAAAAAGAAAATGTAACTTAAAGAAATTCAGCCCACAATCCTTCTGGATAGACGCCGTTCTTCTAGTCAGTCACGAACCTATAGAAGATTTTCGTATCGCTCGCGCTTGACGACGATTAATTGTACTACCAACATAATCCAGCGATCGTAGGAACCACCACATGACAGATCACATCTGAAAAGAGAGGAAGGATGAACTCGCTACACATAGGAGGTCACCATGTAGAAGCTTGAGAGTGACGGAAAAAGAGACACTGATTACAATTCAATAAACACACACTCGAACGACTGACAGATGATGTTCGTGAGATGTGTTTAGCCCTAATGAATGGAGGTTTATTTATAACCTTCCATGCCGTAAAATTTTATTCCCGTTAAGACACAATTACTCGATCACTCTTGTACATGTTATGGAAATATTCATGAGGCAAACACTTTTCAATTAGGATTAATAAATCTATATAGGAAAGAAACAATTAATTAAATTAATAATTAGGTGCATAATTGTATCCTACTGTCAAAGGAAGATATTTCCACAAGCCACAAGCCACAAGCCCATGCTCGACCCAACTTGGCCAAGCCAAGCCAGTCCAGGCCAGGCGTGGCTTGCCACGAGCACACACATGTATGTGTGTGTTGTGGTCACCATATCCACCAAAAAGGTGAGCATACTCTCCCCTAGGACCCTTTAGACGCTAATGTTATATGTGATCCTACATATAAGGATCACAAAAGTTCTAGGAGTGAGCAATGTGGGATAAAACTCTTCCTTTTGTACAAAAACTACATTTCCTCCATGTACTAGTTGTACTACATTGAGCTTAACTCATGTTAAATAGATGGCTAACAACCATATATCTAACAATCCCCCACAAAGTCCAATGTGTAGTGTGCTCAACCAATCAGTCATCTGTACTTTGCTTTCAGCGGATACCTTTTGATTTGAATCTACCTAAATCATCCAACTGTGACCCTCGTAGGAACTAGGTGAGCAAAAGTCTTGAACCCGAACCTTGGGTGTAAAAATATAGGTTGGTAAAAATACAATAAAGACATGACAGAAAAGAAAACTGATGCACTAAGGCCATGCATCCAAAAGATATATCATGATTGATATCAGGGGACAACCCAATTCCCCTGTTGCGGCCTACACAACATCAATCATTTATTTGGAGTCTCTAATAATGTTCATGTCCTAAGACTTGACACCATTTAGAGACTAATTTCTTACTAACTTACAATCATGACACTAATAAGTTTCCCATGGGATAGACACACTGATGCAAAAAAAAAATCAAAATAAAAAACATAGTGTCCTCTAATTCACCCGAAAACTTATTATTACCACATTGAACAATTTGTGGGATCTCCACTCTTTTGGGTTGGGTTGCTACTACTTGCAATTCTAAAGGGATTTCAGTTCCATCCCCAACTTGGATTTCTCTATTAAGGACATGATAAGACCTTTACTGAAAGGATAAGTTGTATTATTTTTGGTACTAACGTAATATACAACTACGATTCCATTAGACACTAATTCCCTTATAGTCTTGAGTCTGACTTGTTGGATCAATGATGGTCTCTAGAGGGGGGAGTGTGAATGGAACTAAAAGTACTTAAATAATTCATTAGACCTTCAAGATATTTCTAAGATAATATAGTAAATATGAACTTTGAGTGCAGCTAAACATACATATCTAGAAAGAGAGAGATTGAGAAAACACAAGAACACAAGCTATGTATAGTGACTCCAAACTCCAAACTAGGAGAGTGTACATCCACTACCCAGAGAGGTAAACATCTAGGATTTTTCATCAATGTCTCACTTCTTATATTCCAATATAAGAGTTATAATATATGACCTTCCTTTTCTAAGACAAGGATTCCTAGCCTTCCCTTTTACGACAAGGGAGCCAATAACCTTACAAAGGACTTACCTATCCATGACCAAGAGTTTTCTACCTCACCAATGAATTAACCACTTTCCCAAGGAGTCTCCTTCCTTCACCAAGGACTTACCCACTTTTGCAACAAGTCTTCTACCTTAATGGAGTTGCCCATTGTTGACTTAGATCTTCTACATTTGTTTTCACCTTAACCAAGGAGAAGCTTTTACTAGGGACTCCTTTTGTTACGACCCTGCCTCCCGGTAACCCCCAATTAAGGGAGACCGAAAGGACAGAGCCGTTAACCAATAACCCAAATCAAAGGTTCGACAAATAATCATTAACAATTATTAAATTCTACCAACTATACTGAAATATGGAGAAAAGTAAAAGCTTTTGCATACCTTTTAAAACTGGGATTTCAAAACTTCTATCCACACAGATACTAATATATTTAATCCTCCCTTGCACTTTAATATTCATTTAGTACCACATATGCCACTTTATTGTTTGTTGTTTTCATTGTACCTAAATCACCGACAAATAAAACGTCGGTCAGCTGAAGCTGGTATGTGGGGGAAACAATAATCATGCAAATATGTTAACAACATAATCATTCAATTAATCATTTAACAACCAAGATTACGTTTTAAGCCATACTACTCAATCCTTACCAATCCCCAAACAATGTACTATCCCTTGTATGCTACCTCTCTTTAGGTAGCTTCTTACCCCCATGGACCTACCTTACAGGTAGCCAATACCTAGGGTAATAGAGTCACATGGCACTACCTGCAGGTAGCCCAATATCTAACTCATGATGACTTGATGGTCCTACCCCATTGGTAGCCATTTACTAAGTCATCTAATGAACTGATGGACCTACTCCATTGGTAGCCATTTACTAGGTCAATTATTAAGCCACAGAGGGGACCAGGATCTGAGCTAGTAGACACATATCTTATGTGGTAGTCATAGCCACATTATAGTTTGCATGAATTAAAATCATCCAACAATTAATTCATGACATCGATGAAAACTTCGATAAATCTCAAAAAACTTACTTGAGATATTCATCAGCGTAACCACATACATGTATTGCAGATTCAGATACAGAATTAATCAGAACATAGAAATCTCAATCAAGCAACCCATCATGCATAAAATCCTGAAATAAATATACCAATTTCCTTTTATTAATATTTATTCAATATCATCATCGTCCTTAGGATTTCTATTCCAATTTTAGGGTTTTCCTTGGGAATTAGGGTTTTGCCACCATTCTTAGTTATTAAGAACCCTAATTCATCAAATCTACTTAAAACCTTTAATAGTCTTAGGACCATCATTTAGTAATTTACTTCCTTAATCCGAAATATCATGGTTTTCCTCTTCTTTTACCCCAATTAGGGTTCCCATATGAATTATTCTTCATTTATGGATTACAACCCTAAAACTACCAATTTTGTATACCAAACGAATGAAAACTCTATATTATTAATCAACAGGTTAATATCTTTCAAATTAACCTATTAGTCTTCAAAGATGTATCCTTTATATTCAATTTAGGGTTTCTAAGGTTTCCTACAAAACCCTAACCATATCAATTATCTTCATTAAGAATTATCTAATCCAAACTATGTTCAAGAATCAAAAACGCATATTTACTCAAATCAGGGTTTTTAGTCTATTAAACCATGTTCATGATCATAAAACCCTAAAACCAACATACTAATCATCTTTTAATGATTTTATCATTCCTTCTATTCTTAACAGGTTAAGATTGATCAAAAACATATAAAAGATTCATTATGTTCGTTTTTATATTATTCTTGGGTTTTTCTATCAATTAATGCATCAAAAGATGTAAAACCCTATACTTTTTTGAGTTTTAAGCAGAAATAGGCTTCAAACATAATTTCTTTGTGTTCCTCTCGTTCTAAGGATCAATTTTCATATATGACTTGTTTTAATCCAAGCTACCAGTGATTAGTTATGAAGTTTGTAAGAAAATGTAACTTTCAACCAATCAGAGATCGCCACGTAGCCGCTTCCATGCAACATTGGTGGGTTTGGAAACATTTTGAAAAGACTATTCTGCCCTCGATAAGTTAGCAATTTCCTCAGGCCACGGAGGGGCATAAGTGTCCAACGGCGCTTCTGCTCATCTTCAACCTCACGCAACACCTCAGCCGCCGCCCTAGCTGTGCTTGGCGTGAGTTCTTCTCCAGGTTCCGGACCCACAACCTCGTCTGCTTCTACTCTTGACTTCGTCGGACCTCCGCGCCCCTCATGGAATCTTCAAGCCGCAGCCACACTGCTGGTTCAGGTCGGGAAGGTCTGCAGAGTGCGACTGCCAAAAGCAGTTGTGCTGCTGCTGTTGCGTTCGCGTTAGGGTGGAGGAGTACCCTTCAAGCTTCCCATTAGCATTGTGAGAGCAGCATGCATCCACCGCAACTCCTCCTCGGCCCCGCTGTGCTCTAGGATTCAAACCACCCTTTATGCTAGGGTTTTTACGTAAGGAAGCGGAAGAAGATGGAGAAGGAAGAGAGAATTTTGTGGGATTACTCTGGAACTCGATCTAGAGGCTCTCCCTCTTTATATAGGGAGGGAAACCATGCCTAAGAACCCTTGCCCACAAAGCAAGCAACATTTTTCCTAATTGGAAAGGAATTTTCCATAATTAAGAAGAATTTTCTCTCTCTTTAGCAATTCCTTGTTTATCCATCATCCTTAGTCATTAAGAATTCAAAATTCTTTCCTCTTATTCTCTTAATGATTTCTTTTTAATCCATAAGCATGAATTTCCATTTTTTTAGTAGAATTTACTTCTTTTTTTTATCAATATCGCAAAATTCATTAATAATGCATTACATTATCCTCTTATTTTGTAATTTTAGTATTTTTTCTCTTTCTTTCCTCTTTATTGGGACTCCTTGGATCCCAAGAAACTCTATTATTCCGAAATCCTTTTTATTGGATACTCATTATCCTTCTAGATGCATCTAAATGCATTATTCCTCATTATCATGTTGATTTCTTATTAGAATATTCTCTTTTAAGGATTTCTCTTTATTTCTCTTTTATTTTCCTCATTGGTATTCCTTTTATCATTAGGAACCCTTGGGATACGAAATTCCACAAAGTATAACTCAAACATCTCTTTTCATTTGTTTTCCACATTTTATCATTATTTTCAATTTCTTTCTTACTAAAGAAATACTTAATTAATCTTTTCTTTTCTTATTGCTTTCTTTTTGAAACTTTGGACTCCTTGGAACCCAAGGAACCCAAGAGGCACGAAATCCATCCTTGGATTACATCTCTTTGCCTTCTAGAGGTTTCTACCTCTTTCTTTTTCTCAAATATTCAATTATTCATTTACTATTTTAATAATTGAATTTTCCTTTCTTCATTTCCTTGTTATTGGGCCCAATAGCCAATAAAGCCCACAACACAATCATCAAGGCTATTGTAAATGAAATCCACTTATTCAAAACAAATCATATCTTTATTTGTTCAATTATCTTAAATATGAGAAATTACATTTCTCACCAATGAACCCAAAAATTGGGGTTGTAACATCCTTCCCCTCTTATAGGAATTTTGTCCTCAAAATTCTCATCAAGCAAACAAATAATTCAAGATAAGACTTTTCCATGTCCATCATTGGCCCCTATGTGGCGTTACTGTACTCATGGCGCTTCCAAAGAACCTTTATCATCACATATTCTTTTCTCTGAGATCTTTCATCCTGACGTCTATAAACTACACAGGTTACTCAGGCCATTTCAGCCTCCCTTGGGGCTCACTAGGTTCATTGCTCAGCACATAGTCGGGGTACCTCACATAGTGCTCTAAATTGGACACATGGAACTCATTACACATTACTTTATCTTGAGGGGTAAGATCAAACCTAACCTTCTCCACCAATCCATCTCAAAGAACCCATGCATCGGGGACTTAGCTCTCTTAACTGTAACTTAGAGGGGTCAAATTTTTCATGTCACATATTCTCCCACAGTGAACTGCATGTCAGTCTACTTTGCATATGCTCACGACTCTTGTCGTCTCTAGGCTCCTTTCAGCCATTGCACAATCAAAGAGACTTCATTTACACACTGTGGTCCTTTTCTAACCATTACGTGGTCCTTTCACCAACATCACCTTACTGAAATGGTGACTGACACAACCTCTGTTACAGAGCTTCTTTAAATCCTGATACTGGCTATGGTGGTTATCTTCACATCTTTCATAGGACAAGAATGGTCCCTAGTCATCACCCTGAACGAGCGCATATGCCCTCATCAGACCCTTTAGTCTGGATCATACTAACCATTAGTTAGGGGTGATAAACTGTACTAACATCGAGTCCTTCATGTACCTACTTCCACCTTTTGGAAGGGAACCTTTAGGTCAAACTCAAGAACCTTTGAACTCGCTTCATGGTTTAGTTGAACCATCTCTCTCATGGGTAGTTCAACCAGATCTGTCCCTTGACAGAACTCTTTCTTTCTCATGTTATCTAGGTAAGGCGATCTACCATAACCCATATTGCATCTCGACCTTCCTTGGTCCAGGGGAGACCTATCACAACATCCATAGTGATGAACTCTCATTCCCTCTCAGGGACTCTTTAGTCCTCTATATCGATACACTGGGTTATTGGGGTTCGTCCTTTACCTCCTGGCTTGCATGGCCATATACCACATGCAACTTCATCTTAAGCATCCAAAGTTCTATTGTCATTTACTATCTTGGTAGAACCACAGTGTATGGTGATCTTCAATCATGATTTCCTGTATGTCATGATTCCTCAAGATCGATTCCTCCAAAACCCTAAACCACTCTAGTCGGGGTTTCATCTCCTTCTTTTCCAAAGAAGTGCATTTGAGGTTCTACCACCATCCTTTCATTGCATCAAGGACTAGACTGGCTAACCAAACAACCATTAACTTATTCAACATATCTCATTATATCGGAGTATTAGCCAAACATATATCCTTTCCAAACTTAGGGTTAGCCTAACAACCTCTTCTAGCTTCTAGACAAACTAGTCAGATACATCTCAACCAGAACATCCATTACCACTTCACATCCTTTAGGTATTAAGTAACATTGAAGACATACACTTCCATGTATTTCACTTATCATCTCAAACTCAAACTCTAAGTCCATCTTTATTGAGAACACTTTGAGCTCATTCTTCTGGTTTTCAAACTCAACCTGGTATAACTCATAGCTCATGGTAAAAACATCTGTATAAGATGACTACCTTATTTCTCTTTAGCGTTTGCAAACCATCCATGTATCATTCACTTTACCAAGGTATGTTATCTTCTCTATCCTCATACCTCATAGAAACGTTCCAACTCACATCATCTTTTATCTTTGGTGTATGGCATGCGTACTGTCCTATCTCTCACTCCCATAACAAGAGGAAATAAGCATTTGGCTGCAGTCCAAATACAGAGTTCTTCCTGTTCCAAGAGTAGAGATGGTACATCCCACCTTGTCAGTACACCTTTAAATCTAAGTTGAAACGTGTTGTTTATGCTTCTATATTACAATCATCTTGATATCCAAGTTACCTCTATGGAAAATTGGTTTCGAACCTACTTGGGTCACCTCACAATCCTTGGTCATCTCCTCTAGGTCTATAGGGTGACGACACTTTTGGGGTCATCCCTCTTCCCTCATGCATCAAGAGAGTGCCCTACTCATCTGCATTTTGGGTCCCATGAGTTCATGAAGGTGATCAATCTCCTAACCCATGGCCCTCAGACAATGATAGTTGTTACCTCCCGACCCTATGGTCATGTGCAACTAGGGAATCAGGCAACTCCTACTTTTATCGATCTTATCCCTACCTGACCCTAGGATAGACTTAGGATTCTCCATTTATAGTACATGTCCAACTTAGAACCTCACCCAAGCCTTCATCATCTCTCTTTGTATACATGGGATGACATCCATCCTTTCATAGGGGTCATGGTGACCTGTCTACCTTGGTCAGGCCCCTTACTGGTTACCTCCATGGTAACACATCCGCATGAACTTAGAGATGGATATCTATGGGTCTACAGGTTCATTCTCATGCCATGTACTCTTCACTTAGCTTCTCAAGATCCTATGAAACCTCCTCAGGTTACCTTAAAACCAACCAAACTGGTAAACTCCCTACCAAAGGGTCCCTCTCCCAGGATGGGAGGAAACTACACCTTGATAAAAAAGGTCACAAGCGTCCTTAGGGTTTACATTCACATGAGCATGCTTAACCCTAGGAAGCTATTAAGGTACAAGCAGATCACCTACTGGACCATGCTAGGTCATACTTGTCCTCTTTCCTCAATGTTGGATCAAGATCATACCTTCATTTATCATCAACCTAGCTGTGAGGGGTTCATCAAACATACCTTAAACTTAAGGGGCTTCCCTTTTCCTCTATACATGAGGAGTACCATGCTCGCTTCTATAGGAACTCAACTCTCCTCATGAGCATTAGGTACACCACTTCCCCTCTTAGGCCTAGGGACCCTAGGTTCACTTGTAGCTGTCCAATTGCATACTCTATCTCCTAACCACAAACCAAACATGTAACGAGTATGACATACACTTCCTGTCATCTTTTTCCTTGATCAACACTTTAAAGTTGAGTCCTCCTCAAGGACAATCAACAAGGTACAAGGCCTCATAGCCTAATACTATACATCTCTGGGTCTAAGGAACTCTTCTTCTCATCTATACCATAGGTATAGAGGTACCAGCAGACTCATCCTCTCTGTAGGGTTTGGTTCTTCTCATGGTAATCAAGACATCAGCAAACCCTAGGGATCAAGCATGTGGCGACCACTATCATCCACTTAGGTCACATCATCCTCGACTCCCCACTGTTCCTCATATCTCGGGGTCTAGGTTTATGACCTTCTTGCTTGGTGACTTGCTCTCTCTCTAACCCTACAACCAACCTCACCATTAGAGGTCCTCTCTTCACGAAGGGTCGACCTCAAAAGCATGCCCCTACCTGGATGAAGCGTATGTTCGACTTATGTTTTGCTCAAGTTTATCCATAGTTCTTCATGCTTATTTCATAAGCCATCCTTTATACTCTCCCGGTCAGGGTTTCAACCCTTTACTCACACTACTAACGTACCATGGGTGCATGCTATGCCCTACTCGCATAAGCCCATAGGGTTTCTAAGGTCCTTCACTAACATCATCATCTAAGGAGCTATCCTTTACCCTAACATGCACGACCCTTCCCAGGGTTGGGTTGCCAAAGGTGCTAGGTCACCCATGGATCATATGGCATCCCAAAGGCATGTACTTTCAAACACCTGGTCCAACTCATCTCTCTCTAACCTTCACTTAGGGTTAGGGCTAGCATCATCCTCAGAGGACGTACCAGGTCTCTACTTGCAATGGAGATCTCTATCTCCAAGACTGACTTATCCTCCCGACAAGAGGGTCTAGCCTCAGGTCTCTTCTGAGGACATGGCAACTTATGTCATACGACCTAAGCATGTATCTATTCTTTAATTTGCGCTTAATCTATTAAGCTTATGTCCATGACATCTTATTTACATGATTTTCATTAATTTTGTAGAGGATTCCTTAAACCTTATTAACCTTACCCATACCTCAAGAGGGTGAGGAGAAGAAAGAAAATACTAATCCTTTAGGTTCTTAATAGAATTTTGTGATGAGAAGGGATGAATAAGATGAGAAAGTCCTAAAGGTATCTTATTTCGATTCATACCCTAAGACTTTGGCCAGGCAGTCACACGGATCTGGGAGTCCTCGTATTCCGACTAGCGGTGCAGAGGAAAATATTGCCAGCCCCCGATTGTGATCCTTTTCTAGACACCTCTGTCTTTCGGATAATCCTCTAATAACTCCCTTGGGTTCTATGGAGTTTGTAAAATTTAATAATTATTAATGGTTAAGTAAGGAACCTACGCTCTGATACCAATTGTTATGACCTCGCCTCCCGGTAACCCCCAATTAAGGGAGACTGAAAGGACCGATCCGTTAACCAATAACCCGGATCAAAGGTTCAACAAATAATCATTAACAATTATTAAATTCTACCAACTATACTGAAATATGGAGAAAAGTAAAAGCTTTTGCATACCTTTTAAAATTGGATTTCAAAACTTCTATCCACACAGATAGTAATCTATCTAATCCTCCCTTGCAATTTAATTCTCATTTAGTAACGCATATGCCACTTTACTGTTTGTTCTTTTCATTGTACCTAAAACGCCGACAAACAAA
This sequence comes from Alisma plantago-aquatica, assembly GCA_963693085.1. NCBI lineage: Eukaryota > Viridiplantae > Streptophyta > Magnoliopsida > Alismatales > Alismataceae > Alisma > Alisma plantago-aquatica. Next base: position 498,071,484 of record OY856415.1, read on the forward strand.
ACCTCAGTCAGCCGAAGCTGGTATGTGGGGGAAACAATAATCATGCAAATATGTACACAACATACTCATTCAATTAATCATTTAACAACCAAGATTACATTTTAAGCCATACTACTCAATCCTTACCTATCCCCTAACTCTGTGATATCCCTTGTATGCTACCTCTCTTTAGGTAGCTTCTTACCCCCATGGACCTACCTTACAGGTAGCCAATACCTAGGGTAATAGAGTCGCATGGCACTACCCGCAGGTAGCCCAATATCTAACTCATGATGACTTGATGGTCCTACCCCATTGGTAGCCATTTACTAAGTAATCTAATGACCTGATGGACCTACTCCATTGTTAGCCATTTACTAGGTCAATTATTAAGCCACAGAGGGGACCAGGATCTGAGCTAGTAGGTACACATCTTATGTGATTGATGTGGTATTTTGAACGCACTAACAAACTCACTCGGGGTTGGAATCCCCGAGCTTTTACCGAAACTAAAGTGAAATAATACCACCCGCAAGCGGATGAGTCTTATCGCAATATAGTTAAGGATCGAACCCAAAGGACAATCTTTTTAAGAATCCTTGTCAGTCAAATCTAGATCAAGTAGAACTAATATTTAGAATGATTGGTTGATTTGAGGTTACTTAAACTAATTGCAAGAAAGTAAAAGTTGAATTAAAGTTGGGTTTAGATCAATGATATGGAATCGTTGGGATGGTACCGGGTTTCACCACCGCTACGCACGCAAACACATTTAATCGTGAACAATCCAAGCAAGATGTAACAATCCAAGTAGAGCTGCTGCAAAACCCCCTATACGGGCGTTAGGTTCGCGTAAGAATCACCTTAGGCATCAGATGTCTGGTCACCATCCGGATCACTTACTAATGACTCTGAAGATACAGAAATCCAACGAAGGTTGTGGGCCCCCTATACAGGCGTTAGGCACATAGAAGCGTCACCGAAGGCTATATGGCTCATCCCCTCACAGATCATACACTTACGAACTCGATGGAATCCCATCCTATTTCTAGTTTGGGAGTCATCAACATTAACCGATAATCAAGCATGCAGTTAATATACGAGAAAACATCGACGATTAACAAGATGATACAAAATCCAACTAAGGTTGTGAACCCCCTATACAGGCGTTAGGCACACAGATGCGTCACCAAAGGCTAGATGGCTCGTCCCCTCACGGATCATACACTTACGACCTCAAGGAATCCTTTTAGAAGTTCTCGTCAAGGAATCGAACTTGTAAACCACCATTCAATCCTAATATAGATGTTATCGCAACATAGGAAGAACAAAGATGAAAGCAAGAAATTAATCAAACTACGAGCATAATGGTTAACGACAAAACGTAGAGTTATATACATTGCCGTGGAGAGTTTAACAAAAGAACATGGTTTGCATGGGCAGCGGGGCTAGTCCCCGCACCCCAGTGAAAAGGGACTACTCGTTCATGATGCGAGAAACAAGAAGGATGAGAAAGAGAGGGAAATCTGTCATGAACTCGGTACAGAAGGTAGTTGCAACTCGGTGAACAAGATACGACCTTCTACGCCATGTCGGAGCAGATATGGATGCAAACGGGAGTTGCTAAGACAGACCAGACAGTCTCCCTCGCTCTGTCTTCCTTCTCTCTTCAGCCTCCTTGGTTGCAACACAGGTAGTCGGTGGAATGGAACTGGCGTAAAATGGACTGTATTTGGATCAGAACTGTGTTCGGGCAGCCTGGCACCGTCCGGATCCGACACCCAAATGAGGACCCTTGGGGTCCTATTTATAGGCACAGATCTATCCCTCATGCTTTTGGTGTGAGTCCAAACGGTTTCATACAACAACAGCGAACGGTTTGGAAAATATCTTGCTCATGCGGTTTTGCAAGTCATTGGTTATGCGGTCTTGGATTAGCAAGTGTCCATGCGGTCTTGTAGCTCATGCGGTCTTGGTTGTGCTGCATATCCATGCAGTCTTGAGTGTGCGACATTCGATCTTCACTTCTTCTCATTCGGTCTTCACAATCGCAGCAAACGGTCTTGAGACCGCATGGGCTCAAACGGTCTTGAGACCGCATGGACTCAAACGGTCTTGAGACCGCATGGGTTCAAATGGTCTTGGGACCGCATGGTCTCAAACGGTCTTGGGACCACATGGCTCAAACGGTCTTGGGACCGCATGGTTTCAAACGGTCTTGGGACCGCATGGGCTCAAACGGTCTTGGGACCGCATGGACTCAAACGGTCTTGGGACCGCATGGGTTCAAATGGTCTTGGGACCGCATGGGCTCAAACGGTCTTGGGACCGCATGGGCTCAAACGGTCTTGGGACCGCATGGGCTCAAACGATCTTGAGACCGCATGGGTGGAATAGCTTGGTTATATTTCTTGACCGGAGCCGGAGATGAAGTTGTACCTTGACTACTTGTTCAGTTTTGTCAAAACCTGCATTAAATGAACAATATTTAGTTAAAACCTTGATAATCGAACCAGCTAAGTAGTTTTACACATTATGATTCATATTGAGTGAAATAGTGTGAATAGAATTGGATTGGTCCCAAAGTGATAAATGAATTTCATGATGAATATACATTCATCAAAATACCCCAAACTTAAACGTTGCTCATCCTCGAGTAACACAAAATCTGAAACAGTCGCCAAATGAATACTTTCAATTTGTGTGATTGCTTCATCTTCACATCATGAATGTTTTCTTTCTGCTCAATATGAATCAGTATCTCAACCTCCTGAGACCACTAAACACATCTTACCTTATCTTCAATCCTGAGTTCGTTTTCTAATATCACTTCCTCCTCACTTTTTCCAACAACAAGCATGTCAAAGTGTTTTGTAAGAGTCCAGAGATACCCGCAGAACAACAAGTGTGCATCCGATCTAACACTGGTGTTTTTCAGGATAGTGGGGGCATGCATTGTGCCATTAGGTAGAAAATGGAGTGAAAGGTGGTATGGAAGGAGGAAGTAAATCTCTCCTCTATTCGACTCAAGATTTTTTATTTTCTTTGCAATTTCATTTATTGCATTTTTTTTGCAAATCTCTCCTCTATTCGACTCGAGATTGCATTTCTTTATGTGTGCGCTTTGGCATCTTTTTTTTTTGCAAATCTCTCCTCTATTTGACTTGAGATTGCAATTTTGGTGGTACGCCCCTATTTATTTGCGAGGGGTATGGAAGAAGTGGATAAAGAGGGAAGTGGCATGCCACCCCGAACTTAGGGTTTGGCACCATATTCAGCTATTTTGTTTCTTTTTGATGGATGGAGGGGTACGAAAATGATAGAAGAAGTGTAGAAGAGAGTTCAGATTAGAATGCAACTTGATTTACAATTCAGTGCACCGGGTTGTTCTCTTTATCAAACTCTGCTCAAATAATGACTTGATGGGGATCCGATGGAGATTCCATGTTATTGTTCCACTACTCAGTTAGGAAGCACGACGTGTTTGGTCCCTATCAGTTTGACGGACACTTATCATCTTTGCAAAAAGTATCATGAGGTTAGGAATCATAAGCTTCACAAGATGATTTCAATCAAAAGGCTTGTTTCAAAGAGTGGTCCTTTTGATGATTTACTTCAAATAGGGAGGATATAATGATTGAAAATGCATAGCAGGTTAGTTCGTGACTATTAATGAAACCAGGGGGTGTCAATTATTCATCAAGTATCTGTCTAATTTCTTTAAAAACATTAAAATTTTCAAATTTTTTTAAAATTTTATCAAGAAAGTGATAGTGAAAAGGATGGGTGTAAGTGGAAAGTGAGGTACGTACCACCCACCCTCCACCCTGAACTTAGAGATTTGCTCGTCTTGAGAAAACCCTAAATCCAAAATGGAGGGGAAAATTCATGCCAGAATGACCACCGGGTGTGGTTGCGTTCCAAGAAACAAACATCCTTATATCTAAAAATCTCAAAGGTAAAGGGAAATTAGATCTTAAAATAGCATCTTGCGATGCTAATTTTATTTAATGAAATATTAACTAGGAGGTGAAAATAAAATTGAAGAAACATTCTAATTTGAAAATGAAAGTAGAGCAAATTTATTGATCGGGTTGCCTCCCGACAAGCGCCTTTGTTTCATGTCGATGGCTCGACTGGATCCTTCAGCTTCACGGTGGATCTTTTGGATTGGTGAGTTCCAGCATTGCTTTAGTGCCTATGTCAATCGAGGTGAAATATCTCTTCAAGAGGTGACCATTTGCCATAAATTCGCCTGACTTTTCACTCCATAAAGAGAAAGCACCATGTGGGGAGATGCTTTTGACAATGTAAGGTCCAGACCAGCGAGAATAGAGTTTTCCTGGGAATAACTTCAATCTTGAGTTGAATAGCAGAACTTGATCTCCCACTTGTATGTCTTTTCTTTTCAGATGTCCATCGTGCCAAAGTTTTGTGCGTTCTTTGTAGATTCGTGCATTCTTGTAGGTTGTCATCCTGAGTTCATCCAGCTCTTGAAGTTGTAGAATCCTGTCTTGGCCAGCTTCTTTCATATCAATGTTCAGTTGTTTAATTGCCCACCATGCCTTGTGTTCCAGTTCGACTGGCAGGTGGCAAGATTTTCCATATATTAATCGAAAAGGTGTAGTCCCAATGGGAGTTTTATAAGTAGTTCGATAGGCCCATACGACGTCGTTGATTTTTGTTGACCAATCCTTTCGATTGCGTCCTACAGTTTTTTCCAGAATAGCCTTTAGCTGACGGTTAGAGACCTCTACCTGTCCACTTGTTTGTGGATGGTAAGGTGAGGCTATCTTATGTGTTACACCGTATTTTCTCAGTAAAGCTTCAAAGCTTCTTTCAAGGAAGTGGGACCCTCAGTTAGATATCACGGTTCGTGGCACCCCAAAACGGGGGAAAATAATATCTTTGAATAATTTGATGATGGGTTTAGAATCGCTAGTGATGGTTGGTATAGCTTCAACCCATTTTGAGACGTAGTCTACTTCTACTAGGATGTATGAAAATCCATGAGAAGATGGGAATGGACCCATGTAATCCACCCCCAAACATCGAATATCTCTACTTCTTGCCATAGATTCAGTGGCATCTCATATCTCTTTGTCATATTACCCGTTCTTTGGCATTTGTCACATGATAGGACAAAATCGTAAGAGTCTTTAGATATGGTTGCCCAGAAGAATCCACATTGCAAAACCTTTAAGGTAGTCTTTTTAGAGCTCATATGTCCTCCCACAGGTCCTGAGTGACATTGTTCCAAAATAAATTGAGCTTCTTCTTCGGTGATACATCGTCTATACAAACCATCAACACATAGTTTAAAAAGATATGGTTCATCCCAGTGATATTGCTTCACATCATGTATGAACTTCTTCAGTGCATTCCCGGTGCATTGGAGATGGATGACCCCAGCAACAAGGTAGTTTACAAAATCTGAGTACCATGGTACAACTTCAGAGACCCTCATTAGTTGATCATCTGGCAGGGTATCATTGATCGAAATCTTCTCAGTATCCAAAGTGTGGATGCAACTGAGGTGGTCTGCTACAACATTCTCTGTACCTTTTTTATCTCTTATCTCTAAATCAAATTCTTGTAATAGGAGGATCCATCTAATCAACCTGGGTTTCACATCTTTCTTTGCCAGAAGGTAGCGAATGGCAGCGTGGTCTGTGTAGACAATGACCTTTGAACCAATTAGGTAGGATCTGAACTTGTCTAAGGCATACACGACTGCTAGAAGTTCTTTCTCGGTAGTTGCATAATTCCTCTGCACTTCATCGAGAGTTTTTGATGCATAATAGATCACATAGTGTTTCTTCTCTATATATTTCCCTAAAACAGCACCCACAACATAATCACTGGCATCACACATAGTTTCAAAAGGATGGTCCCAGTTGGGAGCTCTAATAATGGGGGTGGTAGTGAGGGCCTTCTTCAGTGTGTTGAAGCTTTTGACACATTCTTCATTGAAATTGAAATCGGTATCCTTTAGTAGTAGGTTCGTCATTGGCTTTGTTATCTTGGAAAAATCCTTTATGAATCTTCTGTAAAATTGTGCATGACCTAGGAAAGCATGAACTTCTTTTACATTTGTGGGGATAGCCAGTTTAGAAATCACTTTAATCTTGTATTTATCTACTTCAATTCCTCTATTACTGACCCTATGGCCTAGGACAATGCCTTCTTTTACCATAAAGTGGAATTTTTCCCAATTTAGCGCAAGATGCGCTTCTTCACAACGTTTGAGGACCAGGGAGAGGTGCTTTAGACATGAATCGAATGAGTCTTCGTATACAGAAAAATCATCCATGAAGACCTCCATAATAGTTTCAGTAAGACCTGTGAAAATGGAAGCCATGCAACGTTGAAAATTTGTGGGTGCATTACAGAGACCAAACGACATTGTTTTAAATGCATATGTCCCGAATGGGCAGGTAAAGGTTGTATTCTCTTGGTCATCTGGATGTATGGGTATTTGATAGAATCTAGAGTAACCATCAAGATAACAAAAATATTATTGATGGGCCAACCTTTCTAGGACTTGATCAAGGAAGGGTATAGGAAAATGATCTTTTCGAGTTGCCTTGTTCAATTTTCTATAATCTATGCACATCCTTCACCATGTGACTGTTCGAGTGGGGATGAGTTCATTGTTTTCATTCCGTATAACAGTTGTTCTACCTTTCTTTGGAACTACATGTACTGGGCTCACCCATGGCGAATCTGATATCGGATAGATTATTCCAGCTGTGAGCAGTTTAATGACCTCACGACGGACCACTTCCTTCATATTAGGGTTCAACTTCCGTTGATGCTCAATAGTCAGTTTGTGATCTTCCATCATAGGGATCTTATGCATACACAATGCTTGACTGACCCCAGTGAGGTCACTCATTTTATAGCTGATGGCTTTCTTTCTTTCCCTTAATTCCTTCAGGAGTTTATTTTCTTGTTCAACTGTTAGATCGGAATTTATAATAACTGGGCAAACCTTGAGATCATCTAAAAACACGTACTTCAGTCCTTCAGGTAGGGGCTTCATTTCGAGAGCCTCTGGTTTTTCTCTTGTTTCTTATGTAGTTTCTGTAACTTTGAGTTCTTCACTAGTGGCTTCGACGTCTTCTTTAGCAGAGTTGAGGGATTCGATGTAATCCTTTGCTCATTCGTCGATTGGTTCATCAACTGATTGGTTTGTTAGAGCAATTTCCAAGGGATCATTTGATTCATGATGCTCTTGGGTCAGAAGTGACATTTGCTCAATGCAGTCAATCAGATATACTTCTTCTTGCATACTTGGTCTTCTCATACTTCCAAAAACTTTGAATTCGAGAGTTTTTTTGCCTAATCTGAGCAGTAAAGTACCAGCTTCAACATCAATTAGTGCTCTTGCAGTGGCGAGGAACGGACGACCGAAGATGAGAGGATATCTGGTGTCTTCTTTTATATCCATAATGACAAAGTTGCATGGAACATATGTGTCCTTGCCCACCTTGATCAGGACATCTTCAAGGATCCCTAACGGACGTTTTATCGAATTGTCTGCAAGATTTATAGTCATACCAGTAGGAAGCAATTCTACAAACCCTAGTCTTTTGCATAGGCTAAATGGCATAATAGACATGCTTGCACTGAGATCTACCAAACCCTTCTTGCATGATGAGTTGCCAATGTGACATGAAATTCCAAAGGATCCCGGGTCTTTTTGTTTCTTGGGCATCTTGCTCAATATGATATCCGATGTAGTTGTTGCCAGTTTTACTATCTCATATTCCTTAGTTATATACTTCCTGGTTAGGAGTGACTTTAGGTACTTAGTCCAGGATGGTATCTCATCCAGAGCATCTAAGAAGGGTATATCAACATGAAGTTTCTTCATAGCCTCTTTAAACTTATTGAATCTAGTATCAAGCTTGGTTTGCCTTAGACAGGATGGGAAGGGTATACGAGGCTTATATACATGAATATCAGGTTCTAATGTTTCAGTTTCTTCATTAGTAGATTTCTCAGGACTTCCCTTATCTGTCTTATCTTCTTTTGATTGAGACTCTAGTGTTGTTGAGTTTTGGACAATAGTAGGTTCATCTTCGTCTGTAATAACCATTGGTGTCTCTACTGGGGGATCTGAATAGTCTTTTCCTGACCTGGTGGTGACTGCCTTCAATTGTTCAGGATGCTTGGGATTGTTCTCGGGTTGGCCAACAAAGACTCTAGCTGGTGGCTTTATGCTAGCTGCAAGTTGAGATAGTTGAGATTCAATATCATTCTGCTGAGCTTGTTGGTTGGCTATCATAGTTTGCTGAGTTTGCAACAATTTTTCAATGGCTGATAGCTTGTCATCAGAAGAGATGGGTCCAACTTGTTGTCCTTGATGTTGATTAAGATTCTGATATTGAGAGTTGTTTTGATAGTTATTGTAGTTCCTATTCTGAATGTTCCCCTTGAAATTTCCTTGATTCCCAAAATTCTATTGTTGGTTGTACTGGAATCCTGGTGGGCCTCTTAGTTGATAGTTTGAACCAAATTGATGTGAGTTTACTGCTCCAGAGGGGTTTCCATATTGAAAACCTGGGTGATTCCTATTCTGATTCAGATTGTAATAACTTTGCCCTGGAATGGTGTTGATAGCATTAAGATTTTCCATCTGACCATTATCTCCTTGTCCACATACATTGCTCAGTACAATGTCATAGAGAACATTGCATGATAAAGTGGAATGATTGGTGCTCTTACATGCTTCACAGAATAGGGAAGTGGACTTGACCTGTTCCGGTTGCCGAGTGGGTGAACGTCCTCTTCCAATAGTAGCTAGAGATGATTCAATATGGTCTTTCTTGGCAACTAATACCTTCAAGGTTTCAGCGATAGACTTATACTCGGGAATAGCTTTGGCCATAGCTACTTTCAAGAATCCTTTACCTACAGATCTCCCCCAATTGGCTTGATTTTCTGCTCCCAGGGTGATGACTCTCCATGCGCTGTCATAACTTTGACGCATGAAGTTTCCTCCAGATGAGGAATCTAGAAATATCTTGATATCATCATCCACACCCCTATAGAAAATTTTGATGAGTTGATTCTTAGGAATTCCGTGGTGTGGACATTTTTGTAGAAGCTCTTTGTACCTATCCCATGCTTTAGCGAGAGTTTCTTCAGGGACTTGAGTGAAATTTGTTATCCGGCCCCTAATTTCATATGTAAGAGATGGAGGATAGAACTTTTCCAGAAACACATTCTGGAGTTGTTCCCAGGTGGTGATGGGTATTTCACTTTGTAATGAATTGTACCAACTTATGGCTCTTTCAGCAAGGGAATACTTGAAGAGATGGAGTCGAATGGCATCATCAGTGACTCCATTTTGCTTTGTCATAGCACATAGATCGATGAATCTCAGAAGATGTTCTTGGCTGTCCTCTACTTGTTTGCCATAGAAAGTGTTGTTTTGAAGCAATGTGATCCAATGTGCCCTAATCTCAAAATTGGCAGCATTGATGGGAGGAGGTTGTACTGGATGATGAACATTCGCAGCTTTCAGAATTGAGAACTCTCTAAGATCCTTTTGTAGTTCAGCTGCTTGCACTACTGCTTGTGCTGCTAGGATTTCCTATTGAACCACAGCCCTGGCTTCTTACATGAGCCTCTCTCTTTGTGCATTGATGTCTTGAGCCACCCTTCGGGCTACCTCTTCTTCTTGAGCCATCCTTGCTTGATTCTCTCTGATCTGGCGATGGAAGGTTCTGTCTATTTCAGGAACAAAGCTCCCTGTGAGTCCAGGGTTGTCCAAACGGTGCATACCCTATGCTTTGGGTTGTACCTGAAAATAGAAAGATTTTGAAAAATGAGATCCACAAAGTAGAGTCAAATTCAAGTAGATGATCGATTGTTTCAAAAGAAAAAGCAAAATCCTAGATTAGTCTTAAAAGAACTAGATTTGACTGACTGATTTTGTTGTCCCTGGCAACGACGCCAGAATTTGACGTGGTATTTTGAATGCACTAACAAACTCACTCAGGGTTGAGATCCCCGAGCTTTTACCGAAACCAAAGTGCAATAATACCACCCACAAGCGGACGAGTCTTATCGCAGTATAGTTAAGGATCGAACCCAAAGGACAAATCTAGCTCAAGTAGAACTAATATTTAGAACGATCGGTTGATTTGAGGTTACTTAAAATAATTGCAAGAAAGTAAAAACTGAATCAAAGTTGGGTTTAGATCAATGATATGGAATCGCTGGGATGGTACCGGGTTTCACCACCGCTACGCACGCAAACACATTCAATCGTGAACAATCCAAGCAAGATGTAACAATCCAAATAGAGCTGTTGCAAAACCCCCTATATGGGCGTTAGGTTTGCGTAAGAATCACCTTAGACATCAAATGTCTGGTCACCATCCGGATCACTTACTTACGACTCTGAAGATACAGAAATCCAATGAAGGTTGTGGGCCCCCTATACAGGCGTTAGGCACATAGAAGCATCACCGAAGGCTAGGTGGCTCGTCCCCTCGCAGATCATACACTTACGACCTCGATGGAATCTCATCCTATTTCTAGTTTGGGAGTCAGCCGCATTAACCGATAAGCATGCAGGCGGTTAATATACGAGCAAACATCGACGATTAACAAGATGATACAAAATCCAACTAAGGCTAGGTACCCCCTATACAGGTGTTAGGCGCACAGAAGCGTCACCGAAGGCTAGATGGCGCGTCCCCTCACAAGTCATACACTTACGAACTCAAGGAATCCTTTCAGAAGTTCTCGTCAAGGAGTCGAACTTGTAAACCGCCATTCAATCCTACATATAAATGTTATCGCAACATAGGAAGAACAAAGATAAAAGCAAGCAATTAATCAAACTACGAGAATAACGGTTAATGACAAAATGAAGAGTTATATACATTGCCATGGAGAGTTTAACAAAAGAACATGGTTTGCATGGGCAGCGGGGCTAGTCCCCGCACCCCAGCAAAAAGGGACTACTCGCTCATGATGCGAGAAACAAGAAGGATGAGAAAGAGAGGGAAATCCTCCATGAACTTGATGCAGAAGGTAGTCGTAGCTCGGTGAAGAAGATACAACCTTCTACGTCACGTCAGAGCATATTTGGACGTGAACGGGAGTTGCCAAGACAGATCGGGCAGTCTCCCTCACTCTGTCTTCCTTCTCTCTTCATCCTCCTTGGTTGCAACAGGGGTAGTCGGTGGAATGGAATTGGTGTAAACTGGACTAGATTTGGATCGGAACTATGTTTGGGCAGCCTGGCGGCGTCCGGATCTGATGCCCAAATGAGGACCCTTGGGGTCCTATTTATAGGCACATATCTGTCCCTCATGCTTTTGGTGTGAGTCCAAACGGTTTCATACAGCAGCAGCGAATGGTTTGGAAAATATCTTGCTCATGAGATTTTGCAAGCCATTGGCCATGCGGTCTTGGATTAGCAAGTGGCCATGCGATCTTGTAGCTGGTGCGGTCTTGGCTGTGCTGCATATCCATGCGGTCTTGAGTGCATGACATTCGGTCTTTGCTTCTTCTCATTCGGTCTTCACAATCGCAACAAACAATCTTGAGACCGCATGGGCTCAAACGGTCTTGAGACCGCATGGACTCAAACGGTCTTGAGACCACATGGGTTCAAATGGTCTTGAGACCGCATGGACTGAAATGGTCTTGAGACCGCATGGACTGAAACGGTCTTGAGACCGCATGGGTTCAAATGGTCTTGGGACCGCATGGACTCAAATGGTCTTGGGACCGCATGGCTCAAACGGTCTTGGGACCGCATGGGCTCAAACGGTCTTGGAACCGCATGGGCTCAAACGGTCTTGGGACCGCATGGACTCAAATGGTCTTGGGACCGCATGGGCTCAAATGGTCTTGGGACCGCATGGGCTGAAACGGTCTTGGGACCGCATGGGCTCAAACAGTCTTGAGACCGCATGGGTGGAATAGCTTGGTTAGATTTCTTGACCGGAGCCGGAGATGAAGTTGTACCTTGACTACTTGTTCAGTTTTGTCAAAACCTGCATTAAATGAACAATATTTAGTTAAAACCTTGATAATCGAACCAGCTAAGTAGTTTTACACATTATGATTCATATTGAGTGAAATAGTGTGAATAGAATTGGATTGGTCCCAAAGTGATAAATGAATTTCATGATGAATATACATTCATCAGTGATAGTCATAACCACATTATAGTTTGCATGAATTAATTCATGACATCGATAAAAACTTCAGTAAATCTCGGAAAACTAACCCGAGATATTCATAAGCGTAACCACATACCTGTATTGCAGATTCATATACATAATTAATCACAACATAGAAATCCCAATCAAGCAACCAATCATGCACAAAATCCTGAAATAAATATACCAATTTCCTTTTATTTATATTTATTTAATATCATCATCATCCTTAGGATTTCTATTCCAATTTTAGGGTTTTCCTTGGGAATTAGGGTTTTGCCTCCATTCTTAGTTATTAAGAACCCTAATTCATCAAATCTACTTAAAACCTTTTAATTCTCTCCTTTTAATATTCTTAACAGTCTTAGGATCATCATTTAGTAATTTACTTCCTTAATCTGAAATATAATGGTTTTCCTCTTCTTTTACCCCAATTAGGGTTCCCATATGAATTATTCTTCATTTATGGATTACATCCCTAAAACTACCAATTTTGTATACAAAATGGATGAAAACTCTATATTATTAATCAACAGGTTAATATCTTTCAAATTAATCTATTAGTCTTCAAAGATGTATCCTTTATATTCAATTTAGGGTTTCTAAGGTTTCCTACAAAACCCTAACCATCTCAATTATCTTCATTAAGAATTATCTAATCCAAACTATGTTCAAGAATTAAAAACTCATATTTACTCAAATTAGGGTTTTTAGTCTATTAAACCACGTTCATGATCATAAAACCCTAAAACCAACATACTAATCATCTTTTTATGATTTTATCATTCCTTTTATTCTTAACAGGTTAAGATTGATCAAAAACATATAAAAGATTCATTATGTTCGTTTTATATCATTCTTGGGTTTTTCTATCAATTAATGCATCAAAAGATGTAAAGCCCTATACTTTTTGAGTTTTAAGCAGAAATAGTCTTCAAACATAATTTATTTGTGTTCCTCTCGTTCTGAGGATCAATTTTCATATATGACTTGTTTTAATCCGAGCTACCAGTGATTAGTTATGAATTTTGTAAGAAAATGTACCTTTCATCCAATCAGAGATCGCCACGTAGCCATTTCCAAGCAACGTTGGTGGGTTTGGAAACATTTTGAAAAGATTGTTCTGCCCTCGATAAGTTAGCAGTTTCTTCAGGACACAGAGGGGCAGAAGTGTCCAATGATGCTTCTACTCATCTTCAACCTCACGCAGCACCTCAGCTGTCACCCTAGCTGGGCTTGGCGTGAATTCTTCTCTAGGTTCCAGACCCGCAGCCTCGTATGCTCCTACTCTTGACTTCATCGGACCTCCGCTCCCGACAGGGCATCTTCAAGCCACATCCATGCTGCTGGTTCAGGATGGGTAGGTCTGCAGAGTGCGGCTGCCAAAAGCATCTGTGCTGCTGCTGTTGCATTCGGGTTAGGGTGGAGGAGTACCCTTCGAGCTTCCCATTAGTGTCGTGAGAGCAGCATGCATCCACCGCAACTCCTTCTCGGCCCCGCTCTGCTCTAGGATTCGAACCACCCTTTATACTAGGGTTTTTACGTAAGGAAGAGGAAGAAGATGGAGAAGGAAGAGAGAATTTCATGGGATAACTCTGGAACTCGATCCAGAGGCTCTCCCTCTTTATATAGGGAGGGAAACCACGCCTAAGAACCCTTGCCCACAAAGCAAGCAACGTTTTTCCTAATCGGAAATGAATTTTTTTCATAATTAAGAAGATTTTTCTCTCTCTTTAGAAATTCCTTGTTTATCCATGATCCTTAGTCATTAAGAATTCTAAATTCTTTCCTCTTATTCTCTTTATGATTTCTTTTTAATCCATGAGCATGAATGTCCATTTTTTAGTAGAATTTACTTCTTTTTTTATCAATATCGCAAAATTCATTAATAATGCATTACATTATCCTCTTATTTTGTAATTTTGGTATTTTTCTCTTTCTTTCCTCTTTATTGGGACTCCTTGGATCCCAAGAAACTCTATTATTCCGAAATCCTTTTTATTGGATACTCATTATCCTTCTAGATGCATCTAAATGCATTATTCCTCATTATCATGTTGATTTCTTATTAGAATATTCTGTTTTAAGGATTTGTCTTTATTTCTCTTTTATTTTCCTCATTGGTATTCCTTTTATCATTAGGAATCCTTGGGATACGAAATTCCACAAAGGATAACTCAATTATATCTCTTTTTATTTGTTTTCCACATTTTATCATTATTTTCAATTTCTTTCTTACTAAAGAAATACTTAATTAATCTTTTCTTTTTGTATTGCTTTCTTTTTGAAACTTTGGAGTCCTTGGAACCCAAGGAACCCAAGAGGCACGAAATCCATCCTTGGATTACATCTCTTTGACTTCTAGAGGTTTCTACCTCTTTCGTTTTCTCAAATATTCAATTATTCATTTACTATTTTAATAATTGAATTTTCCTTTCTTCATTTCTTTGTTATTGGGCCCAATATCCAATAAAGCCCACAACACAATCATCAAGGGTATTGTAAATGAAATCCACTTATTCAAAAAAATCATATATTTATTTGTTCAATTATCTTTAATATGAGAAATTACATTTCTCACCAATGAACCCAAAAATTGGGGTTGTAACACCTTCCCTTCTACTTCACCTCTTTCTCCAAGAGATAGAACCTTCATCTTCATTATAGAAAGTGAGTTTGGGAGGTGGATGAAGTGAGAGCCTCATAAGATATACATGTAGACTAGCTCTCTTTCAAAACTCCTACTCACTCTAATGGATATAGCAAGTCATTAAGCTTAGGAGTGGAAGAAGGCTCTTAGATACACTCAAATAAAATATAGGGACCTTCGTAGTATTTGAGTAACCATGGGATGAAGCCCAAGGGGTCCTATTTATAGTTGAGGTTGCCTACTAGCCAGTGGAGACACTTGAGAGCAAATTCTAGCCATTTTGGATGTTGCAAACTATATATTTTTGAGTTTTACAACACTCCAACACTTAGAAACACTTTTTCTACACATTCCATATAGTGCGGTCGATCAAGTTTACTTTTTAGAAACTCAACCAATATCACAATGCGACAAATCAATTTTGAGTTGTCGGTCAAGTTTATCCAGGATGAAACTCAACCGATGGGTTATATTTGTTTTGTCTGTGCAGGGTGTTGGTCGAGTTTATCCTGGGATAAACTTGGTCGACTCTGGCAGTTCTCAAAATCCATCAAGGGTATCGGTCGAGTTTATCATAAATGAAACTCAACCGAGTAAAGTCCATGTGATGAATTTTGGAAAGTGCTTATATATTTTATTTAGGTTCTCTTGATTTTTTTATAAGCTTAATTACAAGTCATACAATCATTACAAGTGATTTACAACATGATTCTAATAGACTTGAGGTATTTTCCACAAAAGTGCACTTGCATTGATTTTGACATGTTTTTCTCCAAGTTAGGATGCACAAGTTTAGGCATTTTGAGTGTGTCTATACCTAATATAAAATTATGCAAGTAGACGCATATTACACAAATAAGTGGAATGGTTAGTCATCATCAAAATCAAGGGTTTAGTCAATTTAGACAGGAGTCAACATTATCCCCCTTTTTGAACATAAAAAACCATTAATAAATTTATTGAAAGCATTTAAGTGCAATCATATCTTTGAAGAAACCTAGGGTTTTCAATATAACTGAGTTCACATGCTCCCCCTCAATTGATGTTAATGGAGTTCTCATACTACCCCTCAATTGATGTTATTTCTCCTGCATGGTTAGCTTTCATAACATTTATAGAAGTTATGTCTTCTACTTATATATGTTCTACATATATGTGGTATCCCCTTTACATAAGACATGACTTCTCGCCCTTTGTCATTTCAAAAAGTGAGGGGTTGAAAAGCTAAAACACAAATTTGTAGTAAAAAGAGATGGAAAAAGTTAGAATGGAGAGTAGAAGAGTAAAAATAGGGGCTTGTCCAAGAGAAGTATATAAATCAAATCAAGACACGCGTTTGAACAAATCATGATGTAATTCTATCAAATATCAAGGAAATGCTAAGAAATAAAGTAACTCAAGATAGTAGATATGTAGTTCAAGGAACAAACTTGAGTATGTATGAAATAAGATACAGTAATAGAGTTGAATACCAATATATGAACAAAGCTAGAACTACATGTAGAAGGACTACTAGTAGATAATATCACAAGTTAGGAGCACAAGTAGGATCTATATCATAGAAAAAGATACACAAGTTAAAGAACAAGCTATGAGTAGATGCACATAAATATCCAATCAAAGAGATATGTAATTTTAGAAGCACAAAAGGATACAACTCACTAGCAAATATGCATACCAAAATATGATTACCTCTAAGAAACTCAAGGTTGTTTCAAAAGATATACAACTATATAGATGTAAAAAAATTGAGCACTACAAAAGAAAATTAGATCACAACTAAGATATTTAAAGAGATCATCATCAAAACAAGCATAGCAAATCAAACTAGATAATTGCAAGATATAGATATACCAATTTTTATATAAAAAGCATAAAAATATAGAGTTGTGTGCAAGATAAGCAATATAAAGAATGGCAATATGCACATTATATAGTCACTAAGGGGCATGCCATAGAATAAGGCTATTGGTTGAAAAAATCTAGTTGAAAGGGATATCATCCAAAAATCCATCTGTGTATTATGTGCACAATATTAGTGGTCGAGTTTTTAGGTTGAACTTCTCAGTCGACAACAAATATTGTCAACACCCATTGGTTCTCACTATTGAGTTTCCTCAGGACAAACTCGACCTACAACAACTGCTGTAAAAAACACATTTATTTCAGAAAATCATATCTAGAGGCACGATAAAAATATAAACCATACCCAAACATGTATAAGCAAGTTAATAATACACTATGGAAGCATCACGAACAATTTTTAAGCAAGAAAGTGATGAGAAACACAACATACCAAATTTGACTCAAAAACCACATGTATAGTCTAACTTGGCAAAAGCACACTATGATTGGATATGAGCAAGAATAACATTGCCTTTGTTCTTTCCATTTCTTTTCCACTTTTTGCCAACCCATATACATCTCACCTTTCTTCTTTTTTGTGGATTGAGAAAACAATTTACAAATCAATACCTCATGTCAATCCATTTTCAAGTGACCTACAAGAAGAAAGATGAAATGGTCTCCAATCATATTTTTGGGTTCAGAGGGGTTATCTTAGTAGCCCAAGTCCTATTACTCTTGGGTGCTTTTCAAAAAGGACAATATGTCGAATAATGACCAATTTTATTTCAATGATTACATGATCTCATAGTGTTAAAACTGGAGGATTCTTCATTAGAAATTTAAGGTCCTTTGTCTTTGTGTTCCTTTGGCTACTATCAAGTTCAATACTATCTCTACCCATTTGTTTAGTTGTATGAGTTAGGATTTGATTAAGATTCCTGTTATCATCTAAGAATATTTGCATAGAGAATCTCAAATTATGATTATCACACATATGGGAAGTAATAGTAGAAGACAATTGATTGATATCATCTATAGCATGGAAAAGATCAATTTCTAAGCAAAGATCTTTCATCATATAATAATGTTTTTCGATTTGAAGAGAAGCAAAATAGTTTGCTCTATTAGTGGAACTAGAAAAAGATTCAAGGACATTGATTTTATCAAGAAAGGAAGCATTTTCTTTTATAATCAAAGCAATCTTAGAAATACAAATACTATTTTTCTATTCCATTCCTTGGAATACAAAATCTTTGTCCTCTTTTTTAGTTTTATTAACATTAATATCAAGCATGAAAGAATTCACAATTTTAGTATGCTCTTCATTAGAACTAGGCATAAGAGGTTGATCTTCTAAAAACCTAATCTTATCGAGAAAGGTAGCAATTTCAAGTTTAAGAGGGTCCACTTGACTAAGACAATCATTATTTTCAATCTCAACACTACTGAATTTCAGTTCTAGTTCTAGATAAAACTTTTTGAGACCATTAACATCATATTGGAAGCAAATGTTAGCATGGTCAAGACCATCCTTTTCTTTATGCAACTTATCAATTATCTTAGCAAAGTTTTTTCTTTTATGCTTAGTGGACTTGAGAGAGGTACAAATGGCAAGAACGAATTCAATCAAATATTCTTTATTAGATGAAGAGATTAAATCTACCTCATTTAAGTCTTCAGTTGAACTTACCATGAGGAAACAATGGCATGTTCCATCTTCACATCCACTAGATCTTCCACTAGTTCTTTTATTTTTGGTGTGGAGCCTTTGTGGTCTCTTTCTCTCTTGTCCTCCTTTATTTTCATTTGTTCCCTTATCTTTCTCTATTTGAAGGAGTGCCTTTCCTCTTGATAGTTTCCCTTCTTCTCCTACTTGTGCAAGTATTTCTAGGAGAAGATCCACTCTGATACCACTTGTTTGATCAATGTGGGGTTTAGGGGGGTGAATGTAGATAAAATTGCTTAAGTAAAATTCATAAGACCTTCAAGATATTTGTAAGATAATATGGAAAATATGAACTTTGAGTGCAACTAAACATACATAGAAAGGGAGAGAGAGTTTGAAAAAGTACAAGACCACAAGCCACACATAGTGGTTCCAAAATCCAAACTAGGAGAGTGTACATCCACTACTTAGAGAGGTCAACCACTAGGATTTTTCAACCATGTCTCACTCCTTGTAATCTATTATAAGAGTACAACATATGACCTTCCTTTTCCAAGACAAGGACACCTACCCTCCCCTTTGAGGATAAGGGAGCCAATAACCTTAGAATAAACTTACTGATTGATGCATCCCTATTTTAGGGCTCCATCTTATGCCATTTTATATTTTATTCACATCTAAACATAGTAGAATGTAAGTTAAATTCCCCAATGTGAGTATTATTATCAAATTCACTTATGGACGTTCTTTGCATTATTTTCAGGTACTTGGACCATGATTCAGATGGATGAGAGAAAAGGAAGGAGTTCTAGGGTTCCTCCTCTCATGGAGGGGTCCAAAGAAGGCCCCAAAACTCCCTCAACCTACCCCTAATGGCCAAGATTTGACATCAACCAAAGAAGTCCATTGATGATTAAGATTGAAGTTAATTTTTCCACTAAAGACCCTAATACGGTCGTGGTGCCAAGGGATGTCTGTGATGGCTAATGCATAAGTTATAGAGAAATTCCCAAGATTTTCAAGCTACATCAACTTAGCCACCACGGCCATGCTACCTAGCACGACCATGCCATGAAGCCCCCAAAATGGCCGTGCTACCCAGTACAGATGTGCTAGCTAAAGACAGAACAATTATGCTAGAGGGAACGACCTCCTCTCCAACTCCATCACCATGGTTGTGCTACCCAACACAGCCGTTCTACCTAGCCTTCACCACGGTTGTGCTGCTTAACACGACCATACTACCAACCTCCATTTCACCACTTCAACCTGTGATTTTTTCACTTTCTTAGAACGACCATTCCCCGCCACTACAGTCGTTCCCACCTCCACCCACCATGGTCGTGCTTCCCAGCACAATTGTGCTACCACCTAAAACCTATAATTTTCTACACTATTTTTCCAACAATACCCCTACTTACCCTAGTGCTTACATAACCACCTATAATATACATGGGTGGCAGCCACATCACTAGGTTACCTTCCATTACTCCTATACACCCACTCTAGATCATTCATTGCACTTCCCTTGCATTTATGCTCTCCACCCACCATATCCACCTCATTTCCACCATAGAAACCTAGATTTCTAGGTTTTCTACCATAACCCCCTCCATTTTCATGTGCATCATCTACATTGGAGTAAGGAGGTCCCCCTACAAAATCTAGGAGGTGAAGAAAGAAGATCTATTGCGAGGTCCATGGAGTCATATCCCCTTCTTCCCCTATCTTTTACCTTTTCTTTGATTATGTCTAGCTAAGCCCCTAGTGGTGGGTTGTTTCGGGTGAAAATGTGACTTTGATACATTGTTGGGGGAGAATAATTTGTAATAAATATAATTTCATTCTATAATGATTGCCTTTACTTCTATCTCATTTCCCATTATCTTGCATGTGATTTTTTCTCTTAAACTTAAATTTCTTTCTTTGTGATGTTTGATGACACTTAGCTTCTAAGAGGAATTGTAGTGTATGTGGCAATCTTAGGAATGGCTCCTAGGTCCAATTAGTGGATCCTTAGCTAGCCCCCTTTGTTCCTACATACATATACCTACTTATACAAGTGAGTGTGAGATCTAAGTGACTAGTGTAAGTGTGATTAGTGCAATTTCCTAGAGCCTCCTAAAGGCTAGATGGCTAGTAGCATGAGGTGAAAAACCCTCATCTCTACTCTCATTCCCACCCTTAACTCTCAATTACCCTAATATCACTTACCCTAATATCACTTACCCTAGAGACCTAGACTTGACAAGTCCTACTAGAATTACACCTAATCCTAGTTCTCTAACTAGTAGTATAGGGTACATTCTAATAGCACTTCAATTTTGATAATTGCATGCCATGTTGACATCCCCCAAATAATATCAAATCACATTCCCAAACGGCCCACCTACCAGATTCATCGCTCGAAACCCATCTTAATCTTCTTAGCTTGTTCATGCTAATATAGTTTAGTTACTTTTGCTCAATCTAATTAAATTCTTAGTCTTGTTCCTTAGGGTTAACTTAGGTTCTTGCTCTCTCCAGTAGTTAATTTAGCTCTTAGTTACTAATTTCTCTACTAGTGTAGTATAGTTAACCTTTGCTCTTGTTTAGCTAATTGTTTAATCTAGTTCCTTAGGATTTCTTTCCTATGATTATTTAGGGTTTGTGATAACTTAGATTTCGTATTGGCTTTACTTGCATGTTCACTTAGTTTAACAATCAAAATAACCAATCAACCCTTCAACCCTAGTCTCTGATCTAGAAACGTAGCCAACACTAACTTAGCTCTAGTGCCCCTTCTTTCCCTGAGGATTGACCCCTACACTTGCCTATCACCTATACTATAATAGTACCCCGTGCGCCTGTGGTGACCTATTTAGTGTTTTGATCGAGTCTTGTTATTTTTTTATAAATATTGAAAGATCTCAAGTGTATTCCGAACTCATGGGCCGCATCTAGACGAATCTAATTGGTTATTGTGTATACCTCTTGCTCAAATCACACCAAAATTTCTGGCATCGTTGCAGGGGATAGAGGCGCTTGACCTAGCTAGTTAGTCTAGCTTATCCTTTCCTATTGCCCTCATCATTGGTATTCATTATTCTTTGTCCACTATTGCATATTGCCATTCTAACTTGGTTTCTTATTGTTTGTTTGTGTATTGTGTTGGTGACAGCTATTCATGCACCATACACATTCTACTTGTACCGGCTTAGTGTTGTACGACCCCGAGATAGGTAGGAGGAGACGCTAAAGCCACAACAACCAACATAAAGAAACCGAGATGGGTGACTACATGGCAAACAACAACCCTCGTGGGAATGCTCAACCACCTCCACCGCATACCAACCGCCCCCATCACGAGTATTTCACCCTGGGGAACTACAATTCTCCCATTAACACCCTTGTTGACCAGATGTCGGGTCAACAATTCTCCATTCCACCTGCACTCCTTGGACTTCTCCGTACTTACTATGGGATGGAGAATGAAAATCCCTAACATCACATTGATGCCTTCCTTGAGACTTGTTCCACCTTCCACACCTCGCTGCTACTGATGACTCCATTAAGAGGACTCTCTTCTTGTTCTCTCTTATGCAAAAGGATAAAGAATGGTACATTTCAAAATTGGAGCTGGTGACTTGGAATGCTGTCAAAAATTAGTTTCTCAAGAAGTTGTTTCCAATTGCCAAGCTGACTCAGATGAGAAGATGTATCACTACCTTTGCCCAAAAGGAAAATGAACCTTTCCACGAGGCGGGGAAAGCTTCTAAAAGCTCCATCGTGACTTCCCCTATCACAAGGTACCATTGTGGCAGCTAGTCCAATCCTTCTACACTGGGCTTGAAGAGTTAAGCTAGAACAATGTTGATACATCATGTAGAGGCACATTCATGGAGAAGCCACCCGAGGAGTCATGGCCATTGTTTAAACATCTTGTTGAAAATTCCTGCCATTGAGTTTCTACTTAAGGGGAATATTGCAACCAAAACTACATCCCTCCACCTCCTCCCATAGCTCCAGCCCACACCATTTCCAACCCCGACATGATGAAGATGATGGAAGACATGATGAATATGATGAAGAGCAAAGATGGTGGTTCTTCTAGTCAATCCACCATGGCGGTTGAAGCTGAAGAAGAGGAAGTTCATGCTTTTCACTTTTTTGGCAACCAAAACAATAAAGGTCCTATGTCTAATACTTACACTCCCGAGTGGAGAAATCATCCTAATTTTTCATGGAAACAACAAAATGAAGATGGTAAAGGACAAGGGAAGCCAAGGCCATGATATAGCTCCAAGTTTGAAGATGAAGTGCTTCGAAGGTTAAGAAGTTTAGATGAGGTGAAGAAAGATGTATTTTCACATGGGTAGTCCATCAGCCGTTTTGAGAAAAATTGGACCAAATATCGCTTTCACTTGCTAGGAGGGAGGAAGGAAGCCTACCATCTCAACCAATGTCAAATCTAAACAATGATGACACTTTCCTAGGAAATGCTCAAAGTGCATATGATCCACTTTCATATCAAGCACCACCAAATCCTTATGCTCCACCACCTATGTGACATCCCACTATCACATAGACAACGAAATGCCATGCAAAAATGTGCAGAACACCCATAAACAACATGTTACCAGAAATACAAGTTAATTAAAACTGATTGCGGAAAGCAGATAAATAAAGAAACTATTACATCCAGATCATTATCTTGCAAGGAAACATGTTATATAAACATAAATAAACCTTGATACATGTCCATAGTTCATAGGATCCAACTGTCACATAGGTACAAAGAGTTCACCACATGTTCATATACATAACAGGCCATACCAGGCCAACAATAGGATAAACAAGCTACATTAGTTATACATTGTGAAACGTCATCAAAACACCTCCAAGGACCTAAGAGTACATGGATGACTCTAGGACTCTACTACAAAACAACTAAAATAGCAGCATATCCATCTCTTTCCTCCTACTGTTCTTCTTGCTGCTCGGCAGCAACCTCACGACCACCACCATGTCTAGCACAATCACCTAAAATGGTTTAAAACCAGCAGGGTGAGACACACAGTCCCAGCGAGAAACATAACTCCCCGCTGAACCATAAAACTTCAGAAAGCTAGAACAAGTAAAACGGATAACTGATTCAGGCAACTCATATATGCAACATACTGAACAAAACTAACTTTATTAACAAACTTACCAAGATATCCGGGAGGCATATAACCAGATATTTCTTAAGGAACATGATTGACAAGATAAGCTATATAAGAACATATCATAAGATATGAGGAACATGTAATTAACTGCAATATATAACTAGAACAACTATACAATCAAGGCCTCAACCAATGTTCCGTGTTTTTCCCTAAGAAATATATACTATACGGCTGGATTATAATTTATTATGCCCTGAGGAAGTGAGTTGTACCGCTCAAATCCAACCTTCGGCTGCGAAGCCCAAATCGGTGCCATACAAGGTCAATGGAAGAGTCGGACTCCATGACCTCACCTCCTCGTGGTCAGTGCACGATATCCAAAGCAGGACCACAGTCTCTTACTTAAGTGGCCTCAGCCACAGGGTCAGCTCTGTAGGCTACCCTTTTCTCTAGCCCGCCTTGGTACAGGTCTCGGTGCCAGCATACGTTGAGCCACGGGCCTATTCACCGTGCTCCTGAGCCATGAACGCATTCATGCTTCATCACACTGAGTCATGGGCCTATTCACCATGCTCTAACCATACTGAGTCTACAACCGAATTTGTACTCTAATCCTCCTATTTTTAGCTAGGAGAAACCCCACATATTCAACAATATGCACTCCAGGTAATCCCGCAGGATAAACCTGTTTCACCATCACCAACTACTGACGATGATGGATCTATGGCCAGGGAAAAACTACATGAATGTTCTACTGTAATTAATTAGTATATTTTAGGTGAATTATTGAGGCAACCAGGTTATAAAACATAAACAACATTGTGTCACACTATAACTGTCATTATCATATTGCTATGGGATCTCAATCCCTCATCACATAATGCCATTACCTCTCAAGGCTTCATCATCATACATTATCATGGGGTATCAATCCTTTATCTCATCATAGAGGATAACACCTCAAATAAGCACTCAGCCTTTATCAGGTCATCAGACCTTTCTCATCATACTGGCAATACATGTTATCTCATCAATAAGGAGTATCATTATTCAGTATTATACAAAATTCATATACCCTGATAACTCTTACCTGGATATGAATTCATTTGATAACACCTACATGGTTAGTATGCATATCAAGAGAGATAACTTGATCACCAAACATAGATCTTTAGAGAACATGTTATGATTATCATGCTATTAAGATTTTCGGTGCATATGATTTGAAACAACATTCATTATTATGAACACATGAAGCATAAAGTTGTAGATGGTAAGCCAATCAACTCATATTAAAGTTACCAAACTGTGAGCATCCACCATGCCCTATCTCTCATGACATCATGAACACAACCACCCCTAAGGATACATCATTAAAGGTTACAGAACCATGATCTTATCATCTCACTTAACATCAACCTTAGGTAAAAAAACATGTCATTGGTCACAACCTATCTTTCATATCTCATCAACTAGGGTTTCCGGGCTAGGAGCATCCCTCACCAAAGGTTTCAACTTCCCTCACTAAAGGTGTGGCGGGTAGCACAAGTGACACAGAGGTTTTGAGATCTTACTAAAATCTTTGATGAAGTAGCAGTAGAAGCCTGCATGTCCCAAGAAAGACCGGACATGTCTTACGGTGGAAGTAATGGTAAGTGTATAAATGATTCCCACCTTAGACCCATTACCTTAAATCACGTCCTTTGAAACTCCGAAAGCCCAGAACGATGTCATTGGGTACCATGAAATGGATATTCTCCCTATATAGAACTAGGAAAATCTTGACGCATCTCTCAAGAACAGCAGCCAAATGGAGCAAGCACTCATCAAAGGTTTTACCAAAAAATAAGAAATCATCCATGAACACTTCAAGTGATGAATCAAGCATATCAATGAAGATTGAGGTCACCCATCTCTGGAAAGTAGAAGGGGCATTATAGATCCCAAATGGCATTCTCTTGTAGGTAAATGTACCACTTGGGTAAGTGAATGTCATCTTTTCTTGGTCTGTAAGATACACAACAATATGGAAGTATCCAGAGTGTCCATCAAGAAAACAATAGAAGCTTTGCCCCGCTAGCCTCTCTAGAATATGCTCAAGAAATGGGTGAGGGTAGTGGTCCTTTTTGGTCTTTTCATTAAGCTTCCTGTAGTCAACACACATTCTCCACTTTGATTGTTCTCTAACCGGCATAAGCTCACCATACACATTCTATGCCACCGTGATCCCACCCTTTTTACGTACAACCTGGATGGGACTCACTCACGTGCTATCATAAATTGGATAAATGATCCCAACATCTAGTAACTTCACAACCTCTTATGTTACAACTTCCTTCAACTTTGGATTCAACCGCCTTTCAATTTGGCGGGTCGACCTTGCATCATCCTCCAAATAGATCTTTTGCACACAAATCGAGGGGTCAATACCCCTCAAATCAGCAATAGACCATCTAATGACCTTAATGTTCTTCTTTAGGACTTTCATCAATGCCTCTTCTTATTATGGAGAGGGAATGGAAAAAATGATCACCGGGAGGGTGTCATTGGAGCCCAGAAAAGCATGCTTCAATCCTTCTAGGAGTGACTTTAGCTTAAGAGTTGGAGGTTCTTCAAGATAGTTCTTTAATGATTCAGAAATTGATGGGAGATCATCGTTTACAGCCACCAAGGCTATCTCATTCACTTCATCCTCTTCATCATCATCATCAGAGAACTCAACTATTGGCTCTAAACCTCTACCTTGAGTGGCAGTATGAATCCAAACAGGTAGGCACTCCTCCACAATCTCATCAAGGCATTCAACAAGATAGCAATCTTCTTCAATGGCTCCTATCACCTCAGTTGTCGATGAAGATTTCAAGATGTTGAATCGGATCTTTATGTGCATGAATGTCTCATACATAGTCCCAGTTCTAACATGAATCATTGCATCATCCATAGCTAAGAATGGCCTTCCCAAGATGATGGTACTCTTCTTATATCTTTTTCCATACCTAAAATAATGAAATCAGTAGGGAAGAAAGCAGAAGTATCATCAACAAGTCTCACTAGCACATCATCAACACGCCCTCTAGGCGTCTTCACTGATAGGGCGACCAATTGCAAAAGTACAATGAGCCGGACTTAATTGTTCCATTTGGATCTCGACAAACACATCGTACGACATCAAGTTAACACTAGAACCCAAGTCTAGAAGGGCTTTGTCTATGCAATGTGCCCCAATGTAGCATGAAATGATGGGAGCACTAATGTCTTTTCTCTTTCTTGGCATGGTGTGCTGTAGAATTGAGCTCACTTGCTCGGTGAACTTGACTTTCTTGGGTGTTCTCCCCATTGTCTTTCTTTTAAAAGTACACAAATCTTTCAAAAACTAAGCATATGAAGGATTTTCTTGAACGTATCAAGCAGAGGAACATTTATCTTCACTTGTTTGAAGGTTTCCATGATATCTTCAATATGTTTCTTCTTTCTTCTCTCAACATCAGGCTCCTTAAGAGCATCAAGAAATGGGGGGAGTTGGGCACCCAAATGGCTCAGATCAATAGAATCATCAACTAGAATCACAAGAATCATAACATCATTAGCTCTCATCATAGTATCATCAAGTCATATCTCAATATCAACCTATCTAATCACAGTATCACCTCTATCCTAACTGGTTGCTCTATGAACAACAATAGTATCACATGGATGCTCCAAAGTCCAGTCACTCCTCAAAACCATCACTGCCTTCACATGCTCATAGGTGGAGGAAGAGGAATCTAGTGAATTTGGTTGTGGCTATTGAGGTGGTGGTGGTCTTTGGTGGGTGAGTTGGTATTTTGAAGGATGAATTGTGATTGTGGTTGTTGTGGTGGTTGTGGTTGTTGTGGATGGGGTAGTATTGTGGAGGTAGTTGTTGGTATGAGTGAGGTGGAGGTGGAGCATATTGATAGTTTAGAAGAGCTTGAAGAGGTTGTAAGGACCCTGACCTCCGTTTTGGTCTTACCCTATTTGCTTTGCCTAAACCTTGTGATGAGATGCTTGCTAATCACCTGAGGTTGTGATTATGGTTTGTTTGTGCTTTGTTGAGAGGTTGAGGTGCAACTTACAAATTACCCAAGTTTTAGGGTTGGTGTGTAAGTTTGTCATCTTGAGAGATGTCTTTCTCTCTCCTTGCATCCTCTAGGGTTTAGAGGATGGGTTGGGCACTTTGTTTGAGTATCTTTGGGCCTGTTTCGACTTTGTTTTGCCTTGTTGAGCCTTGTTGAAGCTTGGTATTGGGTTGGACCTTGGTGAATCCCAAGGAGTGTTGTTGTGTGGGTGGGGGGACTATATCAGCCATGGTGTGTGGGGTTTCCATCTTGCGAGACACACACCCTCCACCTTACCCTCGTTTATGTCACCATCTTTGGACAAGTGGTTGTTGCTTTTCTTAGTGAGTGGCAACTCATGGGCGTGGGTTTTTGGGGTGCTAGCATGTGGCACACTCCTTGGACAAGTGTGATAGGGGTGGGTTCCACCTTTCCTTGCTTCCCCCCTTCACCCCATAGTATATAAATGAATCCCTCCTCTGCTTGCTAGGCTCTTTGGTTCCTTTAGTTGCTTCCCTTCCTTTGGTGCCCGAGCTAGGAGAAGAGTGGAGCAAGTGGTGGCCGATATTGTTGGTGTGTTGGGCGACACACCTTTCTAGCTTGTCCCTTTCCTTAGCTTCTTCTTCTTCTTCTTCTTCTTCCTTCTCTTTGGTCATGGTGGTTACAAGTTGTTCTTCTTTTTGTTGGCCGAAGGTGGTGCCTTGGAGCTTGGAGCTTGGTGCTAGAAGCTCAGAGCTTTAGAGCTTGAGGCAGGCTACATAACTCCTAACCCTAGCTATACTACTTCTTTTTCATGTTGCATGCTATATGTGCTATCTTGATCGGCCATGTCATCTTTTATATATGCTTCTTGCTTTAATGGTTATAAGGTTGCTTTAGATATACCCTAGACTTTGTGGAGATTGTTATCTTTGGTTGCCTTGGGTTGGCCAAACCATGGATGTGGAGTTCCTTGGGCAAAACCCCTCTCTCACTTAGTTGTTGAGAGGTGAGCTTAGGGTCTCCAAATCCAATGGTGAGTTGAGATTTGGTTGATATGATATGATGGACCTCCTTGGTGCCCGATAGATGATGGAAGTTGTGCAATACCCCTTTCTCACTTAATTGTCTTAAGAGGTGAGCTAACTCTCTTGAACGTTTAGGGCTTCTTGGTGGTAGTCTTGAGGTTGAAGATGACCAACCCATCATGGTCATTGAACCCTTGCACAATACCCTTATGATGTGTTCTGCCCGATATCCCTCTTCTAGGTATGAGCCTTGGGCGATATGCTAAGTGGTGTTTTGTTGACCCTTTGACCGATATGGACCATTACCCTAGATGGTGTTGTTGGGCGTTATGCCTTTGGCCGATATAATGCTTGGTAGACATCCTTTCTTGGTGCCTTAATCGATAGAGGGTCCCAAACCCTAGCTTGAACAATAGACCACCTTGGGCGATATGGGAGCTTCTTGGGCGCCATGGTGGGTAGCCCATGATATCGCTCGATGGATGGCAGTAGTGTGCCATGGGTGATAGGGATTTGGGCTTTATGGTCTTGATGATTGCCTGATATGGAAACCCTAACCCTAGCTTAGGCAATAGAGTGTCTTGGCCGATAGAGTGTCTTGGCCGATAGAGTGGAGGTGATGCCCGATACACCTTGCACCTGGTTGCACGATACACCCTGCACCTTGTTGCATGATACACCCTACACCTAGTTGCATGATACACCCTACACCTAGTTGCACGATACACCCTGCACTTGGATGCACGACACACCTTTGGTTCTAGTCTGTCTGTTACCCCTTGTGCATGGGTGCACGTTATGCTTGTGGCCGATATGTGCGGCCAGTGCCCTAAGGTTTTGGTGCCCTAAATGTTAGCATTTTAGGTGAGGGATATGACCCTACCTGATATCCCTTGGGTGAGGGATAGTGCTACCCACCTCACCTTTAGTGAGGGAAGGAGACACCTTTGGTGAGGGATGCGCTAGCCTGGAAACCCTAGTTGATGAGATATGAAAGATAGGTTGTGACCAGTGACATGTTTGTTACCTAAGGTTGATGTTAAGTGAGATGATAAGATCATGGTTGTGTAACCTTGAAGGATGTATCCTTAGGGGTGGTTGTGTTTATGATGTCATGAGAGATAGGGCATGGTGTATGTTCATGATTTGGTAACTTTAATATGAGTTTATTGTCTTACCATCTACAAATTTGTGCTTCATGTGTTCATAATAATGAATGTTGTTTCAAATCACATCCACCCAAAATCTTAATGGCATGATAATCATAACATGTTCTCTAAAGATTTATGTTTGGTGATCAAGTTATCTCTCTTGATATGCATACTAACCATGTAGGTGTTATCAAATGAATTCGTAGCCAGGTAAGAGTTGTGAGGGTATATGTGTTTTGTATAACACTGAATAATTATACTCCTTGTTGATGAGATAACATGTATTGCCAGTATGATGAGAAAGGTCTGGTGACCTGATAAAGGCTGAGTGCTTATTTGAGGTGTTATCCTCTATGCTGAGATAATGGATTGATACCCCATGATTATGTATGATGATGAAGCCTTGAGAGGTAGTGGCATTATGTGATGAGGGATTTAGA
Organism: Alisma plantago-aquatica; assembly: GCA_963693085.1. NCBI lineage: Eukaryota > Viridiplantae > Streptophyta > Magnoliopsida > Alismatales > Alismataceae > Alisma > Alisma plantago-aquatica. Next base: position 498,101,642 of record OY856415.1, read on the forward strand.
TCCCATAGCAATATGATAATGGAAGTTATAGTGTGACACAATGTTGTTTATGTTTTGTAACCTGGTTGCCTCAAAAATTCACCTAAAATATACTAATTGATTGCAGTGGAACATTCATGTAGTTTTGCCCTGGCCATAGATCCATCATCGTTAGTAGTTGGTGATGGTGAAACAGGTTTATCCTGCGGGATTACTTGGAGCGCATATTGTTGAATATGTGGGGTTTCTCCTAGTCGAAAATAGGAGGATTAGAATACAACTTCGGTTGTAGAATCAGTATGGTTAGAGCATGGTGAATAGGCCAATGGCTCAGTGTGATGGAGCCTGAATGCGTTTATGGCTCAGGAGCATGGTGAATAGGCCCGTGGCTCAAGGTATGCTAGCGCCGAGACCTGTACCAAGGCGGGCTAGAGAAAAGGGTATCCTACAGAGCTGACCCTGTGGCTGAGGCCACTTAAGCATGTTATTGTGGTCCTGCTTTGGATATCATGCACTGACCAAGAGAAGGTGAGGTCATGGAGTCCGACTCTTCCATTGACCTTGTATGGCACCAGTTTGGGCTTCGCAATCGAAGGTTGGATTTGAGTGGTATGACTCACTTCCTCATGGCATAATAAATTGTAATATAGCCGTATAATATATATTGCTTAGGGAAAAACACAGAAAATTGGTTGAGGCCTTGATTGTATAGTTGCTCTAGTTATATCTTGTAGTTAATTACACGTTCCTCATATCTTATGATAAGTTCATATGTAGCTTATCTTATCAATCATGTTCCTTAAGAAATATCTGGTTATATGCCTTTCAGATATCTTGGTAAGTTTGTTAATAAAGTTAGTTTTATTGAGTATGCTGCATATATGAGTTGCATGTATTAGTTATCTATTTTACTTGTTCTAGCTTTCCAAAGTTTTATGGTTCGACGAGGAGTTATGTTTCTCGTTGGGACTATGTGTCTCACCCCGATGGTTTTAAACCTTTTTAGGTGATCATGCTAGATGTGGTGGTGGATGTGAGGTTGCGTCCGAGCAACAAGAAGAATAGTAGGAGGTAAGAGATGGATATGCTGCTATTTTGGTTGTTTTGTAGTAGAGTCCTAGAGTCATCCTTGTACTCTCAGGTCGACGATGTTTCATGATGTATAACTGATGTAGCTTGTTTATCCTATTGTTGGCTTGGTATGGCCTATTCTGTATATAAACATGTGGTGAACTCTTTATACCTATGTGACAGCTGGATCCTATGAACTATGGACACGTATCAAGGTTTATGTATGTTTATATAACATGTTTCGTTGCAGGATAAGGATCTGGATGTAATAGTTTCTTTATTTATCTACTTTCTGCAATCAGTTTTAATTAACATGTATTTTTGGTAACATGTGGTTTATGGATGTTCTGCACATTTCCGTGTGGCATTTCATTGTCTGTGTGATAGTGGGATGTCACAATAAGTTTTTGGTATCAGAGCTCTAGGTTCACTGAGTCTATAGGGATCTAGGAATAGGATTGTGTCTGTTCTTGTGAGTTTTCCATATTTTTTTACAATAACCTTCTGCCCCCAACAGAAGATAAACCTTAATGATGTCTAGAAATCATGAAGAACATGCTGCTGAGAGCAGTGATGTTACATCTGTTGATGGAGCACGAGTGCAAGCACATGAAGATCGGATGCCTGAGGTCCCCCAAATCGACCCAGCCATTCTTGAGAATCCTATCTACTAGCACCTTATGGGATAGGTAATGGCTATAATGAATCTCATGGTGGAGAGATTTCCAGTGCCTCCTCCAAGAGCACAGGGTCCCCATGGTGAATATTTGGGTGTTGGGAAGACCTTCAAGCGGCTTCACCGAGTCGAAGCTTCGGATTATGCAGGAATGGCTGATCCAGCGGATGTAGATCTATGGCTGACAGGTCTTGAGAATGCCTTCCAAATCCTTGACATCCCCAAAGTAGACAAAGTCAAGCATGTTTTCTACCTTTTGAAAGGTAGTGATGGCCACTGGTGGGCCATAGAGGAGGAGAAACAGCCTGGTGAGGTGATCGGTTAGGACGTCTTCAGGTGGGAGTTCGTGAGTCGATACTTCCCGAAGACCTATCTAGATGAAAAGATCATCCAGTTGGAGCGTCTGTGCCAAGGTTCTCTGAGCATCACCAAGTAAGAAGCCAAGTTTATGGACTTGTTGAGATTTTGTCCTCACATGGCGACGACAAATGATGAGAGAATCAGACGGTTTGAGAAAGGTCTGAGTGCTGAGCTGACGACACCTACTACTGCTTTAGAAAATGGGGAGTGGTTTGCCACGTTTGTGGAGTCACTCTGAAGGATTGAACGGTCAGTCAAGGAGAAGAGAGAGACCATGTCCAAGAAAAAGCATGCTCATTTCCAAAGGCAGAGGTTTGATGGCTTCAAGAAGTCGAGGTTTCCTGCACCTTCTGCAATGCAAAGCTCTAGCACGCCATCACAATGGTCTCTGAGTAAAGGAAGAGAGCATGGGTTTTTGCCATCTAGAGCCCATAGTACAGCTTCAGTAGAAGTGACAGGGCCATCTAGGCCGCAGATAGAAGAAAGGTCATGCTATCACTGTGGACAGACAGGGCATTTGAAGTTACATTGCCCAAGGAGAGATGTCGAACTGACGTAGCATCCAAGGTAGAATCAACAAGGATCGGATAGACAGCAGTCCAGTGGTGCCAAAGAGCGAGGGCACGGTGAAGCATCGCAAGCTAGATCGTCTGCTCAAGGAAGCAAAGGACATGGATGACAGTAAGCAACGGTTTGATTCTATGCTATGAGTCAGCCTGAAGCGATAGTCAACCCGCGAGTGGTGGTAGGTCAGATGGAGTTATTTCATTCTAATTTGTCTTCTTCTTGCTTTATATCTGTTTTGGTTGACCTGGGTGCTACACACTCTTTTATCACTCGTAGTATGCTTGATAGTTGTCTCTTACCTGTTAGTTGTAAGAAAGATAGCTTGTTGTTAGAAATCCTTCTTGATGGTTCCTCGATGCTTCAATAGGTGTGTCCATATTGTGTTCTATCCTTTTTAGGACACAACATTCAAGTGGATCTTATACCACTTGATATGCATGGATTCAATGTGATCCTTGGGATGGATACCCTAGAGAGGTATAAGGTTGTGCTGGATTGTGGTTTCAAGCAAGCAGTGTTCACTGAGGATGGTGAGAAGTGTATTTTCCAGGGAGATAGGAAGATTCTTCCGACGTGTTTAGTATTAGCCATGGTGGCAGAGAAGTTGTGGCGGCAAGGATGTAATGTGTTCTTAGCTCATGTTGTGGATACCAAAGTGAAGGGTCCTAACCTTAAGGAGGTGCATGTTGTCTAAGAGTTTGCAGATGTGTTTCCCAATGAGTTTCCCGGTGTTCCCCCACCTCGAGAGATTGACTTTGAGATCAATCTTGTGCCAGGGACACAACCAGTTGCTCAGACACCATACAGGATGGCTCCAACTGAGATGGCAGAGCTAAATAAGAAATTATAGGAGTTGTTGGATAAAGGTTTCATCAGACTGAGCACATCACTGTGGGGTGCTCCAATCATGTTTGTAAATAAGAAGGATGGGTCGATGCATCTGTGCATAGATTACCGATAGTTGAACAAAGTTATAATCAAGAACAATTATCCTTTGCTGAGGATAGACGATCTGTTTGATCAGTTGTGTGGTGCTACAGTGTTCTCGAAGATCAATCTACGGTCTGGATATCATCAGTTAAGGATTAAGTATGATGACATACCAAAGTTAGATTTTAGGATGAGGTATGGTCACTTTGAGTTTGTGGTTATGTCGTTCGGGCTAACCAATGCGCCTACTGCTTTTATGAACATGGTGAACAGAGTGTTCCTCCCGTTTCTAGATTAGTTTTTTGTGGTTTTTATAGATGACATCTTGATCTACAGTCGGGACAGTCAAGAGCATGAATGTCATCTTCAACAAGCGTTGACTCTCCTTCACCAACACGAGTTGTATGCCAAGTTTAGTAAGTGCGAGTTATGGTTGAAGGAAGTGACTTTCTTGGGTCATGTGATATCTGTAGAAGGAGTCAGAGTGGACCCCAAGAAGGTGGAGTCAGTTCCAGACTGGGAGCAAACAAATGCTGACTGAAGTCTGTAGTTTTTCTGGGTTTAACAGGATACTACCAGAGGTTTATAAAGGACTTCAATCTGATCACATTGCCATTGACGAAGTTGACCAAGAAGGATGTACCTTTTGTTTGGGATGATCGTTGTCAACGAGCCTTTTAGAGCTTGAAGGAGAAACTGACTAGTGCTCCAGTGTTGGTGTTGCCAGAGCCTGGGAAGGGCTATGTTTCTTTCTACGATGCTTCCAAGAAAGGCTTAGGTTGAGTGCTGATGCAGGAAGATCATGTGGTTTCCTTTACTTCGTGACAACTTAAGAAACATGAGGAGAGCTTCCGACACATGATTTGGAGCTGGCAACGGTGGTCCATGTGTTAAAGATATGGAGACACTATCTTTATTGAGAAGTGTGTCAGATCTTTACAGATCATAAGAACCTGAAGTATATCTTCTTGCAGAGTGAGCTGAACATGTGACAACGTCGTTGGATGGAGCTGATCAATGATTATGATTGCACCATTGAGTATCAACCTGGTAAGGCGAACGTGTAAGTGGATGCACTCAGCAGGAAGTCTTCTTCTCTTCCTACGAAGAAGGCACAATTGAGTTCTTTGATATGCCATAGGCGAGATATGTTTGTCTTGTTGCGATAAATGAATGTACAGATGGAAATATCCTTGTTGGTAGGACTATTGGCATAGATGCAAGTGAAGCCTACGTTGAGACAGCAGATCAAAGAAGTACAGTAGGAAGATGCTATAGTTAGTTGATCAGATCAGAGTTTAGCAACAAGAAGTGTGATGGCTTCCATGAGTCTGAGGATGGACTAATTTTTTATCATAACAGGATGGTAGTCCTAGATGTTGACTATTTGAGGAAGTTAGTGCTCGAGGAAGTGCACACGTCAATGTATGCTATGCATCTAGGTGTCACCAAGATGTATCATAATCTAAAGGACATGTATTGGTGGCCTAGCTTGAAGAGAGACATAGCTGAGTTTGTGGCTAGGTGTGCGGTATGTCAGCAGGTTAAGGCTGAGCATCAGAAACCGACAGGTACGTTGCAACCCATGCCAATACCGTGGTGGAAATGGGATCATATAACCATGGATTTCATAGTTGGTCTGCCAAGGACAACTAGGAATCATGATTCCATTTGGGTGATAGTGGATAGGTTGATGAAGTCTTCTCATTTCATACATGTGAAGACAACATATATAGTAGAAAATCTTGCTCAGGGTTATGTGGATGAGATAGTACATTTTCACGGTGTGCCAACAACGATAGTCTTTGACAGAGGTCCTCAGTTCACAAGTCATTTTTGGGAACAATTTCATAGAGTGTTGGGAATTCATTTGAAGTTCAGTACCACTTTCCACCCGCAGACTGATGGACGGTCTGAAAGGACTATTCAAACTTTGGAGGATCTTCTCTGAGCTTGTATTTTGCAGTTCCTAGGCAGTAGGGATGTGCATATCAGTTTGATAGAGTTTGCCTACAACAATAGTTACCAACAGCGTATCGACATGGCACCTTATGAGGCTTTATATGGCAGGAAGTGCATATCTCCTCTATGTTGGTATGAGTCTGGTGAGTATTAGCTTTTGGGTCCTGAATTAGTGCAGCAGACAACAAAAAAGATCAAAGTGATACAACAATAGTTGAAAGTGACACAGGACAGACAAAAGTCATATGCAGATAATCGTCAACGACCTCTAGAGTTCCAGGTGGGAGATAAGGTGTATCTCAAGGTATCACCATGGAAAGGCATGCTGAGATTTGGCTGGAAAGGCAAGTTGGCTCCCAGGTATCTGGGGCCATATCCGGTAATAGAACGTATTGGCAAGGTAGCTTACAAGTTAGAACTACCGCCAGAGTTGCACATGTTGCATCCAGTGTTTCATGTCAGTATGCTGAAGAAAAGTCATCCAGGCACAGATACAGTGATACAACCGGTTGATGTTGAGATGGATGAAGATGTGACCTACGAAGAAGGTCCAGTGATGATCCTTGACAGAAGAGTAAAGAAGATGAAAAGGAAGGACATGGTGCTTGTGAAGGTTCTTTGGCATCATCATGGCATTGAGGAAGCCATGTGGGAGCTTGAGGAAGAGATGAGGAGGAAGTATCCCTCACTTTTCTCTTCAGATTTTGGGTGCAAAATCTGTTTGAAGGGTTTATGGCTTGTAAGGACCCTGACCTCCGTTTTGGGCTTACCCTGTTTGCTTTGCCTAAACCTTGTGTTGAGATGCTTGCAAATCACCTGAAGTTGCGATTAGGGTTTGTTTGTTCTTTGTTGAGAGGCTGAGGTGCAACTTGAAAATTACCCAAGTTTTAGGGTTGGTGTGCAAGTTTGTCACCTTGAGAGATGTCTTTCTCTCTCCTTACATCCTCCAGGGTTGAAAGGATGGGTTGGGCACTTTGTTTGAGTAGCTTTGGGCCTGGTTGGACTTTGTTTTGCCTTGTTGAGCCTTGTTGAAGCTTGGTATCAGGACCTTGGTGTATCGACCAAGGAGTGTCGTTGTGTCAGACAAGGGGGGTCTATCGGCCATGGTGTGTGGGTTTTCCATCTTGAGTGACACACACCCTCCACCTTAGCCTCATTTATGTCACCATCTTTGGACAAGTGGATGTTGCTTTGTTTAGTGAGTGGCAACTCATGGGCATGGGTTTTTGGGGTGCTAGCATGTGGCACACTCCTTGGACAAGTGTGCTAGGGGTGGGTGCCACCTTGCCTTGCTTCCCCCCTTCAACCCATAGTATATAAACGAACCCCTCCTTTGCTGGCTAGGCTCTTTGGTTCCTTTAGTTGCTTCCCTTCCTTTGGTGGCCGAACTAGGAGAAGAGTGGAGTAAGTGGTGGCAGATACTACTAGTGTGTTGGGTGACACACCTTGCTAGCTTGTCCCTTTCCTTCTCTTGTGGTAGGTATCTCTCCCTTTCCTTGGCATCTTCTTCTTGTTCCTTCTCTTTGGCCATGGTGGTTAAAAGTTGTTCTTCTTTGTGTTGGCCGAAGGTGGTGCCTTGGAGCTTGGAGCTTGGAGCTTGGTGCTAGAATTTGGGAGCTTTAGAGCTTGAGGTGGGTTACATAACTCCTAACCCTAGCTATACTACTTCTTTTTCATGTTGCATGCTATATGTGCTATCTTGATTGGCCATGTCATCTTTTAGCTATGTTTCTTTCTTTAATGGTTATAAGGTTGCTTTAAATGTACCTTGGACTTTGTGGAGATGGTTATCTTGGGTTGCCTTGGGTTGGCCGAACCATGGATGTGGAGTTCCTTGGGTAAAATCCCTCTCTCACTTAGTTGTTGAGAGGTGAGCTTAGGGTCTCCAAATCCAATGGTGAGTGGAGATTTGGTTGATATGATATGATGGACCTCCTTGTTTCCCAATAGATGATGGAATATGTGCAATACCCCTCTCTCACTTAATTGTCTTGAGAGGTGAGCTAACTATCTTGAACTTTTAGGGCTTCTTGGTGGCAGTCTTGAGGTTGAAGATGACCAACCCGTCATGGTCTTTGAACCCTTGCACGATACCCTTATGATGTGTTCTGCCCAATATCCCTCTTCTAGGGCTGAGCCTTGGGCAATATGCTAAGTGGTGTTTTGTTGAACCTTTAACCGATATGGACCCTTACCCTAGATGGTGTTGTTGGGCGTTATGCCTTTAGCCAATATAATGCTTGATATACATCCCTTCTTGGTGCCTTAATCGATAGAGGGTCCCAAACCCTAGCTTGAACAATAGGCTACCTTGGGCGATATGAGAGCTTCTTGGGTGCCATGGTGGGTAGCCCATGATATCGCTCGATGGATGGCAGTAGTGTGCCTTGGGTGATAGGGCTTTGGACATTATGGTCTTGATGGTTTCCCAATATGGAAACCCTAACCCTAGCTTAGGCGATAGAGTGTCTTGGCTGATAGAGTGGAGGTGTTGCCCGATACACCCTACACCTAGTTGCACGATACACCCTACACCTGGTTGCACGATACACCCTGCACCTAGTTGCACGATACACCCTACACCTAGTTGCACGATACACCCTGCCCCTGGTTGCATGACACATTGAAGCCTTCAACCACTTGAAGGAAAAGCTAATTTCTGCTCCTATAATGTAGGCCCTGGACTTTTCTTTGCCATTTGAGATCATGATGGATGCATCCGACATGGCAATGGGGGTTGTGCTAGGCCAAAGAGTTGTCTGGATTCTGCATGCTATCTACTATGCAAGAAAGACTCTAGATGAAGCCCAAAGAAACTACACGACTACCAAGAAAGAGTTTCTTGTAGTTATCTTTTCTCTTGAAAAGTTTAGATCATATCTTCTGCAAAATAAGGTGATTATATACACGGACCATGCTGCTTTGAAATATCTAATGGAAAAGAAAGACTCCAAGCTGAGGTTGATATGTTGGATATTGTTGCTTCAAAAGTTTGATATTGAGATTGTAGACAAGAAGGGAGTAGACAATTCTACCGCCGACCATCTCTCCCAGATTGAAGCACCTTCTGATGACACAAGAAGAATCAAAGAGACAATGCCACATGAGCAGCCATTCCTACTCTCATCCACTCAAAATTCATGGTATAAACACATAGCTAACTTCTTATCTAGTAGAAGGATACCAAGCACTAGGATGAGAGAGGAAAGTAAAAGGTTATTTGCTATGGCCAAAAATTACATTTCGGATGATCCTCACCTATTCAGGTATTGCCCCAACCAACTTATTTGGAGATGTGTTACGGAGATGGAGCAGCAAGAAATTCTATCTATGTTCCATTCTGGAGTTTGTGGAGTTCATTTTGGTGGAAAACATACTACTCCAAGGTTCTCTAAAGTGGATTCTATTGGCCCTCCTTGTTTAAAGACTCTCATGAATTTTGCAAGTGTTGTTTGAAATGACAAAAGGTAGGCACTATCTCTAAGAGAGACATGATGCCTCTATCACACATTCTTATGGTGGAGGTATTTGATTGTTTGGGGATTGACTTTATGGGTTCTTTTCCCCCCTCTTTTGGATATGTCTATATTTTGGTTGTCGTTGGTTACATATCAAAGTGGACTGAGGCTATAGCAACAAGGACAAATGATCACAAAGTGGTGTGTGACTTCATGAAATCTAATATCTTTAGCCGGTTTGGTATTCGAAGAGCTATGATTAGTGATGGGGGGAGTCACTTCATCCATATCACCTTCGAAGGCCTACTTAAGAAACATGGAGTGAACTATTGTGTGGGTACTCCTTACCACCCCCAAACAAGTGGTCAATTTGAGTTGGCCAATCGGGAGATAAAGCTCATTCTAGAAAAGATGGTGACACCGGACCACAAGGATTGGTTACTACGTCTCAATGAAGCTTTATGGGCATATATGACTTCATATAAAACCATGATTGACACCACACCATTCAAGCTTGTGTATGGCAAAAGCTGCCATTTTCCGGTTGAGATGCAACACAAGACATTATGGGCTTTGAAGGCCATGGACTTTGATGGAGAGAATGCCATAATGAAGAGAAAGATTCAACTGAATGAATTAGAAGAGATGTGCCATGGAGCTTATGAAATGTCCAAGTGCTACAAAGAGAGAATGAAGTTTCTACATGACAAGATGATAAAAAAGAAAGACTTTGAGCCTGGAAAGTGGGTACGACTGTATAAATCAAGGATGAAGTTATTTCTCAAAAAACTCCGGTCTAGATGGGAAGGGCCTTATCTCATCAAAAAAGTGTATCCTTCTGGAATTGTGTTGATTTGTGAGAGAGAAGGAGCTAAAGAATTCACTGTGAATGGTCAAAGAATGAAATCAGTTGTGGAAGTAGGTCTAAACAAAGAACACCAAAGTTTTGATATAGTGATGCTAGTGGAAGAACATCAAGTTGATGAGTAGATGTGCTTGAATGCACATGAAAGAGACATTTACTTCAAAGATGATTTGGAAATCCCACATCAATGAATGAATTCAAGAATCAATAAGCCCGACTGAAGGCATAAAATTTAGCACTAGTGGGAGGCAACCCACCTAGGTTTGGGAAATTTTTCACCCAACCTTCTATTTTTGATACTTTTGTTTTCTTTTCAAACAAAACACATACATCACACTTGTTCTTGATAGTTTTTATTTTAGTTTTGATGAAATGACATGTGAAATAGGTACAAGTTGAGAAATGAGGCACTTTCAGTGAAAATGATTGATACAACATCAAAGGGGATCACTCAAGATGATTAGATTATGAGTGTTGGAAAGATTTAATAAAATCTAAAGAATTTTGAACTCACAAGAACCATTACGGACGTGCTGGTGTGGAACGGCCATGCTGGCTAAATGGATTGCTACAGAGGAAATGCAAGTTTTGTCCGTGAGCAGCACGGCCGTTCTAGCCAAAATGACTATGCTGGCATCTAACCTGAATGGTTGTGCTGGTGTGGAACGGTTGTGCTAGCCAAGTTGGATTCAACAGAAAAAACTCAAGTTTTGGGTGCGGGAAGCATGATTGTGCTGGCTAGAATGGCCATGCTGTCATCTACCCAGCACGACCAAGCTTGCTAGAATGGCCTTGTTGGCCCAGGCTCAGCACTTAAGTTGCTCGATTTTTCCCAAACTAGCATGACAGAAGCATCATTCCTGCGAGCCAGAACGCCCGTTCTGCATAAAGAGGTGATCAGGGCGAGCTCCATTCACCCCCAGATCAACCCCTCTTGCCCTCAAACTCTGGATTTGAGTTCCCTTTAGACCCCAATCACTTTACCATACCTCCATCTCCATTTCCACCCTCCATTGCCACCTTTTTCTCCACTTCTAAGGAAATTCCGCCCCTACAGCCGGAAGTTTAGTTTTTTCTATTCTTGCTTGATTTTCACCAAAAATCCTTGAAAAGATGGAGATCATGGGTAAGACAGTCAACAAAAGAGTGGAGAAGACAACAAACATCCTCACTCGAGGCAAAAGCCGCAACAAACAAGCCTCCAACTTGTCCCAACAATTTGACAACACTTCGTCACCATCAAATTCAATTTCGCAATCCCTCTGACGGTCGACATCGATGAGCGACTCCCAAAACTGATCCTCCTCCAGTAGCCACACCACAGATCCAAGCTACCACAACCCCGAAGAGGAGGAGGAGGAAGTTGATATGTCGTCATGCGAAAGAAGGGAAAAGAAGACAGCTGAGGCATCCTCCTCATGCCTACCCCCACGACCGACTCCAATAAGACACTTGACCTCATCAGCACAACCACATGCCACACAACTACCCATTAGGCACCAGTTGGTGACTGAGGAAGAGGTTGCATATGCACCCATGCAGATGGTGCCCTTGAACTTGGACAAGTTTGGGGTCACACACATAAGAGGAGGAAGAGATAGATGACAGTAAAAGTGATAAAATGGAAGATGAGTCGGTGGACTTTTTGTCCAAATTAGAGGAGGATGGGATGAAGTGGGTTGGAAAGCAGCCCGAGGAAGTTGCATATGGGAGAGGCACAACAAGGCGAGTGTTCACAAGGCCACTTCACCCTGAGTGCACCACTAGGAGGGTGATTCCCACAAGATACGCCTGCCCCAACACAATGCAAACCCTAGGAATGCATGTTATTGCCAAAGATTTCTGGGAGTCATGTGGATTGTATGAATTGTTGACTACTATGGAAGAAACATACTTAGAGACAACTTAGAGTTTTTCAGGTCTCTAGAGAAAGTGTAGTATCATGGGGAGGATGCAATCAAATTTAGGCTCAATAACTCCACTCATGTGCTAACGGCCTTCAACATCAACAAGATTTTTGCGCCAGCATGAGAGATTGCTCAAAAGTTTGATGGGAACGGGTATGACAAAAATGTGAAATGCAACTGTGCCAAGATGTGGGAAACATTCACTAGTGAAAAATCCTTTGTAGTGGGAAAGTAAAAAACAAGCACGATTTTCAATCCCACTTTGAGATATATTCAGAAAGTCTTCGCCAATTCTATCTTTGGGTGATACAACAGTCAAGGTTGTTGTTCTAAAAAAGACTTGTTTGTGATGTCAGTAATGGTGAGTCGTGCTTATGTGAATATGGGGATGATGATGATTGATCACTTAAAAACAATTCCTTCTATGAATAAGATTCCCTTCATCATGGGAGGGATTGTGAGAACCATAGCAAAGGTACTTGATTGTGATCTCTAGAACTTCACAAAGGTAGAAGGGGCCAAGTTGATTGATTTAAACTATCTTGTGAGGTCTTAGATGATTTCTATAAGAGATAAGAAGATCATTTACAACATGAACCCCAAATACCCTGCCCTCATTCTGGAGCTGCCTTATCATTCCTCTACCCTTCTTGATGGTATCCGACCATTGGAAAATTTGCCAGCATGGATTTCTAGATTTGAACATGCATTCCCTAGAGAGGACTACAGAGAAGTGACAGTGGACTTACCAGGGGGTGGAGGTGAAACATATGTGCCAGAGCAGCAGTGTATACTAGAGAAGACACGCTGCACATGATCGAGAGAGGAGGACTTTGATGCGTAACAACCTCCAACTAATGCATACGATATGTCATCCATCCATGCACAGTTGGAGGTGATTTATAAGACACAATAGGATATGTGGTTAGATCAGTAGCAGATGCATCACCAGATCAACCACATGTACTAGTTCCAGCATGCACAGGTGCAGAGAAACCCCCAATGGGGGGAGGATTTCTAGGGAGCTCTTTCTAGTTATCAAGAGACATACCCCCCTCCACAGGTAGACTACTAGGTCCACTAATGCCAACACCCACCTCTACAGGATATCCCACCATAGTATCCCACCCCACCACAACCATGACTTCTACCCTATCATTCTTATGCTTTAGTTCCATGCCGAGGATGACACGATTCAAGAGTTTGGGGTGTTAGGGCGGTAAGCCCTCAGTTCTCAACTTATTTTTTTGATTTCCTGTTCCACATGATCATTATTTTTTTTATCCTAATATTTCTAGTATAGATTTTCTTTTGCTTGCATTCCTGCATAAATGTAATTTAGTTTCATGTATTTTTTGAGTAATTTTTCAATTTTTTTCTCTTTTCGTTACTCCATAGCATGCATTGCACTTTCATGTAGTTTTTGCTAATTTGTAGCTAGACTCTACTACTTAATATTTTTTCGTTTCTCTAAAGTAGGTTTAGATGTGATTGAATGCAAATTGACACCATTTTGGCCAATTTTGCCCAAATTTAAGATTTCTTGCCTAAAAGTGTGTTTCGATCCAATCTCTACCTTTTGGATTAAAAATGATTACCTTTGACAAATGCAAGTGAATTATCATTGTTTGTTGCTAAATGGTATCAATTCTTGACTTTTTACATGTGCATCACCTCTCTTGTGTTTGCGAATGATTTGGTTGAATTGTGACTTGATCAAGCTATGAGCACTTAGTGCCTATGAAATCACTTGATAGAAGTACCAATTTCAGGTTGTACATTCATGTGGTGTGATATTGTTGGATGAAGTGTTGGACTAATTTTTCATGCAGGATACCTTATGTTGAGAATCACGCCAATGACCCCTCTTTGACCCAAATCTTCACTCACCATCTTCTTACCCACTCCTCCTCATGAAAGGATGCCAAAGTGCACATATCAGCTATGGCCACCTCCAAATGTTTGGAATGGCCACATCTTCATCTCACCGCTTCACTCTCACTACCATATGCCATATCTACTCCAAGGGAAAAGAAAATGAAAACAAAGAAAAAGGAAAAAAGAAAATAAAAGATGCTCATGTTTAAGAGATCTAGATAAAGAAAATATGAGTTCTCTATGTAATAGCACTCCAAAATCTTACCACAACCCTTTCTTCTATTTTCATACCCATTGAGCTAGGAAACATCAAACCTGTCTCATTTTGTGCCTTTTCCGTGGCCACGTGGGTCATTTGGTGTGATTTGAAACATAAGGTTGAAAGTATGAAGGTGAAAAAACACTCCTAGTCATCCTTGATTAACGCCATCATGAAATGGTCTACCAGAAACTACATGAAAGAAATATGGATAGCTTGTGCATTTTATGCACTATATTTGAAGTTCATATGCTTTGTGCTCTTTTCATGATTGTTTTGTGAAAGTAGGAGAGGAGAGAGGTGGAATGCATGTACTTAGTCACTTTTGATCCCATTCAACAATAATCATCCTTTGCATTGCATTTTTCATTTCTTGATTGTGAAAAAATTATAGAGAGATTGAGTTGGAGCATACTTGAGGATAAGTATGTTTTAAGTTTGGGGTGGTGATGCAGCCCTATTTTAGGTCTCCACCTTATTCCATTTTGTATTTTATTCACATCTAAACATAGTAGAATGCAGGTTAAATTCCCCATTGTGAGTATTATTATCAAATGCACTTATGGACGTTCTTTGTATTATGTTCAAGTACTTGGATCATGCTTTTGATGGATGAGAGAGAAGGAAGGAGTTCTAAGGTTCCTCCACTCATGGAGGGGTCCAAAGAAGACCCTAAAGCTCCCTCAACCTACCCCTAATGTACAAGATTTGACATCAACCAAAGAAGTCCATTGATGATTAAGGTTGAAGTTAATTTTGCCACTGAAGACCCCAGCATGGTCGTGGTGCCAAGGAACGGCCATGCTGGATAATGCACAAGTTACAGAGAAATTCCCAACATTTCCAAGCTACATCGACTTAGCCACCATGGTCATGATACCCAGCACAACCATTCCATGAAGCCCCCAAAATAGTTGTGCTACCCAGCACGGTCGTGCTAGCTAAATACAGAACGAGCATGCTAGAGGGAATGACCTCCTCTCCAACTCCACCACCACGGTCGTGCAACCCAACATGACCATTCTACCTAGCCTTCACCACGGCTGTGCTGCCCAGTACGACTGTTCTACCCGCCTCCATTTCACCACTTCAACCTATGAGTTTTCCACTTTCTTGAAACAAACATTCCCCACCACCACAATCGTTCCCATCTCTACCCACCACGGTCGTGATACCACCTGAACCCTACCATTTTCCGCATTATTTTTTCAACAATGCCCCTACTTACCCTAGTGCTTCCACCACCACCTATATATACATGGGTGCGGCTACAACACTAGGTTAGCTTCCATTACTCCTCTCCACCCATTCTAGAGCACTCATTTCACTTCCCTTGCATTTATTCTCTCCACCCACCTCATTTCCACCATAAAAACCTAGATTTCTAGATTTTCTACCATAACCTTCTCCATTTTCATACCCATCATCCACCTTGGAGGAATGAGGTCACCCTACAGTAGCTAGGAGGTGAAGAAGGAAGATCTACTTCGAGCTCCATGGATTCCTATCTCCTTCTTCCCCTTTCTTTTGCCTTTTCTTTGGTTATGTCTAGCTAAGGCCCTAGTGGTGGGATGTTTGGGGTGAAAATGTGACTTTGATACCATGTTGGGAGAGAATAATTTGTAATGAATATAATTTCATTCTATGATGAGTGCCTTTGCTTCTATCTCTGAGTTTCCTATTATCTTGCATGTGATTTTTTCTCTTAAACTTGAATTGCTTGCTTTGTGATGTTTGATGATACTTAGCTTCTAGGAGGAATTAGAGTGTATGTAGCAATCTTAGGAATGGATCCTAGGTCTAATTAGTGGATCCCTACCTAGCCCCCTTTATTCCTACATATATATCCCTCCTTCTACAAGTGAGTGTGAGATGTAATTGACTAGTGTAAGTGTGATTAGTGCAATTGCCTAGAGCTTTCTAAAGGCTAGATGGCTAATAGCATGAGGTGAAAAACCCTCTCTCTACTCCCATTCCTACCCTTAGCTCTCATTTACCCTAATACCACTTACCCTGGAGACCTAGACTTGATAAGTCCTACTAGAATTACACCTAACCCTAGTTCTCTAACTAGTAGTACTAGGTACATTCTAATAGCACTTGCCTTGTTGTTTGGTTTGGTAATCTAGATTGAATTGTGATAATTGCATGCCATGTTGACATCCCCCAACTAATATCAAATTACATTCCCAAACGGCCCACGTACCTAATTCATTGCTTGAAACCCATCTTAATCTTCTTAGCTTGTTCATGCTAATCTAGTTTAGTTGCTTTTGCTCAATCTAATTAATTTCTTAGTCTTGTTCCTTAGGGTTAACTTAGGTTCTTGCTCTCTCTAATGGTTAATAGGTTCTTGCTCTCTCTAGTGGTTAACTTAGCAATTCGTTTCGAATTTCTCTACTAGTGTAGTGTAGTTAGCCTTTGCTCCTATTTAGCTAATTGATTAATCTAGTTCCTTAGGCTTTCTTGCCTAGGATAATTTAGGGTTTGTGATAACTTAGATTTCATATTGCCTTTACTTGCCTATTCACTTTGTTTAAAAATAAAAACAACCAATCAACCCTTCAACCCTAGTCTCTGCTCTAGGAACGTTTCCAACACTAACTTAGCTCTAGTGACCCCTCTTTCCCTAAGGATCAACCCCTACGCTTTCCTATCATCTATACTATAATAGCACCCTGTGAGCTTGCGGGTGACCTATTTAGTGTTGTGATCGAGTCATGTTAGGTTTTTCTTATAAATTTCAAAATATCCCAAGTGTGTTCCGAACTTGTGGGGTGCATCTAGTCGAATCTAATCGGTTAGTGTGTGCACCTCTGGCTTAAATCGCACCACCTATCCATGACCAAGAGTATTCTACCTCACCAAGGACTTACTCACTTTTGCAACGAGTCTTCCATCTTCACCAAGGACTTACCCACTTTTGCAACAAGTATTCTTCCTTGAAGGAATTACCCACTCTTAACTAGGATCTTCCTCCTTTGGCTTCACCTTCATTAAGGAGAATCTTTCACTAAGGGACTCGTTCCCTTCTTCTTCATCGATCTTATCCAAGAGAGCGAATCTTCATCTTCATGGTAGAAATAGAGATTGGGGGGTGGAGGAAGTGAGAGCCTCACAAGATGTACATGTAGGACTAGTTCTCTTACAAAACTCCTACTCACTCTAATAGATGTAGTAGGTGATTAAGCTTAAGAGTGTAAGGAGGCTCTTGGAGGCACTCAACTACAATTTAGAGACCTTTGTAGTACTTGCCTAACCATGGGATGAAGTCCAAGGTGTGGCAACACATCCCGCTATCACACATACAATGAGGTGTTACGCGAAAACATGCGGAAATCACCATAAACCACAAATTACCAAAAATATGAGTTAATTAAAACTGATTGCGGAAAGCTGATAAATTGAGAAACTATTACATTTAAGTCCTCATCCTGCAAAGAAACAAGTTATATAGGCATATACAAGATATGATACGTGTCCACATCTTAGAGGAACAACTGTCTAACCATCACATGAGTTCATCACCTGTTTATACATACATAAAGGCCCCCATCCGGCCAGCAGCAGGATATATAAAACATCAACAACTATACATCGTAAAACAACGTCAAAACACCTCCAAGGACCTGAGAGTACATGGATGACTCTAAGACTCTACAACAAAACATCCAAACAGCAGCATGTCCATCGCTTGCCTTCTACTGCTCTTCTTGCTGCTCGGCCGCAACTCCGCGACCACCACCACGTCTAGCTCGACCACCTAAAAAGGGTGTAAACCAACGGGGTGAGACACATAGTACCAGCGAGAAACGTAACTCCCCGTCGAAACTACAGAACCTCAAAAAGATAAAGCAACAACAACAGATAACTGATAAGAGGTATAATAAGAGCAGTTATGTAAAGTAAAGCTATTCATACCGTCAAGCTTACCAGATGTACGGAAGGCATATATCCAACTATTTCTTTATGGAACATGATTGACAAGATAAGATTTATAAGGTATTACCACATAACATGAGGAACATATAAGTAACTGCAAGTTATAACATAATTAAATACACAAGCAAGGCCTCAACCAATGTTTCGTGTTTTGCTTTAAGCAGTAAATACTATACAACTGGATTACGTATTCCTATGCCATGAGGAAGTGAACCGTACCATTCAAATCCAACCGACGGCTGCAAAACCCGGAACTGGTGCCATACAAGGTCAATGAAAGAGTCATACTTCATGACCTCCCCCTCGTGGTCAGTGCACGAAACTAAAGCAGGATCGTAGTCTCATGCTTAAGTGGCCTTAGCCACAGGGTCAGCTCCATAGGCTACCCTTTCTAGCCCGCCTCGGTACAGGTCTTGGCGCTAGTATAATTCAGCCACGGGCCAGTTCACTGTGCTCTGAGCCATGAACGTGTTCATGCTCCATCACATTGAGCCATGGGATTGCTCACCATGCTCTTCATATATATATATATATATATATATATATGAGTCTGCAACCATAGCTGCACTCGATTCCCTCTCTATTTAAGGCTAGGAAAAACCACACATTTTCAACAATATGCGCTTCTAAGTTAACCCGTAGGAGAACCCATTTCACCATCACCAGCTACTAACGATGATGGATCTATGGCCAGGGCAAACTACATGATATATTCCACTGTGATTAATTAGTATCTTTTATATGGATTGCAAGATTCAACCAAGTTGTACAACATGTAAACTATAACAAGAATAAACAACATAAAACTCAAGGTTAAGATTTTATAGTAAACAACATCATCCTGATCCACTTGAAGGATCTCACATTACATGTTACCACTTAACCTCTTGCCAACCATCAAGATCTACCTCAAGGATCATTACAATACCATGGGATCTCAATTCCTCATTACATACTGTCACTGCATCTCAAGGCTTACATCATCATCATGGTATAGCAATCCCAAGTACTTTATCCAAACACATCATACATGTTATCTCATCATCAAGAGTAACTACCAAAGCAATGTTACTTATGATATATACCTCATAGCCTTTTACTTGGCTATGCATCACCTGCATGGTTAGTGTACACAATAATCATAGGTTTAACAGAATGACCATGCTATCAATATAGGGTGACATTAATGATTATATATTTTATCAATCATGCTTCAACTTATGATCATGAGCACAAGGCACATCATTAAGCAAACCATATTACTTGCTTATTATTTCCCTTAGCATTATATAGGTGATTCAAGATGATTATGAGCAGATGTCAAGTCATGATAAGTTACATGGACAAGATTACCATAACGATTACCATCAAGCATATCAAGGGTCACCATCATCCAACATATCAGTTTTCCATGAGGAGCAAGATCCTTACTAAAAGTACCCTCTACCCTCACCAAAAGTGATATCGGGCATGGCACCCTCATGTATAGTCCAACTCATCCCATGTACTCAGGTGTAATGTGCAACCTATGTCGTGCACCTCTTGTATTGTGCAACACAATGTCAGGTAGCAAGGAGTGCTAGGCGCAATGCAACGTCATGTATCAAGAATAACGGCCACAGGGCCTGCCTTGCAGCCAGGTGTATCGGGCGATAGGGTGTCGCGCAACGCCCGTCAGGGGGTAGGGCTGTCGGCCGACACACACAGAACTAATGTGACACCCGTCACAGAACTACTAGAAACGCCTCCCCAATGCCAGGGCTTAACAAGGGTGAACAAGTCAAGCAGAGTTCTCAACGTAGGGTGACGCCCGTCAAGGTCCAGGGTGTAACGCCCATCAAAGCCACCACAAACGTGTCGTGCACCACTCTAGGACAAGAGGGGTATCGTACAACACAAAACTAAGTGTAACGGGAAGGTTGTGCATCAGGGTGTGATGCCCGACACACACACTAAACAGGGACCAAGGGATAACGCTCGTCATCATCTCAACATGTGTCGTCTAAGGTTTTAGGTCAAGAGGGCTGTCAGGCAGCACCTCCCCAAGCTCATCATCAACCTCAAGCACAAGGGCACCAAGCCCTAAAGGATCAAGAACATGGCTCACCTCTCAACTTGAACGAGAGAGGGGTCTTGCACATCTCTTGTCACCAAACGGGAAACTCAAGGAACAACCCTAGCAAGGTTCACAACCATCACCAAGCTCACCCTTCAAGTCAATGGTGAGAGGAAGGTGTTGCTCAAGCTACTAGAACACAAGCTCACCTCTCAACTTAAATGAGAGAGGGGCATTTCCCATGATACTAGAATCTCAAACTCACTCCTCTAGACCAAGGAGAGAAAGGAGTATTGCTCACCAAGAAACCCTAGATCATAGGTTCGGCCAACATGGTGCAACTAAGCAAGGAAACCAAACTAACAAAAACATATCCGATCATAGACAACAAGAACATAGAAGATGGTAATTTAGTTAGGGTTAGGAGTTATGTAACCCACCTTAAGCAAGCTCCAAGCTCCACGCACCACCAAGGAAGAAGGAGAGCAAAGCACTCTAGGGTTCAGCCACCACTAGAGGAAGAAGAAGACTCCAAGGGTATCGGCTACTAAGCTAGCTCCTCCAAGGGTATCGACCACCAAGCTTGCAAGAGAAGAGAGTGTGTCGTGCACCAAGGTAGAGGAGAAACTAAGGAACTAAAGGGATCCTTAGTAAGGGAAAGGAAACACATATATAGAAGGGTATTGAGGAGAAACCAAGGTATAGCCAAGCAAGGTGTCGCCCACCTAGGGACACTTGTCCATGTGCACAAGCCATCACTCTAGCAAGCCCTAAACACATGTCCAAGGCCATTGATACATGCAAGCATCAAGCACCAAGTGTCCACTAGTGGTGACACAAACAAGGTCAAAGATGTTCAAAGGTCATGGGTGACACACCTCCAACATGGGCGACACAGCCCCCTCTTGCCCGACACAAGGTTCAACCAAGCAAAAGCAAGGTACCACAAGGCCCAACAAGCTCAACCAAGCCCAAAGGAACTCAAGCAATGAGCCCAGACATTCCTCTCTACTCTAGAGGAAGCAAGGAGAGGGAGGAACACCTCATAAGGTGTCAAACTTGCCCACAAACCCTAGACTTGGGTTAATTGCAAGTAGCACCTCCAACTCTCAACAAAACACATCCAAACCCTAATCACCACTAAAGGTGATTATCAAGCAACTAATCATCAGGGTTAAGCAAAGCAAACAGGGTAAACCCTAAACGAAGGTCAGGGTCCTTACACAAGGGGTCCTATTTATAGTTGAGGTTGCCTACTAGCCAGTAGAGACACTTAGAAATCAATTCTAGGCATTTGGAGTGTTGCAATTGATATATTTTTGAGTTTTGCAACACTCCATCTGTTAGAAATAATTTTTCTACATATTTTGTATAGTGTTGTCAATCAAGTTTTCTTTTAGGAAACTCGACCGTGACCGATAGCACTATGCGACAAATCAAATTTGAGTTGTTCGTTGAGTTTATCTTGGATGAAACTTTGCTGACGGCTTAAATTTGGTTTTTTTGTGTAGGGTGTTGATCGAGTTTATCCTAGGGCTTCGACCGACCTTGGAAGTTTCCAAAATCCAACAAGGGTGTCGCTCAAGTTTATCCTATATGGAACTCGACTAATAAAAGTTCAAGTGATGAATTTTGGAAAGTGTAATAAAAGTGCTTAAGTGATCTTGGTTTTTTATAAACTTAATTACAACTCATATAATCATTACAAGTGATTTACAACATGATTCTAATAGATTTGAGGCCTTTTCTACAAAAGTGCACTTGCTATGATTTTGACTTGTTTTTCTCTGGGTTAGGATGTAGAAGTTTAGGCATTCTATAACTAATTTGAAATCACTCAAGTAGAAACATTAGACACAGATAAGTGGAATTATTACTCATCATGAAAACCAAGGGTTTAGTCAACTTAGACTTGGAGTCTACATGACTTGGATGTGTCTGCACTATTTTTTATTGTACTTAGAACTCTTCATCTTAGAAATCATTGTAGCTCTATTACAGTGAACTAAAATTATAGGAAGTGACTTCTTTACTATAGGTAAATGGACATAAGTACATGTAGTCATTCAACTTCTAATCTAGTTTCATCTCAAGCACACAACTCTGTCTCAAAAGTTGACCGAGACAATATATGTTTCTTATACTTCTAGGGAACCACACCTCCTCCCAACATGAATACATATCCTAAGACACCATTTCCCCCAGAGTGTATGGCAGTCGAGCTAGAATCACTATTTCCTTTGACTATAGAAAGATACTTTTCATAATGCATCCCAACAGAACAAGTTTCCTTGATATACCTCAAAACTCGATCAAGATATTCACAATGGGTCTTGTCGAGACAACAGATGTATCTACTTAACTTTCTCATAGAAAACACAATGTATGGATGTGTGCAGTTCATAAGATACATCAAACTTCTGCTAATCTAAGAGTATTGCAATTGAGACACTGGAACCCCAATCTCATTCTTAAACAAGGTCTTAGATGTATGGAGTCATAATAGGTTTACTTGATGTGTACTCAAACCTCTCTAGTATCTTCTAAACATAGTGAGACTGAGAGAGAGATATATACCATCAGTAGACCAGACAAATTTAAGCCCTAAAATCCATCAGTGACACCCATATCCTTCATCTGAAACTTGCTATACAAGAATGGATTTATCTCATTTACTACTTTTATATCTGGACCAAAAAGGAGAGTATCATTGACATATAAGAATAGCAAAATTAATCCATCATAGGCAATTTTATGGTAGAGACACTTATCAAATTCATTAGAAACAAAGACAAATGATTATATTATAGAATCAAACCTCTTATACCATTTCTTAGGGGATGGTTTCAAGCCATATAATGACTTAACAAGTTTACATACTTTACACTCATTCTCACAACCCACAAATCCATCAATTTGTTCCATATGTGTCTCTTCCTAAAGACCACCGTGTAATAACACATTCTTCAGATCCCTCTGATGGATACAAAAATTATAAATAGAAGCCAATGCTATAAGCACTAGGATAGTGGCCATAAGAAAAAGAAGAGAATAGGTATCAATATAATATGTTCCTTCCCTCTGTGTGTAACCCTTAGCAACTAACCTAGCCTTATACTTATTGATTGTCCCGTCTGCATTACGTTTCTTCTTAAAGATCCATTTTCATTCAACTGTAGAACAACCACGAGGAAAATCCATCAATTCCTAAGTTCCATTTGAGAGAATTAATTGGATTACATCATTAACAACTTATTCTAGAATTCAACTTCTAGGTAATCCATAGCTTGTTTGAAGGATACATGACCATCCTTAACATTGTAAGTGAGAAACTCATTTTCAAAATATTTATATGTCCTAGGCTATTTAGTTCTCCTTGGATCAACCTTTTCTTTAGAATCATTAGATTCAGAAATAGCATGTTCTGAGTCACCCCTACACTTGTTGTCCTTTTCACGTGTTCAGAAATGGAACCTGTGGGAAATGAATCCTCTTGAGATACTTCATTGGGCACACTAGATTTCATGAAAAACACATCCTCAAAGCATGTAGCATCATGTAGTTTCACAATTACATTGACCTCAATGCCTGAGATATTAGATTTTATAATCAAGAATTTATAGTCATAACTTGTATCCACATAGCCTAAGAAAATGGCATCAACCATTTTCGATCCAAATTTCTTACTTATGTTTTCATGTACAAACACCTTAGCAATACACCCCCATACTCAATGGTATTTGAGACTCGATTTTATCCCTCTCCATTACTCAAATGGACTACTCTCTTTATATTTATGGGGAACTCTATTTAGAATATGGCAAGCCGTATTCAAAGCTCCCCCCACATAAAGTTGGGTAGACCTGAGGTTTAGAGTAAGGTATTTACCATATCTATAAGAGTTCAGTTTTTACGTTCAACTATCTCATCAGACTACAGTGAATAACGAACAATAACCTCAAGAACTACACCATAGAATTGACAAAATTCCAAAAATAGGTTCAAGTTGTATTCTTCTCCCTTATCAAACTGTAATTGCTGAAGTACTTTTCTAGTTGAGTTTCAACTTCTTTCCTATAAATTTTAAATTTATTCAATGCCTCATCTTTACTTTTAATAAATATACATAACAATATCTACTAGCATTGTCAATGAAAGTTATAAAATATTGATTTTAATCCCTCGTAGCAGTTCCATCAAAGTCACAGATATCAATGTGTACTAAATCAAAAATATTCTAATTCTTATTCATAGAATGAAAAGGTTTCCTAGGAAGTTTAGCTTGCACACAAATTTGACATCTATTAACATTAATTTCAAACTTAGGAATTGAATCAACAATTATGATCCTTTTCATTGAACCAAAAATCATGTGCCCCAAACGAGAATGCAATACATTAGGTGATACATGATTCATGCAAATAGGTTTATTATCATTCAAATTTAAAGCTGAATTTGAAATGAGTTCAACAAGAATATTAAATTATTTATCTGTATCACATAGATACCCCTTGCCAAAAAAATGAAAAATCATGAAGGCGTGTAATAATAGCCTTATTGCATTTGTAGTTTATTATAAAACCATCCCTAATTAAAATTACACTACTAAGGATATTACATCAAATAGTTGGAACATATCTTACTCTATGAAGTATTAGAACCTTCCCTGGAGGGAACTTCAAGTCTAGCTGTCCTTCTCCTTTATCTTCTATAGAGATGAAATCATCAAAAGTCATGAAACGACCTCTAGAGGCCTGGTAATACACAAACAAGAACTGTTCAACGCAAATGCATTATCCAATAAAGTGGTTCAATAATAGAAAGGGGTTTAGATTTTATAGAAATGTACCCATCATTGAGGTTTAAGGATGCAATCATATTGTTGACCACAACCTCCTTAGTTGCAGATGTGGCAACTTTTTTTGTGTTCTTTGAAGGACATTCCTTGTTCCAGTAGCCAATATGTCCACAAGTTCAACAAGGTTTGTTCTTCAATTTCTTCTAGATCTTGAACTTAGGTTTATGCACATTCTTTGCTTTATTATTTTTGGTTCTAGTGGTAGTAAAATTGACACTACAGTTTGCATCAGTTAGTAACTTGACACTCTTCTCTTTCAAGTGTTCTTCTTGTATGTTAATACCCTCATTGGATCATTCATTGACACACTCCTTTGTGATGCTTAACAGTCATGCCATACAATTCTTGGGACTTCGAAATTTTTTGTAGGATGGACATAATAATGAACTTCTCAAGAAATTCTATCTTTATATCTAAGAGTTCATGACACAAGTTTCTTGATCAGAAATAGACTTACCCTCAACCATCTACAATTTTATAAATTTAGATAAGCAATACTTTTTATCACCTTAGTTTTCAATACTTAAATTCTTTACTAGCACCTCCCACAAAATTTTAAAAGTAGTAACAGGTGGCTTCAAGTATAAATCATACATTTGATAATTTAGAGAAAAAAATCAACCCTCAACACAACTTATCACTCTTCTTCCAATTAGCAATTATATTTGTATTATATGGGATAAACTCATTAGATTTAGGGTCATCCTCTTCTCAGACTGATTGTAGCCTGTCATATTAAGTCAAATTTGCATCCTACTTTGCCAACGAGCAAAGTTGGTACCCATATAATTTTGCAGGCATATTAGCAATATCAATTTTATTCCCAGAACCAACATAACTGACCATCTTTAATTAACGTCAGAATGTTGATTTTTTTAAGACTGTTGTTAATTTTTTATTATGTCCTTACATGTGACAGTAGACAATTGCAAATTTATTAACAGTTTCAGGCCAGATCCATACAAGAAGAAGAAGAAAAAGTAGAACAGGAGAAAATAAAAATGAAGTTAGGAACTCAGTCCAGATCATTCATTGAAAAACAAACATGTTAGTTAAAGAAACTAGCGGCCTGCAATCCTTTGGATATGTGTTATTATTCTACTCAACACATTCATGAACATGTAGAAGGTTGTCGTCTCACTCACACTTGGTGACAATCGATTGTATGACCAGCATAGCCCAACGAGCATAGGAACAAACGACAGATAGATCACATCCTAGAAGAGAGGAAGGATGAACTCTCTCTATGCACAAGAGAAGGTCTCCATATAGAATCTCAAGAGCGATGACTAGAAGACACTGGTTAGGGTTTGTAAAACACATAGTTGTACAGCTGACAACTGATGTTTGTGAGATATGTTTAACACTAAAGACCAAAGGCTTATTTATAACCTTATACGCTTCAAAATCCTATTCCTATTAAGGAAAAATCACTCGATTTCTCTTGCACACGTTGTAGAAAAATCCACGAGGCAAATAGTTTCCAATTAAGATTGATAAATCAACTTTAGAAAGAAAAAATTAATTAAATTAATAATTAGTTAAGTAGTTGTATCCTAGTGTAAAAAGTAGACAAAAGACACTCTAACAGCCCACAAGCCACAAACTCGACCTGTGTTCGGCCCAGCCTAGCGAGGCGAGGCGTAACGTGGAGTGTGCACATGTGCACGTGTGTGCGTTTTGTGGTCACCATACCCACTAAGGAGGTGAGCATACTCTCTCGACGTTGTGAATACTAGTGTCACATATAATCCTACATATAAGGACCATAAGAGTTCTAGGATTGAGCAATGTGAGATAAACGTCTTCCTCATTTGCACTAGTTAGACAAAAAACTACATTTCCTCCATGTACTAGTTGCACTACATTGGGCTTAATAGTTAACAACCATATATCTAACACTGAGTGCCACATAGATCTGAACAGCCCCTCATAGAGCTAACTAAACAAGGGGAGAATCCTACATTGGAGGTTCCTCAAAGGGAAATTATTAACAACACACCATCTTCACCAACATCTGCACCCCTACATCAGGAACAGGCAAAGCATCCAATATATATACTTTTTAGCAATGTCCAACACAATCTCATAGGCAAAAATATTATTAGTGCACTCTACACCATTTTCCATGCATGCAATCACTACCTTAAAGCATCTGTTGTACTAAAGAAACCTTGTAATAAAGAACCCACAACCAACTAATAACACTTATTACTCTAACAAACAAAAGGATAGATTTGAAAATTGAAAATATCTTTTTTTCCTTCTAATGCCCTCCACTTCTTAGTAGGATATAATGCTAGATCTAACCAAGTGCACGTTTGTGCACATTTTATGCATAAGGCCCAGTATTGGTGCTTGAATATATTCAACATAGTGTCAGAAATCATCAACAAATGTACTAGATATGAACTAGCACAATGTGTACAGTTAGAGGTACATTTGATTAACAAAATAAAACTAAAAGTTGGTTATTGATTATGTTTATGTATTTTTTTAATTCATTGTATATATGTGCAAATAATTGTTTCATTTTATCCAAGAATAATACTATCAATACAACAATATCATACTCAAAATTAATTCATAGGGTCATGATATAACATTTCACAATGTCACATTTTAGTGCAGTTTGTACTGCTTGCATGCATAAAGATGTTGCTATAAAGACAATAATGCATTCTTCTAAGTAAAAATCAAAACTTAAATTTAATTAAGGTAGTTCTAACTACCTATGTCTATTCATATTATTACCTGAATGTATCAACAACTAGACTTATAATATAAGAGCATAGTGCATACTAGTAAGGTTGTATGTATGTCGTTGCTGCAACAAATCCATGTTTCTGTCCATCTAACCACCACCAACCACCAATCACCCAATTGCATTTAATTTCTAGCCCACAAACAAAAAAAATCATTTCAAATTTCCAATTCTTTTCATTTTCCATCCACTTTCTCTTTTTACCCACGGTCATATTTTTGCACATTCACGTCTAAGTATAAATTTAGTACTTAAATGTGTTTGATACAATACCAAAAGCTAATAACAATCACACATATATAAACTAACATATAACATTACATTTTGTAAAAATTATCTCCTACTCATGTTTGATACATTCCTTACTTTATATATATATATATATATATATATATATATATTGATATATATATATATATATTATAAATATGACAATTGATCATACTCCAGTTCATATTTTGTTGGTAATTCCATGCACAATACTAATTAATATCCATAGTATCATCAAAAAATCAACAACGATACTTATATAAGTCAAAATAATGCTTACAGTCATAAAAATTCTATTTTTAGAAAAATATAATGCAAGACATAGTTACTATCCATCATCTTTTATAACATTTATATTTTATACATAACCCAATGTTATTATAAATGACTCATACAAGCTGAGATTACTTAATATAGAATGAAAATAAAATTTATACAACCTCACATTCTACAATTTTGTTACACACATGACTAATTTTAATACACCATAGTGAGAAATCATACACATTACAATGTTGATATGTATACATTAATGGTTTAGGCAGCCAACCAATCCCCTTGCCCTTGCTCTTCCTTCTCATTGTGAAGATGTGGCGATAACATGGACACTAGTGAAACAAGAGAGTGGGCGCGTGTAATGCCCAGGCCGACTGCCCAAGGCTTTAGCAGGGTGTCAAAAATGATGAATGGCCCCACAGACCACCACTAGCTTAATTAGGCTCTTTGTCCTCACTCACACGCAAGTTAGGAAAAAATTCATGACTAGTCACCCATCTTAGTACTACTATCCTTAACTGCGTTCTTTGTCCTCACTCACGTGCAAGTCGGGATAAACTTCCTAACTGGTCAGTCATCCTAATACTACTCTAAGCTGAGAACGCTTAACTATAAAGTTCTTTAGTGATGCGCTCCCCGAAAAGAAGATGCACCTTGATGATATGAGTAGTTTAATCATTCCTTTTAAGATCATTTTATCCAAGACCTCATATCGTGGGACGTTACAACGTGTGTACGGCGGAAATATGGGTGTGTGTGGGGGTGGGGTGTGGGTACAAGTGCAACGGTGTGGGTGAGGGTGTGACAGAGTGGTGCGATAGGGGCGGCGGCGACAACAACAAGAGGAAGACAAAGTCGTATGCGTCGTGTCTGCGGCTACATGAGCTCGACACACTACTACAGAAAATGCTTTTTATAACAGTTCATTTTTCCATTTTACAACAGGTGTTAACCGTTGTATTAGATCGCGTGGTCTTATGGGGGGTGCTTTATACAACATGTGATCACATGTTGTAATAGATGTATTTTATACAACAATTAAAACATGTTGTCTTTTGATGAATGACATGTTGTAATATGGGTATTTTACACAACATGTGGTGCACCCATTGTACTATATATACTACAACAGTTAAACCACATTGTCTTTTGCTATACACACACATTGTAATATGGGTGTTTTTTACCACATCTGGTTTATCCGTTGTAATATATATTATACAATAGTTGAAGCATGTTGTTGTGACAATGTGAGTTTTTACTCTTTTCTATTATTAAAATTAGTTTTCACCTCCATAATGATCATTTACAATATCTTTTGACTCCTTGATCAATATAGATACTCAAAATCAAATTCCTTTGCATTTTATAAATTTTATGCACTCTTGGACACTTTAATTTAACTTAATGCACCTCCTTGAGAAAATGATTGAGTTTGAATAATTGACTTTATCCTTTGGTCCCCAAACTTTTACACTTTATTCTACTCTTCATGTTGAAGTTATGGTCCAAATTTGAGAGCTTTCGGACCTTCCTATGAATTTATATGATTTTTCCAAGTTCTTGGCTTTTCCCTTGATTTCTTGGCCTTTTTCCCACCCTTTTCCACCTTTTCTGTTGCTGGGCCCGGCCCATTTCCGGTTTAGGGCGCCGCTGGGCAAGGCGGGTGACCCAGCATCCTTGGATCGTGATCCAACGGCACTGGGGTCATCCCCTACCTCGCGCCAGGGTTGGCACGGGTCCACGGTGGACCAGCCGGCCGTGGCTCGACCCCGACCGAGAAGCTTGTGCCCTTGGTGTCCAAAAACCCGACCAAAAGCTCTCCCGACCCTTCGCGAAGTTTCCACAAGGGTTAGATGGTGGAGTCGTGGCTTGCGAGGCCAAGGAAACCTTGCCGACACATGGGGTGCGCCGCCCCCCTATGGCAACCCTAACCCTAGCCCCAAAGATCTATATAAACCCTCCCTTGAATTCGTCGCGCCCCCACGATCCCGAACAGCAACCTCTCTTCCCTCGCTGCGCCCTCCCTCGCTCACCCCTCTTTCCTCCGGCCGCTGCACCG
This sequence comes from Alisma plantago-aquatica, assembly GCA_963693085.1. NCBI lineage: Eukaryota > Viridiplantae > Streptophyta > Magnoliopsida > Alismatales > Alismataceae > Alisma > Alisma plantago-aquatica. The sequence continues at coordinate 498,131,782 of OY856415.1, forward strand.
CCGCGGAGCAGCTCTGCTCGCGGGTGGGTTCTTTCATTGGGGCGAGCAACAGCGACCGTCCGATCGCGTGCCCACGCTGGTCCAGGGCGAGATCGACGGCCACCGATCCCCGTGCGAGTCCCCCCTTCTGCCCCTCCTCCGTGTGGCACGTGCCTGGGAGCACGGCTTCCGTCCACCGCTGATCGGCTTCGCGTGCCCACGGTAGATCGACGATCGACGGCTCCTTTTTTTCGGTATTTCCCATCTCTCTGCCCTAAATTCCAGTAAATAGCCTTTTCTTGCAAAATCGATATCTTGAGATCTGTAACTCCAAAAATAGTAAATTTATAGTCTATCTTGATCAGAAAAATCCAACTAATCTGTTAAAAATACTTGTGAAGTCTAATTCTCTACTTTTATCACATATATGCCATGATCTTGATCCTTTGCCTATTTAATTATATTATAAGATGATTAATCTTGAAGAAAACCCTCTTCCTGTTTTCTAATGGTCGTTCTGAGACACAAAATCATCTTTGACAAGATTAAGGTTGTATCTAATCTTCTTAACCCTTTGCCCTAAAATATAAATCATATACCTTGAAACAAGGGTTGTTAATGATATGATGGTGATCTACCCTAATCTAGAAAGGCCTTTTGATCATATGATCCCTGATCTAACTTGATCCAAATAATAATACTTTGTTCCCATACTGGAAATGATCTAGAATTTTGGATAATGATTTGGATAATGATATTGATAATTAGGGTTGACATGTATTCCTAAATAAACCTAGGAAGGTCATCCATTCTTGAAACATGCTTGATACTTGAATATTTGTTGGACTTTTGGAAATATTGTTGATGACCTAAACCTAAGGTAGAAATAGGAAAATGTAACCCTAATCTTGAATAACAAAACATGATCTTTTTAAACTATGATCTTGACCCTTGATCCAATATTTTGATCTAGGATCTGACTCAAAGGGTTGATCTTTTCTCCCTCTTGGGATCTATACTCCAAATACTTTTTAGAAAGGTACGCTATTATACTACTCCTCCTTGGTTGCTTGATGATAATTTCTTAGGTATCTCTTGAATTATGCTTGGCTAATTATTTGGATGAAATATTGTTCCCTATGAATAGTCTTCCGTTTTTCTTCTGTATTATATGTTGAGGAACATGAAATCTAAATCACTAGACCCATTATGACTGCCCGTATATTGATGTTGATAATGATGTTGGAAATATTGATAATGTTGATATTGGATATAAGCAAAACTCTTTCTTTGGAAGGAGGGATTTTGCACTTGGATCTCCTATCGCATATGGTGAGAAGGAGCTTGGTGACCCCCATCGCGTTGGGGTAATAGAGTCACCCAAATTAATATAAGCATGCTTCTTGAATTACAACATAATGGGAAATTCGTAATAAAAATTTGTTGTTTGAATAACATTTTGGTTTTTGGAAATCGTTCGATAATGATTTGAAACATAAGTCCTGCCAAGCATACTAGTTTTCATTATAAAACTGTTTTACTTGTTTTTATATAGCGTACCGTGCAATTGCATTGACTTTGTGTCTTGATTTTCTCGATTTTAGGTAATGCAAGGAACTAGTTCCATCTACTCTTTCATCTACTGCAATAAAGACTGCTGCATCTTATGGACTCTACATGGGAAGCTAATTGAAAAAGGGATGTAGTTGTAGGCTAGTTCTTATCTCTTTCTTTTCCTGTTGCCTACGGGCCTGATGTATTAAACTTTTTGGTTCATTTTAATAAAGAAGGATGTTATTTCATTTTTGCATATTATCTGTGTGTGATTTTCGGGCCACTCAGGGACGGGCGCTCTCATCCCTCTAACACTGCCCTTTTGGACAGTGGGATTGGGATTAGGGTAAGAACGGATCCGTGACAGTTGGTATCAGAGCCATAACACACTTCATATGCATTAGTGAAATGATATTCTTAATCGCTGAACCAAGGAAGCCCTAAAAATTCACTATGGTGAAAACTGAGGTGTCTAGAAAAAGCACAAAGGGGGTTTTGGCATAATTCCTCCTATCCGTCTTCACGGTGGTTGAGGTTCCTCCTGCTCCACCTGGCCTTAGTTGATCCAGAAATGGATGGAAGGACTTCCTATAACCCTAGAGAGTCTTCTAGCATCTTATCTCTTCTTTAAGGATTACCTAAGCCACCTATTAGAAGGAAATAGGATGACTCCTCATCTTCTCGTTCTCCTTAAAAGTGTCATGACTTGATCAATATACTCTCTCTATTTTGGGTAAATTAAGGACGGGTACAACTAAAATTCGAAAATAAATTGAGAAAACTTGTTGCAATATTTCCATGATCTATCATATTCTTGCTTTGAAAGTAATAAATAAGAAAACTTATACTAGTTGAACTCTTGCAGATGGCCCCAAAAACCAGGAACAACAGGGATGGTGAAGGGACCTCTGGTACTAAAGATAAGGGGAAAAAGCCCCGCATGGAGGATGATGAAGATGTCGGTTCTGCCAATAAGACCAACAATATGGGGGAATGGGAGTTAAAACAAAAAGCCATCATGGATGCCCTGCATGACCTAGCTGTTCGTACCGCATCTCTTGTACCAACCCAAAACCCAAAACCCACCACTATCCAGGATTTTCTAAAACTCAGCCCTGAAACCTTCTACGGGGAAGACAAAGCTGATGTCCTAGACAAAGCTGATGCCTGGTTAGTGTCCATGGAAAACACCTTTAGGGTTTTGAGGTGCCCTGAACAAGACAAAGTTGGTTTTGCCACCTACCAGTTGAAGGGAGCAGCCAAATTGTGGTGGGAGAATTACATCCGATCACAACAGGTCATCCCTGTCAACTGGGAAGCCTTCAAACCCATTTTTACCAACCGTTTCCAACCCACATCTGAGAGAAAGGAAAAACAAAAACAATTCCTCACCCTGACCCAAGGAACCAACACAGTGGCTGAATACAGCCGACAGTTCCGCTTGCTAGAGAGACATGTCACCAACCTCACTGAAGAACAAAAACTTGACCGTTACATTGATGGGCTTTTCATTACCCTAAAAGCTTTTGTATCCTCATCCAAACCTACCACTTTCCAAGATGCCTATGACCATGCCTTGTCCATGGAAAGAACCCTCGAGATGGGACACGGGAAACCGTTACCTACACTTGCCTACCTAGGCCTGACTGAAGTTGCACCTGCAAAACCTGAACCCAAGGGAAAACCCTATGTTGGTGGCAATAAGAACAGAAACCGACAGAAGAACCAGAAGAATCCTCCCGCCCAAGGCCAGAACCAGAACTACAACCGTGGTCCTGCACAAAACCAGAATCATGGCCAAAACAGGGGCCCAGGCCGGAATGCCAATATTCCTTGTTGCCGTAACTGTGGTAACTTCCACCCTGGCCAGTGCAAGTATCCGTCCCCGGTCTGCCATTACTGCAAACAGGAGGGTCACTTCAGAGATAGCTGCCCCCACCCTCCTCCAGCATGGGCCAGGCAAGGTGAACATAGACAGGCTCGTGTCTTTGCTGTGAATGCAGATGAGGCGAAGGCCAATGAAAACAAACTCATGGAAGGTACCTTTTAAATTCAAGATTATTTCCAGAACTTTATATCATGATTATCTTGTACATTGTCCTTACACGAAATATATGTATACGTAGGTACGATGCAAATCTCCAATCATTTTGTTGTTACTCTTTTTGACTCTGGGTCGACAAACACCTTCATGTCTAAGAATCTTGCTTGTATGTTGAATCTTGAAATAAGGGACTTAGGGTACGTACTTGATGTAACTACCCCAAGTGGGAAGATGAAAGTCTCCTACTATATTGTCAAGAAAGTCCCTCTATCTTATGCTGGACGTAGTTTTGAGTCAGATTTTATAATCTTAGACATGGAAGACTTTGACCTTATTCTAGGGATGGATTGGCTCCATAAAAATCATGCTCTAATTGACTGTCGTGCCAAGAAAGTCATTATTTCCAAACCCAATCTCCCTATTCTTGTAATCTCTGGAAGGAAAGATCGAAATCAAAATGTTGTCATTTCTCTGATCAAAGCCCAAAACTTGATAGCTAAAGGGTGCAAAGCATACCTAGCAACTGTAACCATAGTCAATCCTGATACGAGTGCCCTAGAAAATATTGATATAGTGTGAGAGTACCCGAGTGTCTTTCTTGAGGAGCTCCCTGGGCTACCACCAGATCGTGATGTTCATTTTTCTATTGATTTAGCACCGGGTACCGCACCTATCTCTCGGGCACCCTATCGGATGGCTCCTGCTGAATTGACCGAGCTGAAAAAGCAGCTGCAGGAATTGCTTGATAAGGGTTTCATCCGCCCTAGTACCTCTCCTTGGGGAGCCCCCGTTTTATTTGTTAAGAAAAAGGATGGTTCCCTTCGCATGTGTATTAACTATCGCATGATCAATCATGCTACTGTGAAAAACAAGTATCCGCTGCCCAGAATTGATGACCTTTTCGATCAACTCCGTTCTGCTCATGTCTTTTCAAAAATTGATCTTCGTTCTGGATACCACCAACTCAAAGTTAAGGATGAAGACATTCCTAAAACAGCCTTTCGAACTCGATACGGGCATTATGAGTTCCTTGTCATGCCTTTTGGGTTGACTAATGCCCCTGGTGTGTTTATGAACTTGATGAATAGTGTCTTCCAACCTTTCCTTGATGAGTTTGTAGTGGTCTTCATTGATGATATATTGATATATTCGAATGATACTGAATCACACCGCATCCATCTTCGTAAAGTTCTTGACATCCTCCAATCCCAGAAATTCTATGCAAAACTATCAAAATGTGAATTTTGGATTTCTGAAGTCATGTTCTTGGGCCACATAATTTCTAGTGGGAAAATTTCTGTTGACCCCGCCAAAGTCTCGGCTGTTCTTGAGTGGCAAGCCCCAAAGAATGTCTCAGAGATTCGTAGTTTTCTGGGTCTTGCTGGCTATTATCGACGTTTTATCCAGAACTTTAGCAGGACTGCCTTGCCCCTCACTAAGCTCACCAGAAAAGGAGAACAGTTTATCTGGTCAAAGGAGTGTGAGTCCAGTTTTCAAGAGCTAAAGACAAAGCTGACAACTGCACCTGTCTTGACTCTTCCCTCGGGAAATGATGGGTTCGTCATCTTCACCGACACATCAAGGTTTGGTCTGGGTTGCGTCCTCATGCAAGAAAGAAAAGTAGTTGCTTATGCCTCTCGACAATTGAAGCCAAATGAGGTCAACTACCCAACCCATGACCTCGAGCTTGCCGCCATCATATATGCTTTGAAGATATGGCGACACTACTTGTACGGTGCCACCTTCGACATCCTCACCGACCATAAAAGTCTGAAATACATCTTGACACAGAAAGATCTCAATCTCAGACAGAGGCGTTGGCTCGAGTACCTTAAAGACTATGACTTCACCATTGCCTACCACCCCGGTAAGGCAAATGTGGTGGCCGATGCACTCAGTAGGAAGCAGGCTAAATGTGCTGCTGTCTTCACTACAGAATGGAAGAACATGGAAGTCATGTCACTTTGGGCCCCAAGGCGTATGGGCAACGTTCTTAGATTGGCCAGTGTCCATGTAAAACCGGGCCTCCTATCCGAAATCCTGGCAGCTCAAAAGAATAGCAAGAGCCTTGATGATATGACTAAGCTTTTAGAGAAGCCCCAAACTCATCTGATAGTCGGTATGGATGGTGGAATCCGATACAAACAACGCATATGGGTCCCAGAAGATTCAGTCATGATAGATATGGTGTTACGAGAAGCTCACGGGTCGAAATATACTGTGCATCCTGGATCGACAAAGATGTACAAGGATCTGCAAAGACACTTCTGGTGGAGGAACATGAAGACCGACATTGCTACTTTCATCTCCAAGTGTCTGACCTGCCAACAGATCAAGGTTGAACATCAACGTCCAGGAGGTCTTCTACAACCCCTACCTATCCCCGAGTGGAAATGGGAAAACATCACTATGGATTTTGTGGTGGGACTACCCAGAACCAGGAAAGGGAGTGACGCCATTTGGGTTGTAGTTGATCGTCTGACTAAATCAGCCCATTTTATTCCAATCAAGACAACAACCAAGGTTCCTGAGTTGGCAGAACTTTACGTTCGAGAGATAGTCAGGCTGCATGGAATTCCTGTATCTATAGTATCTGATCGTGATGCAAAGTTCACTTCTCACTTGTGGCGACAAGTACAGGAAGAACTGGGAACTCAACTGAACTTCAGCACTGCTTATCACCCCCAAACTGATGGACAATCTGAGAGGACAATTCAGGTTCTTGAAGACTTGCTGAGATCATGCGTCCTCGATTGGGGTGGTTCTTGGGACCACTACCTTCCTCTCGTCGAGTTTTCCTACAACAATAGCTACCAATCCAGTATCGGCATGCCTCCCTATGAAGCTCTGTATGGAAGACCGTGTAGATCTCCACTTTACTGGGATGAAGTAGGCGAAAGACGAATCCTAAAATCTGAGGAACTACAACTCTACTCGGATAATGTCAACCTAATCAAGCAAAGGCTAAAAAGGGCACAAGATCGTCAGAAGTCTTATGCTGATGCACACAGGACTGACACTCAATTCTTAGTAGGTGATCATGTTTTCCTGAAGATTTGACCAATTCGAGCCACTGCAAAGAACAAAGGAAAACTCAGTCCTAGATATGTGGGTCCTTTTGAAATTCTGGATCGTATTGGGGAATGTGCTTATAGGCTGGCTCTACCTCCACAATATAGCATGATGCACAACGTCTTTCATGTGTCGAACCTGAAGCGGTATGTCAAAGACCCTAGTCATGTCCTCAATCATGAACCAATTGAATTAAAGGACACCCTCGTGTACCAAGAAACTCCAGTCAAGATACTTGATACTCGCACCAAGGAACTCAGAAATAAGAAGATTGAAATGGTTAAGGTGTTGTGGAAGCACCATGGGAGTGATGATGCTACTTGGGAGTTGAAGTCAGACATGGAGGAACGTTTTCCTGACCTCTTCAAGGAAGTTTGAATTTTGGGGACAAAATTCCTTTTTATGGAGGGGAGGATGTGACAATGTGAGTTTTTACTCTTTTCTATTATTTAAATTAGTTTTCACCTGCATAATGATCATTTACAATATCTTTTGACTCCTTGATCAATATAGATACTCAAAATCAAATTCCTTTGCATTTTATTAATTTTATGCACTCTTGGACACTTTAATTTAACTTAATGCACCTCCTTGAGAAAATGCTTGAGTTTGACTAATTGACTTTATGCTTTGGTCTCCAAACTTTTACACTTTATTCTACTCTTCATGTTGAAGTTATGGTCCAAATTTGAGAGCTTTCGGACCTTCCTATGAATGTATATGATTTTTCCAAGTTCTTGGCTTTTCCCTTGATTTCTTGGCCTTTTTCCCACCCTTTTCCACCTTTTCTGTTGCTGGGCCCGGCCCATTTCCTGTTTAGGGCGCCGCTGGGCAAGGCGGGTGACCCAGCATCCTTGGATCATGATCCAACGGCGCTGGGGTCATCCCCTACCTCGCGCCAGGGTTGGCACGGGTCCACGGTGGACCAGCCGGCCGTGGCTCGACCCCGACCGAGCAGCTTGTGCCCTTGGTGTCCAAAAACCCGACCAAAAGCTCTCCCGACCCTTCGCAAAGTTTCCACAAGGGTTAGATGGTGGAGTCGTGGCTTGCGAGGCCAAGGAAACCTTGCCGACACATGGGGTGCACCGCCCCCCTATGGCAACCCTAACCCTAGCCCCAAAGATCTATATAAACCCTCCCTTGAATTCGTCGCGCCCCCACGATCCCGAACGGCAACCTCTCTTCCCTCGCTGCGCCCTCCCTCGCTCACCCCTCTTTCCTCCGGCCGCTGCACCGCCGCGGAGCAGCTCTGCTCGCGGGTGGGTTCTTTCGTTGGGGCGAGCAGCAGCGACCGTCCGATCGCGTGCCCACGCTGGTCCAGGGCGAGATCAACGACCACCGATCCCCACGCGAGTCCCCCCTTCTGCCCCTCCTCCGTGTGGCACGTGCCTGGGAGCACGGCTTCCGTCCACCGCTGATCGGCTTCGCGTGCCCACGGTAGATCGACGATCGACGACTCCTTTTTTTCAGTATTTCCCATCTCTCTGCCCTAAATTCTAGTAAATAGCCTTTTCTTGCAAAATCGATATCTTGAGATCCGTAACTCCAAAAATAGTAAATTTATAGTCTATCTTGATCAGAAAAATCCAACTAATCTGTTAAAAATACTTGTGAAGTCTAATTCTCGACTTTTATCACATATATGCCATGATCTTGATCCTTGCCTAATTATTTATATTATAAGATGATTAATCTTGAAGAAAACCCTGTTCCTGTTTTCTAATGATCGTTCTGAGACACAAAATCATCTTTGACAAGATTAAGGTTGTATCTAATCTTCTTAACCCTTTGCCCTAAAATATAAATCATATACCTTGAAACAAGGGTTGTTAATGATATGATGGTGATCTACCCTAATCTAGAAAGGCCTTTTGATCATATGATCCCTGATCTAACTTGATCCAAATAATAATACTTTGTTCCCATACTGGAAATGATCTAGAATTTTGGATAATGATATTGATAATTAGGGTTGACATGTATTCCTAAATAAACCTAGGAAGGTCATCCATTCTTGAAACATGCTTGATACTTGAATATTTGTTGGACTTTTGGAAATATTGTTGATGACCTAAACCTAAGGTAGAAATAGGAAAATGTAACCCTAATCTTGAATAACAAAACATGATCTTTTTAAACTATGATCTTGACCCTTGATCCAATATTTTGATCTAGGATCTGACTCAAAGGGTTGATCTTTTCTCCCTCTTGGGATCTATACTCCAAATACTTTTTAGAAAGGTACGCTATTATACTACTCCTCCTTGGTTGCTTGATGATAATTTCTTAGGTATCTCTTGAATTATGATTGGCTAATTATTTGGATGAAATATTGTTCCCTATGAATAGTCTTCCGTTTTTCTTCTATATTATATGTTGAGGAACATGAAATCTAAATCACTAGACCCATTATGACTGCCCGTATATTGATGTTGATAATGATGTTGGAAATATTGATAATGTTGATATTGGATATAAGCAAAACTCTTTCTTTGGAAGGAGGGATTTTGCACTTGGATCTCCTATCTCATATGGTGAGAAGGAGCTTGGTGACCCCCATCGTGTTGGGGTAATAGAGTCACCCAAATTAATATAAGCATGCTTCTTGAATTACAACATAATGGGAAATTCGTAATAAAAATTTGTTGTTTGAATAACATTTTGGTTTTTGGAAATCGTTCGATAATGATTTGAAACATAAGTCCTGCCAAGCATACTAGTTTTCATTATAAAACTGTTTTACTTGTTTTTATATAGCGTACCGTGCAATTGCATTGACTTTGTGTCTTGATTTTCTCGATTTTAGGTAATGCAAGGAACTAGTTCCATCTACTCTTTCATCAACTGCAATAAAGACTGCTGCATCTTATGGACTCTACATGGGAAGCTAATTGAAAAAGAGATGTAGTTGTAGGCTAGTTCTTATCTCTTTCTTTTCCTGTTGCCTACGGGCCTGATGTATTAAACTTTTTGGTTCATTTTAATAAAGAAGGATGTTATTTCATTTTTGCATATTATCTGTGTGTGATTTTCGGGCCACTCAGGGACGGGCGCTCTCATCCCTCTAACACTGCCCTTTTGGACAGTGGGATTGGGATTAGGGTAAGAACGGATCCGTAAAAATTGTCTTTCACTAAACACACCTGTTGTAAGAGGTAGGTTTATTACAACATGTAGTGCACCCGTTGTAATAGGTAGGTTTATACAATAGTTGAAGCATGTTGTCCTTCCATACATTCAACCGTTGTAATATGTGTGTTTTTTCCAGACACACCTGTTGTAATAGGTATGGATAACACAACATGTGTTGTTTGTTGTAGTATCATACATTTTACAACATATCATTAACTGTTGTCTTTGATTAGAGTTTGACATGTCTTATATCTAACCAATTTTATTAATCAAATTAACTATATTATTAATAAATTGTAATAAATATGAAATTAGACTTTTTTCATTTCACAAACAATGAACACATTTTCCATCAAACCATGAGAGAAACTCATGCTAAATTTAATAAATATTCTATCATCCATACAAAGATTGAATAATACAAGGTACTGAGTACTCTAGAATCAAACTGAAAACAAACAAACAAAATTTCACATTGGTCTGTGCTAAATAATAAATGTCTCCCCCTCATGTCACGTAATCTTATGTGTTCTTAAGAGCACATGTCGCCCACTCATTTTGGACCTCGTCGATTTCTTCTTGGTTGAAGCAACTGCCAATATACTTCGAATAATACTACAATCATATGACAAATATATCAACATATTGTCTTTTTCAATTTATTTAGAAATTTGAACGAACTAACAAAATATAATGATAAGTAGCTTACACATTCAGGAATATTTCTAATTCTTGCATCAATGATGTCTCTCATGTACTTCAGCACATAATACCCACAATCTGTGTTTCTCGGTTGCTATGGACACTATATAAAAATATGAATTTATTATACAAATAATTGTGAGAACTTGTTAGCAAATAAGAGGATGGAAGTATAAAAAAATTAATACAACGTATGCGTATACAGAATCAAATTTAAAAAGTGGAAAATTTCTAATCAAAATTAAAAAATGGCAAATTGCTGCTTGATGTTAATGCATGATGCTACATATATATATATATATATATATATATATATATATATATATATTTATATATATATATTTATATATAAGAGATATAATGCTTGAGGACAAAGGGGAATATACAAGGAGGAGTAACATGTTAAATCAGATAAGAGAAACAACATTGACAAGTAGCACTATTAAGAATATAATTTATTAAACATATTAACAACAATATCAAATACATCCATTAATGTTAATTGGCGAACTATTAGTTTACACCAATTTTATAATGATTAAATAAGAAAATGATATCTATGAGTAACAAAATACTTTAAGATCTATAATTAATAGTATACTTTGTGACATGTTAAATAATTTTATATAATTTATAAACAATTACTTAAATGTATTATAAATATAACAAGTACATAGTTGTATGGTTAATGAGGAAAAGTAAACCAGTATCTATAATTTTTTTTATACTTAGGGAATACCAAATACTTTATAAAGTACATATAAATAATTAAGTATGTAACAAATATAGTAAGTACATAGGTAATATGAAAACAAAAAACCAATATCTATAATTAATAATATACTCCATGGGATATCAAATAGTATTATATTATGTATAAATAACTAAATGTATAATGTATATAGAAACAAAATAGTGCATAGATGTATATGTTATGTGTGCGGATTTATGCTGATTCTTTTCTATTATGAGTGTAATATATGTTAGGAAAAATAACTTCAAATGAAATATGATAGTCTTAGTAGTACATGGTTTCACAATAAATTAATTAATAACATTTTTAATATATTTGTATTGTTTTGAATTTTTATACATCAATCAATATTTGTTATAATAATGTAATTGTATGTATCTTATGATATTAATTCTTTCAATTATACTTCTATTCGCAAGTTGTGCAGATATTACTCCTCTAAATTATACATTTTTTCATCATGATGTCAAAGATAACATAAATTTTATATTTAAATTTCCAACGATACATAGAAATAACAATCATAATAATCTAGTGAACAATATATTGTCACTACATTTATTTAGTTTATTAGGTAAAATTAATAAATAGGTTTAACACCATCATAAGTATCTTTATTTAAAATAAATTGTTATAGTGTTGTTTTTTAATTTTTAAATAATAATAGTAATTTTCACGTTGTACTACTTATATATTCAATTTTCTTAGCTTTATGTTACTTTTTAATTACTTGAGTTGTCAAACTCATCAAGTAGGAAATTATTTGTTTGACAAAAAAATATAATAATCCACACAATCATTATTGAACACTAAATTGATGTGTTTTTTAAACGACCTATATTTATGAAAAAATAATTTAATAGAATAGTTGGTCTTATAAAAAGATTAAATATTTTCAATATCAGATGTCACCATTTCAAGATCATTTTAATGTTAGAAAATCATAAATGTATGTAGCATATTATAATATACATATACAATAATCCATATACATAGATCTAAAATTAAGTACTCCACTAAGTAATGAGTTATGTCTTCAACTTCTTTTTTTTATTTATGTAAGATACATCTATTTTCTTGCCTCGATCCAAGTAAATAGGTCACTTGAGACATATTGACACTCAATGTGAATTCCACTTATGTACTTAACATAATTTTTAGATGTGCCCCCCCAATTAGGGGAATGGCTCTGTCACTCGCAATATTAATGTTTTAAAGTTTCCTACCACTATGTGCGATTCTTCATTCTAATTTTACAAAGGTGAAAAAAATCCAATAAAAGTGGGTACGTCGTTAAATGTGTTTAATTGCTGGTATGTGAGAGAAGAAAGACACTAGAGTATGGAATACACCCTAACCATTAAAATTAATCCAAATAATTTTCCTACACAAATAATTGATAAGTTTTGAACAAAATCTAAAACCCTCATATAAACAAGTAATGTTTGCAATTATACTAGCAACTTGTCATGAATATTATTTTTATTAAATTTCTGATCTATTGTATAAAAATACTAAATAAACATGATGGAGTAAAATATTAATTTTGACCACAATATGCAATTTTATAGTTTTAGTCTTGAGTGTTTTTTTCTACTAAATTAATATAGAATAAGCATAGTAGAAAAGAGAGACGTCACAAATTTAAAAAGAATAAATATTTATAAAGATTTTGGTAAAGATAAAAAAATATAAGACTGATTAAGAAGTATTCTGCCAAATTCACTTTTATAAATAAAGAAGGGAACTCGATGCTAATATTCAGACATTTTCTTAACGATAACGACATTCTAACTAGTATTACAAATGTAAGAAAATATTTATTACTAAGAATATTGTAGCTTGTTATATGCATATAATTCCAAACTAATCAATGAAACAAATATTAATATTTTTTTATGTTCTATTACGTCAGAAAATAATTAAAAGTAGAACTTGAACAAGACTTGTTGAAAGATTGCCACCTTCACTTCCATCTTTCTCATGTCAAGGATAACCGATCACAAATAATAAAGATTTAAACTTCACATGACATAAATTTGGCATATATGTTCATTTATTAATGTGAGTAATCGAGAATGAACTTGTTTGGGTTATAACTATGTTCTTTAAAAATTAAATAATTTCTTATATAGTGATCTTATATCAGAAAAAATATGCTACATTTCTAATAAAAATGATGAAAAGTTGTTCCGTTGGTAATGCATACCTTGTCAGTCCCATCTTCTTCCTTTAGCACAGCAAGTCAAGAACGAAATAACTTTATATTTGCACTTGCACAGTCTAAAATTAAACCACCGGACAACAAGTTCTGAAGCAAATGATCAAACAGTAGGTCCAGAAACGACGATCAGACAATAACTCTAGAAGGGAACTCCAATACGGTATTTGTAGAGAAACAAGTAGCAAGTTTTACACCTGATAATATATAATGGGAGCAGTCAACAACCCTTCGATAACGTAGATGATTGCAGAAAATGAAACAAGGGTTGAAGGAGATATACATTCGAGAAAGAAACATGAGAACAGAATCGAACTGGAATGGCCAAAAGCTTTGGCGGCTGGAAGACGACGGCCAGCAGGAGAGCCAGCTGTCTGTGCTTTGTGTGGAGCGAAGAACAATGATGTGTTAGCGGACGACCAGCTATAGCCCCGGGCGTATGTGCTCGGCCTGCGGACGGTGGTTACGGCGTAACGTACTGCAGAATCGACGAAGTTGACGGAAGGATGGAGCGTAGAGAAGAAACCACCGGAAGGATGGAGCGTAGAGAAGAAACCACCGGAAGGATGGAGCGCCTGCGGTCGTCAGGTGCGAGAAGAAATTGGCAGGGAAGGATGGAGCACCGACGTCCATTCCCCTCTCCCTAACTAATCCTCATGTTTTCCTTTCCCTTCATCCGTACTCTTCGTCTCTTCAACTAATCCCACGTTTCCAAGCCCCTCTCCACCCGCTCTCTCCTCTCCATATCTCATTAAACTCTATTCTCTCTAACTTCTTTACAAAAATTAAACGTTTCTAAACAATAAACACACCACCTCTCTTCGTCTCTTCCTATTTTCCTCTCAAAAAATTCAAATGATATTGTTGTTTCCACCATTCACTCATTCAACCATATTTTCCCACAATTATCTCCATCCACGTTCCAACAACTCCTCCCACAATTATCTTCATCACCCAACCACCCAATAAATAAATAAGGAAAATAATTTTATATTTAATTTTTCCATTTTACCTTTCAATGACTATGTGATCCATGGAACTTGATTAATAGTAAGCCAAACATTTCTTTTTATTGATACATTTTTCACCAAAAAATGTTCACGGTCCCTCTCCCCAGTTTTCTACATGATATATCCAATATTTTCAGTCCCTCTCTCCGGTTCTCTACATATAGATTACGAAGGAAAAATATGTTACATAATGAGTTTGATGTATTGTATAACTAAGAACATACGTGGTTATTATTTTAAAATATAAAAAATTGAGATAAAAAATATAGTATTTAAACATATTAAGTATTTGACTATTATTTCATCCAATGTAAATTAAACATATTTGGTATGACACGTGCAGGTGCACGTGTGTGTTTACTAGTAATAGAAAAAAATCAGTATAAATCTGCACGCATAACATATACATCTATGGACTATGTTGTTGCTATATCATTATACATTTAGTTATTTATACATAATATAATACTATTTGATATCCCACGAAGTATGTTATTAATTATAGATATTGGTTTTTTATTTTAATATTACCTATGTACTTGCTATATTTGTTACATACTTAATAATTTATATATATTTTATAAAGTATTTGGTGTTCCATAAAGTATACAAAAAACTATAGATACTGGTTTACTTTTCCTCAATAACCATACAACTATGTACTTGTAATATTTACAATACATTTAATTAATTGTTTATAAATTATATAAAATTATTTAACATGTAACAAATTATACTATTAATTATAGATCATAAAGTATTTTGCTACTCATAGATATCAGTTTCTTATTTAATCATTATAAAATTGTTGCAAACTAATAGTTGGCCAATTAACATTAATGGATGTATATTTGGTATTATTGTTAATATGTTTAATAAAAACACATTACTTGTTAATTATGTAACAATGAGATGTATTTATAAAAATAAAAAAATGTCACTTATTTTATACTGTTTACCCTAATTTAATGTGTTTATATTTCTAATTCTTACTTAAAATCATATTGATAATAATGTTATTTATAAATAACATTTACATAATTTAAAAATAGGTTAAGAAGCGTGTGCAGCTGATAAAATATAAAAAGAAAAATTAACTTTGATACCATGCTACATTTATAAAACATATATATGTTAAGAAAAATTAAAATTGGAAGGGGGGACTTGCCCCTTCTTGCCCCCCCCTCCCGCCACCACTGGTAAGGGATTAGCCTTGGGAACAGTTTGGTCAGGACTTTTATTCCTGACCAGGTAGCCCTGATTTATAGCAGATTTTGTTGTAGTGAGGGGGTAATTATTCCATATGTATTTTAGTATATGCATATATCGGGATTGGGTCAGTTTCAGGTCAAAATATCTACCTAGAGTGAAAAACTATCATTCACATGACCACACAAAATAGGATTTTGTTCAACCTACCACTCAAACAAAAATCCACCCATATTTCCAGCAAGGTATAGCGCGTTGTGTGACAATGGTCTTTTACAACATGTAGTTAGTACAACAGGTGATATCATGTTGTGTAATAATGGTATATTACAATGGTTTAGTTTACGTTGTGTAATGACGGTCTATTTACAACGATTTGATGTGTGCATGTTACAATAGGTCACAACATGTTGTGTAATTATAATATATAACAACAGATTGGAGTCTGTTGTCTCATGTCGGGATATAACAATGAGTTTCAATATATTGTATTATGGTGGTCTATTACAACATATACCAAATACAACATGTAAAGGCTCATTGTATAATTAATGCATACTACAACGGGTGAGTATGTATTGTGTAATGATGGTCGATTACAACATATGAGTATTACAACGGGTCAAAATATGTTGTGTAATTAATATCTTTTACAACAGATTTGAATATGTTGTGATACTACAGCCTATTACAACACTTTAGTAGTAGTTGTCGTATCCCCCTATACTACAACGTGTTTAGCATGTTGTAAATGACTTGTGTTGTATAAAATACACAATATACAACACAAAAATAGGCTTGTTGTGATAGGTATGCTAACTACAACACAATAATCAAAGTTGTCGTCTATCTCCTGTTGTAAAAAGTATTTTCTATAGTAGTGACAGTGTGGGCGTGGCGACGACTGGGTGCGGATGTGGCCTAGGCATGACGACGGTCATGACGTGGTGACAGGCTGGGCAGGGCTTCAGTGTGGGTGCTACAGCGCATGTGGAGCAGTCTGTGCATGGTGACAGGTTGAGTGCAACTTCATCCTACAGGCAACGACAGATGGGAGCAACCTGGATATGATGACATGCTAGGCGCCACTTCAGCCTAAGCACGAAGACAGATGAGGAGCGGTGGCAGCTTGATCATAGCTGCAGTGTACGGCAGCAGGCCGGGCGTGACGATGGCTGGATGGGAAGAGGGTCACGTTAAAAATATGGAAAGAGTGGGGGTGGGTTGGTTTTTATAGTCGTCGCTGTGTGATCGAATTTTAGCAGTGCTTTAATTTAAAACTTATAATTTGAAACTAGCATGTGTAGATAGAACATGGTCAATACGAAAAAATTAAACACGCATGCGTCATTGTTGCTCATGCTCTCCAAATTGGGGTGTGAATCTTGGTGTATCTAGTGTCTCGACAAGGAGGCTTTTGTATCTTGCCCAAGAACCACATCACATGGTATTCACTCCATTGCTAGCTTCCACCGTACGTGGGCACGTTCAAATTCCAGACTCCCAGTCCGTCACTGATCCCATCATTAGAATACAAAGTGCTTTTTCGCAAACAGATCCAAACTTCTACTTCTATCTTGTGTCACGTACAATGGAACACGGAAATAATGGGAGATCACGTCAATTAAGGTGCGGCAGTAGAGGTACACAAAGTTTCCATGATTTAAGCTTTGGCCGGAGAGTGGAGCAGTGGAAGGCGTTCTATTGGTGAAAGTTCTTTTATATTTGGCTTCAGAGAAACAAAAAATGTGAATAACAAGCCATGCGTGTGAGGTGAGACACTAGTTTAATGTAAACTTTGAAATTTTAGATTTTTTGTCATTATATTTGTAAGACAATTACAATATCAGTCTCGCTGATCTGAGCATTCATTCTTAGATAGCAAAATGATACATCTAATCGACTCATTTTCTATAGAATGCATCCTATAGAAACATGATAGGATCCAATAAGATCGCACCATAATGTAGAGTTGACATTTCTTTCTCCTTATTTTTTAGGGAGTTGGATTTTGAAGAGGATAGAGAAGGAGACTATGCAATATGATTGGTTGTCCTATAGAATAAATATAGGACACCGTCCTATACTACTGGCTACCATAATTTATTATGGAGTAGGAATATATCATAATTCATGTAACGGCATCCCCACTCCATGGGTAGCCGGTAGTATAGGACGGTGTCCTATACTTATTATATAAGACATCAATCATGTTGCATTGTTTCATTCTCTCTTCTCTTCAAAACTCAATCCCCTAAAAAAATAAAAAGAAAAAAACGTCAACTCTACACTATGACACTATCTTATTAGATGCTACCATATTTCTATAGGATGCATCCTATAGAAAATTAGTTTGCCCATTGAACGAAACACAATTATAACCAAATATATCCTATCAGCGCCGCTCTTAATCCTGACCTTCCCGTCTATACTACTACGAAACCTTCTCATCTTTGATTATGTTTATTAATTAGTTTTTCACTCTCACATTACTCATCCGTCCATACAAAATCTGTGATGCTACCATGTTGGCTACTCGGTCATCCCAACAAACGACACGTCAATATATCTTGGTAATTTGAAATAGAACAACCTAACTCATCGACAATGACGAGAAGTTAGAACCCAAGAAGCAAATTGCATTTGATTTTCCCATTGATCGAATACTCCATCCACCTATTTCTTCAAGATCTGGAAAAGAATCAAAGGCAGTTTGAGAAAAAAGTTTCAGATATGGCACCCTTGTCAAAATATTCCCAATACAGTCCAGTTGCAAGTGAAAATGCCACCTAATTTGATGTTTTTCAACTCAAACGGATGTTAATGCCACTATATTCGAACTTTTCAATGAAAAAGTTTCAGATTAGTTGATGTTTTTAGCCAATATGTTTGGGATGAAAGTGTCAACTAATTTGACATTTTTTGTTGAAATTTTCAAATACTAAAATGTTTACACCATTCTGACCAGAAAATGGCAATTTAACAAGAAAGTTGACTACTTCTGAGAGTTACTTTTACGAGAGATATCTGAATTTTTTGATCAAAATGTACCATTTTGTTCTTGTTTAAAAAAAAGATTTTGATAGGTTTTGTTATCTCCTACCGGCCGAACGGAAGTCTTCGTTCATGTAATTTTTAAGTTTGTGTTGTACATATGACATTTTTTCCCTCTTTGTTTTATAGCTTCATATATCTCCTGTGGCTCGACAGCACTGATGATAATCAACATTTTTTATATCTAAAGTGCCAAGGATTAGAACTATTTCATTTGTTGCTTTGCAACTTGCCATTTTTGTGTACAAATGGCAAGGACAAGAGACAAACATAACAAAAGATAGTACTACCCAAAGACCATGGTCAAGACATGCAACACCATGTTCAATAAAAAAATATACACACTCTTCAAAAGTGAGATGCAAACATGTAACTGCTAGGATAACAATTGTAGTGAGATGCATATGTGTGTCTACCTAACACATTCTGCATGATTAGAATATGCATTGTTTGTTCTCATCATTTCCATTATTGAGCAATGTTTTTATTGTATATTGGTCACAAAACTTCAAAGGATTTACCAAAAATTGACTACTTTGCTTCAAAATAACTACGGGAGAACTAATGAATGTATCCAACAAAATAAAGCTATGAGGTGGTCATTGCATACCCGATAACAACAAAAGGAATTTTACATGCTAAGACATTAGTTTATCTTGTAATATTTAAATATCACAGATCTTTAGTTTCACTTTTTTAAGCTTACACGGTTAGTTGTAGGATCTGTCGTTGGCTTAGACTTCGTAGTAATCAGTAAATTTATTAATTTTAGTGGGACTTTTTTCTTCTATATAAAAATCTTTAATTGAAAAAGTAGATCAATTGGATTGTTAATTGAGTCCTTTTTGCAAGAAATATGTACTATTGCTGATATTATAATTGTTTGGAGCAAAAGTAGGTAAGTGGATGCCTTGTTACTCCAACAATTGGAAAATTGAATATGCTTAGAGGTAAATCAAGGACAGTTTATGCGGTTTGAATCGATATCACTTCATTACTGGTTGAATTTAGAGGTCGTCTTCAGTTATGAAAATGATTATCCTACGATCTATATTGCTTGAAAAAAATACTTAGATTAGTAAAATTTCAAAATAAACATCTTTAAGACCATGGTATGTTAGTTATTACTCTGAAAAAGGAGCCACTGATGTGAGAAACAAGCTATAATATTTTTCTTGGTTAATTTATGACTTCTTTCCCAAAAAGTTGAATGCCATCTCATTACATATACAATATGGATATCATCTACAAAACTAGATGGGAGTGGAAGTTAACAAATTGGATACACAAATAAATAGTCCAAAACACCTACATTTTTATAACGTTTTTGATTTCATGATGAACTTCATTTCAACGCCTTCTAGAACAATCACTCCATTTTGTGTCTAGACAACAATGATAACTCAAAACTTGTTTGATGAAGCAATCGAACAAGATTTGAGGAGAAATAAAGGATGTGAGATATTTGTTATACATCAAAAGTCAGTCAAAGTGGCAAGGTAAGGCTAAACAAACATATAAAAGTAAGAGACAACCTAAACTATAAATAGATGAAGAAGTTATCAACATATTGGCCATTACGTGAACCTAAAAATTAGTCCAATCAGTAAAGCATTTTGAGGGTGATACCAAATGTTGCAAGGTCGAATCTGAGTCTCTACAAGAGGACAACTATAAGCCTATTTATGCTCCAACAATAGGCCTAGACTATCACTTAAAAACTAAAATATTATAAAAAATCATCTGCTACCTAAGGGTAGGGATGTGTGTAGCCTCCCTTCAATGTCACATAGTCCAGTCAAATCTTCTTCTTTTTCCCTTCTATCTCCTCCGTTTCAAGGTTACAAATATATCATACTAAAAAAATTATCATTCCAATTATAGAATAAATGAGGACTATTAAATATATAAGTAAAATTAATTTCTCTATAAGGTACGAAGTTCTTTTCATATTATGGAAGTCATAAAAAATGAGTTTATGATAAACATGTATTGCATCTTCAAAAGTATATGTACAATTAGGTGAGACATATAAATCCTCAAAAAACATACCATTTGTCTTCATAAAGTGTTAAAAAGGTGAAAATTAAAAATAGTAATTTTCCTTACATTCATTGAAAACAAATATCACCTAAACTTGTTAAAAGTGTTGAATCTTAGCCTTATCTGGTAATTTAAATTGATACCATATTTAAAAATTTCTAACATTAATTTATCAAGATTAATGTGTTAAGTACATGTGCACGTGTGTGTTGACTAGTATAATAAAATATAGATTTCAATTCAAGGTCCATCTAAATATCTTTACTTGTATATGTTATGTAATTTGTCGCAAAATTTAGATTTGTCACATCAGGTTGATACCCAACCAGTGACTCACTTAATGGTAAGGGTTTGAGCATGAACCTACTAAAACATAGTATGAGCCAGCTAGATGCTCATACTCAGGTATACATGAAATCTGTGAAGAGGTGTTCCATTCTTAATATGTTATGCCACTTATACTTTACACATTAGGTCCAATTTTGAGTATAGGTCATAACAACCAAATATATGCATATCTATTGTTTAATATCCCAAAACTTATTATCAGACATCTATGCTGGTCACATTTCAAAAGGCATCTTTTCCTAATTTTTATCCAAAAGATACAATTACAAAAACAAATATTTACATTGAATCACCAAAAATAATCATCTATGTTTTAAGTTAGATGTTTGTCTTAAAGTGTGATGCACTAAATAATTGTTGCTTTTCACATATTGTTTTACTATGTATTGTGCACACTTATTGCTCATTTTCATATTAATTGTGCATGAATTATCATTAGTAGCATGTGACAATTAATTGCATCAAATATTTGTTATTTTTATTATTCTCGGTTGAATTATAACTTTTTTAGAGATGCTGTTGTTTATTATTTACATTTCAAGTGAATTTATAAGAAATGGATTAGCTCGGTACAATTGGCAGGTCATCAGTGGTACCGAAATTTGAAAAAAAGGAACAGAGTTGAATTGAGGAAATTCGATAGTAGCAACACAATAATCGGTACTACCGACATTCAAATAGGAGCACTCAAGAAAAATCTCAATACTACCTACAATCAACTCGATGGTACCGACTTGTACCGAAAATGCAATAGGGAAGGTTAGAGAAAATCTTGATACTACTGACGGTCAATTTGGTAGTACCGACGACTTACAATAGATCAAAAATAATCGAAGACATCGATACTACCTACACCAAGTCTGTAGTACCAACTTGACATGATCATGCCAGATTAAAGATCACTGTTAATCTGACGGTCATGACATAATGACGCTCTAAGTCAATCCTATGACTAGGGGGAGTGCGGCCAGACCTAGGTACCACATTATTTTCCATTGCACAACAACCAAGAGTCGAGAGAGAAAAAAGGAGCGACGGAAGCCACATTTCGAGAGATTGTGGCACCTCCGATGGACAGATTTATTGCCAGAGGTTAGAAAATCAATATATTTGAGAGAGGGAGTCATCCAAACTGTCTTCTTCAGGGGTTACTTTAGTTTTCTAATGTTTCTCACATTTTTCTTGCTTCTACCATGTATTTGACAATAAAAATCATGTGGGGCTAATCCCCTTTGTTACTTAGGACTAGGGAGTAGTCCGATTTTTCATTGTGATTGACAATTATGAATTAATGTCCGAGTTTCACTTAATTTTTGACATATTTCTATGTTTTCTTAATGAATTGCCTATGTTTGATCACCATAGGTGATTTCTTAGACCATTACTTTGAGAGAGGGATTAAGGATTGGAAAACTCATAGATATTCACAATTTATACCGCACCTTGAGAGAGGGCCTACAATTGTAAAGGGAATACCTTAGAGAATTCAACAAATCACCGAACTAACAATCAAAACTCTATGAGAGTGGGATTTATATTAGATTAGGTCGTGAATTACATTGCAAGAGTGGGTAATTCTTACTACAGGTCCCTTTGTCCAGTGTTAGGATGAATCATTAGTGATGAAATGATGTTAATTGCAATGTGAACTGTGGTGAAACTAAAATCTTAAGGAATTAATTCCAATTATGATCACAACCAGTAATTTTAGTTTTTAATTCCTACAATTTAATCATTAAATCAACCAATCACTCTTTTTCTTAGGCCTAGCTGATTAGGTCATCATTAGTAGTAGTCTCTGTATACACATTTTCCCCGTGTTTAATTTCTAGGCCTCTTTGGGCCTATATTACATTGATATGCACACTTACATTTTTAGATGTGTAGTTTACATGCTTCAAGTTTTTGGTGCGGTTGTCGATGAGAACGATGTGTCCAACAGGATGAGTGTTGTGACGGTACACTCTAAGCCACAATTGTATTTTATTATTTTTCATCATTTTTAAAGATACAATGTCTAATTTTTATTCAACCACTAGTATCTCATTCTCATCGTCATTTTCTTATTTTTAGGTGCTAGTGCATGGTACAGACCAAAGCCAAAAATTACAGAGGCTCAACTCCGAAGAGTGCATTCTAGGAGGAATTCTTACGTAGAGAATATGAGTACAGTAGCTCTACACTAAGAGTGATTCAGACTCCACCACCTGAAATTCCACCACCACAGGTGACTAAACTAGAACAACCAGAAATGGGTGACGGAAACCCAATAGTTGAAGAGAAGACTGTTTGCGAGAAGGTCAAGGCTTCTTCTTCCACAACACAATTAGGGCAGATCAAGAGGCAGTCGATTAATGTGGGTAGTTACAAGATCGACCCTGGTTTGGTGGTATTAGTTAAATACAATAATTCCATGTACACAACATGGTGGACCCACTGATGCTCAGTAATAACTTCATGAAAGGTTGTGATATGGTGAAGATTGACAAGATTCCAACAACAATGATTTATTTGAAGTTGTTTCCTTCTTCATTGGTAGATAATGCAAAGTCATAGTCTACTACAGAAATGGTTTATAACGTCACATTCAGAGGCATCAGTTGTATCCAAGAAACCTACGCCTGAACCCTACAATGTCAGTTGAATACACAAGCTGACATCTATATGTGAAGACCGGCCAGACATGGGTATCACTTTTTATTTAGCGTTGGTTTCTAATTGAGCAACCAACATGTAAAATCACCTGCCAAATCCAAATTTTCCAGTGAAAAAAAAATTACCTCCAAAATTTAACATACGACGTCAATTGTTGACCAAGTAACTGACGACCAAAGATTTTTCACGAAATAGAAATCGGGACATTTTTTTCGTCAATTTTCTTTCAATAGCCGACACCGATGTGTTTTCACGTGCTATTCCTGCAAAAAAAATTTACCCCCTTTGGCATTGGTTTTTGACGACAACCGACGACTATGGTCATAATTCAATAGTATTTTTTGTCGGCATATGTAGATAGACGTCGGTTTTTTTAGTTGAAACCAACGACTATGAATGAACATAGGTGTCGGTTTTTTTGTGGTGACCGATGCCTTTTATTTTAATCGTCAGTTGGTTATAATAATTGACGCCTATTGTTCACTTAATAGCACCCGCGCGAGCCAGACTCTTCTTCTTTCTCTGTTTCTTTCTGGATTTCAAGACTTCCCCTTCCTCTGGCAATTCCTGCCGCCGCTGCTCTATCCTCTGTTGCCGCCGTTGTTGCTCGAAGCTGCTCCTTCGCTGTTTCTCGCCGCTTCTCTACCATCGCTGCTCCTCCTTTCCTTCATTTGCTTGTTCTTTACCTAATCAAGTAAGTTACACCGGCCTCCTTTCCTTCATTTTCCTTGTTTAGGGTTTAGCCTTATTTCTACATTTGGCTGCCAAGTAATAGATGCTTGATTTCTAGGGTTATAGGCATAGTTTTTTTAGGCGGCCAGGTGGTGCCCCTCCTCAACTGAACGCCCAGGCCGACTAGGTTGCCCAGGAGGCCGCCCAGGCGGTGGTTTTTTTACCCCCATAAAATGTATACATATATAGATATATACCTATATATATTATTTATATACTATGTTATGTATATTACTATACATATATCTATGTAAAACTTATCCAGCCTTCATATATTTACTAAAATGACAACAAAACAATAAATATTTGAGAATTGAGACATTCTATACCTCAAAATAATTGCTGCAAGCCTGCAATAGTGAATTGAAATATAAGAAAAAAAATACATAACACAATTCATTGCTGAAGATGAATGATTGAAAGATAGATTAGATTTAATATAGAGAAGCCACATTATCATTCCCAAATATTAGTTTATCCTCATGGACTTTATATTCAGTGATTCTTGTACAACAACCACACATTATAATCATTAAGTAGCAAGCAGTAAAAGGCAATCTAGAACCTTAGTCACTAGATGAATAATGGCCATAAATGTGTAATGAAAGATGCATGGAAAAAATGTTTGGTTGTAATATATTCACTACTACAAAACCTACCTTTAGTGTCGGTTATTTAAATCCTTTAGTGTCGGTTTCTAAGCGACACCTATGTGGGCGACACTAAAAGTACACCCATTAGGCGTCGGTTCCAAAACCGACACCCAAACACTTCGCGCGCCACCGAAAATGCGTCATCATGGGACTATAGGCGTCGGTTATTAGGTAATAAACCGACGCCCAAACCCTTCGCGCCACAGAAAGGGCGCCATCTTGGGCACTATCAGTGTCGGTTATTTACAAATAACCGACACCATATATTTTCACGCCACACGAAATAGACGTCGGTTATTTGTAAAAAAACCGACACTATATCATTATGTGTCGGTTATTTACAAATAATCGACGCCTATTGGTTTTTTTTTTTGACATCAGTCTGCAGACCTGCTGTGGCTGGTCGCAGGATGAGAAACCTATTCAGTTCAGTTATGAACTGCAGGTTTTACGACATCCATTGATATCAGCCGACAACAGGCCGCAAAGTTGCAAAATTAACAATAAAAAAGTAGCACATGCATTTAGCAATGCAACCAACAGTTCCATTTTATTTTCACACATTTATAAACATTCACAAATGCTAGCAATTTGTAGTTCCATTCATTCACATTCACACATGTAGAAACATTCATATAGCAACCAACACTTTCATTCATTTTCACTCAGACACATGTAGAAACATCCAGACATGTAGAAACATTCACACATATATTATAATTCAGAAATTCATTTACAAAGTATCATTGTTTAGTCATTATTCGCTATCAGGATCCCAATTATATTTTAAAGCCCCCACTAATTGTATGGCTGTTGCCCATTCTTCTCTTACTTCATTTAATTCTCCCATTGTATAGGGAGCATTAACATTTAGTAAGTCCTTTCCTGTAATGGGGTCAGCTTTAAACACCTGTAAAGAGAATGATGTATATATATAATTAATGAGCTATAAATAAGATTGATATATTTCGATCATATTATCTAATGAGACTATATAATACCTGAGCAATACATTCGATATCCAGTACGGCATGTTTGATAATCATGTGCATATATCGCAGGACATAGTATCCACATGCCCATCTGTTGTCTTGTGTAGCACACTATAAATTCAAACATACAAAATATTAAAAAATACAACTAATTAAGCATTGTTCACATAAATAATATATACATATATTGCAGTCGGGAACTTACTTGCACGTTCTTCCAAATTATTGGCTGGTTCTTTTTCGTGGGGACCTTTCCTCCAGCCTTTTTGTACTCCTCAAAACCCCTACATGTTAATGTAACACATAACATTACAATTAAATAGTAATGTAAAAACCTATGTTAACAGATATGAAAAATGAAATATTTCTCACTGAAATATTGCCATTTTCATTATGTGTCCAAATCTTGTATTCAATTTACCCCCTTAGGATCTAGATAATACACAGTGAACGTATCGGGGGCAATAACCAATAACTCCCAATGCCTACCCCTAGAGGAAAAAAAGTTAAAAATTAATAACTCAAAATCCACAATAAAATGTAATTTTCTTAAGTCCAAATTATAATAAGCAAAGTAAACTTACTCTACATTGAATGGAGCCATTATCACTGTCTTCTTTTTTACAGCAAAATTTGAAAAAGACTCACATCAGTATTGTTGAACTGATGTAGGGTCTTTAGCTACTAGACTAATCAAGGATGGAATCAAAAACCCTACATGTTCGAATCCAAAATTTGCACATATGTTGTCTAAGTAGCTGCAAAATATGTATTAATTACGCATGCATTAATAAATAAGAAACCAGATCACCATATCATACACAAGGTATATGGATGTATAAAGAGTATCTCACCTTATCCATAGCTCTATCACAGATGTATTTAGCCAATCATATCGAAACAACTCCAATATATCTTGTATAAATAGTTTTGTTTCGTATGACTGACCTGTAGAATCTGAATCAGAAGAAACAGTTATAGGGGAGTTTATATCATGTTCCCCTAACCATACTGCCATACCCCTACAGTTAGGACCTAACGGGACAGGTAGGTCCTGTGGAACCCAACTAGGTAATGCAGGAGGTGGAAGTGGAGGCCTAGATGATGTGGGTGTCTTCTTTTTAACCTGTATATATATATAATTTCAGATCAACTGCCAGCATATTCACACACTAACAATTGAACGTAATGTAAATTTACCATACCTTATCAGTAAATAAGACATCCACTTTTAGCCATAATATCACTCCGCCTAGTGCCTCACCAAGCATTTCACAATCTGGGTGGGCATATGGCAGTGGAAGTTCCAGAAATTGGGGGAATATATGTATCGGGCTCACCCGAATCCAACCAGCTGGTACTGGAGACCCGTGACACGTTTCCCCTGGTAGGGATGGGTAAGCCGACGCCTCTGCCATGACATATTCTTTACTTTCTAGACGGCATGGCTTCAACCCCTAAAAATTTTTGTGTAAAGAATGTTATATACATATATACATATCATCTTTTTTTGAAACGACTACAATTTCATATATACGTATCATCTTGAATTAAAAAACTAGTTACTATGTCATAAAAATACTTACAGTGGATGTGCTAGGTGGTGGTTCTACAGGATTACTCCCAACCTCTGCAGTAGGAGTAGGAGTAGAGTCTGCAGTAGGTATTATCTGGTAAGTGGCAGTCTGAGATGCCTGCCACTTTTTCATTGCTTCTTCGAGTTTCCTGTCAAATAGCTTATCCACCTATACATGGATAAAAGAAACGTCAAATTCTAATTTTTTAATTCTCTTTTACAGTAACATTATAAAGAAAGAATATGTTACCTCTTCTTGTGAAAGTCCCGCTTTTGGGACATGTTTGCGCTGGGATGACCCAAAAAAAGATTTGATGCCCACACCAGCGCCTGCAGCCCTAACACGTCCAGGATGCTCTGGGTTACCCAGAGCAACTGTCAATTCATCCTTTGTTCCCTCAGGGATGAACTTTCCTTGTTTCCTCAGCTCGTGCAGCTCCCGCTAATCGCCAAAACAAAAATTTGTACTTAAGTAAACAACACAAATAATCAATATTCGAATGATTGTTGTAAGAGTTGTATTTTACTATTTTTGCAGCCGCCTCAGCAGTTGCGGCCTTAGTTATTTCTCCCTTCTTATTTTGCCTCCCAGCTATCCAGACATCATGGCGAGGCAGAGATGTGCTACCTATGGTAGAGGACTCCTGAGTAGCAGCAGACTGAGCAGCAGTAGCCTCAGCATGTAGTCTTTGGCAAACGTCTGCATACCCCTTTGGACCTATTCTGTGGTCATGCACATTCAGTGCACGCCTTGATCTTTGTGCCTCACTGAGGGCCTAGTTAGTATGCAAATTAATGATTTGGTTAGTAACACTAAATGTTAATCTTGAATAAGTGAATACAACATATATTAATTAATGAGATTGAGACTGATGCCTAATACCTTGAATTCATCAGTTTGTCTTGAAGCGACAAACGCGTCCCATTCTTCTTTGTCCAGGAAGTTCCACTGTTCAGTGGTTGTCTTCTTCCTCTTGTCGGCTTCTTTTATGTATTCTCTGGTGAGATTTGTCCTATAGTTCCTTAGGACTCTCCCACAGCGTTGCATCACGCATTTATGATGCAGCTTTTCATCCAATTCAAATATACTCTGCAAAATAGAATTGCTATTAACTAGTATCAAAAAATTTAGTAATCTACAAAATAGAATTGCAAATTAATAATAACTCACACATAAATCCCTCCATATTAAAATTTTCTTCTCCTTAGAAACTTTATGCCAAGAATCTAAGAGACAACCGCAATGGATACGAGTAACAAACCCAAGATATGAAATAAATGAATTGCGATTCACACCACATGCATTTCCTGCATTATCGAAATCCACAACAAGTTTGGGTCCATTGCCCTTTTACGCAATTAACTTCTTCATCATAGTGATGCCCCTTCTCTTGTCAACTTTTTGGTGTTGTTGATCAAGTGCCTCAAGTGCTTCAGATGGTACCTGTGCATCATCAACCTAAAATTTGACAAAAATAATTCACATTTACAAGATATAACTATAAATGGACATATAGATATAAATATATGATATATTTTTAAAACTTACATTGTGAGGCGGCGCATTGATGTCCTCACCCTCACGGTAGTCATCAGCACGGTCATCAGGAGAATGGTCAGCCATCTGCAAATTCACATTCAAATTGTAAAGTTCGCATTGTAAAGTAGTAATTCAAAGTGTAAATCTCACATTGTAAAGTTCACATTATTACAACAAAGTATATATCACAACAAAATTGTAAAGCTCTATGATCAAAGAGAAAACAAGTATATATTACAACAAGATTACGGTTTAGGGTTAACAAATACATGTGATGTCATTCTTATATATAATAAATGTACATGTACCACCTATCCCATCCTTGAACACCTAATCTCACTAGTAAGTGTATAATGTGTATTGGGTTTTCAAGAAAATTTCGGCAGCATTTCCCCGCTGTTCTCCAAGAAAATTGGCCAACAAATACGTGTGTTGTCATTCTTATATCTACAATCCTAGTTTCATCATTCATATCATAGTTCTTCAAGTTAGGTGATTAACATTGTCAATATACTCAAAAAGGAAACAAGTTACCAATTTCATAGTTAGGATGGTAGAGATACCCTAAGATCTAGAGATACCCTAAGATCTAGGAAATTTAGGGAAAAGTTCATCATTTACATTCCAAGCATGTCACATATGTGCATTACAGTTCATCATTAAGCAAGAAGGGTGATTAGGATTCTCAATATACTCAACAATGAAACAAGTTAAACATGTGTGCATTACAATTCATCATTTACATTCCAAGCATGTCACATGTGTGCATTATAGTTCATCATCAAGATATCTATAACTTACTTAAACATTCAATTATGAAGTAAATATACACTTAATTCAGAATAGCATGACGCACAAAGTTGCAGTCAACATCATTATGCTTTGTTCTATCATGGACTATCAGATTGGTATAGCACATATGTATCAGTACATAATTAAATAAACACAATCAGTAAATAACTTTAAAAAAAATCCACTAGCTTGGTGAAATCAGTACATAAATAAACACAATCAGAATATTTTTCATGGCTTTTGGGGTGACTTGGTGAAATCAGTGCATGTTTTGGGCATCCAGTAGATGAATCCAAACCCCAGCAGCAGCCTAAACGTGCCCTGGCGCCACCCAAGCATCCGCCCAGAGGCCTAGCTAGGCAGGGCACCTGGGCTTGGGACCCTAGGCCTGCCCTGGCACCTGCTTAGGCGCCGCCTGGGTGAGTTCCAGGTCGGCGGCGGTAGAGAAAAGCAAGGCAGAGGAGAAAAGGGGGTGAAGCTTTTGTGGGTTACCTTGCAGGAAGCTGGCGGAGGAGAAAAGTTTCTTCTACCGGCGGGGGCGGCGGTGACGAGGAGAGCACCGTAGCTGCTTCTACCAGCGGCGGCGAGGGCGTCGAGGAGACCAGCAACCGGCGACGCAGCAACCGGCGGCGACGGTGACGGCAGCGACGGCGACGGCGGCGAGCGATGTGCGACGGCGGGAGCAATCGGGGGAAATCGCCAGACCCTAGCGCACGACAATGAAACAGAGACAATGGGGAAAAGTTCTGTTCACGGGGCTATTAAGTTGACAATATGTGTCGATTATTTAACAAAACTGACAACTAAACCAACAGTGTCGGCTCTTTGACAAAAACCGACACCTATACTACTTAATATTCGTCGGTTTATAAATAAAAGACAACCGACAACTATTCCTGTCTCGCACATACCCTTTAGTTGTCGGTTATTTATTAAAAAACCGATGACATATGTCCAATTTTGAAGGTAATTTTTTTGCTGGAATTTTGGTTTTGGCGGTTGCTTTTAAGTGTCGGTTGTTTATTAAATAACCGACACTTATTGAAAGTGGTACCCGTGTCTAGTCGACCTTCACATATTGGATGTCGGTTTATGTTAACAACTGACATAGTAGGTTTTATGTGTCGGTTTTTGTATACAACCGACACCTTGAAAACCGACTTTATAAGCCATTTCTGTAGTAATGATTGAGTTGATCTTTTGTTTATCTTGAAATACATATTATTACTAAGCAATTATTTCATTATGCAGTCCATTTTTTATGATTTGTGCTTTTATCGATCTCATCTTGATTTTTCCCTATTATGGGGCATGTCAACATTATTCAAGATTGATGAGTGCTTTAAACCTAGGCATGTCAACATTCTAGGGTCATATGGGGCATGTAAAATTTTGCTTCTATTTAGGATCAACAAAATATAATGCAAGTCATGAATGAGAACCAACAAGCTATAGTTGAGTTGACTATTCATAAGATTCATTGAGTCATCTTCAAGTGTTTATCTATTTGAAGACTCACTAATACACCAATTTAGTTTTAGTATAAGGGAAATACTAATGCACTCATGTGACATGCTTGGAATGTAAATGATGAACTTTGCCCTAGATTTCTAATCATGCTTCTAAAGACATCAATAATTACACAAACTTGAAGAACTAGGATATGAATGATGAAACTAGGATTGTAGGTATAAGAATGACAACACATGTATTTGTTGGCCTAGAAACCCATCCAAGATTTACTCATTAGGAGTAAATCTTGGATAGTCCCCAGTTTGGGACTGTTCTTGAACACTTAATCTCACTTAGGATGTAAGTGTATAATGTGTATTGGGTTTTAAAGAAAATTTTGACAAAATTTCCCTGTTTGTTCTCTAAGTACATATGTACTTGGAGAAATTTTCTTGAAATGCTACCAAAATTTTCTTGAAAACCCAATACATATTATACACTTACTAGTGAGATTAGGTGTTCAAGAATGGGATAGGTGGTACACATTTATTATATATAAGACCTTAAACCCTAAACTTTTTCTAATATATACTTGTTTACTCTTTGATCATAGAATGGATAGATCATGGATGTCCATTCCAAATCGATGCACCCCACAGTTTATTTCTAGTCTTGATCAGTTTATTACATTTGCCAAGGAACATAGGAAACAACCTGGAGATAGGTTCTATTGTCCATGTAGGCATTGCGGTAACAACTTGAAAGTCAACACTGGTGACGAAATCAAAAGTCATGTCATGCGCAACGGGATTGTACAAGGCTATACATAATGGCACTGGCATGGAGAGATTTCAAACCTGAAATCACTGGATGTCGATAGAAGTACTTGTGTGGAAGAAGAAATTGTCTCCGATGATGTAGATGTGAACAAACCAGTTCCAGTACACATCATTGATGTGATGCTGGATAGTTGTGGGGTAGAGCACACCGATCCACCTCCCATGTCTAGAAACATTGTTCATGATGCTGAGATACCATTATATACAGGTTGTACTAAGTTTATGAAGCTTAGAGCTGTGTTGAGATTGTATAAGCTGAAAGCTAACAATAGATGGAGCGACAAAAGTTTCACATCATTATTTTCTGTGTTGAAAGATATTCTTCCTGAAGGAAATGAGCTGCCAATCTCAACATACCAGTTAAAGAAATTTTTGTGCCCAATGGGAATGGAGGCCAAGAAGATACACGCATGCCCGAATGATTGTGTATTATTTCAAAAGGACTATGTGGATTTAAAAGATTGACCAAAATGTGGTGCGTCAAGGTATAAATTGACGACTTTAGGAGAGTCCAAAACTGGTTCTCCTGCCAAGGTGATGTGGTATCTACCTATAATATCATGGTTTCAACACTTGTTTCCCAATTTGATAGATGCAAAGAATTTGAGGTGGCATGAAGTTGTTAAGAAAAATAATGATGGGATCCTACGACATGCGTCTGATTCCCCACAGTGGAAGAAGATTGATTTATTGTACCCTAAATTTGGTGAAGAAGTCAGGAATCTAAGACTTGGGCTTTGTACAAATGGGATGAATCCATACAGGACATTGAGCAGCCAACATAGCACTTGGCCAGTTATGCTTGTTATATTCAATCTTCCTCCCTGGTTGTGTATGAAAAATAAGTACGTTATGATGTCGTTGTTGATATCGGGCCCTAAACAACCTGGAAATGATATCGACGTTTATCTTGAACCTCTGATTGATGACTTAAAGAAACATTGGGGTGAAGTTGTGATAACCTATGATGGTTCACGAAGAGAGACATTTTGTTTGCACGCTATGTTGTTTTGCACTATTAATGACTTTTCAACATATGGGAATTTGTCTGGATATAGTGTCAAAGGATCTAAAGTGTGTCCTATATGTGAAGAGAGCACTGATTCAATATGACTAAAACATGGCGGCAAGACTGTATATCTTAGTCATCGAATGTTTCTTCCAAAATTCCATCTGTGTCATAGGTTGCACAAAGCATTCAATGAAAAGAATGAGGAACGGAGTGCACCTAAACCTATACCAGGGGAGGTTGTTTATGAAAGAGTAAAAGACTTTTCCAATAAATTTGGTAAGAGATCACAATGTACCATGGCCACACAAAGTGACAAATCATTATTCAAGAAGAAGTCAATATTTTGGGATCTTTCTTATTGGAGTTCTTTGGCAGTCAGACATTGTATCAATGTCATGCATGTTGAGAAAAATTTCTGTGATAGCGTCATTGGTACTCTGTTGAATATACCAGGTAAGACTAAAGATGGGATAAAATCCAGAATGGACCTACATGAAATGGGAATAAGGATAGAATTAACAGAAGTAGTTAGTAGCGATCAGAGAACATACTTACCTCTCGCTTGTTACACATTGTCTAGAAAGGAGAAGAAAGATTTTTGTCAATGCTTGGTAAATGTTAAGGTGCCACATGGTTACTCATCCAACATCCGTAGATTGGTATCAATGAAAGATCTGAAGTTGATAGGTCTTAAATCTCATGATTGTCACACTCTAATGCAACAAATATTGCCCATGGCAATTCGATCTATATTGTTGAAGCATGTAAGGTTTGTAATCACCAGACTTTGTTTCTTTTTCAATAGTCTGTGCAGCAAAGTATTGACCCTGATACTCCCAATAAATTGCAAAGAGAAGTGGTTGTTATCCTATGTCATCTTGAGATGTATTATCCTCCTTTGTTCTTTGATATCATGGTACTTCTAGTTGTCCACTTGACTAGGGAAGTGAAAATGTTGGGACCAGTTTTCTTGCATTGGATGTATCCCTTTGAACAATACATGAGCATTTTTAAAGGTGATGTTTGAAACCGTTATCGTCCTGAAAGGAGTATTATTGAGGGTTATGTGGTGAGAGAGGTTATGGATTTTGGCAATAACTTTCTGAGTGGTAATGATGCTCCAGTTAATGACAAGAATATTGAGGAGCATTTTGGCAAAGGAATTTTGCGATCACTGATGAAAGTAATCAGTCGTGAGCCGTTGGAACAAGGTCACTTGTATATTTTAGACAACATCGACACAGTGAGTGTTTATATCGAGGAACATACCAATTTCATCAAGAGACAATATCCTCGAGCCAATTTAATGTGGCTTGCTAGAGAGCATAACAAGACATTTATTATGTGATTTGAAGATAAAGTCTTACATCAACTATCTCAAACACCTTATAATCTTACTGAAACTATCAAATGCCTCACCTTTAAACTAAAATTGAATGTTATGTCTTATGACGCATTTGACATAAATGGATTCTCATATTAAACAAAGCGTCAAGATGATAAGAGTGTTGTCCAAAATAGTGGGGTTGCCCTTCAAGCGTCTTCATTGTTTTTTGCAAGTGTAAAGGATAAGAGTCCACGTGAAGCTAGAATGTCATATTACGGTGTTATTGAAGACATATGGGAGTTTGACTACGTAGATTTCATAATTCCACTCTTTAAATGTAATTGGATTGATAACACCAAAGGAGTTATAGTGGATGAATTGGGTTTCATATTAGTGAGCTTTGAAAAGATTAGCGAGAAGGGTGAACCATTCATATTGGCATCACAGGTGAAACAAATATTTTATATCGATTGTTCTTCATGGTAAAAGACAGTTCATTGAAGATCCTATAGATGAAGAACAATACTATGATAAGTATGGTGACTCCAGTCCATTCTCAGTTGGGTTGCCAACACCACCAAATATTGAAGCTAATGATGACTTGTATGTGTGCGGAGATCACAATGAAGGATTATTAATTGATAAAAGATCGCAATATCAGAGGCATGCATGTTTATATTTTTTATGTTTTATTTTTCCAGAATGTGAACTTTTGCAATGTGAATGTGAACTATATAATGTGAACTACTTTACAATGTGAATGTGAACTTTACAATGTGAATTACTTTACAATGTAAACTTTACAATTTGAATCTGAACTTTCAGATGGATAAGCATTCATATGATGATCGTGCTGATGATTACCGTGAGGGTGAGGACCTCAATGTGATGCTTCAAATTATAAGTTTTAAAAATATCTCCCTAAGGTTTCTATCTATATGTTCATTTATAGTTATATCATGTAAGTGTGTTTTTTTTGTCAAATTTTAGGTTGGTGATGTACCCCCCAAAGAAATTGGGGCACTTGATGAGCAACAAAAAAATTGAGAAAGTGAGGGGCATCACAATGATGAACAAGTTACTACAACAAAGGGGCAATGGACCCAAATTGGATGTGGATTTTGAACATGCAGGAAATCCAGTTGGAGTGAACCACAACTCATTGTAGTCCTAATGTAGAATCCTGGAATAAAGTTCCTAAGGGGAAGAAAGACTTACTATGGATGGAACTATGCATGAGTTATCATTATTTGCAATTCTATTTTTGTAGATTACTAATTATTAGGATACTAGTTAATAGCAATTCTATTTTGCAGAGTATATTTGATCTGGATGAAAAGCTACATCGTAAATGTGTGATGCAACACTGTGTGAGGGTCCTAAGGAACTATAGGACAAATCTCACCTGAGATTACATACGCGATGCTTAGAATATGTTCTTGATTGATTTCCAATTCTAGACATTGAGCACTTTTTGACTAACTCTGCACTAATAATTTTTGTTTGTATTCTCTTAAAAAAATAAATTTAGGAAGAAGGCAGCCACTGAGAAATGGAACTACATGGACCCCAAAGACT
Organism: Alisma plantago-aquatica; assembly: GCA_963693085.1. Taxonomy (NCBI): domain Eukaryota; kingdom Viridiplantae; phylum Streptophyta; class Magnoliopsida; order Alismatales; family Alismataceae; genus Alisma; species Alisma plantago-aquatica. Next base: position 498,168,052 of record OY856415.1, read on the forward strand.
GAGAGGACTTTGTTACCCAAAGAAAAATGGATGAATTCAAGGTATTAAGTGCCACTCCCAATTTAATTAATATATGTTCTTGTGTATTCACCTATTCAAGATTAACCTTTAGTGTTCCTAACCAAATCAATGTGCTTACTAACAAGGCTATCAAACATGCCGTAATGGAAATTGATACCATACATTAGGTATTATATATAGTCTCATTAGATAATATGAAATATATCAATCTTATTTTATATTATTAATTATATATATACATCATTCTCTTTGTAGGTGTTTAAAACTGACTTCACTACAGGTGAAAAGTTATTAGATGTACATACTCTCTATACGATGGAAGACTTAAATGATGTAAGAGAACAATGGGAAAAAGCCCTACAAGTAGTGGGAATTTTTAAATATGATTGGGATAGTGATGGAGATAATTACGATGATGAATAAAGAATGATATTTTCTAAACGTTTTTCTCATAATTATTTTTTGTGAATGTGAATGAATTTTTCTGAATTGTCATATGTGTGAATGTGAAGATGATCAATACATGAATGTTTCTACATGTGTCTGAATGTGAAAAGAGATGAAATGAATGGAACTACAGGTTGCTAAATGTGTGTAAAAATGGATGAAATTTGAAATGGAACTACTGGTTTCTACATGTGTGTGATGAAAAATAATATGAATTAAATGTGCTTATACATGTGTGTGAATCACATGATCCATATATAGTATTGTCCATCTTGTTAATTTTGTTGGTTTGTATCCTGCTGTTGGCTGATATCAATGGATGTTGTAAACCTGTAGTTTAGAACTAAACTGTAGGTTCTGCATCCTGTTGACCAGCCATACAGCAGGTCGGCAAACTAATAAGAAAAATAATCAGAACATAGGTGTCGGTTATTAGTACAAAAGTGACAACAAAGACTTACAGTGTCAGTTTTTTGCAAAAAAACGACGTCTATGAGGAAATAATGTCAGTTAGATATAAAAATCGACGTCGATGGTGCCCTTGTTGGCACATTTTATTGGTGGCGGAAAGGGTTATGATGTCGGTTTTTGTGAAATGTCGACGACTTTGACCTTGATATAGTTTTGGTTTTGTTAAATAACAGACGCCTATAGAGCCCTTGCTGGCGTGTTTTTGGTGGCAGGAAGGGTTATGGCATCGGTGTCAAAACTGACGTTGAAGGTTTTGACTTTTAGCGGCACCCACTTGGGTGTTGTTTTGAAATTGACACAACCGACACTAAAGGTCGATTCTTTAGAAATGTGAGACTAGACGATTGATGTCTTCTTTGAATGCCACTTTCTACTGAGAAGACTATTGAGTTGGTAGAGAAGATTGACAACTTTAAACAGTAGGAAGTGGAGTCCTGTTCTGAAGCACGAGAGAGATTCTAAAATATGTTGAGGAAATTTTTTCATCATAGGATTGACCTCTATGGCCAGGAAAAGACCTTCTATTATGGGCTACACAAAGGAGAGAGGATCACACTTGATAGTGCTGGTTCAAGATTATCCCGCAACAACAAGCCATCTCAGCGTCATGAGATATTGAAGAACAAGGCTAAGAAAACATGGGGTGAGGAAAGAGAAGTCCCAACATATGTTACAAGGACTGAAAATTTTAAAGACATCAAGTCATTGACTAAGAAATTAGACAAGATTGCCAAGAAACTTGACCAGAAATTTGGAAATTCCTCTAGAGGTGAGGAAGAAGAATGCATGTATGTACTGCAGTAGAACTATAGGGGCATAAATGACTACTCTTGGAGGAAGGATCCCAATAACTTTTAGCAGGACCTATCTCAAGAACAACCGGTCAAGCCACAACAGAGTGGTGTATAGTAGTAGGACAGAGCCTCAGTAAGATATACTACATCGAAGATATCCTAGGCAACCTGGTTAGTCAAAATGAGGTGATCATAGGGCAAACACAGAAAGACTTGCAAAATCAAGGAGCTCATATTGGATATATTGAGAACCATAATTCAGAGATGGCATCTGAAGTTTCATCCTTGAAGAAATTAGGACAACAAGTATTTCCAAGAAACATTGATGTTCCATCAGGAAACCATCAGGTAAAAGAAGTATTGCTACACACTGGGAAAAAGTTGCTGAATGAACAGAAGAAAATTATGTAGGCAAGTAATAATGCAGGTGACATAGGACCCATGTTGACAACAGATTCACTTGAGCCACCTATCACAGAACAGGAAAAGTAGTTGAGGAAGAGACGGATGAGCCAAAGGAGGCTAGGAAAGAGGCATATACCCATATAAATTTGCAGGCATATTAGCAATATCGATTTTATTCCCAGAACCAACATAACTGACCATCTTTAATTAACGTCAGAATGTTGATTTTTTTAAGACTGTTGTTAATTTTTTATTATGTCCTTACATGTGATAGTAGACAATTGCAAATTTATTAACAATTTCAGGCCAGATCCATACAAGAAGAAGAAGAAAAAGCATAACAGGAGAAAATAAAAATGAAGTTAGGAACTCAGTCCAGATCATTCATTGAAAAACAAACATGTTAGTTAAAGAAACTAGCGGCATGCAATCCTTTTGGATATGTGTTATTATTCTACTCAACCCATTCATGCACCTGTAGAAGGTTGTCATCTCGCTCACGCTTGGTGAAAATCGATTGTACGACCAGTATAGCCCAACGAGCGTAGGAACCACCGACAGATAGATCACATCCTAGAAGAGAGGAAGGATGAACTCTCTCTATGCACAAGAGAAGGTCTCCATATAGAATCTCAAGAGAGATGACTAGAAGACACTGGTTAGGGTTTGTAAAACACATAGTTGAACAGCTGACAACTGATGTTTGTGAGATATGTTTAACCCTAATGACCTAAGGCTTATTTATAACCTTATACGCTTCAAAATCCTATTCCTATTAAGGCAAAATCACTCGATTTCTCTTGCACACATTGTAGAAAAATCCATGAGGCAAATACTTTCCAGTTAAGATTGATAAATCAACTTTAGAAAGAAAAAATTAATTAAATTAATAATTAGTTTAGTAGTTGCATCCTAGTGTAAAAAGTAGACAAAAGACACTCTAACAACCCACAAGCCACAAACTCGACCTGTGTTCGGCCCAGCCTAGCGAGGTGAGGCGAGGCGTAATGTGGAGTGTGCACATGTGCACGTGTGTGCGTGTTGTGGTCACCATACCCACTAAGGGGGTGAGCATACTCTCTCGACGTTGTGAATACTAGTGTCACATATAATCCTACATATAAGGACCATAAGAGTTCTAGGATTGAGCAATGTGAGATAAACGTCTTCCTCATTTGCACTAGCTAGACACAAAACTACATTTCCTCCATGTACTAGCTGCACTACATTGGGCTTAATAGTTAACAACCATATATCTAACACTGAGTGCCACATAGATCTGAGAAGCCCCTCATAGAGCTAACTAAACAAGGGGAGAATCCTACATTGGAAGTTCCTCAAAGGGAAATTATTAACAACACACCATCTTCACCAACATCTGCACCCCTACATTAGGAACATGCAAAACATCCAATATATATACTTTTTAGCAATGTCCAACACAATCTCATAGGCAAAAATATTATTAGTGCACTTTACACCATTTTTCATGCATGCAATCACTACCTTAAAGCATCTGTTGTAATAAAGAAACGTTGTAATAAAGAACCCACAACCAACTAATAACACTTATTACTCTAACAAACAAAAGGATAGATTTGAAAATTGAAAATATCTTTTTTTTTCCTTCTAATGCCCTCCACTTCTTAGTAGGATATAATGCTAGATCCAACCAAGTGCACATTTGTGCACATTTTATGCATAAGGCCAGAATTGGTGGTTGAATATATTCAACATAGTGTCAGAAATCATCAACAAATGTACTAGATATGAACTAGCACAATGTGTACAGTTAGAGGTACATTTGATTAACAAAATAAAACTAAAAGTTGGTTATTGATTATGTTTATGTATTTTTTTAATTCATTGTATAAATGTGCAAATAATTGTTTCATTTTATCTAAGAATAATACTATATATACAACAATGTCATACTCAAAATTAATTCATAGGGTCATGATATAACATTTCACAATGTCACATTTTAGTGCAGTTTGTACTTCTTGCATGCATAAAGATGTTGCTATAAAGACAATAATGCATGCTTCTAAGTAAAAATAAAAACTTAAATATAATTAAGGTAGTTCTAACTACCTATGTCTATTCATATTATTACCTGAATGTATCAACAACTAGACTTATAATATAAGAGCATAGTGCATACTAGTAAGGTTGTATGTATGTCGTTGCTGAAACAAATCCATGTTTCCGTCCATCCAACCACCACCAACCACCAATCACCCAATTGCATTTAATTTCTAGCCCACAAACAAAAAAAATCATTTCAAATTTCCAATTCTTTTCATTTTCCATCCACTTTCTCTTTTTACCCACGGTCATATTTTTGCACATTCACGTCCAAGTTTAAATTTAGTACTTAAATGTGTTTAATACAATACCAAAAGCTAATAAAAATCAAACCTATATAAACTAACATAGTACATTACATTTTGTAAAAATTATCTCCCACTCATGTTTGATACATTCTTTACTTTATATATATATATATATATATATATGACAATTGATCATACTCCAGTTCATATTTTGTTGGTAATTCCATGCACAATACTAATTAATATCCATAGTATAATCAAAAAATCAACAACGATACTTATATAAGTCAAAATAATGCTTACAGTCATAAAAATTCTATTTTTAGAAAAATATAATGCAAGACATAGTTACTATCCATCATCTTTTATAACTTTTATATTTTTATACATAACCCAATGTTATTATAAATGACTCATACAAGCTGAGATTACTTAATGTAGAATGAAAATAAAATTTATACAATCTCACATTCTACAATTTTGTTACACACATGACTAATTTTAATACACCATAGTGAGAAATCATACACGTTACAATGTTGATATGTATACATTAATGGTCTGGGCGGCCAACCAATCCCCTTGCCCTTGCTCTTCCTCCTCATTGTGAAGATGTGGCGATAACATGGACACTGGTGCAACAAGAGAGTGAGCGCGTGTAACGCCCAGGCCGACTGCCCAAGGCTTTAGCAGGGTGTCAAAAATGATGAATGGCCCCACAGACCACCACTAGCTTAATTAGGCTCTTTGTCCTCACTCACACACAAGTTAGGAAAAAATTCATGATTAGTCACCCATCTTAGTACTACTATCCTTAACTGCATTCTTTGTCCTCACTCACGTGCAAGTCGGGATAAACTTCCTAACTGGTCAGTCATCCTAATACTACACTAAGCTGAGCACGCTTAACTATAAAGTTCTTTAGTGATGGGCTCCCCGAAAAGAAGATGCACCTTGATGATATGAGTAGTTTAATCATTCCTTTTAAGATCATTTTATCCAAGAACTCATATCATGGGACATTACAATGCGTGTACGGCGGCAATATGGGTGTGTGTGGGGGTGGTGGTGTGGGTACAAGTGCAACGGTGTGGGTGAGGGTGTGACAAAGTGGTGTGATAGGGGCGGCGGCAACAACAACAAGAGGAAGACAAAGTCGTATGCGTCTTGTCCGTGGCTACATGAGCTAGACAAACTACTATAGAAAATGCTTTTTATAACAGTTCATTTTTCCATTTTACAACAGGTATTAACCGTTGTATTAGATCACGTGGTCTTATGGGGGGTGCTTTATACAACATGTGATCACATGTTGTAATAGATGTATTTTATACAACAGTTAAAACATGTTGTCTTTTGATGAATGGCATGTTGTAATATGGGTATTTTACACAACATGTGGTGCACCCATTGTACTATATATACTACAACAGTTAAACCACATTGTCTTTTGCTATACACACACGTTGTAATATGGGTATTTTTTACAACATCTGGTTTATCCGTTGTAATATATATTATACAATAGTTGAAGCATGTTGTCTTTCACTAAACACACATGTTGTGAGAGGTATGTTTATTACAACATGTAGTGCACCCGTTGTAATAGGTAGGTTTATACAATAGTTGAAGCATGTTGTCCTTCCATACATTCAACCATTGTAATATGTGTGTTTTTTCCAGACACACCTGTTGTAATAGGTATGGATAACACAACATGTGTTGTTTGTTGTAGTATCATATATTTTACAACATATCATTAACTGTTGTCTTTGATTAGAGTTTGACATGTCTTATATCTAACCAATTTTATTAATCAAATTTACTATATTATTAATATATCGTAATAAATATGAAATTATACTTTTTTCATTTCACAAACAATGAACACATTTTCCATCAAACCATGAGAGAAACTCGTGCAAAATTTAATAAATATTCTATCATCCATACAAAGATTGAATAATACAAGGTACTGAGTACTCTAGAATCGAACTGAAAACAAACAAACAAAATTTCACATTGGTTTGTGCTAAATAATAAATGTCTCCCCGTCATGTCACGTAATCTTATGTGTTCTTAAGAGCACATGTCGCCCACTCATTTTGGACCTCGTCGATTTCTTCTTAGTTGAAGTAACTGTCAATACACTTCGAATAATACTACAATTATATGACAAATATATCAACATATTGTCTTTTTCAATTTATTTAGAAATTTGAACGAACTAACAAAATATAATGATAAGTAACTTACACATTCAAGAATATTTCTAATTCTTGCATCAATGATGTCTCTCATGTACTTCAGCACATAATACCCACAATCTGTGTTGCTCGGTTTCTTTGGACACTGTATAAAAATATGAATTTATTATCCAAATAATTGTGAGAACTTGTTAGCAAATAAGAGGATGGAAGTATAAAAAAATTAATACAACGTATGCGTATACAAAATCAAATTTAAAAAATAGAAAATTTATAATCAAAATTAAAAAATGGCAAATTGCTGCTTGATGTTAATGCATGATGCTACATATATATATATATATATATATATATATATATATTTATATATATAAGAGATATAATGCTTGAGGACAAAGGGGAATATACAAGGAGGAGTAACATGTTAAATCAGATAAGAGAAACAACATTGACAAGTAGCACTATTAAGAATATAATTTATTAAACATATTAACAATAATATCAAATACATCCATTAATGTTAATTGGTGAACTATTAGTTTACACCAATTTTATAATGATTAAATAAGAAAATGATATCTATGAGTAACAAAATACTTTAAGATCTATAATTAATAGTATACTTTGTGACATGTTAAATAATTTTATATAATTTATTAACAATTACTTAAATATATTATAAATATAACAAGTACATAGTTGTTTGGTTAATGAGGAAAAGTAAACCAGTATCTATAATTTTTTGTATACTTATGGAATACCAAATACTTTATAAAGTACATATAAATAATTAAGTATGTAACAAATATAGTAAGTACATAGGTAATATTAAAACAAAAAACCAATATCTATAATTAATAATATACTCCATAGGATATCAAATAGTATTATATTATGTATAAATAACTAAATGTATAATGTATATAGAAACAAAATAGTGCATAGATGTATATGTTATGTAAACAATATATTGTTTAATCATAATAATCTAGTAAACAATATATTGTCACTACATTTATTTAGTTTATTAGGTAAAATTAATAAAGAGGTTTAACACCATCATAAGTATCTTTATTTAAAATAAATTGTTATAGTGTTGTTTTTTAATTTTTAAATAATAATAGTAATTTTCACGTTGTACTACTTATATATTCAATTTTCTTAGCTTTATGTTACTTTTTAATTACTTGAGTTGTCAAACTCATCAAGTAGGAAATTATTTGTTTGACAAAAAAATATAATAATCCACACAATCATTATTGAACACTAAATTGATGTGTTTTTTAAACGACCTATATTTATGAAAAAATAATTTAATAGAATATTTGGTCTTATAAAAAGATTAAATATTTTTAATATCATATGTCACCATTTCAAGATCATTTTTAATGTTAGAAAATCATGAATGTATGTAGCATATTATAATATACATATACAATAATCCATATACATAGATCTAAAAAAAGTACTCCACGAAGTAATGAGTTATGTCTTCAACTTCTTTTTTTTATTTATGTAAGATACATCTATGTTCTTGCATCGATCCAAGTAAATAGATCAATTGAGACATATTGACACTCAATATGAATTCCACTTATGTACTTAACATAATTTTTAGATGTGCCCCCCCAATTAGGGGGATGGCTCTGCCACTCGCAATATTAATGTTTTAAATTTTCCTACCACTATGTGTGATTCTTCATTCTAATTTTACAAAGGTGAAAAAAATCCAATAAAAGTGGGTACGTCGTTAAATGTGCTTAATTGCTGGTATGTGAGAGAAGAAAGACACTAGAGTATGGAATACACCCTAACCATTAAAATTAATCCAAATAATTTTCCTACACAAATAATTGATAAGTTTTGAACAAAATCTAAAACCCTCATATAAACAAGTAATGTTTGCAATTATACTAGAAACTTGTCATGAATATTATTTTTATTAAATTTCTGATCTATTGTATAAAAAAACTAAATAAACATGATGGAGTAAAATATTAATTTTGAACACAATATGCAATTTTATAGTTTTAGTTTTGAGTGTTTTTTTCTACTAAGATAATATAGAATAAGAATAGTAGAAAAGAGAGACGTCACAAATTTAAAAAGAATACATATTAACAAAGATTTCGGTAAAGATAAAAAAATATAAGACTGATTAAGAAGTATTCTGCCAAATTCACTTTTATAAATAAAGAAGGGAACTCGATGCTAATATTTAGACATTTTCTTAACGATAACGACATTCTAACTAGTATTACAAATGTAAGAAAATATTTATTACTAGGAACATTGTAGCTTGTTATATGCATATAATTCCAAAGTAATCAATGAAACAAATATTAATATTTTTTTATATTCTATTACATCGGAAAATAATTAAAAGTAGAACTTGAACAAGACTTGTTGAAAGATTGCCACTTTTACTTCCATCTTTCTCATGTCAAGGATAACCGATCACAAACAACAAAGATTTAATCTTCACATGACATAAATTTGGAATATATGTTCATTTATTAATGTGAGTAATCGAGAATGAACTTGTTTGGGTTATAACTATGGTCACTAAAAATTAAATAATTTCTTACATAGTGATCTTATATCAGAAAAAATATGCTACATTTCTAATAAAAATGATGAAAAGTTGTTCCGTTGGTAATGCATACCTTGTCAGTCCGATCTTCTTCCTTTAGCACAGCAGGTCAAGAACGAAATAACTTTATATTTGCACTTGCACAGTCGAAAATTAAACCACCGGACAACAAGTTCTGAAGCAAACGATCGAACAGTAGGTCCAGAAACGACGATCAGACAATAACTCTAGAAGGGAACTCCAATACGGTATTTGTAGATAAACAAGTAGCAAGTTTTACATCTGATAATATATAATGGGAGCAATCAACAACCCTTCGATAACGTAGATGATTGCAGAAAATGAAACAAGGGTTGAAGAAGATATACATTCGAGAAAGAAACATGAGAACAGAATCGAACCGGAATGGCCAAAAGCTTTGGCGGCTGAAAGACGACGGCCAGCAGGAGAGCCAGCTGTCTGTGCTTTGTGTAGAGCGAAGAACAGTGATGTGTTAGCGGACGGCCAGCTGTAGCCCCGGGCGTATGTGCTCGGCCTGCGGACGGTGGTTACGACGTAGCGTACTGCAGAAGAAACCACCGGAAGGATAGAGCGCCTGCGATCGTCATGTGCGAGAAGAAACTGGCGGGGAAGGATGGAGCACCGACGTCCATTCCCCTCTCCCTAACTAATCCTCATGTTTTCCTCTCTCCTCTCCATATCTCATTAAACTCTATTCTCTCTAACTTCTTTACAAAAATGAAACGTTTTAAAACAATATACACACCACCTCTCTTCGTCTCTTCCTATTTTCCTCTCAAAAAATTCAAATGATATTGTTGTTTCCATCATTCACTCGTTCAACCATATTTTCCCACAATTATCTCCATCCACGTTCCAACAACTCCTCGCACAATTATCTTCATCACCCAACCACCCAATAAATAAATAAGGAAAATAATTTTATATTTAATTTTTCCATTTTACCTTTCAATGACTATGTGATCCATGGAACTTGATTAATAGTAAGCCAAACATTTCTTTTTATTGATACATTTTTCACCAAAAAACGTTCACGGTCCCTCTCCCCAATTCTCTACATGATATATCCAATATTTTCAGTCCCTCTCCCCGGTTCTCTGCATATAGATTATGAAGGAAAAATATGTTACATAATGTGTTTGATGTATTGTATAACTAAGAACATACGTGGTTATTATATTAAAATATAAAAAATTGAGATAAAAAATATAGTATTTAAACATATTAAGTATTTGACTATTTTTTCATCCAATGTAAATTAAACATATTTGGTATGACAAGTGCAGGTGCACGTGTGTGTTTACTAGTAATAGAAAAGAATCAGTATAAATCTGCACGCATAACATATACATCTATAGACTATGTTGTTGTTGTATCATTATACATTTAGTTATTTAAACATAATATAATACTATTTGATATCCCACGAAGTATATTATTAATTATAGATATTGGTTTTTTATTTTAATATTACCTATGTACTTGCTATATTTGTTACATACTTAATTATTTATATATATTTTATAAAGTATTTGGTGTTCGATCCATAAAGTATACAAAAAATTATAGATACTGGTTTACTTTTCCTCAATAACCATACAACTATGTACTTGTAATATTTACAATACATTTAATTAATTTTTTATAAATTATATAAAATTATTTAACATGTAACAAATTATACTATTAATTATAGATCACAAAGTATTTTGCTACTCATTGATATCAGTTTCTTATTTAATCATTATAAAATTGTTGCAAACTAATAGTTCGCCAATTAACATTAATGGATGTATATTTGGTATTATTGTTAATATGTTTAATAAAAACACATTACTTGTTAATTATGTAACAATGAGATGTATTTATAAAAATAAAAAAATGTCACTTATTTTATAATGTTTATCCTAATTTAATGTGTTTATATTTCTAATTCTTACTTAAAATCATATTGATAATAATGTTATTTATAAATAACGTTTACATAATTTGAAAATAGGTTAAGAAGCGTGTGCAACAGATAAAATATAAAAAGAAAAATTAACTTTGATACCATGCTACATTTATAAAACATATATATGTTAAGAAAAATTAAAATTGGAAGGGGGAACTTGCCCCTTCTTGCCCCCCCTCCCGCCACCACTGGTAAGGGATTAGCCTTGGGAACAGTTTGGTCAGGACTTTTATTCCTGACCAGGTAGCCCTGATTTATAGCAGATTTTATTGTAGTGAGGGGGTAATTATTCCATATGTATTTTAGTATATGCATATATTGGGATTGGGTCAGTTTCAGGTCAAAATATCTACTCAGAGTGAAAAACTATCATTCACATGACCACACAAAATATGATTTTGTTCAACCTACCACTCAAACAAAAATCCACCCATATTTCCAGCAAGGTATAGCGCGTTGTGTGACAATGGTCTTTTACAACATGTAGCTAGTACAACAGGTGATATCATGTTGTGTAATAATGGTATATAACAATGGTTTAGTTTACGTTGTGTAATGGTGGTCTATTACAACGATTTGTTATGTGTGCATGTTACAATATGTCACAACATGTTGTGTAATTATAATATATAACAACAAGTTGGAGTCTGCTGTCTCATGTCGGGATATAACAACGAGTTTCAATATGTTGTATTATGGTGGTCTATTACAACATATACCAAATACAACATGTAAAAGCCCATTGTATAATTAATGCATACTACAACGGGTGAGTATGTATTGTGTAATGATGGTCGATTACAACATATGAGTATTACAACGGGTCAAAATATGTTGTGTAATTAACATCTTTTACAACGGATTTGAATATGTTGTGATACTACAGCCTATTACAACACTTTAGTAGTAGTTGTCGTATCCCCCTATACTACAACGTGTTTGGCATGTTGTAAATGACTTGTGTTGTATAAAATACACAATATACAACACAAAAATAGGCTTGTTGTGATAGGTATGCTAACTACAACACAATAATCAAAGTTGTTGTCTATCTCCCGTTGTAAAAAGCATTTTCTATAGTAGTGACAGTGTGGGCGTGGCGACGACTGGGTGCGGATGTGGCCTAGGCATGACGACGGTCATGACGTGGTGACAGGCTGGGCAGAGCTTCAGTGTGGGTGCTACAGCGCATGTGGAGCAGTCTGTGCATGGCGACAGGTTGAGTGCAACTTCATCCTACAGGCAACGACAGATGGGAACAACCTGGATATGATGACATGCTAGGTGCCACTTCAGCCTAAGCACGAAGACAGATGAGGAGCGGTGGCAGCTTGATCATAGCTGCAGTGTACGGCAGCAAGCCGGGCGTGACGATGGCTGGATGGGAAGAGGGTCACGTTAAAAATATGGAAAGAGTGGGGGTGGGTTGGTTTTTATAGTCGTCGCTGTGTGATCGAATTTTAGCAGTGTTTTAATTTAAAACTTATAATTTGAAACTAGCACTGTGTAGATAGAACATGGTCAATACGAAAAAAATAAATCACGCATGCGTCATTGTTGCTCATGACATGGTCTCTAAATTGGGGTGTGAATCTTGGTGTATCTAGTGTAATGTATATCAGTACTCTTCCTCGCAAGCCTCGACAAGGAGGCTTTTGCATCTTGCCCAAGAACCACATCACATGGTATTCACTCCATTGCTAGCTTCCACCGTACGTGGGCACATTCAAATTCCAGACTCCCAGTGCGTCACTGATCCGGTCATTAGAATACAAAGTGCTTTTTCGCAAACAGATCCAAACTTCTACTTCTATCTTGTGTCACGTACAATGGAACACGGAAATAACGGGAGATCACGTCAATTAAGGTGCGGCAGTAGAGGTACACAAAGTTTCCATGATTTAAGCTTTGGCCGGAGAGTGGAGCAGTGGAAGGCGTTCTATTGGTGAAAGTTCTTTTATATTTGGTTTCAGAGAAACAAAAAATGTGAATAACAAGCCATGCGTGTGAGGTGAGACACTAGTTTAATGTAAACTTTGAAATTTTAGATTTTTTGTCATTATATTTGTAAGACAATTACAATATCAGTCTCTCTGATCTGAGCATTCATTCTTAGATAGCAAAATGATACATCTAATCGACTCCTTTTCTATAGAATGCATCCTATATAAACATGATAGGATCCAATAAGATTGCACCATAATGTACAGTTGACATTTCTTTCTCCTTATTTTTTAGGGAGTTGGATTTTGAAGAGGATAGAGAAGGAGACAATGCAATATGATTGGTTGTCCTATAGAATAAATATAGGACACCGTCCTATACTACTGGCTACCCTAATTTATTATGGAGTAGGAAGATATTATAATTCATGTAACGGCATCCCCACTCCATGGGTAGCCGGTAGTATAGGACGGTGTCCTATACTTATTATATAAGACATCAATCATGTTGCATTGTTTCATTCTCTCTTCTCTTCAAAACTCAATCCCCTAAAAAAAATAAAAAGAAAAAAACGTCAACTCTACACTATGACACTATCTTATTAGATCCTACCATATTTCTATAGGATGCATCCTATAGAAAATTAGTTTGCCCATTGAACGAAACACAATTATAACCAAATATATCCTATCAGCGCCGCTCTTAATCCTGACCTTCCCGTCTATACTACTACGAAACCTTCTCATCTTTGATTATGTTTATTAATTAGTTTTTCACTCTCACATTACTCATCCGTCCATACAAAATCTGTGATGCTACCATGTTGGCTACTCGGTCATCCCAACAAAAGACACGTCAATATATCTTGGTAATTTGAAATAGAACAACCTAACTCATCGACAATGACGAGAAGTTAGAACCCAAGAAGCAAATTGCATTTGATTTTCCCATTGATCGAATACTCCATCCACCTGTTTCTTCAAGATCTGGAAAAGAATCAAAGGCAGTTTGAGAAAAAGTTTCAGATATGGCACCCTTGTCAAAATATTCCCAATACAGTCCAGTTGCAAGTGAAAATGCCACCTAATTTGATGTTTTTCAACTCAAACGGATGTTAATGCCACTATATTCGAACTTTTCAATGAAAAATTTTCAGATTAGTTGGTGTTTTCAGCCAATATGTTTGGGATGAAAGTGTCAACTTATTTGACATTTTTTGTTGAAATTTTCAAATACTAAAATGTTTACACCATTCTGACCAGAAAATGGCAATTTAACAAGAAAGTTGACTACTTATGAGAGTTACTTTTACGAGAGATATCTGAATTTTTTGATCAAAATGTACCATTTTGTTCTTGTTTAAAAAAAAAGATTTTGATAGGTTTTGTTATCTCCTACCGGCCGAACGGAAGTCTTCGTTCATGTAATTTTTAAGTTTGTGTTGTACGTATGACATTTTTTTCCTCTTTGTTTTATAGCTTCATATATCTCCTGTGGCTCGACAACACTGATGATAATCAACATTTTTGATATCTAAAGTGCCAAGGATTAGAACTATTTCATTTGTTGCTTTGCAACTTGCCATTTTTGTGTACAAATGGCAAGGACAAGAGACAAACATAACACAAGATAATACTACCCAAAGACCATGGTCAAGACATGCAACACCATGTTCAATAAAAAAATATACACACTCTTCAAAAGTGAGATGCAAACATGTAACTGCTAGGATAACAATTGTGGTGAGATGCATATGTGTGTCTACCTAACACATTCTGCATGATTAGAATATGCATTGTTTGTTCTCATCATTTCCATTATTGAGCAATGTTTTGATTGTATATTGGTCACAAAACTTCAAAGTATTTACCAAAAATTGACTACTTTGCTTCAAAATAACTACGGGAGAACTAATGCATGTATCCAACAAAATAAAGCTATGAGGTGGTCATTGCATACCCGATAACAACAAAAGGAATTTTACATGCTAAGACATTAGTTTATCTTGTAATATTTAAATATCACAGTTCTTTAGTTTCACTTTTTTAAGCTTACACGGTTAGTTGTAGGATCTGTCGTTGGCTTAGACTTCGTAGTAATCAGTAAATTTATTAATTTTAGTGGGACTTTTTTCTTCTATATAAAAATCTTTAATTGAAAAAGTAGATCAATTGGATTGTTAATTGAGTCCTTTTTGCAAGAAATATGTACTATTGATGATATTATAATTGTTTGGAGCAAAAGTAGGTAAGTGGATGCCTTGTTACTCCAACAATTGGAAAATTGAATATGCTTAGAGGTAAATCAAGGACAGTTTATGCGGTTTGAATCGATATCACTTTATTACTGGTTGAATTTAGAGGCCATCTTAAGTTATGAAAATGATTATCCTACGATCTATATTACTTGAAAAAATACTTAGATTAGTAAAATTTCAAAATAAACATCTTTAAGACCATGGTATGTTAGTTATTACTCTGAAAAAGGAGCCACTGATGTGAGAAACAAGCTATAATATTTTTCTTGGTTAATTTATGACTTCTTTCCCAAAAAGTTGAATGACATGCCATTACATATACAATATGGATATCATCTACAAAATTAGATGGGAGTGGAAGTTAACAAATTGGATACACAAATAAATAGTCCAAAACACCTACATTTTGATAACGTTTTTGATTTCATGATGAACTTCATTTCAATGCCTTCTAGAACAATCACTCCATTTTGTGTCTAGACAACAATGATAACTCAAAACTTGTTTGATGAAGCAATCGAACAAGATTTGAGGAGAAATAAAGGATGTGAGTTATTTGTTATACATCAAAAGTCAGTCAAAGTGGCAAGGTAAGGCTAAACAAACATATAAAAGTAAGAGACAACCTAAACTATAAATAGATGAAGAAGTTATCAACATATTGGCCATTACGTGAACCTAAAAATTAGTCCAATTAGTAAAGCATTTTCAGGGTGATACCAAATGTTGCAAGGTCGAATCCGAGTCTCTACAAGAGGACAACTGTAAGCCTATTTATGCTCCAACAATAGGCCTAGACTATCACTTAAAAACTAAAATATTATAAAAAATCATCTGCTACCTAAGGGTAGGGATGTGTGTAGCTTCCCTTCCATGTCACATAGTCCAGTCAAATCTTCTTCTTTTTCCCTTCTATCTCCTCCGTTTCAAGGATACAAATATATCATACTAAAAAAATTATAATTCCAATTATAGAATAAATGAGGACTATTAAATATATAAGTAAAATTAATTTCTCTATAAGGTACGAAGTTCTTTTCATATTATGGAAGTCATAAAAAATGAGTTTATGATAAACATGTATTGCATCTTCAAAAGTATATGTACTATTAGGTGAGACATATAAATCCTCAAAAAACATACCATTTGTCTTCGTAAAGTGTTAAAAAGGTGAAAATTAAAAATAGTAATTTTCCTTACATTCATTGAAAACAAATATCACCTAAACTTGTTAAAAGTGTTGAATCTTAGCCTTATCTGGTAATTTAAATTGATACCATATTTAAAATTTTATAACATTAATTTATCAAGATTAATGTGTTAAGTACATGTGCACGTGTGTGTTGACTAGTATAATAAAATATAGATTTCAATTCAAGGTCCATCTAAATATCTTTACTTGTATATGTTATGTAATTTATCGCAAAATTTAGATTTGTCACATCAAGTTAATACCCAACCAGTGACTCACTTAATGGTAAGGGTTTGAGCATGAACCTACTAAAACATAGTATGAGCCAGCTAGATGCTCATACTCAGGTATACATGAAATCTATGAAGAGGTGTTCCATTCTTAATATGTTATGCCACTTATACTTTACACATTAGGTCCAATTTTGAGTGTAGGTCATAACAACCAAATATATGCATATCTATTGTTTAATATCCCAAAACTTATTATCAGACATCTATGCTGGTCACATTTCAAAAGGCATCTTTTCCTAATTTTTATCCAAAAGATACAATTACAAAAACAAATATTTACATTGAATCACCAAAAATAATCATCTATGTTTTAAGTTAGATGTTTGTCTTAAAGTGTGATGCACTAAATAATTGTTGCTTTTCACATATTGTTTTACTATGTATTGTGCACACTTATTGCTCATTTTCATATTAATTGTGCATGAATTATCATTAGTAGCATGTGACACTTAATTGCATCAAATATTTGTTATTTTTATTATTCTCGGCTGAATTATAACTTTTTTAGAGCTTCTGTTGTTTATTATTTGCATTTCAGGTGTATTTATAAGAAATGGATTAGCTCGATACAATTGGCAGGTCATCAGTGGTACCGAAATTTGAAAAAAAGGAACATAGTTGAATTGAGGAAATTCGATAGTAGCAACACAATAATCGGTACTACCGACATTCAAATAGGAGCACTCAAGAAAAATCTCAATACTACCTGCAGTCAACTCGATGGTACCGACTTGTACCGAAAATGCAATAGGGAAGGTTAGAGAAAATCTTGATACTACTGACGGTCAATTTGGTAGTACCGACGACTTACAATAGATCACAAATAATCGAAGACATCGATACTACCTACACCAAGTCTGTAGTACCAACTTGACATGATCATGCCAGATTAAAGATCACTGTTAATCTGACAGTCATGACATAATGACGCTCTAAGTCAATCCTATGACTAGGGGGAGTGCGGCCAGACCTAGGTACCACATTATTTTCCATTGCACGACAACCAAGAGTCGAGAGAGAAAAAAGGAGCGACGGAAGCCACGTTTCGAGAGATTGTGGCACCTCCGATGGACATATTTATTGCCAGAGGTTAGCAAATCAATATATTTGAGAGAGGAAGTCATCCAAACTGTCTTCTTCAGGGGTTACTTTAGTTTTCTAATGTTTCTCACATTTTTCTTGCTTCTACCATGTATTTGACAATAAAAATCATGTGGGGCTAATCCCCTTTGTTACTTAGGACCAGGGAGTAGTCTGATTTTTCATTGTGATTGACAATTATGAATTAATGTCTGAGATTCACTTAATTTTTGACATATTTCTATGTTTTCTTAATGAATTGCCTATGTTTGATCGCCATAGGTGATTTCTTAGACCATTACTTTGAGAGAGGGATTAAGGATTGGAAAACTCATAGATATTCACAATTTATACCGCACCTTGAGAGAGGGCCTACAATTGCAAAGGGAATAACTTAGAGAATTCAACAAATCACCGAACTAACAATCAAAACTCTATGAGAGTGGGATTTATATTAGATTAGGTCGTGAATTACATTGCAAGAGTGGGTAATTCTTACTACAGGTCCCTTTGTCCAGTGTTAGGAGGAATCATTAGTGATGAAATGATGTTAATTGCAATGTGAACTGTGGTGAAACTAAAATCTTAAGGAATTAATTCCAAATATGATCACAACCAGTAATTTTAGTTTTTAATTCCTACAATTTAATCATTAAATCAACCAATCACTCTTTTTCTTAGGCCTAGCTGATTAGGTCATCATTAGTAGTAGTCTCTGTAAACACATTTTCCCCGTGTTTAATTTCTAGGCCTCTTTGGGCCTATATTACATTGATATGTACACTTACATTTTTAGACGTGTAGTTTACGTGTTTCAAGTTTTTGGTGCGGTTGTCGATGAGAATGATGTGTCCAACAGGATGAGTGTTGTGACGGTACACTCTAAGCCACAATTGTATTTTATTATTTTTCATCATTTTTAAAGCTACAATGTCTAATTTTTATTCAACCACTAGTATCTCATTCTCATAGTCATTTTCTTATTTTTAGGTGCTAGTGCATGGTACAGACCAAAGCCAAAAATTACAGAGGCTCAACTCCGAAGAGTGCATTCTAGGAGGAATTCTTACGTAGAGAATATGAGTACAGTAGCTCTACACTAAGAGTGATTCAGACTCCACCACCTGAAATTCCACCACCACATGTGACTAAACTAGAACAACCAGAAATGGGTGACGGAAACCCAATAGTTGAAGAGAAGACTGTTTGCGAGAAGGTCAAGGCTTCTTCTGCCACAACACAATTAGGGCAGATCAAGAGGCAGGCGATTAATGTGGGTAGTTACAAGATCGACCCTGGTTTGGTGATATTAGTTAAATACAATAATTCCATGTACACAACATGGTGGACCCAATGATGCACAGTAATAACTTCAGGAAAGGTTGTGATATGGTGAAGATTGACAAGATTCCAACAACAATGATTTATTTGAAGTTGTTTCCTTCTTCATTGGTACATAATGCAAAGTCATAGTCTACTACAGAAATGGCTTATAACGTCACATTCAGAGGCGTCGGTTGTATCCAAGAAACCGACGTCTGAACCCTACAATGTCAGTTGAATACACAAGCTGATATCTATATGTGAAGACCGGCCAGACATGTGTATCACTTTTTATTTAGCGTTGGTTTCTAATTGAGCAATCAACATGTAAAATCACCTGCCAAATCCAAATTTTCCAGTGAAAAAAAATTACCTCCAAAATTTAACATACGTCGTCAATTGTTGACCAAGTAACTGACGACCAAAGATTTTTCACGAAACAGAAATCGGGACATTTTTGTCGTCAATTTTCTTTCAATAGCCGACGCCAATGTGTTTTCACGTGCTATTCCTACAAAAAAAATTTACCCCCTTTGGCATTGGTTTTTGACGACAACCGACGACTATGGTCATAATTCAATAGCATTTTTTTGTCGGCATATGTAGATAGACGTCGGTTTTTTTAGTTGAAACCGACGACTATGAATGAACATAGGTGTCGTTTTTTTTGTGGTGACCGACGCCTTTTATTTTAATCGTCAGTTGGTTATAATAATTGACGCCTATTGTTAACTTAATAGCACCCGCGCGAGCCAGACTCTTCTCCTTTCTCTGTTTCTTTCTGGATTTCAAGACTTCCCCTTCCTCTGGCAATTCCTGCCGCCGCTGCTCTATCCTCCGTTGCCGCCGTTGTTGCTCGACGTTGCTCCTTCGCTGTTTCTCGCCGCTGCTCTACCGTCGCTGCTCCTCCTTTCCTTCATTTGCTTGTTCTTTACCTAAGCAAGTAAGTTACACCGACCTCCTTTCCTTCATTTTCCTTGTTTAGGGTTTAGCCTTATTTCTTCCTTATTTCTACATTTGGCTGCCAAGTAATAGATGCTTGATTTCTAGGATTATAGGCATAGTTTTTTGAGGCGGCCAGGCAGTGCCCCTCCTCAGCTGAATGCTCAGGCCGACTAGGTTGCCCAGGAGGCCGCCTAGGCGGTGGTTTTTTTACCCCCATAAAATGTATACATATATAGATATATACCTATATATATTATTTATATACTATGTTATGTATATTACTATACATATATCTATGTAAAACTTATCCAGCCTTCATATATTTACTAAAATGACAACAAAACAATAAATATTTGAGAATTGAGACATTCTATACCTCAAAATAATTGTTGCAAGCCTACAATAGTGAATTGAAATATAAGAAAAAAAATACATAACACAATTCATTGCTGAAGATGAATGATTGAAAGATAGATTAGATTTAATATAGAGAAGACACATTATCATTCCCAAATATTAGTTTATCCTCATGGACTTTATATTCATTGATTCTTGTACAACAACCAAACATTATAATCATTAAGTAGCAAGTAGTAAAAGGCAATCTAGAACCTTAGTCACTAGATGAATAATGGCCATAAATGTGTAATGAAAGATGCATGGAAAAAATGTTTGGTTGTAATATATTGAGTTGATCTTTTTTATCTTGAAATATATATTATTACTAAGAAATTATTTCATTATGCAGTCCATTTTTTATGATTTGTGTTTTTATCGATCTCATCTTGATTTTTCCCTATTATGGGGCATGTCAACATTATTCAAGATTGATGAGTGCTTTAAACCTAGGCATGTCAACATTCTAGGGTCATATGGGGCATGTAAAATTTTGCTTCTATTTAGGATCAACAAAATATAATGCAAGTCATGAATGAGAACCAACATGCTATAGTTGAGTTGACTATTCATAAGATTCATTGAGTCATCTTCAAGTGTTTATCTATTTGAAGACTCACTAATACACCAATTTAGTTTTAGTATAAGGGAAATACTAATGCACTCATGTGACATGCTTGGAATGTAAATGATGAACTTTCCCTAGATTTCTAATCATGCTTCTAAAGACATCAATAATTACACAAACTTGAAGAACTAGGATATGAATGATGAAACTAGGATTGTAGATATAAGAATGACAACACATGTATGTGTTGGCCTAGAAACCCATCCAAGATTTACTCATTAGGAGTAAATCTTAGATAGTCCCCAGTTTGGGACTGTTCTTGAACACTTAATCTCACTTAGGATGTAAGTGTATCATGTGTATTGGGTTTTCAAGAAAATTTTGACAACATTTCCCTGTTTGTTCTCTAAGTACATATGTACTTGGAGAAATTTTCTTGAAATGCTGCCAAACTTTTCTTGAAAACCCAATACATATTATACACTTACTAGTGAGATTAGGTGTTCAAGAATGGGATAGGTGGTACACATTTATTATATATAAGACCTTAAACCCTAAACTTTTTCTAATATATACTTGTTTTCTCTTTGATCATAGAATGGATAGATCATGGATGTCCATTTCAAATCGATGCACCCCATAGTTTATTTCTAGTCTTGATCAGTTTATTACATTTGCCAAGGAACATAGGAAACAACCTGGAGATATGTTCTATTGTCGATGTAGGCATTGCGGTAACAACTTGAAAGTCAACACTGGTGACGAAATCAAAAGTCATGTCATGTGCAATGAGATTGTATAAGGCTATACATAACGGCACTGGCATGGAGAGATTTCAAACCTGAAATCAGTGGATGTCGATAGCAGTACTTGTGTGGAAGAAGAAATTGTCTCCGATGATGTAGATGTGAACAATTTAGGGAAAAGTTCATCATTTACATTCCAAGCATGTCACATGTGTGCATTACAGTTCATCATTAAGCAAGAAGGGTGATTAGGATTCTCAATATACTCAACAATGAAACAAGTTAAACATGTGTGCATTACAGTTCATCATTTACATTCCAAGCATGTCACATGTGTGCATTATAGTTCATCATCAAGATATCTATAACTTACTTAAACATTCAATCATGAAGTAAATATACACTTAATTCAGAATAGCATGACGCACAAAGTTGCAGTCAACATCATTATGCTTTGTTCTATCATGGACTATCAGATTGGTATAGCACATATGTATCAGTACATAATTAAATAAACACAATCAGTAAATAACTTTAAAAAAAATCCACTAGCTTGGTGAAATCAGTACATAAATAAACACAATCAGAATATTTTTCATGGCTTTTGGGGTGACTTGGTGAAATCAGTGCATGTTTTGGGCATCCAGTAGATGAATCCAAACCCCAACAGCAGCCTAAACGTGCCCTGGCGCCACCCAAGCATCCGCCCAGAGGCCTAGCTAGGCAGGGCACCTGGGCTTGGGACCCTAGGCCTGCCCTGGCACCTGCTTAGGCGCCGCCTGGGTGAGTTCCAGGTCGGCGGCGGTAGAGAAAAGCAAGGCAGAGGAGAAAAGGGGGTGAAGCTTTTGTGGGTTACCTTGCAGGAAGCTGGCGGAGGAGAAAAGTTTCTTCTACCGGCGGAGGCGGCGGTGACGAGGAGAGCACCGTAGCTACTTCTACCAGCGGCGGCGAGGGCGTCGAGGAGACCAGCAACCGGCGGCGCAGCAACCGGCGGCGACGGTGACGGCAGCGACGGCGACGGCGGCGAGCGATGTGCGATGGCGGGAGCAATCGGGGGAAATCGCCAGACCCTAGCGCACGACAATGAAACAGAGACAATGGGGAAAAGTTCTGTTCACGGGGCTATTAAGTTGACAATATGTGTCGGTTATTTAACAAAACTGACAACTAAACCAACAGTGTCGGCTCTTTGACAAAAACCGACACCTATACTACTTAATATTCGTCGGTTTATAAATAAAAGACAACCGACAACTATTCCTGTCTCGCACATACCCTTTAGTTGTCGGTTATTTATTAAAAAACCGATGACATATGTCCAATTTTGAAGGTAATTTTTTTGCTGGAATTTTGGTTTTGGCGGTTGCTTTTAAGTGTCGGTTGTTTATTAAATAACCGACACTTATTGAAAGTGGTACCCGTGTCTAGTCGACCTTCACATATTGGATGTCGGTTTATGTTAACAACTGACATAGTAGGTTTTATGTGTCGGTTTTTGTATACAACCGACACCTTGAAAACCGACTTTATAAGCCATTTCTGTAGTAATGATTGAGTTGATCTTTTGTTTATCTTGAAATATATATTATTACTAAGCAATTATTTCATTATGCAGTCCATTTTTTATGATTTGTGTTTTTATCGATCTCATCTTGATTTTTCCCTATTATGGGGCATGTCAACATTATTCAAGATTGATGAGTGCTTTAAACCTAGGCATGTCAACATTCTAGGGTCATATGGGGCATGTAAAATTTTGCTTCTATTTAGGATCAACAAAATATAATGCAAGTCATGAATGAGAACCAACAAGCTATAGTTGAGTTGACTATTCATAAGATTCATTGAGTCATCTTCAAGTGTTTATCTATTTGAAGACTCACTAATACACCAATTTAGTTTTAGTATAAGGGAAATACTAATGCACTCATGTGACATGCTTGGAATGTAAATGATGAACTTTGCCCTAGATTTCTAATCATGCTTCTAAAGACATCAATAATTACACAAACTTGAAGAACTAGGATATGAATGATGAAACTAGGATTGTAGGTATAAGAATGACAACACATGTATTTGTTGGCCTAGAAACCCATCCAAGATTTACTCATTAGGAGTAAATCTTGGATAGTCCCCAGTTTGGGACTGTTCTTGAACACTTAATCTCACTTAGGATGTAAGTGTATAATGTGTATTGGGTTTTAAAGAAAATTTTGACAAAATTTCCCTGTTTGTTCTCTAAGTACATATGTACTTGGAGAAATTTTCTTGAAATGCTACCAAAATTTTCTTGAAAACCCAATACATATTATACACTTACTAGTGAGATTAGGTGTTCAAGAATGGGATAGGTGGTACACATTTATTATATATAAGACCTTAAACCCTAAACTTTTTCTAATATATACTTGTTTACTCTTTGATCATAGAATGGATAGATCATGGATGTCCATTCCAAATCGATGCACCCCACAGTTTATTTCTAGTCTTGATCAGTTTATTACATTTGCCAAGGAACATAGGAAACAACTTGGAGATAGGTTCTATTGTCCATGTAGGCATTGCGGTAACAACTTGAAAGTCAACACTGGTGACGAAATCAAAAGTCATGTCATGCGCAACGGGATTGTACAAGGCTATACATAATGGCACTGGCATGGAGAGATTTCAAACCTGAAATCACTGGATGTCGATAGAAGTACTTGTGTGGAAGAAGAAATTGTCTCCGATGATGTAGATGTGAACAAACCAGTTCCAGTACACATCATTGATGTGATGCTGGATAGTTGTGGGGTAGAGCACACCGATCCACCTCCCATGTCTAGAAACATTGTTCATGATGTTGAGATACCATTATATACAGGTTGTACTAAGTTTATGAAGCTTAGAGCTGTGTTGAGATTGTATAAGCTGAAAGCTAACAATAGATGGAGCGACAAAAGTTTCACATCATTATTTTCTGTGTTGAAAGATATTCTTCCTGAAGGAAACGAGCTGCCAATCTCAACATACCAGTCAAAGAAATTGTTGTGCCCAATGGGAATGGAGGCCAAGAAGATACACGCATGCCCGAATGATTGTGTATTATTTCAAAAGGACTATGTGGATTTAAAAGATTGACCAAAATGTGGTGCGTCAAGGTATAAATTGACGACTTTAGGAGAGTCCAAAACTGGTTCTCCTGCCAAGGTGATGTGGTATCTACCTATAATATCATGGTTTCAACACTTGTTTGCCAATTTGATAGATGCAAAGAATTTGAGGTGGCATGAAGTTGTTAAGAAAAATAATGATGGGATCCTACGACATGCGTCTGATTCCCCACAGTGGAAGAAGATTGATTTATTGTACCCTAAATTTGGTGAAAAAGTGAGGAATCTAAGACTTGGGCTTTGTACAGATGGGATGAATCCATACAGGACATTGAGCAGCCAACATAGCACTTGGCCAGTTATGCTTGTTATATTCAATCTTCCTCCCTGGTTGTGTATGAAAAATAAGTACGTTATGATGTCGTTGTTGATATCGGGCCCTAAACAACCTGGAAATGATATCGACGTTTATCTTGAACCTCTGATTGATGACTTAAAGAAACTTTGGGGTGAAGGTGTGATAACTTATGATGCTTCACGAAGAGAGATATTTTGTTTGCACGCTATGTTGTTTTGCACTATTAATGACTTTTCAGCATATGGGAATTTTTTTGGATATAGTGTCAAAGGATCTAAAGTGTGTCCTATATGTGAAGAGAGCACTGATTCAATATGATTAAAACATGGCGGCAAGACTGTATATCTTAGTCATCGAATGTTTCTTCCAAAATTCCATCTGTGTCATAGGTTGCACAAAGCATTCAATGAAAAGAATGAGGAACGGAGTGCACCTAAACCTATACCAGGGGAGGTTGTTTATGAAAGAGTAAAAGACTTTTCCAATAAATTTGGTAAGAGATCACAATGTACCATGGCCACACAGAGTGACAAATCTTTATTCAAGAAGAAGTCAATATTTTGGGATCTTTCTTATTGGAGTTCTTTGGCAGTCAGACATTGTATCAATGTCATGCACGTTGAGAAAAATGTCTGTGATAGCATCATTGGTACTCTGTTGAATATACCAGGTAAGACTAAAGATGGGATAAAATCCAGAATGGACCTACATGAAATGGGAATAAGGATAGAATTAACAGAAGTAGTTAGTAGCGATCAGAGAACATACTTACCTCTCACTTGTTACACATTGTCTAGAAAGGAGAAGAAAGCTTTTTGTCAATGCTTGGTAAATGTTAAGGTGCCACATGGTTACTCATCCAACATCCGTAGATTGGTATCAATGAAAGATCTGAAGTTGATAGTTCTTAAATCTCATGATTGTCACACTCTAATGCAACAAATATTGCCCATGGAAATTCGATCTATATTGTTGAAGCATGTAAGGTTTGTAATCACCAGACTTTGTTTCTTTTTCAATAGTATGTGCATCAAAGTATTGACCCTGATACTCTCAATAAATTGCAAAGAGAAGTGGTTGTTATCCTATGTCAGCTTGAGATGTATTATCCTCCTTTGTTCTTTAATATCATGGTACTTCTAGTTGTCCACTTGACTAGGGAAGTGAAAATGTTGGGACCAGTTTTCTTGCATTGGATGTATCCCTTTGAACAATACATGAGCATTTTTAAAGGTGATGTTTGAAATCGTTATCGTCCTGAAAGGAGTATTATTGAGGGTTATGTGGTGAGAGAGGTTATGGATTTTTGGAATGACTTTCTGAGTGGTAATGATGCTCCTGTTAATGACAAGAATATTGAGGAGCATTTTGGCAAAGGAATTTTGCGATCACTGATGAAAGTAATCAGTCGTGAGCAGTTGGAACAAGGTCACTTGTATATTTTAGACAACATCGACAAAGTGAGTGTTTATATCGAGGAACATACCAATTTCATGAAGAGACAATATCCTTGAGCCAATTCAATGTGGCTTTCTAGAGAGCATAACAAGACATTTATTATGTGATTTGAAGATAAAGTCTTACATCAACTATCTCAAACACCATATAATCTAACTGAAACTATTAAATGCCTCGCCTTTAAACCAAAATTGAATGTTATGTCTTATGACGCGTTTGACATAAATGGATTCTCATATTAAACAAAGTGTCAAGATGATAAGAGTGTTGTCCAAAACAGTGGGGTCGCCCTTCAAGCG
The DNA here is from genome assembly GCA_963693085.1 of Alisma plantago-aquatica. Taxonomy (NCBI): domain Eukaryota; kingdom Viridiplantae; phylum Streptophyta; class Magnoliopsida; order Alismatales; family Alismataceae; genus Alisma; species Alisma plantago-aquatica. Next base: position 498,195,252 of record OY856415.1, read on the forward strand.
TCTTCATTGTTTTTTGCAAGTGCAAAGGATAAAAGTCCACGTGAAGCTAGAATGTCATATTACGGTGTCATTGAAGACATATGGGAGTTTGACTACGTAGATTTTAGAATTCCACTCTTTAAATGTAATTGGGTTGATAACACCAAAGGAGTTATAGTGGATGAATTGGGTTTCATATTAGTGAACTTTGAAAAGATTAGCGAGAAGGGTGAACCATTCATATTGGCATCACAAGTGAAACAAATATTTTATATCGATTGTTCTTCATGGTAAAAGACAGTTCATTGAAGATCCTATAGATGAAGAACAATACTATGATAAGTATGATGACTCCAGTCCATTCTCAGTTGGGTTGCCAACACCACCAAATATTGAAGCTAATGATGACTTGTATGTGCACGGAGATCACAATGAAGGATTATTAATTGATAAAAGATCGCAATATCAGAGGCATGCATGTTTATATTTTTTTATGTTTTATTTTTCTGAATGTGAACTTTGCAATGTGAATGTGAACTGTATAATGTGAACTACTTTACAATGTGAATGTGAACTTTACAATGTGAACTTTACAATGTGAATTACTTTACAATGTGAACTTTACAATTTGGATGTGAACTTCCAGATGGATAAGCATTCATATGATGATCGTGTTGATGATTACCGTGAGGGTGAGGACGTCAATGTGATGCCTCAAAATATAAGTTTTAAAAATATATCCCTAAAGTTTCTATCTATATGTTCATTTATAGTTATATCATGTAAGTGTGTTTTTTTGTCAAATTTTAGGTTGGTGATGTACCCCCCAAAGAAATTGGGGCACTTGATGAGCAGCAAAAAAATTGAGAAAGTGAGGGCCATCACAATGATGAACAAGTTACTACAACAAAGGGGCAATGGACCCAAATTGGATGTGGATTTCGAACATGCAGGAAATCCAGTTGGAGTGAACCACAACTCATTGTAGTCCTAATGTAGAATCCTGGAATAAAGTTCCTAAGGGGAAGAGAGACTTACTATGGAAGGAACTATGCATGAGTTATTATTATTTGCAATTCTATTTTTGTAGATTACTAATTATTAGGATACTAGTTAATAGCAATTCTATTTTGCAGAGTATATTTGATCTGGATGAAAATCTACATCGTAAATGTGTGATGCAACACTGTGTGAGGGTCCTAAGGAACTATAGGACAAATCTCACCCGAGATTACATACGCGATGCTTAGAATATGTTCTTGATTGATTTCCAATTCTAGACATTGATCACTTTTTGAATAACTCTGCACTAATAATTTTTGTTTGTTTTCTCTTAAAAAAATAAATTTAGGAAGAAGGCAGCCACTGAGCAATGGAACTACATGGACCCCAAAGACTGAGAGGAGTTTGTTACCCAAAGAAAAATGGATGAATTCAAGGTATTAAGTGCCATTCCCAATTTAATTAATATATGTTCTTATGTATTCACCTATTCAAGATTAACCTTTAGTGTTCCTAACCAAATCAATGTGCTTACTAACAAGGCTATCAACGATGCTCAAAGAGCAAGGTGTGCACTGAATGTGCATGACCACACAATGGGTCCAAGAGTCTATGCAGGTGTTCGCCAAAGACTACAGGCTGAGTCTATTGCTCAATCTGTTGCTACTTAGGAGACTTTAGAGTCATCTACTATTGCTCCCGCACCTCTGCCTCACCATGCTATGTGGATAGCTGGAAGGCAAAACAAGAAGGGAGATATAACAAATCCCACAACTGCTGAGGCAGCTGCAAAAATGGTGAAATTCAACTCTTAGAGCAAATCGATCGATATTGATTATTGTTATGTTTACTTACCAATTTCTATTGATGGAAAATAGAGGGAGTTGCACGAGCAAAGGAAGGAAGGCAAGTTCATCCCTGAGGGCACAAGGGATGAATTGACAGTTACTCTGGGTAACCCAGAGCATCCTGGACGTGTTAGGGGTGCAGGCGTTGGTGTGGGCATCAAAGCGTTCTTTGGGCCATCCCAACACAAACTCCCAAAAGCGAGACTTTCACAAGCTGAGGTAACCTATTCTTTTTTTAGAATGTTATTGTGAAAAGGAATTCAATAATCAGAAGCTAGCGTTTCTTTTATCCATGTATAGGTAGATGAGTTAATTGATAGGAGAGTCGAGGAAGAACTTGATAAGAGACTCCATGAAGCAATTAGCAAGTGGCAGGCATCTCAGACTGCCACTCAGACAGTACCTATGGAGGGCTGCTCTTCTCCTACTACAGAGGTTGGGAGAAATCATGTAGATCCACCACCTAGCACATCCGCTGTAAGTATTTTTATGACATAGTAGCTTGTCTTTTCAAGATGATATGTTTATGTATATATGTATATAACATTCTTTACTTAAATTTGTAGGGGTTGAAGCCATACCGTCTAAAAAGTCAAGAATATGTCGTTGAAGAGGCGTCGGCTTACCCACCCCTTCCAGGGAAAATGTTTCATGGGACTCCATTACCGGATGGTGTGGTTCATGTGAGACTGATACATGTGCTCCCCAATTGGAGGGATCTTCCATTGCCATATGCCCACCCAGATTCTGAAATGCTTGGTGAGACAGAAGGCGGAGTGACATTGTGACCCAAAGTGGTTGTCGTCTATACTAATATTGTATGGTAAATTTTCATTATGTTAATTTGTTAGTGTGTATATATGAGTCAATTGATCTAAAATTATATATACATGTCAAAAGGAAGATACCTGGTACATCTCGGCCTGTACCTCCACCTCCTCCTCCTGAAGTACCAAGTTGTCTTCCAAGGGACCTACACACCTCGTTAGGTCCTAATTGTAGGGGTATGATAGTATGGATAGGTGAACATGATCCAAATTTCCCTATAAATGTTTCTATTCCAGAGGATGTTGCAGGTCAATCATACGATAGCAAGCTATTTATACAAGATATTTTGGAGTTATTTCATTATGATTGGCTGAATACATCTATGATAGAGCTACGGATATGGTGAGATCTTATTTATACATCTATATACCTTGTTTTATATATGGTGATATGGTTTCTTATATATTAAATTAATATGTAATACATGTTTTGCAACCACTTACACATGATATGTATAGATTTTTCATTTTACCATGTGGGATTTATGGTTCCATCTTTGATTAGTCTGGTAGATAAGAACCCTTCTTTAGTTACTTCATACTGTTGTGCTGCATTTAAATATTTTGGTAAAAAAGAAGACGGTGATAATAGTTCCATTCAATGTCGAGTAAGTTTACTTTGCTTATAATTTGGACTTAAGAAAATTATGTTTTTATTGTGGATTTTGAGTTATTAATTTTTAACTTTCTTACTTATAGTGGTAGGCATTGGGAGTTACTAGTTATTGTCCCCAAGACGTTCACTGTCTATTATCTAGATCCTGCGGGGAAGGAATTGAATACATTATATGGACACACAATGAAAAGGCCATTATTCTCGTGAAAAATATTTCATATTTTTATATACGTTAACATATGTTATTACATTACTATTTAATTATGCAATTTAATGTGTTACATTAACATGTAGGGCTTTACATGAGTTCAAAAGAGATGGAGGAAAGGTCCCCAAGAAAAATAATCAGCCACTAACTTGGGAGAATGTGAAAGTATTTTCTCGACTCTAATGTATATATTATTTATATGAACTATACTTATTTGTATTTTTGAATATTTTTATGTTTGAATTTATAGTGTGCTATACAAGACAACGGCTGGGCATGTGCATACTATGTGATGCGATTTACATACCTAATTATCAAACATGCTGTAATGGAAATTGATACCATATATTAGGTATTATATATAGTCTCATTAGATAATATGACATATATCAATCTTATTATATATTATTAATTATATATATACATCATTCTCTTTGTAGGTGTTTAAAACTGACTTCACTACAGGTTAAAAGTTATTAGATGTACATACTCCCTATACGATGGAAGACTTAAATGATGTAAGAGAACAATGGGAAAAATCCCTACAAGTAGTGGGAAGTTTTAAATATGATTGGGATAGTGATGGCGATAATGACGATGATGAATAAAGAATGATATTTTCTAAACTTTTTTCTCATAATTATTTTTTTGTGAATGTGAATGAATTTTTCTGAATTTTCATATGTGTGAATGTGAAGATGATTAATACATGAATGTTTCTACATGTGTCTGAATGTGAAAAGAGATGAAATGAATGGAACTACAGGTTGCTAAATGTGTGTAAAAATGGATGAAATTTGAAATGGAACTACTGGTTTCTACATGTGTGTGATGAAAAATAATATGAATTAAATGTTCTTATACATGTGTGTGAATCACATGATCCATATATAGTATAGTCCATCTTATTAATTTTGTTGGTTTGTGGCCTGTTGTTGGCTGATATCAATGGATGTTGTAAACCTGTAGTTTAGAACTAAACTGTAGGTTCTGCATCCTGTTGACCAGCCATACAGCAGGTCGGAAAACTAATAAGAAAAATAATCAGAACATAGGTGTCGGTTATTAGTACAAAAGTGACAACAAAGACTTACAGTGTCGGTTTTTTGCAAAAAAATGACGTCTATGAGGATATAATGTCGGTTAGATATAAAAATCAACGCCGATGGTGCCCTTGTTGCACATTTTATTGGTGGCGGAAAGGGTTATGATGTCGGTTTTTGTGAAATTCCGACGACTTTGACCTTGATATAGTTTCAGTTTTGTTAAATAACAGACGCCTATAGAGCCCTTGCTGGCATGTTTTTGGTGGCAGGAAGGGTTATGGCATCAGTGTCAAAATTGACGTTGAAGGTTTTGACTTTTAGCGGCACCCACTTGGGTGTTGTTTTAAAATTGACACAACCGACACTAAAGGTCGATTCTTTAGAAATGTGAGACTAGACGATTGATGTCTTCTTTGAATGCCACTTTCCACTGAGAAGACTAATGAGTTGGTAGAGAAGATTGACAACTTTAAACAGTAGGAAGTGGAGTGCTGTTCTGAAGCACGAGAGAGATTCTAAAATATGTTGAGGAAGATTTTTCATCATAGGATTGACCTCTATGGCCAGGAAAAGACCTTCTATTACGGGCTACACAAAGAAGAGAGGATCACACTTGATAGTGTTGGTTCAAGATTATCCCTCAACAACAAGCCATCTCAGCATCATGAGATATTGAAGAACAAGGCTAAGAAATCATGGGGTGAGGAAAGAGAAGTCCCAACATATGTTACAAGGACTGAAAAGTTTAAAGACATCAAGCCATTGACTAAGAAATTAGACAAGATTGCCAAGAAACTTGACCAGAAATTTGGAAATTCCTCTAGAGGTGAGGAAGAAGAATGCATGTATGTACTGCAGTAGAACTATAGGGGCATAAATGACTACTCTTGGAGGAAGGATCCCAATAACTTTTAGCAGGACCTATCTCAAGCACAACCGGTCAAGCCACAACAGAGTGGTGTATAGTAGTAGGACAGAGCCTCAGTAAGATATACTACATCGAAGATATCCTAGGCAACCTGGTTGGTCAAAATGAGGTGATCATAGGGCAAATACAGAAAGACTTGCAAAATCAAGGAGCTCATATTGGATATATTGAGAACCATAATTCAGAGATGGAATCAGAAGCTTCATCCTTGAAGAAATTAGGACAACAAGTATTTCCAAGAAACATTGATGTTCCATCAGGCAACCATCTGGTAAAAGAAGTATTGCTACACACAGGGAAGAAGTTGCTGAATGAACAGAAGAAAATTATGTAGGCAAGTAATAATGCAGGTGACATAGGACCCATGTTGACTACGGATTCACTTGAGCCACCTATCACAGAACAAGAAAAGTAGTTGAGGAAGAGACTGATGAGCCAGAGGAGGCTAGGAAAGAGGCATATACCCATATAATTTTGCAGGCATATTAGCAATATCGATTTTATTCCCAGAACCAACATAACTGACCATCTTTAATTAACGTCAGAATGTTGATTTTTTTAAGACTGTTGTTAATTTTTTATTATGTCCTTACATGTGATAGTAGACAATTGCAAATTTATTAACAATTTCAGGCCAGATCCATACAAGAAGAAGAAGAAAAAGCAGAACAGGAGAAAATAAAAATGAAGTTAGGAACTCAGTCCAGATCATTCATTGAAAAACAAACATGTTAGTTAAAGAAACTAGCGGCCTGCAATCCTTTTGGATATGTGTTATTATTCTACTCAACCCATTCATGAACATGTAGAAGGTTGTCGTCTCGCTCACGCTTGGTGACAATCGATTGTATGACCAGCATAGCCCAACGAGCATAGGAACCACCGACAGATAGATCACATCCTAGAAGAGAGGAAGGATGAACTCTCTCTATGCACAAGAGAAGGTCTCCATATAGAATCTCAAGAGCGATGACTAGAAGACACTGGTTAGGGTTTGTAAAACACATAGTTGAACAGCTGACAACTGATGTTTGTGAGATATGTTTAACCCTAATGACCGAAGGCTTATTTATAACCTTATACGCTTCAAAATCCTATTCCTATTAAGGCAAAATCACTAGATTTCTCTTGCACACGTTGTAGAAAAATCCACGAGGCAAATACTTTCCAGTTAAGATTGATAAATCAACTTTAGAAAGAAAAAATTAATTAAATTAATAATTCGTTAAGTAGTTGTATCCTAGTGTAAAAAGTAGACAAAAGACACTCTAACAACCCACAAGCCTCAAACTCGACCTGTGTTCGGCCCAGCCTAGCGAGGCGAGGCGAGGTGTAACGTGGAGTGTGCACATGTGCACGTGTGTGCGTGTTGTGGTCACCATACCCACTAAGGAGGTGAGCACACTCTCTCGACGTTGTGAATACTAGTGTCACATATAATCCTACATATAAGGACCATAAGAGTTCTAGGATTGAGCAATGTGAGATAAACGTCTTCCTCATTTGCACTAGTTAGACACAAAACTACATTTCCTCCATGTACTAGCTTCACTACATTGGGCTTAATAGTTAACAACCATATATCTAACACTGAGTGCCACATAGATCTGAGCAGCCCCTCATAGAGCTAACTAAACAAGGGGAGAATCCTACATTGGAAGTTCCTCAAAGGGAAATTATTAACAACACACCATCTTCACCAACATCTGCACCCCTACATCAGGATCATGCAAAGCATCCAATATATATACTTTTTAGCAATGTCCAACACAATCTCATAGGCAAAAATATTATTAGTGCACTCTACACCATTTTTCATGCATGCAATCACTACCTTAAAGCATCTGTTGTAATAAAGCAACCGTGTAATAAAGAACCCACAACCAACTAATAACACTTATTACTCTAACAAACAAAAGGATAGATTTGAAAATTGAAAATATCTTTTTTTTTTCCTTCAAATGCCCTCCACTTCTTAGTAGGATATAATGCTAGATCCAACCAAGTGCACGTTTGTGCACATTTTATGCATAAGGCCAGAATTGGTGGTTGAATATATTCAACATAGTGTCAGAAATCATCAACAAATGTACTAGATATGAACTAGCACAATGTGTACAGTTAGAGGTACATTTGATTAACAAAATAAAACTAAAAGTTGGTTATTGATTATGTTTATGTATTTTTTTAATTCATTGTATATATGTGCAAATAATTGTTTCATTTTATCTCAGAATAATACTATCAATACAACAATGTCATACTCAAAATTAATTCATAGCGTCATGATATAACATTTCACAATGTCACATTTTAGTGTAGTTTGTACTGCTTGCATGCATAAAGATGTTTCTATAAAGACAATAATGCATGCTTCTAAGTTAAAATAAAAACTTAAATATAATTAAGGTAGTTCTAACTACCTATGTCTATTCGTATTATTACTTGAATGTATCAACAACTAGACTTATAATATAAGAGCATAGTGCATACTGGTAAGGTTGTATGTATGTCGTTGCTACAACAAATCCATGTTTCCGTCCATCCAACCACCACCAACCACCAATCACCCAATTGCATTTAATTTCTAGCCCACAAACAAAAAAAATCATTTCAAATTTCCAATTCTTTTCATTTTCCATCCACTTTCTCTTTTTACCCACGGTCATATTTTTACACATTCACGTCTAAGTTTAAATTTAGTACTTAAATGTGTTTGATACAATACCAAAAGCTAATAACAATCAAACCTATATAAACTAACATAGTACATTACATTTTGTAAAAATTATCTCCCACTCATGTTTGATACATTCTTTACTTTATATATATATATATATATATATATATATATATATATTTATATATATTATAAATATGACAATTGATCATTACATTTTGTAAAATTTATCTCCCACTCATGTTTGATACATTCTTTACTTTATATATATATATATATATATATATATATATATTATAAATATGACAATTGATCATACTCCAGTTCATATTTTGTTGGTAATTCCATGCACAATACTAATTAATATCCATAGTATCATCAAAAAATCAACAACGATACTTATATAAGTCAAAATAATTCTTACAGTCATAAAAATTCTATTTTTAGAAAAATATAATGCAAGAAATAGTTACTATCCATCATCTTTTATAACTTTTATATTTTTATACATAACCCAATGTTATTATAAATGACTCATACAAGCTGATATTACTTAATATAGAATGAAAATAAAATTTATACAACCTCACATTCTACAATTTTGTTACACACATGACTAATTTTAATACACCATAGTGAGAAATCACACACATTACAATGTTGATATGTATACATTAATGGTCTGGGTGGCCAACCAATCCCCTTGCCCTTGCTCTTCCTCCTCATTGTGAAGATGTGGCGATAACATGGACACTGGTGCAACAAGAGAGTGGGCGCGTGTAATGCCCAGGCCGACTGCCCAAGGCTTTAGCAGGGTGTCAAAAATGATGAATGGCCCCACAGACCACCACTAGCTTAATTAGGCTATTTGTCCTCACTCACACGCAAGTTAGGAAAAAATTCATGACTAGTCACCCATCTTAGTACTACTATCCTTAACTTCATTCTTTGTCCTCACTCACGTGCAAGTCGGGATAAACTTCCTAACTGGTCAGTCATCCTAATACTACTCTAAGCTGAGCATGCTTAACTATAAAGTTCTTTAGTGATGGGCTCCTCGAAAAGAAGATGCACCTTGATGATATGAGTAGTTTAATCATTCCTTTTAAGATCATTTTATCTAAGACCTCATATCGTGGGACATTACAACGCGTGTACGATGGCAATATGGGTGTGGGGGGGGGTGGTGTGGGTACAAGTGCAACGATGTGGGTGAGGGTGTGACAGAGTGGTGCGATAGGGGCGGCGGCGACAACAACAAGAGGAAGACAAAGTCGTATGTGTCGTGTCTGTGGCTACATGAGCTCGACACACTACTACAGAAAATGCTTTTTATAACAGTTCATTTTTCCATTTTATAACAGGTGTTAACCGTTGTATTAGATTGCGTGGTCTTATAGGGGGTGCTTTATACAACATGTGATCACATGTTGTAATAGATGTATTTTATACAACAGTTAAAACATGTTGTCTTTTGATGAATGGCATGTTGTAATATGGGTATTTTACACAACATGTGGTGCACCCATTGTACTATATATACTACAACAGTTAAACCACATTGTCTTTTGCTATACACACACATTGTAATATGGGTGTTTTTTACAACATCTAGTTTATCCGTTGTAATATATATTATACAATAGTTGAAGCATGTTGTCTTTCACTAAACACACCTGTTGTAAGAGGTATGTTTATTACAACATGTAGTGCACCCATTGTAATAGGTAGGTTTATACAATAGTTGAAGCATGTTGTCCTTCCATACATTCAACCGTTGTAATATGTGTGTTTTTTCCAGACACACCTATTGTAATAGGTATGGATAACACAACATGTGTTGTTTGTTGTAGTATCATACATTTTACAACATATCATTAACGGTTGTCTTTGATTAGAGTTTGACATGTCTTATATCTAACCAATTTTATTAATCAAATTTTCTATATTATTAATAAATTGTAATAAATATGAAATTAGACTTTTTTCATTTCACAAACAATGAACACATTTTCCATCAAACCATGAGAGAAACTCAGTGCAAAATTTAATAAATATTCTATCATCCATACAAAGATTGAATAATACAAGGTACTGAGTACTCTAGAATCGAACTGAAAACAAACAAACAAAATTTCACATTGGTCTGTGCTAAATAATAAATGTCTCCCCCTCATGTCACGTAATCTTATGTGTTCTTAAGAGCACATGTCGCCCACTCATTTTGGACCTCATCGATTTCTTCTTGGTTGAAGCAACTGCCAATATACTTCGAATAATACTACAATCATATGACAAATATATCAACATATTGTCTTTTTCAATTTATTTAGAAATTTGAACGAACTAACAAAATATAATGATAAGTAGCTTACACATTCAGGAATATTTCTAATTCTTGCATCAATGATGTCTCTCATGTACTTCAGCACATAATACCCACAATATGTGTTGCTCGGTTGCTTTGGACACTGTATAAAAATATGAATTTATTATCCAAATAATTGTGAGAACTTGTTAGCAAATAAGAGGATGGAAGTATAAAAAAATTAATACAACGTATGCGTATACAGAATCAAATTTAAAAAATAGAAAATTTATAATCAAAATTAAAAATGGCAAATTGTTGCTTTATGTTAATGCATGATGCTACATATATATATATATATTTATATTTATATATATATTTATATATATAAGAGATATAATGCTTGAGGACAAAGGGGAATATACAAGGAGGAGTAACATGTTAAATTAGATAAGAGAAACAACATTGACAAGTAGCACTATTAAGAATATAATTTATTAAACATATTAACAACAATATCAAATACATCCATTAATGTTAATTGGTGAACTATTAGTTTACACCAATTTTATAATGATTAAATAAGAAAATGATATCTATGAGTAACAAAATACTTTAAGATCTATAATTAATAGTATACTTTGTGACATGTTAAATAATTTTATATAATTTATAAACAATTACTTAAATGTATTATAAATATAACAAGTACATAGTTGTACGGTTAATGAGGAAAAGTAAACCAGTATCTATAATTTTTTGTATACTTATGGAATACCAAATACTTTATAAAGTACATATAAATAATTAAGTATGTAACAAATATAGTAAGTACATAGGTAATATTAAAACAAAAAACCAATATCTATAATTAATAATATACTCCATGGGATATCAAATAGTATTATATTATGTATAAATAACTAAATGTATAATGTATATAGAAACAACATAGTGCATAGATGTATATGTTATGTGTGTGGATTTATGTTGATTCTTTTCTATTATGAGTGTAATATATGTTAGGAAAAATAACTTCAAATGAAATATGATAGTCTTAGTAGTACATGGTTTCACAATAAATTAATTAATAACATTTTTAATATATTTGTATTGTTTTGAATTTTTATACATCAATCAATATTTGTTATAATAATGTAAATGTATGTATCTTATGATATTAATTCTTAAATTATACTTCTATTCGCAAGTTGTGCAGATATTACTCCTCTAAATTATACATTTTTTTCATCATGATGACAAAGATAACATAATTTTTATATTTAAATTTCCAACGCTACATAGAAATAACAATCATAATAATCTAGTGAACAATATATTGTCACTACATTTATTTAGTTTATTAGGTAAATTAATAAATAGGTTTAACACCATCATAATTATCTTTATTTAAAATAAATTGTTATAGTGTTGTTTTTTAATTTTTAAATAATAATAGTAATTTTCAAGTTGTACTACTTATATATTCAATTTTCTTAGCTTTATGTTACTTTTTAATTACTTGAGTTGTCAAAGTCATCAAGTAGGAAATTATTTGTTTGACAAAAAAATATAATAATCCACACAATCATTATTGAACACTAAATTGATGTGTTTTTTAAACGACCTATATTTATGAAAAAATAATTTAATAGAATAATTGGTCTTATAAAAAGATTAAATATTTTCAATATCATATGTCACCATTTCAAGATCATTTTTAATGTTAGAAAATCATAAATGTATGTAGCATATTATAATATACATATACAATAATCTATATACATAGATCTAAAATTAAGTACTCCACTAAGTAATGAGTTATGTCTTCAACTTCTTTAATTTATTTATGTAAGATACATCTATTTTCTTGCCTCGATCCAAGTAAATAGGTCAATTGAGACATATTGACACTCAATATGAATTCCACATATGTACTTAACATAATTTTTAGATGTGCCCCCCCAATTAGGGGGATGGCTCTGCCACTCGCAATATTAATGTTTTAAAGTTTCCTACCACTATGTGCGATTCTTCATTCTAATTTTACAAAGGTGAAAAAAATCCAATAAAAGTGCATACGTCGTTAAATGTGTTTAATTGTTGGTATGTGAGAGAAGAAAGACACTAGAGTATGGAATACACTCCAACCATTAAAATTAATCCAAATAATTTTCCTACACAAATAATTGGTAAGTTTTGAACAAAATCTAAAACCCTCATATAAACAAGTAATGTTTGCAATTATACTAGCAACTTGTCATGAATATTATTTTTATTAAATTTCTGATCTATTGTATAAAAAAACTAAATAAACATGATGGAGTAAAATATTAATTTTGAACACAATATGCAATTTTATAGTTTTAGTCTTGAGTGTTTTTTTCTACTAAATTAATATAGAATAAGCATAGTAGAAAAGAAAGACGTCACAAATTTAAAAAGAATAAATATTAACAAAGATTTTGGTAAAGATAAAAAAATATAAGACTAATTAAGAAGTATTCTGCCAAATTCACTTTTATAAATAAAGAAGGGAACTCAATGCTAATATTTAGACATTTTCTTAACGATAACGACATTCTAACTAGTATTACAAATGTAAGAAAATATTTATTACTAGGAACATTGTAGCTAGTTATATGCATATAATTCCAAAGTAATCAATGAAACAAATATTAATATTTTTTTATGTTCTATTACGTCGGAAAATAATTAAAAGTAGAACTTGAACAAGACTTGTTGAAAGATTGCCACTTTCACTTCCATCTTTCTCATGTCAAGGATAACCGATCACAAACAACAAAGATTTAATCTTCACATGACATAAATTTGGCATATATGTTCATTTATTAATGTGAGTAATCGAGAATGAACTTGTTTGGGTTATAACTATGGTCACTAAAAATTAAATAATTTCTTACGTAGTGATCTTATATCAGAAAAAATATGCTACATTTCTAATAAAAATGATGAAAAGTTGTTCTGTTGGTAATGCATACCTTGTCAGTCCGATCTTCTTCCTTTAGCACAGCAGGCCAAGAACGAAATAACTTTATATTTGCACTTGCACAGTCTAAAATTAAACCACCGGACAACAAATTCTGAAGCAAACGATCGAACAGTAGGTCCAGAAACGACGATCAGACAATAACTCTAGAAGGGAACTCCAATACGGTATTTGTAGAGAAACAAGTAGCAAGTTTTACACCTGATAATATATAATGGGAGCAATCAACAACCCTTCGATAACGTAGATGATTGCAGAAAATGAAACAAGGGTTGAAGGAGATATACATTCGAGAAAAAAACATGAGAACAGAATCGAACCGGAATGGCCAAAAGCTTTGGTGGCTGGAAGACGACGGCCAGCAGGAGAGCCATCTGTCTGTGCTTTGTGTGGAGCGAAGAACAGTGATGTGTTAGTGCTTTGTGTGGAGCGAAGAACAGTGATGTGTTAGCGGACGGCCAGCTGTAGCCCCGGGCGTATGTGCTCGGCCTGCGGACGGTGGTTACGGCGTAGCGTACTGCAGAATCGACGAAGTTGACGGAAGGATGGAGTGTAGAGAAGAAACCACCGGAAGGATAGAGCGCCTGCGGTCGTCAGGTGCGAGAATAAACTGGCGGGGAAGGGTGGATCACTGGCATCCATTCCCCTCTCCCTAACTAATCCTTATGTTTTCCTCTCCCTTCATCCGTACTCTTCGTCTCTTCAACTAATCCCACGTTTCCAAGCCCCTCTCCACCCGCTCTCTCCTCTCCATATCTCATTAAACTCTATTCTCTCTAACTTCTTTACAAAAATGAAACGTTTCAAAACAATAAACACACCACTTCTCTTCATCTCTTCCTATTTTCCTCTCAAAAAATTCAAATGATATTGTTGTTTCCATCATTCACTCATTCAACCATATTTTCCCACAATTATCTCCATCCACGTTCCAACAACTCCTCCCACAATTATCTTCATCACCCAACCACCCAATAAATAAATAAGGAAAATAATTTTATATTTAATTTTTCCATTTTACCTTTCAATGACTATGTGATCCATGGAACTTGATTAATAGTAAGCCAAATATTTCTTTTTATTGATACATTTTTCACCAAAAAACATTCACGGTCCCTCTCCCCAATTCTCTACATGATATATCCAATATTTTCAGTCCCTCTCCCCGGTTCTCTGCATATAGATTATGAAGGAAAAATATGTTACATAATGTGTTTGATCTATTGTATAACTAAGAACATACGTGGTTATTATTTTAAAATATAAAAAATTGAGATAAAAAATATAGTATTTAAACATATTAAGTATTTGACTATTTTTTCATCCAATGTAAATTAAACATATTTGGTATGACAAGTGCAGGTGCACGTGTGTGTTTACTAGTAATAGAAAAGAATCAGTATAAATCTGCACGCATAACATATACATCTATGGACTGTGTTGTTGTTATATCATTATACATTTAGTTATTTAAACATAATATAATACTATTTGATATCCCACGAAGTATATTATTAATTATAGATATTGGTTTTTTATTTTAATATTACCTATGTACTTGCTATATTTGTTACATACTTAATTATTTATACATATTTTATAAAGTATTTGGTGTTCGGTCCATAAAGTATATAAAAAATTATAGATACTGGTTTACTTTTCCTCAATAACCATACAGCTATGTACTTGTAATATTTACAATACATTTAATTAATTGTTTTTAAATTATATAAAATTATTTAACATGTAACAAATTATACTATTAATTATAGATCATAAAGTATTTTGCTACTCATTGATATCAGTTTCTTATTTAATCATTATAAAATTGTTGCAAACTAATAGTTCGCCAATTAACATTAATGGATGTATATTTGGTATTATTGTTAATATGTTTAATAAAAACACATTACTTGTTAATTATGTAACAATGAGATGTATTTATAAAAATAAAAAAATGTCACTTATTTTATAATGTTTACCCTAATTTAATGTGTTTATATTTCTAATTCTTACTTAAAATCATATTGATAATAATGTTATTTACAAATAACGTTTACATAATTTGAAAATAGGTTAAGAAGCGTGTGCAGCAGATAAAATATAAAAAGAAAAATTAAC
Source organism: Alisma plantago-aquatica (assembly GCA_963693085.1). Taxonomy (NCBI): domain Eukaryota; kingdom Viridiplantae; phylum Streptophyta; class Magnoliopsida; order Alismatales; family Alismataceae; genus Alisma; species Alisma plantago-aquatica. The sequence continues at coordinate 498,210,825 of OY856415.1, forward strand.
TTTGATACCATGCTACATTTATAAAACATATATATGTTAAGAAAAATTAAAATTGGAAGGGGGAACTTGCCCCTTCTTGCCCCCCCTTCCCGCCACCACTGGTAAGGGATTAGCCTTGGGAACAGTTTGGTCAGGACTTTTATTCCTGACCAGGTAGCCCTGATTTATAGCACATTTTGTTGTAGTGAGGGGGTAATTATTCCATATGTATTTTAGTATATGCATATATTGGGATTGGGTCAGTTTCAGGTCAAAATATCTACCCACAGTGAAAAACTATCATTCACATGACCACACAAAATAGGATTTTTTTCAACCTACCACTCAAACAAAAATCCACCCATATTTCCAGCAAGGTATAGCGCGTTGTGTGACAATGGTCTTTTACAACATGTAGCTAGTACAACAGGTGATATCATGTTGTGTAATAATGGTATATTACAATGGTTTAGTTTACGTTGTGTAATGGCGATCTATTACAACGATTTGTTATGTGTGCATGTTACAATATGTCACAACATGTTGTGTAATTATAATATATAACAACAGATTGGAGTCTGTTGTCTCATGTCGGGATATAACAACGAGTTTCAATATATTGTATTATTGTGGTCTATTACAACATATACCAAATACAACATGTAAAGGCTCATTGTATAATTAATACATACTACAACATGTGAGTATGTATTGTGTAATGATGGTCGATTACAACATATGAGTATTACAACGGGTCAAAATATGTTGTGTAATTAACATCTTTTACAACGGATTTGAATATGTTGTGATACTACAGCCTATTACAACATTTTAGTAGTAGTTGTCATATCCCCCTATACTACAACGTGTTTCGCATGTTGTAAATGACTTGTGTTGTATAAAATACACAATATACAACACAAAAATAGGCTTGTTGTGATAGGTATGCTAACTACAACACAATAATCAAAGTTGTTGTCTATCTCCCGTTGTAAAAAGCATTTTCTATAGTAGTGACAGTGTGGGCGTGGCGACGACTGGGTGCGGATGTGGCCTAGGCATGACGACGGTCATGACGTGGTGACAGGCTGGGCGGGGCTTCAGTGTGGGTGCTACAGCGCATGTGGAGCAGTCTGTGCGTGGCGACAGGTTGAGTGCAACTTCATCCTACAGGCAACGACAGATGGGAGCAACCTGGATATGATGACATGCTAGGTGCCACTTCAGCCTAAGCACGAAGACAGATGAGGAGCGGTGGCAGCTTGATCATAGCTGCAGTGTACGGCAGCAGGCCGGGCGTGACGATGGCTGGATGGGAAGAGGGTCACGTTAAAAATATGGATAAAGTGGGGGTGGGTTGGTTTTTATAGTCGTCGTTGTGTGATCGAATTTTAGCAGTGCTTTAATTTAAAACTTATAATTTGAAACTAGCACTGTGTAGATAGAACATGGTCAATACGAAAAAAATAAATCACGCATGCGTCATTGTTGCTCATGACATGGTCTCCAAAGTGGGGTATGAATCTTGGTGTATCTAGTGTAATGTATATCAGTACTCTTCCTCGCAAGCCTCGACAAGGAGGCTTTTGCATCTTGCCCAAGAACCACATCACATGGTATTCACTCCATTGCTAGCTTCCACGGTACGTGGGCACGTTCAAATTCCAGACTCCCAGTCCGTCACTGATCCCGTCATTAGAATACAAAGTGCTTTTTCGCAAACAGATCCAAACTTCTACTTCTATCTTGTGTCACGTACAATGGAACACGGAAATAATGGGAGATCACGTCAATTAAGGTGCGGCAGTAGAGGTACTCAAAGTTTCCATGATTTAAGCTTTGGCCGGAGAGTGGAGCAGTGGAAGGCGTTCTATTGATGAAAGTTCTTTTATATTTGGTTTCAGATAAACAAAAAATGTGAATAACAAGCCATGCGTGTGAGGTGAGACACTAGTTTAATGTAAACTTTGAAATTTTAGATTTTTTGTCATTATATTTGTAAGACAATTACAATATCAGTCTCGCTGATCTGAGCATTCATTCTTAGATAGCAAAATGATACATCTAATCGACTCCTTTTCTATAGAATGCATCATATATAAACATGATTGGATCCAATAAGATTGCACCATAATGTAGAGTTGACATTTCTTTCTCCTTATTTTTTTAGGGAGTTGGATTTTGAAGAGGATAGAAAAGGAGACAATGCAATATGATTGGTTGTCCTATAGAATAAATATAGGACACCGTCCTATACTACTGGCTACCCTAATTTATTATGGAATAAGAAGATATTATAATTCATGTAACGGCATCCCCACTCCATGGGTAGCCGGTCCTATACTTATTATATAAGACATCAATCATGTTGCATTGTTTCATTCTCTCTTCTCTTCAAAACTCAATCCCCTAAAAAAAATAAAAAGAAAAAAATGTCAACTCTACACTATGACACTATCTTATTAGATCCTACCATATTTCTATAGGATGCATCTTATAGAAAATTAGTTTGCCCATTGAACGAAACACAATTATAACCAAATATATCCTATCAGCGCCGCTCTTAATCCTGACCTTCCCGTCTATACTACTACGAAACCTTCTCATCTTTGATTATGTTTATTAATTAGTTTTTCACTCTCACATTACTCATCCGTCCATACAAAATCTGTGATGCTACCATGTTGGCTACTCGGTCATCCCAACAAACGACACGTCAATATATCTTGGTAATTTGAAATAGAACAACCTAACTCATCGACAATGACGAGAAGTTAGAACCCAAGAAGCAAATTGCATTTGATTTTCCCATTGATCGAATACTCCGTCCACCTGTTTCTTCAAGATCTGGAAAAGAATCGAAGGCAGTTTTGAGAAAAAAGTTTCAGATATGGCACCCTTGTCAAAATATTCCCAATACAGTCCAGTTGCAAGTGAAAATGCCACCTAATTTGATGTTTTTCAACTCAAACGGATGTTAATGCCACTATATTCGAACTTTTCAATGAAAAATTTTCAGATTAGTTGGTGTTTTCAGCCAATATGTTTGGGATGAAAGTGTCAACTAATTTGACATTTTTTGTTGAAATTTTCAAATACTAAAATGTTTACACCATTCTAACCAGAAAATGGCAATTTAACAAGAAAGTTGACTACTTCTGAGAGTTACTTTTGTTGGGGATGTTGTACCAATAGAGTCCCGGATGTGACGAAAAGTTGTCACGGAAGCGCTACCAACAAGCGTATAAAACCCATAGAAGAAAAATACCAGATTTAACGTGGAAAACTCTCCCCTCAATAAGGAGAGAAAAACCACGGGGCAATCCCGCTAGTAAGCACTATGTAATAAAATTACAACTCACACCTCCCAGATTTAATTACCCCTAAATCCGGGTAGCAACCGCCAACCGCTACTTTGCTTCAAGGCAAAGTCGCTGGCCCTCTCTTATAAACGAAGAGAGCTTCTCTACCAGTTGTTCTTGTTCTCTGGCACCCTCTACCACAGAAGGCACCAACAAGCAACAGGAGAACTCACACCTCAACCGGTGGATAATCCAAAGGCCTCCCCAGGGGCCTCTATTTATAGGCCTCCATGCATGTGATTGCAACCAGGAATTCTAGTCCTAGTTCGAATCCTAGTCCAATTGCATGTTGCACATAGGAAGTCATATTCCTACTATTCAAGATTTGACTCCTATTAGGATTGGTAGCACAAACCAACCCTCCCAAGTCTAAATCCCACTAAGACATGGGTTGGATTATATTCCTAATCCCAACAATCTCCCCCTCCATCCCATGAGGGAGATGTGGTCTTTAGCGATCATCATTGGGAATGTACACCGCAGAGCTTCTTACAAAGCTCTAGCTTGTCTCGTGTCACCACCTTGGTCATCATATCAGAAGCATTCTTCTCAGTATGGATCTTTTTCAGAGTCAACAACTTCTTCTCTATAACATCACGAAGCCAGTGATATCTCACATCAATGTTCTTTGTCCGTGCATGATGCATTGTGCTCTTGCTCAAGTCAATGGTACTCTGACTATCAAAGAAAATAGTCTGGTCAATCGGAATCATCCCCAGCTCCCTTAGAATCTCACCACCCAGAGAATTTCTTTTCCTGCTTCCGCTGCTGCAATGTATTCTGCCTCTGTAGTTGAAAGTGCAACACACTTCTGCAACCTGGACTGCCAAGATATGGCTCCCCCTGTAAAAGTGAAGATATACCCAGAAGTAGATTTCCTGTGATCTATATCACCTGCCATGTCAGGATCAACGAAGCCCTTTAGAACTGGTTCCGAACCACCAAACATCAAACACGTGTTGCTCGTGCCTCGTAAGTATATGAAGATCCACTTGACCGCCTCCTAGTGATCTTTTCCAGGATTTGAGAGAAACCTGCTCACAACACCAACTGCATGAGCAATATCAGGACGGGTACACACCATTGTGTACATCAAACTCCCTACAGCAGAAGAATAGGGAATCCTTGCCATCTCCTCCTTTTCCTCATCAGTAGATGGGCATGACTTCTTACTCAGCTTGAAGTGACCTGAAAGTGGAGTCCCCACGACTTTGGCTTTACCCATGTTAAACCGCTCAAGTACCCGTTCAACATAACTCTGTTGTGACAACCACAACTTGCGCCGTGTCCTGTCACGTGTGATCTGCATCCCCAAAATCTATCGTGATGGTCCCAAATCCTTCATCTCAAAGGCTTTGGAAAGCTCTGTCTTCAATTTTCTGATCAAACTGAGATCCTGACCCACTATCAACATGTCATCCACATAGAGTAGTAGAATAATGAACATGTCATTGGGAAACCTCCTGATGTAGACACATGGATCTGCACTTGTCTTCTGGTACTCGTGACTCTTCATGAAAGAATCAAACTTCTTGTACCACTGTCTAGGAGCCTGTTTCAACCCGTACAAACTCTTCTTTAATTTGCAGACTAAGTGGTCTTTCCCCTTGACTTTAAAACCTTCTGGCTGCTCCATGTAGATCTCCTCTGTAAGGTCACCGTGAAGGAAAGTTGTCTTCACATCCATCTGCTCAAGCTCCAGATCTAGACTAGCAACCAAGCCTAGAACCAATCTGATAGAACTCATCTTCACAACCGGTCCACTCCTGGTCTTTGACCAAGGCCCTTGACAACAAGTCTGGCTTTGTATCTAATATCACTACCAGTGTCGTCATTCTTCATCCTATAGACCCACTTGTTCTTTAGTGCTCTCCGACCCTTGGGAAGTGCCACAATCTCATAGGTGTCATTATTCTGCAAAGAATTCATCTCCTCCTGCATCGCCTGATGCCACTGTACTCTGTCTCTATGAGTTTGTGCCTCCTGAAAAGTCTCTGGCTCCCCCTGATCAGTAAGCAAGATATAATGAGATGTCGGATATCTGGATGAAGGATGACGTACTCTGTCAGACCTCCTCAGCTGCTGCTCTGAGGACTCTGCCTGGTCCTGATCCTACTCCCCCTGCCCAGAAGTCTCTTCCTGTGAAGTTGAATCACTCGTCTGTGCGTCTGGAACTGGACCACTTGATGTGCTATCACTCTGTTGCTCATGGTGATTATGTTGCTCTTCTTCATCATCAGAAGACTGCACCTGTGAAGAAGCTGAATCATCCTCATACTCATCGTCTGAAGAACTGTCACCTGATCCCGCAGCCTCTGCATCATCAACCTCAGGCTCTGTCACTGTCTGACTCTCACAGAAAGTCACATCTCTGTGTCTGGTCATGGTCTTTTTCACTGGATCCCATAACCTATACCCAAACTGTTGATCTCCATAGCCAAGAAAGATACATGGCACCGCTTTATCATCCAGCTTTTGCCTCTTTTCCTTGGGAACATGAGCATATGCCTTGCATCCAAATACTCGGAGATGTGAGTAGGATGCATCCTTACCTGTCCATACATGCTCAGGTATATCAAACCCCAAAGGAACTGATGGAGATCGATTTATCAGATAGCAGGAAGTTCTCACTGCCTCACCCCAAAATGTCTTTGGCAACTTTGCAGTCTTCAACATGCATCTGACTTTCTCGACAATAGTACGGTTCATCCTTTCAGCTGTACCATTGTGTTGTGGTGTGTCGGGCTCTGTCCTCTCATGCCGTAGGCCATGCTGCGTGCAGTACGCCTGGAACTCCCTGGAGGTGTACTCTCCTCCATTGTCCGTTCGGAGACACTTTAATTTTTCACCGGTCTCCCGCTCTACCATGGCATGGAACTTTTGGAAACATTGAAAAACCTGATCCTTAGTCTTAAGAAAGTAGACCCACACCTTCCTAGATGCATCATCAATGAATGTGACAAAATACTTATTGCCTCCCAGTGAATCCATCTCAAACGGACCGCAGACATCCGAATGAACCAACTGTAGAAGCTTTGACATCACCGCAGACCTTGTCTTGAAAGAAACGAAAGAAACTCGTCGTTTCTTTCCTGTCTGACATGCATCACATGAACTGAGACCACTATCCTTGCCACAAGGAATCAACCTCTTCTTGGATAGAAGATTCAAGCCCTTCTCACTCATGTGTCCTAACCGTTTGTGCCATAGATCTGTCTGGTTATCCTCAACTGCATGTATACTGCCGTCTCTAAGTACTTTGAGCTTGGTCTTGTATAATGTGCGAGACAGTTTGCCACGTACAATAACCAAAGCCCCCTTGGTGATCTTGCATTTGCCGCCACCAAAATCAAGATGACAACCTTCTCTATCAAAGAAAGAACCAGAGATCAAACTCAGTCGCAAATTTGGAACGTGACGAACATCCTTCAGCGTGAGCGTGCAACCAACACTTGTCTGAACACAAATGTCACCAATCCCGACAATTCTAGAGAAGCTGGAATTTCCCATGTTCACCCTCCCAAAGTCTCCCCTCCTGTATGAAGTGAAGAACTCCTTACTTGGCGAAGCATGATAAGAAGCTGCAGTATCCACCACCCACTCAGAATCATCCTCATCAGCATGCAAACACTGTTCTTGGACTGTTAAGACCACATCGTCATCATCGCACCTATCATCTGAGATCGTCGTTGTAGTATTCTTGTCGTCATCTTGCTTGTCTTTGGCTTCAGACCCATGTTTCTTTTTCCAAATCTTGCAATCTCTTTTGAAGTGACCTGGCTTGCCGCAATGGAAGCACCCTCTACCATTCTTTGACTTGGATCTACCACGAGACTTCTCGCGGTCTTGGGATTCACCGCGGCTCTTAGATCTACCACGGTCTCTCGCTCTATCAACGCCTCTGCCCTCTGTGAAGTACACCTCTGATCCACTGTCGCATGAGGCTCATCGTCGAGTCTCTTCATTCAGTACACTGCTCTTCACCTGGTCAAGTGTCAACTTGCCCTCCTGTGCAGAATTGCTGACTGTCACTATGAGTGTCTCCCAACTGTCTGGTAGCGATCCTAGAAGAAGTAGAGCCTGAAGTTCATCATCAAGAACCATCTTCATGGACCCCAACTGATTTACAAGGATTTGGAATTCATTCATATGCTCGGCGATGTTTGTACCATCCCGGTACTTGAGGTTCACCAACTTTCGGATCAAGAAAGCTTTATTTGTGGCAGTCTTCCGCTCATATAACTTCTTGAGCTTTTCCCACAGATCTTTGGCATTGGTCTCTTCTGAGACATGATGGAATACGGAGATGTCGAGCCACTTCCGCACTATTCCGACGGTTTTCCTGTTTAGCTTCTTCCAATCTGCATCAGATGTAGTCTCTGGCTTTTGTCCCTCTATCAGATCGTATAGATCTTTGCAATAGAGAATATCCTCCATCTTGGGTTTCCAAATCTGCCAATTTGTGCTTGTCAACTTTATCATCATCGCATCTTCATCTTTCCCCATCTGGACTTGTATCTGCAACCTCGCTCTGATACCACTTGTTGGGGATGTTGTACCAATACAGTCCCGGATGTGATGAAAAGTTGTCACGGAAGCGCTACCAACAAGCGTATAAAACCCAAAGAAGAAAAACACCAGATTTAACGTGGAAAACTCTCCCCTCAATAAGGAGAGAAAAACCACGGGGCAATCCCGCTAATAAGCACTATGTAATAAAATTACAACTCACACCTCCCAGATTTAATTACCCCTAAATCCGGGTAGCAACCGCCAACCGCTACTTTGCTTCAAGGCAAAGTCGCTGGCCCTCTATTATAAACCAAGAGAGCTTCTCTACCAGTTGTTCTTGTTCTCTGGCACCCTCTACCACAGAAGGCACCAACAAGCAACTGGAGAACTCACACCTCAACCGGTGGATAATCCAAAGGCCTCCCCAGGGGCCTCTATTTATAGGCCTCCATGCATGTGATTGCAACCAGGAATTCTAGTCCTAGTTCGAATCCTAGTCCAACTGCATGTTGCACATAGGAAGTCATATTCCTACTATTCAAGATTTGACTCCTATTAGGATTGGTAGCACAAACAAACCCTCCCAAGTCTGAATCCCACTAAGACATGGGTTGGATTATATTCCTAATCCCAACAACTTTTACGAGAGATATCTGAATTTTTTAATCAAAATGTACCATTTTGTTCTTGTTTAAAAAAAAAGATTTTGATAGGTTTTGTTATCTCCTACCAGCCGAACGGAAGTGTTCGTTCATGTAATTTTTAAGTTTGTGTTGCATGTATGACATTTTTTTCCTCTTTGTTTTATAGCTTCATATATCTCCTGTGGCTCGACAACACTGATGATAATCAACATTTTTGATATCTAAAGTGCCAAGGATTAGAACTATTTCATTTGTTGCTTTGCAACTTGCCATTTTTGTGTACAAATGGCAAGGACAAGAGACAAACATAACAAAAGATAGTACTACCCAAAGACCATGGTCAAGACATGCAACACCATGTTCAATAAAAAAATATACACACTCTTCAAAAGTGATCATGTAACTGCTAGGATAACAATTGTGGTGAGATGCATATGTGTGTCTACCTAACACATTCTGCATGATTAGAATATGCATTGTTTGTTCTCATCATTTCCATTATTGAGCAATGTTTTTATTGTATATTGGTCACAAAACTTCAAAGTATTTACCAAAAATTGACTACTTTGCTTCAAAATAACTACGGGAGAACTAATGCATGTATCCAACAAAATAAAGCTATGAGGTGGTCATTGCATACCCGATAACAACAAAAGGAATTTTACATGCTAAGACATTAGTTCATCTTGTAATATTTAAATATCACAGTTCTTTAGTTTCACTTTTTTAAGCTTACACGGTTAGTTGTAGGATCTGTCGTTGGCTTAGACTTCGTAGTAATCAGTAAATTTATTAATTTTAGTGGGACTTTTTTCTTCTATATAAAAAGCTTTAATTGAAAAAGTAGATCAATTGGATTGTTAATTGAGTCCTTTTTGCAAGAAATATGTACTATTGATGATATTATAATTGTTTGGAGCAAAAGTAGGTAAGTGGATGCCTTGTTACTCCAACAATTGGAAAATTGAATATGCTTAGAGGTAAATCAAGGACAGTTTATGTGGTTTGAATCGATACCACTTCATTACTGGTTGAATTTAGAGGCCGTCTTCAGTTATGAAAATGATTATCCTACGATCTATATTACTTGAAAAAAATACTTAGATTAGTAAAATTTCAAAATAAACATCTTTAAGACCATGGTATGTTAGTTATTACTCTGAAAAAGGAGCCACTAATGTGAGAAACAAGCTATAATATTTTTCTTGGTTAATTTATGACTTCTTTCCCAAAAAGTTGAATGACATGCCATTACATATACAATATGGATATCATCTACAAAATTAGATGGGAGTGGAAGTTAACAAATTGGATACACAAATAAATAGTCCAAAACACCTACATTTTGATAACTTTTTTGATTTCATGATGAACTTCATTTCAATGCCTTCTAGAACAATCACTCCATTTTGTGTCTAGACAACAATGATAACTCAAAACTTGTTTGATGAAGCAATCGAATAAGATTTGAGGAGAAATAAAGGATGTGAGATATTTGTTATACATCAAAAGTCAGTCAAAGTGGCAAGGTAAGGCTAAACAAACATATAAAAGTAAGAGACAACCTAAACTATAAATAGATGAACAAGTTATCAACATATTGGCCATTACATGAACCTAAAAATTAGTCCAATTAGTAAAGCATTTTGAGGGTGATACCAAATGTTGCAAGGTCGAATCTGAGTCTCTACAAGAGGACAACTGTAAGCCTATTTATGCTCCAACAATAGGCCTAGACTATCACTTAAAAACTAAAATATTATAAAAAATCATCTACTACCTAAGGGTAGGGATGTGTGTAGCCTCCCTTCCATGTCACATAGTCTAGTCAAATCTTCTTATTTTTCCCTTCTATCTCCTCCGTTTCAAGGTTACAAATATATCATACTAAAAAAATTATCATTCCAATTATAGAATAAATGAGGACTATTAAATATATAAGTAAAATTAATTTCTCTGTAAGGTACGAAGTTGTTTTCATATTATGGAAGTCATAAAAAATGAGTTGATGATAAACATGTATTGCATCTTCAAAAGTATATGTACTATTAGGTGAGACATATAAATCCTCAAAAAACATACCATTTGTCTTCGTAAAGTGTTAAAAAGGTGAAAATTAAAAATAGTAATTTTCCTTACATTCATTGAAAACAAATATCACCTAAACTTGTTAAAAGTGTTGAATCTTAGCCTTATCTGGTAATTTAAATTGATACCATATTTAAATTTTTATAACATTAATTTATCAAGATTAATGTGTTAAGTACATGTGCACGTGTGTGTTGACTAGTATAATAAAATATAGATTTCAATTCAAGGTCCATCTAAATATCTTTACTTGTATATGTTATGTAATTTGTCGCAAAATTTAGATTTGTCACATCAGGTTGATACCCAACCAGTGACTCACTTAATGGTAAGGGTTTGAGCATGAACCTACTAAAACATAGTATGAGCCAGCTAGATGCTCATACTCAGGTATACATGAAATCTGTGAAGAGGTGTTCCATTCTTAATATGTTATGCCACTTATGCTTTACACATTAGGTCCAATTTTGAGTATAGGTCATAACAACCAAATATATGCATATCTATTGTTTAATATCCCAAAACTTATTATCAGACATATATGCTGGTCACATTTCAAAAGGCATCTTTTCCTAATTTTTATCCAAAAGATACAATTACAAAAATAAATATTTACATTGAATCACCAAAAATAATCATCTATGTTTTAAGTTAGATGTTTGTCTTAAAGTGTGATGCACTAAATAATTGTTGCTTTTCACATATTGTTTTACTATGAATTGTGCACACTTATTGCTCATTTTCATATTAATTGTGCATGAATTATCATTAGTGGCATGTGACACTTAATTACATCAAATATTTGTTATTTTTATTATTCTCGGTTGAATTATAACTTTTTAGAGCTTTTGTTGTTTATTATTTACATTTCAGGTGAATTTATAAGAAATGGATTAGTTCGGTACAATTGGCAGGTCATCAGTGGAATTAAGGATTGGAAAACTCATAGATATTCACAATTTATATCGTTCCTTGAGAGAGGGCCTACAATTATAAAGGGAATAACTCAGAGAATTCAACAAATCACCGAACTAACAATCAAAACTCTATGAGAGTGGGATTTATATTAGATTAGGTCATGAATTACATTGCAAGAGTGGGTAATTCTTACTACAGGTCCCTTTGTCTAGTGTTAGGAGGAATCATTAGTGATGAAATGATGTTAATTGTAATGTGAACTGTGGTGAAACTAAAATCTTAAGGAATTAATTCCAATTATGATCACAACCAGTAATTTTAGTTTTAATTCCTACAATTTAATCATTAAATCAACCAATCACTCTTTTTCTTAGGCCTAGCTGATTAGGTCATCATTAGTAGTAGTCTCTGTATACACATTTTCCCCGTGTTTAATTTCTAGGCCTCTTTGGGCCTATATTACATTGATATGTACACTTACATTTTTAGACGTATAGTTTACGTGCTTCAAGTTTTTGGTGCAGTTGTCGATGAGAACGATGTGTCCAACAGGATGAGTGTTGTGACAGTACACTCTAAGCCACAATTGTATTTTATTATTTTTCATCATTTTTAAAGCTACAATGTCTAATTTTTATTCAACCACTAGTATCTCATTCTCATAGTCATTTTCTTATTTTTAGGTGCTAGTGCATGGTACAGACCAAAGCCAAAAATTACAGAGGCTCAACTCCGAAGAGTGCATTCTAGGAGGAATTCTTACGTAGAGAATATGAGTACAGTAGCTCTACACTAAGAGTGATTCAGACTCCACCACCTGAAATTCCACCACCACAGGTGACTAAACTAGAACAACCAGAAATGGGTGACGGAAACCCAATAGTTGAAGAGAAGACTGTTTGTGAGAAGGTCAAGGCTTCTTCTGCCACAACACAATTAGGGCAGATCAAGAGGCAGGCGATTAATGTGGGTAGTTACAAGATTGATCCTGGTTTGGTGGTATTAGTTAAATACAATAATTCCATGTACACAACATGGTGGACCCAATGATGCACAGTAATAACTTCATGAAAAGTTGTGATATGGTGAAGATTGACAAGATTCCAACAACAATGATTTATTTGAAGTTGTTTCCTTCTTCATTGGTAGATAATGCAAAGTCATAGTCTACTACAGAAATGGCTTATAACGTCACATTCAGAGGCGTCGGTTGTATCCAAGAAACCGACGCCTGAACCCTACAATGTCAGTTGAATACACAAGCTGACATCTATATGTGAAGACCGGCCAGACATGGGTATCACTTTTTATTTAGCGTTGGTTTCTAATTGAGCAACCAACATGTAAAATCACCTGCCAAGTCCAAATTTTCCAGTGAAAAAAAAATTACCTCCAAAATTTAACATACGACGTCAATTGTTGACCAAGTAACTGACGACCAAAGATTTTTCACGAAACAGAAATCGGGACATTTTTGTCGTCAATTTTCTTTCAATAGCCGACGTCGATGTGTTTTCATGTGTTATTCCTGCAAAAAAAATTACCCCCTTTGGCATTTGTTTTTGACGAAAACCGACGACTATGGTCATAATTCAATAGCGTTTTTTTTCGGCATATGTTGATAGACGTCGGTTTTTTTAGTTGAAACCGACGACTATGAATGAACATAGGTGTCGGTTTTTTTGTGGTGACCGACGCATTTTATTTTAATCGTCAGTTGGTTATAATAATTGACGCCTATTGTTAACTTAATAGCACCCGCACGAGCCAGACTCTTCTCCTTTCTCTGTTTCTTTCTGGATTTAAAGACTTCCCCTTCCTCTGGCAATTCCTGCCGCCGCTGCTCTATCCTCTGTTGTCGCCGTTGTTGCTCGACGCTGCTCCTTCGCTGTTTCTCACCGCTGCTCTACCGTCGCTGCTCCTCCTTTCCTTCATTTGCTTGTTCTTGACCTAAGCAAGTAAGTTACCCCGGCCTCCTTTCATTCATTTTCCCTGTTTAGGGTTTAGCCTTATTTCTGCCTTATTTCTACATTTGGCTGCCAAGTAATAGATGCTTGATTTCTAGGGTTATAGGCATTGTTTTTTGAGGCGGCCAGGCGGTGCCCCTCCTCAGCTGAACGCCCAGGCCGACTAGGTTTCCCAGGAGGCCGCCCAGGAGGTGGTTTTTTTACCCCCATAAAATGTATACATATATAGATATATACCTATATATATTATTTATATACTATGTTATGTATATTACTATACATATATCTATGTAAAACTTATCCAGCCTTCATATATTTACTAAAATGACAACAAAACAATAAATATTTGAGAATTGAGACATTCTATACCTCAAAATAATTGTTGCAAGCCTGCAATAGTGAATTGAAATATAAGAAAAAAATACATAACACAATTCATTGCTGAAGATGAATGATTGAAAGATAGATTAGATTTCATATAGAGAAGCCACATTATCATTCCCAAATATTAGTTTATCCTCATGGACTTTATATTCAGTGACTCTTGTACAACAACCAAACATTATAATCATTAAGTAGCAAGTAGTAAAAGGCAATCTAGAACCTTAGTCACTAGATGAATAATGGCCATAAATGTGTAATGAAAGATGCATGGAAAAAATGTTTGGTTGTAATATATTGAGTTGATCTTTTGTTTATCTTGAAATATATATTATTACTAAGCAATTATTTCATTATGCAGTCCATTTTTTATGATTTATGTTTTTATCGATCTCATCTTGATTTTTCCCTATTATGGGGCATGTCAACATTATTCAAGATTGATGAGTGCTTTAAACCTAGGCATGTCAACATTCTAGGGTCATATGGGGCATGTAAAATTTTGCTTCTATTTAGGATCAAAAAAATATAATGCAAGTCATGAATGAGAACCAACAAGCTATAGTTGAGTTGACTATTCATAAGATTCATTGAGTCATCTTCAAGTGTTTATCTATTTGAAGACTCACTAATACACCAATTTAGTTTTAGTATAAGGGAAATACTAATGCACTCATGTGACATGCTTGGAATGTAAATGATGAACTTTTCCCTAGATTTCTAATCATGCTTCTAAAGACATCAATAATTACACAAACTTGAAGAACTAGGATATGAATGATGAAACTAGGATTGTAGGTATAAGAATGACAACACATGTATTTGTTGGCCTAGAAACCCATCCAAGATTTACTCATTAGGAGTAAATCTTGGATAGTCCCCAGTTTGGGACTGTTCTTGAACACTTAATCTCACTTAGGATGTAAGTGTATAATGTGTATTGGGTTTTCAAGAAAATTTTGACAACATTTCCCTATTTGTTCTCTAAGTACATATGTACTTGGAGAAATTTTCTTGAAATGCTTCCAAAATTTTCTTGAAAACCCAATACATATTATACACTTACTAGTGAGATTAGGTGTTCAAGAATGGGATAGGTGGTACACATTTATTATATATAAGACCTTAAACCCTAAACTTTTTCTAATATATACTTGTTTTCTCTTTGATCATAGAATGGATAGATCATGGATGTCCATTCCAAATCGATGCACCCCACAGATTATTTCTACTCTTGATCAATTTATTACATTTGCCAAGGAAAATAGGAAACAACCTGGAGATAGGTTCTATTGTCCATGTAGGCATTGCAGTAACAACTTGAAAGTCAACACTGGTGACGAAATCAAAAGTCATGTCATGCGCAACGGGATTGTACAAGGCTATACATAATGGCACTAGCATGGAGAGATTTCAAACTTGAAATCAGTGGATGTCGATAGAAGTACTTGTGTGGAAGAAGAAATTGTCTCCGATGATGTAGATGTGAACAAACCAGTTCTAGTACACATCATTGATGTGATGCTGGATAGTTGTGGGGTAGAGCACACCGATCCACCTCCCATGTCTAGAAACATTGTTCATGATGCTGAGATACCATTAAACACAGGTTGTACTAAGTTTATGAAGCTTAGAGTTGTGTTGAGATTGTATAAGCTGAAAGCTAACAATAGATGGAGCGACAAAAGTTTCACGGCATTATTTTATGTGTTGAAAGATATTCTTCCTGAAGTAAACGAGGTGCCAATCTCAACATACCAGTTAAAGAAATTGTTGTGCCCAATGGGAATGGAGGCCAAGAAGATACATGCATGCCCAAATGATTGTGTATTATTTCAAAAGGACTATGTGGATTTAAAAGATTGACCAAAATGTGGTGCGTCAAGGTATAAATTGACGACTTTGAGAGAGTCCAAAACTGGTTCTCCTGCCAAGGTGATGTGGTATCTACCTATAATATCATAGTTTCAACACTTGTTTGCCAATTTGATAGATGTAAAGAATTTAAGGTGGCATGAAGTTGTTAAGAAAAATAATGATGGGATCCTACGACATGCGTCTGATTCCCCACAGTGGAAGAAGATTGATTTATTGTACCCTAAATTTGGTGAAGAAGTCAGGAATCTAAGACTTGGGCTTTGTACAGATGGGATGAATCCATACAGGACATTGAGCAGCCAACATAGCACTTGGCCAGTTATGCTTGTTATATTCAATCTTCCTCCCTGGTTGTGTATGAAAAATAAGTACGTTATGATGTTGTTGTTGATATCGGGCCCTAAACAACCTGGAAATGATATCGACGTTTATCTTGAACCTCTAATTGATGACTTAAAGAAACTTTGGGGTGAAGGTGTGATAACCTATGATGCTTCACGAAGTGAGACATTTTGTTTGCACACTATGTTGTTTTGCACTATTAATGACTTTTCAGCATATGGGAATTTGTCTGGATATAGTGTCTAAGGATCTAAAGTGTGTCCTATATGTGAAGAGAGCACTGATTCAATATGACTAAAACATGGCGGCAAGACTGTATATCTTAGTCATCGAATGTTTCTTCCAAAATTCCATTTATGTCATAGGTTGCACAAAGCATTCAATGAACAGAATGAGGAACGGAGTGCACCTAAACCTATACCAGGGGAGGTTGTTTATGAAAGAGTAAAAGACTTTTCCAATAAATTTCGTAAGAGATCACAATGTACCATGGCCACACAGAGTGACAAATCTTTATTCAAGAAGAAGTCAATATTTTGGGATCTTTCTTATTGGAGTTCTTTGGCAGTCAGACATTGTATCAATGTCATGCACGTTGAGAAAAATGTCTGTGAGCAGTTTGGCAAGAATATTGAGGAGCATTTTGGCAAAGGAATTTTGCGATCACTGATGAAAGTAATCAGTCGTGAGCAGTTGGAACAAGGTCACTTGTATATTTTAGACAACATCGACAAAGTGAGTGTTTATATCGAGGAACATACCAATTTCATCAAGAGACAATATCCTCGAGCCAATTCAATCTGGATTCCTAGAGAACATAACAAGACATTTATTATGTGATATGAAGATAAAGTCTTACATCAACTATCTCAAACACCATATAATCTTACTGAAACTGTCAAATGCCTCACCTTTAAACCAAAATTGAATGTTATGTCTTATGACACATTTGACATAAATGGATTCTCATATTACACTAAGCGTCAAGATGATAAGAGTGTTGTCCAAAACAGTGGGGTCGCCCTTCAAGCGTCTTCATTGTTTTTTGCAAGTGCAAAGGATAAGAGTCCACGTGAAGCTAGAATGTCATATTACGGTGTCATTGAAGACATATGGGAGTTTGACTACGTAGATTTCAGAATTCCACTCTTTAAATGTAATTGGGTTGATAACACCAAAGGAGTTATAGTGGATGAATTGAGTTTCACATTAGTGAACTTTGAAAAGATTAGTGAGAAAGGTGAACCATTCATATTGGCATCACAGGTGAAACAAATATTTTATATCGATTGTTCTTCATGGTAAAAGACAGTTCATTGACTCAACACTTAATCTCAACATGCATGCCTCATTGAAGATCCTATAGATGAAGAACAGTACTATGATAAGTATGATGACTCCAGTCCATTCTCAGTTGGGTTGCTAACACCACCAAATATGGAAGCTAATGATGACTTGTATGTGCGCGGAGATCACAATGAAGGATTATTAATTGATAAAAGATCGCAATATCAGAGGCATGCATGTTTATATTTTTTTATGTTTTATTTTTCTAAATGTGAACTTTACAATGTGAATGTGAATTGTATAATGTGAACTACTTTACAATGTGAATGTGAACTTTACAATATGAACTTTACAATGTGAATTACTTTACAATGTGAACTTTACAATTTGAGTGTGAACTTTCAGATGGATAAGCATTCATATGATGATCGTGTTGATGATTACCGTGAGGGTGAGGACGTCAATGTGATTCCTCTAAATATAAGTTTTAAAAATATATCCCTAAGGTTTCTATCTATATGTTCATTTATAGTTATATCCTTTAAGTGTGTTTTTTTTGTCAAATTTTAGGTTGGTGATGTACCCCCCAAAGAAATTGGGGCACTTGATGAGCAGCAAAAAAATTGAGAAAGTGAGGGGCATCACAATGATGAACAAGTTACTACAACAAAGGGGCAATGGACCCAAATTGGATGTGGATTTCGATCATGCAGGAAATCCAGTTGGAGTGAACCACAACTCATTGTAGTCCTAATATAGAATCCTAGAATAAAGTTCCTAAGGGGAAGAAAGACTTAGTATGGAAGGAACTATGCATGTGTTATTATTATTTGCAATTCTATTTTTGTAGATTACTAATTATTAGGATACTAGTTAATAGCAATTCTATTTTGCAGAGTATATTTGATCTGGATGAAAAGCTACATTGTAAATGTGTGATGCAACACTGTGTGAGGGTCCTAAGGAACTATAGGACAAATATCACTCGAGATTACATACGCGATGCTTAGAATATGTTCTTGATTGATTTCCAATTCTAGAAATTAATCACTTTTTGACTAACTCTGCACTAATAATTTTTGTTTGTATTCTCTTAAAAAAATAAATTTAGGAAGAAGGCAGCCACTGAGAAATGGAACTACATGGACCCCAAAGACTGAGAGAAGTTTGTTACCCAAAGAAAAATGGATGAATTCAAGGTATTAAGTGCCACTCCCAATTTAATTAATATATGTTCTTATGTATTCACCTATTCAAGATTAACCTTTAGTGTTCCTAACCAAATCATTGTGCTTACTAACAAGGCTATCAACGATGCTCAAAGAGCAAGGTGTGCACTGAATGTGCATGACCACACAATGGGTCCAAGAGTCTATGTAGGTGTTCGCCAAAGACTATAGGCTGAGTCTATTGCTCAGACTGCTGCTACTTAGGAGACTTTAGAGTCATCTACTATTGCTCCCGCACCTCTGCCTCGCCATGCTATGTGGATAGCTGGAAGGCAAAACAAGAAGGGAGATATAACAAATCCCACAACTGCTGAGGCAGCTGCAAAAATGGTGAAATTCAACTCTTAGAGAAAATCGATCGATATTGATTATTGTTATGTTTACTTACCAATTTCTATTGATGGAAAATAGAGGGAGTTGCACGAGCAAAGGAAGGAAGGCAAGTTCATCCCTGAGGGCACAAGGGATGAATTGACAGTTGCTCTGGGTAACCCAGAGCATCCTGGACGTGTTAATGGTGCAGGCACTGGTGTGGGCATCAAAGCGTTCTTTGGGCCATCCCAACGCAAACTTTCAAAAGCGGGACTTTCACAAGCTGAGGTAACCTATTCTTTTTTTTAGAATGTTATAGCGAAAAGGAATTCAATAATCGGAAGCTAGCGTTTCTTTTATCCATGTATAGGTTGATGAGTTAATTGATAAGAGAGTCAAAGAAGAACTTGATAAGAGACTCCATGAAGCAATTAGCAAGTGGCAGGCATCTCAGACTGCCACTCAGACATTACCTATGGCGGGCTGCTCTTCTCCTACTACAGAGGTTGGGAGAAATCATGTAGACCCACCACCTAGCACATCCACTGTAAGTATTTTTATGACATAGTAGCTAGTCTTTTCAAGATGATATGTTTATGTATATATGTATATAACATTCTTTACTTAAATTTGTAGGGGTTGAAGCCATACCGTCAAAAAAGTCAAGAATATGTCATTGAAGAGGCGTCGGCTTACCCACCCCTTCTAGGGAAAATGTTTCATGGGACTCCAGTACCGGATGGTGTGGTTCATGTGAGCCTGATACATGTACTCCCCAACTGGAGGGATCTTCCATTGCCATATGCCCACCCGGATTCTGAAATGCTTGGTGAGATAGAAGGCGGAGTGACATTGTGACCCAAAGTGGTTGTTGTCTATACTAATATTGTATGGTAAATTTTCATTATGTTAATTTGTTAGTGTGTATAGATGAGTCAATTGATCTAAAATTATATATACATGTCAAAAGGAAGATACCTGGTACATCTCGGCCTGCACCTCTACCTCCACCTCCTGAAGTACCAAGTTGTCTTCCAAGGGACCTACACACCTCGTTAGGTCCTAATTGTAGGGGTATGATAGTATGGATAGGTGAACATGATCCAAATTTCCCTATAAATGTTTCTATTCCGGAGGATGTTGCAGGTCAATCATACGATAACAAGCTATTTATACAAGATATTTTGGAGTTGTTTCGTTATGATTGGCTAAATACATCTATGATAGAGCTATGGATATGGTGAGATCTTATTTATACATTTATATACCTTGTTTTATATATGGTGATATGGTTTCTTATATATTAATGCATATGTAATACATGTTTTGCAACCACTTACAGATGATATTTACAGATTTTTCATTTTACCATGTGGGATTTATGGTTCCATCTTTGATTAGTCTTGTAGATAAGGACCCTTCTTTAGTTACTTCATACTGTTGTGCTACTTTTAAATATTTTGGTAAAAAAAGAAGACGGTGATAATAGCTCCATTCAATGTCGAGTAAGTTTACTTTGCTTATAATTTGGACTTAAGAAAATTATGTTTTTATTTTGGATTTTGAGTTATTAATTTTTAACTTTCTTACTTATAGTGGTAGGCATTGGGAGTTACTAGTTATTGTCCCCAAGACGTTCATTGTCTATTATCTAGATCCTGTGGGGAAGGAATTGAATACATTATATGGACACACAATGAAAAGGCCATTATTCTCGTGAAAAATATTTCATATTTTTATATACGTTAACATATGTTATTAAATTACTATTTAATTATGCAATTTAATGTGTTACATTAACATGTAGGGCTTTACATGAGTTCAAAAGAGATGGAGGAAAGGTCCCCAAGAAAAATAATCAGCCACTAACTTGGGAGAATGTGAAAGTATTTTCCCGACTCTAATGTATATATTATTTATGTGAATTATACTTATTTGTATTTTTGAATATTTTTATGTTTGAATTTATAGTGTGCTACACAAGACAACGGTTGGGCATGTGCATACTATGTGATGCGATTTACGGACCTAATTATCAAACATGCCATAATGGAAATTGATACCATACATTAGGTATTATATATAGTCTCATTAGATAATATGAAATATATCAATCTTATTATATATTATTAATTATATGTATACATCATTCTCTTTGTAGGTGTTTAAAACTGACTTCACTACAGGTGAAAAGTTATTAGATGTACATACTCCCTATACGATGGAAGACTTAAATGATGTAAGAGAACAATGGGAAAAAGCCCTACAAGTAGTGGGAATTTTTAAATATGATTGGGATAGTGATGAAGATAATGACGATGATGAATAAAGAATGATATTTTCTAAACTTTTTTCTCATAATTATTTTTTTGTGAATGTGAATGAATTTTTTTGAATTGTCATATGTGTGAATGTGAAGATGATCAATACATGAATGTTTCTACATGTGTCTGAATGTGAAAAGAGATGAAATGAATGGAACTACAGGTTGCTAAATATGTGTAAAAATGGATGAAATTTGAAATGGAACTACTGGTTTCTACATGTGTGTGATGAAAAATAATATGAATTAAATGTTCTTATACATGTGTGTGAATCACATGATCCATATATAGTATTGTCCATCTTGTTAATTTTGTTGGTTTGTGGCCTGTTGTTGGCTGATATCAATGGATGTTGTAAACATGTAGTTCATAACTAAATTGTAGGTTCTGCATCTTGTTGACCATCCATATAGTAGGTCGGAAAACTAATAAGAAAAATAATTAGAACATAGGTGTCGGTTATTAGTACAAAAGTGACAACAAAGACTTACAGTGTCATTTTTTTGCAAAAAAATGTAGTCTATGAGGATATAATGTCGGTTAGATATAAAAATCGACGCCGATGGTGCCCTTCTTGGCACATTTTATTGGTGGCGGAAAGGGTTATGATGTCGATTTTTGTGAAATGCCGACAACTTTGACCTTGATATAGTTTTGGTTTTGTTAAATAACAGACGCCTATAGAGCCCTTGCTGGCGTGTTTTTAGTGGCAGGAAGGGTTATGGCATCGGTGTCAAAACTGACGCTGAAGGTTTCGACTTTTAGCGGCACCCACTTGGGTGTTGTTTTGAAATTGACACAACTGACACTAAAGGTCGATTCTTTAGAAATGTGAGACTAGACGATTGATGTCTTCTTTGAATTCCACTTTCCACTGAGAAGACTAATGAGTTGGTAGAGAAGATTGACAACTTTAAACAGTAGGAAGTGGAGTCCTATTCTGAAGCACGAGAGAGATTCTAAAATATGTTGAGGAAGATTTTTCATCATAGGATTGACCTCTATGGCTAGGAAAAGACCTTCTATTACGGGCTACACAAAGGAGAGAGGATCACACTTGATAGTGCTGGTTCAAGATTATCCCTCAACAACAAGCCATCTCAGCGTCATGAGATATTGAAGAACAAGGCTAAGAAATCATGGGGTGAGGAAAGAGAAGTCCCAACATATGTTACAAGGACTGAAAATTTTAAAGACATCAAGCCACTGACTAAGAAATTAGACAAGATTACCAAGAAACTTGACCAGAAATTTGGAAATTCCTCTAGAGGTGAGGAAGAAGAATGCATGTATGTACTGCAGTAGAACTATAGGGGCATAAATGACTACTCTTAGAGGAAGGATCCCAATAACTTTTAGCAGGACCTATCTCAAGCACAATCGGTCAAGCCACAACAGAGTGGTGTATAGTAGTAGGACATAGCCTCAGTAAGATATACTACATCAAAGATATCCTAGGCAACCTGGTTAGTCAAAATGAGGTGATCATAGGGAAAACACAGAAAGACTTGAAAAATCACGGAGCTCATATTGGATATATTGAGAACCATAATTCAGAGATGGCATCTAAAGTTTCATCCTTGAAGAAATTAGGACAACAAGTATTTCCAAGAAACATTGATGTTCCATCAGGCAACCATCAGGTAAAAGAAGTATTGCTACACACTGGGAAGAAGTTGCTGAATGAACAGAAGAAAATTATGTAGGCAAGTAATAATGCAGGTGACATAGGATCCATGTTGACTACAAATTCACTTGAGCCACCTATCACAGAACAGGAAAATTAGTTGAGGAAGAGACGGATGAGCCAAAGGAGGCTAGGAAAGAGGCATATGCCCCACAATAGTGATGTGTGTCGTTGTGCACACAACAATCACTAGGAAAAGTCCTAGAGTTTAACCTTCTAACCCGGTTGTCAACTTGTTGTGAGAAACAAGTCAACTTAGTATAGATAGGTATCGATCCAAGGCACGGCAGAAGAAAAAATTCGAAATCCAAATCCAATCGCAAGAACAAGAAATACATTTTGATGAGAAGGTTGTTAAAAACTAAGAACAAAAAATAAAAGTGCTGAAATAAAGTTTAACAAATCAAAAATAAAGATTTGGGGTCCGGAAGATCACCACCAAAACCATGTTCCTATTCAACTAATCAAATTCTAAACTCCAAGGATCAAATTAGGACCTTGTGTATACATGTCCTTACAGACAAACTCACAAGGGTCATACTTCCTGTGAACCCGTTGGTCCCGGCGTTCACGGATTATTGCCCAACAGTCCAACATGCCATTATCCACGGTCATATCAAAAAGCATGTGAATTCAAACCGGCATTCAAACCCAAGGCTCAGGTGGTCGCGTCACCAAGGATTATAATAAGAATAAGATTAAATAGATGAAAAGATGATAATCGTAATTAAGGGACTATTGTTTTATTCTTACAGTGATCCACGGTCATATCACTCCATAAGAATATATCAGATCATCCAAATAACCACAAAGAAACAGAGAGAAGACATTTGTTCGATGGAGGAATATAATTGATTATATTGAATAGAACCGGGCTAAGGGGATACTTCCATTCCCTAGAGAGATTTACTCAGATATAACAAGACGAGAAGAAATGCAAATTAAAATGAGATCCAACATTATACAAGATGTAGTCTACAACTAAAACTTGGATGAAATAGAATGAAGAATCGAATTCTTTTACAAGTGAAGAGTCCCTCCTTTTATAAGAGGGGAAAAATAGAGAAAGACCAATTTTTGAATTTTCTGGATCTGGTCAAATCAAAAGTTCGTTGTCTTTAATTATCTTGACCATGTAACTCCCTTTAATGCAGATTCTCATAGCAGTGATTTCGAACGTATTTCTCTCCCGTTAAAAGCACAAAACCGGTCCAAATAATAGTATTTTATTTTAGTAAATTAAATTTCCTTTCTAATGAATACTTGTGCACTCAATTTGGAGTTAGAATGCAAGACTTATGTCACTTTTGGTGGAGGGTATATATGAATTTCAGGACTGCTGCAAATTGTGTAATTTTCCTACAAAACCCAAGAAAATAGAATTAAAACTCCAATTAAAGAGAAAAATCTAAAATAAAACAATTAATTATTAAACTAAGAGAATAAATAATAAAATAATCCTAAATATATCAAAAGTATATAAATAAAAGGGATAAATATACATTTATCAAAATACCGCTGACTTGAATCTTTATTTGTCCTCAAACAAATAAAATCAAAAATTATTCCAATTTATACTAACAACATGTCTATCCTCACCCTTGTAACATCACTTTATTCCTTACCTCCAAATTTGGCCAAGCAACCCAATCTCCTAAAACCACAAAACACAAAATTCTATATTCCCTATTAAAAACAAATATTATATCTTGGTTCAAAATCAAGATTTTGTACAAAAACATGCTTCATCTTACTTTTGCTTTGACACACTCATTTTTATAAATATTTTTTTGAGTTGTTGCACAAGAACAAGATGAAATTAGGTGGTGTGAAAACAAAGAAGGAAGTGATGATTTTTTTATCCCTCCTCTATTCGACTTGGGATTTAAATTTGTGGAGTTGTGGCTACATTGGTCAAAACAAAAATTATGTGCACTTTTGGCATTTTTTGATGGTACGCCCCTTTGTGGGGTATGGAATTTTTTATATGGGAAGCATGCCACCCCGGACTTGATTTTTGTCTGGTGGTGATTCTTTGCTTCTCTTTTTTTAGAAAAAAATAAGGGAGAAACAAAAGGTGTCCTTGTGCTTATAACTTCATACATTTATTTTCTTTTTTTTTTAAGTGTCATTAACATTCATGTCAATCACATTATACAAGATTTATATCAAGTTAATCAACAGTTTAAAAATAGAGAAAATTTGTGTTTGGTTTTGATTGATTCCATACGGCTTGCCAACTTTTCCAAGGAGTGATGCTATTTTGGGATCCTGGGTGACATGGTGGTTTCAGACATGGCAATTTGTAACAATTTTTGCAAAAGATTTACTAAATTCAAAGGGGTAAAATGATAAACATTTATTCATATTGGCCGACTAGATAAAGGACATTTTGTAATAAAAGAAATAAAAATATGGCCGACTAGATAATGGCCATGAACAAAGTAACTATATGCAAAACAAAAAAAGATAGAAATAATGCAAGAATAAAAAAGATAAGGGGGTTGAATAGAAACATACCACCCACCTCTACCTCGGACTTAGATTGTTGCTCGTCCCGAGCAAAATCAAAACCTGTGATGGAGGGAAGAGAAGAGCGAGGATTTCCAGGTGGCCCAGGTAGCTCAAAAAATGTCCAACTGAAGGGGATGTGTATGAGGGATGGGACCTTTATCTGAGGAGCTTCATAATGTACCCTATGATAGGGTAATTGTAGAATCTCAGTGGGGTGCTCATATTTTCTTTCACCTCGCATTCCCTCCAATAATATCCATAGATCTTCCTTCGATAGCAAGGAAAGTGTTGAAGATGGATGTGGATAAGGGTACCCGACTAGTAATGCCAGTAGAGCATGATGAACTAAGTCATGTGGAGGATCTGGTTCAGGTTTTCCACCATCATGATGACCTACATATGGGAGAATTGATGCTAATACAAAAAATTTAAAATCATTTACAAAAGTATTTTGTTTCTCCTTAAAATTAATGTCGTCAACATTGGGTTTGGTAAGTTTCATTGTTGATGTAACATATGTCTCTAATTTTATTGTACAAGGGTTCCCCAAGTATTTAGGAGGGATGATGATATCTTCCTTGCAAATAATAGAAGGGGGTGTGTGGGCTTCTTCCAATGGTGGTATCTCCCCTTTTAGATCAGCCATGTGTGGGATGGAAATTGGTTGTGATGGCTCGGGAAGAATCATACAGGGGTTAGATTCTCATTATCCAAAATAGACTCAAAAGAAGGGTATTGGTCTATGGTATCATTCAGATTTATGTTGAGGATGGGAGGAGTTGTTGGATCTTCATAATGACTCTCCTTCTTTGACATTTCATATTCAAGTAAAAGAGTCTCTAAAGGAAAGATAGGGATACCAACGTCCTCATCACAACATATATGACACAAAATAAGGATCATCGTCATCGTCATCGTCATCATCATGATGAACCATCTTGGGTTGCTCAAGCTCTATAGGGGGAGTTTGTGATTGACTCTCTAGTAAGGTGGCTAACATGGCTTGACTGGATTCAAGTTTTGCTTGTCCTTCTGATGCCATCTTTTCTAGGGCCTTAAGTCTCTCTTCTAGTTTAAGATTAAGTTGCATTTCACCATAGGATTTATACACCCCAAAATTTTGGTCATCGTCGCCACACTTCCCATAGTTTCCTTGTCCATAGTACTCCTCATATTGTTTTGGGTGACATTTCTCCTCATAATAATCTCCAGAAGATGGTGGATTGTAATTTCCATTACGTCCATCTTGGTAGGAAGATTCAATATTATAAGGTGTCACCAAATCATGAGGACACATATTTGAACAATCTATATTTTTGGTTTGGGCTTCTAGCAGGGCGGTTAAGAAGGCTTGGCTGGCTTTTAGTTTTGTTTCTCCTTCTATTGCTATCTTCTCTAGGGCCCTAAGTCTCTCTTCTTGTTGAAGATTACATTGGGTTTCATAAACATGCTCATAACCCCCAAGGTTTTGTTGGTTACACCGCACAAAAATTTGTTTATCATATCCCCCATTAGAATATGGATAGCAAGGTTCCTCATAATGGTTCTCAGAAAAATGTGGATTCACATTGTACCCACCAGGATGAAAGGGCTCGCAATTAAAAGGGGTGCTATTATAAACATGGGGTAGAGTTGGACAGGCAAGAGATGCACGGTGGTAGAGACCACAATAATAACATTGCGGGGGATATTGGGATTCTCACTCCATTTGAAAAGAAAAGTTCCTGAAAGATATGGCAATCAATGAATGAGAGAAGAAAGATTGTGAGATAAAAGGTTAGTCAAAAATTACAAAGAAAACTGAAAATTATAAATCTAAATTTTTTTATAAAATAAACTAAAATTATAAAAAAAATAACTAGAATGCAGTAGTGCTGGAATGGAAACTCAGCAGAAAGAGGAGATACACTTCCGGACTTGTGCTCAGAAGGCAAAAAGAAATTACAAAAATCTAAAAGAAATTATAAAAAAAGACTAAAGTTATGAAAGTTAGAGAATATGAACAAGGATTATACAAGATATACAAGCAAGAAGATCTGAAAAATAACTGTGTCGTCCCCGACAATGACACAAAATTGATGTGTGTTGTTGTGCACACAACAATCACTAGGAAAAGTCCTAGAGTTTAACCTTCTAACCCGGTTGTCAACTTGTTGTGAACAACAAGTCAACTTAGTATAGATAGGTATCGATCCAAGGGACGGCGGAAGAGAAAAGTCGAAATCCAAATCCATTCATAAGAACAAGAAATAAATTCCGATGAGAAGGCTGTTTAAAACTAAGAACAAAAAATAAAAGTGCTGAAATAAAGTTTAACTGATCAAAAAATAAAGATCTGGGGTCCAGAATATCACCACCAAAACCACATTCCTATTCAACTAATCAAATTCTAAACTCCAAGGATCAAATCAGGACCGTGTGTTTACATATCCTTACGGACAAACTCACAAGGGTCATACTTCCTGTGAACCTGTTGGTCCCGGTGTTCACGGATCATTGCCCACCCATCCAACATACCATTATCCACGGTCATATCAAAAAGCATGTGAATTCAAATCGGCGTTCAAACCCAAGGCTCAGGTGATCGCATCACCAATGATTATAACAAGAATAAGATTAAATAGAAAAAAATATGATAATCGCAATTACGAGACTATTATTTTATTCTTACAGAGATCCACATTCATATCACTCCATAAGAATATATCATATCATCCAAATAACCACAAAAAAACAGAGAGAAGATATTTGTTCGTTGGAGGAATATAATTGATTATATTGAATAGAACCAGGCTAAGGGGCTACTTCCATTCCTCAGAGAGATTTACTCAGACATAATAAGACCAGAATAAATGCAAATTAAAATGAGATTCAACATTATACAAGATGTAGTCTACAACTAAAAATTGGATGAAATAGAATGAAGAATCGAATGATTTTACAAGTGAAGAGTCCCTCCTTTTATAAAAAGGGGAGGGGTAGGCTGCCCTCAAAAGAGGGAGAAAAATAGAGGGAGACCAATTTTTGAATTTTCTAGATCTGGTCAAATCGAAAGTTGGTTGTCTTTAATTATGTTGACCATGTAACTCCCTTTAATGCAGATTCTCACAACAGTGATTTAGAACGTATTTCTCTCCCGTTAAAAGCACAATAGAGGTTCAAATAATGAATTTTATTTTAGGAAATTAAATTCCCTTTCCAATGAATACTTGTGCACTCAATTTGGAGTTATAATGAAAGAGTTATGCCACTTTTAGTGGAGGGTATATATGAATTTCAGGACTGCTGCAAATTATGTAATTTTCCTACAAAACCCAAGACAATAGAATTAAAACTCCAATTAAAGAGAAAAATCTAAAATAAAACAATTAATTATTAAACTAAGAGAATAAATAAAAAAATAATCCTAAACAAATATCAAAAATATATAAACAAAAGGGATAAATATACATTTATCAAATAGCAAAGGAAATTAGTCTCTGGTTCCCAAACATCTTGAAGGAAAAGAAGATTGACCAACAATTTCAAAGGTTCCTAGACAACATCAGAAAGATTTATGTCAACATCTCTCGTATTGATGCAATTGAGCAGATTCCATCTTATGGAAAGCATCTGAATTACATAATCAACAAGAAGCGGAGGATAGCTGATTTAAATGTAGTCAAGTTGAGAGAGCAAGTTAGTGCCTTAATTTTGGAAAAATTGCCATCAAAAAGACAAGATCCAGGCTATTTCAACATATCATGTTACATCGAGAAGACCAAGTTTGGGGAAGCTCTATGCAACTCAGGGGCGAGTATTAACCTCATTCCCTTGACCACCATTAAGAAGTTGAGACTTAAGGAATCCTGAAAATGCAATATGACCATACAACTAGCAGGAAATTATGTGGTTAGGCTGTATGGTATATGTGAAGATGTTCTTGTCGGTGGACAAATTTTTGTTTCCAACATATTTTGTGGTTATGGAGATGCAAGATAATCATGGAAATGTTTACTATTAGGGAGGCATTTTCAAGACACAACTGACATGATCTTAGAGATGGACAGAGGAATACTGACACTGGGTATCAAGGATGAACATTTTGAAATCAAGATGCCTGAGTCTGCACAAGTGGGGAAGGAGAAGGCACAATGTCATATGTTGTAGCATGTTTAAGGAAAGGTGTCTCTATTATATATATATATACACACACACACATATATATATATATATGCAATGGATTATATATCGAAGTGGGTGGAAGAAATTCTAGCCCGCACCAATGATGCTCCAATTATGCACGTTTTTGAAAGATCATACATTTTGCATCTTTGGGGTGCCACATGCAATGATAAGTGATGGGGGATCTCACTTCACCAATAGGAAATTTGGTGCATTTTTGAACAAATATGGAGTGAGGCATAGGGTAGGTGCCCCATATCACCCACAAACTCAAGGGCAGGTTTAGTTGTCTAATAGGGAGATTAAGATGATCTTAGAAAAGACAACCTCAACCAATAGGACGAATTAGAGCATGCAGTTAAATGACGCTCTTTGGGATTATAGAACAACCTATAAAACATCTATAGGAACAACTTTTTTTAGGTTAGTCTATGGGATAGCTTGTCACTTACCTGTGGAATTTGAAACATAAAGCCAAGTGGGCTTTAAGAAAGCTGAATTACAATTTGTAAGATGCATGAAAGAATAGAATGTTAGAATTAAATGAATTGGATGAACTTAGGTTGGATGTCAATGAATGTTCAAGAATCTACAAGGATATAACTAAGAAGATTCACGACCGCCATATATTGCACAGATTTTTCACTCCAGGGAAGAAGATACTCCTATTATGTTCTAAGTTGAAACTACACCCAAAGAAATTGAGGTCTAGATGGAATGGTCCATTTGTGGTGGTTAAGGGTTTATCCCATGGAGTAGTGGAGATTAGCAATGGATATGAGCCATTCCTTATAAATAGTCAACAAATGAAACACTATTTTGTGGAAGATTTTCTATGTGAGAGAGAGAGGAATTGAAGATCCTTCAGTTTCAATTATTATTTTGGATTTGATCGTCAAACTATGATGTAAAACAAGGCACTTGTTGGGAGGAAACCAAACCATATTTTACCATTTTAGGATTTTGTTGTTTACATTTGTGTTTGTAGTTTCCATAGATTTAGTTTGTATTTTATTATTTTTAATTCAAAAAGGTCCCTTCATTATTTTTATGTTGTGTGCAGACATTGGAAAATTCGGTACCACCGACTGCATAGTCAGTAGTACCGATGCAATCACAGTAACAACATGGGTGAGTTTTATAAAAACCCGGTACCAACAATAAGCAAGTCAGTAGTACCAATGGTTCTTAACAGGGATGGCTGGAAATTTTCTCAGTACTACCAACATCAAGTTGGTAGCATCAACTTTCTACAGAGATGAGCCAAGCTTATTGTAAAGGTCTCAGTACTATTGACACCTAAATCGATAGTACTAACGCCATAGGCATGCTCCATTCAAGATACCAAGAGATTGTTCAAAAGTATCGAGATTTTAAAGGCTTGGTACTACTGACACTGCTATTAGTGTTACCAACATCATTTGATAGGGGCGAGCATAAATCAACTAGGTACTAATGACAGACTAGTCTATAGTACTGACATCTAGAAAAATAGAATACGTGGGTGCACCATCAACGATCAAAATAGTCCCCATCTACAGTCGGTAGTACTGATCTGACAAGTACCTTCAGGTGCTATTTGGTTCGAGATCAAAACCAGACTAGCCGCTGTCTTTTTGTGCCACGTAGGCGCTATCCTGATCACTGTTCAGAAAATCGGTCTAATCGGCCGAATAATCGGTTTTGGGGGTCTAGCACTCCGCATATGAATAATCGGCCTATAATCAGTCCAGGATCGATTAATCGGCCATTCGGGGGTATAATCGGTGATTTTCAAAATCAAATTCTAGTAATATTTTTTTTACAATAATTATTTCTAATACTATTATTGGTCATTACAATTACATTCTCTTCTTCCAATTTACATATTTGATCTTCACCCCATGTTTTCTCAATAAGTTTGTAGTTAATGTTTATTGAACTAATCCTTATTGTTGATTTTTTCTTCTCTAATTTCATCAATGTTTCTAATTACTTATTAACGCGATATTAGTCTATGACTTATTAATGTTTCTAATTACTTATCAATGTTTCTTCTCTAATTTCATCAATGTTTCTAGTTACTTATAAAAGCAATATTATTTTATTACTTACCAATGTTTCTAATTACTTATTAATGCAATATTAGTCTATGACTTATCAATGTTTCTAATTACTTATTAATGCAATATTAGTCTATTACTTATCAATGTTTCTAGTTACTTATTAATGTGATATTAGTCTATCACTTATCAATGTTTGTAATTACTTATCAAATTTCTTCTCTAATTTCATCAATGTTTCTAACTACTTATGAATGCAATATTAATCTAGTACTTATAAATGTTTCTAATTACTTATCATTGGTATTATTATATGGTCAATATATAATTTACACATCTATATGATTAATAGTTTAAAAAAATCGATTAAAACGGGATATTCTCCCACTTATACTCATGCATACCATATATACTTTATTCGGTACCCTCTCTGCACGTACACCGATTACCGCTTTTCAGAACACTGGTTCTGATTAACCCAGTCATGATCCAGTCTTGTTTTATTTGGCAAAAGTAGGACTGATGGGTCCGTTTTGGATTCTGTAATCCTCTAATCTGGACCAACTCAGTCCTGCTATGGGCAGAATTCTAGGATCCCAGTCCAGATTTGACTCTGTCTTTTATGTTATTTTGCTTTATATGCCAAACTAAAAAACAAAGTTTTGAGGCCAATCCAGTTTAATGAGTGGTTCAATGGGATTGTGTTGCCAAACAAAAATAGGATCCACTCCAGATATGCTAATCCAGATATATGGACTAACCCGGACTAACCTGGTCTGAATTTTATAATCTTGATCTCAAACCAAAATGGGGCTCAGATGTTGGGACTACCAACACTCGTTGGTACTACAGACACAGGATAATCTGCACACATCGACATCAATAGGCAGGGGATGTCAGTATCAACGGTTGGTACTGATTCACACAGATTGTGGGGGAGAAGTTGGTACTACAGACACCCACTTTGGTACTACAGACACAGATCCTGAAGGAAATTCGACAACTATAAAAGAAAGGGTGTGGGTAGTGTTCCAATCACACCCACACCACATCCTTTACAAGAAAAAGTGTGCAAGTGCTCCCAGGTGATCAAAGTATTCACCAAGCTCTTTCTTCTCCACCACTTTCTTATACCAACACGATGGCATATAGGCGACCAACTTCCTCAGTGGTAGGGAACACCTTGTTGATACCCAAGCCAACACACATTACTCATGTCAACGATGACCAGAAGAAGATCTATGAAGGCTTGATGAATTTTAGATCTCATACGGACATAGTGTGCATACCATGATTTCCTTTCCTCTGCAAGCTTCATCTACAACCTCCGCCAGGTTTGTGCAACCCAAGGCTTGATTGATGATCACCCTTTCTTCGATGACTGACCCACTTACTAGGAAATCATTTATGAAATCCTAGATTCCTTGGAGATCTCCTACATCCTTGAGCATGGGGAAGGATGGAGGGAAGTATGGGTGAAGTTCTATCTTTTTAACACCTCCTATCAGTTGATGATGGAGTTCAATGCCATCTATGGGTGACCACTTGGAGATGTGTGTTTCACCAACAACAAATTCAACTATGCTGGTGCATGGAGGCTTTTGACAGATTTTCCATAGGCCTACATGACCAGTTGGCATAGGAACTCCATTACTGACATCGAGTATTCATTTTCTCATATTCTGCACTGTTACCTCACCTACACAATGTCCTCCATGTCCACCGAGGGACAAGGGATGGTGCAACAGGTGGACCTTTATGTCTTATGGTCTTTGTTAGCCGTAGGGTAAGAGACGTTCGACTTTGGCTCCTTATTTCTAAAACACATGATGGGGGTAAAGTGAAAGGTGCAGAGGAAGCCCCAGATCCATTTTGGAGGACTAGTTACTTCCATTTGTATGCATCTCAACCTCGACCTCTCCACTTCCAAGCCTTTAAAGGCATCCGCCAAGTTGGATTTGAAGCATTTCAAGAGAGCAAACCTCATCACCGAGCTCCATGGGAAGGTGTATGCTTGCTATACACTTAAGGAGGTGGGAGAGGGAAGTCCCTGATGCAATCTTCAACTTGCGAGGGGTGAGACACATGAGATGGCCAGAAGTTTATGCAATGGACGGAGATTAAGAAGAAGAGAACAACACCAGACATGATCAAGAATAGGAGAAAAAAGAAGAGGAGGAGGAAGAGGATACCATTCCATTCACAAGGTGGCGGGTCATCCAAAAGCACTCGAGAGAGGACATGGTGCCTCTAGATCTTCTGCTCCACCACCCGCCCAGGATGATGACACATTCTAATGGCAGCTATGTATGGGATGTTATAGGAAATACAACATGGGCAAAAAAAATGAACAAAAATATTGGCGGACATTCAAGATGTCTAAGGACAACTATACCAGAACCAACAAGCCATCTTCAAGAACGAGTGACTTCTCTTGGCCAACCAGGAGAATATGCATACATGCCTACAACAGACGGAAAACTACCAGCAGACATTCTTCGACAACTACTTTAGTCAAGGTTATTTGGACATCTATCCACAACCTCTAGAAATGTCGCAGCATCCCCTAACATTTCAGGGCACTTTCTACCCCCGTGACCCAACCATGCCACCACCACTACCACTATTTTCATAGGTACCACTATTCCACCTCTTTGTCTGGATTTTGACTATGAGGACATAGCCAAGTTCAAGCTTAGGGGGGTGCTGGAACAACTCAATTTTTTATCTACTTTTTAGTTTTTATTATTCAGAGTTTTAGGGATCGACATCTATCTAGCGTAATTGTGGAGCTATAGAAGCATGATTTCTATCTTTGTCAAACGTAGAATGTTTTCTTCTATGTCTTTGCAATGAAAATTAAAACTTGAATTTTTGGCTTAGTTGCAATTTCTTGAGTGGCATCACCTAGAGAAAGTGCATGGGTTAGTTAGCTTATGGACATTTGATATGAATAGATCCTTAATTATCTATGTAAATTGGATGACGATGGGGTTTGAGCCTAAATTGATCAGACAATTAATGGGACCTTAAATTGAATTTTTAAAAAGAAATCATGAGGTTAACTTGTACACATGGTAGTAGTAGAGGGACATATCATAGCTTAAGGAAGGCATTGTCTCTTAATTTTGTGATTCCATCCATTTTTCCATCCCTTTTGATCCAACACTTTAAGGAGATCAAGTAACTCAGATTGTTTCCTTTTGATTGCATTGCAAGACATAATAGGTGACATGAAAGTTAGTTTTCTTTATTGCAGAAGTTACAAACTAAAAGAGAAAAGCCCTTATGCATATCATTTAGTTGCATAACAAATTCCATGTAGATTGCATACTTTTTGCATCATTCATTCTACACCATATATTCATATTTTTCTTCTAAAAATTAAAAGTGTAGGAATACATATCTGTAACTCTTAAAAATAAAATGAAAAAAAACAAAAGAGTAGTTTGATTAGAGTAGTGAAGCCCAATCATACTCTTTAATCATGCTAAAATATGGGTTTATGTAAAAAAAAGCCATGAAATGTTTAATAAATAGGTAGAAAGGATGCCCTACCTTGACTCTGGATCATTCTTCAAAATAAGATGAGCTCATGCACATGATGCATTCTTTATTTCACTTTCATCAATCAAATGAAATTTTTAGTGCATACTTCATTCCACCCACAGTAGTAGACATTAGGATTCATGCATTTACTCACTTTCACCACGTTCTGTTCATCTTGTTTTAGTTTTGCATAAATGATTCGAAGTTACTTGTGATTCTTGATAAGCCACCTACTTCATTCCATCCATTGCTCTTATTGGTAGGCCACAAATATGATTAATAACCTCATTCATTCTTATAAGGAGAGTTGCTTCCAATTAGTTGGTAGTTAGAAAAGGGTAGTGTTGATAGGGAATCACATGATGCACCAAGAAAATGCCTAATTGAGAATGGTATTAACTGCTCTACTAATATTTCACTGATCTAAGGGTGAACATCTTTTATGGATACTTTTGGTCACTAGAGAACAGTTGATTGTTCAGTGGTCAGTAAAGGCCAATTTGAGACTGCAATGTGGGGGTAGTTGAGAACTGAAATTCATATTCTTTGTCCTTTTGCTGACTTGTATCAAACATATCCAAGAGTGTGTTGCTTGAGGATGAGCCACATTTAATCTTAGGAGATTTTGATGAAATGAATAATTGTTGTGTGTTGCTCGAGGATGAGCCACATTTAATCTTAGGAGATTTTGATGAAATGAATAATTGTTGCTTTTCACAGGCTATTTTACTATATATTGTGTGCAATTATTATCCATTTTTATACTAATTGTGCATGATTTATCGTTTGTAGCATGTGGCACTTAATTTCAACAAATATTTGTTTCTTTTACTATTCCCGGTTGAGTTATCATTATTTTGGAGCTTATGTTCTTTATGTTTACATTTTAGGTGAATTTATAAGAAATGGACCATCTCGCTACTACTGCTAGGTCATCGGTGGTATCGATATTTGAAGAAAAGAAACATAGTTGAATCAAGGAAACTCAGTAGTACAGACACAAGAATTGGTACTACCAACATTCTAACATGAGCAATCAGGAAAAATCTCGGTACTACCCCTGGTCAATTCGGTAGTACCGACCACTGTTTGGGAAATCAGTCTGCACGGCTGCATATACTCCCGTATATACCTATTCAGTCACCCTACCACTCCGCATATTACTAATCGGTCCACTAAGCGGTCATGGGCCGCATATACTCCCGCTTGGCCGATTAAGCGGCCGATTAAACTCCGCTTTTTGAAAAGCCCACAACTATGTTCATGCATTTCATACATACATGCATATATATACACACATTTCATTATATATATAAATTGAGCTATATAGTCATTGAATTATATGTATACATTGTAATACATATAAAAATTTTCCACATGCATTTGTATATTTATTCAAATACCTTTTGATATATTAACATGTATAGATACATATACAATATACCTAAATATACAATCACTTATTTGTGAATGTATATATACATTTTGATTTATTCACATCTATACACACTATACATATATTTGTAGATTGATTTACCTACATTTTAATATTTGTACATATATTACAAACACATTCTATATATAGACATATATACATATATAAGCATATCATACATCATACGTGCATTTTAATATGTTTATAAGTAAATAGATGTACATGCCTACTCTATATATTTTAATTTATGATCTTGCTATATTATTTTATATATAATTAGTTTGTTGAAATATAAAATCCAAAACCGCATATACTCCCATATATACTCCGCATACCGCATATACTCTATGTAGTACCCTCTCCACTCGTACACCGCATACCGCTTTCCTGAACCATGGTACTGACCTGTACTGAAAATCCAACATGAAATGTCAGAGAAAATCTCAGTACTACTGACGGTCAACTTGGCAGTACTCAGAGCTTACAGTGGATCATGAATAATCGAAGGAGTCAATATTACCGACACCAAGTCGGTAATACCGACTTGAAATGATTATGCTAGATTAAAGATCATTGCTAATCAAACGATCGAGACTTAATGATGCCCTAAGTCAATCCTATGACTAGGGGGAGTGCAGCCATATCTTGGTATCATGTTCTTTTTCATTGCACGACAACCGAGAGTTGGTAGAGAAAAAAGGAGAGAAGGAATCTACATTCTGAGAGATTCATGCACCTCCAGTGGACATATCTTCAACAGAGGTTAGCAAATCAGCACGTTCGAGAGAGGGAGTCATTGAAACCGTCTTCTTCATGTGTTACTTTAGTTTTCTAATGTTTCTCACATTTTCCCTTACTTATCACATATATTTGATAATAGAAATCATGAGGGGTTAATCTCCTTTGTTCCTTAGGACCCAGGAGTAGCCCAATTTTGCATTGTAATTGACAATTATGAATTAAAGTCCATGTTTCTCTTAATTTCTGGACATATTTCTACGTTTGTTTCATGAATTGCTTGTTCCTGCTCACGATAGGTGATTTCTTAGACCATTAATTACTTTAAAAGAGGGATCAAGGGTTAGAAAACTCATAGATATACACAATTTATAGTGCTCCTTGAGAGAGCCCTATAGTTGTAAAGGGAATAATTCAAAGAATTCAGTAAAGCACCTAACTAATAATCAAATTGCTATGAAAGTGTGATTTATATTAGATTAGGTAGTGAATTACACTGCGAGAGTGGATAATTTTTACTAAAAGTTCCTTTATCCAGAGTTAGGAGGAATCATTATTAATAAAATGATGTTAAATCTAATGTGAACTGTGGTGTAAATAAAATCCTAAGGAACTCACTCCAATTGTGATCACAACCAGTAATTTTAGTTTTAATTCCTGCAATTTAATCATTAAATCAATCAATCACTCTTTTTCTTAGGCCTAGCTGATTAGGTCATCATTAGTAGTAGTCTGTGGATACATGTTTTTTCGGTGTTTGATATATGGACCTCATTGGGCCTACATTACATTGATATGTGAACTTACATTTTTAGACGTGTAGTTTACGCACATCAAAGTAGATTACATAAAGATTCGACATACTATGTTATGAAAACTTCACGAATATTCTCAAGTTAGCAAATTGTAGAGAGCATGCCTAGTATTTTGATAAAGCCAATCCAATACACGTTATATAAAAAATATTTTGATACTTTTTTTGAGATTGTATCCTAAAAGAGACCTATTTCAAATAGATCGATAGATAAATATATTTATACATTTAATAATATCAATAATTCAATATTGGAGTTGTGTCTATCTTGGAACGTGCCTAACTCGTATAAAAGTCTATGTCAATACTTTTCACCCGACCCACCTATATGTATAATACGCTAAATATGGGTCAAGTTACGTGGGTCATGACATTGACCATATTGTTCTGGAACTAACATATTTAGTCATAGAATAGAAGTGTCTAATCATATTTATATAAAGATAAACTACATCCCACCCTCTCAATAATTTTTTCATAAATAGTATGAAATATATAACTATCGTAATTATAAATAAATTCCCATAAGTCGCTTCTCACACTCCTCATAGCAGACATAATGATCTATATGCAATACTATAAATTTCATCAGACTACCTCCACAATTTTTCTTAATAGAATATATATATATGAATATAAATATTATATATAATAACTAATTATTATTTTATTAAAATATTCAAAATATATATATTTATAAAAGTTTATAATGTGCATTTTACAATAGAAAGTGAACAATTCATAATTTCATAAAAATAATAGTTATTTTCTAAAACAATTTTAAGCAAAACTTTTGATGAAATTTGGTTGTGTACACACTTGTTAGTTAGCCCAACTTTTGCGCAATGTTGCCTCTAGTTTGTGGGGTCAAATCATATTGGAGCACTAGGGACTAAGAAAAGACCTTCTTTGTCCTATGACAAAACTAGAGTACATGCATAGTACGTGTCTTCTTGTAGTGGTCGAACCTCTTTGGTTATGTGACTTTGACTTATTTTTCTTTTGCTTTGTACTTTTAGTGTCCTTTTTTTGAAAATTCCATCTCTTATTAATTACTTATATTCTAGAGCAAAAGAAACAATGTTTGTCGGGATGTTAGTCACACCCCGACAACATCTACAGCAGAACCAAACAAAGCGTTCTTGGCCACCCTATGGGCAACCGAGTTGCAACTACGGGAAACATGCGAAAAATAACATGAATTCAAAACTAAAGCTGCTGACTTAATACCACTAAAAGTACTTCTGAGGTAATCTCTCCTTTCATCCTGCGCTTTGATTGCTTCAACCACGTTCATCGAGTCCGACTCCACGTCAATGTCAGTATACCCCCACTCAGTCGCCTTCTCCAGAGTCCTAAGGATCGCCATTGCCTCTGCCATTTCCGAGTTCCAATCAGACAGAAAAATGCCGCTAGCCACCGCCTGCACTTGCCCTTCTTCATTCCTGGCCACGCAACTCCAGCTGCATTTAGAGCCAGGCGTGATTGCAACATCGCAGTTCATTTTGTACCTTCCCCGACCCGGCAGAATCCAACTCGGCCGAACACCATCCTGTCTCGCTGAAGTGTCATGCGTGGAAGCTCAGAGTCGTTAATTGGTAATCATTGATAAGCGCAAGGAATGACTGGATTAGAAACTTAACTGGTTTGTGCACATTATCAAAAACTCTCTTGTTCCTTGCTGTCCAAATTCCCCACATAATCGCCATTGCAACCTTGGCATTGTCTTCATCCAACCTGTCGTGCAAGAGAAGTAATGCATCAAGAGGGGAGCAAGAGGAAAGCTCCAGTAGAAGCACCGCCGCCGAGCTGTGATCCCATGCCTCCTTCGCAACTGGGCATTCGAAGAGCATGTGACCAATGGATTTGAACTCAGCGTTGCAAGCTGTGCACTTCGCCTCCACCCTGTAGTGACGTTTCCCACAGCCTTCCCATGGTGGCGAGGCCACCGGTGCTAAGTCTCCAAAGGAAATATGCCAGTTTAGGTGGCCAGCATGACCGCAAAACTTGTTAGATACGTGCGTAGCTGCTGTAATGTAGAAGCTGGTATATGTAGTGCATTTAATTCATGTAGTAATCACTTATTTAGCATGGGTTAAGCCCAATGTAGTGCATCAAGTACATGTGAGAATGTTGTGTTATTTCTAGTGCAAATGGCAAAGAATTTTATCCCATATTGCTCACTCTTAGAACTTTTGTGGTCCTCATATGTAGGATCACATGGAGAACTAGTGTCCAAAGGAGTCCTAGGAGGGAGGTATGCTCACCTCCTTGGTGGGTGGGGTTACCACATCACAACGTGCGCGCGCACGCCTCGCCTCGCCTGGCCAGGCTCGGGCTCGGGCTTGTGGATTGTGGAGAATGTCTTCCGTCTTCTTTTTGTACTAGGATACAACTAAGTAATTAATTACTCGTGTAATTAATTGTTGCTTTCTTATTCGGATTTCTTAATCCTAATTAGAAAGTGTTTCTCTTTTGCGGATTATTCTGTATTGTGTACAAGAGCAACCGGTTATTAGGATTAGGGACGTGTGTGGCTATATATACACATCCGGTCATTAGGGTTAAACACACTGAAAACAGTCTTCTGACGCCGTGTGTTTTGTGAGCCCTATTCCAGAGTACGAGAGCTTCGTCCCGGAGTTGCTTTGTGGAGTTGTCCTCCTAAGCAAAGTCTGACTCCTCCTTCCTGTCCTCAAGACGCAACTGTCAGGCGGTAGTTCCTGCGGTAGCTGTGATGCATTGGTAGCAGTGCGACGTGACTACGTCGAGCGCGAGCGAGACGTGCGAGTTCCAGGTTCGTGTCCAGGTTCGTGCCGGATCGCGACTGGGAGAACGGTGTCTATCCGCGAGGATTGTCGGGCACTGATTTCTTTAAGTAACACATTCGTTTCTCAACGAACGATCTGGTTTGTGAATCTAACTTCTGTTTTCTATTCTCCTACTTTGTTTGTTCTTCGATTCTTATTTTGGATCTGTCTGCACTGTTAATTATTTTGCACCTGTCAATGTTGCATGAACGACGATAACCTATACTAACAACAGTCTTAAAGAAATCATTTTCTGTCGTTAATTAACAATGGTCGGTCAGGGTGGTTCGGGATGTAAAATTGATACAACCAATATGCCTGAAAAGTTTATTGGTACGAACTTTGCCCGTTGGTAGAGTCGTATGGAAATTTGGCTGAATATTGCGGGTTATGATCAGTATTTAATTGAAACTGAACCTGTATCTAATGAAACAATTCATGATAATGCAAACATTATTGTTAATTGGAAGAAGGGAGATAAAACGTGCCGCGGTTTGATTCTATTTGGTTTAAATAACAAACTTTATGATTCTTACTCAAAGCCGCCAGTCACTACGTCCAAGGTTTTATGGGAATTGTTAATTAAGAATTTTAGCACTGAAAATCAGGGTGTTGAAAAATACTGTGTGTCTAAATTTCTTAAGTTTTAGATGGTTGAGGGTAAGTCAGTTTCTGATCAAACACACGATCTACAACTCCTAGTTCATGAACTCTCAGATGCCAAGATGGTGTTGCCTGAGAAATTTGTTGTTATGTCTATCACAGAGAAATTCCCTAAGTCATGGGAGTCGTTTGGTATGTCTCTAAAGCATCGCAAAGGGACACACACCATGGATGAATTAATGATGGATATTAATATACAAGAAGAACACTTAAAGGAGAAAGGGGTTAAGGTGCCTATTGATGCAAATCCAACTGTTAATCTTACTTCTACGAAAAACACCAAAGATAAGAAATCTAAGAATGCACATAAACCCAAGGCAAAGATCCAAAAGAAACCGAAGAACAAACCTTGTTGAACTTGTGGACGGGTTGGCCATTGGAACAAGGATTGTCCTACTAAGAAGGCAAAGAAAGCTACCGCATCTGCAACTGAGGAGGTTGTGGTCAACATGATGACTGCATCCTTGAACCTCAATGCTGCGTACGTGTCTATTAAACCTGAAATTCTTTCTATATTTGAACCACTTTATTGGATAATTGACACTGGGGCTAATGTACATGTGTGTGTTGATAAATCCATGTTTGTGTCTTATCAGGCCTCTCGAGGTCGGTCCGTGACTTTGGGCGATTCCATCTTTGCAGAAGTCAAAGGCGAAGGACGGGTGGACTTGAAGTTCCCTTTGGGGAAGGTTTTGACTCTTAGCAGGGTCAGACATGTTCCAACTATTTGACGCAATATCCTTAGTGGCGTCATATTAGTTAGAGAAGGTTATAGAGTAGACTGTAAATGTAATAAGGCTATTATTACACGCCTTCGTGATTCTTTGTTTTTTGGCAAGGGGTACTTATGTGATGTGGAGAACTTGTTTAAGATTCATGTTGAACCTGTTTCAAATTACGTTTTAAATTTGAATGATTATAGTTCTGTTTGCATGAATCTTGTTTCATTCGATGTATGGCATTCACATTTGGGACATGTTAATGTTGCTTCAATGAAACGTATGATGAATCTAGATTTGATCCCTAAATCTGAAATTAGCAACAATAAATGTGAAATCTGTGTACAAGCTAAATTGCCTAGGAAGCCTTTTCATTCTGTGAATAGGAATTTGGAAATTTTGGATTTAGTTCATACAGATATCTTTGAATTTAATGGTGTTTCTACGAGAGATCAAAAACGTTATTTTATAACTTTTATTGACAATGTGATTAGATATTGTTATGTCTTTTTACTTAGAAGTAAAGATGAGGCATTGGATAAATTTCAAATTTATAAGAAAGAAGATGAAACTCAAACCGGTATAGTACTTAAGCTATTAAGGTCTGATAGGGGAGGAGAGTATACCTCAAAATTGTTTTTGGAATTTTGCCAATTACATGGTATAGTTCATGAGGTAATTGCTCCTTATTCACCACAATCAAATGGGATAGCTGAACGTAAAAACCGAACCTTAATAGATATGGTAAATATCTTACTCCAAACATCTGGATTACCCAACTTTATGTGGGGGGAAGCTTTGAATATGGCTTGCCATATTCTGAACAGAGTTCCCCATAAACATTCAGAGAGTAGTCTGTTTGAGTTGTGGAGAGGAAGGAAACTGAGTCTTAAATATCTTCGAGTGTGGGGGTGCCTTGCAAAGGTACTTGTCCCTGAACACAAAAGGAAGAAATTAGGACCGAAAATGGTTGATGCCATATTCTTAGGTTATGTAGAGACAAGTTATGCTTATAGATTCTTGATTGTAAAATCAGATATCTCTGGCATTGAGGTCATTACAATTGTGGAATTACGTGATGCAACATTCTTTGAGGATGTGTTTCCTATGAAAATCGGTGTGCCCAATGAAGTTTCTCAAGAAGATTCATTTACCACAGGTTCCATTCCCGAGTACGTGGAAATGATGACAAGTGTGGGGGTGACTCGGAACATGCTATTTCTGAATCTGATGATTCCTAAAGAAATAGTTGAACCAAGGAGAAGTAAACGGTCTAGGACATCCAAAGACTTTGGAAGTGAATTTCTTACTTACAATGTTGAGGATGATCTTGTTACTTTCAAACAAGCTATGGGATCTCCAGAAGCTAAGTTTTGGAAAGAAGTCGTTAATGATGAAATCCAATCAATTCTCTTGAATGGAACTTGGGAATTGGTGGATTTGCCTCCTGGTTGCTCTGCAGTTGGTTGCAAAGGGATTTGTAAGAAGAAACTTAATGCAGACGGGACAATATATAAGTATAAGGCTAGGTTAGTTGCTAAGGGTTACACACAAAGGGAAGGAATAGATTATTTTGATACCTATTCACCTGTTTCCCGTATGACCACAATCCGAGAGCTTATAGCATTGGCTTCCATTTATAATCTCTATATTCATCAGATGGATGTGAAGACCGCGTTCTTACACGGTGATCTTCAAGAAGAGATATATATGGAACAACCTGAGGGATTTGTGGGTCGTGGGAATGAGTCCAAAGTGTGTAAACTTGTTAAGTCATTATATGGCTTGAAACAAGCCCCTAAGCAATGGCATGAGAAGTTTGATTCTGTGATATCATCGTTTGGCTTTATTTCTAAGGAATTTGATAAGTGTCTCTACTGTAAGATTGTAATAATGGATTCATTTTGTTATGCTTATACGTCAATGATATCCTGCTTTTTGGTTCCGATATGAAAGTAGTAAAAGAGACAAAGTCATTCTTGTGTAGCAAGTTTGAGATGAAAGATATGGGTGTCGTTGATGTGATTTTAGGGCTTAAAATCATAAGG
Source organism: Alisma plantago-aquatica (assembly GCA_963693085.1). Taxonomy (NCBI): domain Eukaryota; kingdom Viridiplantae; phylum Streptophyta; class Magnoliopsida; order Alismatales; family Alismataceae; genus Alisma; species Alisma plantago-aquatica. The sequence goes on from OY856415.1 coordinate 498,255,231, forward strand.
TCTACTGATGGTATAACTCTCTCTCAGTCTCACTATGTTGAGAAGATATTGGAGAGGTTTGAGTACACATCACGTAAACCTGATAAGACTCCATATGATTCATCCAAACCCTTATTCAAGAATGAGACTGTGGTTCCAGTGTCTCAATTATGATACTCTCAGATTATCGGAAGATTGATGTATCTTATGAACTGTACACGTCCAGACATTGTGTTTGCCGTGAACAAGTTAAGTAGATACACCAGTTGTCCCGACAAGACCCATTGGAAAGCTCTTGACAGAGTTCTATATCAAGGGAACACATTCCCTTGGGCTGCATTATGGTAAATATCCTTCCTTAGTCGAAGGATATAGTGATGCAAGCTGGATTGTCGTGAATTCTGGGAGTAATGGTGTCTCAGGATATGTATTCCTATTGGGAGGAGGAGTTGTTTCCTGGAGATCTAAGAAACATACCATATTGTCTCGGTCCACTTTTGAAGTAGAGTTGTGTGCTTTAGATGAATATGGAATGGAAGTTGAATGGCTACATGGACTTATGTCTAGTTTACCTATGGTAATGAAGCCGCTTCCTGCAATTTCAGTTCATTGTGACAGCACTACAACTATTGCTAAGATAAAGAGTTCCAAGTACAATAAAAAATAGCGTAGACATATCCAAGTCAGATTGAAATCTATAAGGGAATTAGTGTCTAATGGGGTCATGGTTGTGGACTACGTCGGTACCAAAGATAATACAGTTGATCCTTTCACTAAAGGTCTTACCTTGGCTTTAGTAGAAAAATCTAGGTTGGGGATGGGACTGAAACCCCTTTAGATTTGAAGGCAGTAGCAACCCAACCCAAAAGAGTGGAGATCCCACAAATTGGGTTCAATGTGGTAATAACAAGCTGTCGGGTAAATCGGATGACACTATGTATTCTTGTTTGATGCTTCTAGCATCTGTGTGTCTATCTCCTGGAAACCTGTTAGTATCATGACTGCAAGTTAGTAAGAGAGTAGTCTCCTAATGGTGGCAAGTCTTAGGACAGGATGTTAGTAGTACATTCTTGGAGACTCCAGCTAAGTGATTGATGTTGTGTAGGCCGCAACAGGAGAATTGGGTTGTTCTCTGTTATCAAACATGATATAAAATTTTGTATGAATGGCCTTAATGCATTGTTTTTCTTTTACTACCATGTCTTTATTGTGTTGTTACCAACCTATACTCTTGTACCCAAGGATCAGGTTCAAGACTTTTGTTCACCTAGTTCCTACAGGGGTCACAGTTGGATAACTTAGGTAGATTCAAACCGAAAGGTATATGCTGAAAGCACAGTATGGAGGATTGAATGGTAGAGCACACTACACATTGGACTTTGTGGGGGATTGTTAGATATGTGATTCCGTAGCTGTTGTTATGTAGCATCTGGTTACTGTAGTGCATTTAATGCATTTAATGTAGTAATCACTTATTTAGCATGGGTTAAGCCTAATGTAGTGCAGCAAGTACATGTGAGAATGTTGTGTTGTTTCTAGTGCAAATGGCAAAGAAGTTTTATCCCATATTGCTCACTCCTAGAACTTTTGTGGTCCTCATATGTAGGATCACATGGGGTACTAGTGTCCAAAGGAGTCCTAGGAGGGAGGTATGCTCACCTCTTTGGTGGGTGGGGTTACCACATCACAATGCACACACGCACGCGCACACGCCACGCCATGCCTCGCCTCGCCTCGTCGGGCTCGGGCTTGTGGATTGTGGATTGTGAATTGTGGAGAATGTCTTCCGTCTTCTTTTTGTACTAGGATACAACTAAGTAATTAATTACTCATGTAATTAATTGTTGCTTTCTTATTCGGATTTCTTAATCCTAATTAGAAAGTGTTTCTCTTTTGCGGATTATTCTGTATTGTGTACAAGAGCAACCGGTCATTAGGATTAGGGACGTGCGTGGCTATATATACACATCCGGTCATTAGGGTTAAACACACTGAAAACAGTCTTCTGCCGTCGTGTGTTTTGTGAGCCCTAATCCAGAGTGCGAGAGCTTTGTACCGGAGTCGCTTTGTGGAGTTGTCCTCCTGAGCAAAGTGTGACTCCTCCTTCCTGTCCTCAAGACGCAGCTGTCAGGCGGTGGTTCCTGCGGTTGCTGTGTTGCACTGGTACCAGTGTGACGTGACTACGTCGAGCGCGAGCGAGTCGTGCGAGTTCCAGGTTCATGTCGGATTGCGACTGGGAGAATGATGCCTAACTGCGAGGATTGTCGGGCACTGATTTCTTTAAGTAACACGTTCATTTCTCAACGAACGATCTGGTTTGCGAATCTAACTTCTGTTTTCTATTCTCCTGCTTTGTTTGTTCTTTGATTCTTATTTTGGATCTTCCTACACTGTTAATTATTTTGCACCTGTCAATGTTGCATGAACGATAATAACCTATATTAACAATAGTCTTAAAGAAATCATTTTCTGTCGTTAATTAACAATGGCCGGTCAGGGTGGTTCGGGATGTAAAATTGATACAACCAATATGCCTGAAAAGTTTATTGGTACGAACTTTTCCCGTTGGCAGAGTCGTATGGAAATTTGGTTGAATATTGCGGGTTATGATCAGTATTTAATTGAAATTGAACATGTATATGATGAAACAATTCCTAATAATGCAAACATTATTGCTAATTGGAAGAAGGGTGATAAAACGTGTCGCGATTTGATTCTGTTTGGTTTAAATAACAAACTGTATGATTCTTACTCAAAGCCGCCAGTCACTACGTCCAAGGTTTTATAGGAATTGTTCATTAAGAATTTTAGCACTGAAAATCAGGGTGTTGAAAAATATTGTGTGTCTTAATTTCTTAAGTTTCAGATTGTTGAGGGTAAGTCAGTTTTTGATCAAACACATGATCTACAACTCCTAGTTCATGAACTCTCAGATGCCAAGATGGTGTTGCCTGAGAAATTTGTTGTTATGTCTATCATAGAGAAATTCCCTAAGTCATGGGAGTCGTTTGGTATGTCTCTAAAGCATCGCAAAGGGACACACACCATGGATGAATTAATGATGGATATTAATATACAAGAAGAACACTTAAAGGAGAAAGGGGTCAAGGTTCCTATTGATGCAAATCCAACTATTAATCTTACTTCTACGAAAAACACCAAAGATAATAAATCTAAGAATGCACATAAACCCAAGGCAAAGATCCAAAAGAAACCGAAGAACAAACCTTGTTGGACTTGTGAACAGGTTGGCCACTGGAACAAGGATTGTCCTACTAAGAAGGCAAAGAAAGCTACCGCATCTGCAACTGAGGAGGTTGTGGTCAACATGATGACTGCATCCTTGAACCTTAATGATGGGTACGTGTCTATTAAACTTGAAATTCTTTCTATATTTGAACCACTTTATTGGATAATTGACACTGGGGCTAATGTACATGTGTGTGCTGATAAATCCCTATTTGTGTCTTATCAGGCCTCTCGAGGTCAGTCCGTGACTTTGGGCGATTCCAGCTCTGCAGAAGTCAAAGGCGAAGGATGGGTGGACTTGAAGTTCCCTTCAGGGAAGGTTTTGACTCTTAGTAGGGTCAGACATGTTCCAACCATTCGACGCAGTATCCTTAGTGGGGTCATATTAGTTAGAGAAGGTTATAGAGTAGACTGTAAATGTAATAAGGCTATTAACAATAAAACTAGCTTCCAAACTTTGCTATATTCTATCACCCTGCTCGCCAAATATTCCTCCTTCCCTAAGTGTGCTAGCCAATAAGCCAATTTGGAGGAGAAGCATCCCTTCTTCTCAGGCCACCAGAAAACATTGTCTTCCAACCTCCGATGGCTGATCGGAGTCGAGATAATCTGCATAAAAACTTTGCTAGGGAAGAGTGCATGGAGGAGGTCGATATTCCAAGAATGACAGTCTTTATGCAATAGTTCCTTTAACTTGTGAATATCATAGTGAGGTGTATTCAGCGAATCTCCCAACGCTGCATGTCTTCCCAAAATCCAACTCTCACGCCAAATATCAATCTATATTTGTGTTAGTGAGCAGCCTCCATAGTTTTTTAGAGAGCATATCTTGATTGAATACATGCATATCTGTAAACCCCATACCACCAGCACTTTTTGATTTAGACAGATTCTGCCAGCTGATACATGAAATCTTGCGCTCACCGTCTTTCGCACCCCAAAAAAAGATAGCAATGCAACTTTGAATTTCATCTATAAGTCCCAAAGGTAGCTGAAAAATATTCATCACATATGCAGGGATCGCTTGAGCAATTGACTTGATGAGGACCTCCTTGCCCGACTTTGATAGAAATTTCTCCTTTCACCCTTGTAATTTTTTTCGATTCCTTTCTTTCACGTAACCAAACACCTATTTTTTGGATCTACCTATAGCAGTGGGCAGCCCCAAGTATTTTACGTGCTTGTCAATCTCTCATACACAGAGTAACTCTCTGAGTTCATTGTTAACACAACTTCTGTCTCAGACATGTTTATTCTTTGACCTAAGGTTGTTCGTATTGGCTATTCAAGTTAGCTAATATCAAGCACTCATCGGTTGTTTCTCTAGAAAAAAGAATGTTATCGTCTACAAAGAAAAGTTGAGAAATATGAGACCCAATTCTACTGACCTTAATTTCGTGGATCAAATTAATTTGAAGAGCAAGAGAAATAGATGTAGAGAAAGCTTAAACACATAAAATAAAGAGATAGGGAGAGATAGGGTCACCCTATCACAGTCAGCGAGTGGGGAAGAATCTTAGTGGAATGATTCCCGTTGATGGAAAATATAAAATTGACATATGACACACATTCCATAATCTTAGTTATTCATTTCTCCCTGAATCCCATCTTCTTTTGGACATGATCAAGAAAGGCACACTCCACTCTATCATAGGCATTTGACATGTCTAGTTGCAAAGCCACCAATCCCCTAGCATTCTTGGTTTCACTCTTCATCTTGTGATAAACTTCATATGCCACCAGAGAATTATCCGAAATCATTCTTCCTGGGATGAATGCACTTTGATTTTAAGAGACAATGTCATCCATGAGAAGTTTCAGTCTATTAGCAAAGACTTCAGATGCAATTTTATATAGGACATTGCAGAGGCTAATCGGTCTATATTTAGTAAGTTCAAAGCACATTGAGAATAAGAATCACCAAGGTGGAGTTAAGAGCACCAAACTACACATCTCCTTTCCACCATACTTTTATGCAATTTGCAACATCAGTACCAATCATATGCCTGATTTTTTTAAAGAAAATTGTTTGAAAGCCATCCGGTCCCGACGATTTATGAGGGTGCATCTATTTTACAGCAATGGAAATTTCCTCATCATTGATATCTTTCTCTAGGAAAGCCTGGATACGTTCCTCCATTCTTCACATTATTCCCCTAGAAGCCTCCTAAAACCCTTCTAGATTGGATGCAGAAAATAAGTTATCAAAGAAATCAAGAATAATTCTTTCTATGTCTTCATCATCTACCTTGGTGACGCCTTGCTATCCTTGAGTCTGTCAAACTGGTTCCTCTTCCTTATGTGCGACATCTTGTGGTGAAAATAAGCAGTGTTCCTGTCTCCCGATCGTATCTCATTAACTCTAACCCGAGAAAACCAGTACTCATCCTCCATTTTGTTCCACTATTGAAGGGATTGTGCCAACTCTTCACACCTGCGGAGAACTCTGTCATCTGGGGGTTGTTTTTGTTCCCTTTCAAGTTCTTTCTTGATGTCTTTTATCTTTTTCTTCATCTCTCTGAACACCTCAGAGGCCCACAAAGCAAGTTTCTCCCCACCCCTACAGTTTCTCTGGGAGATTTCTACCCCCAATCTTTTCTAGAAATCAGAAATAACTTTAGCACAACCTTCTTCTTCAAGCCACATGGGTTCAAAACAGAAATTTTTTTCATCCTTCCTCCTCTTCTTACAGGTTCTATCGGCTAAAAGGATAATAGGCATATGATCTGAATCGTATTTTGCCAAGTGAAACACCTTGCAATACATGTAGATACTCATCCACCTTGAGTTTTCCAGGAACCTGTCTAACCTTTCCTGCACCAGAGTTTCCATAGTGGTCCCCCTTTCCCAAGTGTAAGGAGCTCCTGAAAATCACATATCATGAAGCTTGCAGTCATCAATAATATCTTTAAAATCTTGCATCCACCTCTCATATCTCGGTGGTCCTCCCCACTTCTCATCATTAGTGACGATCTGACTAAAATCTCTAAAGAAAATTGTGAGATCGCCACTGCTTTGGTAGAGTCTTCTCATAAGATCCCATGTACAGAACTTGTTTTGTTGATCAACCCAACCGTATATCCCAATTGCTCTCTGTTGCTCTCTACCCTCTTCCTCCTTTACTTTGCACTCGATGTGGTATTTTGTATAGTTGACAATCTCAACCTATACATTTTTACACTAAAGGCCAAGACCACCGACCCTCCTCTCACTTGAAATACATAGTCCTTCCATAAAACCATATAAACACTTCACTTCCCCCTGTCTAGCATCATCAATCATAGTTTTCGACAGAAAAACTTGATTGGGGCATTCCCTCCAGCATAGAGACCGACGGTTTTGTTGAGAGTTGAGTTTGCCCAGTCCTTGACAGTTCTAGTTAAGGATCTTCATTACTATTCGTGGGTCTGATCCACGTGAAGATCCGCTACTTGAAGGGGCTTGCCACCCTCCTGCTCCTCTATGTGCTTGGTAGAAATAACCTTCTTCTTTGTCATAAAGATTGTTTCTAAGTCCTCATAAACTTTTGTAGATGTAAACTACATGTCTATGTTGCGCTTTGCACCTGCCATCAAAATCTCAGATTCACACAGAGCGTCCCCCGGTGTTGTTTCATTTATCGTTTGTCTACATATGATCACATGCCTCCTTTGTTTCTTCACTTTGCCCCCTGGGTTTTCAGCAATCCAGGTTTGTCCCCTTTTTTCTGCTTCTAACCTCTTATTTGTCTCCTCAGTTCTGTAGTGCCATATTCAAATTGTATGCTTGCAGGTTGTACTGGTAACTCGTGAAGCTCTGTTCCCACTATCATCTGGGTAGGCTTTGCATTCGTTGCCACCAGTTGTTCCTCGGGCTTTTTCATAGTGTCTTTTTTTCCTTCCCCTTCCACCACCCCATCCCTCAACTCTGGGTTCGTGCTTATGATTATTTGGTTTTTGTTTCCTATTCTTCCTTCCGTCTCCTTCCTCAGGTCCACTTCTAGGGTTAATGACATCGTCTGATCCAATATTGAATCATAGTCCTCCTCTCCCGTCCAGTGCTCGGGTTATCATTGCTCCTTCCTGGTTGGTTTGTACTTGTCATCTTTAGCATTATCATTTTTACCACTGTGTGAGTCTCCTTCCTACCCTTTATATTCATCTCTTCCTCCGATCACACCTCCCCTTATTCTACCTCCAATATGTTTCTCTCACTTGATGAACCCCTATCACAGAGGTCGATTGACATGTTCCCTCCCATTCTTTTGGTTTCACATGGAATATTGTCGTTCTTTTAAACCCTATCATTCCACGATTATCATTTGTACCAGTCGTTTGAGGCTTCCTTGGGGACATGTGAAGCCACGCCCCCCAGTCGCATTGTCACACCTCTTCGTCTTCTTCCATAGGACAGTCTTTATCTAGATGATGTAGTTTTTTGCATAAGTAACAGAAGTTGGGCAATCTCTCATACTTTATATCATTGCTGAACACATCTCCTTTCTACCTATGATATTTTGGACTCTCTTGATCAGTTTTGAAACTTCCATTCCAATACGAACTCTTGTGGAAGTTTCCCACCCCAGTACATCCATGTCAATCTCCATTGCTCGTCCTATCCGTTTCGTGATCGTCATGATAGCCGCCTCTGATCTCTTCCCTAATGACAGCTGATAACCTCCCATTTTGTGACGATATGTTATTGGTTCTCCTTAATTTTCCATACTCTTTCTTAGATAAATTAGATAGAATCATTAACTTTTTACTTTATTGCCGATATACCAATAAACTAAACTTCTCTTCTTTATTATTGTAGGAAAACACAAAAAAAATTATTACAAAGACTCCATACGGTCCCAAGACCGCATGAAGGTCATACGGTCTCAAGACCGTATGAGCCCATGCGGTCTCAAGACCGTATGAGCTCATGCAGTCTCAAGACCGTTTGGGCTCAACTTAAGCCTATAAATAAGACCCCAAGGGTCACTTAAAGGGGGGATCGCTCAGACGCCCCAAGGCTGCCCCTCCAGTTCCAGAGCAATTCCATCCTTCATCCATCGCCCCAAGGCTGCCGGTTTGAGGTCCACGTCTCATCATCAAGCTACCTTCTCTCTCATCAACAAAGAAGGTGGGAAGAGAAGATCCATCATCAAGCAGCCACGAAGTGTGAAGATCGTTGCTCTCTCCACCAATGGTTCAACCTTCCCTCCTCCATGGAGATGTCATTCTTTCTCTCTCTTCTCACCTCCTCCTTTGCTCTTGAGATGAGCGAGTAGTCCTTTTCACTAGGGTGCGGGGAGTAGCCCCGCTACCCATGTTTTCATTTCATGCAATGTAATTCAATCGTTTGCAATAGAGATACTCTCCTTTTTGGCTCAACATCAATCATTTAATGAATGCTTGTTGCTTGATCACCAACTTGTGTTACTTATTGTCTCTTGGTATGAATTGTCTATGTTTATACCCTTAGATCTGAATATCGATTGAATGTTGGTTCTAGATATATGTAGTCACCATATGTCTATTTCGGTATCTAGGAGTGCTTTCACGAGTGGAGTAAACTCACTCCCATCGTTGCACTTTCATACTATGAAATGGAATCAGTTGACGTATGGAAGTGCAACCTTGGTAAGGTCGAGGAACACACTTCATGAAGGAGTAATGCAAAGTAAGTGACCATTCGTTAGGGGATGGCTGGCATTGTAATACTCCACACTCTTCGTAGTTGGTTATCCGAAAGGAAGCTAAGTCTACAAAGATACTAGCTGATTAGTTTCTCTTTGTAGGTCTTTTTATTATGTTGCATGTTTATGATCCATGTGTAGTGGTGTGAAACCCGGCAACATCCTAGTGGTTTTAATCATTGCCTATAAATTTAATTTCTACTTTCTTGCTTTTACTTTCCTTGCATCTAGTTTAAACAATCAAATCAAACTTTCGGTCTAAATATCAATCGTTAAGTAGTTAAGTACGGCTAAAATGTTTTCCATCTTGTTTAACTCTAAACAAGACCGTTGTCCCGTAGATCCGACCCTTAAACTATATTACGATAAGACTTCCACGTGTCTTAGCACACGCGGGTGGAGATCTTACCATAATACAAGCAAGGCTAAACTTAGAGATTCATCATCTCTAGGATTTTTAGTGGCGTTGCAAAACTCCATCAAAAATTGGCACCGTTGCCGGGGACAACGAAACGTTTTAAGCTTTTACTTAACAACTTCTTGGTTGATTAGGATTTTACACTTTTTCTTGATAACTACTCCAAATCTTCTTGATTTCTTCGTTTCCTTCCATCATCTTAACGTGTGATTTTCTTTCTACTCAGGTAGAAAACGTGTATGCAAACCCCGCATTGCATCGGATTCTCCCCTGAACTAGAGTACGACTCTGAGGTAGAAAGAAGTTTCCACCGAAGGATTAGACTTAATCGCCAAAGAGCCAGACAAATGGCTGACGAGCAACGCCTCATTGCGGAGAGAGTTAACGCCGCCATAGCAGCACAAAGAGCACAACTCATCGCTGACACTCGTGCTCAAGTGCAAGCCGAGATTCGAGCTGAGGAACAAGCTCGCATCCAAGCCGAGAATGCTGCTGCTCAATTAGCATTAAGAAGCAAGCAACTTCGGGATTACGCAGTCCCAAAGAATTATGAAGATGATCACCCAGTCCGACCACCAATTATCAACATTCCAAAATTTGAAATCCGGACGCAATGGATCCAGATCATGCAAGGCATTTCTTTCTCTGGAGGACCGGGAGACGATTGCATGGATCATATTAAGAGATTCAAGTCACTCTGCCGACTTGTACCTCAAGCGGGAGTTGCTCTTGAAGCTATAATGTTACACCTCTTCCACTTCACCTTATCTGGGAGAGCTCTAAGTTGGTACAATGCTTTGGATAGGCATCCTATCATCACTACTTGGACTCCTATAGAAGAAAAATTTCTTGAGAAATTCTTTCCACCTTCACTAACCTATGAGATCAGGGGACAAATTAATCACTTTGCCCAACTACCGGGAGAAACACTTGCGGAAGCCTGGGAAAGATTCAAGGAACTCCTGAGGAAGTGCCCTCACCATGGCATATCTCAAAATCAACTGATAGAAACATTCTATAGAGGAGTAAGTGATGATATAAAACAATTTTTAGATTCCTTATCTGGAGGAAACTTTATGAGAAAGAATTATGAAGATGCTTGGAATATAGTTACGATAGGGGCTGAGAACTAATCTAATTGGGGAAGGTCATCTAATCAAACCAAGGGAGTTCTTAAAGTTTACAAAGCTGAAGAATCCATGGAACTCAAGGCTATTGCAGAGGCCCTGAAGACTATTTCTAACAAGCAACAAGCTCTCGAAACTTCTTTCAGAGAGTACGACAAGAAGAAAAGCTCTTAGTTTCAACAAGTAAAAGTTGCTACCGGAACTTGTGAAGCCTATCATGCATCTGATCATCCCACATTATCATGTGGCATGTTATACAATGTTATGACGGATTTACAACCACCAGTGCTGCAATATGAACCCATTATTGAACACCCCGAGGACCAAATGCCGGAGCAAGTCAACTCTATTCACTCAATACCCGGCCAAGTGTATTACAATCCAGACAAACCAAGAAATCACCCAGGTTTCCAATATGGAAATCCTGCAGGAACTGCCAATCCTCAACAACAGACACAAGGTGGATCTTTCAACAAAAAACCACCAAGATTTTAGAATAACTTCACCCAAAATCAAGGGAATTATAGAAATGGGTTCCAAAGATCCAATTATCCTAGGAATCCCTCTTATCAATACTCAGGACTGCACCCACAGCTGCAACAACATCAGTTACAACAGCCACAACAACCGCAGTTGACAACACCTCCACAGCAACCCCAGGGGCAACAAGTCACTCAATATCAACAGAGGAGTGCTCCTCCCCAACCATCTGATGAAATATCTTTGATTAGACAGATGCTACAATCTCAGCAGACCATGCTTATGAATCAACAAGCTCAACAAAAGGTTGTGGAGGCCCAATTAGCATAGATTGCTGCTCAGTTGAAACCACCAGCAGGTACCTTCACTGGGCAACCAGAGGCAAACCCAAGGCATGACCAAAATAGACCTGAGCAACTGAATGCTGTCACCACAAGGTCTGGTCGTGTCCTTCCTGATACCATTAGAATCATCCATGATGATGATGATGTAGCTATTCTCTCACCAACAGAAAGCTCAACTCATGAAAAGGAAAAATCCACTAAAATTACTGAAAGAGAAAAAGAAAAGGGACCTATGCCAGAAGCTCCACTCATAATTCCTTATCCGGACAGGCTGAAAGGAACCAAAATGGACACTAGGTTCCAGAAATTCAAAGAAGCTATGAAGAAACTGTATATCGATATCCCATTTCTAGATGCCCTTTCTGAAGTGCCCGCTTGGGCCAAATACCTGAAAACCCTGCTGTCGAGAAAATATATGACAGAAGAGCATGAAACAGTGAAACTAGCTCAAACCACTTCAGATATTCTGCTTAACAAAATGCCAAAGAAAAAGAAGGACCCAGGTTCCTTCGGTATTCAGTGTTCGATTGGAAATGGCTCTAGCAAAAAGGGATTAGCATATCTAGGAGCAAGTATATCCATTATGCCCTATTCTATTTGTAAAAGATTAGGCTTCACTGATTTGTTACCTACGTCAATGACAATTCAGTTAGCCGACTCTACCATAACTGCTCCCCTTGGAATTATTGAAGATATACCCGTCAGAATAGGAACAAATTCTTATGTCCCGTGCGATTTCGTTATTATGGACATACAAGAAGATCTAAGATACCCGATAATCTTCGGAAGACCCTTCCTAGCTACCGCCTGAGCACTCATCGATGAAGAAGCGGGAACGATTATACTAAGACTTGGGAAGGAAGCTTTCCAATTCAGAGTCCTTAACAGCATGAAAGGACCAAGCACTCAAGAGGAAGTTTTTCTCCTAGATGCTATATATCAAATGTCCCAGTTAGAAATGTCTGAACCCTCCGATGAGTTGGAAAGTGCCTTGACAAACCCGGAAGTAGAATTTTCGGCAAATGAGCTAGTGCAACAATGCCTTCAATATTTAGAAAAAGCTGAAGAAGCCCCAACATCCACCTTTGAAGAACTCAAGGATGTCACCGTTATAGAAGCAATCGAGCCACCTAAGGCCCCTGAATTGAAGGCCTTACCCGAGGGACTCAAACATGTCTTCCTTGACAGCGAGAAACTTTGTCTAGTGATTATTAGCTCTACTCTGGAAGAAGACCAAGAAAACAGACTTCTTGATGAGCTAAAGAGACACAAGAAAGTTATCGGATATAAAATGACTGACTTAACTGGTGTAAACCCAGCTTTATGCATGCACAGATTGCTTATGGTGGAAGAATTCAAACCGTCGAGGGAACATCAAAGGAAGTTGAACCCTAATCTCAAGGAGGTAGTTCGCATCGAGGTTCTCAAACTTCTGAAGGCAGGTATCATCTACCCAATCTCGAATTCTCAATGGGTAAGCCCCGTGCAGGTGGTCCCTAAAAAAGGGGGGACCACTGTTGTTCTCAATGATAAGAATGAACGGGTACCTACTAGAACAGTAACTGGGTGGAGAATGTGCATAGATTACAGAAAACTTAATAAAGCAACAAGGAAAGATCATTTCCCCTTACCCTTCTTGGATGAAGTTCTCGAACGTCTCGCCCACCAAAAAAATTTCTGTTATCTTGATGGATATTCAGGATTTTACCAAATTCCAATCCACCCTGAAGATCAAGAAAAAACAACCTTCACTTATCCTTTTGGAACATATGCCTTCCGAAGAATGCCTTTTGGGTTATGTAACGCACCCACAACTTTCCAAAGATGTATGACTGCTATCTTCGCCGGACTAACAGAATCTATCATGGAAGTCTTCATGGATGATTTTTCTGTATACGGAGATTCTTTTAATAATTGTTTACTCAATCTAGGAAAAGTCTTACAAAGATGTGAAGACACCAACCTGATCTTGAATTGGGAAAAATGCCACTTTATGGTGACTGAAGGTGTGGTCCTAGGACATCGAGTAAGTGCAAAAGGGATTGAAGTAGATAAAGCAAAGGTCAATGTCATCTCAAAGATAACTCCACCTAAAGACGTCAGAGGAGTCAGGGCATTCCTTGGTCATGCAGGATTCTACAGAAGATTTATAAAAGATTTCTCAAAAATAGCAAAGCCAATGACTCACTTGCTAACCAAAGAAGCAGATTTTATTTTTGACCAAGAATGCCTTAATAGCTTCACGACTCTGAAGAATGCCCTTATCTCTGCCCCTATTCTAAGAGCTCCTGACTGGTCACAACCATTTGAAATTATGTGTGACACTAGCGATTATGCTATAGGGGCAGTCCTTGGACAAAGGATCGACAAAAAGCCTCATGTTATATATTATGCCTCCAAAACGCTTGATGAGGCACAAAAGAATTATACTACTACTGAAAAAGAGTTTCTGGCAGTTATCTATGCTTTTGAAAAATTTCGGTCTTACCTAATAGGGTCAAAAGTCATAGTATATACTGACCATTCTGCTATACGATACTTGATCCAAAAACAAGATGCTAAACCCCGACTTATCAGATGGGTGTTAATGCTTCAGGAATTTGATCTAGAGATTAAAGACAAAAGCGGGATTGAAAATGTTGTCGCGGATCACCTCAGTCGCATTGAAGCTAAAGATACTGATAAATTACCCATCCAAGACTCTTTACCGGATGATCAACTAATGAAGATTACTACTGGTTTTCCTTGGTATGTCGACATTGTGAATTATTTGGCAACATGAATCATCCATCCGTCTGCATCATATCATGACAAAAAGAAATTCCTTCACGACGCTAAGCAGTATTTCTGGGATGAGCCCTACCTATTCCGCTTATGCGCTGATGGACTCTTTCGCCGATGCATTCGAGAAACAGAAATCATCCCAGTTTTAGAGCACTGTCACTCATGCCCTACTGGGGGGCACATGAGCTCTAAGAAAACCGCTCTTAAAATTCTTCAATCCGGTTTTTACTGGCCAACTATCGCAAAGGATGCACATGAATACATGTGATCATGCGACAAATGCCAACTCTCCGGAGGAATAACCAAACGGAACGAAATTCCTTTGAATATGTGGCAAGAAGTTGAACTCTTTGATGTTTGGGGAATATATTACATGGGTCCCTTCCCCCCATCTTACGGATTCACGTACATTCTAGTTGCTGTGGATTGCGTCTCAAAATGGGTGGAAGCTCTACCGACTACTTCCTCTGATTCCAAACCACTCATCAAAATGCTTAAAGAAATAATATTCCCCAGATTTGGCATTCCAAGAACAATAATATCCGATGGCGGATCTCATTTTCTGGAACGAAGTTTTGAAGCACTTTTAAGAAAATATGGTGTCAACCACAAAGTTTCCACACCTTATCACCCACAGACTTGTGGGCAGGTTGAAGTCTCTAACAAGCAACTCAAGGCTATTTTGGAAAAAAACTATTAACAGGCACCGCACAGACTGGTCTACCAAACTTCCTGATGCTTTATGGGCTTATCGCACAGCTTTCAAAACACCAATTGGAACAACACCGTTTCGATTGGTGTATGGGAATTCGTGTCATCTACCAGTAGAATTAGAACATAAAGCTTGGTGGGCTATCAAGCAATTGAACCTTGATCTCAAAAGTTCTGGTGAATCTAGACAACTTCAATTATAGGAATTGGAAGAACTGCGAATGACAGCATACCACAATGCCAGAATTTACAAAGAACAAACTAAGATGTGGCATGATGGTCACATAAAAAGAAAGGATATAATCATCGGAGATAAGGTTCTCCTATTCAATTCCAGACTGAAATTGTTTCCTGGAAAACTACGTACAAAATGGTCGGGGCCTTTCACAATCAAACATATTTACCCGACAGGAGCAGTCATTATCCTTGATGATAACGGGGGAGAAAGAACCGTCAATGGTCATAGATTAAAGAAATACTACACTCCAGCAGACAAATTACCAAGACAAACTATAGAGATCCTAGATCCTACAACATCAGCATAACTGGAGCAGAATTTTGTCGAGCCAGCGACGTTAAACCAAGGCGCTTCTTGGGAGGCAACCCAAGACCTGAGTATCACCTTTTCTAATTTTCTAGTCTTTTATTTTCTTTTAACCTTTTTTCTTCTTTCTTTAAGTTCTTTCATCATTAATCTAAAAATACATAAAAAATCACATAATCTAAAAACAAATATAAAAACACAAGGTCTTTTGCGGTTAGGGGCGCGTCCCATAACCCTTAAATACCCCCCCTCGTCCCCCATTCTTTCTTCCACTTTCTCGAATTATCGGCTTCCCTGTTTCATTCCAGAGCTTCGTCTTCGCGCTCGTTTCCCTCTCTGACGCTGCCGTCGTCTCCACCGTCGTTTCATCACCTCACCGTCGACTCAGCTTCTTCACTGTCGTCTTCGGCTCCGTCGTCGTCCCCGTGCATTGCCGCGCTACTGCTCTACTGCTCCCTGCACCCAGCATTCTCGCCGCCTTCTTTACAGGTTGACCACCCAGCAGTTCGTTGGTTTTCACCACCGCCAGACGGTCACGATTTTTCGAACTCTGTCGTCGCCACCATCGCCGTCGGTAACGTCGGCGTGCTTACCCTTCGTCGCCGTCGCAGTTCCCTGCCAACTAACGGCCGCACGTTTCGTCTCCCACGCGGTTCATCTCCCTTTCGGTCTCCAAACCGTATGGAACCATTCGGTTTCCAAACCGTATGGAACCATTCGGTTTCCAAACCGCATGGAACCATTTGGTTTCCAAACCGTATGGAACCATTCGGTCTCCAAACCGTATGGAACCATTCGGTCTCCAAACCGTATGGAACCATTCGGTCTCCAAACCGTATGGAACCATTCGGTCTACAAACCGTATGGAACCATTCGGTCTCCAAACCGTATGGAACCATTCGGTCTCCAAACCGTATGGAACCATTCGGTTTCCAAACCGTATGGAACCATTCGGTTTCCAAACCGTATGGAACCATTCGGTTTCCAAATCGTATGGAACCATTTGGTCTCCAAACCGTATGGAACCATTTGGTTTCCAAACCGTATGGAACCATTCAGTCTCCAAACCGTATGGAACCATTCGGTCTCCAAACCGTATGGAACCATTCGGTTTCCAAACCGTATGGAACCATTCGGTTTCCAAACCGTTTGGGTCCATCCGACCTCAAACTCCAATAACATTACTTTGTTATAACTTCAAATTTAAACATTTTAACTATTGTTTTCTTGTCAATAATTTTAGAATGACATCACCTTCCAAGCAACCTCAAGGAACAGCTGATGCCCCTTTCTGGATAAGGGAACAATTAGAAGCTGAGCGTGACAAACTACAACAAGTCATAGATAATTATGAAATGACTGGACAGCTCTTGGCAAAGGTGAACCTGCTCAAAGTCATGCATGAGATCAAATGCCTCAATAGATGCTTAGGTGAGGTGCACTCCGAAGAAGAGGTCGAGACAATTTCATCCGACGAGGACTCGGAATATCAGCCTTCCCCCGAGGCAGAATCACCCACTGCAAAGTCTAAGGAGAAAAGAAAAGCCCAAGCAACCACATCAGAACCAGCACCCAAGAAAAGGGCCAGGAAACAAGTTCACCCTGCCACTGCAAGGGAACAAACTCTGGCAGGGTACATCCCATCACCCATCACCACCACCACCACCCCTGCCACAATTACCGTCCCTATTTTTCCCCCCATCATCACCACAGCACCACCACCTGAAAATCTTTATCTCAATAACATCCCTTCCATCAGCCAAATTCTTAAACCAACAAAGTATGTCTGCCCAAGCATACTTATGAAGATGGGGATCTATAATAGAATCCTCACACTACTTGACAATTCCAATCTTGCTCGGTTATGCTATGTACCTGAAACACCCTATATTGAGCCAACAACAGAATTCTTCACCTATTTCCACAAAGAATCGGTGGACATCATGGATAGAGCAAGGGACGGTGGTGACCGTAGAATAACCACCAGAATCTTTAACAACGAAGTGGTCATCACTGAAAATATGTTGAACGAAATCTTCATCGATAACCAAGACCAGTTGAAAAAAGTTAAGGCCGCTGGTACAGAACACCCCAAGTTCAACAAACATACCTTCTGGAAATCACTAACGGGGATACCAAATTTTGACGCAAAGACAAGCAAGGCCTCTAACATTCATTCTGGCCTAGTGCGCACACTTCACAAAATCATCGCTGGCACACTCTTCCCTAGATCAGAAGGAGGAACTGTACTCATATCTGATCTCTATGTTCTCTAGTCCGTCCTAAATGGAATGCCAGTTAACATCGGACGTCTTATGCTCATCAAGCTATCAGCCTTTGCCCTAGGAAAAGAAATTTGCACGGGTGGTCATATCACATCCATCATCAAATATCTTAAGATGGATAGACTTCTACCCAAATGCAACCCAATAAAGGGTGACATCCTTACCAACGAATAGACATTAAAGAAATCCTTTATCATAAAAGAAAAGGATGCAAAGCTGCATTACGTGTTCTGCCCCACAACAAAATCTTCCAGAACCCTGCTCCCACTTCCAGAACTTGCTGACTATGACAAGGACAAGCTCCTATTCTCAGACAACGAGATCGTCAAACTCATAGACTCATTCAATGCCACAGCAAAGAAAGCAACAACAGGGCAGGCAGAGCTCAGCATAAATGCCCCGACAGCCAAAATAACAAAAGTTCCAGTCAAACGACCTTCCAGAAGGCTTTTGAAGGCACACGAGCTGTCAGGGACACCAACATCAAAACCCCACCCCGAATCTGAGCCCTCCCTTCCAGACAAGCATATTACAACCTCATCACTAGATTCTTTTATAATGAGTCTAAATGTTGAGCTCACTACCACCTCTCCACCTTTCACTACCCCAACATCCACTACCCCACCACTTTCAACTACCCCACCACCTTCAACCACCCCACCATCTTCCATTTATCCACCATCAACCACTCCTTAATCATCCTCTACACCACTTTTTACCACACCACCCTTCTCCACAACCATACCACCACCCCCACCCTTCTTCACTTCGGGCATCCCATTCTCCACTACAACGCCCGAATTCACCCCCTTCACCTCCACTGCCTTTCCATCAACATTCCCAGATCCATTCCTCTCTCCGGGTATGTCACCACCTTTTCCATCCACCACCACCCCGACATCGCTGGTGACCCCATCCACAGTCACCACGTAGTTCGCGGGTCCATCAATAGTGTCTTTTCCGCACGACACTACCATTCCACCCCGACCCCAACCACCTCACTCTTCATCTACTGGGGTCCCTTTTACTAACGTCGGTGAGGAATTCAGACGTCAATTCGACACCATCCGAAACCTCCTCACCGATCCCTCTAACATTTTAAATTCTATTTTTTCTTGTGTGCAGGGTCTAACACAACAGGTCGCCAAGATCGACGAGCAGAACCGCACCATGCCAAGCATTCTCCAAGGAATCCAACAATGCCAAGATTCAGTGGCCAAGCAAGTCGACCACATCGACAACCACTGTAAAACTTTACCTGAGTTGATCCATGGAGTACAACACCAGCATGATGCGTTGGCAAAGCAGGTCGATAGGATCTCTACGCAGACTCAACCTCTGCCAGAGACCCTCTGTGAGCTCAAGAAGCAACAACAAGCTTTCAGCACGCACTTGGACGACATCAATAACACCCTCACACAACTACATAAAAGCCAGGAGGTGTCATCAAGAAATGAGCTTATTCAACTATGAGCTCAAGTAACTGACCTCACAGCACGACTCCTCTCAGTCGAAGAGCATTATTCTGATTTAAAAGAAACCCACGAAGCACCGCTCGAAGCACACGAGCACGTGCAAGTGGCATACGACGAGCTACAATCCCTCCATCGTCAATGCAAGAAGAAAGCACATAAGAAAACAACTGATAAATCAACAGTAGATGAAGCTAATGAAGATGACGATGAAGATTCTGATTCCTCCGCTGACTCAAACAACAATACCCCCTCAGCTGATGACTCCGATAAGCCAGATAATGCTGGGGCGGGCCCCAGCCAAGGAACACTACCAAAACACCAGAAAGATCACCAAGCTGGTGATAAAGATCCCAAATCCCCTGCTCCCACGGAAAACGTCAACATATATTATGGGGATCAATACCTAAACTACTCCACGGGATCTTTAGGTGAGGCTGCGAAAGAAGTGGCTTTTGCTGAGTTCGAAAAATGTATTCTGGGAACCAGCAGCAGTATACCAGCCACAACAGCTCAAAAACTCTCTACACCTGAGCCTTCAGTGCCTGAGCAGGAAGAATCAGAAAGAGTACGCCTAGACACTGATGAAGAACTAGATACTCCTTCTGATTCTGACAGAGATGAAGATCTGCAGCATTACATGGACGACTTCGAGCAGACTTTTTCCCCCACACCACAAGAACTACCCCCGCCGCCACCTCTACCTCATAAAATGCATGACCTTGATATGGCGGCCATCTCTACCTTAGACGCACAGGATATCTTCATCCTGAACACTATAGTAGATGATGCCAAGGAAGGGAGGGATGTTATCTATCAAAACACAAAGACCAAGTGCAAGTTGACACATGAGGATTTCCGCTCCATCCTCCGACCCCGTTCTGAGGTGAAGATGACGACCTTCTGCATCCTTCTTGCCAATTCTATCAAAATTTATAGAAGTCCCAGGAGGAAGTAACCAGTTCTAAACACCTCACCAGCTCTGGGTTTGTGCTTGCTATACAAAGAACTACAGCACAAATCCATTGAGTGGTTGCATAGGGGAATGGCCAGAAGACCACGTTTTATAACCGTGCCATTTCAAGTCTGTGGTCACTGGCTACTTATGATCGTGGACACCTCAGCTAGAGACGCAAAAGTGTACAACTTCTGTGCTAGTGAACTGAAGGCCGGAATAATCAACTTTGTCGGCACTGAAGTTGGGGAGGCAAGATGCATCCCTTTCCGGCTTCTAAAACTCATATGGGCCGCATGCCCTCCTCTCCGCCAGGATTGGAGTCAACCCTAGTTTTGAATAATCAACTCCCAAGTCCAAACCACTAAAGGATCAGGGGACTGTGCTTTCTACGTTATACGACACATTTTAGCACTCAACTAGCAAGTCCCATTCACCGATCTCATTAACGAAGATTTCCACTCCTTACGAGGGTGGTACGCCATGGAGCTTATCTGCGATAGAAGGTTCTTCAACGACCCTACTATGGCGCCAGATGACATCCCTCGTTACCTTTTTTCATCCATCCAACGTCCGTAGAGGAGACCATTCAGACAAACCCTAACGGAGTTGGAAAAAGAAAAGCAGCCAACCAAAGTCACCAAGCAAAGACAATGGAACCCTTTCACCTTCGACCTGGCTCCAGATAAAGGTGATGTTGAGTTGATATCTGGGGCAACCATCAAGAAATCCTCACTACACATGGTGCCCCCATCTGCCATTGAACCATCATTTCCAAATTTCGATCGAGAAGCTTGCAAAAATCTTTCAGACAATGAACTCCGGCTCATAATGTCACGGCTATATGCCGAAAAGGACGACCTTGTATATATTGACAGGGATATCTTGGTTATGGCAGATGTCCTCCGTGAAACTGTACAGATCAAAGGTTCCATGTCTGTAAGTGTAATGACTGCTTATCAATACTTGCTCGCACGGAATCACCACACAGTCTATATGGTATCAGTTTACATGAAGGATGATCTTTTAGGGCTGAAGAACTTCAGAACAAAGGAGCCACTCATCTATTATCTTTAGCATACAACTCCGAAGTTCATCATGCTACCTTTCCTTCATCTAGAGCACTGGATGTTACTGGCAACTAATCTTCATGAAGGAACAACAATAATCTACAACAGTTCCGATAGCCAGTATGATCTGGAACAGAAAGAATATACTACAACTCCAAAGACACCAACAGAGGAGGTGGCGAAGGAGTGTGCTGACAAATTACACGATCTTTTGGGTCAGCACACGCGGGCATATGACAAAGATCACTTCAAACCACCAGCCTTCTGCCACAGGTGCCCCCAGCAAATTAAAGAATCCAAAGACTGCGGCTTCCACGTCCTCTTCTGGATGTATACAATTTTGACCCTTCACAAGCCTATAGAGGACTTGACAGAAGTGGACTACCACGCACTACGTGGAAAGCTCGCAGCCACCTTACTCAGAACTCATGGGTAAAATAAAGGATTAACATAAGCCTAATGCCCTTGTCCATGCACTTCTCAACCTATCACGTTGACACTCTGTGGACATAGTGAGTGATAAGTTAGGGGGGAGTGCACTGGACAAGGGCGAGGTATCATTCTTCTTCAACCCTTCTATCTCTACCCTTTCCCTTAACTCTCCCGCACATCTTTTTCAAAACCTTCTGTTCATATTTAGACTTTTTCCAGTAATTTCTTCAATAAAATAACTCTTAAGTATAACTTTCATCCTGGAAAGATTCACCCCTAGCTAAGTTAGAGATAAAGTAGTCCTCAAGAATAAATAACAAGATTAGCATATAGGCATGAATGGCGAATTTATACATTACATTCACAATTGGTTTTTATGCTTTTACTTCATTTCTATTTCAGACTCTTCACAGGTCAACTTCAGGGCCAAAGCAAACCGAAAACTCTCAAGGTCAAAAGGGAAATCAGGGGGAAATCCAAACTCAAGAAATCTCACAAGCGGACCACCAAACAAAAATAAGTGCATGTCAGGAACCCTAAGAACAGTTTTCTTCTTTCAATAAAAGAGGCTTGGCCGCCCAATCAAAAACCCTAACAAAAACCCACTTCCTAAGCCTGTGAGTTTCGAATAAAAGCCAGAGTGTTGAATAAAAACATGAGAGTTGTGCCACGCATAAGGACCTATATGAAGAGCCAATAAAGATCTCACCCGGCCGGTACATACAGCTGCCCTCATGAAGGCAGATGTGTCGTGCCCGGTAGTGAAATCCTAAGGTCTCCTAATATATGAAAAGGCTGATAAAGGACTCGGCCGGACGGTACATTCAGCTTCCCTCATGAAGGCAGATGTGTCGTGCCCGGTAGCGAGACCCTAAAAGCATAGGACAAAACCTCCCCCACTTGAAGGGGGAATTACACAATAAGCCTTTTAATCCAACCCTCATACCCACTCTAGCTGCCGGTAGGTTTCTCAAAAGAAGTATAAAACTGATTAGAGTCGATGACATGCATATATAAAAAAAAATGGTCCCAATGCGAGACTCGCGATATGAAAGGAACCTGAGATCCATGCAACTCTTGATACCCGAAAGAGTTAGTGTAAGCAGAAGCCCTAACAAGACCTCGGTAGATCTCTGATCTAGAATTGAAGCAAGAGTATGGAAACCCTAACTAAATAAAATCGCCTCGCCACTGCATGCCTTAGCTCTATCTATCTTGAGGACAAGCTAGACTCTAAGTTAGGGGGGGTGATAACCTCCCATTTTGTGACGATATCTTATTGGTTCTCCTTAATTTTCCATACTCTTTCTTAGATAAATTAGATAGAATCATTAACTTTTTACTTTATTGCTGATATACCAATAAACTAAACTTCTCTTCTTTATTATTGCAGGAAAACACAAAAAAAAATTATTACAAAGACTCCATACGGTCCCAAGACCGCATGAAGGTCATACGGTCTCAAGACCGTATGAGCCCGTGCGGTCTCAAGACCGTATGAGCCCGTGCGGTCTCAAGACCGTATGAGCCCGTGCGGTCTCAAGACCGTATGAGCCCGTGCGGTCTCAAGACCGTATGAGCCCATGCGGTCTCAAGACCGTATGAGCTCATGCGGTCTCAAGACCGTTTGAGCTCATGCGGTCTCAAGACCGTTTGAGCTCATGCGGTCTCAAGACCGTATGAGCTCATGGGGTCTCAAGACCGTATGAGCCCATGCGGTCTCAAGACCGTATGAGCCCATGCGGTCTCAAGACCGTTTGGGCTCAACTTAAGCCTATAAATAAGACCCCAAGGGTCACTTCAAGGGGGGGATCGCTCAGACGCCCAAAGGCTGCCCCTCCAGTTCCAGAGCAATTCCATCCTTCATCCATCACCCCAAGGCTGCCGGTTTGAGGTCCACGTCTCATCATCAAGCTACCTTCTCTCTCATCAACAAAGAAGGTGGGAAGAGAAGATCCATCATCAAGCAGCCATGAAGTGTGAAGATCGTTGCTCTCTCCACCAAGGGTTCAACCTTCCCTCCTCCATGGAGATGTCGTTCTTTCTCTCTCTTCTCACCTCCTCCTTTGCTCTTGAGATGAGCGAGTAGTCCTTTTCATTAGGGTGCGGGGAGTAGCCCCGCTACCCATGTTTTCATTTCATGCAATGTAATTCAATCGTTTGCAATAGAGATACTCTCCTTTTTGGCTCAACATCAATCGTTTAATGAATGCTTGTTACTTGATCACGAAACTCAATCCATCCAAGAACATCATTTTCATCCACTTACTTCGTAAGTAGAAATCAGTTGTCAAAGTGTCAAAGTACTCCATCTTTGACTTTCCTTTTGTCTTTCCAATGAGTAAATTGTCTGATAAACACCACCAGATCAATTGGTTTGAAGTCAACCTCGTATCGTAGAGCCCAGGCTTGTGTTAGAGTTCTTTGCATCACACTGAAGTTGTATGGGCGGTCAGTGAGCAACTTCGTCGTGAGGGAAAGTGACACATGATCCTCAATTGCATCATGTTCCTCCCCATGCTGATCCAGAACCTCTTCCTCTTCATCAACAATCCCCAATCTGACACATCTGTCAATGATATCATCTGCCATCTATAGGAACCGAGCCTACAAAGAGATAACCCACCCTTGTACCTACAAGAAGAGACAACCATAAGGGAGAAAGCAAGAGCCACAAGGGAGAAAGGAAGAACCCACCTCCGATCACCCTAATCTCGAGAGAGGTTAGTGTAAAGAGGCGAGATCACCCCTTTACTAAAATTTAAAGGACATACAAACATCCACAATTTTAACAAAAATTTTCGACTTTGAGGATGATTGCATAATATTCCAAGTAAATAAGCATGATTCCAGATACATAATAAAATGTCAATAGCAGCGGAAAGAAAGAAATGATAACCCTTCACATGGCTTCATTGTTTATTACATGAGTGATTTCTAAAAGAAAAGATAAGATAAGAGGATCTAGCTATAGCAACCTAGCCATCCCTTTGACAAGCTAACAATCAACTGCAGAGGAATTTTCTTCAAGTCCTTCCTTCACCTTGCTCAGCACCAACACCTGGGTGGTTGGGAAGTCACCCAGAAAGAGGGAAACAAAGAAAAGTATGTGTTACAAGAATATTCTAACAAAGGCAAAGAAGGTTGTAACAAGTAAATTTGGCTAGATATTTGGTGTAAAAAGAGATATCAAAGAGTATGAGGCTTTTATAATGAAATTTTCCAATAACAAAATAAATAAGGATTTTGCATGTAAATTAATATGTCTACCTAACTAAGTAGGGTTGAGGCACCTACCAGACCTCTAACCTTAGGTGAGGGAAGAATAAAAACATTTCCAATCACCTACAATTTATATTGGGGAGAATTATAAACATTCCCCTAGGGCGATTTTATACATGCCCTCTATGGGTGGTTGTACATAAGTACCACTACTTAAAAATTAAATAGATCATTTAATTACATGCTAACAAAAAGATTTATGGCAAGGTTAAGCAAAAGAATGTGTAACATGGAAGTGGGGTATGAATACCCAATCAAGATAATACTACATCTACTTTTGAGGAAATAAGCAAATTAGGTTTCAAGAATCAAGGATTTAGATCAAGTTAAACCTCATAAGAAATTATGGGTAATGGCTTAATGTTTTTCCCAACTGAAAAGGTAGATGCACAATCAAAACACATACCTTAGCCTCAGGTGTTCTAGAATTTCTCTTTTCAACCCTTCACACGAATCTAGAACCCACTTTCCCTAATACATCATTAGATTTATAAATTAGAATTATATGCATTCATTTTAAAGATTGAAAACCCTAAATTTACTAATTTTTGTGAAACCATCGATTTAGGCTCTAAAAACCTAATCATCATCTTAGTTAGGTTTTCCTGATCAAAATAACATATAATATTGTATATTTTGGAAATATAGATTCTTAGGGTTAATTTTAGTGATTTTTAAAAAAATTAATCCATTCTAAAATTACATTTTTGCAAACATCAAAATCAAGACTCAAAATTATTTTTATTGAATAGATCTCGTCTTCCTGATTTCAAAACACTATCTTTTAAATTTTGACCACAGGATTAATTTTTAGAAAATATTTTGTCTCGGCCAATCACAGTCTATCACGTAGGCAAGGCCAACTAGGCCGAGCGGTAGCGAGCGCTTGGCAGCGGTGACCCGCGCCTCGCGGACGCTCGCCACCAGTCGTGCGATCGGGTCAGGCGGTCAAAACAGAGGAAAAAGGCAAGATTGCCCCGGGCGGAGGAGAAGAAAAGAAAAGATAGGCAGGGGCAAAACGGTAAAACGGGGATCGTCTTCCTCCCCTTGCCCGCGCGACACGAGCAGCGAGCAGCTTGCTCGGCTCAATTGGGCAAAACCGTGATTTTCAACCAAATCAAACGCGTAGGTACTCGAAAGAAAGGGAAAAGAACGTCGAAGCTGATGGTACCTCTTGATTGAACGGAGGAGGAGCAACCGGAGAGGGAGAGGCGCCGCAAGCCAGGCATCGTCGGCGGCTAGTTGGAGGTTTGAACGTCCATGAAACACCAAATTGAGAACACGAACGAGTTGCTAAGGCGATGGCGGTCGCTGGGGTTGCAATATATATAGGCAAGGAACCCTAAACTAGGATGTAGGTAGGAGCAAGGAGAGAAGGTCGGTGGCTGGTTTGGGCGTTTCTCAAAAACTCGTCCAATCCCAAAGTTTTTGGGATAATCCGGAGCGGAATCGCGCAAGGAAGCCAACAAAACAAATTTGAGCAAAAATCGTCGAGTAAAACTCGAGATATATCGATTTGAAAAATCGAAAACAAAGGACATGTTGCCTTATTCGGCTAGAGGTGGAAGACGATCGCGAGTCATCTGATCGATGGACCCGAGTCCATCAAGGACTCTGAGCCGTCCGATCTCTCTTATTAGATTAGGAAAACAACCCTTAGCAAAAATCGATTAAACCCATTAAATTCTTAAATGTTTTTCTCTCTCTTTGTTTGGAGGCTCAAACGTCGTCCAAAAATTACCAAATTTTATATCCTGACTTATTTCGACATGTAGAATCCAATTATGGAGTTAGTTTTGTCTTTTGTGAAAGTTTGATAGGTGAAATAATTAATATATCAATTTCTCTTTCCTCCTTCAAAAGAGGTGATAACATTATCTAAAATTAGTATAACTTCACCCATAAGTCTCCTTAAAGGTTTGGAACATGATTTTACAATTATCTTTACAAGTTGAGTTTATTTATTTATTTATTAAATAAATAGATCATCCAACACACTTTCTCTCTCCTATTTTACTCATTATACACACATTATCCAAATTAGTTGCAAATTTGCACAGAGGCTTATTTTTATGTTTAGAATACGAATTTGGAGTTATTTTCTTGATTTGACAACATTAAGTATTTTATTTTACTTTATTGGCATATTTCCTATTTTCTTTTGATAATGATATTATTATTTACATTTATGTTCCACTTTAAATGATACTTGGCCCTTAAGTTACTTTTTGTTCAGGAAAATGAATTTAATTATCAAATTATCCTAATGGGTTTCCAAGTATGTTTTTGGTGCAATATCTTTCTCATTATCCTCTACCATCCATTAAATTTCCTATTACATTTTATTATTGCATTTATCTTCTCCTTTATACAAAATTCGGATTTTCTTTTATTTCTCTTATCCTAGAAAATGCTAGAAAGTTCCAGGACAAATTTTTTTTTATTACTTAATGTGAAATTTGCATTTTAGGCCCATTATCTAAATCTAACTGAGGTATTTGTGCATGCAACCTTGTATTAAGAATATATGGGAAACATTTATCCAATCACCATCATAATTCCTTTAAATCAAATCCAAAGACATATGGAACGAAAATGAAGGACAAAACTTATAGAAAAGAGTACAAAGAGGTACATAGAGGATTTCAGTATGTTACAGCACTCCACCCCTTAAAAAAAGGATTTCGTCCCCGAAATCTCATACAAAGAGGGAAGGGTGTGTACGTAACATCTCGTCTCTCAACTCCCAAGTGGTTTCTTCTAAACCATGGTATCTCCACAAAACCTTCACTAACTCTATCTCCTTACTCTTCAACTGCTTTACTCGGGAGTCAAGGATCTTCACAGGTAGTTCTTCATAAGTCATATTCTCATTAATCTCCACAGGTTCAATGGTGAGTACATGTGACGGATCCTTAACGTACTTCCTCAACACAGAAACATGGAACACATTGTGAATCTTATCATAAGCAGGAGGCAAAGCTAGATGATATGCATAATCCCCCACTTTATCTAAGATCTCAAATGGTCCAACATATCGAGGACTCAACTTGCCTTTTACTTTAGATCTTGCAATAGAACATATAGGTTTGATCTTCAGAAAAGCATAGTCTCCCACTAAGAAACTTACATCAGACCTCTTTTTATCAGCATACATCTTCTGTCTGTCTTGAGTAGCTTTCATCCGTTTCTTTATCAACTGTACCTTATCGAGCATCATCTGCATGTCATCAGTCTTCACCAGGGAACGTTCACCCACATCATCCCAGTGCAAAGGTGAACGACAAGGTCTACCATAGAGAGCTTCAAAAGGCGGCATACCAATACTGGCTTGGTAGCTATTGTTATAAGCGAACTCTGCTAACGGTAGATATCGATCCTAGGCACCACCCCAATCCATCACACAAGCACATAGCAAGTCCTCCAGAATCTGAACTGTTCTCTGAGACTGACCATCAGTTTGCGGGTGGTAAGCAGTGCTGAAACGCAGATCAGTACCCATCTCTTCCTGAATCTGACCCCATAAGCGAGAAGTTAATTTTGGGTCTCGATCAGAAACTATCACAGCAGGAACACCATGCAGACGAACTATCCACTCTACATACAACTGAGCCATCTCCGCAACTTTATACGTGGTTTTGAAAGGTAGGAAATGAGCAGATTTTGTAAGCCGATCAATCACTACCCAAACATCATCATAACCTTTCTTGGACTTAGGGAAACCGGTAACAAAGTCCATTTTGATCTTCTCCCACTTCCATTCTGGAATCTCAAGAGCATGAAGAAGACCACCGGGTCGTTGATGTTCAATCTTGACTTGCTGACATGTCAAGAACTTTGCTACGAACAGAGCTATATCATTCTTCATGTTCTTCCACCAGAAACTCCGATGTAAGTCCTTGTACATCTTGGTTGTGACAGGGTGAATAGTGTACTTGGACCCATGAGCTTCACTCAGAACCTTGTGTCTCAGATCACCAGCATTGGGAATCCACAATCTTTGTCTGAAGCGAATAGCACCATCCACTCCAACAAAGAAGTCAGATGGCGGTTTCTCAGTTAAAGCTTTCAACTCTTCAAGCTCGGAACTCCCCAACTGTGCAGTCACGACTTCTGAGATCCAGGTTGGTGTAATGGTCAAACTGGCCATATGAACACACAACTTGTCTTCATCCACGGAATCATCAGGTTGAGGTCTCCAACCGGTCACATGTCCAAGGTTTTCCCACACATAACATCTCAGAGCAGCACAAACAGCATCCTTCTTGCGACTTAAAGCATCAGCTATGACATTTGCTTTACCAGGATGATAGGTGATGGTGAAGTTGTAATCCTTAAGATATTCCATCCACCTACGCTGTCGCATGTTCAGATCCTTCTGAGTCAGCAGATATCTCAGACTCTTGTGATCAGAAAAGACTTCAAACTTTTCTCCATAGAGGTAGTGTCACCAGATCTTCAATGCATGAACTATGGCAGCAAGCTCCAAATCATGCGTAGGCCAGTTAGCTTCATTAGGTTTCAACTGTCAAGAAGCATAGGCGATCACCTTTCCATCTTGCATCAAAACACGCCCTAAGCCTTGTCGGGATGCGTCGGTGTAGATGACATAGGGTATGCCCTCAATAGGCAAGGCAAGCACGGGAGCAGAAGTCACACTCATCTTCAACTTTTGAAAACTGTCCTCACATTCAGGGGTCCACAAGAACTTGACTTCCTTCCGAGTCATCTTGGTCAAAGGTAAAGCCAACTCCGAGAACCCTTTGATAAACTTCCGATAGTAACCAGCTAGACCAAGGAAACTACGGATTTCAGACGGGTTTTTCGGAGCAGTCCACTTCGTCACAGCTTCTACCTTCACAGGATCAACATCTATATGGCCGGCAGATATTACGTGACCAAGAAACATAACTTCCTTTATCCAGAACTCACATTTTGAGAATTTTGCATACAATTGATTTTCTCACAATGTGCTGAGTACAATCCGCAGGTGCTCGCGATGTTGTTCCAACATCTCATAATAAACCAAAACGTCATCAATAAACACCACTACAAACTTGTCAAGGTATGGGCGGAATACTCGGTTCATCAGGTCCATGAACGCAGCAGGGGCATTTGTTAAACCGAAAGGCATGACCAAGAATTCATAATGCCCATAACAGGTTCTGAACGTTGTCTTCAGAACATCATCATCCTTTACACGCATCTGGTAGTAACCACTTTGCAGATCCATTTTGGAGAACACGGTGGCTGACTTCAGCTGGTCAAATAGGTCGTCGATGTGCGGCAATGGATAACAATTCTTCACTGTCACCTGGTTGAGCATGCGGTAGTCCATACACATCCGCAAAGATCCACCCTTCTTCTTCACGAACAGGATAGGGGCTCCCCAAGGGGAAACAGTGGGGTGAATGAAGCCCATGTCGAGAAGCTCTTCAAGCTTCTTCTTCAACTCCGCCAGCTCGGCAGGGGCCAAGTGGTAGGGTGGATTCGATATCGGTGAAGTTCCAGGCATAACCTCGATGGAGAACTCCACCTCGTGAGTTGGTGGCAACCCGGGCAACTCCTCAGGAAAGACATCTGGGAAGTCCTTCACCACATCAACATGTTCTAGAGCAGGGAATGTAGCATCAAGAACTATGGAGGCTAGAAAGGCTCTACACCCTTGCGAGATGAGCTTTTCATCTTTGATGGCAGAGATGATGAACTGTCACTCTCCTAGCTTCTTGCCCTTGACACACACTCTTCCTTCATCAGGATGAAGCAGGCTAACTTTGGATTCCTCATAGTACAAAACTTCTTTATACTTCTTTAACCAATCCATACCCAGGATGATGTCAAAGACGGTCATATCAAGCATGAGAAAAACTGTTGGAAACATTATTCCGAATATACATAGGTTCAAGGTAGGAGTTTGGAGGTACAAGGAGCAGATTTTACCACTAGGAGTTTTTACGTCTAACACATGATCCATAAACTCAGATTCAATTTAAATCATAGAGGCAAACTGGCTAGATATGAAGGTATTGGAGGAACCAGAATCAAACAGGGCTTTTAAAGGATGCATATTGAGGTGCAGTGTACCTTCAATCACTTCATTTCCTTCACCATCTTCTTCAGCATTGAGAGCAAACACTCTCCCATTCCGCCTCTCAGCTGGAAGATGCCTTGGGTTCTGGTTGTTGTTGTTGTTCCGTGGTGGAGGGTTCTATCTCCGTTGTTGCAGCTGTGGAGCATTATTCTGCCCTTGCTGGATACGGGGGCAGTTGGGTCGAATATGCCCAACCTGGCCACACTCATGGCAGGTCGGTGGAGGACGGTTGCCATTACGAGCAGGTGCATTGTTGGTGGGGCATCTTCCAGGAGGATGGTTGTGATTGCATCTGTTGCAACGATCACGTCCATGTTTCTCATGCTGGTTTGGATTCTTCCTTTTATTGTTGAAGCCATTGGAAGCTTGAAACCCTGGATACGACTCAATGGCTAGAGCCTTGTCCACCATTTGTTGAAATGTGAGTGGCAGCTGCGGGACAAGGCTTCGACCAACATGATAGTTCAGGCCCTCCAAGAACAAGGTTGCTCTTCTTTCAGCTCCAAGGTCGGTGGTGTAACGCTCCAACAGTAGAAATTTCTGAACGTAGTCGGCCACGCTCATGCTTCCTTGCTTGAGACTGTAAAACTCAGCCTCCTTCTTCCTCAGGAAGGCAGGGCAGATGTACTTCTCTTTGAACAACTTCAGGAACTGGGTCCACTCCATGGAGGAGGTGTCACGAGTGCGGGCAACTCCATTCCACCATACGCGCGTCGGTCCATCCAGCACGTACATCGCGAACCGAACCTTCTGGTGAGGAGGGCATGCCATACCCTCAAAGGTCCGATCCAGGGCCAACACCCAGTCGTCGGCTTTGTCCACCATGTTAGGCTCACTCTCACCCTTGAAGTAGGGTGGCTGCATCTTGATGAAATCGGTGAGGGTGAACTCCCTTGGCTTGGTAGCAACAACATCAATGGTGTTGAGTTGTCCCATCATGGTGGAGGACAACAACTGTCGCAACATCGCCAGTTCTTGCTCAGGCGTGAAGGCAGGAGCATTGGAAGCAGGTTGGTTAACAGCAGGAGTCACAGGAGTGTCTGGGTTGTCAGTGGTCGACTCTTGATTTGTGTTGTCAAACAAGTCACCTCTCTTGAAATTAGGGTTAACATATTAATTTTCAGGAGTAAAGAATCATAGATGAGAAGGGAATAGAAATAGAGATGAGAAAAGGATAACTAGAATGCTATTGCCTAAAAGCATACTATTTTGGGCAATTTGTATTGGCACAGGCCAGGCCGGATCATGTGGGCATGAGATTCCTCATAAACCAAGCTAGTGGTGCGGAGGAAAATCTTGCCAGCCCCCAATACCCTGATCCTTTCTAGACACCCTTGCCTCAACTGCATGCCCTAATAGTCGCCTAAAGGCTCTAATACCATGCTGTAAAGAGGCGAGATCACCCCTTTACTAAAATTTAAAGGAAATACAAGCATCCACAATTTTAACAAAAAATTTAGACTTTGAGGATGATTGCATAATATTCCAAGTAAATAAGCATGATTCCAGATACATAATAAAATGTCAATAGCAGCGGAAAGAAAGAAATGATAAGCCTTCACATGGCTTCATTGTTTATTAAATGAGTGATTTCTAAAAGAAATGATAAGATAAGAGGATCTAGCTATAGCAACCTAGCCATCCCTTTGACAAGCAAACAATCAACTACAGAGGAATTTTCTTCAAGTCCTTCCTTCACCTTGCTCAGCACCAACACCTGGGTGGTTGGGAAGTCACCCAGCAAGAGGGAAACAAAGAAAAGTATGTGTTACAAGAATATATTAACAATGGCAAAGAAGGTTGTAACAAGTAAATTTGGCTAGATATTTGGTGTAAAAAGAGATATCAAAGAGTATGAGGCTTTTATAATGAAATTTGCCAATAACAAAATAAATAAGGATTTTGCATGTAAATTAATATGTCTACCTAACTAAGTAGGGTTGAGGCACCTACCGGACCTCTAACCTTAGGTGAGGGAATAATAAAAACATTTCCAATCACCTACAATTTATATTGGGGAGAATTATAAACATTCCCCTAGGGCGATTTTATACATGCCCTCTATGGGTGGTTGTACATAAGTACCACTACTTAAAAATTAAATAGATCATTTAATTACATGCTAACAAAAAGAGTTATGGAAAGGTTAAGCAAAAGAATATGTAACATGGCAGTGGGGTATGAATACCCAATCAAGATAATACTACATCTACTTTTGAGGCAATAAGCAAATTAGGTTTCAAGAATCAAGGATTTAGATCAAGTTAAACCTCATAAGAAATTATGGGTAATGGCTTAATGTTTTTCCCAACTGAAAAGGTAGATGCACAATCAAAATACATACCTTAGCCTCAGGTGTTATAGAATTTCTCTTTTCAACCCTTCACACGAATCTAGAACCCACTTTCCCTAATACATCATTAGATTTATAAATTAGAATTATATGCATTCATTTTAAAGATTGAAAACCCTAAATTTACTAATTTTTGTGCAAACCATCGATTTAGGATCCAAAAACCTCATCATCATCTTAGTTAGGTTTTCCTGATAAAAATAACATATAATATTGTATATTTTAGAAATATAGATTCTTAGGGTTAATTTTAGTGGTTTTTAAAAAAATTAATCCATTCTAAAATTACATTTTTGCAAACATCAAAATCAAGACTCAAAATTATTTTTATTGAATAG
The DNA here is from genome assembly GCA_963693085.1 of Alisma plantago-aquatica. Classification (NCBI taxonomy): domain Eukaryota; kingdom Viridiplantae; phylum Streptophyta; class Magnoliopsida; order Alismatales; family Alismataceae; genus Alisma; species Alisma plantago-aquatica. The sequence goes on from OY856415.1 coordinate 498,288,807, forward strand.
ATCTCGTCTTCCTGATTTCAAAACACTATCTACTTTTAATTTTTGACCACATGATTAATTTTTAGAAAATATTTTGTCTCGACCAATCACAGCCTGCCACGTAGGCAAGGCCAACCAGGCCGAGCGGTAGCGAGTGCTTGGCAGCGGTGACCCGCGCCTCGCGGATGCTCACCACCGTTCGTGCGATCGGGTCAGGAGGTCAAAACAGAGGAAAAAGGCAAGATTGCCCCGGGCGGAGGAGAAGAAAAGAAAAGATAGGCATGGGCAAAACGGTAAAATGGGGATCGTCTTCCTCCCCTTGCTCGCACGACACGAGCAGCAAGCATCTTTCTCGGCTCAATTGGGCAAAACTGCGATTCTCAACCAAATCAAACGTGTAGGTACTCGAAAGAAAGGGAAAAGAACGCCGAAGCTGATGGTACCTCTTGATTGAACGGAGGAGGAGCAACCGGAGAGGGAGAGGCGCCGCAAGCCAGGCATCGTCGGCGGATAGTTGGAGGTCTGAACGTCCACGAAACACCAAATTGAGAACACGAACGAGTTGCTAAGGCGATGGCGGTCGCTGGGGTTGCAATATATATAGGCAAGGAACCCTAAACTAGGATGTAGGTAGGAGCAAGGAGAGAAGGTCGGTGGCTGGTTTGGGCATTTCTCGAAAACTCATCCAATCCCAAAGTTTTTGGGATAATCTAGAGCAGAATAGCGCAAGGAAGCCAACAAAACAAATTTGAGCAAAAATCGTCGAGTAAAACTCGAGATATATCGATTTGAAAAATTGAAAACAAAGGACCTGTTGTCTTATTTGGCTAGAGGTGGAAGACGACCGTGAGTCATCCGATCGATGGACCCGAGTCCATCAAGGACTCTGAGCCGTACGATCTCTTGCATTAGATTAGGAAAACAACCCTTAGCAAAAATCGATTAAACCCATTAAATTCTTAAATGTTTTTCTCTCTCTTCGTTTGGAGGCTCAAACGTCGTCCAAAAATTACCAAATTTTATATCCTGACTTATTTTGACATGTAGAATCCAATTATGGAGTTAGTTTTGCCTTTTGTGAACGTTTGATAGGTGAAATAATTAATATATCATTTTCTCTTTCCACCTTCAAAAAATGTGATAACATTATCTAAAATTAGTATAACTTCACCCATAGTCTCCTTAAAGGTTTGGAAAACATGATTTTACAATTATCTTTACAAGTTGAGTTTATTTATTATTTATTAAATAAATAGAATATGCAACACACTTTCTCTCTCCTATTTTACTCATTATACACACATTATCCAAATTAGTTGCAAATTTGCACAGAGGCTTATTTTTATGTTTAGAATACGAATTTGGAGTTATTTTCTTAATTTGAGAACATTAAGTATTTTATTTTACTTTATTGGCCTATTTCCTATTTTCTTTTGATAATGATATTATTATTTACATTTATGTTCCACTTTAAATGATACTTGTCCCTTAAGTTACTTTTTGTCCAAGAAAATGAATTTAATTATCAAATTATCCTAATGGGTTTCCAAGTATGTTTTTGGTGCAATATCTTTCTCATTATCCTCTACCATTCATTAAATTTCCTATTACCTTTTATTATTGCATTTATCTTCTCCTTTATACAAAATTCGTAAATTCTTTTATTTCTCTTATCCTAGAAAATGCTAGAAAGTTCCAGGACAAAACATTTTATTCTTTTTTATTACTTAATGTGAAATTTGCATTTTAGGCCCATTATCTAAATCTAACTGAGGTATTTGTGCATGCAACCTTGTATTAAGAATATATGGGAAACATTTATCCAATCACCATCATAATTCCTTTAAATCAAATCCAAAGACATATGGAATGAAAATGAAGGACAAAACTTATAGAAAAGAGTACAAAGAGGTACATAGAGGATTTCAGTATGTTACAGTTAGGGTTTTCATATGAGGGAGAATACCTTTAGGGTCCTTGTTATGTGGATGCTCCCATCCTCTATAAACCAACGTTTTACGTGCTACTTATTCTATAGTTTTGCTTGATATGTTATTATCATTTTAACTTCATGGATAGTCTTTCACTACCAAAAAATCATAAAAGTTTGAAGATTCTCGTAGGAAGGTGTAAGGGTACAAAGTGAGGACTAAGATTTTGATGCCATTACAACAACATGGAAACTGAAATTAATTGAAACTTCGACAAGAATTTTGATATATGTAACAGTGCACATTTTGATGCCAAAGTGAATGGATTAAGTCATGAAATGCCACAGACATGAGTTCTACACCTATATCTACAATCAAATTATATATGGGTATAGGTGGGGGATCCTTCATGTAGAAGATAAGTAAACTAGGAAACTACAAAACTTGGGCAAAAGATTTTGCTGCTTTTGACACAGCTGTACAGTCACTTGATTTCGTCGCAGATGTTGGTGAAATTGAAAAAAATTCAAAATTTTGAAAATTTCGTGGAAACCCCATTCTTTGGTACAAAGGAATAAAAGGCTACAGAAATGCCTTCTTACATGCTAAGCATTAAAAACCACTTCTATAGTGTAAGCTTGTTGGTGGACTTCTATATGAAGAGTGCTTCAAGTCATCCTAAGTTCTTTGGCGGTTTACTAATTGACGACCTAGAGGAGGACTTAATCATACACATAGGAAAAGATGCATGTTTGAGCCTTTTGATAAATTTCCTCTCGTCAATCATATGTAATGGATTCTAATTTCTTCTCCTATACTAGAAGAGCTTTGTGGATTCCTTGTGTGAAGAAAAATTTCCACTTGTCTTTCCAAGGAGAGCTCTTCAAGTGATGAAACTTCTCAATGTAGTGCTTTGATGACATGATGTGAAGAACTCACTCTGACAACACTTGTTTGGGATATGCTGGTGACAAAGACCCGATCAATAGGGTACAATGAGCTTTTGCAGAAAGAAAGAAGTGTAAAACAAACGAGCGACATAGAACAAGTTTGGCGAAGTCCCTACATCCATTGACAAAGATGATATTAATAATGTGAGAGCATTATTGAGAGGATAATTACATAAGAGAGAAGGAAAAAATCAATCCTCGTTACACCGAGAAGCCAACAATGAAATATGATGGTTGCTTGGTGAAGAGCTCTTTGAGGCTTGAAACCCTTAGAGAAGCCATGGGTCATTCACAACCAGTAATTTTAGTTTTTAATTCCTTCAATTTAGTCATTAAATTAACCAATCACTCTTTTTCTTAGGCCTAGCTGATTAGGTCATCGTTAGTGATAGTCTCTGGATATAGGTTTTCCTCTTTGGGCCTACATTACATTGATATGTGCACTTGTATTTTTAGACGTGTAGTTTATGCACATCAAAGTAGATTACATAAATATTTGACAGAATGTGTTATCAAAACTTCATGAATATTCTCAAGTTAGTAAATTGTAGTGATTATGCCTAGTATTTTAATAAAACCAATCAAATACACGTTATACAAAAAATATTTTGATATTTTTTTGGAGATTATATCCTAAAAGAGACACATCTCATATTTATATTTCAAATAGATGGATAGCTAAATATATTTATACATTTAATAATATTAGTAATTCAATATTAGAGTTTGTGTCTATCTTGGAACGTGCCTAACTTGTATAAAAGTCTATGTCAACACTTTTGACCCGACTCACCTATATGTATAATATGCTAAATATGGGTCAAGTTACGTGGGTCATGACATTGACCATATGGTTTGGAACTCATAGAATAGAAGTGCCTAATTATATTTTTATAAACATAAACTACATCCCACCCTCTCAATAACTTTTTCATAAATAATATGAAATATATAGCTATCGAAACTACATCCCACCCTCTCAATAACTTTTTCATAAATAATATGAAATATATAAATATTGTAATTATAAATAAATTCCCATAAGTCTCTTCTCACACTCTTCGTAGCAGACATAATGATCTAACTTTAATTATAAAAAGCAATACTATAAATTTCATCAGACTACCTCCACAATTTTTCTTAATAGGATATATATACATATATATTTATATATATATAACTAATTATTATTTTATTAAAATATTTAAAATAAATATTTATAAAAGTTTATAATATGAATTTTACAATAGAAAGTGAACAATTCATAGTTTCACAAAAATAACAATTATTTTCTAAAACAATTTTAAGCAAAACTTGTGATGAAATTTGGTTGTGTACACACTTGTTAGTTAGCCCAACTTTTGCATGATGTCGCCTCTAGTGTGTGGGGTCAAATCCTATTGGATCACTAGGGACTAATAATATACCTTCTTTTTCCTATGACAAAACTACACTCCCTCCTCATACTATAAAAGAAAAGTTTACAAAATATGTTATGCACTACCATTTTATCTTTGAAGTGGGACTCAATGTAAATTTAATATTGTTGAAAATAATATAGGAGACTAATGAGATCTTTTCTTATTGATGGATGGCAATCTCCCTTCCTATATATAAGAACGAAGGTGAGTACAAGAGAAGTGAACTTTACCCTAATGGGTCAAGATAATTAGGCCCATATGACATAATAAAATAATAATAATTTTAATACTTTTATTCAAGTTGGACTGTGGATGAAACACATATCCAACTTGGATTTTAAAGAATCATTTAGATTATGTGACAAACAAATATGTCACTCCCCATATAAGATTTTCACTCCCTTTAACATGACTCTCCAATAAATAAAATATTTGACAATGTCACCTTTGAAATTATGTTATGCACGTTGGAGATACTTGTAAAGAGTGGGACCCGAAAGAGGATCCACTAGAATGATACAATATAAGAGCCATGTAATAATAAAGTAGAAGAAACAAAACTATAACAAAGTGACATGATGATCATTTACAAGCGTTCCTCACCATAAAATGTGGCATGACATAAAAAAAGTATACATCTTAGGCCAGTTGCAGAGGACAACCCAACTATTCCAATTTATCCTTAAGTCCATGTCATGTACATGATCTTCCTAAGTCCTTGTCCTCTAAGTACCTACACCTGGGTGGAAGGGAACATCACCCAGACTGTAGGAAACAACATAGAGGTCATCAAAGGTTGAGTATGTACATATATAAAATTTTTGTGTATTATATTGTATTAAAGGTCCAAAAAGAAACGTTCCCACAAGGAGACTATTTGCAATTAGGTAAGTTCAAGAGAAATATAATAAGAGATATGACACACACAAATATTTAGATTATAAGCATGAGAATAAAATTGTCTTGCCATAACAGTTATTAACAATCTCAATATAAAACAAAAACTTTTTGCAAGCATAACAATGTAGAATAAATATACCTAAAACAAGGTCATAACACTATAAGATCATGGCCTAAAAGGAATAAGGGTGAAAACACACACCCCAGTTTGAATACACATGCCCTATATAAGTATGTTTGTACATAAGTACCACTATTCTAGATATTCTACTCAAACATGTAGCATGCATAAATAGAGTGGAAAGACAAACATTTCAGTCAAATTCTCATATAAAAGCAATCATAAGAAGAGGGGTCTAAAGTCAACCACATGAATTTATATGAATCGAAAGCTAGAAATATGAATGTCTAATAATTTGATTTCAAGTAAAATTGGTAGATCAAGAGATGCCTCATTAAATGAATTAGGTCAAAGTCAAATAATTCCCAAAATAAAAATAGAAGATGTACATACTTGGTCTTTCCATCTAACCCTGTCTATAGGGGTGAACTTAACAAGTCTCCATAAATTGGCAATGAGATATCTACAATCCACAAGTTATAAGAATATTGTTACTATTGGGATCAAATGTTTTGTCAATTCGTGTTACTTAGAATTTGGTTCTCCATTTAGGATTTTTAGAACTTTTTAGCTATACAGTTCATCTTTAATCGATAAATCTAGATAGGTCTAGATTATGTATATATGTTTGGTAAAAATATGTATTCATCCAATTTTGGTCGTATATATTCCTTTATGCTCTCATGATATATCATACACATCAATTTATCCAACTAGTTTCGAGTATATACTCCACATTAGGTATATACATTGTACTTCTATTATTATAAGAATCTAGAGTTTAAGTTTCTCATATACTCATATGTGACATTATGGGGACCTCTTCTTGTGCATATGGGTAAATCGAAATATGTGTATTTTGTCATAGCACATATAGGTACAAGAATTGATTGTAACCTACATATTCTTTCTATCATATAACATATAATTCCCAATAGGTCAATCTAGATAAAAATGTATCATGAATTCATATTGTATTCACAAATATATATAGAAATGTCTAGTGTTTCAAATTAGCATGTGACCAATACTAAGATAGAAGGTCAACTAGGTTATATTATCATTCTACACATGATTAACATGTTGAGATTAGTATCACATCTCCAACCTACTATATTGTGTTCACTAACTTTAGAAATAATAAATTAATATAGGCATGGTTGAAGTAAATACAAATGGTTACATACTAACATTATTATATAGACATGTATATCAAAGTATGTACTTGTATATTAATGCTAAGGTACCTAGTGAATATAGTTACACACCATGACTATTATGTAGCCTCTTACATAACAATCTATAGGTTCATATAGTATGCTAGTTCATATTTCAAATGATGTGGCTGTTGGGTTTTAGGGGAGGCAGAGATAGCAGCAGAAACAAAAAATTTCTCCCCAAATCTAGAACCCAAAGAGATCTCGTCAACATCTATATGGTAGGAAGGATGGTTTTTAGAGGCGTACCTTGTCTCGAGACTTGCTCGGTGAAGTTACCTCACTGCTAGTGCGGTCTTCATCTCCAGTCTTGGACGGTGTGTGTGCAGCTCCTGGTCGCACTCAAACTGATGGATTGACGGTTGTCCTTTGAGTGGCAGGAATATCCCGCCTCTGTAGTAGTCCACATGGACCACCAAGAACTCCAGTCCTTTCCTACAAGACAATATAAGGAGTCATCCCCTTCTATCGGTGTACTAGTCACTGAAGTGCTCTCCCGCCACCAGTTGTTGACCTGCAGTTGTCTTTCCCTCATTGTGCCTCCCTGGTCGGGTAGAACTTGCTCGGTCTCTCCTGATTCACAACCAGAGAGGACAACTTTGCAGAGCAACTGGCATTGTCTGAGCTATGTCTCTATGAGAAGGCCCCAATACCCCTCTATATATAGGAGGGGTCAGGGTCAGGGTTCTCAGTCTCGGGCAATACAGGACTAAAGCGGGAGTAGAAGGGTCTGGAATTTCTACAAATTCATACACTGCGACAAGTGAACCGGTTGTTTCACAAATAAACCGATCATTTGGGGACTAAACTAATCGATTCATCTCATTAATCGGTCATTTAGGGAGCTAATCCAATCGTTTCATTCATGAACTGGTCATTTCACTTCCCAGGGCAGTTCCCAATTGACTTTCCTCTTTATGTTTCCTGTTAATCTAAAGATCAATACTTGTTCCAATCGAATTGTACAAGTGAAACAAAAATATTTTCTCACCAACCTAACTTTCCCAAACTGGCTCGTTTGGTCTAGCTGAATTGATCAGTTCAATAGTTGAACTGGTTGTCTTGCTTAACCCTGAGCTGATCGGTTCAACAGCTTGAACCGGTCAGTTGGCAGTCTAGGTTGTGTAGAAATTAGTCAATGGAGTTCTCAATCAATCTAATACCCAAATCAGTTAGTCCAACACTTTAACTTGGGGATTCTGAGTCAAGTCAATTGATTGAATGTTTAATCAAACTAATGAACACATTTAGTAAACAATCTAATCATCATTCGTGGATAAACTCCTCTTCCAAGTTAAATCGTATGTGTGTGACCCTATAGGCCCATTTCACGTTAGCAGTGAAAGTCAACAACACTTATGACTTAACAAGAAAATAGTGGTGCCTAGTCGCACATCAGTGCTATCTAAGTGAAAAGGAAAGTTGGAGAATAAATTTCAATCCTACAATCTGTGATTAGTGTTACAGTGAATGTATAATTCCTTTGTCACTGATATCTCGAATGAACTCAAGGCATGGAACAGTCATCCTTTCAATGCTCATTCAGTTCCTTGATCTTAGAGCAGACTGGATGAGATATGTGTGACATCAATATCACATATTGTTTCACACATGCATGCACATGCCTTTCTCAGTCGTACTCATCAAGTGGCCATGGACATCAAACTCCCTCAGGAGGGACAAGTCCCATATTTATCACTCACTCGTCAAAAGCCCCATGCGTTAATCACCCAATCATCACCTTTATAACAATCTATATTTTAGGATTGTGTTTGATGATGTCAAAGTGTATCTAACGACATGTGTTGAGTGTAGTGATTCCTGGTCAAAGAATCACACTCACCACCATCATTGTGAGAGTTGACTGTGACTACCAAGTCATGTTTCCATGTGTCATTCTCACGGTGGGTCTATCTGATACACTTGTTCTCTAACAAGTACCTATGTGCTTGGTTTGATATCACTATATCATGACTGATGAGATTCTGTCATCAACCAATACACAATCTAGTCTTTAGTGTTATTGATGTCTATGGTTATTTCCACAACAACAACTGACTAGGGACAAAACAAGAATGTATACTCTTAACATTCGTATGATCTCATCATTTAGGTCCTTAACCTAAAAGCATACGTCATTGAGTAAAACAATTATTTAGACATCTATCATGTTACACTATCATCTCAGAAACAGTTAAAACATATTGATTGGAAATTGCCTTTGATGTTTATCAAATCAATCTTAATGTATCCCACCAATCATCCCATGATTGGCTCTCAGGGCATACATACCAACAGTGGTTAGCTTAATGGATTTACCGAGAATCTCTATTAATGATATGTATACTATTGCAATAATCTTCTAAATCATTGGTAACTTTCCTCTTATCATTCACGGTTATCTGGTTATAGTTGTATACTTAAAGAACTGGGGCTAAATGAAAGAAAAGACTGACTTACAGATTGTATGCTTGTAATGATCTTGAAAATTTGATTGGTAAGGTTGATAGGAAGGATCTCTCTTCTACATAGGATCCCAGATGGTGGTACAATGGTATTCATGGAGGTAGTGTTGAGGGATTGATGATGATGCTTCATTCGAAAAGTCAGGTGTATGCAGGTTGTCCATGTTGAAGAAAGGGCGGACAATGGAGGTCTTTAGAAGGAAAAAGGGTGACTGGGATTCTATTGGTTTAATAGGAAGAGAGGGGAAGTGGGTATGAGTGAAGAAGAGTAGGAATACTTAGTTGTTTGTTGCAGGTTTGTAGTGGAAAAGGAGGAGGACGGTGAGTAGAAGTTGGTTATAGTTGTGGTATAACATGTGTTGGTGATGGTTTTAGAAGAACCAGGATTGGTGGGAGATATTGAATAGACAAGGTTGGTGAAGAAGGGTGTAACATCCTCAATTTCATAGCTAAAGTAAGCCTTTAATGTGGGGTTTACTAGTAAGTGTATGCCAAGGGACCTAATGAACCTAACCATGGCTAGGTATGTAATTAAGTTCAGAAAATTTGTAATACAAGTCGTCTGGACAACAAAATACACACATAGTGGCTTACATGTGTATGATTTTAGTCAGGTGTAGATGAATATGAATGAATAATTCATGTAGATGACAATGTGACGAATACATAAAATGATGACTTCAGTTACTGGTTTGAGCTCTAGACTAACTTATGTCTCATTATTAAGGAAGTAAAGTAATGTTGACCTAATGTATGATATGGAAGATTTTGTTGAGGTAATATTGATCTATGCTTTAGTTCCATAACCGAGAATAGATAATGGACCTTTTGAGAGATCAGGGAATGGTCTGGGGGCCCTAGAACCTTATTCAATCATGTTTGAGCCAATTAAGATTCACATATGGGTCCTTGAAGTTCAAATTTGGGGTTTTAGCATTTTGTGTTCATAATAAATACTCAATGTAATTTTGGTAGTTAGATAATTGTTATACAAGATCAAGGGAGAAAATTTAGATATTTTTTATTTATTTAGTGGCCTAGGTGATTAAATTAATAATTATCTGATTTTTATTTAAAATAAAGTTTTGGATTGTCTACCTAGTTAGATTCTATCTAGGATCTTTCTCATGTAAAGATGGTGATAATATAGTGTTTGTACCAAAATTTGGGAACAATTGAAGCTATGAAATATGGTATTTAATTATTTCTTTGGTTTGGACTTTTATCAAAAATAAGAAGAAAAACAAAATAAAAAGGGGGGTGACCCCAGTCCGCGTGGACTATGAGTCGCGACCCCTGTTTGCAGGGATCGAATAGGGTTCCCCTCTAAAATGGATCCTCATCCATGATTCGGATGGTGAAGTATTATAAAAGCACTAGTTTGAGTAGAATAGGGAGGTCACACCGTCGTTCCTAGGGTTTGGATTTGAAACCAAGAAAAAGAGGCAGAGTGCGAAGAGAAAATGCAGAGGAGGCGGTGCAAGGAGCTTTTTGTCTAGGGTTTCTATGCTCTATCCACCCAAGATATGGAGAGTATGCCGTCCAGGCAGAGGAAGAGGAGGCGAAGTTGAGGGGAAACTCCATTGGTGGCGTGAGAAGCTACTGATGGCGCTAGGCCTCGTCGGAAATCGGTCGGATGGTGGCCAGAAGGCCCAATCGTGCTGATAGCAAAATAGGGGGAGATGCTCTAGGCTAACGGGTGAGGAAGGAGGTGGATCCTTGTGTGGATCTGTGACCAGCAGACCAACAGGAGGAAAGGGGTGTTGCTGCCTATGACCTTTAGATCTCAAATAAACGGCTGAGGATGATCCAAACTAAGGTACTGTTAAAAATTCATATGTTAGGATTGGGAACTCAGATTTTAGAAAATAAGATGTCTGTGGAAATCTTATGATGTGGACTATCTTTTAAAAATATGTCTAGAGGATGTTTGGGATGTATAATAATTATTCCTAACCGATTTCTAGAGTATATGTGATTTCAATGTTTTGAGAACTAAAAATAGTAAATGACTTTAGAAATTAATGAATATTTATGGTTAGTATATTTTGATGTAATATACATGTTTGGCAACCCCAATCATCCTGATTCAAAGTTTTATCTATGATTTTTGATGCAAATCCTAATAAGGGTATTTTGGACATTTCACACACTGATTGAAAATGAAACAATCTGAGATTTTACCCATACCCTAATATACAACATTCTTACTATTTTGAAATTTTTGAGGGAGTTTTATATATAATTGGGTTCGTATTTAGTTTTTGGGCCTAAGTGGCCCTTACGTAAGATGATTCATGTGTATTTGTGAGACAACATGTATTTTATAGGCCTATTTAGTATGGAAAATTTTAATCATTATATTTTCATCTAATTTTATAAATAAGTTAGCAAGAGTAGTATATGTGAGTATGTATGGAGTTCACTCTTGGTATATGAGGTATATGCTTATATATTATGGCATATGATATTATTGGTATGAGGGATATATTAGTATGTATATGCTATATAATGTGGAATGTTTAGACACGAAACATGTTTTAAAGAAGAGTTAGTCTTAGTCAAACATGATTCCTAATTTAGTCTAGGAGATTAGATAGATGGGGTTTGAGATTTAGAAACAAAGAGAGGAGTTGACACATTGACTTATACAATATTGTTGATGACTAGGTATATATGTTGTGAATCAAGGAAACAAGGCTACATCAAGAACATCTTCAATATAAAGGTAAGTGGTTCATGCCCATGAGTATTCATATCTATCAAACTTAGCATATTTTTGTAAGACTTTATACTTTATGTGATCCAATGTTCTAAGATTTGATGTTAAGATATGCAGTATGATTTTTATACATTCATGGATACATTCTTACATGTGCCTAATATCTCGAGAAGATATATGTTATTAAGATTTATAAGAAAGATATGGACTCATGAACTAGGTTCTGAGAAAACTAAAGGATCATGTTTCTATAAGAACTATTAGTAATGATTCATATTGATGAATAAGACTACAAGATAGTATATGCAACCAAGATTGACAATGTGGGATAAGAATGTAGAAATATTTCAAGTAGAAACATGCCATTAAGATTTTATACATATGTAGAGATCTAAGACTAGGTCTTAGAATGAATAATATCTTGAATTTAATTACAATGTAAGAATATGAATTTCAGAATATTAAGACATGGTCTACTTTTGGAAATAAAGGTAATGGGATCACAATGTATTGTAAAGATGAGTTCACGATGGCATTATAATATAATGACACATTAAGTTTTGATTAGGTTGCAAGACGATATTTTATAAAATTTCTATTTTGATATTTAAGGTTTAGTATGTAAGTCCATATGCAAAGGTCCAAGGTAACATCATATTTTATAAGAAGGATTGAACCATCTTGTCAGAATTGGTATTTTTAGAAATGTCGTACTTATGATACTTTCATAAGCTTGACTTAAGATACTTTATATACTTAGTATTTATATATTCATTTCAGATCCTTTCTCATAAAACATTAGACGCATTTATAATATAATTGGTATAATGAAGTAATCTTACCAAATCAGAGTTTTAGAATAAAGTTTACCTAGATAATGAGATACATTTTCAAATCCAATAATGGATTCAGTTTATAACTCAAGAATAAGAGATTTAGAATCAGACTTAGAGTACTCACTGTGTGAGTAGCCAGATTTTGAATAAAGATACATGATAAGGGTTTTAGACCCAATCTCAATTATGAAGTAATTGAGATCCATATTCAGATTTAGTTCTAGATTAAGTTTATCACTTAAGAATAAAAGATTCAGATTCAGATTTAGATTTAGAATTCAGTACATGCTCAGTACTTAGTAACCAATCTCGGATAAGTTCAGTTATCAATTTAATATAAGATAAGTTCAGATTCAGTATTCAGTAAAGCTATTCGTATTTAGCTTCAGTTCATATTAAGAATTAAGTAAGTTTAGACTTAAGATAATTAAGTTGAAACCTTCACATAATACATTATATGATAAGTCCTCATTGAGTAGTCTCAAGACGATTCAGAGGCATCTGTTGCCAATTCAGAGGTGTTGCGGCACCAATTCAGGGCATAGCCATGGCAATTCAGAGACACCTCAGTGTCATTCAGGGCATGTATTGCTATTTCAGGGTACGTCGGTACCAATTTAGGCCGTAGATATGCCAATTCAAGAGGACTTATTGTATAATGGTGGCTACAATCAGATAAAAATCATAAGTAAAAGATACCTTAGTTTATAGCATGCCCATAATCTCATCCATGAGTATGATGAGAGGGAATCAGATAAGATAAGTATGACCTAAGAACTTTGATGTAGGTCTTGAGATCCATGTACCATTACATGTCTCTAGAGCAAGATAAGATATGAAGATAAGAATTCATATTGAGAAATGAAATATTTTATGTTTCAGTTTACTCACAGTTTGATGTTAGTTCATGTTTATAATATCCAATTTCAGATCCTTAGAAATATATATTTTTTGGATTACTCATGCCGCTTACTCTAACGGCTGTTTTTCCTAATGCATGGCTGGGGACGCGATGTCCGCAAGATTTGGAGCAGCTGAGGATCAAAAGAACAAGTAAAGGACTAAAAAATTTCAAGCTCAACCCAGTCGGGTGTTATTTGCCTAGACGATCCAGAGTTTTGACATATTTTTATTATGCCTAGTTATGCTATCAATTAGATTAGATTTTATGGTTTAACATGTAGTTTTCCGTTGACAAATACTATATATGGATCACTTGTACAGTTATGCAAAGTATTTTATTTACTTTCATTGCAATGATAATCATGTTTGTGACACTTATAGTAAAAAATGCTTCCACTCATGTGATAAGAAAATTTTGGGTGTTACAATATGGTATCAGAGCAATTTGGTAAATGGCCACTAGGCAAACATGATTCTCACAGTCACCCTAGAGTGAAGAGGTAAGTTTGGGGTTTAGGGATATATTCCATAAGAAGAATACCATATCTTAGAGTGATTATGGGTCTTAACCTTATAATAGATAGATATCTTAGATGTATAAGTCATCCTTATTTAGATCTAAAGTAGCAACCTAAACCTATCTAATGAGGTTTCTTCTCCATTCTCAATGGTTATGGCCAGCCAATTGAGAATTGAAAAGGAATTTCATAAGAGCTAGACTTTTATGCATCTCTCCTTTCTTGCTAGCCCATGTGGTATGGGACACATTTGTTAGTGGGTTAGTGTGGGTTAGTATGTCAAGATCCCAGATCTATAGGTATGTGCCTGATCACCACATATCTAGGAATGTAGGAGTTACCTGAAGAACCCAAGGTTAGACAATCATGTACAACAAATGTTAGGAATTCATGACACAGTTGAGGAAGATGCCCTAAGTATAGAGCCAAGTTTAGTTTCATATACCCTAAGTATGAGTTGAGAAGTAGACCAAGGTAATAGATAATACTCACATAATTTTTTTTATGAAAATACATAACATATTTCTTTTCATGCAAAAGTTTGAACATAAGTATGCCTTACAATAAATGAAGAGGTAAGAAAACCCCTAAGGTGGGTAGTAGCCTACAGAAATTTCGAGGACGAAATTTATTTTAAGGTGGGTATAATTGTAACATCCTGAATTTCATAGCTAAAGTAAGCCTTTAATGTGGGGTTTACTGGTAAGTGTATGCCAAGGGACCTAATGAACCTAACCATGGCTAGGTATGTAATTAAGTTCACAAAATTTGTAATACAAGTCATCTGGTCAACAAATACACAGATAATGGCTTAAATGTGTATGATTTTAGTCAGGTGTAGATGAATATGAATGAACAATTCATGTAGATGGCAATGTGACGAATACATAAAATGATGACTTCAGTTACGTGTTTGGGCTCTAGACCAACTTAGGTCTCATTATTAAGGAAGTAAAGTAATGTTGACCTAATGTATCATATGGAAGCTTCTGTTGAGGTAATATTGATCCATTCTTTAGTTCCATAACCGAGAATAGATAATGGACCTTTTGAGAGATCAGGGAATGGTCTGTGGGCCCTAGAACCTTATTCAATCATGTTTGAGCCAATTAAGATTCACATATGGGTCCTTGGAGTTCAAATTTGGGGTTTTAGCATTTCGTGTACATAATAAATACTCAATGAAATTTTGGTAGTCAGATAATTGTTATACAAGATCAAGGAAGAAAAATTAGATGTTTTTTATTTATTTAGTGGCCTAGGTGATTAAATTAATAATTATCTGATTTTTATTTAAAAGATAGTTTTGGATTTTCTACCTAGTTAGATTCTATCTAGGATCTTTCTCAAGTAAAGATGGTGATAATATAGTGTTTGTACTAAAATATGGGATCAATTGGAGCTTTGAAATATGCTATTTAATTATTTCTTTGGTTTGGACTTTTATATAAAAAAGGGGGGCGACCCCAGTCCGCGCGGAATGAGTCATGACCCATGTTTGCAGGGACCGAATAGGGTTCCCCTCTAAACTAGATCCTCATCCATGATTCGGATGGTGAAGTATTATAAAAGCACCAGTTTGAGTAGAATAGGGGGGTCACGTCGTCGTTCCTAGGGTTTGGACTTGAAACCAAGAGAAAGAGGCAGAGTGCGAAGAGAAAACGCAGAGGAGGCGGCACAAGGAGCTTTTTGTCTAGGGTTTATATGCTATATCCACTCAAGATATGAAGAGTATGTCATCCAGGCAGAGGAAGAGGAGGTGAAGTTGAGGGGACACTCTGTTGGCAGCGCGAGAAGTTGCTGATGGTGCTAGGCCTCGTCGAACATTGGTCGCACGGTGGCCAGAAGGCCCATCCGTGCGAACAGCAGAACAGGGGGAGCCACTTTGGGCTAATGAGTGAGGAAGGAGGTGGATCCTTATGTGGATCCGTGACCAACAGACCAAAAGGAGGAAAGGGGCCCTGCTGCCTATGACCTTTAGATCTCAAATCAACGACTGAGGATGATCCAAACTAAGGTACTATTAAAAATTCATATCTCAGGATTGGGAACTTGGATTTTAGCAAATAAGGTGTCTGTGGAAAGCTTATAATGCATACTATCTTTTAAAAATATGTCCAGATGATGGTTTGGATGTATAATAATTATTACTAACCAATTTCTAGAGTATATGTGATTTCAATGTTTTGAGAACTAAAAATAGTAAATGACTTTAGAAATCAATGAATATTTTATGGTTAGTATATTTTGATGTAATATACATGTTTTCCAACCCTGATCATCCTGATTTGAAGTTTTATCTATGATTTTTATGCAAACCCTAATAAGGGTATTTTGGACATTTCACACACTGATTGACAATGAAGCAATCTGAGATTTTTACCCATACATTAATATACAACGTTCTTAATGTTCTAAAATTTTTGAGGGAGTTTTATATATAATTGGGTTCGTATTTAGTTTTTGGGCCTAAGTGGCCCTTATGTAAGATGATTCATGTGTATTTGTGAGACGTATTTTATAGGCCTATTTAGTACGGAAAATTTTTATCATTATATTTTCATCTGATTTTACAAATAAGATAGCAAGAGTAGTATATGTGAGTATGTATGGAGTTCACTCTTGGTATATGAGGTATATGCTTATATATTATGGCATATGATATTATTGGTATGAGGAATATATTAGTATGTGTATGCTATATAATGTGGAATGTTTAGACACAAAACATGTTTTAAAGCAGAGTTAGTCTTAGTCAAACATGATTCCTAATTCAGTCTAGGAGATTAGATAGATGGGGTTTGAGATTTAGAAATGAAGAGAGGAGTTTACACATGGACTTATACACTTTTGTTGATGACTAGGTATATATGTTGTGAATCAAGGAAACAAGGCTTCATCAAGAACATCTTCAATATAAAGATAAGTGGTTCATGCCCATGAGTATTCATATCTATCAAACTTAGCATATTTTTGTAAGACTTTATACTTTATGTGATCCAACGTTCTAAGATTTGATGTTAAGATATGCAAATATGATTTTTATACATTCATGGATACATTCTTACATGTGCCTAATATCTCGAGAAGAGATATGTTATTAAGATTTATAAGGATGATAGGGACTCATGAAACAGGTTCATGAGAAAACTAAAGGATCATGTTTCTATAAGAACAATTAGTAATGATTCATATTGATGAATAAGACTACAAGATAAGATATGAAACCAAGATTGACAATGTGGGATAAGAATGTAGAAATATTTCAAGTAGAGTCGTGCCATTAAGATTTTATACATATGTAGAGATCTAAGACTAGGTTCCTTGGAATGAATAATATCTATAATTTAATTAAATGTAAGAATATGAATTTCAGAATATTAAGGCATGGTCTACTTTTGGAAATAAAGGTATTGGGATCACAATGTACTGTAAAGATGAGTTCATGATGGCATTATAAGATAATGACACATTAAGTTATGATTAGGTTGCAAGACGATATTTTATAAAATTTCTATTTGATATTTAAGGTTTAATATGTATGTTCATATGCAAAGGTTCAAGGTAACATCATATTTTATATGAAGGATTGAACCATCTTGTCAGAATTGATATTTTTAGAAATGTCATACTTATGATACTTGCATAAGCTTGACTTAAGATACTTTATATACTTAGTATTTCTATATTCATTTCAGATCCTTTCTCATAAAACATTAGACTCATTCATGATATAATTGGTATAATGAAGTAATCTTACCAAATCGGAGTTTTAGAATAAAGTTTACCTAGATAATGAGATACATGTTTAAATCCAATAATGGATTTAGTTTAGAACTCAAGAATAAGAGATTTAGATTCAGACTTAGACTACTCAGTGTGTGAGTAGCCAGATTTTGAATAAAGATACATGATAAGGGTTTTAGACCCGATCTAAATTATGAATTAATTGAGATCCATATTCACATTCAGTTCTAGATTAAGTTTATCACTTAAGAATCAAAGATTCAGATTAGATTCTAGATTTAGAATTTATTACATGCTCAGTACTCAGTAACCAATCTCAAATAAGTTTACTTATTAGTTTAATATAAGATAAGTTCAGATTCAGTATTCAATAAAGCTATCAGTATTCAACTTCAGTTCAAATTAAGAATTAAGTAAGTTTAGACTTAAGATAATTAAGTTGAAACCTTCACATAAGACATTAAATGATAAGTCCTCATTCAGTAGTCTCGGGACGATTCATAGGCATCTCTTGCCAATTCAGAGGAGTGTTTACTCTAATTTAGAGGTGTTGCGACACCAATTCAGGGCGTAGCCATGCCAATTTAGAGACATCGTGGTGTCATTCAGGGCATGTAGTGCCATTTTAGGGTACTTCGGTACCAATTCAGGGCATAGTTATGCCAATTCAGGAGGACTTATTGTATAATGGTGGCCACAATCAGATAAAAATCATAAGTAAAAGATAACTTAGTTTATAGCATGCCCATAATCTCATCCATGAGTATGATGAGAGGGAATCAGATAAGATAAGTATGACCCAAGAACTTTGGTGTAGGTCTTGAGATCCATGTACCAGTACATGTCTCTAGAACAAGATAAGATATGAAGATATGAATTCATATTGAGAAATGAAATACTTTATGTTTCAGTTTCCTCATAGTTTGATGTTAGTTCATGTTTATAATATCCAATTTCAGATCTTTAGAAATATATATTTTAGATTACTCATGCCACTTACTCTAACGATTGTTTTTCCTAATGCATGGTTGGAGACGCGATGTCTGCAGGATTTGGAGCAGCTGAGGATCAAAATAACAAGTAAAGGACTAGAATATTTCAAGCTCAACCTAGTGGGGTGCCATTTGCCTAGACGATCCAGAGTTTTGACATCTTTTTATTATGCCTAGTTATGTTGTCAATTAGATTAGATTTTATGGTTTAACATTCTGTAGTTTTACATTGACAAAATACTATGTATGGATCAGTTGTACAGTTATGCAAAATGTTTCATTTACTTTCATTGCAATGATAATCATGTTTGTGACACTCCCAGTAAAAAAAATGCTTCCGCTCATGTGATAAGAAAAATTGGGGTGTTACAAAGGGGCAGCGTTGATGGTTGAGCCTCAACCAATTTGTGACCAAAGGTTGTATGCAGTCCTACATCACCCCTATTATCCATTGTGCTTTCAGGTGGCTAGCAGAACTACCACCTGCCGTCACAACAAGTAGATGTGGTTATTAGAGCTGCCATAGAAGGTTCCAACACCTTACTGCAGTCTTGCGGGCTGGTAAAGAAAGGGAGGAAGGGCGAGACGGGTGAAGGGATCAAGGTTTTAGGTCAGACTTGGTTGATTGTGGTGGCAGAAGTGTTTGCAGATGATCGAGGTTTGTTGATGGGGAAACGAAGGAGACTACAAAGTTGGTTTTGTTAAACTAGTGATGATGAGGTCGACGATGTTGGTAGGTACAAGTCGAGGCAAACCATCTTTGCAATCTGTCCGCCATGCCTCTCCAGCAAAAGGAGGAGGAGGCGAAAGACTCTAGTGCTGGAGTTGCAAGTGAGGGAGGTTGTGATCTACGGCACTGTAGTGCAAAGAAGCCAGGATCGGTGGCTTGGGCTTAGGACCGTGAGGAGTGTGGAGTGAGATGAGAAGAATAAGAATGAGAGGATGTGAGGAAGGGGAAGACGAAGCTTGGGGTTGTCACTGTCAACGGTGGATGTGCCTGCGACGGTTCTCCTCCATTGATGCAGGAAGCGACGAGGAGGTAGAGAGGGTGGCTATGGTTAGGATGGAGGGAAGAGAGATGTGTGGAGGTGAAGGGAGAAGACGAAGGATGAAGAAATAAGGAAAAAATAATTTAGCACACTTTTATAAAAATATTTACCAACGTAGCACACTTTGTAAAATATTTCCCAAAATAACACACTTTGTGTGGAACCTGTCACTTTTAGTGGAATTTTTATATGTGAGATAGGAAAGCGCCACAATAATTGGTGTGTCTACTTTTAAATAAAAAAATTTGAAAAAAATAAAAAAAAATGAAAAACGCCACATGAAGTGCACTTTCTATTTGCTCTCAATAGTGAGTGCAAATGGAAAGCACCACTTCATGTGGCGTTTTTAAAAAAAAAATCAACTTTTTTAAATTTAAAAGTAGACACGCCAACTATTGTGGTGCTTTTCAGTTTTGGTTACAAAAATCTCCACGCAAATTGGAGTTTTCAGACCAAAGTGTGCTACTTTGGGAAATATTTTGTGAAGTGTGCTACGTTGGTAAATATTTTTGTAAAAGTGTGCTAAATTGGTTTTTTTCAAGAAATAATTAGTCTGAGAAGAAGGGATAAAGACTTGGCAAAGACCAGCCATTACGGGAGGGTAGAGCGGGTCTCCAGGAAGGAGAACATTACCCGCATAGGAGGTGTATTGACGTGTCACCTATACAAATTAAGGAGTGACAAGTATTTCATTAAAATCAATGTTAAACTCTACAGATCTTTTCTATAATGAATTTGGGGGTGCATTTAACATGCATATGACTTGAAAATTGGTGTGCAATCTAATTAGGATTTAACAAAACTAAATTTGACATAAATTTCTATTTTTTTTAGAATGTCTAATATTAAATTTTTTGTTTGTATATGATACATACATTTAATGTCTTTACTCGTCTTAATTAATAAATTGTGACATTGTATTATATATTAACTCAAATTCTCATATTATACCCAAATGAATATTTCAGAGTGTAAAATTATAGTTAAGGTTGGATTTGGTAAGTTTGTTCATTCGTCTTGTTACTAAATGTATTTTGGTCAACTTAACTTAAATATAAAACATTAAGTATATTTACATATTTGTGATACTAATTGACTCTAAGGATTCCTAATGTACTTTGTATTAGGAAAATATACTATATATTAATATCATCGAATAGGGTCCTTGAAGAAGCGAGGATTCACATAAATGCCTAGATTTGAGTATGTTACAACACTCCACCCCTTAAAGAAGATTTCATCCCTAAAATCCATCCATCTCTAGTCAGGTGTACTAGGTCATACCTATAAGCCAATCTAAGGCTTCTATTACACTTAATGTAATGTATTATGGTTCATCGTTCCATGTCATACTTATAGTCAAAACCCCATGGTCGACTTACATTACTTCATGCATCAAGTCCCAATTAGTCTTCCAATATATTATTTTGAGCTAGAGTTACATTGGTACCTAGTATTATATTATGTTTCATGACCAGATCCTTCATGTACTATCAGGTATATTAGGGTTAAGGTGTCAAATTAGGGTATTGTTAGCAAACATGTCTTTCCCTCCATATTCAAGCATCTTAGTGCATTATAAGCACTTAGTTCATTGTTTTTAGTACACATTAAAGTACTTCTTTTATTAGTATGTATTTCAAACCTTTTTACTTAAGTTTGTTTTTATCATGTATGCAATATGCACATTCATTAACTTTTACATCCTTAGTTTGTTCAACCTAGTTTCTAGGGTAGGGTTATCCATACCCTTTATTAGAAGCTATAAAAGAGTACCAGGGCATTTAGTTCAACATGTAGGAATCAATGATCCTTCTTTTTTTTCACTTAGTAACTTACCTCACTAATGTATACTAGTTTAGATATGTGAATACAAATTTTAAGTGTTATTTTAATTACCTATGTAACATTTATGGTACTTCAATTAGCAAGGTTTACCCACTTACCCTATTTAGGTGATAGTTAAATTTGTTACCTAAGTATTACTTGTTTCAATGTCTGTTTAGTTTAGTTAGTCCTTTTTATTGAGTTACACTCCTAATGAGGTGTATAAGACTTCAACCCTTAAAAGGATAATACTTGACATATCTGATCACCTAGAGGGGCAAAAAGGGTGAGTCTAGATCTTACATGTCTAAAGCTTCTTCTTACTCTACACTACACTTAATCCCTGGGTCTTAGGCCGATCATTCCAGTCAAGTGATTCTTCATTTAAAGGGTATCTATACAATTCAAACTTCCTTGCGGTTGTGACTTGGTTCCAAACCCATAGATAAAATAAGAAAACTTTTCTTTTTTCACATAAATTAATAATGAAAATAAGTTTGATGATGAAAACCTTAAGATGAAAAATCCAAAATTGGTGGAAAAATTTTACCAAAAAACCAAGTCAACCACCTTCAACATCACAACATACATACTGTTATTATATCATCACTTCCTTCAACTGGAATGTCTAATTCTTCAAACACCAAAAGGGGCATATGACTATATCTCTAATATATGAGCACATGAGGGAGGAGGGTTTCTTATAACACACAATCAACTTCTATCAAACCTTAACAAGGCACAACATCCACCATTCTCCATGTCACTCATAAACATAATTTAAACATTCTCATCACAAGGCCTAAGGAAGTCATATGATTACCCAATGTTATAGGATGATATTTATGGGTTTTCTCATCACTAGATAGATTTTCGTTTACAACTACAATGCCTTCACAAGATCAATAACCCTATATAGTCAACCTGCTCATCTCAATTACTATATTAACTAAGTACACTATTAGAGATGAGAGAGGTGAATACTCAAGAATATCTACTGAAACTTATAGCTTTCCTCAACCAATCTCATATATGAGGCTTAACAAGCTTAATGAGGACAATATCTGTCCCTTAGATAGATGGATTTAGATAGAGCTATGTAGATATACTCCATGTTGTAATCAAGGCATGCCTAACCATAACTTAGTCGGTTCATATTATCACTTAATATCAAGGGAATCGTCTCAACTCTAAAACTATATCATGACTTTTTCATTGTCATCCATGCATGCTCAGTGCCCAAGTGGACATTTGTGAGGCATGCTAGATAAACAAGAAAGGGTTAAAGGTGAGAATTAGGTTTAAGCATGTCTATGTATGTTCAAGTCAATCTACTCAATACAATGCTCAATATAAGTTCCTAAAAATTTGGAGATATTACTCAAATGCTATAAGAGTCAACTCCTACGTGGTGAAAAATCTCCCTCCACAAGGAGGGTGGTGGTGATTAGGGTTACTCAAGTTGAGTCTCAAATACATAGGTATTTTGAGGGAGTAGAACTGATCAACTTAGTTAGGGATGGAAATCATAGTTGATGTCCCACGATTAAGGGATGTGTATACTAATAACTTTACAAGTTTACTTAACTACCCAACTAAGTAACTAAATAGGATAACTTAAAATAGTCAATTCACCGACTTCTTAGGCTTTAATACCATTTTGTAAAGAGTGGGGCCCGAAAGAGGATCCATTCAAATGATACAATACAAGAGTCATGTAATAATAAAGCAGCGGAAACAAAACTATAAAAAAGTTACATGATGATCATTTACAATTGTTCCTCATCATTAAAGGTGGAATGACATAAAAAAAGTATACATCTAAGGCCAGTTGTAGAGGACAACCCAACTATTCCAAGCATCCTTAAGTCCACATCATGTACATGATATTCTTGAGTATTGTCCTCGAAGTACCTACACCTAGGTGGAAGGGAACATCACAAAGAATGTAGGAAACAACATAGAGGTCAGCAAAGGCTGAGTATGTATATATATATAATATTTTGGGAATTATATTGTGTTAAAGGTCTGAAAAGAGACGTTCCCACAAGAAGGATACTATTCTCAATTAGGTAAGTTTAATAGAAATATAACAAGAGAAATGAGGCACATAAATATTTAGATTACAAGCATGAGAATAAAATTGTCTGGCCATAACAGTTATCAGCAATCTCAATATAAAACAACAACTTTTTGCATGCATAACAATGTAGAATAAATATACCTAAAACATGGCCATAACACCATAGGATCATGGCACAAAATAAATAAGGGTGGAAACGTAATCCCCGGGATGAATACGCATGCCCTATATAAGTTTGGTTGTACATAAGTACCACTATTCTAGATATTCTAGTCAAACATGTAACATGCATAAATAGAGTGACAAGACAAACATTTTAGTCAATTTCTCATATACAAGTGATCATAGAAAGAGGGGTCCAAAGTCCCATTATAAATAAGTACTTTAGCAATCACATGAATTTATATGAATCAAAAGCAGGAAATATAAATGTCCAATAATTTGGTTTCAAGTAAAATTGGTAGATCCAGAGATGCCTCATTAAATGAATTAGGTCAAAGTCAAATAATGCCCAAAATAGAAATAGAGGATGTACATACCTGGTCTATCCATCTAACCCTATCTATAGGGGTGAACTTAACAAGTCTCCATCAATTAGCGATGAGATATCTACAAGGCACAAGTTACAAGAATATTGTTACTATTGGGATCAAATGTTTTGTCAATTTGTGTTAGTTAGAATTTGGTTCTCCATTTGGTATTTTAGATCTTTTTAGGTATACAGTTCATCTTTAGTCAATAAATCTAGATATGTCTATATTATGTATATATGTTTGGTCAAAATATGTATTCCTCCAATTTTGGTCGTATATTTTCTTTTATGATCTCATGATATATCATAGAGATCGGTTTATCCAACTAGTGTCGAGTAAATACTCCACGTTAGGCATATACATTGTACTTCTATTGTTACAAGAATCTAGAGTTTTAGTTTCTCATATACTCATATGTTACATTATAAGGACCTCTTCTTGTACATATGGGTAAACCAAAATATGTGTATTTTGTCATGGTACATTTAGGTACTAGAATCATACATATTCTTTATCTCATATAACACATAATTCCCAATAGGTCAATTTAGATAAAATGTATCGTGAATTCATATTGTATTCACAAATATATATATATATATATATATATATATATATATATATATATATATAGTGTTTCAAATTAGCATGTGACCAATATTAAGATAGTTGGTCGACTAGGTTATATTATCATTCTATGTGTGATTAACAAGTTGAGATTAGTATCACATCTCCAACCTACGATATTGTGTTCACTAACTTTTGAAATAATAAATTATTGTAGGCATAGTTGAAGAAAATACAAATGGTTACGTACTAACATAACTATATAGACATATATACCAAAATATGTACTTGTATATTAATGCTAAGGTACCTAGTGAGTATAGTTACACACCATGACTATTATGTAGCATCTTAGATAACAATCTATAGGTTCATATAGTATGCTAGTTCATATTTCAAATGATTTTGTTAGATTAATGGATTATCGAGAATCTCTATTAATGATATGTATACTATTGCAATAATCTTCTAGATCATTAGTAACTTTCCTCTTATCATTCACGGTTATTTGGTTATAGATGTATGCTTAAAGAACTGGATCTACATGAAAGAAAAGACTAACTTACAGATTGTACGCTTGAAGTGATCTTGGAAATCTGATTGGAAAGGTTGAGAGGAAGGATATCTCTTCTACATAGGATCCCACATGGTTATACAATGGTATTCATGGAGGTAGTGTTGAGGGATTGATGATGATGCTTCATTCTAAAAGTCAGGTGTGTGCAGGTTGTCCATGTTGAAGAAAGGGTGGACAATGGAGGTCTTTAGAAGGAAAAAGGGTGACTGGGATTCTATTGGTTTGAGAGGAAGAGAGGGGAAGTGGGGAGGAGTGAAGAAGAGTAGGAATATGTAGTTGTTGGTTGCATGTTTGCAAGGTACCAGGTGTGGACTAGAGTGGAAAGATGGGCCAGACACAACTTTGATCCCAGGAACTCTCATACACCCAAATCAGACCAAGCTCTAGGGTTTACGACATCCTTCTCACAAAGGAGTCAAAACAAGAAATGTGGCAACACATCCCGCTATCACATAGACAACGAGGTGTTACGCGAAAACGTGCGGAAATCACCATAAACCACTAGTTACCAAAAACATGGGTTAATTAAAACCGATTGCATAAAGCGGAATAACTGAGAAACTATTACATTTAGGTCCTCATCCTGCAAGGAAATAGGTTATATGAATATTTACAAGGCTTGATATGTGTCCACATCTTAGGAGATCAGTTGTCCAGTCATCACATGAATTCATCACCTGTTTATACATACATAATGGCCCACATCTGGCCAACTGCAGGATATACAAAACATCAACGACTAACATCGTGAAACAAAATCAAAATGCCTCCAAGGACCTGAGAGTATAGGGATGACTCTAGAACTCTACTACAAAACAACCAAAACACCAGCATGTCCATTGCTTGCCTTCTACTGCTCGTCTTGTTACTCGGCCGCAACTCCGCGACCACCACCACGTCTAGCTCGAACACCTAAAAAGGGTGTAAACCAGCGGGGTGAGACACACAGTCCCAGTGAGAAACATAACTCCCCATCGAAACTACAAAACCTCAGAAAGATAAGGCAACAACAACAGATAACTGATAAGAGGTATAACAAGAGCAGTCTATAAAACTAAGCTATTCATATCATTAAGCTTACCAGGTGTACGGAAGGCATATCACCAAATATCTCTTTTATGGAACATGATTAACAAGATAAGATTTATAAGATCTTACTACGTAACATGAGGAACATATATGTGACTGCAAGTTTAACAAGATAAACTACATAAGCAAGGCCTCAACCAATGTTCCGTGTTTTGTTCTTAAGCAGTAAATACTATTCTGCTGGATTACATATTATTATGCCCTGAGGAAGTGAGCCATACTGCTCAAATCCAACCTTCAGTTGCGAAACCCAAGCCGGTTCCATACAAGGTCAATGGAAGAGTCGGACACCACAAACTCCCACCTCGTGGTCAGTACACGAGTACCAAAGCAGGACCGCAGTCTCATGCTTAAGTAGCCTCAGTCACAGGGTCAGGCTACCCTCTGCCTAGCCCACCTCGGTACAGGTATCGACGCTAGTGAAACTGAGCCACGGGCATGTTCATCGTGCTCTGAGCCATGAATGCATTCATGCTCCCATATCACATATCCTGAGCCATGGGCCTATTCACCATGCTCTTCACATACTTGGGCTATGGGCCTGAATCCACACCCTGGAGTCTACAACCGAAGTTGCACTCTTACCTCCTCATTTCCTGCTAGGAGAAACCACACATATTCAATAATATGCGCTTCCAGGTTAACCCAGAGGAGAACCTATTTCACCATCACCAGCTCCTGACGATGATGGATCTATGGCCAGGGCAACGACATGATATGTTCCAGTGTGATTCGTTAGTATATTTTAAGTGAATTGCAAGATTCAGCCAAGTTGTATAACATGTAAACTATAACAAGAATAAACAACATGAAACTCAATATTATGCTTTTATTGTAATCAACATCATCCTGATCCATCACAAGGATCCAACATTACATGTTATCACTTGGCCTCTTGCCAATCATCTAGATCCATCTCAAGGATCATGACATTGCCATGGGAACTCAATCCCTTATCACATAACGCCACTGCCTCTCAAGGCATTCTCATCAACTTAGGCACTTTAGCCAAACTTAGGTCCTCAGACCAAAACACATCATGTTTGTTATCTCGTTATCATGAGTAACCATCAAAGCAGTGTTACATAAACATATATACCTCATAGCCCTTTACCTGGCTATGCATCTGTACCTGCATGGTTAGTATGCACAATCATAATGGGTTATCAGGAGAATTATATTATCATCATAGGGAAACATTGATGATTATATACTTTGTCATCCATGCCTCAACCTGTGACCATAGATATAGTTCATATCATCATACAAAGCATCTTATGTGCTTACCATTATCTCATCATTATTCATATCATCAAGATGATCACACACATAGGTACAATCATGGCAAGATACATAAATGTAATCTACCATCACTTACCATCAAGCATGTCAAGGGTTACTATCAAAAACCAACGTGATTCATGCCCAAGAGCTAGCGTATAGATCTCCATAAGAGACAAGACCCTCACTAGAAGTGCCCACTACCCTCACAAGAAATGTGACGGGTAGGGCACTCTCACTAGAGGTAGTATCGGGCAGGGTATTCCTCATATCGTCCAACCACTTCAGCCTTATCTCAGTCAAACAACCAGCAAGGGTGTCGGGCTACCTTCCCAAGCTGTATCGTGCAAGGTTGTTTCGTGAACCTCGGTGTTGGGCAACGTAGCGTCATGCAACACAGTGCATCGGGCATAAGGTCTAGCATGCAACTTACTCTACAAGACATGTCGTGTAACGGTGCGTTGTGCACCTCTGTGTCATGCAACAGCTAGGGTTACTACGGGTTACTATATCAGGCATCATCACTATGTCGTGACGCCCAACACCAAGCTAGCCACATATCTCCATATCATCCAAGGTATGACGGCTACTAGGCTACCACCCCAGGTCAGGTGTATCGAGCAGCAAGGACCTATTGTGTGATGCCCGACATGCAAAGGTCAACAACCAGGAGCATGACGTCTGACACAACACCACAACTAGCTAACAAGCTCCACACCTCAACGCACAACAACATCAAACCATCACATAGGCTAAGTGTATCGGGCAGGTTACTTATCAAGGTGTGATGCCCGACACACACAAAGCAGGGACCAAGTGCAATGCCCGACACAGCCACAACATGTGTCGTCTAAGGCTCAAGATCAAGAGGGATATCAGGCAGCACCTTCCCCAAGATCATAATGGTCAAGATGCAACTCCATAAGGTCGTCATCAACTTCAAGCACAAGGGTACCAAACCCTAATGGATCAAGAAGATGGCTCACCTCTCAACAACAAGAGGGGTCTTTCACATCTCTTATCACCAATCAGGCAAAACAAGGAACAACCCTAACAAGGTTTACAACCACCACAAAGCTCACCTTTCAAGTCCATGGTGAGAGGAGGGTGTTGCTCAAGCAACTAGAACACAGGCTCACCTCTCAACTTAAACGAGAGAAGGGTATTGCCCATATTACTAGAACTCAAGCTCACTCCTCTAGACCAAGGAGAGAAAGGAGTGTTTCTCACCAAGAAACCCTAGAACATAGGTTCGGCCAATAAGAAACAACTAAGCAAGAAACCAAACTAGAAACACACATAACTGATATGATCATAAGCAACATATAAGAACATAAAAGAAGGTAGTGTAGTTAGGGTTAGGAGTTATGTAACCCGCCTTAAGCAAGCTCCAAGCTCCTAGCACCAAGCTCCAAGCACCACCAAGGAAGGAGAGAAAGGCACTCTAGGGTTCGGCCACCACTAGAGGAAGAAGGGGACTCCAAGAAGGATCGGCCACCAAGCTTGCCAAAGAAGAGGGTGTCGTGCACCAAGGGATAAGGAAACTAAGGAACTAAAAGGATCCTTAGCAAGGGAAAAGAAATACATATATATAAGAGGATGGAGGAGAAACCAAGGTAGAACAAAGCAAGGTGTCACCCACCTAGGGACACTTTTCCATGAGCAAAGCCACCACTCTAACATGCCCTAAACACATGTCCAAGGCCATTGCCACATGCAAGAATCAAGCACCAAGTGTCCACTAGTGGTGACACAAACGAGGTCAAAGAGAGTCAAAGGGCCCATGGGCGACACACCTCCACACCATGGCCGACACACACCCTGGGCGGCACACCACTGGCCGATACAGGCACAGGCCGACACACCTAGGCTGACACAGGGCACTCTTGCCCGACACAAGGCCCAAAGAAGCAAGGACAGGGCACCAAAATGCCCAACAAGCTCAAACAAGCCCAAAGGAACTCAAGCAACGAGCCCAACCCTTCCTCTCAACACTAGAGGAAGCAAGGAGAGGGAGGAACTCCTCACAAGGTGACGAACTTGCCCACAAACCCTAGACTTGGGTTAATTGCAAGTAGCACCTCCAGCTCTCAACAAAGCACCAACAAACCCGAATCACCACTATAGGTGATTAGCAAACAACTAAGCAATAGGGTTAAGAAAAGCAAACAGGATAAGCCCTAAACGGAGGTCAGGGTCCTTATAAGCTAACCCCCTACAAAGGGATTTCATCCCCAAAATCCGAAGAGAAAAGCGAGGGATACTTCCTCCTCGTCTCTTCCTTAAGATCCCACGTGGCTTCCTCAATGCCACGATGATGCCAAAGAACCTTTACAAGAACCAGGTCCTTCCTCTTCAGCTTCTTAACTCTTTTATCAAGGATCACCACAGGACCTTCCTCGTAGGTCACATCTTTATCAAGCTCAACTTTGTCTGGCTATATCATTGTCCCTGTATCCGAATGACTTTTCTTCAGCATACTAACATGGAACACTGGATGTAACATGTACAACTCTGGCGGAAACTCTAGCTTGTAAGCTACCTTGCCAAGACGTGCTATGACCGGATATGGTCCCATATAATTTGGTGCTAACTTACCCTTCTGGCCAAACCTTAGCACACCTTTCCACGGTGAGACTTTAAGATACACTTTGTCTCCTACCTGGAACTCCAAGGGTCGTCGGCGATTGTTTACATAAGACTTCTGCCTATCCTTTGCCGCTTTCAACTGTTGTTGTATCACCTTGATCTTTTCTGTCATCTTCTGTACTAGCTCGAGACCCAAAAGCTAATATTCACCAGACTCATACCAACACAAAGGAGATTTGCACTTCCTACCATATAAGGCCTCATAAAGAGCCATGTCAATGCTCCACTGATAATTATTGTTGTAAGCAAACTCTATCAAACTGAGGTGTATGTCCCAACTGCCTAGGAACTGCAAAACACAAGCTTGAAGAAGATCCTCCAAAGTCTGAATAGTCCTCTCAGACTGCCCATCTGTATGTGGATGGAAAGCGGTATTGAACCTCAACTGCGTTCCCAACGCCTTATGCAACTGTTCCCAGAAATGACTCATGAACAGAGAACCTCTGTTAGAATCTATCGTCATTGGCACACCATGCAAACGTACTATCTCATCCACATATACCCGAGTGAGCTTCTCAGATGTATACGTTGTCTTTACTGGTATGAAATGGGCAGACTTTGTCAATATGTCCACTATTACCCAAATGGAATCATGATTCCTAGTTGTCTTGGGTAGACCAACTACGAAATCCATGGTTATATGATCCCATTTCCACTGTGGTATCGACAGGGGTTGCAATGTACCTGTAGGCTTATGATGCTCAGCCTTGACTTGCTGACAAACTACACACATAGCCATGAACTCGGCTACATCTTTCTTCAAGTCGGGCCACCAATACAAGTCCTTCAGATTATGATACATCTTGGTGACACCTGGATGTATGGCATACATCGACGTGTGTGCTTCCTCGTGCACTAACTTCCTCAGATCATAAGCATCAGGGACCACCATCCTATCACTATAGCAAACTAGCCCATCCTTGGACTCATGGAACCCATCACGCTTTTCGCTGCCGAACTCTGATCTGATCAACTGAACTGTATCATCTATTTTCTATGCATCTTTGATCTGTTGTCTCAGCATAGGCTTGACTTGCACCTGTGCTAAAAGTCCATCTAGCAAGGAAACTTCCATCTGCACATTCATCTACCGCAAGGAAACAAGCATATCTCGTGTATGGCATACTAGGGAACTCAATTGTGCCTTCTTTAAAGAAAGAGAAGAAGACTTTCGGCTAAGCGCATCATCTACCACATTCACCTTACCATGATGATACTCGATGGTGCAGTCGTAATCATTTATTAACTCCATCCATCGATGTTGTCGCATGTTTAGCTCATGCTGCGAAAAGATGTACTTCAGATTCTTATGATCCGTAAAGATCTGACATACTTCCCCGTAAAGATAGTGTCTCCAAATCCTTAACGCATGAACCAATGTTGCCAACTCCAAATCATGAGTCGGATAGTTCTCCTCGTGTTTCTTAAGTTGTCGCGAAGCAAAAGAAACCACATGATCTTCCTGCATCAGCACACAACCTAAACCTTTCTTGGAAGCATCACAGAAAAAAACATAGCCCTTTCCAGGCTCTGGCAGCACCAACACTGGAGCACTAGTCAGCTTCTCCTTCAAACTTTGGAAAGCTTGCTGACAACGATCATCCCAGATAAAAGGTACATCCTTTCCAGTCAACTTTGTCATCGGCAACGCAATCGTACTGAAGTCCTTGATAAACCTCCGATAGTATCCTGCCAAACCCAGGAAACTACGAACTTCTGTCAGCATCTTCGGATGTTCCCACTCTACAACGGACTCCACCTTCTTCGGGTCCACTTTTACTCCTTCTACAGATATCACATGACCCAAGAAAGTCACTTCTTCCAACCAGAACTCACATTTACTGAACTTGGCATATAACTGATGTTGGCGAAGAAGATTCAACGCTAGTAGAAGATGTCGCTCATGCTCTTGCATGTCCCGACTATAGATTAAGATGTCATCTATAAAGACTACAACAAACTGATCTAGGAACAGACGGAACACTCAGTTCATCAGATCCATGAAAGCAATAGGTGCATTGGTTAGCCCAAACAACATAACCACAAACTCGAAGTGACCATACCTCATCCTAAAAGCTGACTTTGGTATGTCATCCATATTAATCCTCAACTGATGATGTCTGGATCGTAGATCGATCTTTGAAAACACTGTAGCACCATGCAACTGATCGAACAGATCATCTATCCTTGGTAACGGGTACTTGTTCTTGATCGTGACCTTATTCAACTGTCGGTAATCTATACATAGCCGCATCGACCCGTCCTTCTTCTTAACAGACAACACCGGAGCACCCCAAGGCGACGTACTCAGTAGGATGAAACCTTTCTCCAACAACTATTGTAACTGCTTCTTAAGCTCTGCCATCTCTACTGGAGCCATCCTATACGGTGTCTGTACAACTGATTGTGTTCCTGGAACCAGATTGATCTCAAAATCAATCTCTCAGGGTGGAGGAACACCAGGGAACTCATCAGGAAACACATCCGCAAACTCTCGGACTACTGACACCTCCTCAAGGCTAGGACCTTTTGCCTTGGTATCCACAACGGTATCCACAACGTGAACTAAGAACACCTCACATCCTTGTTGTAGCAACTTCTCCGCCACCATAGCTGATACTAGATATGTCGGAAGAATCTTCCTATCTTCTTGGAAGATCCACTTCCTACCACCATCATCAAACACAGCTTGCTTGGGACCACAGTCCAAAACAACCTTATACTTCTATAAGGTATCCATCCTAAGGATAACGTCAAAACCATGCATATCAAGTGGTATGAGATCCACTTGTATACTGTGTCTCGAAAAAGATAAGACACAAGATGGACACTCTTCTCAGAGCATCGAGGAACCATCAAGAGGGGTTTCTAACAACAAGCTATCTTTCTTACGGCTAACAGGTAAACAACAGTTCTCAAGCATACTATAGGTGATAAAAGAGTGTGTAGCACCCGGGTCAACCAGAACAGATATAAAGCAAGAAGAAGACATATCAGAATGAAATAACTCCATCTGACATGTCACCACTCACGGGTTGACTATTGCCTCCGGCTGACTCATAGCATAGAATCGAGTCGTTGCTTGCTGTCCACGTCCTCTGATTCCTTGAGCAGACAATACCGCTTGCGACGCTTGATCGCATTCTCGCCCTCTGCTACTACTGGGCTGATGTCTATCTGACCCTTGTTGATTCTGCTTTAGCTGTTGCGTCACTTCAACATCTCTATTCGGGCAATTAGACCTCCAATGCGTGATCTGACCTCACAGATGGCATGACTGGTCTCGCTGTTGTGGCCTAGACGGCCATGTCACTGCCACGGAAGCTGTACTATGTGCCTTTGACGGTGAAGAAACATGTCCTCTTCCCTTACTTGGAGACCACTGCGATGGTACACTGGAACCTCTCATCATAGAAGGTGCTGAAAACCTTGGCTTCTTGAAGCCACCAAACCTCCATCCCTAGAATTGAGCAGGCCTCTTCGTAGACATGGATTCTCTTTTCTCCCTTACTGATCATTCGATCCTCCAAATAGATTCCACTAATGTAGCAAACCGCTCTCTATTCTCTAATGCAGAAGCATGTGTTGTTAGCTCAACACTCAGACCTTTCTCAAAACGTATGATCCGCTCTTCATCTGTTGCTGCCATGTGAGGACAAAACCTCAATAGGTCCATGAACTTGGCTTCGTACTCGATGATGTTCATCGTTCCTTGGCACAAGCGCTCAAACTGAATGATCTTCTCATCTAGATACGTCTTTGGAAAGTATCTGGTGACGAACTCACGCCGGAAAACCTCGCAACCGATCACCTCACCAGGTCGTTTCTCTTCCTCGATGGTCCACCAGTGACCAGCACTACCCTTCAGAAGGTAGACGGCGTGCTTTACTTTGTCTGCTTCATGGATGTCGAGGATCCGGAAGGCCTTCTCAAGACTTGTCAACCATAGATCTGCATCCGCTGGATCAGCTATCCCAGCATAGTCTGAAGCTCTGACTCAGCGAAGCTGCTCAAAGGTCTTCCCAATACCCGATGTTTCACCATGGGGAGCATGTGCTCTCGGCGGAGGCACTGGCAATCTTTCTACCATGAGATTCATCATAGCCATCATCTGCCCCATAAGATGTTGGTAGGTAGGGTGTTCAAGAATGGCTGGGTCAGGTTGGGGGACCTTAGGCACCCAATCTTCATGTGCCTGCCCTATAGCTCCATCAACTGATGCAGCATCGTTGCTCTCAACAGCATGTTCTTCATGGTTTCCAGACATCTTGGCTTTTCTGCTGCTGAGGGAAGAAGATGATTGTAAGAAAATATGGAAAACTCACAAGAATAGACACAACCTAGTCCTAAATCCCTGTAGACTCAGCGAACCTAGAGCTCTGATACCAAACTTGTGGCAACACATCCCGTTATTACATAGACAGCGAGGTGTTCGCGAAAACATGTGGAAATCACCATAAACCACTAGTTACCAAAAACA
Source organism: Alisma plantago-aquatica (assembly GCA_963693085.1). NCBI lineage: Eukaryota > Viridiplantae > Streptophyta > Magnoliopsida > Alismatales > Alismataceae > Alisma > Alisma plantago-aquatica. The sequence continues at coordinate 498,323,644 of OY856415.1, forward strand.
CGGGTTAACTAAAACCGATTGTGGAAAGTGGAATAACTGAGAAACTATTACATTTAGGTCCTCATCCTACAAGAAAACATGCTATATGAATATTTACAAGGCATGATACGTGTCCACTTCTTAGGAGATCAGTTGTCCAGTTATCACATGAGTTCATCACCTGTTTATACATACATAACGGCCCACATCCGGCCAATAGAAGGATATACAGAACATCAACGACTATACATCGTGAAACAACATCAAAACGCCTCCAAGGACCTGAGAGTACAGGGTTGACTCTAGAACTCTACTATAAAACAACCAAAACAGCAACATGTACATTGCTTGCCTTCTACTGCTCGTCTTACTGCTCGGCTGCAACTCCACGAACACCACCACGTCTAGCTCGAACACCTAAAAAGGTGTAAACTAGTGGGGTGGGACACACAGTCCCAGCGAGAAACATAACTCCCCGCCGAAACTACATAACCTCAGAAAGATAAGGCAACAACAGCAGATAATTGATAATAGGTATAACAAGAGCAATCTATAAAACTAAGCTATTCATACCATTAAGCTTACCAGGTGTACGAAAGGCATATCACCAAATATATCTTTTATGGAACATGATTAACAAGATAAGATTTATAAGATCTTACTACGTAACATGAGGAACATATATGTGACTGTAAGTTTAATAAGATTAACTACATAAGAAAGGTCTCAATCAATGTTTCGTGTTTTGTTCTTAAGCATTAAATACTATTCGGCTGGATTAAGTATTATTATGCCCTGAGGAAGTGAGTTGTACCGCTCAAATACAACCTTCAGTTGTGAAACCCAAGCCAGTTCCATACAAGGTCAATGGAAGAGTCAGACTCCACGACCTCCCACCTCGTGGTCAATGCACGAGTACCAAAGCAGGACCGCAGTCTCATGCTTAAGTGGCCTCAGCCACAGGGTCAGGCTACCCTCTGCCTAGCCCACCTTGGTACACGTATCGGCGCTAGTGAAACTGAGCCACGGGCCTGTTCACCGTGCTCTGAGCCATGAACGCATTCATGCTCCCATATCACATACCCTGAGCCATGGGCCTATTCACCATGCTCTTCACATACTTGGGCTATGGGCCTGAATCCGCATCCTGGAGTCTACAACCAAAGTTGCACTCTTACCTCCTCATTTCCAGCTAGGAGAAACCACACATATTCAATAATATGCGCTTCCAGGTTAACCCGGAGGAGAACCTGTTTCACCATCACCAGCTCCTGATGATGATGGATCTATGGCCAGGGCAACTACATGATATGTTCCATTGTGATTCGTTAGTATATTTTAAGTGAATTGCAAGATTCATCCAAGTTGTATAACATGTAAACTATAACAAGAATAAACAACATGAAACTCAATATTATGCTTTTATTGTAATCAACATCATCCCGATCCATCACAAGGATCCAACATTACATGTTATCACTTGGCCTCTTGCCAATCATCTAGATCCATCTCAAGGATCATCACATTGCCATGGGAACTCAATCCCTTATCACATAACGTCATTGCCTCTCAAGGCATTCTCATCAACTTAGGCACTTTAGCCAAACTTAGGTCCTCAGACCAAAACACATCATGTATGTTATCTCGTTATGATGAGTAACCATCAAAGCAGTGTTACATAAACATATATACCTCATAGCCCTTTACCTGGCTATGCATCGGTACCTACATGGTTAGTATGCACAATCATCATGGGTTATCAGGATAATCATATTATCAACATAGGGCAACATTGATGATTATATACTTTGTCATCCATGCCTCAGCCTATGACCATAGATATAGTTCATATCATCATGCAAAGCATATTATGTGCTTACCATTATCTCAACATTATTCATATCATCAAGATGATCACACACACATGTACTATCATGGCAAGATACATAAATGTAATCTACCATCACGATTACCATCAAATATGTCAAGGGTTACTATCAAAAACCAACATGATTCATGCACAAGAGCTAGCGTATAGATCTCCATAAGAGACAAGACCCTCACTAGAAGTGCCCACTACCCTCACAAGAAATGTGATGGGTAGGGCACTCTCACTAGAGGTAGTATCGGGTAGGGTATTCCTCATATCGTCCAACCAATTCAGCCTCATCTCGGTCAAACAACCAGCAAGGGTGTCAGGCTACCTTCCCAAGTTGTATCGTGCAACGTTGCGTCGTGCGTCTCGGTGTTGGGCAACGCAGCGTCGTGCAACACAGGGCATCGGGCATAAGGTCTAGCGTGCAACTTACTCTACAAGACATGCCGTATAATTGTGTGTTGTCCACCTCTGTGTCATGCAACAGCTAGGGTTACTGCGGGTTACTATATCGGGCATCATCACTATGCCGTGACGCCCAACACCAAGCTAGCCACATATCTCCATATCGTCCAAGGTATGACGGCTACTAGGCTACCACCCCAGGTCAGGTGTATCAGGCAACAAGGACCTGTTATGTGATGCTCGACACGCAAAGGTCAACAACCAGGAGCATGACGTCCGACACAACACCACAACTAGATAACAAGCTTCACCCTCAATGTACAATGACATCAAACCATCACATAGGCTAAGTGTATCGGGTAGGTTACTTATCAAGGTGTGATGCACGACACACACAAAGCAGGGACCAAGTGCAACACCTGACATAGCCACAAAATGTGTCGTCCAATGCTCAAGATCAAGAGGGATATCGGGCAGCACCTTCCCCAAGATCATAACGGTCAAGATGCAACTCCACAAGGTCATCATCAACTTCAAGCGCAAGGGTACCAAACCCTAATGGATCAAGAAGATGGCTCACCTCTCAACAACTAAGAGAGATGGGTCTTGCACATCTCTTATCACCAATCGGGCAATACAAGGAACAACCCTAACAAGGTTTACAACCACCACAAAGCTCACCTTTCAAGTCCATGGTGAGAGGAGGGTGTTGCTCAAGCAACTAGAACACAAGCTCACCTCTCAACTTAAACGATAGAGGGGTATTGCCCATATTACTAGAACTCAAGCTCACTCCTCTAGACCAAGGAGAGAAAGGAGTGTTTCTCACCAAGAAACCCTAGAACACAGGTTCGGCCAACAAGAAACAACTAAGCAAGAAACCAAACTAGGAACACACATAACCCATATGATCATAAGCAACATATAAGAACATAAAAGAAGGTAGTGTAAGTGGCAACACATCCCATTATCACACAGATAATGAGGTGTTACACGAAAATGTGCGGAAATCACCATAACCACAGCTTATCAAAAACACAGGTTAATTAAAACCGATTGCGGAAAACTGATAAACTAGGAAAACATATTACATTCCAGTCCATGTCCTGCAAGAAAACAAGTTACATACATGCATACGAGCCTGGTACATATCCATAGCCTAGAACAGTAGCTGCCTTGTCAACACATGAGTCCAACACCTGTTCATATACATAGAGGCCCGCATCCGGCCAACTGTAGGATATACAAAACATCATCGGCAGTACATCGTGAAACAACGTCAAAACACTGCCAAGGACCTGAGAGTATAGGGATGACTCTAGACTCTAACACAAAACATCCAAAACAGCAGCTCATCCATGGCTTGCCTTCTACTATTCGTCAGGCTGCTCGGCCGCAACTCCACGACCACCACCATGCCTAGCTCAGCTACCTAAAAAGGATGTAAACCAGCGGAGTGAGACAATTGAACATTGTCCCAGCGGGAGGCATAACTCCCCGCCAAAACTACTAAACCTCATATGAGCAGGTATATATATAAGCAACTGGCTGATAAAAGATATAGCAAGAGCAATCTATGAACTAAAGCTATCTAGCTTACCGGATGTAATCAAGTAAAACATGAGTATTAAGACAGGATAACCAAATTCTACTTGCCATAGAAGAATATATCAATAACTGCATAACATAACAAAAGTAACTACCCAAATAAGGCCTCAACCAAGGTTTCGTGTTCGTATTAAGCAATAAGACTAAACGGTTGGATTAAGTATTATTATTATGCCCTGAGGAAGTGAACCGTACCGTTCAAATCCAACCATTGGCTGTGAAGCCCATAACCGGTGTCATACAAGGTCAATGGAAGAGCCGGAATCCATGACCTCACCCCTCGTGGTCAGTACACGAGAAACAAAGCAGGACCGCAGTCTCATGCTCAAGTGGTCTCAGCCACAGGGTCAGCTCCTCAGGCTACCCTCTTCCTAGCCTGCCTTGGTACGGTCACAGTGCTAGAAAATCGAGCCACGGGTCTAAACACCGTGCTCTGAGCCATGAACGCATTCATGCTCATCATATCACATCTCAGGAGCCATGGGCAGTGTTCACCATGCTCATCACGTCATATATCTGGAGCCATGGGCCATGTTCACCATGCTCGTCACACATCCGAGTCTGCAACCACATTTGCACTCATTTCCCTCTCTATTTGAGGCTAGGAGAAACCTCGCATATTCAAAAATATGCACTCCGGGTTAACCCGCAGGAGAACCTGTTTCACCATCACCCTATCCTGACTGATGATGGCTCTATGGCCAGGGCAAACTACATGATAGATTTCACTGTGATTAATTAGTATCTTTTAGATGGATTGCAAGATTCAACAAAGTTGTATAACATACAAACTATACACAACATAACTCAACATTATTCTATTATTGTAATCACATCAACCTGATTCATCTCAAGGATCCAACATCAAATTTTATCACTTGGCCTCTTGCCAACCATCCAGATCCACCTCGAGGATCATCACATAACATGGGATCTAAATCCCTCATCACATAGTGTCACAACCTCTCAAGGCTTTCATCATTAGTATGGGACATCATTCATAATATACCTGTCATCATAGTATTCTCATATAACCATTCCTCATAGCCTTTCACCTGGCTATGCATTACCTTCATGGTTAGTATCATTCAATAATCAACATATATATAACCAGGGCACTTATTTTATCGACACAGAATGATAATTAGGGTTAAGTATACTGCCATCACAAAATGACAATAATAATTACATCCATGCCTCATCTTAAGGTTACATATGTAAGCACATTATCAAGCAACACTAATGCATGCTTAAAGTTACTCTTGGAATTAATGAGATAACCAGGGTAGTCACACTCATATACATGTGCTTATTCATAAGAGGATTTGAAGAACAAACTTCAACGAGTCATAAAAACATAGCTGACTTATCACTTCCCCATGACAGACCATACCCTCACAAGAGGTACCCAAAACCCCCACTAAATGTCATCCCGGGCAGGACTAACTCTCATCTAACCCTATCAGGCGCGCAGCTATGTTAAGCGTGCAGAGTTCATTAGGCATGCAGCCCCATCGGGCATGCAGACTGACCATGCCGGGCGAGCAAGGGGTGTCGGGCGAGCAGGTGTGTCGGGCGAGCCAAGGGTGTCGGACGAGCAGGTGTGTTGGGTGAGCCAAGGGTGTCGGGCGAGCAGCCCAAAGGCGTCCCGTGTGCCGGGCACTGAGCCGTGCAAGAGAGTATCGGGTGACACAGGGGCGTGCAAAGGTACGATGCATTAGGCGTGCAACTCGACCGAGCGAGCAAGGCTATCGAGCGTGCAGGGCAATGCTTACCCGCGCGCGACAAGGTGATCCGTGCAAGGTTAGACAAGTCTCTCTGGCGGGCGAGCAAGCCTATCGGGGGAGCACCTCCAAGCGTGCAGCCTGCCGTGCAACCAAGGGTTGGCTCGCGCGCCCCACATAAGACAACTGATCAAAGTGAGCAGGCCGTTTAAGGGAAAGCTAGACCAAAAGAAGGTTGTCGGGAAGCACCTTCACAAGCACCAAACACTCAAGATACACCTCAACAAGATCACCTATATGAGCTCACCTTCTTTCCCAAGATGAGAAGAGAGTCTTGCTCAAACCACTAAGCCACAAACTCACCTCAATCGACTAGGAAGGAGGGATGTTGCTCATGGCATTAGGGACCAACTCACTCTTCTAGACTAAGGGGAGAGAGGAGTGTTTCTCCCTAAACCCTAACTCATATGGATCGGCCAACATGGCTACTAAACAAGAACTAACTACTCATGTGCATATAAGCAAGATCATGGAATCAACATAGATGAAAGAGAGGAGAGTAGCTAGGGTTAGAGTTATGCAACCCGCCTTAAGCTCCAAGCTCCAAGGAAGAAGAAGAACTTCAAGCTCCACGCACCACCAAGCAAGGAGGAGGGAGAGCTCCAAGGGATATCGGCCACTACTAGCTTCTCCAAGGGTGTGTCGACCTCCAAGCTACTCCTTCAAGGGTGTGTCGGCCACCACTTCTTCTGCTCCAAGGGTGTGTCGACCACCAAGCAAGGGAAAGAGGGAGTGTGTGTCGTGCCCAAGAGGGAGAGGAACCAAAGGGGGACTCAAGCTAAGGAAGGAACCACCTATATAGAAGGAAAGGGAGGAGAAAACAAGGTGGAGCCATGCTAGGTGTCGTCCACCCAAGGGACACTTGTCCACAAGCTCAAGCCACCACTCTAGCCAGCCTTAAGACACTTGTCCAAGATGTGCACCAAGTGTCCACCAAACAAGACCAAGCACCATGGGCGACACACCAAGGTACCATGGGTGACACACACTCCACTTGGCCGACACAAACTCTCTTAGGCCGATACAAGGCTCAACCAGGCCCAAACAAACTCAACCAAGGTCCAAAGAACCCAAACAACAAGCCCAAGCCTTCCTCTCAACCCTAGAGGAAGCAAAGAGAGAGGGGAACACCTCTCATGGTGGCAAACTTGCTCACAAACCCTAAACTTGGGTTATTTGCATGTAGACCTCCAACCCTCAACAAAGCACAACTAAACCCTAATCACCACTAAAGGTGATTAGCATGTACTAAAACACCATGGTTAAGCAAGGCAAATAGGGTTAACCCTAAACAGAGGTCAGGGTCCTTACAATCTAAACCCCTTTAAGGGATTTCGTCCCCAAAATCCTAAGAGAAAAGCGAGGGGTACTTCCTCCTCATCTCTTCCTCAAGCTCCCATGTGGCTTCCTTAACACCACGACGCTGCCAAAGAACTTTTACAAGAACCAGGTCTTTCCTCTTCAGCTTCTTGACTCTTCTGTCAAGGATCGCCACAGGACCTTCCTCGTAGGTCACATCTGCATCAAGCTCAACCTCAGCTGGATGTATTACTGTACCTGAATCTGGATGACTTTTCTTCATCATACTGACATGAAACACTGGATGCAACCTGTGTAACTCTAGAGGTAGCTCTAACCCGTAAGCCACTTTACCAACGCGTGCTATGACTGGGTAAGGCCCCATATACCTGGGTGCCAACGTACCCTTCCGTCCAAACCTTAGCACACCTTTCCAGGGTGAGACCTTAAGGTATACTTTGTCCCCTACCTGGAACTCCAAAGGTCGTCAGTGATTGTCTGCATAAGACTTCTTCCTGTCTTGTGCCACTTTCAACTGTTGTTGTATCACCTTGATCTTGTTTGTCGTTTTCTGTACTAGATCAGGACCCAAAAGCTGATATTCACCAGACTCATACCAACACAAAGGAGATCTGCACTTCCTTCCATATAAAGCCTCATAAGGAGCCATGTCAATGCTCCGTTGATAACTGTTATTGTAGGCAAACTCTGTCAAACTTAGATGTACATTCCAACTGCCTAGGAACTATAAAACACACGCTCGAAGGAGATCTTCCAAAATCTAAATAGTCCTTTCAGACTTTCCATCTATCTGCGGATGAAAGGCGGTACTGAACCTCAATTGCGTACCCAACACCTTGTGCAACTGCTCCCAGAAACGAGTCGTGAACTGAGGACCTCTGTCAGAAACTATTGTTGCTGGCACACCATGCAAACGGACTATCTCATCTACATACACTCTGGCAAGCTTCTCAGCTGTATACGTCGTCTTCACAGGTATGAAATGGGCAGACTTTGTCAATATGTCCACAATCACCCAAATGGAATCATGATTTCTAGTTGTCTTGGGTAGGCCAACTACAAAATCCATGGTTATGTGATCCCATTTCCACTGTGGTATCGGCAAAGGTTGCAACGTACCTGCCGGCTTCTGATGCTCAGCCTTCACTTGCTGACATACCACACATCTTGCCACGAACTCAGCTACATCTTTCTTCAAACCTGGCCACCAGTACAAGTCCTTCAGACTATGGTACATCTTGGTGACACCTGGATGCATAGCATACATCGATGTGTGTGCTTCCTCAAACACCAACTTCCTCAGCTCATCCACATCAGGAACCACCATCCTATCACGATAGCAAACTAGTCCATCCTCGGACTCATGAAACCATCACACTTTCCACTGCCAAACTCTAATCTGATCAACTGTACAACATCATCTGTCTGTTGTGCATCCTTGACTTGCTGTCTCAACGTAGGTTTGACTTGCATCTGTGCTAAGAGTCTAGCTAACGAGGAAACCTCCATCTGCACATTCATCTTTCACAAAGAGACAAACATATCCCGCCTATGGCATACCAGAGAACTCAACTGTGCCTTCCTGGGAGAGAAAGAGGACTTTCGACTAAGCGCATCAGCTACCACATTCGCTTTACCAGGATGATACTCGATAGTGCAGTCATAATCATTGATCAACTCCATCCATCGACGTTGTCGCATGTTCAACTCGTGCTGCGAAAAGATGTACTTCAGGTTCTTATGATCTGTAAAAATCTGGCACACTTCCCCATACAGATAGTGTCTCCAAACCTTTAAGGCATGAACTACTGCTGCCAACTCCAAATCATGTGTCGGATAGTTCTCCTCGTGTTTCTTAAGCTGTCGCAAAGCGAAAGAAACCACATGATCCTCCTTCATCAGCACACATCCTAGGCCCTTCTTGGAAGCATCACAGAAAACCACATAGCCCTTCCCAGGCTCTGGAAGGGTCAACACTGGAGCACTGGTCAACTTCTCCTTCAAACTTTGGAAAGCTTTCTGACATCGATCGTCCCAAACAAAAGGTACATCCTTCCTGGTCAACTTCGTCATCGGCAAAGCAATCATGCTGAAATCCTTGATAAACCTCCGATAGTATCTTGCTAGACCCAGAAAACTACGAACTTCTGTCGGCGTCTTCGGCTGTTCCCATTCTGCAACGGATTCCACCTTCTTCGGATCTGCTTTGACTCCTTTAGCGGATATCACATGACCTAAGAAAGTCACTTCCTCCAACCAGAACTCACACTTATTGAACTTCGCATACAACTGATGTTGGCAAAGAAGAGTCAACGCTTGTCGAAGATGTTGCTCGTGTTCTGGCTTGCCCCGACTATAGATTAGGATGTCATCTATAAAGACTACGACAAACTGATCTAAGAACGGACGAAACACTCTGTTCATCAGATCCATGAAAGCAGCAGGTGCATTGGTTAGCCCGAACGGCATAACCACAAACTCGAAATGACCATACCTTGTTCAAAAGGCCGACTTTGGTATGTCATCCTCCTTGATCCTCAACTGATGATATCCGGACCGTAGATCGATCTTCGAAAACACTGTAGCGCCACACAACTGATCAAACAAGTCATCTATCCTCGGAAACGGGTACTTGTTCTTGATAGTGACTTTGTTCAGCTATCAGTAGTCTATACACAACTACATCGAACCATCCTTCTTCGTGACAAACAACACGGGAGCGCCCCAAGGCGACGTGCTCGGCCGAATGAAACCTTTGTCTAACAACTCTTGCAACTGTTTCTTTAACTCTACCATCTCTACTGGAGCCATCTGGTACGGTGTCTGCACTACTGGCTGCGTTCCTGGAACCAGATTGATCTCGAAATCAATCTCTCGGGGTGAGGGAAAACCAGGAAACTCCTCGGGAAACACATCTGCAAACTCCTGGACAACTTACACTTCCTCAAGGCTAGGACCTTTTGCCTTGGTAGTCACAACGGTATCCACTACATGAGCTAAGAACGCCTCACATCCTTATCATAACAGCCTATCCGCTACCATAGCCGATACTAGACATGTTGGAAGAAACTTCCTATCTCCTGGAAGACCCACTTCTCTCCATCATCATCAAACACTGCCTGCTTGGTACTACAGTCTAAAATGACCTTGTATCTCTCTAGGGTATCCATCCCAAGGATAACATCAAAACCACACATATCAAGAGGTATGAGATCCACTCGAATGCGATATCCCGAAAAAGACAAGGTACAAGACGGACACTCTTCTCGGAGCCATGAGGAACCAGCAAGAGGGGTTTCTAACAACAAGCTATCCTTCTTACGACTAACAGGTAAACGATAGTTCTCAAGCATACTATAAGCGATAAAAGAGTGTGTAGCACCCGGGTCAACCAAAACAGATATAAGGCAGGAAGAAGACATATCAGAATGAAATAACTCCATCTGACCTGCCACCACTCGCGGGTTGACTATCGCCTCCGGCGGATTCATAGCATAGAATCGAGTCGTTGCTTGTTGTCCACAACCTCTGCTACCTTGAGCAGTCAATCCATATTGGGATGCTTGACTGCGTCCTCGACCTCTACTACCACTAGGCTGTTGACGATCTGATCCCTGAGGGTTCTGCCTCGGTTGTTGTGTCACTTCATCATCTCTGAAGGGACAACTCGACCTGGCATGCCCTATCTGACCGCAGGCATAGCATGTCCTACCATCAACTCGTGGTTTAGATGGACCTGTCACTGCTACAGAAGCCGAACTTTGTGCCTTAGATGGTGAAGAAACATAACCTCTTCCCCTACTATGAGACCACTGCGACGGTCCACCCAAACTTCTCATCACTGCCAGTGCTGAAAACCTGTTCTTCTTAAAGCCACCAAACTTCTGACCCTGAAACTGGGCATGTCTCTTCTTAGCCATAGACTCTCTCTTCTCCCTTACAGATCGTTCGATTCTCCGAACAGATTCTACAAACATTGCAAACTGCTCCCGATTTCCCAACGCAGAAACCGGTGTCGTGAGCTCCGCACTCAAACCCTTCTCGAAACGTCTGATCCGTTCCTCGTCTGTCATCTCCATGTGAGGACAAAACCTCAACAGGTCCATGAACTTGGCCTCGTACTCGGTGATGCTCATCGCTCCTTGTCGCAGGCTCTCAAACTGACTGATCTTCTCGTCTATATACGTCTTGGGAAAGTATCTGCTGACGAACTCATGCCGGAACACTTCCCAACAGATCACTTCACCAGGCCGCTTCTCTTCATCGATGGTCCACCACTGACCAGCACTACCTTTCAGAAGGTAGACAGTGTGCTTTACTTTGTCTGCTTCAGGGATGTCCAGTATCCGGAAAGCCTTTTCAAGACTTGTCAGCCACAGATCCACATCCTCTGGATCCGCCGTTCCAGCATAATCTGAAGCCCCGACTCGGCGAAGCCACTCGAAGGTCTTCCCAATACCTGATGTTTCACCATGGGGAGCATGTGCTCTCGGAGGAGGCACTGGCAATCGCTCAACCATGAGATTCATCGTATCCATCATCTGCCCCAAAAGCTGTTGGTAAGTAGGATGCTCAAGAATGGCTGGGTCAGGTTGGGGGACCTCAGGCACCCGATCTTCATGTTCCTTCTCAAAAGCTCCATCAACTGATGCAGCATTGTTGTTTTCAGCAGCGTGTTCTTCATGGTTTCCAGACATCTTGGCTTTCTTCTTCTAAGGGCATAAGATGATTTTGAGGAAATCTGGAAAACACATAAGAACAAACACAACCTAGTCCTAGATCCCTGTAGACTCAGCAAACCTAAAGCTCTGATACCAAAACTTGTGGCAACACATCCCATTATCACACAGATAACGAGGTGTTACACAAAAACGTGCAGAAATCACCATAACCACAACTTATCAAAAACACGGGTTATTTAAAACCGATTGCGGAAAACTGATAAACTAGGAAAACATATTACATTCCAGTCCATGTCCTGCAAGAAAACATGTTGCATACATGCATACGAGCCTGGTACATATCCATAGCCTAGAACATCAGTTGCCTTGTCAACACATGAGTCCAACACCTGTTCATATACATAGAGGCCCGCATCTGGCCAACTGCAGGATATACAAAACATCATCGGTCGTACATCGTGAAACAACATCAAAACACTGCCAAGGACCTGAGAGTACAGGGATGACTCTAGACTCTAACACAAAACATCCAAAATAGTAGCTCATCCATGGCTTGCCTTCTACTGTTCGTCAGGCTGCTCGGCCGCAACTCCACGACCACCACCACATCTAGCTCGGCTACGTAACAAGGATGTAAACCAGCGGAGTGAGACAATTGAACATTGTCCCAGTGGGAGGCATAACTCCCCGCCAAAACTTCTAAACCTCAGATGAGCAGGTATATATATATAAGCAACTGGCTGATAAAAGATATAGCAAGAGCAATCTATGAACTAAAGCTGTCTAGCTTACTGGATGTAATCAAGTAAAACATGAGTATTAAGACAGGATAACCAAATTCTACTTTCCATAGAAGAATATATCAATAATTGCATAACATAACAAAAGTAACTACACAAACAAGGCCTCAACCAAGGTTTCATGTTCGTATTAAGCAATAAGACTAAACGGCTAGATTACATATTATTATTACGCCCTGAGGAAGTGAATTGTACTATTCAAATCCAACCATCGGCTGCGAAGCCCATAACCGGTGCCATACAAGGTCAATGGAAGAGTCGGAATCCATGACCTCACCCCTCGTGGTCAGTACACGAGAAGTAAAGCAGGACTGCAGTCTCATGCTCAAGTGGTCTCAGCCACAGGATCAGCTCCTCAGGCTACCCTCTGCCTAGCCCGCCTTGGTACAGGCCACGGCACTAGAAAATCGAGCCATGGGTCTAAACATCGTGATCTGAGCCATGAACGCATTCATGCTCATCATATCACATCTCAGGAGCCATGGGCAATGTTCACCATGCTCATCACATCACATATCCGGAGCCATGGGCCATGTTCACCATGCTCGTCACACATCCGAGTCTGCAACTGCAGCTGCACTCGTTTCCCTCTCTATTTGAGGCTAGGAGAAACCTCGCATATTCAAAAATATGCACTTCGGGTTTACCCACAGGAGAACCCATTTCACCATCACCCTATCCTGATTGATGATGGCTCTATGGCCAGGGCAAACTACATGATAGATTTCACTGTGATTAATTAGTATCTTTTAGATGGATTGCAAGATTCAACCAAGTTGTATAACATACAAACTATACACAACATAACTCAACATTATTCTATTATTGTAATCACATCAACCTGATTCATCTCAAGGATCCAACATCACATGTTATAACTTGGCCTCTTGCCAACCATCCAGATCCACCTCGAGGATCATCACATAACATGGGATCTAAATCCCTCATCACATAGTGTCACAACCTCTCAAGGCTTTCATCATTAGTATGGGACATCATTAATAACACATCTGTCATCAGAGTATTCTCATATAACCATTCCTCATAGCCTTTCACCTGGCTATGCATTACCTGCATGGTTAGTATCATTCAATAATCAACATATATATAACCAGGGCACTTATTTTATCGACACAGAATGATAATTAGGGTTAAGTATACTGCCAGCACAAAACGGCAATAATAATTACATCCATTCCTCATCTTAAGGTTACATATGTAAGCACATTATCAAGCAACCCTAATGCATGCTTAAAGTTACTCTTGGCATTAATGAGATAACCAGGGTAGTCACACTCATATACATGTGCTTAGTCATAAGAGGATTTGAAGAACAAACTTCAATGAGTCATAAAAACATAGCTGACTTATCACTTCCCCATGACAGACCGTACCCTCACAAGAGGTACCCAAAACCCCCACTAAAGGTCATCCCGGGCAGGACTAACTCTCATCTAACCCTATCGGGTGCGCAGCTATGTTAAGTGTGCAGAGTTCATCGGGTGTGCAGCTCCATCGGGCGTGCAGCTCCATCGGGCGTGCAGCCCCATCGGGCGTGCAGACTGACCATGCCGGGCGAGCAAGGGGTGTCGGGCGAGCAGGTGTTTTGGGCAAGCCAAGGGTGCCAGGCGAGCAAGGGGTGCCGGGCGAGCAGGTGTGTCGGGCGAGCCAAGGGTGCCAGGCGAGCAGCTCAAAGGCTTCCCACGTGCCGGGCACTGAGCCGTGCAAGAGAGTATCGGGCAACACAGGGGCGTGCAAAGGTACGACGTGTTAGGCGTGCAACTCGACCGAGCGAGCAAGGCTATCAGGCATGCAGGGCAGTGCTTACCCGCGCGTGACAAGGTGATCCGTGCAAGGTTAGACAAGTCTCTCTGTCGGGAGAGCTAGCCTACCGGGCGAGCAGCTCCAAGCGTGCAGCCTGTCGTGCAACCAAGGGTTGGCTCGCGTGCCCCACACAAGACAACCGATCAAAGTGAGCAGGCCGTGCAAGGGAAAGCTAGACCAAAAGGGGGTTGTCGAGCAGCACCTTCACAAGCACCAAACACTCAAGATACACCTCAACAAGGTCACCTAGATGAGCTCACCTTCTTGCCCAAGATGAGAAGAGAGTCTTGCTCAAACCACTAAGCCACAAACTCACCTCAATCGACTAGGAAGGAGGGGTGTTGCTCATGGTATTAGGGCCCAACTCACTCTTCTAGACCAAGGGGAGAGAGGAGTGTTTCTCCCTAAACCCTAACTCATATGGATCGGCCAACATGGCTACTAAACAAGAACTAACTACTCATGTGCATATAAGCAAGATCATGGAATCAACATTGATGAAAGAGAGGAGAGTAGCTAGGGTTAGAGTTATGCAACCCGCCTTAAGCTCCAAGCTCCAAGGAAGAAGAAGAACTTCAAGCTCCATGCACCACCAAGCAAGGAGGAGGGAGAGCTCCAAGGGATATCGGCCACCACTAGCTTCTCCAAGGGTGTGTCGACCTCTAAGCTACTCCTTCAAGGGTGTGTCGGCCGCCACTTCTTCTGCTCCAAGGGTGTGTCGACCACCAAGAAAGGGAAAGAGGGAGTGTGTGTCATGCCCAAGAGGGAGAGGAACCAAAGGGGGCATCAAGCTAAGGAAGGAACCACCTATATAGAATGAAAGGGAGGAGAAAACAAGGTGGAGCCATGCTAGGTGTCGTCCACCCAAGGGACACTTGTCCACAAGCTCAAGCCACCACTCTAGCCAGCCTTAAGACACTTGTCCAAGATGTGCACCAAGTGTCCACCAAACAAGACCAAGCACCATGGGCGACACACCAAGGTACCATGGGCGACACACACTCCACTTGGCCGACACAAACTCTCTTAGGCCGATACAAGGCTCAACCAGGCCCAAACAAACTCAACCAAGGTCCAAAGAACCCAAACAACAAGCCCAAGCCTTCCTCTCAACCCTAGAGGAAGCAAAGAGAGAGGGGAACACCTCTCAAGGTGGAAAACTTGATCACAAACCCTAAACTTGGGTTATTTGCAAGTAGCACCTCCAACCCTCAACAAAGCACAACCAAACCCTAATCACCACTAAAGGTGATTAGCAGGTACTAAAACACCAGGGTTAAGCAAGGCAAACAGGGTTAACCCTAAACGGAGGTCAGGGTCCTTACAGTGTAGTTAGGGTTAGGAGTTATGTAACCCACCTTAAGAAAGCTCCAAGCTGCTAGCATTAAGCTCCAAGCACCACCAAGGAAGGAGAGCAAGGCACTCTAGGGTTCGGCCACCACTAGAGGAAGATGGGGACTCCAAGAAGGATCTGCCACCAAGCTTGCCAAAGAAGAGGGTGTCATGCACCAAGGGACAAGGAAACTAAGGAACTAAAAGGATCCTTAGCAAGGGAAAGGAAACACATATATAGAAGAGGATGGAGGAAAAACCAAGGTAGAACAAAGCAAGGTGTCGCCCACATAGGGACACTTGTCCATGAGCAAAGCCACCACTCTAACATGCCCTAAACACATGTCTAAGTCCATTGCCACATGCAAGCATCAAGCACCAAGTGTCCACTAGTGGTGACACAAACGAGGTCAAAGAGAATCAAAGGGCCCATGGGCGACACACCTCCACACCATGGCCAACACACCCACACCATGGCCAACACACACCCTAGGAGACACACCACTGGTCGATACAGGCACAGGACGACACACCTAGGCCGACACAGGGCACTCTTGCCCGACACAAGGCCCAAAGAAGCAAGGACAAGGCACCACAAAGCCCAACAAGCTCAACCAAGCCCAAAGGAACTCAAGCAACGAGCCCAACCCTTCCTCTCAATACTAGAGGAAGCAAGGAGAGGGAGGAACACCTCACAAGGTGATGAACTTGCCCACAAACCCTAGACTTGGGTTAATTTCAAGTAGCACCTCCAGCTCTCAACAAAGCACCAACAAACCCTAATCACCACTAAAGGTGATTAGCAAGCAACTAAGCAACAGGGTTAAGCAAAGCAAAC
The DNA here is from genome assembly GCA_963693085.1 of Alisma plantago-aquatica. Taxonomy (NCBI): domain Eukaryota; kingdom Viridiplantae; phylum Streptophyta; class Magnoliopsida; order Alismatales; family Alismataceae; genus Alisma; species Alisma plantago-aquatica. Next base: position 498,340,092 of record OY856415.1, read on the forward strand.
AGGATAAGCCCTAAATGGAGGTCAGGGTCATTACAGGAAACACCATTCGATAGCTAGTCAAAAGCGTGAATCAGAAAGAGGAGACTAGAATTTAGATGAAATAAAGAAATCATCCAACGAAATGAAGCCATAGACAAAACAATATGAGATAAACTTCACAGGTTCCAATACTCATAAAGGAACGTAAAGGTTTAGTTACAATGCTATAATTAAATTAAAGTAAATGTTGTAAAAGGGAAGACAGATGTCAGTCTCCTTGATTTAGGAGATCAAAGTACACAACAATGGAAACCTAGGATAATGTTAACCCAGTACTGGGTAGCGTCCCTATCGGGATATGACCGCGTCGGGTCCTTGACCGATGTCGGGTCATGGACTGTGACGGGTAAGGGTCATATCGGGATAGGACCTCTGCCCAATATGGTCATGTTGGGCTGCGGTCGGGATGGGTACTGACCATATCGGGTTGGTTATTGTGTTGGGTTAGGATATATGTCGGGTAAATATTATTGTAAGGTTCTCGGGTTCCTCGTGTCGGGTATAGGTGGGCGAGCCATCTCAGGTTGAAGCCCAGATAGTAACCCGACGTTGTGGAAGTAGCCTTGAGGGTCATATATCACTGCTTGCGGCTACCAGAATGGTTTCTAAGTGAACTCCTCCCATCCCTCTCAGGTTGGAGGTGTGCCCACCTAGTATCGCCTGACAGACTCTGGAACATGATGCACTAGCTCCTGTGCTCTAAGGGTTAACTCTCCTAGGGTCTGTTCCGTCCCATCATAGGCTTGTAGCTGCTATTTATAGGCAGTGAGTTGATGGGAGTTGTGGCTTTTATTGGACCACATGTCCTTTGTTTGTGGCTCTTTCCTCGTGGCTTCGGGAGGGGCCAATACGTATGTTACATGGCAGGCTTGTCGGGTAATAAATGTACCGAGTAGCGAGTGCATCATGTTACAGCTGTGGTGGGTTGCAAGGTTGGTAGGTTACGGCACCGAGGGGTCGTCATATCATGTAATTGACCTCATCGTGTGGCAAACCGTGATGAGTGGGGCACCATATCAGGTATAGAGTTGCAGCGGCCAGGACTCCTACGTGACACACCAATGTTGGGTTGTTGTCGTATCAGGCAGCGATCATGACTGGTAAGAGGGTGTGTCACCTCACGTGCTACTAGGCTGGGATAGGGACTTAATTGCTAATGGGCCTATCAGTGCTCTTTTTGTGGAAGAAATAAGAACAACCCTACAAAAGATGGGAAATATTGTCAGGGGCATAGTGGGCATAATTTCTTCACAATAAATAAGATAAAATGTAGAGGAAGTTAGGTTTGGAGGCTATTTTGATAATAAAATGTAAGCTCTAGTAGCCATAAAATGGGTGTTATCAGTGATCGATGGACATCTGTGAAGGTAACTAGAGCATTTTTTGTTGGAAAAAGGGGTTGAGGGTCCCTCTGCAACTCGATGCATTCCCTCAAGGAGGAGGCACCTTTGGGTGTTTTTGGTATACAAGGAGGTCGGATTCAATCTAAGGCTTGATGGACTTGGAAAGGACTCCTAGAACTGATTGTAGTAAAAGAATAGGAAATTGTGGAGATTTGAGAGAGGTAGATGGACAACGAGGTTAGGGGGAGACGTTGGATTAGTGTTACCATATCAACACACTTCTTGCGCAAGGAAGGAGGCAAGGTATCCTACCCTTATATTCAAATCTAAAAATTTTCACAGATAAAACTAGCGTATGACGAGCTTCTGTGACCAAATTTTAGTTGAAATCAATATAATCAGTAGTATGATTATATATTTAGGTCAATACATACAATTTAACTCTTTCTTTATAATATTATTTGGTATACCTATGATTACTCAAACATGATAAAATTAGGTATGATATCTATTTAGACCATGATGAATCTAAATATTGACTCAATTCTTACATTTGAGATAGAGAATCATGTGTTTCACAACAGTGGGTACTTTGGGTACTTAATGCATTAATAATTATTAGAGAGGGTTTACGTCACCAAATTTAAAGGAATATGTAGCATACCATTCATGACTCATGTACTAAGAGAGAAAGAATATTATGAACAGATGTAGGGTGAACTTTGATATAGCCCTGATGATTAATTCTTGCATATTAGGGCTAGCTGACATACATTATGAAAGCGAGATGTGGTGTAGCATTAGATCATCATGTGCATGAGTTATTCCAGAGTCTTACATTATTATAAGAAATTATATGACGATTTAACATTATTATTCATCTACATTCCACACTTAAATTTTAAGGATGTTACCCTTTCTTTCATCATACTAATAACACAAGGAAGCTAAGTGTGATTAATCGTCATCACTTACTTGTATTGGGTTTAGGTTCAACAAGATAGGTTGAATTAAAGTTACAAAATAGATTTAAAAGATAAACCCTAGTTCTTAGCATTTCCATCGGATCATGAATGCATAGGTCAGACATAACCATCTGATTCAATACAGCCCAAAACTCTTAACTCTTACTTAGAGGATAAAAAATAACCATTGACCATAGATCTAGGAAAAACATAGCAATAATAGAATCAGAGATATCTGTGACCATAGGACTAGGAATCTCACCTACCATAGGGTTAGAAATCTTGACGACCACTAGGATTCTAAATCTTGGCAACCACCTAGGTTATAAATGTTGGCGACCACTAGGGTAAGAAATGTTGGAGACCACTAGGGTTAGAAATCTTGGTGACCAATAGGGTTAGAAATCTTGGTGATCACTAGGGTTGCAAAACCTTGGCGACCACTAGGGTTAGAAATCTTGGCAACCATCAAGAGTCTAAAATCTTGACGACCATAGAGTCTAAATCCTGGAGACCATAAAGAGTCCAAAATCTTGGTGACCACATAGAGTCACACACATATGAAAGGTCTAGGGTTTCTATCTTCAAGGTAGAAATTTACACTAGGTTAGTGGTGCATCAAAAGGGATTATGTACTCAAGATTTGCCATCTAAGATCAACCCTAAGCAAGAAAATATCTTTCTACTTGGAAAATTGTTTTAGGGCAAGATCGTGTGCATGCAAGATAAGAGTAAGCCATAAACATGGAGCAAGTAATATAACTCACCTTATACATGATGAAGAAGATATAAGTAGAAAGTTAGCTTGAGGAACAAGACAAGAACCCCTAGATTGAGCACTCCACTTGACCAAGCTAGCTCCTTTTCCAAAGGCAAGAGAACCCTAGGACAAGGAAGCAAAAAAGGAGACATCTTCAACCACTAGCTCAAGCTCCTCCATGAAACACCAAGGATACCACCAAGAAGAAAGAGAGAGAAGGTTGGGAAGCAAGGAAAATGAAGGAAGGGAGGGAGATGTCACTCACCTAGACCATGAAGCAAGGTAAGGAAGCTCCAAACAACCTCAACAAGGGTAGATCCAAACCCTAGGTGCACATGCAAGTAAGATTGGCCAATATTCTCCTACCTTGTCTCCTTATTATCAACGACACAAGGGGGAAGATATCCAAGCAGCAAGGAATTATAGAGAGTGATATAGGTGTGTAAAGAATTTATTTTCAGACAAGGAAGGAGGTATATAAGGCTTAGGGTGAGAGAGAGAAAGGAAGGGAGAGGTGTCAAGCCATGCATGTCATGTGTCTAAGGTTAAAACATCTCATCTATGAAACTAAGTTGAATATGTTGTTCAGACATCCAAACACTCACATGTAAACTTAACAATCAAGATGTTGATACTCATCATTTTGCAATATCAATCACTAAGATCTTTAATCCTATAGTTTAAACCTTTTTTACTTCCAGTTTTAAGGGTAGTATAGAAGGGTCGATCCCATAGGACAACTATTTAGAGACTGTTCTTAGAACCCAAAGATTGAAGAACTTTATTATTGTTTTTGGTATTTTTCTTTTTATTAAAGCAGAAAGTAAAGTCCAGTTGGGGGTTTGAATGATTACACTAATGCAAGAAGAAAAGCACTTAACAAGAATAAACATGCACCAGGGAATAATAAAAAGATTGTTAACACAAGCAAAACTATATGAATGGAAGACTAAGAATTAAAGCAATCAAAGGATGCGGTGATTGGATCAATAGAAGGAAATCAAGGCTCGTAGGGGTTTTCACCACCTTAGCCTAGGTGATAGCAACTAAATCTTAAATGACGATTCGATGAAGGTTTGCAAATTTAAAAACTCACAAGAGAGAAACTCCACACGAGCCCATTGGTCTTGGTGCTCATGCTTCCTAGTTTATCATCCTAAAAGATGAAAATCCACGGTCATATCAAAACGTCTATGTAATCAATTTTATTGTTCTAAATCCGGATTTCCATGGTCATATCCATCCGGATTAACATGCGATCCGAAGATCAATCATTCAATTAAAATCGATTACCATCTAATCATTTAAGAAGAAGTTGTTAAAACCATGGCTAAGGGGTTATTCCCCTTGCCCCGATAACTCACACATGGAGAAAGGGGAGACGGAGGAAGAAAGAAATGAAGCCATAGTCTAGCCCAAAAATCAGGAGATTAGTTCTTATGCTAGAGATGATGAAATGGCTTAGTTCTTTGTTCCTTGTTCTAGAATTGAAGAACTGAAAGAAAAAGATTAAAACTAAGGCGGAGAGAAAAGACAAGAATAAGAATGAAAGAGCTATACTTGAACTAAGATCTACTTTATTGTATAAAATGAGAATGATTACAAGACAATTTGCTTCAGAATCCCAAATACAAGAAATCCCAGATGCCCCAAGAGGAGGAAGTGCCCCTCCTTTTATAGGAGAAGGAGGGGGGAGAATACATTAGGTTTAGGGTTCTTTGGGGCTGACGGCTGGGAATTTTTGCTGTCTGCGCGCCGCCAACCGACCGGTTCGGGAACCAGCCGATCGGTTGGAAGGTTCTGGAACGCGAAGCCAATCGATCGGTTGCCAACCCTAATTAGGGTGGCGGCGTAGTTGAAAAACGCTCCGTGTTGCTCGACAATGGGCATCAACCGAGCATCTGGTAGCTAGAGTTGGGCGATCCCAGCCGTCGTCTGATGAGATCAATGATCGATGCTTTGAAGGTGAACCGAGCATTTCATGAGGTCAGACGATCGGTTTGATTTTGTGAAATGATCGGTTGAGTGTACCAATCGATCAGATCAAGTCCTGAAACTGCAATAAAATGCACATGATTGTCAAATTTGTGATAGAACGAGAAAATATCAATTTGTGCAATTTTCAAGAGACAAATGGAGAATTTCTATGTGACAAGCTTAATAATTCGCATAAAAAGGTGTGTTGAATAGCACACTTCAAAATATCGTGGACTTAAAGTTTTGCTTGTCCTCAAGCAATTGAAAAATAAAAAAGATTCCAAGAATTTTGGAATAACAAGTTCATCCTCCCTAGATTAGCATTTTTTCTATCCTTTTCATGGTCAAGCGACCCATCTCCTAGAACCACAAATTGCAAGCACCATGTTTATGAAGAAAACATTTTTCATAACTTAATTTTTTTAAACTTATACTTTGTAAAGACAGTCTTGATCTAACTTGCGCTTTGACACTCATCATTTTTTTCATTGGGTTGATTGTTGCATGGGAATAGAGAATTTGAGCTGTGACGGAAAAATCCCTCCTCTTTTCGACTTGGGATATAAGTTTTTCATGGACTTGTGATTACATTGACCACAATTTTTTGTGTGTGCTCTTTTTGGCATCTTTTGATGGTACGCCCCTTTGTGGGGTATGGAAGAAGGGCATGCCACCCCGGACTTAGGGTTTGGCGTGCGTTTTATTTTTCCCGTGCAACAAAAAACTTTATTACGTATAAACCCTAAAAGAATTCTACAAAAGCATGGGTAGATTACATCCTAAAAAGATATAAAACGTATGTAACATAAATTTTATCACACCACCACATGGTAACATTTCACAACTATACATGAAACCATCATCATCATACCACCATGAGATACCAATCTCTTATCATATCACACAAAGGATATCACCTCAATTAGAGCACAAGGCCATGTCCAAGGTCATAAGACCATTCACATTGTTCCCTGTAAGAACATCATCATCTTTCCATGCCTCATCAAGGTTCTTCATCATACATGTGATACATAAGTGATGCAAATATCATTCATTAGTTATAATGTTTATCTAACAACAAAATAGGATTACAACATTAGGAGAGAGAAAGTACTCCATCATCATGCTAATTACTCAAGAAATCTAAGCAACATCATCATGTACTTGAATTTGGGTTAAGTTTAATAATAGAAACAAATTTGGGTTTCAAATCAGAAATTTAAGATAAACCCTAATACACATCATTCCTTTGTATATAAGCAACTAGGTCAACCATCATCATCAAGAGTCAACACAACCTATTAATCATATAGATCAAAAAACTTTGTCAACAACTTAGGGTTTAAAAGTATCATCGTCTGCTAATGATTGAGTAAGGTAAGCGACTATTGAGACAAGGTCCACTACCTTCATCTACCACTGAGGGCCAGCCATATTGGAGAACGCTAATAGTACGAGGCCGACGACTGAAGAACACTAAGGTCCAATCTTTCATCGAACGTTGAAGAGACAACACATCAACGACCACTAAGGCTTGGGTTTCAGTGACCACTCAAGATCAAACAACATTGGCGACCAATGAGAAATAACCATACATAGAGACCATCCAAGCTAGTAAACATAGCAACCTCAAGGAGGTATAAATCTCATCGATTGCATGTAAGGAGAGAAAACTTAGCGACCACATAGCCCAAAACTTGGCGACCATAAACTCATCAACCTCAAAGATTCAACATGCTGATCATCGTCATGAAATCGAAAGACATCAAGGCATAAAACACAAGAAGAAGAACAATTCCAAAACCCTAAAAAACAACCATCATGAGAGAGAACAAACCATAAGTTGAGAGAAAGAAAATCAACATTTCCTCATACATGCATGCATCAAAACCTCCATCACTAAGGATAAATTTCGTGCACCAAGATTAGGGTTTACAAGGGGGGGGGGGGAATATCTATTAAGAAACACAATGTGAACATAAATCCTAGACCAAAGAAATTACCTTCAACCAGGAACTATGTTTTTTGGGTAGATTATGTGCGTGCAACATAGAAGTAAGCAATAATCATGATGAAAGTTTTATGAATCAACTTAGAGTTGATGTAGAAACTCCAGACAACAAGATAACTTGTACAAGAGAGGAAGGAAACCCTATCTTAATCACCACTCTCAGCCAAGCTAGCTCCACTACCAAGAGAGAGCAAAACCCTAGGTTGGAAAGGCAAGAAAGGAGATATATTCAATCTCTAACTCAATCACTACCATGGATGACCATGGATTAGGTCAAGAAGAGAAATAATAAGAGGGTAGAACAAGGAAAACAAAGATGAAGAGAGAGATATTACTTACCAAGACAAAAGAGAAGGGCAAAGATATCACCAAACAATTACAAGGAGAGTAGATCCAAACCCTATCCCAATATGCAAGGGGAATCAACCACCTACTCCAAGCTTGAGCTCCACCTTCACCACCAAGCACAAGGGGATGAGCTCCAAGGTGAAGGAGAGAGAAAAAATGTTTCAAAGGGTTTATTTTCATGCAAGGAGAGAGGTTTATATATCATGAGGTTGGAGAGAAAGAAAAAGGTTAGATGTCATGTTAATACATGCCATTGTCCCCCAAAAATCATCCATACAAGAACCACACCCACCCATGCAACCAAGGTGATAAAACCAAAAAAAACTAGCAGCCAACTTAGTCTAGGAAAAAACATCAACCACTGATATTCTCAATGACCGACCTTTCCCAAAAACTCAAACGATACTTAGAGATTAGAAAAAGCAAACGACCACTTAAACTAAACCCTACTGTTTCTTAGCGATCAAAGAGGGTTCAAGGGATCATTGACTGCTGAGACTAAGGGTACACTCTAACACATCATCGACTACCAAGAATCATGGATCACAAGATCCTTGACGAATGCCAAAACATAAGCTCATCGGTCAATCATACTTTAAGGTCAACCATCAACTAGGGCCTCCAAGCAAACCCTAATTATCAACATGATTTGTCATCAATCAAACCGAGGTGTGAGAAGGTGCCCCAAAGCACCTATCTCTCCAAAAAGATGTCAAAACATGTAAGGCACAACAAGCATGTGAATAATTACAAGAAAACCCTAGAAGTGGGTAAATTGCAATTAAGTTCAAAATTAACATATAAAAGCATAACTAACTCAAACAACATCCAAACTGGAACAAACTAAAAACACCATCTTGTCACATGATATCAAAGCCCATCACAAGGTTTGATTAAGGTTTTGAGCATCTAATTATGATAAACAAGTATTTTCATCCATTATGCCAAGTTAGGGGTCTTATAATTATTGATCATTCCGATTCCCCCTTCTATAGGATTCAACCTAGCACTCCTCCTCATCGAGGAGCTTGGACGCCCAAGGTTAGAGATCCCTATGTTTATCGGGAAGGGGGATGAGAAGACATATTGGAAAGGAGGTGCAAGAGGAAGGACTGGTGATCAAGTAGGATACCTGCCCAGTATGAGGTTCATATCTTATTAATACTCATCATTGATCTACAGACTCAAGTGAGCCACATATTGACTGATAATTGTTCATCCCACATGATAGCTAGCAGACAATCATCATCGTTCCTTGTAACTAACCTCACACTTTATTACCTCTCACTAATGACTGGGCCACCATATCTCTCCTCACATGCCACACTGGCAAAGTACAAACTTTGGACTCATATCAACTCCTCCCCTCTTATTTTCCGCCATCGTCCTCGATGGACAACCACGATGGAAAAGCCGCCTTCAATTTATTATAATGCTCCCATGTCACCTCCTCTTCCATCTCTTCGACCCATTGAATCATGACTTCTAAAGCCGCTACCTTCCCTTCTTGTACCATCTGTTGTGTGAGTATGTTCTTAGGGAATTGATCATCCATTTCCCAATCCCAATTTGGTGGAGTAGCAGGCTGAGAGGGTCGTATGCCGTGAAAAGGTTTTGGTTGGGACACATGGAAGATTGGGTGTACTGTAGCCTCCTCTACAAATCTCAATCAATATGCCATCATTCCAATGAGAGATAAAACTTCAAATGGTCTGAAGTATTTGGGTGCCAACTTTTGTAATATCCTTCTAACCATTGTGTTCTGTCTGTAAGGTTGCAACTTCTACCACACCCAATCACCCACTAAAAACTCTCTTTCCCTCCTTTTATCAGCCTGCTTCTTCATCTTGTCCCTTTTTTTATAGATTTTCTTTTAGCTTCCATAGTATCCAATCCCTGGACTTCAACAAATCCTCCACCGTAGGTGACACTGTAGAGTCGACATTGTAAGGGATCAACGCTAAGGGAACCCGCCCGTATACAACTTCAAATGGGGTGAATCCGTGTATTGAATGCAACATAGTATTATACCAAAACTCTGCCCAAGGTAACATACATAACTAGTCTCTCGACTGCTGGTTGTAGAAACATCTCAGACACATATCTTAGGAATAGTTTAGAACCTCAATTTGGCCGTTGGATTGTGGGTGATAAGCCGAACTGTGGCAAAGTTTTGTACCACTCTTATTAAATAATTCCTCTTAGAAGTGACTTGTAATGACCAAATTTCAGTCTGAGACGATACTCATCAAAATCCCATGGAGACAAACCAACTCTATGATGAAGGTATCTGCTAATAATGTTGTTATACAAGGATGTCTGATTGCTATAAAATGGCCACTAGACAAGCAGTCCACTACTAACAAAATTGTCGACTTGCCTTTGAATACTGGAAATCCATCAATGAAATACATGGATATTCCCTCCCATATCACCTGAGGTTATGGTAGAGGTTATAGAAACTCATTAGGTGCATGAGCTTCATACTTGTTCTATTGACAAACACTACAATTCCTCACCCATAGCTTAATACATCCCTTCATTGTAGGCTAGTAGAAATCTCGCCTCACTCTACTCAAGGTCTTTACATAGCCAGAGTGCCCCCGTCTTTGATCGGTATCCATCCTCCATGATTACTAAGCAAATCTGACTATGGATTGAGATAGAGTTGGTTCTTGTAATACAACAAGTCTGCCTCTTGTACATACATCTTCTCATCCAATCTCCCTTCTTCCCACACTTGCAATTTATCCTATAAATCTGGTACTCCTTCCTCAGTGCTACTAGCCAGTCAGACACCATTGTTGTTATTCCAGAAAATCCCCCTTCCTATCCCCATCTAGACAAGGCATTGACTTCCTAATTTGTACTCCCTTTTTGATATTCCACCACAAAGGAATACCCAAGTAGTTTATGTAGCCACCTCTCTTGATTCGGAGTATAAATTTTCTATTCCAAAAGAAACTTCAAGTTATAATGATCCATTTTGATGATGAATTCATTACCCAACCAGTGTGGCCGCCACTTTTAAACACATTCCATAATGGCTAGAAAATTCCTTTTCATAAGTGGATAAATTCAGCTGTCTCCCCTTCAGGGCTCGACTATAGTAAGCAATGGGATGCCAATTTAGAGACGGTACTTGTTGGTATGTATGCCCTGAGAGCCAATCATGGGATGATTGGTGGGATACGTTAAGATGGATTTGATAAACATCAAAGGCAAGCTTCCAATTCTTTCTGGTTCAGTCATATGAGATAGTGATAGAACAGATTGAATGTCTAGAGAATGACAGTACTCAATGACATATTCCTTCAGGTTCAGGACCTGAACGATGAGATCATACGAATGCTAAGAGTTTGTACATTCTTGTTATGTCCCTAGTCGGATGTCATTGTGGAAGGTAGATAGACAACAATGACACACAAGACTAGATTGGGGTGTTGGTTGATGACAAAATCTCATTAGTCATGATATAGAGATATCAAACCAAACACATAGGTACTTGTTACAGAACAAGTGTACCGGACAGACCCACCGTGAGTTTGACACATGGAACCATTACATGGTAGTCACAGTCAGTACTCACAATGATGGTGGTGAGTGTGATTCTTTGACCAGAAATCACTACACTCAACAAATGTCGTTGAGCACACTTTGACATCATCAAACGCAGTCCTGAAACATGGGTTGTTATAAAGGTGATGATTGGGTGTCTTTGACACATGGGGCTTTTGAGGGGTGAGTGATAGATATGGGATTTGTCCCTCCTGAGGGAGTTTGATATCCAAGGCCACTTGATAAGTAGGATTGAAATAGGCGTGTGCACGCATGTGTGATTAGATTCATTACCAAAGGAGTTTAGTAGTTCAACTAAGCACTCAATCAATTGATAGCTCAATGTCATAATGTTCAAGGTGTTGGACACATTGATTGGAGTATCGGATTGATTGACTGATTCTGCACAATTTGCACTCCCAACTGATCGGCTCATGTGATGAACTGATCGGTTGAGCTTGGTGAACCGATCGGCTCAAGTGTTGAGTCGATCGGCTCATGGTCAGGGTGAAACAATTGCTTCAAGTGTTGAAACGATCAATTCAACGGGTGCAACTGAGCAAGTTAGGAAAGTAGGATTGGTGAGAATTTTCCTTTTGTTTCACTTGCCCAATTTGATTGGGAAATAGGATTGGTATTCGATACCGATTAGAAACAAAAGAAGGAAAGTCAATCGGGAACTGGTCAGGACCACAAACCGACCGGTTCAGAAGTGAACCGACCGGATCATGGGTCCCAACCGATTGGTTGAGGTGTCAACCGACTGGTTCAGGTCCCCAACTGACCGTTTCAGTTATGAAATGATCAGTTCAGGTTGCGAGTTGGTTTTTTTGTGGAAAATCTCGAACCCTTCTACTCCTGCTTTTAGTCCCGCATTGCCCGGGATGGAGAACCCTGTCCCATGACCCTCCTATATATAGGGGTATTGGGGGCTTCTCAAAGAATAACTCGGTGCAACCAGTTGCTCTGTAAAGTTGTCGTTCTCTCTGGTTTTGGTAACCGAGAGAGAGATCGAGCAAGTGCTACCCGATAAGGGAGGCACAACAAGGGAAAGACAAATGCAGTTGCGACTAGTAGCAGGAGAGTGTGTTGGCGACTAATACGCTGACAGGAGGGTGTGACTTCTTCCAATTCCTTATGGGACAAGGAGATTGGAATTCCAGGTGGTCCGTGTGGACTACTTCAGAGGCGGGAGGTTTCTGCCGCTTGGAGGATAGCTGTCAATCCCGAAAGTCCCGGTGAGACCAGGAGTCGTCAGTCCCGGTGCGACCAGGAGCTACACAGACACTGTCCAAGACCGGAGGTGAAGACCATGCAAGCCGCGAGGTATTGTCACCGAGCTAGCCTTGGGACAAGGTATGATTCCACAAACCATCCTTTCCTATTGTATAGAGGTTGACGCGTTTCCTTGTTCTGGGTTTCGGGATGAGAATTTTTTTTGTTTCCACTGCCTTCTCTGCCTCCCCTAAAACCTAACAGTGGTATCAGAGCCACGTCAACTTCTCTATACTTTAGGGATTATCGATATGATCGATTTTGGTTTGTCGCCTTCATTTATTGCATACGATGTGAATACTATTGGAATTATGCATGTCCTATCCTAAATCCACAAATCCCAATTTACATATATGATATGTATTATTAATGCACTCGATAAGTGTCGCCCTTAAACGAGTTTTGTGGTGGATGTATAGTGTGGTTATGGCCAATAAACCCTATCTGTGTATGGTTGTATGTGGTTGCTTGCATCTCAATCTGCGCACCGATCTTCCTTCTCCTATTCCTGATGTAACTCGAAATAATTCGAGACTTTTTTCCTATCCCCTCGAATGTAACTCGAGGTTTCTCTTTTACAATGTAAAATAGGATAGAATTTTATTTCCTGTTATGTCGAAGAACGGAGGTCATCCTGACGACAGCTGAGATGATCGGTTCAAGGCGTGAACTGATCAGTTGACGTTCGAGATGATTTTAAGGAGCGAGACAATAAGGTGGTGGCCATGAAGAGATGCACGACGACCAGATGAACCAATCGGTTGGAGGAGCCAACCGATTGGATGGTGGCATGTAGACGACTGGGACAGAATGAGCAAGTCATTCATGTGATGAGTTGATCTACTCGGAAGGCAAAGCAGAGAGTTCATCTTGTACAGGTTGCATGTGATGTAGACCTAGATGACTGTGATTCCTCTTGGCTTGAGGAATCACATTAGGATGGCCATAATCATCGCTTTTATCATTTCGCATGTTTTCTGTGGGATATAACATCTATATGATATGTACTATGTATTGTGGTGATTGGATATGTATATGTATATAAAAACCAAATCCCTCATTAAATATTAAGTTTCAGATGCCTTCCAAATGCGACACACGTGAAAAGCTTGATCGACCAAGTGTGGACACGCCCTCGCATGGTGCACCATATATCTCGTGGAAGCGTGAAGGATGAATGTGTGGGTCTGCCCTAGCAAGGTGCATATTCATTGTGTTTGCTTTGGGTTGGACTTAACAAGATGATCTAGATGGGATCTAGTACCTTGAGGCATGGAGATGATCTTGGCAAGGAGTTCATATGACATCTTATCAAGAGTTGCATATGATGCAATTGGCAAGAGTTTCCTACCTGAGAGATCTAAGTTGTGGGTGACAGCCCTAGCTGGTCCATGACTTAGAGGATTTTAGGATCTTGCCCACTAGAAGATTGTACGCTGCAATCTTCCAAATTGATGATGAGGGCTATCAATTTGAAGTAAAATAGTGGGAGCGATAATTAATTAAAGGCCTAATTATATTGTCAAATTTTCAAATCAATCAAATAAGTCAAAAATGAGTTTTTGGACTAAAATTGCATATTTTCTTTTTGTAGTACAAATGGCAACAAACAACAATCACTTTTCTTTGCGATCGGTCCTTGAAAAGGACAAGCTAAATGGGACAAACTTCCACGACTGGTATAGGACATTGAGAATTGTTCTCACTCAAGAGCAAAAGCTCTATGTCCTAGATACTCCAATTCCAGAGGAACCTGCTCCTAATGCACCAAAGATAGAAAGGGATGCTTACAAGAAGCATTCTGATGATGCCATTGATGCAAAGTGCTTGATGTTGTGCTCTATGAACCACGAGTTGCAGAGACAACATGAGAACATGCGTGTCATTGAGATGATTCAGCATCTCAGGAACATGTATGAAGATCAGGAACGACAAGAGAGATACAATGTCTCAAGGGCACTGTTCAAGTGCGTCATGACAGAAGGAGATCTAGTTGGTCCTCACACACTCAAGATGATTGGGTATGTGGAGAACCTGCAAAGAATGGGATTTCCACTGAGCCAAGAGTTGGCTACTGACGTGATACTGCAATCATTGTCAGAATCCTACAGTCAGTTTGTGATGAACTACAACATGAACAACTTTGATAGGCCGCTGTCAGAGTTGTTGGGCATGTTGAGGATAGTTGAGATACAGATGAAGAAGGACAAGCCTAAGTCTGTGATGGTGATCACGAGAAAGAAAGGCAAGTCCAAGCGCAAGGGCAAGGGCAAATCTAAGAAAGGTTCTGATGCTATCCAGGAGCCCAAGACGTCTTCAGCTCTCAAGGCCAAGGGAGGCGTGACCAAGAAAGGCAATTGCCACCATTGTCAAAAGCTAGGACATTGGAAAAGGAATTGCCCTCTCTATCTAAAAGAACAAAAGAAGAAGGAGGTGACATACGTCTCTATTTAAAGGTGTCATGAAAGTAAACTTGTAACACTTTTTGAGGTATATGATACCAAGATGTAAAGTGTAAAGCACTCAATAAATGGGGAAAGTGTTGCCGCCATAGATAGGAGTACCTTAGTTTATTTTCAGCCTAAAAGGCATGTAATACAATTATGAAGTGCTATTTCATATTTGCCAATAGATAGAAACACTTTATTCTTGCATATTGTATGACAATGATGGCAATTAATAAAGAGATGTTTCAATTTCTAAAGATATGATCTTTGTGGCAATTCCTTGTTTATCTTGTGGTATTTGATATGCCTAAGATAAAATTATACCTAAAAGTTATAGTTAACTCAAACAATCAAATTAGCATCAATCATGAGAAATTCATTTCTAGTTTCCATGTGATGGATAAGTCTAGACTCTTTTGGTTAGAGAACCAGTAAGAGACATGAACATCTTGGACATGATTAATCAATCTTCACTAAAGGTAGTGAGATAATGATTATCCTATTAGGTATCATACATGTGATGTATTTACATACCTATTGGAACAAATGCTAATACTTCAAACGGTGTTTAGAGAAATACCAATATGAATATCTTGAAGTGTTCAAGATTATCATGGATGAAGTGCAAATTTGGTAAAGTGTTAATTCTTGATGAGATCAATGAATGAAATACTTGGACCAAATGTTTGAGATCCTTTTGAGTGATTATGATAGTGTATCATAATGAACTCATGATTAAGGCATGGTGATGTCTAAATCAAGAAGGAATCATACTCTAAGGAGTTAGAGAATGATTATCAAATAACTGAATTCTTCTTAATAAAAGAATACCCCACACTAATAAAGGACATTGAGAATCACAAGGAGTTGTGAGTTCTTAGATCCTTGACAGATACACCTCAATTATCTATGTGATGAGTTGTTCATATGATGAGTCAACTATCTAGATGAATATGAGGAACCAAACTTTGAGTTATGGTTTATGACCATTACATCCTAAATGACATCCATGTGAACCATAAGGTATGACCTTGATGGTAGCACCCATTGGATGAAATCCATAAGTGAAAATGAATCTTAAAGGTTAAGATACATGGATAACATTTTGAGAAGGATGATGCTTGTTGATTGCAACTTAATGACTAAGAAATTTGGCATATGGATACTAAAACCGCATTCCTATGAGGAATAAAACAAGGATGTGTACGTGACACAACCTATAAGGTTTATGAATCCACTAATGCAAATGAAGTCTATACGTTACAATGGACTAATCAATGTGATTGATTGAGTACAAGCAACTCAGAATTGGATCTTTACTTTGATGATATAGTCAAAGGGTTTGACTGATATGTCAAAGATAAAGAAGGGATCTGTGATTTAGTGGGAGCGTGTTCACATTCTACATGTTGATGTGAAATGGAAATGTTATAGAATGGAAATCCAAAAGTGGAAATTATCTTTAAGGAAGATAGAGATGTTTCCTATGTGATAGGAATAGAGATCTATAGAGATATTTCTCAAAAAACCTCTTGACCTGAAAAGAGAAAGCATACATTGGCAATCTGTACTGAAGGGTTCAGTATGCACAGATTAAGTGGGAGAGAGCGTGTCCATGTCACATGGTGTTAGTATCCCAAGGCCAAGTATCCAATTCTTATGAAGAATGGAAACACTAAGAATAGATATGGATCTATCATGTATGTAATCATCTCATTATCTTGCATGAATCGATATGGCAAGAACAAAATGCATTCATCATCTTGTATGTTGGACATAGCAATATGATGTGCTCATCCTGATAACTCATATGTGGGACATGACGAGTGGATGTCTATCTATTTCCAGTAAGGGTTACTGGAATACCATGAGAACTTGATAAGTACTTGATAAGTACTAGTTCTATGGAGATAAGGAAGAGTTCAATGTAAAGAGTTACATTGATGCGAACTTCCAAAAGGATAGAAAATTAATCGCAATATAGGATATATAAAAGTGAAAGTTTGTTGATAATTGGAAGTGTTCCAATAGAACCATTTAAAAGGAAATGCCAAGTATCCGTGTGTTAGAGAACAACAGTGGATACTATATGGATCTAGAAGTTCATGAGATGAACTTATAGATATTTCGGTCATTGATGACAAGTATGGAATCCTTGATCATGCAATGTGGCTAAAGGTTAGCAAAGGAATATTGGATCACATATTACGGTGACTCCATCTCATACATGTGACGTACAACAAAGAGATGTGAGACATGCAATTAATACTGACTTTGGCAAAGTGTTTCCATAACTCACTATGATCGCACTAGAGCATAATAACATGTGGTACATGTTTGAAGATCACTATGAATATGATTCAAGGGTGATTGGCTCGCAGTGCAAGTGGGAGTCAGTTGGTATGTATGCCCTGAGAGCCAATCATGGGATGATTGGTGGGATACATTAAGATTGATTTGATAAACATCAAAGGCAAGCTTCCAATTCTTTCTGGTTCAATCATATGAGATAGTGATAGAATAGATTGAACGTATAGAGAATGACAGTAATCAATGACATATGCCTTCAGGTTTAGGACCTGAACGATGAGATCATACGGATGCTAAGAGTTTGTACATTCTTGTTATGTCCCTAGTCGGATGTCATTGTGGAAGGTAGATAGACAACAATGACACACAAGACTAGATTGTGGTGTTGGTTGATGACAGAAACTCATTAGTCATGATATAGAGATATCAAACCAAACACATAGGTACTTTTTAGAGAACAAGTGTACCGGACAGACCCACCATGAGTTTGACACATGGAACCATTACATGGTAGTCATAGTCAGTACTCACAGTGATAGTGGTGAGTGTGATTCTTTGACCTGAAATCACTACACTCAACACATGTCTTTGGGCACAATTTGACATCATCAAACACAGTCCTGAAACATGGGTTGTTATAAAGGTGATGATTGGGTGGCTTTGACACATGGGGCTTTTGAGGGGTGAGTGATAGATATGGGATTTATCCCTCCTGAGGGAGTTTGATATCCAAGGCCACTTGATAAGTAGGATTGAAATAGGTGTGCGCATGCATGTATGAATCAGTATGTGATATTGATGTCATACACATCTCTTCCAATCTACTCTAAGATCAAGAAAGTGAATGAACATTGACAGGATGATTGTTCCATGCCTCGAGTTCATTCGGGATATCAATGACAAAGGAATTATACATTCACTGTAACACCATTCACGGATTGTAGGATTGAAAGTTGTTCTCCAACTTTCTTTTTCACTTGGGTAGCACTGATCTGTGACTAGGCACCACTCTTTGCTTGTGAAGTCATAAGTGTTATGGACTTTCACTGTCAACGTGAAATGGACCTACAGGGTCACACACATAGGATTTAACCTGGAAGAGGAATTTTGTCCACAAACAATGTTTAGATTGATTAATAGAGGATTTTAGTAGTTAAATTAAACACTCAATGAATTGATAGCTCAATGTCATAATGTTCAAGTTGTTGGACACATTGGTTGGAGTATCAGATTGATTGACTGATTCTGCTCAATCTGCACTCCCAACCAATCGGCTCATGTGATGAACCGATCGACTGAGCTTGGTGAACCGATCAGCTCAAGTGTTGAGTCGACCGGCTCATGGTCAGGGTGAAATGATTGCTTCAAGTGTTGGAATGATCGATTTAACTGGTGCAACCGAGCAAGTTGGGAAAGTAGGATTGGTGAGAATTTTCCTTTCGTTTCACTTTCCCAATTTGATTGGGAAATAGGATTGGTATTTGATATCGATTAGAAACAAAAGAAGGTAAGTCAACCGAGAACTGGTCAGGACCACGAACTTACCGGTTCAGAAGTGAACCGACTGGCTCATGGGTCCCAACCGATCGGTTGAGGTGTCAACCGACCGGTTCAGGTCCCCAATTGACTGTTTCAGTTGTAAAACGATCGGTTTAGGTTGCGAGTTGGTTGTTTTGTGGAAAATCTCAAACCCTTCTACTCCTAATTTTAGTCCCGCATTGCCCGGGATGGAGAACCCTGTCCCATGACCCTCCTATATATATAGGGGTATTGGGGGCTTCTCAAAGAACAACTCAGTGCAACTAGTTTCTCTATAAAGTTGTCGTTCTCTATGGTTTTCGTAACCTAGAGAGAGCCCGAGCAAGTGCTACCCGATAAGGGAGGCAAAACAAGGGAAAGACAACTGCAGCTGCGACTGGTAGCAGGAGAGTGTGTTGGCGACTAGTACGCTGACAGGAGGGTGCGACATCTTCCAATTCCTTATGGGACAAGGAGATTGAAGTTCTAGGTGGTCCGTGTGGAGTACTTCAGAGGCGGGAGGTTTCTTCCGCTTGGTGGACAACTATCAATCCCGACAGTCCCGATGAGACCAGGAGTCATCAGTCCCGGTGTGACCAGGAGCTGCACAGACACCGTCCAAGACCGGAGGTGAAGACCACACAAGCCGCGAGGTATTATCACCGAGCTAGCCGTGGGACAAGGTATGATTCCACAAACCATCCTTTCCTATTGTATAGACGTTGACGCGTTTCCTTGTTCTGGGTTTGGGGCGGAGAAATTTTTTTGTTTCCGCTGCCTTCTCTACCTCCCCTAAAACCTAACAGTACTCCCCCACACCACTTTCTGATGCATCACTCTCCACAACAAAGGGTATAGAAAAATCTTGCATCACTAACACTGGATCTATGGCCAAGGCCTCCTTGAGTTTACAAAAGTATTGGGTGGCTCTAGCTACCCATTTAAATGCATCCTTCTTCAACAAGCTTGTTAATGGTTCAAAAATTACCATAAAGTTCTTGATGAACTTACGGTAGTAACCTACCAAGCCCAAAAATCCCCTAAACTGCTTGCTAGTTTTTGGTAATGGCCATTGTTGAACATTCTCTACTTTCCTTTTCTTGATTGACACTCCTTTCCCTGAGACTACATGTCCTAAATACTATACTTCCTCCACCCCAAAGCTACACTTACTCAATTTAGCATATAATTTGTGTTGCCTCAGTATATCAAGAACTGCTCACAGATGCCCCAGATGTTCCACCTTTGTTATACTCTAGACCAAAATGTCATAAAAAAGACTAGGACAAACTTGCATAGCATGGGTTTAAAAATCTCATTCATGAGATGTTGAAATGTGATTGGGGCATTTTTTAGTCCAAAGGGCATCACAATGAACTCATGGTGGCCTTCATGAGTCCGAAATGCTGTTTTGGGGATGTCCTTTTCAAAAACTCTAATTTAATGATCGCCTGACCACAAATTGAGTTTCAAAAACCAATTGGCTCCAGTAAGCTCATCTAATAATTCATCAATTACCGATATTGGATGCTTATCTTTGATTATGTGATCATTCAATGTACGATGATCCACACAGAATCACCGTGTTCCATCATGTTTCTTTACTATAAAAACATGAGAAGAAAACGGATTGTTGCTTACTCGAATCATCCCTTGTAATTGCATATCTCTCACCTACCTCTCAATCTCATTCTTCTATGCATGTTCATGCCTATAGGGTGGTACCGCCACATCCTTTTTGTTCATCCTTCAGAATAATTTTGTGATCCACTAACCTCAAAGGGGGGAAATCTTTTGTCTCTTCAAAATCTGATTGAAACTCCTTCAACACTGCTTCTAACACCTTATTTACCTCCCTCTCCAACCCTTTTTCCTCCTGATTACTCCCAATTTTCAAATGTAGCATTGATGCACAAGATGCCTCCTTCAATTCTTACCACTATTCTTCCCCACTAATTTCCTTGATACTTTCCTACTTCAACCCCTTAATGATATATGGAGTACCATTGAGTTCAAAACTCATCACCTTTTTCTTAGTATTATGGCTAATAGTCCCCAATTTCTCGAGCCACACCAATTCAAGCTCTAATTGTTTACATCCCAGAGGTAACATATGCACCACTTCATATGTTGAATAGCCCTGGATCTTGACCTGACATTCTGGTAAGTATCCATGCGATCTCAAAATTCCTCCATCACTTACCTCCACCTTCAATGACCCTACTCCCTTCACTTGTAGTCCCCATTCTTTCACTAGTGAGGGATCTATAAAGTTATGTGTTGCATCTGAGTCCACAAAGATGAGACAATGATTCCCTTCAACCAAACCCCACACTTTGAACTGGAGAGTCATGTCTTACCCGATTACTGACTATAATGAAATAGTGCACAACTTAGGTTCATCTTCCCCATCTCCCCTGTCATCCTGTAACTTCCCTTGCTCCAAAAGGATTCCCCACCTATCTTTCTCTTCATCACATACCAGGAACAATAGTTTCCCATCACACATATTCCCAGGGAGAAACTTCTGGTCACACATGAGCACAAGCCTTTGGCGCGTCATTCCTCCCATTCCTCCCTTATCAACTGTTTCGCCACCGGTGGCCCTAAGACTCCCATCACAGTAGAAGTGTGGGTTCAAGTCTGATAAACTTTTCCTCAGCATGTGCTTGATAGATCTCGTTTCTAGAAGAATCACTTTGTCTCGGCTGCCGCAACTTTCACAAATAGATCCATATGACTACAGAATCTGGTTAGTCGAAGCTCCACCTTGATTTTTGGCTAGAGTACCCCTTTCTAGATCAAACATAACATTTCTTCAGAGATCAGAGGGAAACAATTCAGGAATTTCTCAAAATTCATTGATAATCCCTTACCATCCCACTCTACAAGAGTCTGGACAGAGCCTCGATTGGTTTGTCTATAAGATCTGTCCCAAACTACCTTTGTAGAGCCACATGTACTCCCTCTATGGATGTAGCTTTCCCAATTTCTCCAGCCAATTGTACCAAATGAGAGCCTCCCCTCTAAGAAATTGTGCTACCATCTTTAGTGCCTCCTTGTCTGATACTAGTAGATTATGATAAGTAGCGTCCTATGCACTGGATCCAATCCGCGAGATTCTCAGCTCCATTGTAGGTCGGCATCTGTACATGATTTGACCACTGGATCACCACAATTTCATCGATGATGATCAACACATCAATCATACAGGGTTTGGCGTTGGTCTCTGGGCTTTCCATCTGCCTTTCCAATCTTTTTTTCCAATGGATGAGTTCCTACATTGGAGACATCATCTGCACCATGAGTGTCTTCAACTTCTCTGATGGATTCTTGCCTTCCACCACCCCTTCAAAAGATCACCGGGGTTCCTTTCCATGGCGTGTGTGGACCTATTTCTTACCAAACTCAAAGGAGAGTCTTCAAGGAAGATGCTCCCAATGGACAAGGCAGAGTTCTCGACAATGGAAGCTATAGGGGATGCTATGATGCCAAAATGCTAGGATTCTGTAACATACCAGAAAAAGAATCCAACCCTAATAGTTTTACCCTTTGACTTAGCCAATCAAGGATAAGCTAATACATGTAATTAAGAGAATATAAAATACTTTGTACTTAATAATGACTTGTTTGGATGATAATAATAAATTTAAAAGAGCTTAATCGGATAAATATTTTCCATATATTCTTAATATAGGGTTATTTGCACAAATGCTTCAGTTGGGTTTTTAATAATGGCCTTGAAGTGCAAATTGTACACTAAGTAATAAAATAATGTGATATTTCGTCCTAGAACGTTCTAGTGCTTTTTAGAATATGAAAAAGAAAATAAATCCCAAAATATATATAAAGGAGATGATAAATGTAATTATTGGAGATAATATGGGATATATTGGATAATAGGAGGTAATGTAGAATATATTGTTCCAAAATCACAAATAGAAAACCATGAGATAATTGATATGCAAATTCGTTTTCTTGATCTAAAAGTAACTTAATGGCCACGTATCATCTAATTTGGAGATTAAATAAATATATAAAAGCCTTTATTACAAGATAACGGGAAATAAGCCAATAAAGTGAAATAAAATAGGTAATACCCTCAAATTGGAAAACTAACTCCAAATTCGTAATCTAAACAAAAAATAAGCCTTTGGGCAAATTTTCAACTAATTTGGATAATGTTTGATTAATAGGTATATATAGGAGAGAGAAAATGCCTAAAAGGAGTAATTAATAAATAAATATACCTCATGACAGCAAAAGTTGGAAATAAAGGCAAATTCGTATTCAACACACTTAAGTTAAGTTGTGGATGAAGTTTCACCCAATTTGGTTAATCCATAAGTCATTAATGCATCTAGAAAGAGGAATTAAGAATAAATTAAATAACATATCTAAAGTTTCCAAAAGTAAAATCTAATTGGATATTCGGAATCTACACATTAAACTTAACTTATGTACAAAATTTGGTTTAATTTGGATAATTCTAGAACCCCTAAATGAGGAAAGAGAATAAGCATGTATTATTTGGATTTCTCTTGTTCAGTTTAATTTCCCGATTTTTTTTCCTTTGCTTGGACGGTCATGCTCTATCAGACGACCCATATTATTTCTTCTCAAAACTGGATTGATCGGATGGCATCTGTATGTCTTCCTCACCCGTCCCTGTCTTATTGGGACTCTCCAGAGAAAGAAAATAAATTTTCCCCCGGTCTCACTCCTCTCCTTCTCAGTGATTTCTATTTTCCTTTTTACCATCAGCGTTGCTTTCCGGTTTTGTTGATCCCCACTTTGTGTGGGTCTCTCTCACCAATCGCCCGGTTGATGAGTAGTTTCCTTTTTCCTCCCTGTTTACTGAGTTTTCAAGTTTTCTCGTTGAATCTGAACTCCGACCCTATATATAGGGCCTTCCTCACAATCCTTGAACCCCCAGTGACCTTCTAAATTAGCTACATTGGTCTCGATCACCCTGCAACCCCGTATCCCTACTCTGTCTTCCTTCTCTGATGACTGAGAGCTCGAATGCGGTGTTCCAGTGGTCGTCGATACCTGTTCTTCACTCGGGTCGGTTCGCGGCGGTGTGGGCAAGCATCCAGTACCTTCAATTCATGCGTGTAAAAGGTATAATAGATTCACCCCTTTTTCTTCCACACTATGATCGTTTGTTAAATTCTAGGTTATGATAATCACCTCACCTTTTTACCTTGGTTTTTGACTCCGGTTTTGAGTGTCTAACTCTTCTCCATTCTTCATTTGGCTTTCCGCTATTTCTTCTTCCTTACCTGACCACCTCGGTGTGGGCAGGGTGTTGCGGCAAGAATTGCTTGAGCTACCGATGACCGTTTTCATCGCGGTTTGGTTCTCTGAGTTCGTTGGAACTTCTGGAACATAGTTCATGTAGGACTCTTCGCCCAATTCGCACTCTCTTGCGATCTGGAGTTTTGGATCGACCCGTTGCTCTCAACTTATCGAGGTGGTCCTCACGGGGGAAACAAACCCCAGGGTTGATTCCCCTCTTTGCCCTCGTTCTTTCCTTTTCTGTTTTGTTTCGCGACCAGGGGTAATTTCATCTTTTCACAGATTCTGTCTCCCTCCTTTAGTCGTGGTCATGTGAGGGTTTGACCGGTGACTCGGCCGACTGTGATTGGGCCAAGTCAAGCGGGCCCCTCTCCTGTTATCCACTTTTGATGCAACTTCATTATGTGGAATTATCTGATTGGTCGCGTTTAAAGTTTTTATAACTAATTACTTGTTGATCATAAAAATATGTAAAAATAGTCGTTGAATTTAGAAAAATGCGAGATTTCTAGTGGTATTGGTTTTGTCTCCTAAATCTCATGTTTTAAAGAGGTTAATTTAATGGATCTAATAAATGATGAATTAACTTATAAAAATCATAACTAATCATCTATAAGTCAGAAAAATATAATAAAATATGTTTTAAAATCCTAATAATATGAAATAAAATATGGAATGATTTTTATAACATAATTCATGTAATAATAAAAAGGTGGTTTTTAGGGTTTGGTCTATATGTATGAAATTGACATAAAATTTGTATATGTGTTTAATAGGCTCTTTGGAGACCTAGATTTGGATCTAGAAGTGCTTTGGACTTTTAGACTTAGATATAGAGGTATGTTGTATCCCCTATTCATCCATATTGAGCAATTCACCAACTTTATCATCTTTTTTACTTTTGCCTACACATATGTATATTCTGTTGTTATCATGGTTCATGTGAACTATCCTGGTTATTATGATCTTGGATAATCTCTTGGAATCTTTTGTTGTGATATGGAACATGATGATATTGTTGATGGTATCTACCACTATGATGTGGAAGTTTATTGATGTTTTTATATGTCATCCATTGTGGAAAATCTTATTTAATGTTGACTATACTTTTCTACTTGCCTCTATAATTACCTGCTATGTGATTCAGTAACCCTAGAGTAGTTTAAATGCATTGGTTTTGTATCATTATAAATTATGGCAATATTATAATATTTTGGATGGTGGATGTGTGATTCCCCATGCCAGGACAGGATGTGTGATTCTTGGACCATGTTATATATGTTTGGATGGCATATGTGTGATTCCCCATGCCATGGCAAGATGTGTGATTCTTAGCCCATGTACCATCAGGTTCAAGATGTGTGATTCTTGACCACCTTTGACTTTTATAATATTCTAGAGTTATGCTTATCTCACATGTATGCAGGAGGTTGGTCATGATATGTGCATGTGGAACTTCTTTATTGTTTTACATATGGCAAGTATCTCTTTGGTTATGAATCTTATCTTTTATGCCCGTGTGGGTAGTCCTTATATTTTGCATGGGAAGCACTTATAATTGATGTCCCTATTTTCCCTATATTGCTCAAATTTTATTTAGTATACACATACCAGCTTTTTGCTGATGTATTTCTTTTCTTCTTCTCTTTTGTGGGGTATGCTTCCAGCCCCAGGTAGATCAAGGAGAAGTGAACTTCAACATCAACCTTGTAGCTGAGCTTTGACAGACTTTAAGAGGTGGTTAGATGACCCTCGACTTGGTCTTTGGCTTTTATGTTTAGTTTTCCTTATAGATACCTATATGTGGTGAAGTGTTGTATCATGTTATCAAGCTTTGTAAATTGTTAGATAATATTTCTTTTCCACTGCTACTCATTGTGTAATGATACTTACATGTTGAATGAATTGATCTCCATCCCTTTGACGAAAATCTTTATGTGGTCTTTGGTTAAAGGGATGAAGTCTTTTCTTTCTAGTAGAGGAGTGGTTTCACTTCTTTACATATTCAATATAACACTCCTCACTAATGAGTTTGGATGCCTAGGGTTAGAGATCCCAATGTTTACTGAGAAAGGGGATGAGAAGACAGTGAAAGGAGGTGCAAAAGGAAGGACTGGGGATCAAGTCAGATACTTGTCTAATCCGAGGTTCATCTCTTATTAATAATGGTCACTGATCTACAAAATCGAATGAGCCACATATCGACTGACAATTGTTCCTCCCACATGATAGCTAGGAAACAATCGCCATTGTTCCTTGTAACTAAACTCACACTTTATTACCTCTCACTAATGACTGGGCCACCATATTTCTCCTCACTTGCCACACTAGCAAAGTATAAACTTTGGACTCATAACAAGGGTGGGTAGAGATGGATAGGGGCTCTCAATCTTCTCATCTAGATGAATGGAAATATACATCAGGAGCATATTGTCAGACATTGCTATATTAAACAAGCTGTTTCTACTGATCATTCTGATTCCCCCTTTTGTCATCATTACATAATGGATGCAACAAATACTGGGTGCACCAAGGGATTCTTAGTTGCCATCGATACACTATTGGATGGTTTATCACCCAGAACTACTGACATCAAGTATCAATCCATATTTCCCTCTTCCTTTACTTGTCAAAAAGGTAGACTGAAGCTTGCCAAGGAGCCCATCATGACATCCTACGACCATGTGTTCTGCTGGCCCTACCTATACCAGTATGCTTCCTACAGAGTTGGACTCCGACGTAGCAAGTGCCTGGTGTGTCAGTCTGCTATGGATTTCTTTTCATCCCACCCATATGGTGACACCAATTAAACTTCACAACATTCAAATTGAAATGATGCATCCTCACACGGGGACTTGCCAACACCCCTTGTGGGCAACTCCTTAGCCAACGGGTAAAACCAATTCTATTGGTGCAGTCCGGATTCGGTCCTGAAAGCCCATTTCCTCCGGACATCCTGAACAACATTTTGGTCGCATGATTAGAATTTGAGGTTTTGAATCCTCTACTCTCTATCATAATCGTTTGATTTCTATGGGGGTAACATAGTCTTTGGCCACCCATATCATCTACCACACCCATGTTGTAGCATCCCTTTGGTTTCTAGGGATGCCTCGTTGGACTAAATTGCCGATGCTTGACTAGACGGTAGAATGATGAAATGCCTCCATTTTCTAAAAGGGTCAGAGTGCAGTTTGTTTTGTCCTACCACTCTCTTACCTGAGCAACTATAACAATGATGACCTAACGAGAACCAACAACCGCAACGAATTTAAACTGTAGGACATGATTTCTATCTACCACCACAAACATTTCTTTATTATTTTCTTTGACTTCCCTACAGAGCAATTTGTCTTGCTGAACAGCGTGGACACTCAGGCCCCAAAAAAATGGACTCTTTATAGACCAATTTGTGAGGAGGTGGTGAAGTACTTTAAGATCTTTCTCACTATCACCAGAGGGGTTGCATATTGGAGCACATGGAAATGGGATATTCCAGTTGTTCCTGAACAAAGGGACTTATATAGCTGTGGGATCTTTACCATGATATTCATGAAACATTGGAACAACAAAATTGAGTTGAATAAATTCATTCAATGGAATGATCCAAAATATATTTTACAAATGTGTATGAAGATGGCTACAAAGATAGTCTGTAGTCATAGAAATGTACCTTTTGATTTTATAAAAGAGTGTGCAATCAAATCCTGAGATAGGGTCTACTAATGTCATATACTATTCGCCTTTTGTAATATAACTGTGATATTTTTTTTGGAATATAAGTGTGTCTTTTGTGATCTATATGTATTTCATTTTTTGTAATAAAAGAAGGAGAGAATGATGTTGAGGAGGATAACATTAGCAACGAGTAGGAGAACAGTAACAAGTAGGGTGAAAATAGGAACTAGTATCCTTGCTAATGTTCCCGATCTACTTGTTTCCTATTCTCCTCTTGTATTACTCCCCATGCAAGTAACTAAGTGATTGAGAATTGGAACAAGAATGATGATTATAAGAATAGGGATTGGTAATAAAAGATCAAATAGGGGGAATAAACGGGTGGATGTTAAAACATATTTCATAATTTTCTAATAACATAATTTATTGTACACTCACACATAAGCCACATAATTTGAATCCAACAAGAGTGTCATTGTTAATTTCAAAAGTATATTTCTACAACAAGTACAAGAATGGGTAGTAAAGGAACAATGTGTCCTTGAATAAGATCAAATAGGCAGAGTAACAGATGACTAGCATATAGTCATCATCCTTGTTGAACAAAGGAGAAAAAGAACAAGGATAGGGAGGAGAAAAAATGTAGGATAGGGAGGAGAACATTAACATGGTAACTAAGAGTGGGAGCACCTAAGAGGAGAACATGATCAACGATTGTGAGATAGGAGAAAAGGAATAATCCATGAGAAAAGAAACAAAGAGGGAAGGAGAAGAGGATATGTGGAAAGGAGAACAAGATCGAGGAAGGGGAGCATTGCAAACCGAGATGAGAAAAATAACTGGTACTATAATATCCAATTTTGCAAACTTTAAATAAGTGTAATATTTCTAGAAAACCTATTTCACAGTTTATAGGTATCTGTGTTGATTATGTACTCGACCATTTTTTAAATAAAATGAAAAAGAAGGTTTGTACCGTTATTTTTTTTATGTTGGTTCCTCCAGTCCAACAATTACTTGTAACAAATACCTAAAAAGACATATCACGAGCTGACTGAACAATTACTTTAAGCTCAGTTGCATCACTTGGTTATTCACTTCCTTTCCACTTGATCTTTTCACAGTGTCTCCAAACAAGAACTTGTTGTCTGATCTTTTCTCGCAATCTCCAAGCACGAACTTATCGTCTTGATATTTTCTAGTCTCTTCCAAGCACGATTTGCTACAAAATTCCCAAATTTGTGAAATAGGGGTTTTAATAGCAGTAACTAACCATGTTCGATTCTTGTAAAAAAATATTTTAATTCTTTGCTCTTTTCCTTGAATTTCAGATGAAAAGCCAACTCTGGCACAGGAAAAGGACATCCTTGGTTGTGAAGCTGTATAAGAAAATGAATATGTTGGCCAGAATCAAAGAAGTCAAGAAGCATATGAAAATAGTAGGTTATTCTGGGCTACTACAGTTGAAGCTGAAGTCTCTCACTCTGCAAGTTCTCCACTTCCTGTGTATCAATTTTGATCTAGAGAATATGTATTGACCGACCCTCATCGGTGAGTGATTGAAGTTTATGGAAAATAACATCCATTAAGTTTACAACATTGCCTCAGGTTTCATCACGGTAGATATGGAATCTATAGATAAGGTGTCTAATGGAAGAGTTTAAGAAATAGCTAGAAGGATGGGTCTATCACCTAATAAGCTATATTGTGTTACTTATGATGGTGTGGAACAAAGGATATGTGAGTCAAACAATCTTGAAGATATAGACTGACTATATATTTTATTAGTCTTCAGATACGTTCTTGCACCAACAACGAGATCCATTCATGTTTACTACCTCAAATATATAGAACCGCTTAGTGGAATGCGAAACCTGAACTGGACATGTTACATCGTGACACATTTGAAGAGGAATTTGTTGACTTTCAAAGAGAACAATTACTACATAAGGCCAAATGGAGATTTTCACTTCTGATAGTACGTAAGGATCATTTTAACATACTTCAATACACTTTAATACTGCTTATTTTGGTCAATAAGACTCTTCTATTTTTTCTTTTAGGTGCATTACTGAGATCTATCTTTGGGGGGGACGATCACGCCTGACACCTACATACAATATTTGGATTTTTTTTTATCAAATTCTAATGAAATCTTGAGTGGAAAGCAACATGCTCTTCATCAACATAATGACGTCGATGACCACCTGCTCGCTGAAATAGAATATGTACAAGATGGTGAAGGAACGAAAGACATAGAAGAAGTAAAAGATGATGCTAGTTGTAAATCATTAGAGGAAAAGATTCATGAGGTAATTAATACCCTACTCAAATTTTTTGAAACCATAGTATATGTTACCTTCTAATATTTGTAAACAAAATTTGCGTGCAAAAATAAAGATATATGAAATCACTGCTCGTCATTTATTGATTATGAAGAACACTACTAAATGTAAACTACAAAGATATAAGAAAACACTTCAATGACAAGTGATGGGACCAGTTGTTGAGAATGACATTCCAATTTTTGAGGCACTCCAGACCCTAAAAGCAAGCAAGAAGAATAGGAAAATGTCTCAAAAAATGTCCAAAGAACTCATACCTGCCCTAGAAATATTTAAAGAACACTAGCATAGTGATGTACCCTTCAAAGTAAGTATGAGAAATGTCCTTGAAATTACAAAAGAGGTAAATTTAAATGTTGCGGAATCAGCAAGAGAAGATAGCAAGAAGACTCTTTTGATACAAAACAAGGAGAAGAGAATGAGGGAGACTACGTTAATAGGGGCACCAAGGACAAATAATGTTGAGAAGAAGAAAAGTCTTCAAAAGCAGTAGAGAAGAAGAAAAAGAACAAGGAGGAGAATAGGGAGAAGGATGAGGAGGACACGACCAAAGAGATAGAAAAAGAGACCCAGGATGGGGAGAAGAGGGAGAAGGAGGAGGACACAACTAAGGAGGTAGAAAAAGAGACCCAAGAGGAGGAGGAGAGGGACAATGAAGAGGATAAAACAAGCAAGGAGAGGAACAAAGGGATCAAGAAGGATGAGAACATGAAGGAGGACAAGGAAGACAATGGTAAGGAAGCTTCTAGGGTGAAGAAAGACTACAACAAGACATTTTCAGAGGAGGAGAAGAGGGAGAAGGAGGAGGAGGACACGACCAAGGAGGGAGAAAAAGAGATCCAAGAGGAGGAGAAGAGGGACAACTAAGAGGGAGAAGATGGATAACAAAGAGGAGAAAATGAGCAAGGAGGGGGACAAGGGGATCGAGAAAGATGAGAGTAGGAAGTAGGGTGAGGAAGCCAATAGAAAGGCATTTGTTGGGGAGGAGGACAACATCAATACATCTATAGAGGAGGAGAAGAGGGAGAAGGAGGAGGAGGACACGACCACAGAGAGGGAAAAATGGACCCAGAAGGAGGAGAAGAGGGAAAATAAAGAGGAGAAAATGAGCAAGGAGGGGGGACAAAGGGATCAAGAAGGATGAGAACAAGAAGGAGGACGAGGAAGATAGTAGCAAGACATATGTGCGGGAGGAGGACAACAACAAGGCATTTGTAGAGGAGGAGAAGAGAGAGAAAGAGGAGGAGGACATGACCAAGGAGGGAGAAAAATGGATCTAAGAGGATGAGAAGAGGGACAACAAAGAGGAGAAAACGAGCAAGGAGAGGGAGAAAGGGATTAAGAAAGATGAGAACAGGAGGAAAACAACAAAGACATGATCAAGGAGGATAGCATCACAGAGAGTGAGAATGGGATCGAGAATGATGAGAAAAGGAAGGAGGAGAAGCATAAGAGTATAGAAAGGGAGAAAATGATTGAAAAGGATGAGACTAGAAAGAAGGTTTCTACAGAGAAGAAGAAGAAGGTAGAAGAGAATAGTGATGATGATTATAAGCCGCTTATCATCCTTTAAAAAACTTTGATGATCAAGGATGTCGAAGAGGTATCTTAGGTTGTGTCTTTAAAACCATTAATTGGTTATGTGGTTTCTAAAATTGTTTGTGGTTCTTACAGAAGAAGATGAAAACACAGAGAATAATGAAGTTGGAAATCTGCTAAAGTGTGAGAGTCAAAGATCAGCACCAGTCTAAGACATCTGTTGATGTAACCTTTAAGAGAAGGCCGCCTACTGATATTGATGAGATAATTATCTCTGTTCCTAGACGCCAAGAAAATTATTCTCAATAAGAAAAGATACAGGCCCCACTAAGAAAGATCCAAAACTATCTGTCATAGGTGTTGAGAAGATAGTATGCGATTTTTCACTAAACACGAAGTTAAACTTGTCTCTAATCCTTTTTGATGATCGAATGATCAAACTATACAGAAAGGATATATATACTCTCAGACCAAGAGAATGGTTCGTAGATAATATCATTGAAGCATAAAGACACACAATCAATAGACAAGAAGTAAAGTGAAGGTCATAAAAAGTAAAACAAGTTCCCCCCCATTCAACATTAGTGTAAGTTGTTCCTTGTCCCACATTACATACAACTACGCACCAGTCTTCCTAAACACTAGTTCCTCCCTTTTCTATTCATAGAAAGGTTGTCAAGTAGACAAAAAGTATCCTAATTACGAATAGAGCCACATGTATGAAATAGAATTTGCACTAATGGAAGATGTCTTTCAGTATGATTATTTCAAGGATGGGGACATTGACCATTCTCAATGTGATTACGTGAGTGTTAGTATAGCCTTGTTACATTACTCAATGTTGTTCTTTCTTTTCATGTCATGATTGTTCCTTTACTCATCCTCCTTATTTCTAATCTTACTGTGTTCGTGTAAATTTATAGTAGTTGTAAATCTAACTTATTCATGCACAATATTTCTTCCCGGTTGTATCCGAGGGCCATTTCTATGTGATCGCTATCAATTTATAAAGAACAAGTGTTTGGTATTGGATAGCCTGCCAAGTGAAGCTTCTTTTGAAGTGGATAGAAAACCACTAGCAAAACACATGATGAAAGTTGTAGCTCCCTTCTTGGAAGTTATAAGAGCATTATCAGACGTGGATATATGGGAATTGCATCAAGCATCAGTTCCAGAGCAACCAGATCATTTCTACTACAAAATCTTTTGTATTCTATTCATGCAACATTGGAAAGGAGAAATCCCAAAGGAGAACTACGATCTTTGGACCGCCACTTACTTGTCAACGTGTCGAAGGACTGTTGCAGAAACACTCCTTCTAACCACCAATAAAAAAGTCAGAGATGACATGATCAAGTATGCTCTCACTGGTAATACAAGTAGCCCGTCAAGCGAATCTCCTTGCTCCCTCCTAGATCTGATGTAAAAACATTTTAATGAAACAAATCATATTGTTAGACTCCTTTGCTTTATCAGTGTCTTGTATTATAGTTAATTATACACTGACAATTAAGCAACATAATTTGAATACAAAAAAGTGTCATAGTTAATTCGAAAAGGAACACTGGCTATGAGTGCAAGAAAAAGAACAATGACGACGTGTACATAAATAAGAAATGATATTAAAGGAATGAGTATTGCAAGAAAAGGAACAATGACAATGAGTACAGGAACAAGACTGATGAGAATAGGAGTACAAAATTTTGGATTAATGAAACAAATTTGTATTAGCATACTCCTCTTTACCATTGTCCAGTAACATAGTTAATTATACACTGAGACGTAAGCCACATAATTTTAAAGACAATAAAAGTGTCATAGTTAATTTGAAAAGTACATTTCTACAACATGAACCATTTCTACAACAAGAACAAGAATTAAGTTACGATTCCCCATTTTTACAATAGAAACAAGAATGTTTAGTAAAGGAACAAATTGTCTGAGAAAAGGATCAAATGGAAGGAGTAATGGAACCCAATCTTTCTTGTTGAAAGGGAACTACAAGAATGGAGTTATGATTCCCAATTTTTACAACAGGAACATGAATTGTTAGTAAGGAACAAACTGTCGGAGAAAAGGATCAAATATGGGGAGTAACAAATCCTAATCATTCTTGTCAAAGGGGACTCCCGGACAAGTAGTGATCATCCCTCTTTTTTAAGTGGAACTACTTGGCCATCTCCACTAGAACTTGAGTCTCAGTTTTGGTTAATACATGGTCTCCAACGGATTCCAATTTGTACATAAGCATTACACCCTCTAATTTAGTTTGGTTGAATTGACCAACCATTTCAAGCTTCCAAGTTTGAAGGTGTCATTTCTTGGAGGAGAAGCTTCAACATCGGCTGAACCAACATTGTAGTAGCAAGTCAAGCTTGGAGCAGCAAGCATCTGCATTTGCAATGACTTGGCCATGATGAAGTAAGCCTTGATGGTTTTGGAATCCAAACCTCAATAGAGAAACTAGGTTTTGGCTTCCATCACCCATATAGTTTACCATTCAGTTTAGAAGAATTAGAATATATTTGAGTTACGATGAGTGGTGTGGATTCCGCTAGAGGCGTACACACCAGCCAACTAGGGTGTCTAGATGCACTCCACGAGGTCGGAACACATGGGATGGGATTTTGCTTTTGATATTTATATTGTCCCTAACCAAGTCGATCACAAAGACTAAACAGGTCGCCTGCAAGCATACGGGGTATTGTCGTAGTATAGGTGATTGGCAAGATACGGGGTCGGTCCACAGGGATAGAAGGGGCACTAGAGTTAGGTAGTGCAAGCTATGTTCCTACTACAGAGATTAGGGTTTGAGGGTTTTAAAAGGTTTTGGTTGTTGATTACTCTAGATGAACAAGAAAGAAAGGAAAAATTAAACCTAAGTTATCTTAAATAAGCGAATTAGAAAGCTAAGTTAACAAAGGAGCTAAGCAAGGACAAGAACAAGCTATACTAGACTAAACATGCAAGAAGTAATTAAGAAGCTAAGTTAACCACTAACAAGAGTAGGGACCTAAATTAACACTAGAGAACAAAACTATGCAATTGGCTAAGTTAAGCTAAAGAAATTAAACTAGACTAGAATTAACAAGCGAGCAAAGCAGTTTGGGTTTTAACAAGTTGATTAGGGTAGGTGGGCCGTTTGGGGGATGTAACTTTGATATTAGTTGGGAAGATAGTTAGACAAGCATGCTTCTCATTCCACATCTAGATTACCAAACTAAACGATAAGGTCAATGCCATTATAATATACCCTATACTACTAGTAGAAGACTAGGGTTAGGTGTAATTCTAATGGGATTAACCAAATCTAGGTTTCTAGAGTAAGTGATAGTGAGAAATTGAGGGTTGAGGGTAGAGATGGGAGTAGAGATGACGGTATTTGACCTCATGCCACTAGCCACTCTAGCCTTTAGAAGGCCCTAGGCAATTGCATCACTCTCACTTACACTAGCCACTTAAATCTCACACTCACTTGTAGGAGGGGGGATGTGTATGTAGGAACAAAGGGGGCTAGCTAGGTATCTACGAATTGGACCTAGGATCCAATTATAAAGTTGCCACAAACACTCCAATCCCTCCTAGAAGCTAGGTGTCATCAAACATCTCAAAGTAAGCAATCCATGTTATAAGCACAAACCACATGTAATAAAATAGGAAATGAGATAGAAGCAAGAGGCAATCATCATAGATATAAACTGAGTTCATTACAAGCAACTTTTCCCCAACATGGTATCAAAGTCACATTTGAACCCCAAACAGCCCACCACTAGGGGCTTAGCTACACATGATTGAAGAAAGAGTAAAAGAAAGGGGAAGAAGAGGTAGAAACGCCATGGAGCTTGGTGTAGTAGCCTTCTTCTTCACCTCCAAGATGCTATGGGCGACCTCCCTCCTCCAAGGGTGCAGGGGAGCATGAAAATATGGGGGGTTATGGATGAAAACCTAGAAAACTAGGTTCCAAGGTGGAATGAGGGTGGAGATGGTGGATGGAGAGCCAAAATGCAAAGGAATTGCACTAATAGCTCAAGGAAGGAAGGTGGAAGCTTGGAGCAGCTGTGGGAGAGGCCAACCTTCATGCCCCAGCCACCACCTATGTATATATAGGTGGTGGGGAGGCACTAGGGTAAGTAGGGGCAGTTTAGGAAATACAATGTAAAAGTAGGGTAGGGTTGGTGGATCACCACGGTCGTGGTGGTGTGCCACGACCATGGTGAGGGTAGTGGGACATGGTCGTGGGGTGGCAAGACGGTCATGGTATGGAGGGAGTGGTGAAAAGCTAAGTATGGTGGTGGCCACGATCATGGCAGAATGCCACGATCGTGGTGGGTGAGGGGCACCAAAGGCGTGTTGGGTAACATGGCCATTTTGGAGGAGGGAGAGGTGATCGTGGAGCAGCACCATGGGCATTTTGTACTTCATCGGCCACGGTCATGGCGCCTTGGGTGAAAACCATGTTAAAAATTGGAACTTTGGTCATTAATTCCCACGACTGTGGGGAAGGCCCATGGCCATTTTCTCTTCTCCTGGCCACGACTGTGCGGATGGCCACGACTGTGCTTCAATGGCCACGGTCATGGCAGGTGGCCACGGTCATGGCAGGTGGCCACGGCCGTGGGATTATGTGGGAAACCCCTGTTCAAAAGGGCACTTCTTTGCTAAAAAAACACACGACCGTGGTGTTGTGGCCACGACCATGGTGAGGCTTGCATCAATTGATTTCACTTCAAACTCCATCATTCTTGGATGTCTTTGCTTGGGGATGACTCTTGGCCATTGGAGGTAGGTTGAGGGAGACTTTGGGGCCTTCTTTGGGTCCCTCTATGATTGGGGGAACCCTAGAACTCCTTCTTTCTCTCTCTTCCATCTAAGTGTGGTCCAAGTGCCTGAAAATAGTGCAAAGAACATCCATAAGCATATTTGCAATGATAAGCTTATTAGGGGCAAACGCTTGTAATCTAACATGTTTAGATGTGATTTAAGTACAAAATGGCACAGGATGGAGCCCTAAAATAGGGCTACATCACCACCCCAAACTTAAAACATACTTGTCCTCAAGTATGCTCCAACTCAATCTCTCTACAAAACTTCCACAAAAAGAAATGACATATGCAATGTAAAAGATTATTATTACTGAATGGGATCAAAGATAACTAAGTGCATGCATTTCACCTCTCTCCTCTCCTACTTTCACAATCCAATAATGAAAAGAGCACAAAGCACATGAACTTCAAATATAGCGCATAGAATATACAAGTTATCCATATTTCTTTCATTAAGTTCGGGGTAAACTGTTTCATGGTGGCGTTAATCAAGAATGACTAGGAGTGTTGTTTCACACTCATGTGTTCACTCTTATATTTCAAATCATACCAAAAGATCCATGTGGCTACGGAAAAGGGAAAAATGAGCTAAGTTTGATGTTTCCTAGATCAATGGATATGAAAGTGGAAGAAAGGGTTGCGGTAAGATTTTTGGAGTGTTTTTACACACTCATCTTTTCTTTATTTGAATGCTCTTAAACAGGAGCATCCGTTTTATTTTGTTTTTGCTTTTCTTTTTCTCTTCTTTTATTTCTTGCCCTTGGTGTAGATAGGGCATATGGTGGATAGAGTGAAGCGGGGAGGTAGAGATGTGGCCACCCCAAACTTTTGGAGGTGGCCAAGGTTGATTATGTGCACTAGGGAATCATTTTATGAGGCAGAGGGGTATGAAGAAGGTGGAAGAAGAGTCGGGTCAAAGAGGGGTCGTTGGTATGATTGTCCACATAAGACATCTTGCATGAAAGTTAATCCAATACTTCATCCTAGATATCACACCACATGAATGAAAAAGATGAAATTGATAAATAAAACAAGTGATTGCACAAACACTAAGCGTTCAAAGCTTGCTCAAATTCACAATTCAGCCAATTCAATCACAATCATAAGAGAGGTGATGCACATGTAAAAAGTCAAACATTGATGCCACTTAGCAATAAAGTATGACATTTCACTTGCACTAATCAAAGGTCGTCATTTTTACTCAAAACAGTAGAGATTGGGTCAAAACATACTTTTTAGACAAGAAATCTCAAATTTGGGCAAAATTGGCCAAAATGGTGCCAATTTGCACTAAATCACATCTAAACCTACTTTAGGGAATTTCAAGACATAAAGCAGCAAATACTAATTAACATGCATAAGAAACTACAAAAATGACATGAAGATGTGATGCATGGTATGGAAAAGCAAAAATTTTGAAAAATTACACAAAAATGCAAGAAGTCAACTACATGCCATGCAAAGATGCAATGAAAAGAACAAAAACAATAAAACTAAAATAGATGGTAGAGGTTCAACAAAATGACAAAAAGAGAGAGATAGGGTGGTGCATACCGCCCTACCCACCCCAAACTTTAGAATCATGTTGTCCTCAACATGAAACTATAGCTTAGGGGAGATGGGGGAAGTGTCATGGCTGTGGTGGTTAGTCTGGCATCTGCGGAGGATCCTGAGGAGGAGCTGAGGATGGAGCTGAGCTTGGTGGAGGATGCTGGTAATAATTCCCCCAGTAGTCGTCATGGGGTGGAGGGTACGTCTTGGGATATCCAGCTAAACCACCCCAAAAATCTCCACCCCATTCGGGGTTTTGTGCTGCCTGGGCGTGGTTGTAGTGATACAAGTGGTTGATCTGATGGTGCATCTGTTGTTGATCTTTCCACACGTACTGTTGGACAAGCTGCATATCACTTTGGGTCTTTTGAATACTCTCAAGGTGTGCCTGGATGGTTGCCATGTCATAGGCATTCCCAGAGGGCTGCTGCAGCTGGGATGTTCCCTCATCCCTCCTTCTTGTCCTATGGGGCTGCCTTTGTTCTGCATCTTCTTGCTCCTACCCTTGTACATTAGATTCAGCTATGTCTTCATGTACGACAGTGGATCCCCTTGTATACGTCTCTCTTGGGTGTTCTTGTTGCCATTTCAGTAGTTTTTCCTTCAATCTAAATAGAACTCCCAACACGGATAGAAGTGGCACCGTGTGGTATGGCAGCTCAAGCTCAAAATCTGACACACTAGTTGTAAGATATAGATCATCTTTTTTTCCTTCATCTTAATAGTGTGTGAGCACATTAGGTAGTTGAGATCAACAAATTCTGCCTCAATTGCGTCTTGTAACCCAGAGAGATCATATCCCATTGCTAGTGAAATTCAAATCACAAACCCTCCCATAACAATTGGTTTTGAGCTCTTATAGGGTACCGACTTCATATGATCAATCAATAGTACTCCAAGGTCTAGGTACTTTTTGAGGTGCATCATTATCAAGACGGACATATCCTTTTGGGAAATGGAGCCTTGATTATCATATCTCCCCACAATTGTATTCTCCAAGACCTTCTGCACATAGTGGATCATCGGGTTGCTTATGGCAGTGGTTTTTGATCTACATACATCATAAACATCACTGCCTGTAATTCTCTTCCAGAAATATGCATAGTCCAGATCTTCCTCCCTTTCTAACAAGCCGTCATCCATCTTCACGGCTTCTTCAGGACTTGCAGCAAATATACCATTCAGCTCAGTAGATGTGAGGGTGTGCACGTTGTCCATCATGGCAAATTTGATTGCATCACAACCTCTCACTTTTGTCCTTTCAAGAGTGGTGAAGAATTCCCAGGTCAAAGTGATGTATGCCGGTTGGGGTGTGAAAAGAACATCCCACAACCCTATTGTCTTCAAGATTTCTTCCACTACTACCTTGATACCTAGATCATCAATCACCTTCTCAGACCCATACTTGGTGGTGACGACTCGTCTTGTCATGCACTCAGGGTAGATAAGATCAACCTTTTTCTACCTGTATCCTCTACCATAGGACACCCCTGTCGGTGCTTTGCCTAGGGTCTTTGCTCTATCTTCCTCCAACTGGGTCAGAACATCATCTACTTTGGGCTCAAGCTCCATCTCTTCCTCCTCACTGTCCTCTTCATTTTCCTCCATATTGTATGATTGAGACCTCGAACTGGTGTCGAGGTTGTACCAGTGCGCTGATTGCTCTTCATCAAGATGGAGTTTCCGCGAGGGTTGCGGCAGCACACTATGTCCCGCAAGTGC
This sequence comes from Alisma plantago-aquatica, assembly GCA_963693085.1. NCBI lineage: Eukaryota > Viridiplantae > Streptophyta > Magnoliopsida > Alismatales > Alismataceae > Alisma > Alisma plantago-aquatica. Next base: position 498,379,602 of record OY856415.1, read on the forward strand.
ATGTGATGTCGAATGGCGGGCTAGTGTTGGCTTCGGTGGCAGCTTGGATGAGGACGATGCTACCTTTGATCTTTGATTTCTTTTTACAGCTACTGGCTCGATCTCATCGATTAGGTAGTCCATATCAACTCCCACAGACTCCTCCTCCTCTTCTTCTTCTTCCCCCTCGTACGTAGCGTCGGTGATATGGTGGCTATCAGACGAGTGGGTGTGGGATCCACTCACAGATTGTGAGCGACAGAGGGATTGGTAGGCGAATGTGGTTGGTGAAGGGGTATGGGAGGGCATGGAAATATTGGAGGAGGCATTTTTGGAATGTCGCTTCCCTCCGGTGAGGATATTGGAGCCTTTCCAATCTTCTTCATGGTGGGTGTGGAGGTGAAGTGGAATTCGGATTTTGGTGGAGGGGTTGATATGGATGTGGATTTGTGTGTGGAATGGAAGGAGAAGGGTGTTTGGATGGTGGAAATGAGGTTTGTTGTGGATTTGGGTGAAAAATGAAGGGTTTATGTAGAGGTTTTGTGGAGGGGGACTGTTGGGCGGATTGGAGATGAATGTGGATATGGAGGGGTGATCGAGAGAGAATATGTGGTGGAAATGGTAGAGGGATGGCTGGGGATTGATTTGGGATTGATTGGAGGCTGAATGGAGGTGTTTTGGGGGTTGGTGATGGAGATTGGGGGAGCACGGGGATGGTTGTCGCCGCCACGGTCATTTTCTGGAGGTGGAAGATGAAGAAATGAAAAGGGGGTCAGGTTTGGACGTTTAAAAGTTATATTTTTTTTGTTGAACCGGGCTCGGCCACGGTCGTGGCAGGTGGCCACGGTCATGGCTAGGGTTGGGTGGCACGGCCGTGGCGGGTGGCACGGCCGTGGTGGGTGCCACGGTCGTGTTGTCAATGTAGAATGCCCCGATTTGACCTCAGCAAGATCGTGGTTTGGTGCCACAGTCATGGTCATTCCTCTTCAACACGGTCATGGCGTGTGGCTACGGCCGTTGCCATTTGTCCAAAACAACCTGTAACTTTGATGGAATTTGATGCAATAATTCCCACGACCATGGTGAGAGACCATGGTCGTGGCCAAGCTTCTTCAACACGGCCGTGGTGGTTTTCCACGATCGTGGCCAAACTTCAAAAAACCCTGTAACTTTGGCCAACTTGATGCAATAATTCTCACAGTCATGGCCGGTGGCCACGATCGTGTTTGACCAGATGTGCCACGGCTGTGGTCGAGCTCCACAGCCATTTTGGGGGCGTTCCTTCAATTCTTTCACTTCAAAAACTTGAACTTCAATTTTATTTGTTATTTGGCCGCAAATATGCCTTAATGACCATGTTTCACTTCCATACCTTCTCTCTCAAGTGTCTAGCACCTGCCACATCATCAAAACTCAAAGAAAAACTATCAAGCACAAGTGTGTGTGTGTGTTTGTGTAAAGCAAAGTAAAACTATCAAAAAACAAGGTTCGAGAATCTCAAACCATGTGGGTTGCCTCCCACTAGCGCTAAATTTTTACGCCTTCAGACAGGCTTATTGATTCCAGATCTCTATCGGTTGTTTGGAATCCTTAGTGCATCCTTGTAGTAAATTCCTTTCTCATCCTCATCCAAGCACTCTTCTTCATCAGATTGTTCTTCCACAAGCATAACGACATCAAAGTTTTGATTGGTCTTGTCCAGGCCGACTTCAACAACAAGTTTTAATCTTTGCTCATTAACGGCAAACTCCTTTGCCCCTTCTTTTTCACATATGACAATAGCTCCGGATGGGTATACTTTCTTGACAAGATAAGGTCCTTCCCATCTAGACCGAAGTTTTCTGGGAAAGAACTTCATTCTTGAATTTTAGAGCCACACCCACTTTCCAGGCTCAAACTCCTTCTTCCTAATCATCTTGTCATGAAGGAACTTGGTTCTCTCCTTGTAACGTTTTGACATCTCATACGCTTCATGGCACATTTCCTCTAGCTCTTCGAGTTGAAATTTTCTCTTCATTGTGGCATTGTCACCATCAAAGTCCATATTCTTCAAGGCCCATAACGCCTTATGTTTCATCTCTACCGGTAAGTGGCAGCTTTTCCCGTAGACTAGCTTGAATTGTGTGGTGCCAATCGGGGCTTTGAATGCAGTCTGATATGTCCATAAAGCCTCATTTAGAGGGAGAGACCAATCCTTGCGGTCTGATTTTACTGTTTTCTCTCAAATGAGCTTTATTTCTCGATTGGCCAACTCGACTTAGACACTTGTTTGAGGATGATACGAAGTGGCTACTCTATGTTTCACTCCATGTTTCTTAAGCAATCCCTCAAAGGTGCGATGGATGAAGTGACTTCCCCCATCACTTATCATGGCTCTTGGAAGGCCAAAATGACTGAAGATGTTTGATTTCACAAAATCACAAACCACCTTGTGGTCATTCGTCCGAGTCGGAATAGCTTCTATCCATTTCGAAACATAGTCAACGGCAACTAAGATGTAGATATACCCAAATGAAGGAGGGAAAGGACCCATGAAATCAATTCCCCATACATCAAATACCTCTACCACAAGAATGGGTGATAGAGGCATCATGTCTCTTTTGGAGATATTTCCCACCTTTTGGCATTTTAAGCAGCCTTTGCAAAATTTGTGTGTATCTTTGAACAACGATGGCCAATAAAAACCACACTGAAGAACCTTGGCAGTTGTGCGCTTTCCTCCAAAGTGTCCTCTACATATCCTGGAATGGCACATGGAGAGGATGTCTTGTTGTTCCACTTCCGGCACACATCTTCTTACAAGCTGATCGGGGCAATACTTGAAAAGGTGAGGGTCATCCCATGCATAATTCTTCACCATGGAAAACAGTCTTTTGCTCTTCTCCCTTGTCCACATGCTAGGCATCCTCCCACTAGCCAAGAAATTGGCTATGTGTTCATACCATGGCCCTTGAGAAGATGAAAGGAGGAAGAGTTGTTCATGCGACATGGTTTCCTTGATTAGCCTTGTCTTATCAAAGGGGTGATCAATCCAGGAGAGATGATTGACTACACCATTTTCTACTCCCTTCTTGTCCACTATCTCCATGTCAAACTCTTGCAGCAATAGAATCCATCTTATCAACCTCGGCTTCGAATCCTTCTTAGACGTGAGATACTTGAGTGCAACATGATCCGTATAAATCACAACTTTGTTTTGCAAAAGATAGGAGCGGAATTTGTCCACAGAAAAGATGACGACGAGCAACTCTTTTTCGGTAGTGGTGTAATTTCTTTGTGCTTCATAAAGAGTCTTGCTCGCGTAGTAGATGGCATGAGGAATTCAGCCAATCCTTTGGCCCAACACAGCTCCCACTACCATGTCAGATGCATCGGTCATTATCTCAAATGGCAAAGAGAAATCGGGGGGCTGCATGATCAGAGCAGGATCGAGCCTTTCTTTCAAGTGATTTAAAGCTTCAATACACTTGTCATCAAAAAAAACTCGACATCCTTTTCCAGTAAGTGGCACAAAGGTCTTGAGATCTTGGTGAAAAAGAAACCAGCATGTCCCAAGAAAGACCGGACATGTCTTACGGTGGAAGGAATGGTGAGGGTCAAAATGAGGCCCACTTTGGCCTTGTCAACTTTAACTCCATCTTTAGAAACCCAGTGGTCTAGAATAATGCCTTCGGGCACCATAAAGTGGCTTTTCTCCCAAGATAGAACTAGTCAAACTTTTACACATCTTTTGAGGACAACAACTAAATGTAACATGCACTCATCAAATGTCTTGCCAAAAACTGAGAAGTCATCCATGAATACTTCCAAGGATGAATCAAGCATATCTATGAAGATAGAGGTCACACACCTTTGAAAAGTAGACGGAGCATTACATAACCTAAATGGCATTCTTCGGTAAGAAAAGGTGCCACTTGGGCAAGTGAATGTTGTCTTCTCTTGATCTGCAGGATGCACGACAATTTGGAAATACCCAGAATATCCATATAGGAAACAATAGAAGCTCTGTCCTGCTAGTCTCTCCAGAATTTGATCAAGAAATGGGAGGGGATAGTGGTCCTTTTTTGTCTTCTCATTGAGTTTCCGATAATCCACACACATCCCCCACTTAGATTGTTCTCTTACTGGCATCAACTCTCCATCTGCGTTCTCAACGACAGTAACTCCGCCCTTCTTGGGTACAACTTGGATGGGGCTGAACCAGGTGCTATTAAAATAGGGTAGATGATTCTGGCATCAAGTAATTTCACTACCTCTTGAGTCACCACTTCTTTCAACTTCGGGTTCAGCCGCCTTTGCATTTGGCGGGTTGGCCTTGCATCCTCCTCAAGATAGATTATGTGCACACAAATGGAGGGATCAATACCCCTCAAGTTGAATATGGACCATCCAACTGCTTGGATGTTCTTCTTCATAACCTACATTAAAGCCTCCTCTTGTTTGGGCGAGAGTATAGACGAAATGATCACCAGAAGGGTGTCATTTGCCCCTAGGAAAGCATATTTCAAACCTTCAGGAAGTGATTGCAGCTCAAGAGTAGGGGGTTCTTCAAGAGAGTTCTTCAATGGTTTGGAGATGGAAGGGAGATCCTCGCTCGCAGCCACTAAGGCTAGCTCATTCTCTTCATCATCTTCCTCATCATCATCAAGAAACTCAACTATTAGTTCTAGTCCTCTACCTTGAGTGGAAGTTTGGATCCATGAGGGTAGGCATTCCTCCACAATCTCATCTAGACACTCGATGAGATAACAATCTTCTTCTGTCGCCCTTATCACTTCGACTGTGGCTGACAATTTGAAGATGTTTAACTGGATCTTCATGTGCATGAACGTCACATACATTGTACCGGTTGTAATATGGATAACTGCATCAGCTGTGGCTAGGAAGGGTCTCCCTAAGATGATAGGAACCTTCCTTGTGTCTTTCTCCATATCCAAGATAATGAAATCAATAGAAAAGAAAGAAGATGTCTCGTCATCTAGTCTCACGAGCACATCATCAACACGCCCTCTAGGCGTATTTATCGACATGTCAGCTAACTGCAAAGTGCAATGGGACAGACCCAACTGTCCCATCTATAATTCTGCAAAAATGTCATACGGCATGAGGTTCATGCTAGAACCCAAGTCTAGGAGGGTTTCGTCTATGCGATGTGCCCCAATGTAGCATGAGATGATGGGGGCACCGAGATCCTTTCTCTTTCTCAGAATGGTGTGCTACAAAATTGAGCTCACTTCCTCAGTAAGTTACACTTTCTTCGGGGTCCTTCCCGTAGTTCTTATTTTGAATGTGCAAAGATCCTTCAAAAACTTAGCATAAGAGGGAATTTGCTTGACTGCATCAAGCAAAGGGATGTTGAGTTTTACTTGCTTGAAGGTTTCAAGAATGTCCTCAGTCAGTGTGATTCTTTCTTCTTTTCTCAGCAGAAGGCTCCTTAAGAGCCTCAGGAAACAGAGGGAGTTGGGACCCCATACGGTCCATATCAACAGTATCATCGAATGGAATTATGGGAATCACAGTATCAACCCTGCTTCTCGTCACGATATCCTCAACCTGTATCTTAGTATCGATCTGTTCATCCTCAGTGTCGCCTCTGTCAACAACAATTGTATCACGGGGGTGATCCAAAGTCCGGCCACTCCTTAATGTAGTAACCTCCTTCACATGCTCGTGGGTAGTATAAGAAGAGGCTTGTGGAGGTGGTTGTGGCTGTTGAGGTGGTGGAGGCCTTTGGTGGGGTGAATTCAGATTTTAGAGAATGCATTATGGTTGTGGTTGTGGTGGTGGTTGTTGTTGTTGTGGATGGGGGTGATATTGAGGTGGTGGTTGTTGGTATGTATGAGGTGGAGGTGGATCGTATTGATAGTTGAGAGGTGCTTGAGGAGGTGGTAGAGCATAGAGGTTCGGTGGTTCTTGGTATTGTGGCAGAGCATATGCACTTGAAGTGCTCCCAAGGAGGGCACTGTCATTGTTTGGATTGGGCATCGGTTGAGAGGGTAGTCTTCCTTCCTCCCTCCTTGCAAGGGAGAGAGAAATCTGATCCAACCTTTGCTCAAGACGGTGGATGGACTTCCCATGTGAGTTCACATCCTTTTTCACTTCATCCAGACTTCTTAGCCTTCCCAACACTTCCTCTTCAAACTTTGAACTATAATGTGGCTTTTGTTGCCCTTGTCCTGGTCCATCCTCATTCTGTTGTTTCCAAGAGAATTTTGGATGGTTCCTCTACTCGGGAGTGTAAGAGTTGGACATGTGGCCTTGGTTGTTGCGGCCACCAAAGGAGTGTAGAGCATTTATTTCCTCATCTATAGTGTCAACTGCCATTGTGGGTTGGCTAGAAAAGCCACCAGCTTGATTTTTCATCATTTTCATCATGTCGGCCATCATCTTCATCATGTCTAGGTTAGTAGTATTATGAGTCGGAGCTGTGGAGGAAGATGAAGGAACGTAGCTTCGGCTGCAATGCCCCCCTTTAGTAGAAGCGCAGTGGTGAGAATTTTCAGCAATGTGTTCAAAACAATGGCCATGATTCTTCGGGAAGCTTTTCCATGAAATTGCCCCCGCAGGAAGAGTCCACATTGTTCTGGCTTTGCTCTTCAAGCCCGATGTAGAATGCTTGAACGAGCTGCCACAAAGGTACCTCATGGTGAGGGCAGTCATGGAGCAGTTTCTGGAACCTCTCCCACGCCTTCATGGAAGGGCTCATTTTCCTTCTGAGCAAACGATGTGATGCACCTCCTCATGTAAGACAGCTTGGTAATGGGAAAGAACTTCTTGAGGAATTTGTTTTTCACTTCATTCCATGTGACCAATTTCGGCTTGGACACGTACCACTCTTTAGCTTTCTCTTTGAGGGAGAAAGGAAAGAGTGTCCTTCTAATGGAATCATCAGTGACGGTGGGAGTGTGAAAGGTTAAACACGTCTCAAGGAACGTGTCAATGTGGTGGTAGGGGTTTTCATTCTCCATCCCGAAGTAGGTAGGGAGGAGTCCCAGAAGTGCAGGTGGAATGGAGAATTGTTGACCGGGCATCTGGTCAACCAAGGTGGCGATGGGGGAGTTGTAGTTCCCTGGTGTGAAGTACTCATGGAGCGGGCGATGTGGCGGTGGAGGTGGCTGAGCATCTGCCTACTGGTTGTTTTCATCCATCTCGGCTTCTCTGTGCTGGTTCGCGGCAAGCTTGGTGCCTCCTTCTACCAATCTTGGGGTCATACAACACCAAGTCAGTACAAGTAGAACGCGTGCGATGCATGCATAGCTGTCACCTGCGCAATACACAAACAAACAAAAAGAAACCAAGTTAGCAAACCAAGATGAAAAAGTAACACAAAGAATAAATAATAGCAATGGTGAGGGAAAAATTAAGGGCTAAGCTACACTATCTAACTAGGCCAAGCGCCTCTATCCCTGGCAATGACACTAGAAATCTTGGTGTGAATTCCTCTAGAGGCGTACACACCAGTCAACTAGGGTGGCTAGATGCACTCCACGAGGTCAGAACACACGTTATGGGATTTTGCTTTTGATATTTATATTGTCCCTAACCAAGTCAATCACAAAGACTAAATAGGTCGCCGACAAGCGTACGGGGTACTGTCGTAGTATAGGTTATTGGAAAGATACGGGATCGGTCCACAGGGATAAAAGGGGCACTAGAGTTAGGTAGTGTAAGCTATGTTCCTAGTGTGGAGATTAGGGTTTGAGGGTTTTAAAAGGTTTTGGTTGTTGATTACTCTAGATGAACAATAAAGTTAGACAGAATTAAACCTAAGTTATCTTGAACAAGCGAATTAGCAAGCTAAGTTAACAAATGAGCTAAGCAAGGACAAGAACAAGCTATACTAGACTAAACATGCAAGAAGCAATTAAGAATCTAAGTTAACCACTAACAAGAGCAGGGACCTAAATTAACACTAGAGAACAAAACTATGCAATTGGCAAAGTTAAGCTAAAACAATTAAACTAGACTGGCATTAACAAGCAAGCAAAGCAGTTTGGGTTTTAACAAGTTGATTAGGGTAGGTGGGTCATTTGAGGGATGTGACTTTGATATTAGTTGGGGAAGATAGTTAGACAAGCATGGTTCTCATTCCACATCTAGATTACCAAACCAAACAATAAGGCCAATCCCATTAGATTATACCCTATACTACTAGTAGAAGACTAGTGTTAGGTGTAATTCTAATGGGATTAACCAAATTTAGGTTTCTAGAGTAAGTGATAGTGAGAAATTGAGGGTTGAGTGTAGAGATGGGAGTAGAGATGATGGTATTTGACCTCATTCCACTAGCCACTCTAGCCTTTAGAAGGTCCTAGGCAATTACATCACTCTCACTTACACTAGCCACTTAAATCTCACACTCACTTGTAGGAGGGGGGATGTGTATGTAGGAACAAAGGGGGCTAGCAAGGGAACCACTAGTTGGACCTAGGAGCCAATTCTAAGATTGCCACATACACTCCAATCCCTCCTAGAAGCTAAGTGTCATCAAACATCTCAAAGCAAGCAATCCATGTTATAAGCACAAACCACATGCAATAAAATAAGAAATGAGATAGAAGCAAGAGGCAATCATTATAGATATAAATTGAGTTCATTACAAGCAACTTTTCCCCAACATGGTATCAAAGTCACATTTTAACCCCAAACAACCCACCACTAGGGGTTTAGCTACACATGATCAAAGAAAGAGTAAAAGAAAGGGGAAGAAGAGGTAGAAACGCCATGGAGCTTGGTGTAGTAGCCTTCTTCTTCACCTCTAAGCTATTGTGGACGACCTCCCTCCTCCAAGGGTGCAGGGGAGCATGAAAATATGGGGGGTTATGGATGCAAACCTAGAAAACTAGGTTTCCAAGGTGGAATGAGGGTGGAGATGGTGGATGGAGAGCCAAAATGCAAAGGAATTGCACTAATAGCTCAAGGAAAGAAGGTGGAAGCTTGGAGCAACTGTGGGAGAGGCCATCCTTCATGCCCCAACCGCCACCTATGTATATATAGGTGGTGGGGAGGCGCTAGGGTAAGTAGGGGCAGTTTAGGAAATACAGTGTAAAAGTAGGATAGGGTTGGTGGATCACCACAGTCGTGGTTGTGTGCCACGACCGTGGTGAGGGCAGTGGGACACGATCATGGGGTGGCAAGACAGTCGTGGTATGGAGGGAGTGGTGAAACGCTAAGTATGGTGGTGGCCACGGTCGTGGTGGGTGAGGGGCACCACGGCTGTGTTGCGTAACACAACCATTTTGGAGGAGGGAGAGGAGATCGTGGAGCAGTACCACGAGCATTTTTTACTTCATCGGCCACGGTCGTGGCAGTAATCCACGGTCGTGGCACCTTGGGTGAAAACCCTGTTGAAAACTAGAACTTTGGTCATTAATTCCCACAACCGTGGGGAAGGCCCACTGCCGTTTTCTCTTCTCCGGACCACGACCATGCGGATGGACACGGCCGTGGTGTCTTCAATGGCCACGATCATGGTAGGTGGCCACAGCCATGGTAGGTGGCCATGGCCATGGGATTCTGTGGGAAAACCCTGTTGAAAAGGGCACTTCTTTGCTAAAAAAATGCACGACCGTGGTGTTGTGGCCACGGCCGTGGTGAGGCTTGCATCAATTGATTTCACTTCAAACTCCATCATTCTTGGATGTCTTTGCTTGGGGATGACTCTTGGCCATTAGAGGTAGGTTGAGGGAGACTTTGGGGCCTTCTTTGGGTCCCTCCATGATTGGGGGAACCCTAGAACTCCTTCTTTCTCTCTCATCCATATAAACATGGTCCAAGTACCTGAAAATTTTGAAAGAATGTCCATAAGCATATTTGTAATGATAAGCACATTAGGGGCAAACACTTGTAATCTAACATGTTTAGATGTGATTTAAGTACAAAATGACACAAGATGGAGCCCTAAAATAGGGATACATCAATGAGGCAAAAATGAAATCTCCATAGCTACTGATTACACTATAGGAGGAGAGTTGGTTGTGGCAGATTGGTAGGTAGTGCTTCCCTAATCTGAGTTGGTATTGGTACTAACATTGGACTTCATTTATTTCTAGTCGAAGAATCCCTTAAAGGTAGGGTTTTGCAAGCTCACCTTCCCCTTAGATGGAACAATGGTCAAAAGGTATTGGTTAACCTTTCGATGCCTACTTGCAGACAACAACAGTAAGTGTGCCTGTGAGTAAGTGTTTCTGGCCACTGGAGAAGGACGCCCGTTAAAGGAACAATGACTATGAAAAAGAGCAATGACAATGAGTACAAGAACAAGAATGGTGAGAATAGGATCACAGACTGGTAGAAAACTAAAAATTATGAATACAAGTACATGAATGAAGAGTAAAGGAGTAGGGACATTGAGAAAAGGAATAAAGGCTATGAGTAAAGGAACAAAATCAAGGAGAGTAATGGAACAAGCACTCTATTTGTTTTTGTAATCCTCGTCCTTATTCCTAGGGTTTTGCAAAAGGTATTGTGCCATTGTTTTGTTTGTCCTAGGGTTTTACAAAAGGTATTAGTTCACATTTCAGCACCTGACCATACGAGTGCACTTGTGAATGAATGAAAGTGGAAAGCTCTGACTGGCCACTATCACTAGAGGTAACCATACAAGTGAATTATAAGTTTATTTGATCCTTATCCTAATCCCCACTGATCATTTTCTCCTGCTTCCATTCCTCTTTTGCTTCCATTCCTCTACTTTGAGTATGAGAAAAGAACAATGATAATGAGTACAGGAATAGGAATGATGATCATGAAATATGTCTTCTTATATGATTATTTCAAGTATGGGAATATCGATCATTCTAAATGTGATCACATAAGTATTAGTATAACATTATTCAATCACTTGATGTCATTGTTCCATTCTATGTTTTGATTGTTCCTTAACTCATACTGCTGGTGCCAATTTCAACTCAGTGTTCCTGTTCCTTTACTCATACTATTGTTACAATTTCAACTGCATTGCTCAATGTCATTGTTCCTTTCTAACTCATGATTGTTCCTTTATCTCATACCTTGCTCCCTCTTGGGGTTGATGTAGAAAATGTTATTAATTAATGAAACAAGTTTGTATTAATAGTCTCCTTCTCTTTATCATTGTCCAACAACATAATTAGGCTTCGAAGTATGAATATGTCTTGCAAATAACGGTGGTTGTTCCTTCACTTGCATTGTTTGATCCTTTAACTCCTCATTCGTTATACTGCAATCATTGTTCTTGTTCCTTTTCTCCTTCTCAATGTTCCAAATATTTGGAAATGGAACAATGGCGATGACGATAAGAATAAGAAAGGGGATTAAGGGATCAAATTGGAGGAATATAGGAGCATCAGGTGGAATGTTAAATGGTGGACCACTATATATCTATATGTTAGTGTTGTTGTTGTCACAAACATTATTAACTAATGAAACAAATATGTATTATCATTAAGGAACTTTATGTGTTTGCGAAAAATTGGAATACTTGAGATTCATGTTCCTTTTATCCTTGTCCTTATGACTGTTTTCAGTCTAGATGTTCCAATTCTCATCTTCTTCTAGTTCCCCTACAAGAATAGTTATTGGGAAAAAGGATCTCATAGTCATCGTAAAAGACCAACGGGTTGAATGTTAAAACGTCGACCATTATGAATCCAACAAACCCGTCATTACTAATTTGAAAAGTACATTCCTACAACAGGAACAAGAATAGATAGTATAGGAATAACATGTTGGAGAAAAGGATCAAATAGGGGGAGTTATGGATGCCGATCAAGTAGTCATTGTCCTTGTTTCACAGATGCAAAGTAGCTCGAAAGCGTGGACCACCCCAGTAGGTAGTTATCATCCTTGTAAAAGGGTCCTACTCATCTGTGGTCATGTAAATAATGCGAGAGCAGCGTGATAGTACAGACCACCATGCAAGACTCCTTCTCTAGATTGGAGGAGAAGCTTCTACATCGGATGAACCAACCAATGCAGCAGGTCAGGACACGAGGAGCAGCCATATGCATCACCTATCCCTTGCTCGTAGACTCATATCCATGACTAGGCAAGAGATTGTCAGGCTTTTGGCAGAGCAAGAATCTACATCTGAATGCTTGAAGGTGCCATGCAGTACCATGGTTGATCATTGATAAGGATTGGATTCCAAACCCCAATGGAGAAGTTGGGGTTTGGCTTCCATCACTTGTAAGATTCCTCATTAGGTTTGGAAGGATTGGAAAAGATTTGAATTACGATGAGGCACAGATGAAATCATCCATAGCTACTGATCTCAAACTGACCACTATCAGAGGAGAGTTGATTGTGGCAGATTGGTATGTGGTTATGCCCTGCTCAGAGTAGGTATTGGTACTACCAATGGGATTTATTTATAGCCAGCCAATGATTCCTTTGAAGGTAGGGTTTCACGAGTTAATCTCCATGCACTATTGAATTTAGGGTTAAAAGGATGGACATTAGGGTTTTGCAAGCTCATCTTCCCTTGAGAACCAGTGGTCAAAAGGTATCGGTTTACCTTTCAGCACCTGCCTACAAGCATCAACAATAAGTGCGCCCCTGAGTAAGTGTGTCTGGCCACCGTCAAAGTATGTGAACACAATAACAACAATTGGGAGTAAAGGGATGGTAACTGGGAGAAAAGGAACAATTATGACGACTACAATAACAACTATGGGGAGAAAAGGAATAGAGAGTGTGAATAAAGGAATTATGATAATGTCTCCAAATACTGGTACTTAGAGAGAAGGAACAATGGATCACTACTACAGAACAAGCCTTTAGCGTCGGATAATTAAGGCCTTTAGTGTCAGTTTCCAAGTGACACCCAAGTAGGTGCCACTAAAGGTCAACCCCTTCGACGTCAATTCTCTAACCAATGCCAAAATACTTCCCGCCACTGAAAATGCGCCAGCAAGGGGACTATAGGCGTCAGTTCTTTAGGAAAACTGATACTATAGCATGGTTAAAGATGTCGGTTATTAAAAAACCGATGCCATTACCCTTCTTGACACCAATAACGCGCCAGTAAGGGGATTATCGACGTCAGTACTTGGGTATAACCGACACTATATCTAGATAAAGATGTCAGTTATATGCTAATAACTGATGCCATATCCCTGCCAGCACGGCTATTCTGGGCCACAATAAGCGTCCGTTCTTTCTGACAACCGATGCCAGGAAGGGATAAAGACGTCAGTTTTTTTCTAATAACCGACATTGTATGTCTTTGGTGTCATTTTTTATAAACAACCGACGCCTATGTTCTGATTTTTTTTCTTAACAGTTTGCAGGCCTGCTGTATGGCTGGTCAGCAGGATGCAAAACCTACAGTTTAGTTCTGAACTGCAGGTTTACAACATTCATTGATATCAGCCATACAACATGCCACAAACCTACAAAGTCATTTACATTCAGACACATGTATTGATCAGATACATGTAGAAACATGCACAGTCATTTACATTCACATTCAGTTCCATTCATTTCATCTCTTTACACATTCAGACACATGTAGAAACATTCATGTATTGATTCGAAAAAGTCATTCACATTCACACATATGACAATTCATAAAAAGTCATTCACTTTCACACAAAAATAATTATGAGAACGAAGTTATTCTTTATTCATCATCTTCATCATTGTCATCAAAATTATATTTAAAAATTCCCACTACTTGTAGGGTTTTTACCCATTCTTCTCTTACAACATCTAATTCCTCCCTCGTATAGGGAGTATGTACATCTAATAGCTTTCCACATGTGATGAAGTCCCTTTTAATGACCTGCAAAGAGAATGATGTATAGATATAATTAATAATATATAATAAGATTGATATATTTTATATTATCCAGTGAGACTACGTATAATACATGATGTATCATATTGATTTCCATTACAACATGTTTTATGATTCAGTCCATAAATCACATCTTATAGTAGGCACATGCCCAGTCGTTGTCTTGTGTACCACACTATAAATTGAAACATACAAAATATTCAAAAATACAAATAAGCACAGTTAGCATAAATAATATATACATTGGAGTCGAGAAATTACTTTCACATTCTCTCAAATTAGTGATAGATTCTTTTTCCTGGGGACCTTCCCTCCAACTTTTTTGAACTCTTGTAAAGCCCTACATGTTAATGTAACACATTAAATTGCATAATTAAATAGTAATGTAATAACATATGTTAACAGATATAAAAACATGAAATATTTCTCACGAGAATAATGGCCTTTTCATTGTGTGTCCATATAATGTATTCAACTCATTCCCCACAGGATCTAGATAATAGACAGTGAATGTCTTGGGGACAATAACTAATAGCTCCCAATGCTTACCACTATAGGTAAGAAAGTTAAAAATTAATAACTCAAAATCTACAATAAAAATGTAATTTTCTCAAGTCCAAATTATAAGCAAAGTAAACTTACTTGACATTGAATGGAGTTATTATCACTGTCTTCTTATTTTACAAAAATATTCAAAAGAATCACAACAGTATGAAGTAAATGAAGACGGGTTTATATCTACAAGACTAATCAAGGATGGAACCAAAAATCCCACATGGAAAAATGAAAAATCTGTACATATCGTGTGTAAGTGGATGCAAAACATGTATTACGTATGCATTAATATATAAGAACCCAAATCATCGTATATAAAACAAGGTATATGAATGTCTAAACAAGTTCTCACCATATCCATAGCTTTATCATAGATGTGTTCAACCAATCATAACAAAACAACTCAAAAATATCTTGTATAAATAACTTATTTTTGTATGATTGATCTGCATTAATACCTATGCATTAATATGTATGCAAAACTTGTATTACGTATGCAAAACTTGTATAAATAGATTATTATCGTATGATTGACCTACAACATCCTATGGAATAGTAACATTTATAGGGCAATTTGGATCATGTTCGCCGATCCATACTGCCCCTACAATTAGGACTTAATGAGGCGTGCAGGTCCCTTGAAAGCCAACTTGGTAGTCGAGGAGGTGGAGGCCGAGATGTAGTGGGTCTCATCTTTTTGACCTATATATATAATTTCATATCAATTGACTCATATATACACATTAACAAAATAACGTAATGGAAATTTATCATACAATATTAGTATAGAGGACATCCGCTTTGAGCCACAGTATCACTCTGCTTCTCGCCAATCTTTTCAAAGTTCACTAATGTGAAACCCAATTCATCCACTATAACTCCTTTGGTGTTATCAACCCAATTACATTTAAAGAACGGAATTCTGAAATCTACGTAGTCAAACTCCCATATGTCTTCAATGACACCGTAATATGACATTTTAACTTCACGTGGACTCTTATCCTTTGCACTTGCAAAAAACAATGAAGACTCTTGAAGGGTGACCCCACTGTTTTGGACAACATTCTTATCATCTTGACACTTTGTGTAATATGAGAATCCATTTGTGTCAAACCCTTCATAAGACATAACATTCAATGTTGGTTTAAAGGTGAGGCATTTGATAGTTTCAGTAAGATTATCTGGTGTTTGAGATAGTTGATGTAAGACTTTATCTTCAAACCACTTAATAAATGTATTGTTATGTTCTCTAGCAAGCCACATTGAATTGGCTGAAGGATATTATCTCTTGATGAAATTGGTATGTTCCTCGATATAAACACTCACTTCATCGATGTTGTGTAAAATATACAAGTGACCTTGTTCCAACTGCTCACGGCTGATTACTTTCATCTGTGATCCCAAAGTTCCTTTGCCAAAATTGCTCCTCAATATTATCGTCATTAACAGGAGCGTCATTACCACTCAGAAAGGCATTGCCAAAATCCATAACCTCTCTCTCCACATAACCCTCAATAATACTCCCTTCAGGCTGATAATGGTTTCAAACATCACCTTTAAAAATGCTCATGTATCGTTCAAAGGGATACATCCAATGCAAGAAAACAGGTCCCAACATTTTCACTTCCCTAGTCAAGTGGACAACAACATGTACCATGATATCAAAGAACAAAGGAGGAAAATACATCTCAAGCTGACACAAGGTAACAACCACTTCTCTTTGCAATTTATCGAGAGTATCAGGGTCAATAACTTTGTTGCACAGACTATTGAAAAAGAAATAAAGTCTGGTGATTGCAAACCTTACATGCTTCGACAATATAGATTGAATTGCCACGGGCAATATTTGTTGCATTAGAGTGTGACAATCATGAGATTTAAGACCTATCAACTTCAAATCTTTCATTGATACTAATCTATAGATGTTGGATGATTAACCCTGTGGCACCTTAACATTTACCAAGCATTTACAAAAAGCTTTCTTCTCCTTTCTAGACAACGTGTAACAAGTAGGAGGTAAGTATATTCTCCGATCACTACTAACTACTTCTTTTAATTTTGTCCTTATTCCCATTTCACGTAGGTCCATTTTGGATTTTATCCCATCTTTAGTCTTACCTGGTATATTCAATAGAGTACCAATGACACTATCACAAACATTTTTCTCAACGTGCATGACATCAATACAATGCCTGACTGCCAAAGAACTCCAATAAGGAAGATCCCAAAATATTGACTTCTTCACAAATAAAGATTTGTCACTCCGCGTGGCCGTAGTACATTGTGATCTCTTACCAAATTCATTGGCAAATTCTTTTACTCTTTCATAAACAACCTCCCCTGGTATAGGTTTAGGTGCACTCCGTTCCTCATTTCGTCCATTGAATGCTTTGCACAACCTATGACACAGATGTAATTTTGGAAAAACCCTTTGATGAATAAGACATACAGTCTTTCCACCATGTTTTAGTCATATTGAATTAGTGTTCTCTTCACATATAGGACACGCATTAGATCCTTTGACACTATATCCATACAAATTCCCATATGATGGAAAGTCATTAACAATGCAAAACAACATAGCATGCAAACGAAATGTCTCCCTTCATGAAACATCATAGGTCATCACATCTTCACCCCATAGTTTCTTTAAGTCATCAATTAGAGGTTCAAGATAAACTTCGATATCATTTCTAGGTTGTTTAGGGCCCGATATCAACAAAGACAGCATAACATACTTATTTTTCATACACAACTAGGGAGGAAGATTGTATATAACAAGCATAACTGGCCAAGTGCTATGTTGGCTGCTCAATGTCACGTACATATTCATCCCATCTGTACAAAGCCCAAGTCTTAGATTCCTGATTTCTTCACCGAATTTAGGGTATAATAAATCAATCTTCTTCCACTATGGGGAATCAGACGCATGTCGTAGGATCCCATCATTATTTTTCTTAACATCTGCATGCCACCTCAAATTCTTCACATCTATCAGATTGGCAAACAAGCGTTGAAACCATGATATTATAGGTAGATACCACATCACCTTGGCAGGAGAACCAGTTTTGGACTCCCCCGAAGTCGTCAATTTATACCTTGACGCACCACATTTTTGATAATCTTTCAAATCCACATTGTCCTTTTGAAATAATACACAATCATTCGGGCATGCGTATATCTTCTTGGCCTCCATTCCCATTGGGCACAACAATTTCTTTAACTGGTATGTTGAGATTGGCATCTCCTTTCCTTCAGGAAGAATTTATTTCAACAAAGACAACAATGATGTGAAGCTTTTGTCACTCCATCTATTGTAAGCTTTCAGTTTATATAATCTCAACACAACACTGGGCTTCGTAAACTTAGTACATCCTGTGTATAATGGTATCTCAGCATCATGCACAATGTTTCTAAACATGGGAGGTGGATCAGTGTGCTCTACCCCACAACTATCCAGCATCACATCAATGATGTCTACTGGAACTGGTTCGTTCACATCTACATCATCGGAGGCAATTTATTCGTCCACATAAGCACTGCTATCGACATCCACTGATTTCAAGTTTGAAATCCCTCCATGCCAGTACCATTCTGTATAGCCTTGTACAATCCTGTTGCACATGATATGACTTTTGATTTCGTCACCAGTGTTGACTTTCAAGTTGTTACCGCAATGCCTACATGGACAGTACAACCTATATCCAGGTTGTTTCCTATGTTCTTCGGCAAATCTAATAAACTGATCAAGCCAGAAATAAACTCTGAGACAACGATTTGGAGTGGACATTCATGATCTATCCATTCTATGATCAAAGAGAAAACAAGTATATGTTAGGGTTTAGGGTTAAAAGATTAGGGTCTAGGGTTAAAAGATTAGGGTTTATGGTTAAAAATTTAGGGTTTAAGGTCTTATATATAATAAATGTGTACCACCTATCCCATTCTTGAACACCTAATCTCACTAGTAAGTGTATAATGTGTATTGGGTTTTCAAGAAAATTTTGGCAGCATTTCTCCACTGTTCTCCAAGTACATATGTACTTAGAGAACAAACGGGGAAATGCTACCGAAATTTTCTTGAAAACCCAATACACGTTATACACTTACATCCTAAGTGAGATTAAGTGTTCAAGAATAGTCCCAAACCAGGGACTATCCAAGATTTACTCCTAATGAGTAAATCTTGGATGGGTTTCTAGGCCAATAAATACATGTGTTATCATTCTTATACCTACAATCCTAGTTTCATCATTCATATCCTAGTTCTTCAAGTTAGGGTGATTATTGATGTATTTAGAAGAATGATTGGCAATCTAGGGAAAAGTTCATCATTTACATTCCAAGCATGTCACATGAGTGCATTAGAGTTCATCATTAAGAAAGAAGGGTGATTAGGATTCTCAATATACTCAATAAGGAAACAAGTTACCAATTTCTTAGTTAGGAGGGTAGATATACCCTAAGATCTAGATCTAATGGTTCATAATGAGCCTGTGATAAAATATTGAGCTTGACACACTACCTAAGGATGGAACTTAGTCCGATATGATTTAGATATACACTACATCATCATCTAATTAGGTTTATTTGTCTATGCTTATTCACTCTTTTCCCTGCTATTATTACATATAGGTAGGGTTAATTACCTGATTTACTTCAAATTTGGTAGATTTGCTAATTGGACTATGAATAACCCAAAATTATAATTAGATTCTAGGTTTGATCTAGGGGATTATGTGATTCATAATATTAGATACCTAGGGTGATTAATGAATTAATAATTATTCGAGCAGAGTTAGATTACCAAATTGTATAGGAGGCTATAATATATCACTATATATTCATATACCAAGTAATGGAGAATAGATGAACACATATGGAGTAAATTAATATTTAGCCCACTTGTATATTATTGCATAACCATGGCTAAGTTGTGTACACAATTAAGTTAATATGTAGTATGTAAACTTTTCCTGAAAATTAAGAGGGGCTATGTCGTGTTCGTGAATCAACAAAGAGTAACACTACACAGTCTACACTATTTGGTTAGTTGTTGGTACCTGTCAGAGATCGGCAAGCGTGCAGCGGCGGCGGAAGTAGTGGCATATAAGGAAGAAGAGGCGCAGCAGTGCGGCGGTAGCAGCAGGAAGCAGAGGAGCAGGCAGCGGCAGTAGCAGGAAGAAGAAAGCAGGCGACAACAGTAGCAGGAAGAAGAGG
Source organism: Alisma plantago-aquatica (assembly GCA_963693085.1). Taxonomy (NCBI): domain Eukaryota; kingdom Viridiplantae; phylum Streptophyta; class Magnoliopsida; order Alismatales; family Alismataceae; genus Alisma; species Alisma plantago-aquatica. The sequence continues at coordinate 498,399,136 of OY856415.1, forward strand.
CGGAGCAGTGCGGTGGCAGCAGCAGGAAGTAGAGGAGCAGGTGGCGGTAGCAACAGGAAGAAGAAAAGTAGGCGGCGGCAGCAGGAGGAAGAAGAGGAGCAGGTGGCGGCAGCAACAGCAGCAGATGGAGCGGCTGGAGCGGTGACAGGAGCGGCATGTGACAGGAGCAATTACGACAGAGATAATCACCAGAGAGCCCCAACTCTTAAAATCGGGAATGAAACAGAGAAAGGGGAAGAGTATGGTTCACACGGGTGCTATTAAGTTAATAATAGACATCAGTATTATAAACAACCGACACTTAAAACAATAGGCATCAGTTACCACAAAAAAACCGACACCTATGTTCAATGATAGTCGTCGACTTCAACTAGAAAAATTGACGTCTATCTACATATGCCGATAAAAAAAATATTCTCAAATTATGACCATAGTCGTCGGTTGATGTTAAAAACCGACGCCAAAAGGGGTGAAAATTTTCACGGGGACAACACGCGGAAACACATAAGCGTCAATTATTGTAAGAAAACTGACGATAAAAATAGGCCCAATTTCTATCTCACAAAAAACCTTTAGTCTTCGGTGAGTTTGTCAACAACCAACGTCGTATGTTAAATTTTGGAGGTAATTTTTTTTTTCACAGGAAAATTTGGATTTGGCAGGCGATTTTAGGTATCAGTTGCTTATTGAGGAAGTGACGCTAAATAAAAAGTGATATCTGTGTCTGGCCGCTCTTCACATATAGATGTCAGTTTGTGTATTCAACCAATACTGTAGGATTTAGACGTCGGTTTCTTGTATACAACCGACGCCTGTAAATGTGACGTTATAAGTTATTTCTGTAGTAGTGGCTATAAGTATAGGAATGAGATTGGCAATAATAGAGAAATCTAGCACCAGTTGCAAGTCACAGGTTGCCGCTCTCACGAGTAGCATTTACTGCATCTTTTAACAGAAGGCGCCAAAAGGTTACCCAATTCAAAAAGTACATTTCTACAACACATACTATTTCTACAATAAGAACAAGAATGGAGTTACGATTCCCCATTTTTACAACATGAACAAGAATGTTTAGTAAAGGAACAAACTGTTTGAGAAAAGGATCAAATAGAAGGAATGTTACAGGGTGGATATTATTGACTAATGAAACAAATATGAGTATAGCTTATGCATCAGCTCAACCAGGGAAATAGATTGTCAAGCTTTTGGTAGAGCAAGCATCTGGACCAATGACCTTTATTTATGAGGCTAACGTCTGTGCAATGTGCAATTTAGGGTTTCACAATCTCACCTTCTCTGGAGTAGTAGTGGTCAAAAGGTATTGGTTTACCTTTTGACACCTTCCGGTGAGTAGGAATAGTAAGTGTGTATGTGAGCAATAGCAGTTAGTGTGTCTGCAAGAAGTAGCAGTAAGTGCACCCGTGAGTAAGTGTGTTTGGCTACTAGAAAAGGATGTGACCATACCATAGATAAAGAACAAGAATGGGTGGTAAAGGAATAGTGATAAGGAGAAAAGGAAATATTATGACTACAAAACAACAATTGGGAGTAAAGGGATGGGGACTGTGAGAAAACAAACAACGATGACAACTAAAATAACAACTATGTGGATAAAAGGAACACATAGTGTGAATAAAGAAACTATGAATGTCTCCAAATACTATTACTCAGAGAAAAGGAACAATGCCTATAAGTACAGGAACGAGAATGACAACAATAGAGGAATCTCTAGCTAGTTCCAAGTCACAGGTTACCGTTTTCACGGGTAGCATTTACTGTTGTTGCTAGCAGTAGGCGGCGAAAGGTAACCTATTGACAACGACCAATGATGCTGCTCAAGGGAATTACAAGAATGGGAAACCCTAGCTTCAAAAGGAATCAGTGACTGGCTATATATACATGGCAATGCCATTTCAGAGCAGGGAAACACCAACCTCCAATGATGAAGTTTCAAACCAACTCCCCTCCTTTTCCACCGCCACAACCAATTGTCCTCCTTCTCCACCTCCAACTATGAGTTCAAGAAATGGTGAAGTCTCAAAACCTCATTATCACAACCACAACATTGTTCGGTTGGAGATTATTTGTGACAAAGTGGATTTTAGTATTATAATAAAATAATTACTCTTTTGACCTCATTATATCCATTAATGGTCCTAAATTAATTTTCTTGGCTCCAAAAATCAATGTTGAGACTCAAATTCGAAATATGGTGATCAATTAGGACTTTATACACATTTTAAAACCAAAGACTATATTCAAGCATCACTTTGTCCAAAGAAATCAAATTGACCCATAAAACTTCACAATTTGGTTATCAAACTTTTTCTAAAGGTTCTCCACATTTTTATGAATGGTCCAAATTTGAGAACAATTGGACATTCCTACGATTTACTATAATTTCTTGAAGATAATGTGTTGAAAACCATCATTTTGTCTTTTTTTTACCTTTTTCCATGTCAGTGATCCAAGGCAAGGAACCGAGCTGACCCACGGCCCTTGGATCTACCTCTCGCGGATCGCAGATCAATCCAGCGGCACGCACTTGTCTTCAACCTCCCGCTAATTGCGGGGAGGAGTAAATGAAGACCCCAAAGAGAGTTCTCTCGCTCTTGACCAGTTTTTTAGAAAATGAAGCGAGCCAAAATCTAGCCCTTGCAAATTCGAACTCACCCAACCCTATTTTGACCGGGTTCCTTGCATTGTTGCACTGCCAAAATGAGTTCCTTGCCTCTCCCTCTCACTCCAGCGTCCATGGCTGCCACTAAGGAGTTATCTAGCCCTAAACCTACCCCCCGACCCTATAAAAAGGGCCGATAGAGATCAGAATATCCAACCCAGACAAAACCTATTTCTCCCGTACTCTCTTGTGGCCTCAAGGATCCTCAATTTCATTGTTGTTCCTCCCCCTGTTTGGATGGCGCTGCCGCCTGGGAAGATTGGGCATCTTGCCCTTGCACTGTCACCGTGTGAATTAAGGTTTTCCTTCACTCGGAGAGGTCACCACAGACCTGAATGACAACCTTCCAGCTTCTGCTGAAGGATCCTGCTCCCGATCAACCTCCATGCCAATATGGTACTCTGCCGAGCTTCTGGGCTCACGCGAGACCTGTGCGAGCAGTGGAGGAAGGAGTCCCCAAACCGCTCGGTTCAAGGGAAACCCGCCGATTTAACAGACCACCTGAACTGAGTCTACTAATACATTAGACCAGCGAGCTGCATTGCATGATCCTGGTCATCCAACTGACATCCAATGACCAACCTTTTTCATAAAATAAGGTATCTTATCTTTCTCTTTGTTAAATATTCATTTAAACACTCATATCTTGAATAAATCATAGAAATTGCATCATAACTTCAATAATGACAAACAAATAATCAATCTTGATCAAAAAAATCTAATGGACCTTTTAAAAATACTTGTGAAGCTTGATTCCAAACAATTCTCACTGATATCCCTAGATCTTGTTCCTTTTTTATTTAATAAGTCTAATGATTCAACAATGATGTTTAATCTTTGAAAACCCTAGATTTGGACTCTGATGATTATCTTGTATCATAGACCTAATATAGTTGAATCATCTACTCTTGAAAATGAATCATTAGGGATCTAGATCTATTTACTTGATTCAATCTTGAATATGATGATGACATCTTAATAATATGATTGATCTAAATCTTGTGGCATATCTTGATCTATTGACCTAAAAACTTGATCTCTGTTTTACTCATTATACTAATCAGAACTTGATCTAATCTTGAACACCAATGATGATAAGGGTTATGATGATGATGATCTAGAAACTTGAATGATGACTCAAATATTGATGATAATAATTAGGGTTAGCAAATATATTCCTAAAATACCTAGGTAGATCATCCATCCTCGAATATGCTTAATACTTGAGTAAATATTGAAATCTGGATATAATGTTGACTATATATGAATGATCTACCTTAGGGATGAATAGGAATGGAAAACCCTAATCTGGTATACTTGGTATTGGTGTATAATATGATCTTGACCCTCAATCCATATCTTGATTGATCTAGGAACTACTTGAGACCATGATCTTCTACACTTGTTGATCTATACTCGAAAACCTCGGTGAAAGGTACGCTATTATATAACTCCTCTTTGATTGTATTGAAGATACTTTTATGTATCTCTTGACTGTATACTTGGCTATTTACTTGGATGAGCTATTGTTCCCTATGATTAGTCTTCTATTTTTCTGTAATATATTTTGAAAAACATGAAAACATAAATTACATGCCCATTATGACTGCCCGTATATTGATAATGATGATGATATTGATAATGTTGATAATGCTGATATTGAGTACAACAACCCCCCCTCATTTGGAGGTGGGACTTGTACATTGTCTTCCTATGTTCCTATGGTGAGAAGGATCCTAGTGACCTTCCCCATCGTGTTGGGGTAATAGAGTCACACAAAATTTATAAGCATGCTTCTCAAATTACAGTATAATGGGAACTCGTAATAAAATTTGAATTGCTTGAAAAACTTGTCGAATAAATGTTAGATTGCAAATTGCTTGTTATTCTTTTGAATATAAGTCCTGTCAAGTATACAATGTTGTTATAAATCGTTTTGCTTGATTTTGATAGTGTACCGTGAAATTGCATGATTGTGTCTTGATTTTCTTGATTTTAGGCAATACTGAATAAGATCGCTTCCGCACTCATACACTCTGATGACAAAGATAAATCAGATATATCTCCATATTGGGTTAGTTTTTTCTTTATTTATCCAATTTTTGAGTTATTTATTTCTTATTGTATATGCCAGTGTGATAGATCCTATTGGGCCACTCAGGGACGGGCGCTTCAATCCTTTTATTACTGTCTAGGCAGTAGGATTGGGATTGGGGTAAGAATGGTCTTGTGACATTATTGATATCGTAACTCCAAATCTTTTCCAATCCTTCCATACCCAATGGGAAATGGTACCTCATTGGAATCCAAATCCTTTCCAATTCTTCCTGACCTCATGGGGAAGATATGGATTTTGGGATCCAAGTAGGTTCGTTGAGTGCGGCACAAGGACAATGTGTCCGAGCCTGGTGTCTAGAGGTTGGGTGCACACCATGAATCCACTAGGCTATGCTGCCATAGCTGACTGTTGTTGTTGCAGCTATTGAGTTGTGTTGTAACTGTATTTCAATACAGAAAAGGAACAAGGGCGATGACTACATGAACAAAAATTGGGTTGTTCCTTTTCTGCCCCTCCATTCTCCTTTACTACCAATTATTGTTGTCGTAGTCATCATCCTTGTTCCCTTCCTCTTACACATTGTTCTATTTTTTAGCTATTCTCTATCTTTACGTTTGTTTAGCTTTTGGTGTATCTGTATATATTTCTATATTATATATTTTCATATTATCACTAATTGTTTTGTTTGTCCTACTCATTGCACGATTTCTCTTACTCATTGTTCATTTAGGAAGTGGAGGAAGAACAAACTTAAGAAAAGGGATGAGGTTAGGGAGAATATGAACATAGAGATGGAGAACAAGTAACATACCCAAACCTAGGTTCATATATTAAACATCCCTTCTTCTGGACTCCTATTTGATTGTGTTAATATCCATTTTTTATTTATTAAAATGCTTTAAGAATAATAGGATCAAAATAGCATCATAAACGTTCTAGTACCCTTTATATATGTGGTAAAAGAACCATAGTGCATTAGTGACATATTCTAATGCATAAATATATCCTAATGATAGGTTTGACACTAAGTTGAGACTCTAAAATGGTTAGGAGTATTATATGAAACAAAGCCGATTTAATGTGTTTTGAACTTAATTGAGCGCTATAAAATCATACTCAAATTGATGAAAATAAATATAAAAATATGAATAATATGTAAAATTAATTAAGGAAGGCATTAAGCACATCAATGGAGTACATATATTACAAATAATAAATAAAATATTTAATTTCTTCAAAATGTGAAATTGACTTTAAATTTTGATTCATCACGTCTTGCTTAGTCTCCCTACAATATTTCATACCGATCCGACCTTGTTTACTTAATTAAATTACAGAGAAAAGGTTCAAAATAAGCTATGTTTAGATAATCAAATTAATATTTACATTTAGATGCCATCCAGCTATTTCCTTCCCAAGTCATGCGGATGCCTGCGTCTTCTCCTTCCTGGCTGTGCGTCACGCGCTGGGAACTTGGTCGCAAACTGCGGATAATTGGTGATGACCAATTCTTCTCCTTCTTCTTCTCTTCCTTCCCCGCATCTTCGTGTTTCCCCTCTTATGTCCCTATCTTCTTCCTTTTCACCTAACCCTAGCTGCCGAGACTCTCCTCTCCCTGTGCCACCAGCGACATGGCAACAGGTAGACTGATCTGCTGTCTGCAGTTGGCGTGCCAAAGATCTGCAGGTGACTATACGGCAACCTTGTCGTCTAAATGCAATGAAGTCGTTGGCTGGGCTGAGTCCTCTGTTTGTGGTGCAACCTTTGGCTTCAGTTGCTGCGAACGCTACCGCCGGCCATTGACTGGACCCTGTGAAGGTGCCTCCTTCTGCAACCTGCCTCCTGTCAACTTGGGCTTGTGCCCCTGGAACCCGGCGGCTGCTAGATCGACAGACCTACACCGTGAATGCTCTGCCGCCACATGCGCCCCCTTCCTCTTCGCTTCTCAGTCCAGAAACCATCGATCCTTACAGTGGTGTAGATGACGCTGACGCCACCGGAGGAAATCTTCACCTCCACCATCACCCTGTCTCTACCATCTCGAAACCTGCAATCCCTGGGCCGCAAGGTGTCAGTTGCAGTGGCGACTGAGGCAGCACCCACCTACAACTCAGACTGACGAGATCCATTATCCTTTCTTCCCCCTTCATTCCAGAACCACTTGCCGTCATCAATGGTCTCCTATCCAGAATGTAGCAAAAATCCCAGCGACATGATCTGACAAAGAAAGTTGTTGTTAATATAACTTCACAGCCACAGGTCAAAGTAATTAATAATTTCAGGCACATCCAAAATAAGAAACCAAGATCAAACAAAGCAGGAGAATAGAAATAAGAGGAGATAGATTCGCAAACCAGATCATTAGTTGAGAAACAACGTGATACTTAAAGAAATCTATGCCCGGTAATCCTCGCGGATAGGCATCGTTCTCCCAGACTGGATCTGGCACGAATCTAGAACCGACTTGTCTCACTCGCGCTCGACGTAGTTACGTTACACTGCAACCAATGCAGCACAGCAACGGCAGGAACCACCGCCTGACAGTTGCGTCTCGGTGACGGGAAGCAGGATGCCGCACTTCGTTCAGGAGAACAACTCCACGAAGCGGCTTGGAACGAAGACACTCGCTCTCTGGATTATGGCTCTCAAAACTATTTTTTGTTGTGTGTTTAACCCTAATGAGCGGATGCGTATATATAGTCACACACGTCCCTAATCCTATTCCCAGTAAGACACAAACACTCGGTTGCTCTTGTACACAATGCGGAATAATCTGCAAAAGAGAAACACTTTCCAACTAGGATTAAGAAATCCGGAATAGAAAAGAAACAATTAATTATATGAGTAATTAATTACTTAGTCGTATGCTAGTGCAAAAAGAAGACGGAAGATATTCTCCACAATCCACAATCCACAAGCCCGAACCCGGCCAGGCCAGGCCAGGCGAGGCGAGGCATGGTGTGGCGCACGTGCGTGCGTGCGTGCGTGCGTTGTGATGTGGTAACTCCACCCACCAAGGAGGTGAGCATACCTCCCTCCTAGGACCCCTTGGACACTAGTGCCCCATGTGATCCTACATATGAGGACCACAAAAGTTCTAGGAGTGAGCAATATAGGATAAAACTTTGTCATTTGTACTAGAGACAAAACTACTTTTCTCACATGTACTTGTTGCACTACATTGGGCTTAACTCATGCTAAATAAATGGTTGCTACAACAGCCATATATCTAACAATCCCCCACAAAGTCTAATGTATAGTGTGCTCTACCATTCAGTCCTCCGTATTGTACTTTCAGCATATACCTTTCGATTTGAATCTACTTGAGTTATCCAACTGTGACCCCCGTAGGAACTAGGTGAACAAAAGTCTTGAACCTAAACCTTGGGTACAAGGATATGGGTTGGTAAAACCATAATAAAGACATGGTAGTAAAGAAAATAATGCATTAAGGTCATGCATACAAAATTTTATATCATGATTGATAACAAAGAACAACCCAATTCTCGTTGTGGCCTACACAACATCAATCACTTAGCTGGAGTCTCCAAGGATGGACTGCTAACATCCTGTCCTAAGACTTGACACCATTAAGAGACTACTCTCTTACTAACTTGCAGTCATGACACTAATAGGTTTCTCAGGGGATAGACACACAGATGCAAGAAGCATCAAATAAGAATACATAGTGTCATCCGATTTACCCGACAACTTGTTAATACCACATTGAACCCAATTTGTGGGATCTCCACTCTTTTGGGCTGGGTTGCTACTGCCTGCAAATCTATAGGGGTTTCAGTCCCATCCCTAGCCTGGATTTTTCCACTAAAGCCAAGGTAAGACCTTTAGTGAAAGGATCAGTTGTATTATCATTGGTACCGACGTAGTCCACAGCCACGACCCCATTAGACACTAATTCCCTTACAGATTTCAATCTGACTTGGATGTGTCTATGCTATTTTTTATTGTACTTGGAACTCTTTATCTTAGCAATAGTTGTAGTGCTATCACAATGAACTAAAATTGCAGGAAGCGGCTTCATTACCATAGGTAAACTGGACATAAGTCCATGTAGCCATTCAACTTCCAATCCAGTTTCATCTAAAGCACACAACTCTGCCTCAAAATTGGACCGAGACAATATGGTCTGTTTCTTAGACCTCCAGGAAACAACTCCTCCTCCCAACAGGAATATATATTTTGAGACACCATTACTCCCAGAATTCACGGTAATCCAGCTTGCATCACTATATTCTTCGACTACGGAAGGATGTTTACCATAATGTAGCCCAAGAGAACATGTTCCCTTGATATACCTCAGAACTCTGTCAAGAGCTTCCCAATGGGTCTTGTCGGGACAACTGGTGTATCTACTTAACTTGTTCACGGAAAACACAATGTCTGTACGTGTACAGTTCATAAGATACATCAAACTTCCGATAATCTGAGAGTATCGTAATTGAGACACTGGAACCCCAATCTCATTCTTGAACAAGGGCTTGGATGAATCATATGGAGTCTTAACATGTTTACGTGATGTGTACTCAAACCTCTCCAGTATCTTCTCAACATAGTGAGACTGAGAGAGAGTTATACCATCAGTAGACCTTATGATTTTAAAATCACATCAGTGACACCCATATCCTTCATCTCAAACTAGTTACACAAGAATGACTTTCTCTCATTTACTACTTTCATATCGGAACCAAAAAGTAGGATATCATCGACGTATAAGCATAACAAAATGAATCCATTATTGACAATCTTGTAGTAGAGACACTTATCAAATTCATTAGAAATAAAGCCAAATGATGATATCACAGAATCAAACTTCTCATGCCATTGCTTAGGGGCTTGTTTCAAGCCATATAATGACTTAACAAGTTTACACACTTTGGACTCATTCCCACAACCCACAAATCCCTCAGGTTGTTTCATATATATCTCTTCTTGAAGATCACCATGTAAGAACGCGGTCTTCACATCCATCTGATGGATATAGAGATTATAAATGGAAGCCAATGCTATAAGCACTCAGATTGTGGTCATACGGGAAACAGGTGAATAGGTATCAAAATAATCTATTCCTTCCCTTTGTGTGTAACCCTTAGAAACTAACCTTGCCTTATACTTATTGATTGTCCCGTCTGCATTAAGTTTCTTCTTAAAAATCCATTTGCAACCAACTGCAGAATAACCAGGAGGAAAATCCACTAATTCCCAAGTTCCATTCGAGAGAATTGATTGGATTTCATCATTAATGACTTCTTTCCAAAACTTAGCTTCTGGAGATTCCATAGCTTGTTTTAAAGTAACAGGATCATCCTCAACATTGTAAGTGAGAAACTCACTTCCAAAGTCCTTGGATGTCCTAGGCCGTTTACTTCTTGGTTCAACTATTTATTCAGAATCATCAGATTCAGAAATAGCTTGTTCTGAGTCGCCCCCCACATTTGTCATCCTTTCCACGTGCTCGGGAATGGAACCTATGGTAAATTAATCTTCTTGAGATACTTCATTGGGCACACCAGTTTTCATAGGAAACACATCCTCAAAGAATCTTACATCACGTAATTCCACAATTTATTGACCTCAATGCCCGAGATATCTAATTTTACAATCAGGAATCTGTAAGCATAGCTTGTCTCTACATAACCCAAAAATATGGCATCAACCATTTTCGGTCCCAATGTCTTCCTTTTGTGTTCAGGGACAAGTACCTTTGCAAGGAACCCCCACACTCGAAGATATTTAAGACTCGGTTTCCTTCCTCTCCATAACTCAAACAGACTACTCTCTGAATGTTTATGGGAAACTCTATTCAGAATATGGCAAGTTGTATTCAAAGCTTCCCCCCACATAAAGTTGGGTAATCCAGATGTTTGGAGTAAGGTATTTACCATATCTATTAAGGTTCGATTTTTACGTCCAGCTATCCCATGTGATTGTGGTGAATAAGGAGCAGTGACCTCATGAACTATACCATGTAATTGGCAAAATTCCAAAAACAAGTTCGAGGTATACTCTCCTCCCCTATCAGACCTTAATCGCTTAAGTATTTTACCGGTTTGAGTTTCAGCTTCTTTCTTATAAATTTGAAATTTATCTAATGCCTCATCTTTACTTCTAAGTAAAAATACATAACAGTATCTACTCGCATCATCAATAAAAGTTATAAAATAACGCTTTTGATCCCTCATAGCAACGTACCATTAAATTCACAGATATCTGTATGAACTAAATCCAAAATTTCTGAATTCCTATTCACAGAATGAAAAGGCTTCCTAGGCAATTTAGCTTGTACACAGATTTCACATTTATTGTTGCTAATTTCAGATTTAGGGATCAAATTTAGATTCATCAGACGCTTCATTGAGGCAACATTAATATGTCCTAAACGTGAATGCCAAACATCAGAAGAAACAAGATTCATGCAAACAGAACTATAATCATTCAAATTTTAAATGGATTTTGAAACAGGTTCAACATGAATCTTAAATAAGTTCTCCACATCACATAAGTACCCCTTACGAAAAAACAAAGAATTACAAAGGCATGTAATAATAGCCGTATTACATTTGCAGTCTACTCTATAACCTTCCCTTACTAAAATGACGCCACTAAGGATATTGCGTCGAATGGTTGGAACATGTCTGGCCCTGTTAAGAGTCAAAACCTTCCCTGAAGGGAACTTCAAGTCCACCTGTCCTTCGTCTTTGACTTCTATAGAGCTGGAATCGCCCAAAGTCACTGACCGACCTCGAGAGGCATGATAAGACACAAACAAGGATTTATCATCACACACGTGTACATTAGCCCCAGTGTCAATTATCCAATAAAGTGGTTCAAAAATAGAAAGGATTTCATGTTTATTAGAGACGTACCCATCATTGAGGTTCAAGGATGTAGTCATCATGTTGACCACAGCCTCCTCAGTTGCAGATGTGGTAGCTTTCTTTGCCTTCTTAGTAGGACAATCCTTGTTCCAGTGGCCAACCTGTCCACAAGTCCAACAAGATTTGTTCTTTGGTTTCTTTTGGATCTTAGCCTTAGGTTTATGTGCATTCTTAGATTTCTTATCTTTGGTGTTTTTTTCAGAAGTAAAATTAACAGTTGGATTTGCATCAGTAGGTACCTTGACCGTTTTCTCCTTTAAGTGTTCTTCTTGTATATTAATATCCATCATTAGTTCTTCCATTGTATGTGTCCCTTTGTGATGCTTCAGAGACATACCAAACGATTCCCATGACTTAGGGAATTTTTCTATGATAGACATAACAACAAACTTCTCAAGCAATACCATCTTGGCATCTGAGAGTTCAAGAACTAGGAGTTGTAGATCATGTGTTTGATCGAAAACTGACTTACCCTCAACCATCTGAAACTTAAGAAATTTAGACACGCAGTATTTTTAAACACCTTGATTTTCAGTACTAAAATTCTTAATCAACAATTCCCACAAAACCTTAGATGTAGTGATAGGCGGCTTTGAGTAAGAATCATATAGTTTGTTATTTAAACCAAACAGAATCAAACCGTGGCACATTTTTTCACCCTTCTTCCAATCAGCAATTATATGTGCATTATCAAGAATTGTTTCATCAGATACAAGTTTAGTCTCTATTAGGTACTGATCAAAACCCGCAATATTCAGCCAAATTTCAATCTGATTTTGCCAATGGGCAAAGTTGGTACCAGTAAATTTTTCAGACATATTACTGGTATCAATTTTATTTCCCAAACCACCCTAACCGGCCATTGTTAATTAACAATAGAAATATGATTTCTTTAAGACTGTTGTTAATATTTATTAACGTCCTTCATGCAATAGCGACATGTGCAAAGTAATTAACAATTTCAGGCAGATCCAAAATAAGAAACGAAGATCAAACAAAGCGGGAGAACAGAAATAACATGAGTTAGATTCGCAAACCGGATCGTTCATTGAGAAACGAACGTGATACTTAAAGAAATTAGTGCCCGGCAATCCTCGTGGATAGGCACCGTTCTCCCAGACTGGATCTAGCATGAACGTGGAACCGACTTATCCTGCTCGTGCTCAACGTAGTTATGTTGCACTGCTACCAGTGTAACACAGCAACCGCAGGAACCACCACCTGACAGTTGTGTCTCGGTGACGGGAAGCATGATGCCATACTTCACTCAGGAGAACAACTCCACGAAGCAGCTTAGAACGAAGGCACTCACTCTCTATATTAGGTCTCTCAAAACACACTTGAAATGGCGGAAAAAAACTGTTTTTTGTTGTGTGTTTAACCCTAATGACCGGAGGCGTATATATAGCCACACACGTCCCTAATCCTATTCCCAATTAGATGCAAACACTCAGTTGCTCTTGTACACAATACAGAATAATCCGCAAAAGAGAAACACTTTCCAATTAGGATTAAGAAATCTGAAATAGGAAAGAAACAATTAATTATACGAGTAATTAATTACTTAGTCGTATCCTAGTGACATTCTCTACAATCCACAAGCCCGAGCCTGGCCAAGTGCGCGTGCGTGCGTGCGTTGTGATGTGGTAACTCCACCCACCAAGAAGGTAAGCATACCTCCCTCCTAAGACCCCTTGGACACTAGTGCCCCATGTGATCCTACATATGAGGACCACAAAAGTTCTAGGAGTGAGCAATATGGGATAAAACTTCTTTGCCATTTGCACTATAGACAAAACTACTTTTCTTACATGTACTTATTGAACTACATTAGGCTTAACCCATGCTAAATAAATGGTTGCTACAACAACCATATATCTAGCCATTGGCAATGACTCAGCTAGCCGCCATCACCACATTCTCCACTAACAACTGTTTTGAAACTTGCCTCAAAGCTATTCACGCCTCCACCACTGCCTTCTACCCAACCTCGACAACTTTTGTTACATCTTCCTGAAGAGCTCGACAACCCCTGAATATGATCAGCAGTATGGAGTGCACATGTTGATAATCCATTGATCGGCCTCATCTCACCACCTGAGTTCCTCCATCTTCGTAAGACCTCAATACACTGGACGTTTTCACTGTCATCTTCAATCTCAATGTACATCCCATCACCTAGCCTACTAAACACTTGTCGTATTCTCATGACTAAGATGCATCTATCAACTTCATTATCACCTCCAGACACATTGAGAGAGAGAGAGGATCTAGAGCTAAGTCTTGGCGATCCTCTTGCTGAATCAGGACGCATAGAGAATCATTTCGATAGAATCTGGAAGCACCAACTCCTCAGGCTTTAACGCAAATAGGAGCACCTTCAGTTAGGTTCATGAAGCACCAAGACATGTCCAGATCATGACACACTCTTTCGTTACCAATCCTTCGAGAATATCTAATGGTGAATTCCGCCCCTAGACATCGGGTTAGTCACAAATATCAGGTATGTACATCATCTATTTTATTTTGGACATTATTTGACTAAAACATACTTTTCTTTTAATGAGGTATAATGTTATTCCTAATGAAATCTATTTTTTTTTACATTTATATTTCCTGATGATTGACTCATTATATCCATGTAGTTTCTGGACTACCTTGTTTATATGGGTTCTTGGAACCCACTTTTTATGATTGCCTATTTATGAAAAATTGATTGAAATGCTAATATTGCCTCTCTATTTTATGCATGCTATATGTTTGACTAGAATATCTAGAATAGTGGTACTTGTGTACAACTATACTTATATAGGGTGTGCATTTTTGCCCGGAGTGTGCGTTTTCACCCTTATATCTTTTAGGCCATGATCCTATGGTGTTATGACCCTATTTTAGGTATATTTAGTCTACATTGTTATGCATCTAAAAGTTATTGTTTTATATTGAGATTGTTGATAACTGTAATGACAAGGAAAATTCATTCTCATACTTGTAATATGAAATTTAATATGCCTCATTTCTCTTGTTATATTTCCTTCAAACTTACCTATTTCCAAATAGCCCCTTCTTAGTGGAACATCTCTTTTTGCACTTTCAACCCAATATAATGCCTTAAATATTTATTAGATGTACATACTCAGCCTTTGCGACCTATACCTTATTTCCTATATATGGGTGATGTTTTCTTCCACCCAGGTGTTGGTACATTAGAGAACAAGGATGCAAGAAGATCACGTACATGATGCAGACTTTAGGATATCTTGAAATAGTTGGGTTGCCCTTTGCAACTAGCCTTAGATGCATACATTTTTATTATGTCCAGTCACCTTTTATGGTGATGAACAATTGTATATGAATGATCATGTAACGTTCTAATAGTTATGTTTCCGCTACTTTATTATTACAATACTCTTGTATTAAACCATTGAGTGGATTCCCTTTCGGGTCCCATTCCTTATAAAACATATATGATTCAATACTATACGACATTATTGAATAATAAAAATTATGATACAACATTATGTATATGAATGCTGGTGAATAAGGCATGACATATCAATATGAATGTTGGAGTATTTTTACATTAGTCAAATCCCAAGTTAAAATTAGGTATCATGCTCTCTCTTTCTTATTGTCGATGTATCTTTAGCAGTGCATTCAGTCTCCTCGACTTCACAAAATTATCAACCATTTTCTTGACATGTTTGGATTTTCACGAACCTTAACTGACTTGCCTTTAAAATAGAGTTGGAGGAGGCGTTAGAACTTCAACTAGAGTGCAATGTGGAATATGAACTGGATCATGATTTTCATTATGGTTGTCCCTAAGAAATTCATCCTTAGAGCATAAAAATCAATATCATTGTCTACCATTTGGTAGACATCATCATCCATGCAAACTGATGTGGCCAGTTGAACCATTTTGCGACATATATGTTGGTAGCGTTCCCCATATTCAAATAGTTTATTGACACTGGGACTGGAGTCTAGTATACTACTCCCATTATTAGCAAGCTTTGTCAAATAATAGGACCATTTTGTGACATATATGTTGGTAGTGTTCCCCATATTCAGATAGTTTGTTGACACTGGGACCGGAGTCTACTATACTACTCCCATTATTAGCAAGCTTTATCAAATAACATGCTATGTATTGTGGGGAAATTGTTCTCAAATTTTGTTCTCCAATAGATCCTAGGACATATATAACTTTGATTATATGTCTACAGAGCATTGCCATACTTTCATACATATAGTAGGAACATTCGAACTTCATATCACCCATTTAGACTAACACAGTCCTCTCATCTACTTTATTATCATTATCACTTTCGAAAACAATATATGAAAGCTTACAACCAATGTTATTTTATGGTGTGAACTTGATTACATACTCCATCATCTTTTTGAACTCTGATTCAAAGATTACAAACATATAAGGCGTATAAACCCCGACGACCCTTATTGCAATAGGGTTGTAGGGAAATGTATTTTTTATAAATTCATCAGCAGCTTGAAACTCTTGTTCTTTTTTGCTACTCCTCCTACTTGAAATTATTCTATTAAAGTGTTTGAAGAATTAAACCAAGTTGTGATTTGGTTGGAGGAAGAGCCTCATAACAACATTACATGATTCACTGAGCTGGGTAGTTTTTATTCTAGAAGTAAATTGTGTATTACCCAAGCCAAGGACCATTGTTTTCAAAAACTATATATTCTCTCAATCCAATGATGCGGTCCATTAGGGAAGCATTCTTCAATCATCTTTGTCTAAGAAAAACAAAATTCATTTTCGGTTTCAACATCGTACGTGAGGAGAGTAAGATGGTGGTGTAAAATAGGAGTAAAAATCTGAGTGAGGTTCTTCTGAGCATTTGTAATATAGACCATGTGCAGAGTGTGTGGAACGTATGAGGGATAACTTTTCTTATAGCCAAATCCATTGCAATGTCTTGATCTGTGAAAATAGTTAAAGGTGATTTTTCTAACATGCATTTAAGAAATTTTCAGAATAACCATTCAAATGATTCAATAGTTTGATCATAGAGGAGGGTTGCACCAAATATTACACTCTGATAGTGGTGGTTAAAACCAACAAATAAAGCTACATACAAAAATTAACATGTCAGTTGAGAATAATTCAATACTAGAACACAAATGTTGAGTAATGGAATAGGATATGTCGAATATTGGAACATAAGATATCAAACACTAGAACAAAGGATTCTATCGAGTAATTAAAAAAATATGCACTATAGAAACACAAGTGACGAGTAATGGAACAAAATATGTTGAATAGTGGCACATAAGATATCAAACACTAGAACACATGATTCTCTTAAGTATTTAATGGTCTGTAGCTCTTGTTTGTCTAAAATGTTGTATCAAAATAAATGATGTCACCGAATAAGTGATAATCAAGCTTCATCCTCCCATCGGCTCAGAAGATGTTTGCAATTCTCTCTTTGTTATCAACCTCAATCTCGTAGTAAAATGATGGGTTGTAGAAGTACTCTTGCAAAGCAGTGGCCTCACTAGATATCATTGTCTTATGTCTCCTATGCCTCAAATGGTTCTTTAAATCTAGTTAAAGAAACTCGATACTCTCACATCCACCAGGAACCAAAGACATTGCATCGTAGGAATTTCTTAATTGAATTCCAACATCTTTGTTGATCTCTGTTACAGATCCTTGCACATTTGATACATTTTAGTTGGTTCTAAGGTGAGCATATTCCTACGGGAAAAGTACATGATTATGATCAACAACCCAATGATTTATCTTGAAGAAATCAAGATCGCAATAAAAAAATTAGATTAACATGCGCTTTCCACCCAGTACTTTCTCTATGGAGCCACACCGTTCTGGTTTGGCACTCAACTGATTCTTGTAATATTTTTTCACCAGTGCGATTTAGTAAACTTCCCTTACAATATCCTTGTTTATTACATCCATATCGCAAATACTGAATCTTTTCATGATCTGAGTTATTGCCAATGTACTCTTCTCCCACTCGATCCTGGTTGCAAACCCTTTCTGATGAGCATAGTCATTATAAAATTGACAAGCCTCCCGTGGAGAGCTAAATTCAATGTTTTTTCAGTAATCTTGCTTATCAACTTCATCTTAGACAAAGAACGACAAGATGATTAATGGAACTATATTAAATGAGGAACACAGAGGTTGAGGAAATGAACAAGGTGTTACGGAGAAGAGGAGCACATAGGTTGAGAAAAATAATAAGGATGAGGTGAAAAGGATCAGGGATAGGGAGAAAAGGAAGAATAATATTATGGGCATGAGAAAAACACCAATTACACAGATAGGAAGAAGGATTAGGAGAACATGAACAATGAGATGGAGAAAAGGGTGTAACGGAGAAGAGGAACATAGAGGTTGAGAAAAGGAATAAGGAGGAGGTGAAAAAGATTGAGGATCAGGAGCAAAGGAAGATAAAATTTACAAGCATGAGAAAAATACCAATTACACTGATAAGAAGGAGGATTACGAGAACATGAACAATGAGATGGAGAAAAGGGTATAATGGAGAAGAGGAACACAGAGCTCAAGAAAAGGAATAAGGAGGAGGTGACAAGGATTGGGAATAGAGAGAAAAGGAAGAACTATGTTATGGAGAGGAGGAACGAGGATTGAGAGAAAAGAAGAATGAGCTTGAGAAAAGGAATAAGGAGAAGGTAAAAAGGAAGCAAGGGGAATATGAAAGAATAGAAAAGGAATGAGGTGTTATGGAGAAGAGGAATACAGAGGTTGAGAAAAGGAATAAAGAAGAGGTAAAAAGATTGGAGATAGGGAGAAAAGGAAGAACAATGTTACAAGCATGAGAAAAATGCCAATTACACGGATAGGAAGAAGGATTAAGAGAATATGAACAATGAAATGGAGAAAAAGGTGAGACAAAGAAGAGGAACAAAAAGGTTGATAAAAGGAATAAGGAGGAGGTGAAAAAGATCGGGATAGGGAGAAAAGGAAGAATAATTTTACGAGCATGAGAAAAATACCAATCACACAGATAGGAAGAAGGATTAGGAGAATAGGAACAATGAGATGGAGAAAAAGAAAACAAAGCATGCAAAAAGGAAACAACGTTATTAATATAAAATAGTTCATGGTCTAACCATCCGATAAATTAATATGATCATCTTCGAAATCAATCTCCTCTTTGGTGCTTTTAGAAGGCGCACAAGTCTCATTCAAATCTATTTGAGTCCTCTCAACATCCCGTGACTCCATTTTAGGAATGTTTATGCAATACTGATGTGAAGAAGTGGTGTTTATTTCTGAGAAATCACTTTGTGAGAAATCAAAATATGCATCATCTCCAAAATAAATTTCTTCTGGGTTCTCAGAGTAAGCATGCCTATCATTAGAAACCAATGGAACATCTTGTGATATTCCTTCCAAGACATGTTCTTGAGAAACCAACTCAATTAGATCTACGTCTTGGCCCATTCCTGAAAAACAATAGCTAAGGGTCCTGATACTACTACTTAGATCTGGAACCTACATGTTGAAGCTCACAATTTTGATAGTCATACCAATGATTTGGAGGAGATCTCTCAAAAATTATTTAGTGCTCATTTTGGTCAACTCTTCATTATTTTTCTTTGGTTGAGTGGCATATACTTCCATGATGCTTTTTTCTAATTATGAAGCATGGATAAGTTCCCTACTTCGACTGGACAAAAGTGCAAAGGAACACACTTTATGAATAGAAAATCTTATTAATCAAAGAGTATGCTAGACATATGTATTGTTGACAGAATGTCTCTGTTGGATATCTTGGTGTGTCAAACCTTGTTCGATATCATCTTGTTGAGGTGACGGTGGCACACTAATGACAGAAGTTTGGTGTGTATGTTGGTGCACTAACGATGACACAACAATGATTGCACCTTGTTCATTTTTTTTAAGCCATGTCCATCTCCTTCATCCATTCGTTCGCAGTCACACCCATGATATATTTTTTTGGAAAGTATATAGTCCGGTGAAAATGGAAAAAATGATATACATGATATTCAAAATCACTCTTTTACATATCTAACTAGCTAAACTATGAATAAAAGTGTTTCCTTTCACCGACACTAAAAATTAAAGGGGCTTCCTTTTACTGAAAAATACAACTTTTTTTAGAAATGCAGTTAGTATAGATGGAAAGTAAAAGAAATATTATGTTTTTATGAGAAGTAGGACAGGGATAAGCGATCAAGAGGACGTCAAACAAGATTTTATGAGAAGTAGGGTAGGGAGAAATGATCAAGAGAAAGTCAAGCAGGGAGAAGCGAATAACAACGCGGTATTTGGAGAATCACGTAACAAGAACAAACCTGAGCACCACTTGAGGCGTTGAAGGCCGATGGGTTGAACTCATTGTTGGACCTAAATCCTAAAATAACAAACAACACCAATGATCAGTGTTGGTGTATGTCGCCGCCGCTACCGTAGTGTGCGTATGGATCTAGGTTTCAGTCGGAGAGGAAAAGTGAGAGGGAGAAGACAGGAGAAGGAGAGAGAGTGGGAGCAAGAGCAAGAGTAGGAGTGTTCGTGGAAATATTTACGTATGCATGGAGAGGGTTGTCAAAATATTTATAAATCCCTGATGCCAAAAAGATACTATCTCCATCCCAAAAATACTCCATCACTGAAAAGTAGTATTTTGAAGCGGCCAGGATCAGAATCAAGACGTCATGAGAAATACCCCCTCAGAACTGGATCTTTTCACCTGTTGGTGATATATTCCCTTTCTACTCATTGAACAATATGGAATTCTTAGAAAGACCAATGGAGGTTGAGATGATAGTAAAATTGGCAAAAAAAGATTAGATCACCTCCCTACTCAGTTCAGAGTGTATATGGCGTCAATGGCAAAGGAATTTTTTGGGTGAGGTAAGGCTCCATCAAATGTACTCATCAAATGAGCATAAGGAGAGCCCCGAAGTTGCCAGCACAACTGAGGAATCAGAGATGCTATCTTTTCTACTACATGCCATAACCCTATATGACGACGTCTAACGTTTTTTAAGGAATTTATGGGTGCACTATATTTAGTTACTAAGGAGCTTGCAATTGCAGCTATAAAAACTGGGAATGAATTAATATTGGTGATACTAAAGTTTTGTAAGGACTGGGAAAAAATCCCTTCCCTTCCTTATACCCTCAGTCAAGTACAAACTTCTACTTCTTCAATCGACAACATCGATATTGAGTTATTAATGAGCAACAACCTCACCGAATTTGGTATGTTGCCTCTCCTCCATCTATCTTAAGTGAATTGATTTCTTCTCAATAAAACCAAAAGCTAGGGTCCCTTACGCCATCTATCTCAAGTGAAATTCTAATTATTTAAGCATGTAAAAGGTAAGAGACATGGATCTCTAGTTCTGCATTTTTTTAATATTTTTATGGCCCATGAAGATATTAAAAGTTGTTCCATATGCGTAGGGTCTTCGAATATTGGGTGTGAAGATGATTACAACATTTCTTGATCATGCATTGGTGCGTACCCAGTTTCAACTACCTAGAAGCATATACAATAACTCCACCTCTTGAGTTCTTATATCACGACACATCACAAACATTATCTGCTACGAAGATTCATTAAAGATCTTATATCTTTTGTGAAAGATCAATATATTGGCAAAAGTTATTCTCTTCTTTAATTCTTGCAAGACATACTCACTTAATTGTCCAAAAAGGTTTCACATACTTGAATGTTATCCTCGTGAGAGGCAGATATTTTTTTTATGAAACCTGAAGAGATTGGTGACCCCAAAAGTTTATTAAGGATTAGACAAAAATCCCTTCCTTTCATAATACTCCCTCTCCCCACCACCCCACAACTATCCTCCGCCAATGTCCCAGCCATCCCGCACCCCGCTTTCCCTCCAGACCCCATGTCACCACCAACCACCCAATCTCCATCTCGACCCCCCCAACCATCCAACAACTTGACCACAACCATCTCGCAACCTGCCCGCCCTTAGATCCCCGCACCACTCCACGGTCGACCACCTTCATACAACCATCGTACCATCCTCCCACCAGTCAAGCCCACCTTCTTGCTTTCTTCCATTGCAAAGCCACCCATATCCTTATGAACTTGCTCCAGCAACCCTCCTTTCACCCATCCATATTCTACATCCTCATCACCCTATGATCCACTTCTGATCCACGTTTGTAGATTGTCCTTGGTATAACCAACCCTACCTCGATTCATTTTTAGGACTTAGGGAGGGACTTGTTCCCTCCCTCGTCACATGTCTGTCTAATTGACAGTGTGACATTGGTTTCATATCTTCTTTTTCTCCCATATATTGGGTTTATCAAATCTGTTGCTGCTATTTTGGGTGATTCTTCACACCCATGTTTTTTTATATGCTCCTCTACCCCACCACCTTCTTTTGGGTGTCTTGTGTGGTTTGCACATGCACTTGATTCCATCATGTCCTCTACTTATTACTTCAGAAAATTCTGTGTGACCACATTAAGATTGGATGGTTCTAACTACCATATATGGTCTACATCTTTTGAGTTGTACGTCAAGGCTTAAGATTGGTACTCTCATCTTCATTCTACTACACTTCCTACTCCAACAGAGACTGGTGATGGGATTACCAAGCACTCTTATGACTTGTGGGTCAAGGATGATTTGAGAGTAATGACCTGGATGGTAAATAATGTAGAATTTAAAATAAGTCAATTAATTCTTCGACTTTGGATTGCTAAGGTCATGTGGGATCAATTATCTCATATTTATTCTCATCAATAAACCCTAAAAAGTTTTTGAAATCTTTAAAATCTAGTTTAACTCTGTTGAGGAATATTATAACCAATGTTTTGCACTTTGGGATGAGTTTGAGGTCTACCATCATCTGCCAGCTGACATTATTGAATTCCAAAGACAACATCATAAACTCTGGCTCATAGTTTAAAAGACCAGTATGCATTCTATGTTCAAAGAGGTCACTGAATAGAGTATATACGATATCTGAGAGTATATGCAATTTTGGAATTTTTATCTTTTAGTTGTTATATCTATATAAATATGCAATAATAAAATAATTACATATTTAATTTATAGAATTACATATTTTAGATGCAATCAGAAAATAGGCTATCAAACACAACTTAAATATTAAAAATATGTCATAAGAAGCTAAATCTAAAACAATCATAGATGAATGTAATGTAAATGCAAATAGAAGGTAGACTGAATGTAGGAGGTGGTTCTAGTTACATGAAGAAAAATAGGGGGTGATGTCAAAAAATGCCAGCTTAGCAGTTTGATTATTCAAAAAATAGGGATTAATCGACCTTATATGCAACCACAATATATTTTAGGCATCAATTTCCCTTATGCAGTTCGGTCAAGGGTGCGAATTGCATATATGGCCACATGAACCATTTTTAAAACATTGTCCAACTTGTGTAATTCCTTGCATGATTTCTTGCATCCTTTGCAAGAGTCATTGATCAAATATTGTCCAGTGATCCTCTACCCAAACTTTGTGATGTTTTAAGAGTGCAACACATCCCATTTGTTTCTCCTCCCTACTGGTTCCCCTGAGGCGTTGGCTCTTGCAATGCTTTCTGGCAACTCTAGACATGGAAAAGGTCGTGGTTGTGGTAGAGGATGTGTTCTCTTAGGTCCATTTTATGTGGACATGGTCAACCATACTTGGGACCCATACGTGGTCAACCTTGTACTAGACCTGGCAGTGGTCTACCTCCTGGATCAAGACACTATAACTTTTATGGGTAAAATTACCACACTGCGGGTCACTGTTGGGCCCAACATGGACATGCAACACTGGTTAATCAGGCATCTACAGACTACACTAAAGAAGAGCTTGAACAATCAATAACCTCTACTAATTTTGAGAATGGATTAATATGAATGTGAAAAACCTCTCCAAGAGAAATTCCCTACTTAGCATGCCCTAGTGGAGAGTTTGGATTCCTATCTTCTGCAACTCCATATGATAAAACAAATGGGTCGTCAACTTTGGTGCCTCTACTCATACTTTTGGAAATTTTGTGCTCTTTTTTTATATGACTATTACCTCTACTATTCCCTCTATTATTGTATTTGATTGCACTAAATCCCCAGTACATTGGGTTGGAAATATTTTGTATATTGAGTAATTTTTTGCTTACCTTGGGCTTATATGCTCCCCAACTTCATTTGAATCTACTTCCTGTTAGCAAAACTATCAAACAACTTCAATGCTCTATTATGTTTGTGTGTCTCTTTTAGGATCTTCACACGAGGATGAAGATTGGTTTTGGCCATGAGGAATCAGACGACTTATACTATCTTGATGCTCTGCAAGCTACTATACTGCTATCTTCATCTGTTTTAGGTCTTTACTGGAACGATCGACTGAGTCATCCTTTAGCCTCAAAGCTCAAGTAGTAAATTTTCTATAATGTGGGATGATGTTTAAATGTTAACCATGCCAACTAGGAAAACAAACTAGACGTGTCTTTCTTAGAAAATGAATCTTTCCTCAACATCTATCTTTGATATTGTGCATGTAGATATATAGGGACCATGTTTTATAATGAGTGTGTTAAGATTCCATTACTTTATAACCTTTAGTAATAATTACTCTTGGGCTTCTTGATTGTTTTTGCTATGGACATGGCACACATTCTTGACACCATTATTGCATTCTATTCTAAAGTTAGAACTCAATTTAATAAACCCATAAAAATCTATATTACACACAATGTACTTGAATCCATGCAAAACCCTATAAATACTTTTTGTAAAAAGTTTAGCACCATTCATCGAAGCTCATGCTCCTACACTCAATAGAATAGTGTTATCGAAAGGAAGAACCATCATCTTCTAGAAGTTGCTCAGAGGGTTGATGTTGTTTCTATTGCCTGCTTTTTGGTAAATTAAATGCCCTCCTCTATTTTTATAGTATTCTTTATCCCGAGGCACCTCTATTTTCTGTGCCCCATAGAAATTAGGGAAGTATCTATTTTGTATGAAATCTTCAGTCCAGATTAACCAAACTTGACCTGAGATCTACAAAATGTATCTTCTTAGGGTAATCTAAAACTAAAAAAGGATACATATGTTATGATCTGGGAAGCACAAACACTCTCCCAAAGGCATCTGTGGCCACCCTAAACATGTGGGACATGACTAGACACACATCAGACACGATTGAAGAGTCCACCATTTGTTTAAAAGCCTGGATGCCATGGACACGACTTAAAAGTCTCCACTTCTTTTTTCAGAGCATTGACACACTATAGAGATGACATGTACATGGCTTGGATGCACCATGGACACAACATGCTAAAAAAAGAAATATAACTTAAGTTCTCCTCTCTCCATACTCTTTTTCTGACACACTATAGTTATTTCTTCTACCCTTCCTACTCCTAATTTAATTTATAATCTATTTACACTATTTTTGTAGATATAATTGATCTTTGTTATAAAGATTGTTCTAGAAATTTGACCCACAAATTTAATATTATTCACCATTCTCCATTTTTTCTTATTAGATTTCATACGACAAATGTGTTCTAGATTACCTATCCTCGTTGATAATTTATTATTTCATAATAAAAACATACTAGTGATTTCATCATTTTTCACATAATGAAGTCTAGATTCACATCGCAAGGGAACTTGTGATTTGATACTATATATCTTTTATCCTTTTTTTTCTTGAAATTACCATGTTATGACTTACTTCATGGAATTGGATGGATGAATATTATATTTATTAATTCCATGCTATATGTGTGTATGTAAATGTATATCTATGTATGTGTAAATCTATGTATATGTATGCTTATGTATAGATCAGTATAAATATATATATATATATATATATATATATATATATATATATATGAGTGTATGTTGTGTCGAACACCATTCCCTTATCCTATATTTTTGAAAATCTTCATGTCTCGTATCCATGTCGTGTCCCATGTCCATGTCCATGCTTCCTAGGTTATGACTTGAAGACTAAGAAATGGTTTGTTAGTGTGGATTTGGTGTTTTTTGAAGATACACCATAATTTTCTGATATGGATTTGACTCTATCTACATATTTTTCTAGTTGATACCCAGCCCTCTTGCCATATGTGTTTAGCTAGATTCTCTAGAGCTTGCTATTGTTCCTCTTGAAGTTTACTGAAGACACTGTAGGATTACAACTCCCTCTATGGCCACTCCCTCAGCCAATCCTTCATCTTCATTGACTGATCATGACACCAATCATGTTACTTCTGACTTGGATATTAGGATTGGCTTAAGGAAAGGGGTGTGCTCTTGTACTTTACATCCTATAAGCAAATTCTATTTTGAAGCTCATCCTGGTTTGCGTTTTTTCAATTTTACTACCATGCTTTCCACTGACTTTATTCCTAGGACTGTTCCTGAAGCCGTAACACATCTTTCCTGACCTCATTCCATGGAGGTGCAAATAGATGCCCTTCATACACAACATACATGGGATTAGGTAGATGCTCCTGCCCATGTCTCTCCTGTGGGATGTAGACGTACTTATAATGTCAAATATCAACCTGATGACATTGTTGAATGCCTCAAAGCTCTCCTTGTTGTTGTTGTTGTTGTTGTTGTTGTGTGTATATATATATATATATATATATATATATATATATATATAGACTTATGGTATAGATTATTTTGAGACTTCGTCTCTTGTTTCCCATCTGAAATTTGTATGTATGCTTATTTCTGTGGTTGTATAATAAATGTTGGCTCTATTCCAAATAGATGTCAAAAACCCTTCGTGTATGGATATGAAGAGGTATATATGGATCAACATCTAGGATTTGTTTCTCATGGGGACTATTATGAAGTTTACCGACTATGGAAAGTCATTTATGGACTAAAATAAACCCCAAGAGCTTGGTTAGTTTAAGTCGGATTCTTACCAAGTTTGACTTTAAATGCTCTCATTCTAACCATTCAATGTTTGTGAAAACAACTAATGTTGGGATAGTTATTCAGATTGTATATGTGGATGATATCATCAATTATGGAAGTGTTCATCAAGGTATTCAAGCAACCAAGGTATAATCGAGTAAACACTTCATCACTAAATATCTAGGAAAATTGTGCTATTTTCTAGGAATTGAGGTATCACATTCCTCCTCTGGAGTATGTCCATCCCAGAGGAAGTATTTTCTTGATCTATTGTAGGAAACTGGCATGTTGGGCACCAAGTCAGTGAGAACACCTCTTGATCCCCACACTAATTGGGATGATGATTCTTCTCCTTCACATCCTATTAGCAAAAAAATAGAAGACTAGTTTTAACCTCATTTTCCTAACTATTAGATGAGTAGATATTACATCAGTTGTAGGACTTGTTAGTACGTATCTTGACAAACTCCAACAATTTCATTGAGATGCTATTTGTCAAATTCTCAGATACTTAAGAGGCTCCCTTGAAAAGGTTTTCTCTATAAGAAATATGGGAACTACAAGATCATTGAGTTTTCTAATTCTGATTATGACAACAACAATGATGAATTAACCTTATGTTACTACACCTTTGTAGGTGGTAATATTGTCACTTGAAGAAGTAAAATGCAAACAATTGTGGCTAGATCTAGTGTTGAAGCTAAATATCAAGCCATGGCCCATACTACCTGTGAGTTGATGTGGGTCTAATGCTTGTTAAAAGAATATGGAATTTGTGATTTTGAGCCAATACCTATGTACCGTGATAACAAAGATTCTATCTTCATTACAAACAACTCCACTGTGACATCCCAAATTTAAAATAAAATAAGTGTATGGTCTTAATTAAAAAATTTGTAACCATAAATTTCAAAAGTTAGTCTTTAATGCAAGATATTAGAAATATTAAATACTTTATATGATATTTGATATAAAAATAAAAAAATATATGATTCCTCTTTTCTTTTCATTATGAATAAAAGGATTAAATATAAAAGGGGATAAATAACATTATTTTCTCTCTCTTAAAGTTATTCCCTATTTATGCATAGAATATAATATGAAGTCCTTGGCAAGGGTGGACACTCTTAATATCAAAATTTAACTCAACCAGTTCCTTAAATAAAGGATAATTCACTTTATTTCATATTAATACATGCAAACTAAGGTGATTATATAAAATTTATGGAAAAACTTTTATCAAAAACTAGATCTAATTGGACAGATAGATTTTAGACTCCTTATTTCACTTATGATCCAATTTTGAAGTCAATAGGACTTCAAATGACCCTACAAATCAACTAGGAAAGGTTTAAGTAAAGTTTGGATAACATTTGATCAACATCTAATTAATGTATTGAATTTTTCCTATAGTTCTTTTTTTCTGGTCATGCTACTTTGTTGAATTTAGTTCTGGGTCAGACACTCTTACCCAAGAGAATTTTTGTCCTCTTCACCCAAAGTCCAGCGCACCATGGAATCAGCAGTCCCCATTTCCTCTCCCCTCCGATCTCCCTCGTTGATGATTCCCAGATACAACTGACCTCTCTCCCATATTTGAGGGGACTTTGTGCCCTATATATCCCAAAATCCCAGAGCCAAAGCAGATCTCCCCTATTCTAGCATGCGTAGGTTTTTTCTCACCTTTAGACCCCAAATTCCATATAAGGAACCCCCTGAGATGATAACATGCCCATCTTCAGACCTTCTTAACTAAGAAAACTTCTTGCGAATTCGATGTGCTCTCTTCCCCATGGAACACCTCACGTCTAAAGCATGTTCATCAACCCAACATCTCAGGCTACTCTTCTTTGCATGACACAAGTCTTTCCTTAGACCCCAAGAAGATTTAGAAACCATCAATTTTGTCCCCTTTCCAAGTATTTTGTACTTTTCCCTTTACCCGCTTTTATCTAAATGTAGCTTCCGCGGTGATTCCAGTATATCTAGCCATGCCAGCGCCTACTTCACCCACCTTTAGATTCAGTATGGGTTCATGTATTGTCATAGTTTCTTCGTTATGCCTGCATTGATGATTTTTATCAAATTTGCACCTCATCATGCTCCCTACAATGGTGACTCACCATTCTCTGGCGTATGGTCATCACAAGGCCTATTCCTAGGCTCACTGTGTCTGGTAGGAGATTAAGATGACACTAAAGTACTAAGTTTTCAATGATACGAATGAAAGTCAGTTCTTGTTAATTGAGTCATGATTGTTGTTCATAGTCAACTGCGCTCTTTAGATTGTCAAATTTATCATATTGAAGATGATGATCCCAAGGGTTTGGATTTCTATTTTTTCCCCTCATGGATTGGTTTTTAGTGCCACACCTACTTGGGAAATCTCATCCTTTTGATAAGTTGTTAAGATAATAGCCACATATCTGATAGAGTCATTCCAAGCTAGATGGCCCCTTACAGTTGGTCCAACTTAGCAAGCCACGTCTGGGTTATCTTCCTACTTAAATCTATGTGGATTTTTCTAGATTTTTAATTGGTTAGAGTTCATAAAATCATAGTAAATAGATACGATGTCAGAAAATTATGGGAAAATAGTCATTGGAAAGAATTTTTCGATTAGAATATGTTTTAGCATTTTCAACCTAATCCAATAACATCCACAATGTTTTCCTAATAACCTCATATTATGGTTTTAAGACATTAATTAATGTGATAATTAATGTTACATGTTAATTTTAGGAAACCTAGGATTGACCTAGGATCAAAGAAACTTAGTTAGGATTTTCTATGCTCCAGGTAAGCGAGTCATGCCACTATGCATATGTATTTTGGATGAATTGCATGTTATGTATGATTTAGGATTATGCTTTAAATTCTAAGTTCATGAATGAAATCAAGATAAGGATGATGCCTTAAATTTTATTATTGCATGTTGGTTGCTATAATCATAAAGTTCTATGCTTATCACTGATGCTCATTAGTTTAATTATATGATCATATAATGGTTAATAAATCGAAGAAAGAATCATGTAAATTGTGTAATATTAATGTCAAGATTAAGAATGAGAAATCCCATGATGATTTAAGATAATGCACTTAAGTTGTAATTTGTTCATCTTAATGTTATTTTGTATTTATGGCATTGATGGGCACTTTGGTGCAACTAAGATGAGTCTTAACTGACCTGATGAGCACTTTGGTGCAATTGGATGGGGACAATTTACATTGATGTCAAGATAAGAATAATGATGTTACTGATTAAGATAAGATAATTAAGTAACTTACTATATGTTTCTCACAATGATGGACCTTTATGGTCGTTATGGGCTTCCTAGAAATGATGGGTTTTTCGAGCATGATGTGCTCCACATGGGCAGTGTTGGAGGGAATGCATATAGTAATGTTTCTTAATTCACTAATGCAATGAAAGATAAAGTGTTATGAAAATCCTTAATGTTAAGTTATGTCAGGTTCATTTCAAGTTCAAGTACATGTGCTTTCTTTTCAATTCATATAAAATTCATAGTGTCGCTTACTTACATTGTTGCTTTGTTTCACATGGCATGGGACAAGATGTCCCCAGATTAAGGAGCAAAGGAAAATTGAAGCAATCCCTTCAACATAGATGATATCAAACGAGCCTTTACTTTGTGGGGTGCCATCTACCCTCTATAGGTTATATAGTCTAGTTTATCATTTCATGCATTAGATTTGCTTATCCTACATGTCTTAGGTTTGATGTCAAGATGAGACTTTATGTTTCCCCTTTCAAGAAGAATGTATGAATCTATATTTTGATTTAATGCATGGTGTTTCATTTATCTTATTGCTATCGAATCTGATGTTTTGTAATGTTCCTCTAAGACAAGTGACTAATGTTATGGACAACATATGGTTTGCTTCCATTGTCATGTATGTACTTGAAGGGGTGTTACAATATGGCATCAAAGAAACAAGTAGATGGCCACTAAGCTAAAGATTTATATGTTCTAACCATGAGTATAGAATAAGAAGGTGAAAGATATTAGAAACCAAAGTAGAGGTCTAGTCAAGAGACATAAGTTTAGATCAGGATTAGGGTTATGTGCCTAGACATTTTAGACTTTTATGTTAACTCTATAATTGTATATAGCATGCTCTCTCTTTTTCCCTTGTGTTTGTGGAATGGGAAATAGAGTCATGGGGTTTTTTAGAGAGAATGTTATATGCATAATCATTCTTGTCTTGTCCATTCAAGTGCATGCGGTATGGGACATCTGCTTGATCGAGGTACTAAGATAAGCATGATCAGATAAGTCTCCTCTTAATATATGATCGACCGACATGTGTCCAAAGGTGAAAAATAAAACAGGAGTTGCATTAAGAGTTTGAGACCTAT
Organism: Alisma plantago-aquatica; assembly: GCA_963693085.1. Lineage (NCBI taxonomy): Eukaryota > Viridiplantae > Streptophyta > Magnoliopsida > Alismatales > Alismataceae > Alisma > Alisma plantago-aquatica. Next base: position 498,430,097 of record OY856415.1, read on the forward strand.
AGTCACCTTAACCTAATTAGACACATATTAAGACCAACCATGTGTATGAAGAGTAGGTATCTAAGCAAGTAAGATCCATGGTAGAATCAGAATCCCTAAAGAAGAGGTAAGAGATGTCCTTTTTTATGTTGATGATGATGTGAAATAGATTCATTAGTTGTATACCCACATGTTGGTTTTAATAATGAGGTTAGATAATGTTTTACCCTGAGAGAGACCTTAAGATGAATAAAAAATAGTGTACATAGAATATGTAAAACCCTAAGGTGGATAGTATAGGGAAATTTTGAGGACGAAACGTAGTCAAGGTGGGTAGAACTGTAACATCCCAAATTTCAAATAAAATAAGTTTAGGGTCTCAATTACAAAATTTGCAACAATAAATTTCAAAAGTTAGACTTTAATGCTAGATAGAAGAAATATTAATTACTTTATATAATATTTGATATAAAAATAAAATGAAATATGATTCCTCTTTTCTTTTCATTACGAATAAAAGGATTAAATATAAAAAGGGATATATAACATTACTTTCTCTATATTAAAGTTATCATTTATTTATGCATAAAATATAATATATAGTCCTTATAAAGTGTGCACACTCTCAGTATCAAAATTTAACTCAACAAGTTCCTCAAAGAATAGATAATTCAATTTATTTCATATTTTAAAACATAGACACTAAGGTGATTATATAAAATTCATGGATAAAAGTTAATCAAAATCTAGATCTAATTGGATAAATATATTTGAGACTCCTTAATTCACTTATGATCCAAATTTGAAGTCAATATGACATCAAAGACCCTCCAAATCAATTATGAAAGGTTTAAGTAAAGTTAGGCTAACATTTGATCAACATCAAATTAATGTATCAAAAATTTCATGTAGTTGTTTTTTTCTTTGGTCACACTACTTTGTTGAATCTAGTTTTGGGTCAAACACTCTGACTCTCAAGAATTTCCGTCCTCTTCACCAGAAGTTCAACGCACTATGGACTCAGCACTCCCTCTGATCTCTCTCCCTGATGATTCCCATATACAATTGGCCTCTCTTCCACCATACTCTCCTCCTTATGAAATGGACCATCCATATTTGAGGGGACTTTGTGCCCTATATCTCCCAAACTCCCAAAGCCGAAGCAGATCTTCCCTGTTCTAGCATGCACACGTTTTTGCTCTCCATTGGACCCTAGATTCTATGTAAGGAACCCCCCAAGATGATAAGATAACCTTCAAACCTTCTTAACTGAGACAATTGCCTACAAAATTGATGTGCCCTCCTCCTTGTAGAAAACCTCACCGTCGCTAAAGTAGGCTCATTGACCCAGTATCCCATGCTGTCTTTTCTCTTCTGGAGGTGATACAAGTCTTCCCTTAGACCCCAAGAAGCTTTAGAAATCATCAATTTTGTCCCCTTCTCAAGTATGTTGTACTTTTCCCTTTTACCCCCTTTTATCTATCTATAGCTTTTGACAACAATTCCAGTACATTCATCCATGCCAACGTCTGCTTCACCCACCTTTAGATTCAAGATGGAGTCATGTGTCATTTTAATTTCTTCATTATGCTTGTATTGATGATTTTTCTCAACTTTGCACCTCATCCTGCTCCATGCAATGGTGACTCCCTATTCTCTAGTGGCTGGTCATAACAAGGCCTAATCCTAGGCTCACTTTGTCTGATAGGTGATTAAGGTGATAGTGGAGTACTAAGTTTTCAGTGATATGAATGAAAGTGAGTTCATTTTGATCGAGTCATGGTTGTTGTTTGTAGTCATCCAAACACTTCTGGTTGTCAGATTCATTAGATCGAAAATGATGATCCCAGGGGTTTGGATTTCCATTTTCACCCCCGATGGATTGGTTTCCAGTACCACACCTACTTGGGAAATCTCTACTTTTTTTACAAGTTTGTAAGATAATGGCCACATATCTAATAGAGCTAGTCCATCCTAGATGGCCACTTGCCATTGGTCAAACTCAAGGGGCCACATCTGAGTTATCTTCCTAGTTAAATCCATGTGGCTTTAATAGATTTCTGATTGGTGAAAGTTCATAAAATCATAGTAAATCCATACGATGTTAGAGGGAAAATAGTCATTGGAAAAGACTTTTCGATTAGAATCTATTTTCAACATTTTAAACCCTAATTTAATAACATCATACCATGTTTTCCTAATAACCTTAGATTAAAGGTTTAAGACATTAATTAATGTGATTATTAATGCAAACCATGTAAATTTCAGGAAACCTAGGACTGACCCAGGATTAGAGAAACTCAGTTAGGATTTGCTTTGCTCCAGGTAAGTGGGTCTTGCCACTATGCATATGTATTTTGGATGAATTTCATGTTATGTATGATTTAGGATTATGTTTTAAATTCTAAGTTCAAGAATAAAATCCAGATAATGATGATGCCTCATATTTTATATTGCATTTTGGTTGCTATAATCATAAAATCATATACTTATCACTGATGCTTATTAATTTAATGATATGCTTATGTAATGGTTAAGAAATTTAAGAAAGAATCATGTAAATCATGTAATATTAATGTCAAGATTAATAGGGAGAAATCCCATGATGATTTAATATAATACACTTAGATTTTAAATTTTTCCTCGTAATGTTATTTTGTCTTTATGGCATTGATGAGCACTTTCGTTCAACTAAGATGAGCCTTAACCGGCCTGATGAGCACTATGGTACAATTATTGGATGAGGACAATTTACATGTACGGAAAGATAAGAATAATGATGTTAATGATTAATTTAAGATAATAAGTAACTTATTATATGTTTATCACAATGATGGACATTTATGGTCATTATGGGCTTCCTAGCAATGATGGGCTTTCTGAGCATGATGTGCCCCACGTGGGCACTTATGGGCTTTCTGAGCATGATGTGCCCCACATGGGCAATGATGGAGAGAATGGATGGAGTAATGTTTTATTTATTCACTAATGTAATGAAAGATAAAGTATAATGAAAATCCTTAAGTTATGTCAAGTTTATTTCAAGTTCAAGTACATATGCTTATTTTTCATCTCTTATAAAATGCATAGTGCTTGTTACTTACATTGTTGCTTTGTTTCTCATGGCTATGGGATGAGATGTCCCTAGATAAAGGAGCAAAGGAAAATGAAGCAAGCCATTCAACGTAGCTGATATCAAAGGAGACTTTAGATTGGTGGGGTGCCATATACCACTCTATATATTCTCTAGTCTAGTTTATCATTTCATGTATTAGATTTTCTTAGCCTATATGTGTTACTTTTGATATCAAGATGAGAATTTATGTTTCCCCTTTCAAGAACAATGTATGAACCTATATTTTAAGTTAATGCATGGTGTTTCATTTATTTTATTGCTATTGAATATCATATTTTGTAATGTTCCTCCAAGACAAGTGACCCATGTTATGGACAAAATAGGGTTTGCTTCCACTGTCATGTATGCACTTGGAGAGGCGTTACACCCACATTCCATGAGCGCACCAAGCACATTGAAGCATACTGTCACTTTGTTAGAGAGGCTATTTAGTACAAGCTCGTATCCACTCCATATATCAAGACTGAGGATCAACTTGTTGACAATTTCAAGAAACCGCTACCAAAGACAAGATTCATCTCTATGGTGGACAAGCTGGGCATGTATGATAGATATGCTCCTGCTTGACAGGGAGTGTTGATGCATATAGTTTTCTAGTTATTTACTTTATGCTTTTTGGTATCTTGTCTTTCATCCCATATTGGTGAACTCTGTAATAATTGATCTCTCCTATTCTATATACGGAGAGGGTATATGCTAGTTTTGATCATCACATACTAAACTCCTTTTCCGTTTCACACAATATTTATATGGATTTTAGCATGTAATTTAATACACTTGAAAATAATTGAAATCTTACATGATGCATTTATCTGTCCATACATTTTTAAATATCTAGTTCTTATCTCATGTAAAAAGTGTCATTGATACATAATCTACCTTCTGACAAAATATTTAATTGGTTTTTAATATTGACTTTTTAATCACCATCCATTTGATTAAATGGTTCATGACAATGTTGACTTTTCTAGATCATTTCTTTCACAATGTCATATGTTTTTTTATTAATCCTCGATGTTGGCGACAATAAGCTAATATTTAGACATCCATAATCAACCCACTAATGTGTCATGTTTTAGTTTTATTTAAGCAAGAGGAGTGCTAGAATTGGCCTTCCACTCCACTCCTTCATGAATTGAAGAGTAGTTTGTGTTAGGAACTTGGTGTTTTGACTCTTTTGAGTGTTGGAGCTTGGAGGAGGCACCCCTGGTGCTTGGATTTGAAGAAAATTATTGGCTTGTAATTAAGTAGATAATCTATTTAACTTGGGAATCTTGTGCTGGTGTTGTGAACTCATGATTTATGTTATTATTGACATGTTTAAGGTAGAGTTCCAAGTTCTAATAATGATTAAAAAGTTTTTTTTCAATGTTCTTTTCAAAATTGATTAATTTTCTTTTAAAATGGCATCAAATTTTGACTGATGTTTACTGAAGTTTGTATCTCAAATTTCTCAAAACTTCCCTGATGTTTCCATAAACATCTAATTCCACACCTAATTAAGTTGACACAAAGTGATAGTCCTGCACCATGGTGTATCTCATTTTCCAAGAGAGAAGTACAAGTACGTCCAATTAAACCTACCACATTAGAAAATGTGTAGTTGGAACTTGGTCCAACCAAATGGGCTCTTACACAAAAAATGTGTATGTTTATCAACTCTTTGTATACTTAATACATCACAAACCTTATCTAGTACTAAGCTTCAATTAATATCTTATATCTTTTGTGAAAGATCCATATATTGGAAAAAAAAATAATTCTTTTATCAATTCTTGCAAGCCAAATTCAGTTGTGCAAAAAGGTTTCACATGCTTGAAAGTTATCATCATGAGAGACAGAAACATTTTTTTTTAAACTTGAACAAATCTATGATATCCTACCAAGCCCATGAAACACTAAATTTCAAAAAGCATGCAAGGGGCCTGCTATTGAAGAAATGCAATGAAGTTTTTCGGTGCACATACAAAATGACATTCCTTAGAAAAATAATTCCCTCAACTACAATCTATGTTATACATATTTGAATAAAGTTTTTTCTGCATCAAAATCTCTAAAATCATTTGAAGTCACTTTTGGTGTTGTTTCTGACTTTTAGAATATGTGAGGTCATGGATAGTAATGATCATGGATCAGTTTAGAAAAGTAATAATTTGGATACTTGATTAAGCCCATAATAGCAAAATGAAAATTTGTAGCCCAAAGGCCCCAAAAAACAAGATCAAGAATCTTGGGTTAACCTTTCTTAGATAGTAACCTCATACCTTACTTTGATGTTTAGATCTCAATCTTTCCTTCTCTGTTTGTTTGGAGTCATCTTAATAGACCCTTCCTTGATGTTTATGTATTTATGACAACTTCCTTTTCTGTTTTCCCTAACACTCATTGTGAGCCATCACCCCCCCCCTTGGGTAAGGAATGAGGTATCTTATTGACTCTATTTCAAAAATGAAAAAATAGGTATGTAGCAATGAACCAACAACATTATAGACAAACACAATCTCGTCCAATGCCAAAATGAAGGAATTAAATCAAACAAAATTTAAAGGTGTAATCTCTACACCTAAATGCATTATTTTATGCAATAAAATTCCATATCATATATGTATGTGGGGGTGGGTCCTTCATGGGGAGTAAGGAAATTGTCATGATTTTGGGGATTTCAATGACAAAGTGTAGGAATTAAGTTATGAATTATTATAACACCATCCACAAAACTTAAATACACATTCTTATGCAATAATATCACAATATAAATTTTTCTATGTCATCCTCTATGTTTTGATTGGGTGGAGGATATCTAACAATTGCAAGACTACCAATTTGACAGACAATCAAATTGGCAATAAACATGCAAATAACATAAACAAATAGGTTTCCATAAGTCACAACTTATAAGCCTCGTAACTATATAAGTATAATTTACATAATTATAATTAGAGTGTGGTGCTGAAAACAAAGATAACAAACAAACCATGTATTGTAATTTTAATTTAGTACACTTGCACAATACTAAAAAAGAATAAATAACCCATTAAGAAAATATGATACGACTAGGATATACGGTATAAATATAGAATACTATATAAGTCTATAATACTCATATGTATTAGGATATATTTAGAATCTTATTTTCAAGAGAGTAGTTTTTTTAAGTAAGTCTAGAAAATAAAAAAAAGTGGTATTAATGATTGGAAACGCATTTGAAAGCCTACCAAATGATAATTTTAATTTGTATAACCTAATGTTTTGAAAAAAAATCATGTGCCCACATATGCGCATGCGGTCCTCAGCCACTTCACCTATAACTATGTAATGCTATTATTTTTGCTTGGGCTGATTATGCGACACACAGTTTGCATATGCGGTCGTTTGGGCCCCACGTTTCAGTTGGTAACTTGATTTAGCTTAGTTCCTCAATTCTTATTCATCTTCCTGGTTCCTATTTCCCCCTTATTGTCCACCCCACTAATTTGGATGATTATCACTCTTATTTTCTCTTCTTAGCCGAAATCTATGTTCCCTAATACTACTCCTTTATTTGTCATTGACTTGACTTCATATTTGTCCACCCCACTAATTGATGTTTTTCACTTCCATTTCTAATGTGAAATACACATGGTGTGTTATTTGTGTTTGTTTCTATTGCATTCATTGGATAAATGAAGGGTCTATTTCTATTATGAATTGCTAATGTAATTGTTGTTATGTTACAATGTTATGTTTTATTATTGTGCTACTATATTAGTTCTAGCACAATGGGTGAATGCATGGTCTTGTTATGATAACGTGTTTAAATATTACACTAATAAAAAAACACATATGCCCCCACATTTGCACTCGCATCCCGCATATACTCTATGTGGTACCCTGACTGAGCACATAAAACATTGGTATGACCTTAACATACACAAACATATCAAAATTAAAAATCTCCCTTTTTAGTTCATTGTTAACATATTTATCAATTTAAGAATATAAAAATATATTTTCACTTGATAGTTTCTTATATAATTCATATTACTCTTTATTAGAACTTGTTTTACGAAACAAAATAAATAACTAATTGTAACAAGAGTTATTGTATTATTACTAGTAGTTAGATAGATTACATGATACTAGTAATAAATAGTATGGTCATTAGGTGAATCTAGTGATAAATATTGTAGATCTACTTAGTATACGTATATATCTGTGTATAATTAGCATCGAACATATCCATTTTGAGTAGATATGGTTTGGTGAATAGAAATAGGTGAAAGTGGAAGAATTTAGTACAAAAAATAGATGGAGAGGTTTGAAACAATAGAAAATGATAAAAAATAGTTAACCTTACCTTGGATTGAGTTTCGACCACCAAAAATCACCCAAATGTACCTTTTCTCATCCTCAATAGCAACTACAATCATTCTAAGAAAATGATATCTCAGTTGGTATACTACCTATTTTGCTCAATTATGTGAAATGGTGTATTTTGCATTGAAACCACATATATTTGTTGGTATACCCTCTGATATAACGCTATTTGAAAGCCTATTGGTACACACATGTGTTTCCATATCCAATGGCATCGATATGGATGCTTTTGGCCATAGTCACAATTTTTGTCATAATTTGAAAAAAAATCAATTTTCCCCTACTTTATGTGATGCCCATTTAAAACTCCAAAACGTTTAACACATTTCATACTTGCTTTTAATCATGTTTTATACTCATATTCAGTTTTGAACACATTTTATACATTTTTCCCATCTTTCAAGTTTTGTATGTCTGCCTCTAGGGGTTTTGTTTGCATGCTTCCCCTTTTTCGTAGAATTTTTTCTGTGTAACCCTCAATCCCTCAAAGGAAAAAAACATCTAGGAGGTGATAAACCCCCGATGAAGAAGCCTACCGAAGGATTTATAATGACTTCCATCTCTCTGTTGGAGGCCCTCGATGCAGCAAGCACCCTTGGTGGTTCTAGCCCTTGGTGGTTTGGTGGCACCCCTCTCTTATGACAACTCCTCTCACTGACTTGGAAGCTACATGTACTTCCTCCTTCCCCTCTAACTCCTTTCTTCTTTCCATTCTCCTCCTCCATCATCCTCTCTTCCTACCTAATTTCATCTTGTCCTTGCATACTGATTCAGTGTTTTCCTTGTCCTCTGTTTCCTCCATGAGTTCCCCTCTTCTTTTTTCATGCTTCATGCTTCTTGCTTTTTGCTTCCACTTCTCCCCCTTCTTCCTCCATCGTCCCCTCTTCCTATACATTTCTCCCCTCTTCTCCTTACTTCTTATGATTCTTTCCTTCTTTCTTCTATCCTCCTCCTATTGTGCTTCCCTTTCTTCTCTTTGCTCCTCCATTGTCCCCTCATCTTCCTATCCTTCTTGTTAATACATTCCTTCCTCTCTGGTTCCTTGTTTCCCCTCTTCTCCTTGTTTATGATTGTTGTTATTTTCTACCCATTTGCCTCCACCATCTCCTATTGATTAATAATATTGAGATCTAGAGTTAGAATGAGTTTTTTTGTCATTTTTAATCTATTCTAGTTTATTCCTGGTTGTGGTTCTTCTATCTATAAGATCTTTGGTTTTCTTTTCTATAAGTAAATTATTTGTCCAATTTCTGGATTGAATTTGAAATAAAATGCTTGTGTATTTTTATTACTAATGATTTTTTTTCATCTCATTTTTATTTAATTCAAATAAGAAAGTTTGGTTTCTTTTTTCCAAATTGTTTATCATTCCTTTTCTAACTAGAATTATTTTTAGAGCACCCTTTTTTATTTCTTTGAAAGTTCTTATAAACCATTTTCTTTTTATTTTTAAAACTATTAGAACACGAAAACTTTTCTTACTTTTATATTGTTTTATAATTCATTAAAAATGGGTTTAAAAAAATAAGGTTGTTTTTGTGGAGAACCAAAGGGGATTTCAGCACCCATTCCCCAAATTGTTAAAAACCAAAATTGTCCTTTTCTTCTTTTTTATCCCAATGAGAGTATGTACCTTAGATCCTTGCCAAGGTTTTAGACCAAAAGGAAATTGAATTTCTATCTGAATTTTCTTCCCCTTCCTCTTCCTCCATTGTCCCTTCTTTGTCATCTTCTTCTTCTTACATTTCTTCCTTCCCTACTACTTTTGTGTTACCCCCTTCATCCTCCTAGCTTCACCATTTTCCTTCTTTAATTTCCATATTCCCATTCCCCCCCACCACTATTTCCCCTTGCTAGTAACATCCTTTTAGACCCTTCTCCAAGTTCTCCAACTTCCCAATTAATCTGTATCCTCTTATCCTCTCTTCAGCATCCTTATTCAGTTCTTCCAATTCCCCTCTATTGAAATCACCCATTGACCAATGTAAGTATGTACCCTTATTCCTATATATTTTTTCTCTTATTCGCAATCACACTATGCAATTAGTACATTAGTTATGAATTTTTTCATCTACTTCAATTTTCAATTAATATTGACTTGCACGCTGCAAATATTAGGGGTCATCAATTTACCTTCAACTTTGATTTTCATTTCTAGCAACTTGACTTACTCTCCATCACTGAATTATGTTTCCAAAAGTATGTGTGGACATGTGTATATAAGTACATGTATATATACATACATATTATCTAATTTTCCCAACTTTTTCCAGAATAGTTGACAATATGACATTTTAATCCAATTTTTCCGCATAATTCCCGTTCTCCAAAATTTTCAACTCGGTTGTATGTATCCTAAATACCGAATTTGGGACTATGGTTTTAGCAGTATATTAATACTTATGTTATTTAGTTCCTTGCAATATTGCTTACCTACTTGATAAAAACTCACTATCGATGAAAAAGAAGATAAAAAATCTAATTAACTTCGGAAAAAATAGTAGAAACTGAAGCATAATTTGAATGCACTAGGATAAATTTATAATGTTTCCTTCACAACAGTGACAACCAAAATGCAAATATAACTTTTCAAGTAATCATGTGAATCACATACATACACACATGGTATCCAAGTATTTGGATCATCAGAAAGGTTTGCAATGGAAATACTGATTTTAAAGGTAAAGGCGTTGGAGTGGTAAAAGATGGTGGAGACACCTCTATTCTAGAATATCACATATTATATTCTTCTTCCAAGGGGTTTACATTGGGTTAGATTTTCTATAATACAAATCTGGGTTTCATGAGTTTAACTTATGGCTGGATTCCATGAGGCAATCGAAGTTACTTTAGTGGTAATTGTTCAGAAATGTAATATTTGTTATGGTCTTCTCAGTGTCAATGCTACAGAGTATGAGAAATTGGTACAAACTTTCCAAGATTGTAACTTCATTAGGCTTATAGACTGTGAATAAGCAAAGTAAAGTGCAGAATGAGATGCCTTTTGTATTGACAGGGCACATCTTTATATATGGACACGGGTAGTGGCCAATACCCACTTACATAATGTGGGACTAATACCATATACACATGGAATATGTAGGGACATAAAGAATAATGAATAAAGAGAATAATAAATGCTTATTATTCTAACACTCCACTCAAGTTGGTGCATAGATGTCACAGGAACCAAGCTTGTTACATAGGAATTTTACTCGACATCCATTGAGGAATTTTGTGAAAAGACCAGCCACTTGATCTTCTGAACCGATTGGAATAAGTACAATTTGGTGATCTTGTACGTTTTCCCAAATGAAATGACAATCAGCTTCAATATGTTTGGTCCATTTGTGAAAAACTGAGTTAGAGGCAATGTGGACAACAACTTGATTATCACACATGAGTTCCATTGCTTGAGACTGAATGATTCCCAATTCCTCTTAGAATATCCTTGGTCTATAGGAGATCATTGGCTACATGAGCCATTTCTCTATATTTATATTCAATGAAATATAGAGCTACCATTGTTTGTTTTTACTTTTCTAGGATATGAGATTTTCCACCCCCCCAGAAAGACACAATATCTAGAAACTGATATTTGGTTTATGCCACATCTTGTCCAGTCAACATATGAGAATCCCTACACTTTGAGATGTCCATGGTTGGTGTACCATATACCTTTGCCTGGACTCTTCTTGAGATAGTAAATAATCCTATAAACAGCCTCCATATGACTACTACAGGGTTTGTCCATGAATTGACTAACCACACTAGTAGCAAAGGATATATCTGGATGAGTGACAATAAGATGATTCAATTCCAACCAGTCTTATGCATCTCCATTGATGTTCAAGGGGCTCCCCCTCCTCCTTGTACAGCTTGACTTTGGGATCCATTGGATTTCTATAGGATTTTCTCCACGCATACCAGTCTCTTCAAGAAGATCAAGAGTGAATTTTCATTGTGAGATGAATATTCCATCATTAGATCTAGCAACCTTAATACCCATAAAATATTTTAAGAGGCCTAAATCTTTAGTTTGAAATTTCTTTTGAAGAAATTGTTTAAGCTATAAAATACATACGGATCATCCCAATAATGACAATATCATCAACATAGACAATAAGGACAACACATATTGAAGATCATCACTGATGGAAAACTGAATGATCAAGCCTTGATAGTAGAAGACCAGATTCAAGTAGAGATTGATGAAATTTCCAAACCAAGCTCTTGAAGACTGCTTGAGCCCATAGAGAGATTTATGAAGATGACAATCTAGGTGTGACTCCCCCTAATAAATGAACCTAGGAGGTTTCTCCATATATATTTCTTTAGACAAGTCACCATGGAGAAAAGCATTCTTGATATCAGCTTGGTACAAGGGCCAAGAAAAATGAACTGACAGAGAAATAAAAACACCAACAAAGGATATTTTAGCAATAGTAGAAAAATTCTCAAGATAGTCATTGTCGTATACTTGAGTGTATCCCTTGACTACCAAACAAGCCTTAAACGATCAACAAAACCAATAGGTCTGACTTTGACTGAGTAAACCCATCGACACCCAACAACAACCTTGTCTGTTGGAGTAGGAACCAAACTCCAGGTGTTATTCTAGAGAAGATCATTCATTTTATCTTCCATAGAATGAAAACCTCCTAGGTGATTTGTGGCAACATATATAGAACTAGGAATGGAAATATCTATTATGAATGATATGAAGGCTTTATGTGAGGGCGATAAATAGTCATATGAAACAAAGTTAGAAATGGTATGAAGAGTGCATGACCATTTTCCTTTCCAAATAAAAGTTGGTAGATTAAGGGTACTATTGTTGTTACCTGGAGCTTGGGTTTTATGACACCTAATCTTGAATGGTGTCCTTCACACAACATGTGTAAACATGATTGATTGGGGGTTTCTCTCCTTGTGACACAGGTGGAGATGACTCTCCCTAGGTAGGAGGTTCAAGTGATGTGATTTCAATGACAACCAAATGTGGGAGACTTTCTTCAAGATCCCTTACTGACTAGGGATCTTGAAAGTATGGAGTGTCTTCAAAGAAGGTGACATCAGGTGAAACCAAAAAGTTGTGATCAACTGGATCATAACATCGATATCCCTTTCGAGTCTTAGAATAAATGAGGAAGACACACTTGGGATCCTTTGGACTAAGTTTGTCATGACCCGTCCCAACACTCTGAGAAAAACTGACACATCCAAAAACTTTAGGAGCAACTATATTCATGGGTTGACCAGGACATAAAAGTTGAAATGGGATGCATTTTTTTAAGGTGGATGATGGCATGCGATTAATGAAATATGTGGAAGTGAGACATCATTGTCCCAAAATTCCTTGGGAACGCTTGTATGCAAAAGAAGAGTACGTGTAGTTTCAACGATGTGACAACATTTTCTCTCGACTACCCCATTTTGTTGAGGTGTGTGAGGACAAGATGACTGGTGTATAACTCATTTGGAAGATAAGAATTGAGTAAGAGTATTACTGAAATATTTGTTGGGATTATCCGTCTGAAGAATATGAATATACCGAGAGAATTGGGTTTCAATCTCATAAAAAAGTTCTTTGTTACTGAAAAAACCTCAGAATGATCTTTCAACCAATACAACCAAGTGACTCTAGAGAAATCATTGATGAAAGTGAAAAAATATTTTTGACCAAGTTTTTACGGAATCTGACATGGTCCCCAAACATCAGAATGAATAATTTTGGAACTTGACTTAGCAGTCATCTTATTCCTAAGTCTAGACATCTGAGGGTGGAGAACCCAAAGTTTGTCTAGTGACATATGTCCATCCTGACTATGGACATGGAGATGACAAGCTTCCACACATGCCTTGGAGGCCAACCCAAGATAGTAGAGACATGCAAGTTCATACTCACCACTAATCACCTTCTACATCTAGAGGTCATGTATCACTCAATCATCAGGGCTAAATGTGACTGAGGCTTGAAGAGAACATGTTAATTTGCTAATGGAAAGCAAATTGGAAGGAAACTCGGGAGCAAATAATGTTGATTGCAAGGCAACTGTAGGTATAGATTTGATTATCCCAGTGCCTTGTACTGGAACTTTGGACCCATTAGCAATGGTGATAGGTGGAAAGGGTGTTTTGCTAGTGAATAGATTGGATATAAGATGGGCTTTACCTATAATGTCATTTGTTGTGCCTGAATGAAGAACCTAAGAAGATGAACCTGCATTGGAAGATTGAGATATGCATGTCGTAGGTCCACCAGGGTGTGGCACAAAGGAAGCCATTGAAGAAACCAAGGAGAGGCTTGTTGAGAAGCTATACACTGAGAGAACTAATTATACTCCTCATCTGTCACCTGAATATGACAGTTGGAGTCCCCTAGAGTGTCATCATTGGATGCCATATTTGCATATGTGGTTTTAGCAGGACACCCATGGAGTTCTTAGCATGTTTCTTTGTAATACCTCATCTTACCAAAATGATAGCATTCTAGACGTCTATGTCCTCTAGTAGACCTGCCTCCATGACCTCTTAATCCCCCTCCTCCTCGTCCACGAGTAGTAGAGCCAATGTTGATGTAACGACCTCAATTTTTAGTGTCCCCCGATTAAGGAAGGATCTTCAAGTTGAGAGTCATTACCTGAATTCCCAAGGATCCAACTTTAGAAAATAACAATAATAGTAAATAATTTTCAATAATTTCAAATACTATTTGCAAAATGTATAATGAGACTCTTCCATAGAGTTACGTGAATTTTAAACCTAAAAACTATTGCATATGAGAAGGAGTATTTCATCTAACTAATCCTCTTGCCTTAGCGTTAGTTTCTTTGATTTATTTCATCTGGTTCACCATGTATTGATATCATCATTTGTGGCGGTTACCTAAAAAGTTGAAAATCAAAATGTGATCAACTCATTTCTATACTATGTATGTGGGGTGCAACTAAAATATGTGAATGTAGGTATAACAATATAGGCAACCATAGCAACAAATATTATTAAATAATCAAGCATGCATTTTTCTGTTTAACTTCTTGACCCATGTTTGTTCACTCTATTTTTAGGGGAGTCTTTGTGGGGTACCCTGTCTTTAGGGTTAGGTCCCTACAGTGGACTCTCATAACCTTCCCTCACCCAAATTGGGTTTTATATTGGACTTCCTTTCTGACTTGTCCTATAGTGATCCTCCTATCCGAGTTTGATCACTATGACTTTTTCCACCCACAAGCTCATTCAACTCATCAGATATAGAAATTTGGGTTCGAGTAAGTTATGTTCATATAGGGTAATACACATAGGGTGTTATAATTTACAAGAAATAAATAAACATCCAAGTAGGTTATTGGAAACACATGAGAGAAACATCTAGATAAACATCAGAAGTCGATAAGGCAATTATCCATAATTAACCACGTACCTCATTTCCATGCAGATACCATACAACATGAACTTCACACATATAAGCAAACATTCAAGCATTCAACATAAAAAACAAACCATTATCTGCATGTATGTATACTCTATAGTGTCACCAATCATATTCAAGACATACTAATGTAATATATATCCTAAACTAGGCTTCAAGGTTTTCTTGGGTTTGGACAAGGAATAAGAGTACAAATCCTAACTCAATCACATTATGATTTAGGATTATAAATGCATATTAAACATTATGTGGAACCCTAATACCATATTTATCATATACTTGCATTATGAACATTTAGATTCACTTATGAGCATTAAAGTTATGATCTTTGATTTTTAAACCCTAATTACACATGTTGATGATTCACTTTAGGAACCCTATTTATATATCATCATCTTAGATTTCCATTATATTCAAGAATGTCAGATTATAACATGAACTGTGAGGATTTAACATATTGAACACCTTAATCAACAATTCTAGGGGTTGTATGTATAAACCACTTATTAATCATATATTAGTTCTAATTTTTCAATTTGAAGCCTAATTAGAGTCTAGAAACATTTTATTTGTGTTCTACTCCTTTTTTTTATAATATGGTATATAATTTCATATCATCAGAGCTACCATCAATTTTTACTAGAATAATTGGAAGATTAACATAAATGTACCAATAGTAAAATGCCACATAGGCAATAAATTGGATAGCCAATCTTATCCATGCTACTGGATCCAACCAATGGGTACATGCCACAATGATTCTCGACGTCTGCATGGATGGGGTTGAAAAAAAGGGGAAAGGACATGATTAACTCTTACTTGCTACATATGTGTGGAATTTGGATTATTTTCACATTAAGCACATAAACCCTAAAATCACTCTTTTAGTTTAATGACTTAGGCCAATTAAATAATGCCATCTCATAGAAAAAATATCATAGTTCTAGAAAATATTTTAGTTTATTTTTATAACATGTAGAAGAATTGATATGAATTATTTAATATTATAGTAACTACTTATTTATGAAACATATCACCATGACCAATTACTGATTTATCCTTGCATATCGTTTAAAATCATTTAGCATGAAAGGGTTATGTCACTACATTGCTTGCATATGATGTTAAAATCAAACCAAAATGGAAAGGACAAAAAGATAAAAAGCTCATGATTGACAGGACATGGTTAAATCCACAAAGGGTCAAAATTGGAAATTAATGCAACTGATGTCCTTGGTATATCCCATAAATTTATGAAAAGACTGCTGGTCTATGTTGCAAAATTAGTCAACCACACTAAACATGCAATCACCCCTATCACAAATTAAGGAGAGAGGTGGTTTACATGAACTCACTCAATTGCAATGAATCATGTGTTGGATTCCAAGGGGACCATAAGACACAAACTCCTTGCTACTATGGCAATCAAGAGACTAAGCTCCTCAAGGATATTAAATAATAAGTTTAGTGTAAATGTCAAGACCTTAGAAAGATTTCGCGTGCTAGACCAAAATCAAATACAAAGAAACTTCTTATATTACAGGTTGGACTCGGGGAGAAGCATGCACAAAAAGAGCACATGGAAGAAGAACTAAAATAATAAAAAGGGGAACTATTGAAGAATGGTTAGAATTGAAGTCCTCAATATCTTCCTGAAGATCCAGGGGTGAGTTCTTAGCTCCCTTCATCCATAGATATGGTTAGAGATAGGGTGACCAACTAGGCTTCTCCGGACAAGAGTAGCGTGAGTTGGGGAAATAGGGTAGATGGGAAATTGGGTCGATGTATCACAAGGTATGACTATAATCCAATTTCTAAACAGTTGAAAAATAGTATTTTTATAACCTCCAACCCCTAGATTGGACTAATACCTAAGGGTGGCCAAATTAGAGAGAAAGAAAGAGCTAGGATTTACTGGGGCTCTGGACACCCTTGGTAACATTCACTTCTGTTTCATGCAAGGATAGTGAAGGAGGGTACAAAGAAGAAAAAGAAGGAGGAGGAGGCTGAGACGGGTGGAGAATAATTTGGGGAATTGTGGATATGAACATGGAAGGGGGTCAAGTGAGAAAGATAAAAGATGCCCCCTCAGGCTGAATTGGACCATGTATAGATTTAAAAGAAACCAACATTGATCATTAGATCAATGAACTCATCATGTATATACAAAAGCAAGCCCACTTGATAAAGTAAATTAATGGGATTTATAGAATTTTGGTGAAATAAATCAGATAATAAATTCATTTAGATCTTTTATTTCCAATTTAAATTGGGAGAGTAATTAATGCCAAATTATCATGGAAATGACATACAAGCTGATTGAGATTTATAATTAGTTTCTTCTTTGGGATCACCTCTCTGATTATTTAATACATTTAAGTATAATTTATTATTGGTGTATATGTTACTATAATAAATAAATTCCTCTAATAACTTGAGATTTGGTTTAACTTAGGTTTATCTTTCCAAAAAATGTATTACTATAATCTTACTACAAATTATCATCAATAGTTTACTTTAGTTTTCACTTTTAAGATTATCCATTATGTATTAGGGTTCAATTATGTTATTTCCAATTAATTCACCAAATAATTATCTATAGCTAACATATTGAAATTAAATTCCTTTTTAGAATTATTTCCCCATGACGTACTTTCCATATTGCTTAATAAAACAAAAACTTTTATATGATCCATGATCCTTTTATAGTCACTTAATGATATTATTATGCAATCAAGATCAAAATATATGTTTAGAAATCTTTTATGCTGCTTTAGGTGTTACCCATCATTATTTTTGACATGGAAACATTATGAAACCACACTAGTTGAATTATTTCAATCACATATGATTATATATACATGTATTATCTATAGTATAAAATGCATCGCCATCATGCTACACATGATTATATGGGTTTTCATACTATGCCCTTATCAAATTAGATGAATGTTCACATTTAAGTGAGTTGGGTGTAGGATAGAATTTGTCCAATTATTAACATACATTGATAATAGCCTTCTAAACACCAGCTATCACCATACTATTAAGATACCTTAATATATAGCTTAAACCATTTTTGAAGATTGCTTCACAATTAAGGCCAAAGGGTTCTAATGCTCAGAAAGTGGGTTTCCAAAGTTAGGAAGATAGATTTTGATATGGTACATCATTCCTCCCCTTGAAGAGGATTTTGTCCTCGAAATCTAATCGGCAGTACACTATCAGCCAACTACTAAAAGGGTTAATCTAATAAATCACATTAAACGACTCTAAAGTAAATAGGGTTATACATCCCTATTTTAGTCATGATTACTTGATATGTTGATGAGGTACATATTTCATGCCTCCATTTGAAATATCTCAATTAAGTAGGACTACATTATTATCTTTTTAACAATCCTTGAGTTACATAAGCATCTAAATACTCATTGGGTAAAACTCTCCATATCTAAATGAAGTGTAAGGAAGTAGGTCTGCTAAAAAATTAGTACAACCACATCTTCCTATTAATCGCTCCATTGTCAAATCTAGGAATTTCTATCTAAGTGGTTCTAGAGTTTCTCTCTCATAATGCATATATTCCTTTTTACTTAGCTCAATATACCAAAAAGTTCAAAATATTCTTATGTTTTACATGTAGTACAATAGAATAGCTCAAAAATATTATCTAGATGGTCTCTCATTACTCTCAAGTTCATGCATGTAAGAGAGTGTGTGTGAAAGAGATATTTATCTGATGGAATAACTATATTTAAATTACTTGTTTATGTTGAAATAGTGATTTTGTAGCATCTAACTTATTTCCACTGCAGGTGATGTTGACCTAAGGTATACATATTTGATAACATCCAAATTGTTTGAGGTTACATGCCTATTTTATCCTTCATTTACCTCATTATCATAGGTTTCTGTGGATAGTATTGCATTCTCTTAGATACTTTCTATAATTTACCTTTTTCTAACAATAACTTTGCACTTTTTTCATAGGAAATCATCAGTTTTGAGGGTCACAGTCATATCATTGGTTGATGAATAGGCAACAGAGTCAAACTACTAGTTTCGCATGTCACAATAAAACCATTAGTTGATAACATCCAACTGTCAACCGATGGACAGTATGACAAAGGATATGCATACATTCATTGGTAGCCATCCCCTTCAATCGAAAATATTTCTTCCATCAACCAAAAGAAAGGATGCCATCATTCGTAAACCAACAATATGAAGATCTATCAACAAATGGGAAGACAACATTGACAACTATGGGATGTCATATTTTGTCTTCTAATAGGGAGGCAAACAATGTTTACCAACAAAATTTTTGCTACGATCAAGTGATAAAACCACTGCCTCCAAATTTTTATGGTAATTTTGAGAAACTACCTTTCTACAAAGGTGTTGACATCACCAATCAATGGCATCTCTGAACCAACCACCAACCGGTGGAACCTCTGAACGAAGTTGCCCCCATCTCAGTTAGTTGAGTAAAAACCTCGAGGCATGTGCCATGGATCTTGAAACACAAGTAAACTCCCATCTTTGGGTACCTAAAGTGTGCCACCATTCCCTATGAATGAGGACCCCAAGCCACGAAACAAAGGTACTTCACCCATTTCAACAAAGTGTTGTCCAGATTCAACCAAACAATGGATCTTGGAGTAGACAAAGATGAGAGTGTAAGCTTCATTGGTTCTCACATCCGCTTCCACAAGATTCCACATATGCCTTTCAAAGGAGATTGATTGTGGAGTGCATCATCCATTTTACATCACCATCTTCATGGAGTGGAGATCTCCATCGATGTCTACTACTATCTATGACTACAATTTTGTTGTGTTTCATCCTTCTTTCCCAATTTGTTCATCTCCCTTACATATTTCATTTGGTTATGGACACCATCATTTGTAAATCTATAGTGTCTCCCATGAACGTGAGTGACTACTCCACCTTACTTGGTTTGGAAGTAGCCACCAAGGGTCTCCCAGCATGTAAATATTCATATTCAATTTAATGTATCCACTCTTAGTAGTTTTATCTCCTTACTCGTGTTCTTGAAGGATTCACTTTAATGATTAGATACCATTTTGTGATTTTGATTTCTAATGCCTTAAAAGAGTAGTATTAGTTTAGATCTAGAGTTAATGAGTAGTATGAATGCATGAAAGTGTTGTAATACTATACTAATGATTGTATGTTTGTATACTCAATTGTCTTTTTTGCCATCTTAAGAGAGAACCTACTTACGATTTAGATCTAACCTGATTTCAAGAGAGGAGGGAATATACACTTATGATGATTGCTCATAAAATATTATAAGGGTATACAAGGGGGTTGAGTATTGAATGTTGGTGAGAGTTATTAGATAGTGAAATCTAATTCAAGTTCCATATGAAATAGATAACAAAGATTGAACTCACATTTTCTTCATTGACGTGGATTTATTTTACTTTTGGTATCTTATTCTTTATTTGATCACTTTGTTCCAAAATGAACACTCAATCTACCTTTTAGTTTGACTTAGCAAAATTTAGATCTTTAATCCTAAACATCTTGTCACCATTATCGCTAAGTTCAACCCCTTTTACTACACAATGTTCCATATTATTGTTACGGGTGTCTAAATATCAGGTATAAATTTAAAGTCTAATTACTCTCGATTCTCCTCTATTTTGGACGCATGATTCATCCATGATCAACTTCTAGCATTCTTGTCAAGGACAAGTCAACCAACAACTGGTTAATAACAGTCTACCTAGACTTTGTTAGTGCTTATAAATCTAGAAATAGACATAAACGCACACTCTCTTAGTCCATTTACTCTATATCTTGAAATCTTGTTTGACACATTTGATATGTCACTTTGACTCGTACCATCATTTCATGTACTTAGTGTGACCTGGAATTTTCTTCTCCAAGACAAGAAGCAGTTTCTATCAAAGGGAATTGAAGATAAATTGGAATCAATAATGGAAATGGGAACAACCCACCACCACAATCCCCACATGTTGGAGGTGGAGCAGGGAAAAAGCCACCACCCACTTGATAAATGTGTTTTCATAATTTTTATTTACATCTTTTAGATATCTTTTTAGGATTTTTTTATTATTTATTTTCTTAGTTTAATAATTAATTGCATTATATTATATTTTTCTCTTTAACTAGAATTTTAATTATATTTTCTTGGATTTTTATAGGAAATGGGATAAATACTCTTGGAGTATAATTGCACAATTTGCAGCAGTCCTGTAATTATTGTATACCCATTACCAAAAGTGCCATAACTCTTGTATCCAAAATACAAATTGAGTGTACAAGTATTCATTGGAAAGGAAATTTAATTTTCTAAAATAATATCCTATTATATGGACCATTTTTGTAATGACCTTGCCTCCCAGTAACCCCTAATTAAGGGAGACCAAGAGGTCAGAGTCGTTATCCCAATTTCGCGGATCAAGTTTAACAAATAATCAGTAATAATTATTAAATTCTACCATGACTATACTGAAAGTTGGAATGAAAATAAAACTTTACATACTTGTTTTTCAAAAACTTGGATATATAACTTCTATGCACCTCTGGACTCTATTCTAACTAATCCTCCTTGCACTTTATTTCTTAATTTCACAATATGCCACTTTACTATTTGTCCTTTTCAATTTGTACCTAAAATGCCGACAAACAAAACATCAGTCAGCATAAATGAATATCTTGGTATGTGGGGGAAACAATAATCAGGCAATTATCTGTAACAACATATTGCAAGCAATTATGGTTTAGCAAGAAAACTTTACATCTTAAACATAAATACTCAATTCATACATACCTGAACCTATACGCTTGTCCCTAAAGTGGACATGGATACTACCTCTCATATGGTAGATCCCAACTAACCCCCATGATCCTACCTAACAGGTAGATCAATACCTAGGATTGAAGAGTCGCATGGCACTACCCATAGGTAGCCCAATCCATAACTCATGATATGTTGAAGAGTTGCATGGCACTACCCATAGGTAGCCCAATCACTGACTCATGATAACCTGATGGTCCTACCTACCAGGTAGACCATGTACTAGGTCATCCTTTTCATCATTAGAAAAGCCACAGAGGAGGACTAGGATTAAAGCTAGTTAGGTATACATATTTCAGGTGATAATCATAGTCACTTTATAGTTGCATGAAATAAAAGTCATCCAAGCAGTTTTTTTTGGAAACCAATAAAACATCCGGGAATCACCGTGAAACTAAAGTGATTAACCATAAGTGTAACCACATACCTTTTCTTGAGAAAAAGAATCCAAACTTAATAGAATATCCAGTCAAGCACTTTAAGGAAAACAACCCTTAATTCATAAAACATATAGATTATCTAGTGTCAAAACACCTTCCTAATGACATGAGGATATTTTCTAAGGCTTCTAAGCCCTAAGGGTCCATTAGGGTTTCTTAGGTTTCTTTATCCAATCTTTATTTCCTTTTTAGAATAGTTACCCTAAAAAGGTTTCTTATTCACAAAACCCTAATCATCTCAATTATCTTCATTAAGTATTCTTTAATCCAAACTATGTTCAAGAATCATTATATTACAGTTCTATACTTGCAATTTCGGATTATAACCACTAAAACTCATATTTCCCAAATTAGGGTTTTTAGTCCATTAAACCATGTACATGATCATACAATTCCTAAAACCAACATACTAAACATCCTTTTATGATTTTACCCTTTTCTTATACTCTTAATAGGTTAACATTGATTAAAAAAACATAATCAAGATTAATCATGATTGTTTTTATATCTTTCTAGAGTTTTTCTATCATTTAATGCATTAAAAGATGTAAAACCTTATACTTTTTAATAGCATCTACATACAGGTTCTAATATTATTTTTATCAGGTTCTACCCATTTTTCTAATCAAAAAGCACTACTTACTTGCATTTTTCGGCCAAAGGAATGATTTTTAGTGAATCAAACAAGATCACACCATTTTCTTGAATTTTCAACTACAGAGGTGACTTACTTGGATTTTATGGAAAAACCATGGTCGTTGGATCTCAGGTCATCGCTGACCAAGCTTGATCTGACGCCCCTCCTTGTGCGTGCCCACTCATAGCTGCTAAGAACATGGATGCTCTCAGTCGTTGATCTACTTCTTGGTCCACAGTAGACCCTGATTGAAGGGCTGCTACTCCTTGTCCTTTGCCCGATCCAGCAACAGGCTCTACAGTGGTGTCGTACTGGAGAGCTTGCCAGAGCTACTTGGTTCCTTCGACTTATAGTATGAGATAGCAAGATATGGTGTTGTTCGGGTTCGTGAGGGCGAGAGGAGTCGAGAGGGGGTAATATTTATGGGATTGGGGGTCGAAACCTAGGGTTCCTAACCCTTACCGCCGCCTGCCCTTGAGGTGGATTTGGGAATTTCTCCTAGTCGCCACGAAAGCGCAATAAAGTAGGGCATAAATGATTCAAAATTCCATCCTTAATCCAACAATGAGCTTTCCATGTCTGCACATGCGCTGGTTTGTGAGGAAAATCGAGGGAAATATCCCTCTATAAAGACGATGCTTTCCTTTTTGGACTCAAGGTAGGAGACTCATAGCTGGAATTGGATCTCGATCCAACGGCTGGCGTCGTCCGTAGTTATTTTCAATTAAATCCAAAAATATGTGACATTTACTATAATCACAACACTTTCGGGGATTCTGTAAAAGCCATAACTCCCAAACAGAGTGTCTAATGAATACCAAATTTTAAAGGAAAGTCCATAAAGACTTAATCTGCTTATGTTCCAAGTTTGGAGCCAAAATACAAAAGGAATAACTCATTTTCTTTTTTTGCAAGTCAATGACTTATACGGCATTTATTTATGCCTTAAACTTATATTTTCTCTCTCCTAATCTTTTATTTTCTTTATTTTGATTCCTTTTATTATTAGAAACCATGTAGGCACGAAATCTTATCCAATATGGATCCATTATCCATATTTCCACATGTTTCTTATATTTCATTATTATCTCATAGTTTCTTCTAAATAAAGCAATATTTAATTAATCCTTTCTCTTTCTTATTGCATTATCTTTGCAACTTGGACTCCTTGGAACCCAAGGAATCCAAAAGGCACGAAATCCACCCTTGGGGGATATTCCTTTGCCTTCTATAGGTTTCTACGTCTCCCATTTCTCTTTTTCTTATTTATTCATTTATTATCTGAATTTCCTTTTCAAGGATTTCTCTTTATCTTTTATTTCCTTTTTCCTCTTTTCCAATTTCTTCTACTAGAAATCACATATAAACAAAATTTGCTTAATTGTGGCCATTAATGCCACCTTCTAGAGATTTCTATATAATTCTCATAAATACTTTGCTTAATATTCATTATCTTGTATATTTTTCTAATATTTGGACTTTTCTTCTTTTCTTCTCTTTTATATCCATTATTGGATTAATCTAATAATAGGAACCATGAAATTCCTATCAAAAGGGAGATTTGCAAAGAAATCCATTCTTTGAAGCACAACATACAACCTTTTCAATTAAGTCCATATTCATAAAAACATTACATTTCAATTATGAAAACATATGCAAAATTGAGGTTGTAACATCATTCCCCTCTTATAGTAATTTTCCCTCAAAATTCCACCAAACATATAAACAATTCAAGATAAGACTTTTCCATATCCATCATTGGCTCCTATGTGGCTTCATCCTCTCCATGGTGCTTCCAAAGAACCTTTATCATCTCACATTTTGTACTCCTGAGCTCTCTCTCACCTTGGTATCTCATACCGTTATAGGTGACTCAGGGTAAGTTGGCCTCCCTTGGGAGCTCACTAGGTTCATTGCTCAGCCCATGGCTCAGGTACCTCACATAGTGCTCTAGATTGGACTTATGGAACACATCATACATCACATTATCCTGAGGGGTAAGGCTAAACATAACCATCTCCACCAATCCATCCCAAATGGACCCATGTATTGGGGACTCAGCTTTCTCATCTATAGCTCATAGGGGTCAAATTTTCATATCACATATTCTCCGATAGTGAACTGCATGTTAGTCTAATTTTCTTCAGCTCACGACTCATGTCTCCCATGGGCTCTCTTTCAGCCATCGCATGATCAAAGCGACTTCATATGCATTCACTATGGCCTTTTTCTGACCTTCGTGAGGTCCCTTCACCCACATCATCTTAATGAAGCGGTGACTGACACAGCCTCCCTTACAGAGCTTCTTACATCCCGATACTGGCTATGGTGGCTAACATCACAACTTTCATAAGACAAGAACTGTCTCCATGTATCACCCTGAACGAGCACACACGCACTCATCAGACCCTCTAGTATGGATCATACTAACCATCAGTTAGGGGTGATAAGTTATACTAGCATAGAGTTTTTCATGTACTTACTTCCACCGCATGGCAGTGAATCTTTAGGTCATACTCATGAACCTTTAAGCTCGCATCATGGTGTAGTTGAACCATCTCGTTTACATGTAGTTCAACCGCATCAGTCCCTTGACAGTACTCTCTTTCTCTTTAGACTATGTCATCTAGGTAAGGCAATCTACCATAACCCATATTGCACCTTGACCTTCTTCGGTCCATGGGAGACTTGCCACGACATCCATAATGATGAACTCCCATTCCCTCTCAGGGACTTTTATCCTCTATATCCACTCAATGGGTTATTGGTGTTCATCCTTCACCTCCTGACATTCATGGAAACAAGCCACATGCAACTCCGTACACTTCTTAGGCATCCAAAGTACTACTATCACTTGTTATCTTAGTAGTACCTCGGTGTATGGTGAACTTAAATTCATGATCCCCTATATGTCCTGATTCCTCTAGGTTGATTCCCCAAAACACTCTAGCCATGGGTTTCTTCACCTTTTTTTCCAGAGAAGTGCATATGAGGTTCTACCACCATTCTTCTATCACAACAAGCACAATGCTGGCTAACCAAGCAACCACTAACTCGATTAATAGATCTCGTTATATCTGATTGTTAGCCAAACATATCTCACAACTTATGGTTCACCTAACTACCTAGACTAGGCAGCGGCATCTCAACAAGATCATCCATTACCACCTTTCATCTTTATGTGTTAGGTAATGTTGAAGACATACACCTCCATGTATTCCACTAATTATCTCATCTAGGACTATAAGTCTATCTTCATCAAGAAAATCTGAATTCATCCTCTTGGTTATCAAACTCAACCTTGTATAACTCATATATTCCACATAGCTCGTGATAAAAACATCCTCATAAGATGACTACCTTAGTTCTCTTGGTGTTTGTATAGCATCCAGGCATCATACACTCCACAAGGGTACACTGTTACCTTTATCCTCATACATCATAGAAATGTTTCCACTCACATCATCTTTATCCTCAGTGTATGGCATGCATATTGCCCTATCTCTCACCCCCATAACAAAAGGAAATAAGCATTTGGCTGCAGTCCAAATTCAGAGTTCTTCCCATTCCAAGAGTAGAGATGGTGCATCCCACATTGCCAGTACACCTTCCAGTCTAGGTTGAAACGTGCAACACATGTCCCTACATTATGAACATCTCGATATCAAGGTTACTTCCACGGAGAATTGGTCTCGAACCCACTTGGGTCATCATACCATCCTTGGTCATCTCCTTTAGGTCTATACGGTGCCGACACTTTTAGGGTCATCCCTCTTCCCTTATGCATGCAGAGAGTGCCTTCCTCATATGCCCATTGGGTCCCATGAGTTCATGAAGGTGATCAATCTCCTAACCCATGGCCCTCAGACAATGATAGTTGTTACCTCCTAACCCTATGGTCATGTGCAACTAGGGAATCAGGCAACTCCTACTCCCATCGGTATTATCCCTACCTGACCCTAGGATAGACTTAGGATCCTAACATAGTACATATCCAGCATGAAACCTTACCCAAGTCTCCATCATCTCTCTCGGCATTTGTGGTCTGACTTACATCCTTTTGTATGGATCGTGGCAACCTATATATCCCGATCAGTCCCCATACTGGTTACCTCCATAGTAACACATCCACATGCACTTTGAGATGGTTATTTGTGGGTCTACATGTTCATTCTTATACTATGTACCCTCCACTTAGCTTCTCAAGATCCTACGAGACCTCTTTAGGTTACCTCAAACCCAACAAAAGTTGTACATACCCTACAGAAGGGTCCCTCTCCCAAGATGGGGAAAACTACATCTTGATAGCAACAAAGGTCACAAACGTATCTACATCTAAGGTTTAAATACACATGAGAATGATTAGCCCTAGCAAGCTACTAAGGGACATAGCTAACAAATAGACCACCTTCTAAACCATATTAGGTCTCCATGGTAGGTCATACTTGTTCTCAATCCTCAATATTGGACCAAGATCATACATGCCCATGTCACCAACTTATATGTGAGGGGTTCATCAAACATACACCTTAATCTGAGGGATTTCCCTTTCCTCTAAACATGAGGGGTGCCATGATCCCATGCATAGGAACTTAAACATCCGTGTGAGCTTCAGGTGAACCAGGATCTACTACTTCCCCTCTTATAGGTCTAGGAACCCTAGGTTCACCTCTTATGCAATAGTTGTCCAACTCCATGCTCAACATTCTAACAATGAACCAAGCATGTACGAGGTGCATCATGCACGTCCTATTATCCTTCCACTTGAACAACACCTCATAGTTGAGTCCTCCTCAAGGACAACCAACTAGGTATAAGACCTTACAACTTATTACTAAACCTCCTCACGGTATAAGGAACTCTTCTTCCTATCCCTAGCAGGTAAGCACCTATATCATCTGCACATAGGTACCAGCAGCCTCATCTTTCTTCAAGTGTTTGGTTCTTATAAAGGCAACCAAGATACCAAAAGCCTCCAGGGGTCATTCACGAGGAAACCACAACCATCCACTTAGGTCGCAACATACCCAACTTCTTAGGGTTCCTCATATCCTAGAGTCTAAGATTCCAACCTTCTTATTCAGGTCTTTCTCTCTCTCTCCAGAGCTAACCCTACAAACAACCTTGCCACTGGAGGTTCTCTCTCGAAAAAGGTGGATCAATCTCACATGCATACACTTACATGGGTGAAACCTACGTTCGCTCAAGATTATCCACATCTCTTTATGCTTACCTCATCAGCTATCCAACATGCCCTTTTGGCTTGGATTTTAACCTACTGTCAGCACTACTAATGTACTCTAGGTGCATACTCTTCCATGCTCATTTAAGCCCATAGGGTTTCTATATGGCCATCACTAACCTCATCAATGAAGGAATTATCCTTCACCCTAATGTGTGTGACCCTTCATAGGTTGGGTCGCCCAGAAGGCACTAAGTCAACCAACCTCACATAGCTCAAACTTCTCATAGGTATCCAAAACAAAAAGCATGTCAACCCACGTACATGGTCGACCGTGACATCTAACTCATCATGCCATCTCTCTCTAACCACCACTTAGGGTTAGGGTTAGCATCATCCTCAGAGGATGTGCCAGGTCTCTACCTTAAATGGAGGTCTCTGTCTCCAAAACCAACTCTCTATTCATCCTCTTGACAAGAAGATCTAATGTCAGGTCTCTCTTGAGGGCATGACAACACATGTCCTACAACCTAAGCATGCATCTAATCTTTAGATTATGCTTAAACTATTAAGCTTATGTCCATGACATCTTGGTTACATGCTTTTCATTAATTGGGTGGAGGATTCCTTAACCTTATCATACATACCCTATCCTCAAGAGGGTGAGGAAGAGAGATAAAACCCTAAATCTTAGAATATTAATTGAATCAGGGTTGAGAAGGGATGAAAATAGATGAGAGAGTCCTAAAGGTATCTTATTTCGAGTCTAAACCTCAGACATTGGCCAGGTAGTCACACTGCATCCGGGAGTCCTCGTGACCAACTAGAGGGGCAGAGGAAAATCTTGCCAGCCCCCGGACGTTGATCCTTTTCTAGACACCTCTGTCATTGGAAAATACTCTAATAACTCCCTCGGGTTCTACAAAGTTTGTAAAATTTAATAATTACCAAGGATTAAATGAGGAACCAATGCCCTAATACCAAATGTAATGACCCTGCCTCCCTGTAACCCCCAATTAAAGGAGACCAAGAGGTCAGATCTGTTATCCCAACTTCCCAGATCAAAGGTTCAACAAATAATTAGTAATAATTATTATATTCTACCATGACTATACTGAAAGATGGAATAAAATTAAAACTTTGCATACCTTTTTTCAAAAACTTGGATATCTAACTTCTATCCACCTCTGGACTCTATTCTAACTAATCCTCCATGCACTTTATTACTTAATTTCACAATATTCCACTTTATTGTTTGTTCTTTTCAATTTGTACCTAAAACACTGACAAAAAAAATGTTGGTCAGCATAAATGAATATGTCAATATGTGGGTGAAACAATAATCAGGCAATTATCTATAACAACATATTGCAAGCAATTATGGTTTAGCAAGCAAACTTTACATCGTAAACATAACTACTCAATGCATACATACCCTAACTTGTATGCTTGTCCCTGCAGTGGACATTGATACTACCTCTCATATGGTAGATCCCAACTAACCCCCATGATCCTACCTAATAGGTAGATCAATACCTAGGGTTGAAGAGTCACATGGCACTACCCATAGGTAGCCCAATCCTTAACTCATGATATGTTGAATAGTTGCATGGCACCACCCATAGGTAGCCCAATCACTGACTCATGATAACATGATGGTCCTACCTACTAGGTAGACCATGTACTAGGTCATCCTTTTCACCATTAGCAAAGCCACATAGGAGGACTAGGATCTAAGCTAGTTAGGTATACATATTTCAGGTGATAGTCATAGTCACTTTATAGTTGCATGAAATAAAAGTCATCCAAGCAGTTATTTTCTGGCAACCGATAAAACATCCAGGAATCACCATAAAACTAAAGCGATTAACCATAAGCGTAACCACGTACCTTTTCTTGAGCAAAAGAACCCAAACTTAATAGAATATCCAATCAAGCACTTTAAGGCAAACAACCCTTAATTCCTAAAACATATAGATTATCTAGTGTCAAAACACCTTCCTAATGGCATGAGGATATTTTCTAAGGCTTATAAACCCTAAGGGTTCATTAGGGTTTCTTAGGTTTCTTTATCCAATTTTTATTGCCTTTTTAGACTAGTTACCCTAAAAAGGTTTCTTATTCACAAAACCCTAATCATCTCAATTATCTTCGTTAAGGATTCCTTAATCAAAACTATGTTCAAGAACCATTATATTACAGTTGTATACTTGCAATTTCATATTATAACCACTAAAACTCATATTTCCCAAATTAGGGTTTTTAGTCCATTAAACCATGTACATGATCGTAAAACCCCTAAAACCAACATACTAAACATCCTTTTATGATTTTACCCCTTTCTTTTACTCTTAATAGGTTAAAATCGATCAAAAACATAATCAAGATTAATCATGATTGTTTTTGTCTCTTTCTAGCGTTTTTCAATCATTTAATGCATTAAAAGATGTAAAACCTTATACTTTTTTAATAGCATCTACAAACAGGCTATAATATTATTTTTATCAGGTTCTATGCATTTTTTTGATCAAAAAGCACTACTTACTAGCATTTTTTTGGCCAAAGGAATGATTTGTAGTGAATTAAACAAGATCACACCACTTTCTTGAATATTTGACTAGAGAGGCGACTTACTTGGATTTTATGGAAAACCCCTTATTGTTGGATCTCGGGTCGTCACTGACCAAGCTTGATCCGACGCTCCTCCTTACGCGCTCCCACTCACAACTGCTAAGAACATGGCTTCTCTCAGCCGTTGATCTGCTTCTTGGTCCACGGTAGACCCCGATCGAAGGGCTACTACTCCTCGTCCTTTGCCCGATCCAGCAATAGGCTCTGCGGTGGCACCGGTGCAGAGCTCGCCAGAGCAACTTGGTTCCTTCGACTCATAGTATGAGATAGCAAGAGATGGTGATGTTTAGGTTCGTGGGGGCGAGAGGAGTTGAGAGGGGGTAATATTTATAGGATTGAGGGTCAAAACCTAGGGTTCCTAACCCTTGTCGCCACCTACCCTCGAGGTGGATTTGGACATTTCTCCTAGTTGCCATGAAAGCGCGAGAAAGTAGGGTATAAATGACTCAGAATTCCATCCCTAATCCAACAATGAGCTTTCCATGTTTGCACATGCGCTGGTTTTTTAGGAAAATCGAGGGAAATATCCCTCTGTAAAGACGGCACTTTCCTTTTCAAACTCAAGGTAGGAGACGCACAGCTAGCGTTGGATCTCGATCCGACGGATGGCATCATTTGTAGTTATTTTCAATTAATTGGAAAATATGTGACATTTACTATAATCACAACACTTTAGGGAATCTTGTAAAAGCCATAACTCCCAAAACGAGTGTCCAATGAATACCAAATTTAAAGGAAAGTCCATAAAGACTTAATCTGCTTATGTTCCAAGTTTGGAGCCAAAATACAAAAGGAATGACTTCTTTTCTTCGTTTGCAAGTCAATGACTTATAAGGCATTTATTTATTCCTTAAACTTATATTTTATCTCTCCTAATCTTTTATTTTCTTTATTTTGATTCCTTTTATTATTAGAAACCATGTAGACACGAAATATTATCCAAGATGGATCCATTATCCATATTTCCACATATTTCTTGTATTTCATTATCAGCTCATAGTTTCATATTAATAAAGCAATATTTAATTTATCCTTTCTCTTTCTTGTTGCATTATCTTTGCAACTTGGACTCCTTAGAACCCAAGGAATCCAAAAGGCACGAAATCCACCCTTGGGGGATATTCCTTTTCCTTCTAGATGTTTCTACATCTCCCTGTTCTCTTTTTCTTATTTATTCATTTATTATCTGAATTTCCTTTTCAAGGATTTCTCTTTATCTTTTATTTCCTTTTTCCTCTTTTCCTATTTCTTCCATTAGAAATCACATATAAATGAAATTTACTCAATTGTGGCCATTAATGCCACCTTCTAGAAATTTCTATATAATTCTCATAAATACATTGCTTAATATTCATTATCTTGTATCTTTTTCTAATATTTAGACTTTTCTTCTTTTCTTCTCTTTTATATCCATTATTGGATTAATCTAATAATAGGAACTACAAAATTCCTATCAAAAGGGAGATTTGCAAAGAAATCCCTTCTTTGAAGCAAAGCATACAACCTTTTCAATTAAGTCCATATTCATAAAAACATTACATTTCAATTATGAAAACATATGCAAATTTGAGGTTGTAACATCCTTCCCCTCTTATAGGAATTTTTCCCTCAAAATTCCACCAAACATATAAACAATTCAGGATAAGACTTTTCCATATCCGTCATTGGCTCCAATGTGGCTTCATCCTCTCCATGGTGCTTCCAAAGAACCTTTATCATCTCATATTCTTTACTCCTGAGCTCTCTTTGACCTTGGTATCTCATACCCTTATAGGTGACTCACGGTAAGTTAGCCTCCCTTGGGAGCTCACTAGGTTCATTGCTCAGCCCATGGCTCGGGTACCTCACATAGTGCTTTAGATTGGACTTGTGGAACACATCATACATCACGTTATCCGGAGGGGTAAGGCTAAACATAACCATCTCCACCAATCCATCCCAAATGGACCCATGTATCGGGGACTCAACTTTCTCAGCTATAACTCAGAGGGGTCAGATTTTCATATCACATATTCTCCCATAGTGAACTGCATGTTAGTCTACTTTGCATCAGCTCATGACTCATTTTGCCCATGGGCTCTCTTTCAGCCATCACACGATCAAAGAAACTTCATCTACACACATTGTGGCCTTTTTCTTACCTTTGCATGGTCCCTTCACCCACATCGTCTTAATGAAGTAGTGACCAAAATAGCCTCCCTTATAGAACTTCTTACATCCCGATATTGTCTATGGTGGCTAATATCACAACTTTCATAAGACAAGAAGTGTCTCCATGTATCACCATGAACGAGCACATATGCATTCATCAGACCCTATAGTCTGGATCATATTAACAATCAGTTAGGGGTGATAAGTTGTACTAGCATCGAGTTAATCATGTACTTACTTCCACCGCATGGAAGTGATTCTTTAGGTCATACTCATGAACCTTTGAACTCACATCATGGTTTAGTTGAACCCTCTCTCTTACATGTAGTTCAACTGGATCAGTCCCTTGACAGTACTCTCTCTTTCTCTTTAGACTATGTCATCTAGGTAAGGCGATCTACCATAACCCATATTGGACCTTGACCTTCTTCAATCCATGGGAGACTTGCCATGACATCCATAGTGATGAACTCCCATTCCCTCTCAGGGACTTTTATCCTCTATATCCACTCAATGGGTTATTGGTGTTCGTCCTTCACATCCTAACATGCATGGCGACAAGCCACATGCAACTCCGTACACTTCTTAGGCATCCAAAGTACTACTACAACTTATTATCTTAGTAGTACCACGGTGTATGGTGAACTTAAAATCATTATCTCATGTATGTCATGATTCCTCAAGGTTGATTCCCTAAAACACTCTAGTCGTGGGTTTCATCACCTTCTTTTCCAGAGAAGTGCATCTGAGGTTCTACCACCATCCTTTATTAAAACAAGCCCTAGGCTTACTAACCAAGCAACCACTAACTCGATTAACAGATCTCGTTATATATGAGTGTTAGCCAAACATATCTCACCACTTAGGGTTCACCTAACTACCTAGACTAGGCAGCTGCATCTCAACAAGGGCATCCATTACCACCTTTCATCTTTATGTGCTAGGTAATGTTGAAGACATATACATCCATGTATTCCACTTATTATCTCATCTAAGACTATAATTCTATCTTCATCAAGAAAATCTGAGTTCATCCTCTTGGTTATCGAACTCAACCTTGCATAACTCATATATTCCACATAGCTCATGAAAAAAACATCCTCATAAGATTACTACCTTAGTTCTCTTGGTGTTTGTAAACCATCCACGCATCGTACACTCTACAAGGGTACGCTATTATCTTTATCCTCATACATCATAGCAACGTTTCCACTTACATCATATTTATCCTTAGTGTATGGCATGCATATTGCCCTATCTCTCACCCCCATAATGAGATGAAACAAGCATTTGGCTGCAGTCCAAATTCAGAGTTCTTCCCGTTCCAAGAGTAGAGATGGTGCATCCCACATTGTCGGTACACCTTCCAGTCTAGGTTGAAACGTGCAACACATGTCCCTACATTATGAACATCTCGATATTAAGGTTACATCCATGGAAAACTGGTCTTGAACCCACTTGGGTCATCATACCATCCTTGGTCATTACCTCTAGGTCTATAGGGTGCCGACACTTTTGGGGTCATCCCTCTTCCCTTATGCATCCAGAGAGTGCCTTCCTCATCTCCCCTTTGGGTCCCATGATTTCATTAAGGTGATCAATCTCCTAACCCATGACCCTCATACAATGATAGTTGTTACCTCCCGACCATATGGCCATGTGCAACTAGGAAATTAGGCAACTCCTACTCCCATCGGTCTTATCCCTACCTAGCCCTAGGATAGACTTAGGATCCTAACATAGTACATATCTAGCGTGAAACCTTACCCAAGTCTCCATCATCTCTCTGGGCATTCATGGTTTGACTTACATCCTTTCGTATGGATCATGGCAACCTATATACCTCAGTTAGGCCCCATACTGGTTACCTCCATGGTAACACATCCACATGCACTTAGAGATGGTTATCTATGGGTCTACAGGTTCATTCTTATACTATGTACTCTCAACTTAGCTTCTCAAGATCCTATGAGACCTCTTTAGGTTACCTCAAATCCAACAAAAGTTTTACATACCCTACAGAAGGGTCCCTCTCCCAGGATGGGGGGAAACTACATCTTGATAGCAACAAAGGTCACAAACGTCTCTACGTCTAAGGTTTATATCCACATGAGCATGCTTATCCCTAGTAAGCTACTAAGGCACATAGCTAACAAACAGACCACCTTCTAAACCATACTAGGTCTCCATGGTAGGTCATACTTGTTCTCAATCCTCAATATTGGACCAAGATCATACCTTCCCATGTCACCAACTTATATGTGAGAGGTTCATCAAACATACACCTTAATTCAAGGGATTTCCCATTCCTATAAACATGAGGGGTTCCATGCTCCCATGCATAGGAACTCAAACATTCATGTGAGCATCAGGTGCACCAGGAACTACTACGTCCCCTCTTATAGGTCTAGGAATCCTAGGTTCACATCTTATGCAACAGTTGTCCAAGTGCATGCTCAACATTCTAACAATGAACCAAGCATGTACGAGGTGCATCATGCACGTCCTATTATCCTTCCACTTGAACAACACCTCATAGTTGAGTCCTCCTCAAGGACAACCAACTAGGTATAAGACCTTACAACTTATTACTAAACCTCCTCACGGTATAAGGAACTCTTCTTCCTATCCCTAGCAGGTAAGCACCTATATCATCTGCACATAGGTACCAGCAGCCTCATCTTTCTTCTAGGGCTTGGTTCCTCTAAAGGCAACCAAGATACCAAAAGCCTCCAGGGGTCATGCATGAGGCAACCGCAACCATCCACTTAGGTCGCAACATACTCAACTTCTCATGGCTCCTCATATCCCAGAGTCTAAGCTTCCAACCTTCTTATTCAGGTCTTGCTCTCTCTCTCCAGAGCTAACCCTACAAACAACCTTGCCACTTGAGGTTCTCTCTCTAAAAGGGTGGATCAAGCTCACATGCATACACTTACATGGGTGAAACCTACGTTCACTCAAGATTATCCATAGCTCTTTATGCTTATATCATAAGCTATCCAACATGCCCTTCTGGCCTGGATTTTAACCTACTGCCAACACTACTAACATACTCTAGGTGCATACTCTGCCATTCTCATATAAGTCCATAGGGTTTCTATATGGTCATCACTAACCTCATCAATGAAAGAATTATCCTTCACCCTAACGTGCATGACCCTTCACATGTTGGGTCTCCCAGAAGGCACTAAGTCAACCAACCTCACATAGCTCATACTTCTCATAGGTATCCAAAACCAAAAGCATGTCAACCCACATACATGGTTGACCATGACATGTAACTCATCATGCCATCTCTCTCTAACCACCACTGAGGGTTAGGGTTAGCATCATCCTCAGAGGATGTTCCAGGTCTCAACCTTTAATGGAAGTCTCTGTCTCTAAAACCAACTCTCTATTCATCATCTTGACAAGAAGATCTAACCTCAGGTCTCTCCTGAGGGCATGATAACACATGTCATACAACCTAAGCATGCATCTAATCTTTAGATTACGCTTAAACTATTAATCTTATGTCCATGACATCTTGGTTACATTCTTTTCATTAATTTGGTGGAGGATTCCTTAACCTTATCATACATACCCTATCCTCATGAGGGTGAGGAAGAGAGAGAAAACCCTAAACCTTAGAATCTTAATTGAATTAGGGTTGAGAAGGGATGAAAATAGATGAGAGAGTACTAAAGGTATCTTATTTCGAGTCTAAACCTCAGACATTGGACAAGCTATCACACTGCATCTGGGAGTCCTTGTGACCAACTAGCATGACAGAGGAAAATCTTGCCAACCCCCAGACTGTGATCCTTTTCTAGACACGTCTGTCATTGGAAAATACTCTAATAACTCCCTCGGGTTCTAAGAGTTTGTAAAATTTAATAATTACTAAGGATTAAATGAGGAACCAATTCTCTTATGCCAAATGTAACGACCCTGCCTCTCAGTAACCCCCAATTAAGGGAGACCAAGAGGTCAGAGCCGTTATCCCGATTTCCCATATCAAAGGTTCAACCAATAATATGTAATAATTATTAAATTCTACCATGACTATATTGAAAGCTGGAATAAAAATAAAACTTTTCATAACTTTTTATCTAAAACTTGGAGATCTAACTTTTATCCACCACTGGACTCTATTCTAACTAATCCTCCTTGCACTTTATTTCTTAATTTCACAATATGCCACTTTACTATTTGTCCTTTTCAATTTGTACCAAAAAAGTCGACAAACAAAATGTCGGTCAGCATAAATGAATATGTCGGTATGTGGGGGAAACAATAATCACGCAATTATCTGTAACAACATATTGCAAGCAATTATGGTTTAGCAAGCAAACTTTACATCTTAAACATAACTACTCAATCCATACATACCCTAACATGTGCGCTTGTCCCTACAGTGGACATGGATACTACCTCTCATATGTTAGATCCCAACTAACCCCCATGATCCTACCTAACAGGTAGATCAATACCTAGGGTTGAAGAGTCACATGGAACTACCCATAGGTAGCCCAATCCCTAACTCATGATATGTTGAAGAGTTGCATGGCACTACATCATAGGTAGCCCAATCACTGACTCATGATAACCTGATGGTCCTACCTACCAGGCAGACCATATACTAGGTCATCCTTTTCATCATTAGCAAAGCCACAGAGGAGGACTAGGATCTGAGCTAGTTAGCTAGGTATACATATTTTAGGTGATAATGATGGTCACTTTATAGTTACATGAAATAAAAGTCATCCAAGCAGTTATTTTCTAGCAACCGATAAAACATCTGAGAATCATCGTGAAACTAAAGTGATTAACCATAAGCGTAACCACATACCTTTTCTTGAGCAAATGAATCCAAACTTAATAGAATATCCAATCAAGCACTTTAAGGCAAACAACCCTTAATTCCTAAAACATAATGATTATCTAGTGTCAAAACACCTTCCTAATGACATGAGGATATTTTCTAAGCATTCTAAGCCCTAAGGGTTCATTAGGGTTTCTTAGGTTTCTTTATCCAATCTTTATTGCCTTTTTAGACTAGTTACCCTAAAAAGGTTTCTTATTCACAAAACCCTAATCATCTCAATTATCTTTATTAAGGATTCTTTAATCCAAACTATGTTCAAGAATCATTATATTACAGTTGTATACTTGCAATTTTGGATTATAACCACTAAAACTCATATTTCCCATATTAGGGTTTTTAGTCCATTAAACCATGTACATGATCATACAAACCCTAAAACCAACAATACTAAACATCCTTTTATGATTTTACCCCTTTCTTTTACTCTTAACAGGTTAACATTGATCAAAAACATAATCAAGATTAATCATGATTGTTTTTATCACTTTCTAGAGTTTTTCTATCATTTAATGCATTAAAAGATGTAAAACCTTATACTTTTTCAATAGAATCTACAAACATGCTCTAATATTATTTTTATCAGGTTCTACGCATTTTTGTGATCAAAATGCACTACTTACTTGCATTTTTCGGCCAAAGGAATGATTTTTAGTGAATTAAACAAGATCACACCATTTTCTTGAATTTTCAACTAGAGAGGTGACTTACTTGGATTTTTTGCAAAAACCCTGGTCGTTGGATCTCGGGTCGTCGCTGACCAAGCTTGATCTGACGCTCGTCCTTGCGCGCACCCACTTATAGCTGCTCTCAGTCATTGATCTGATTCTTGGTCCACATACCCCGATCAAAGGGCTGCTGCTCCTCGTCCTTTGCCCAATCCAGAAACAGGCTCTACGATGGCTCCACAGTGGAGAGCTCGATGGAGCGACTTGGTTCCTTCGACTCAGAGTACGAGATAGAAAGAGATGGTGTTGTTCAGGTTCGTGAGGGTGAGAGGAGTCGAGAGGGGGTAATATTTATAGGATTGGGGGTCAAAATCTAGGGTTCCTAACCCTTGCCACTACATTACCTCGAGGTGGATTTAGGCATTTCTCTTAGTCTCCACAAAAGCACGAGAAATTAGGGTATAAATGACACAAAATTCCATCCCTAATCCAACAATGAGCTTTCCATGTTTGCACATGCGCTGGTTTGCGAGGAAAATTGAGGGAAATATCCCTATGTAAAGATGACACTTTCCTTTTTAGACTCAAGGTAGGATACGCATAGATGGCGTTGGATATTGATTCGACGGCTGGCGTCGTTCGTAGTTATTTTCAATTAAATCGGAAAATATGTGACATTTACTATAATCAAAACACTTTAGGGAATCTTGTAAAAGCCATAACTCCCAAACCGAGTGTCCAATGAATACCAAATTTTAAAGGAAAGTCCATAAAGACTTAATCTGCTTATGTTCCAAGTTTGGAGCCAAAATACAAAAGGAATGACTCCTTTTCTTCGTGTGCAAGTAAATTACTTATAATGCATTTATTTATGCCTTAAACTTATATTTTCTCTCTCCTAATCTTTTATTTTCTTTATTTTTATTCCTTTTATTATTAGAAACTATGTAGACATGAAATCTTATCCAAGATGGATCCATTATCCATATTTCCACATGTTTCTTGTGTTTTATTATTATCTCATAGTTTCTTATTAATAAAGCAATATTTAATTAATCCTTTCTCGTTCTTGTTGCATTATCTTTGCAACTTGGACTCCTTGGAACCGAAGGAATCCAAAAGGCATGAAATACACCCTTGAGGGATATTCCTTTGCCTTCTAATGGTTTCTACATCTCCCTTTTCTCTTTTTCTTATTTATTCATTTATTATATGAATTTTCTTTTCAAGAATTTCTCTTTATCTTTTATTTCCTTTTTCCTCTTTTCCTATTTATTCCATTAGAAATCACATATAAACGAAATTTACTCAATTGTGTCTATTAATGCCACCTTCTAGAGATTTCTATATAATTCTCATAAATACTTTGCTTAATATTCATTATCTTGTATCTTTTTCTAATATTTGGACTTTTCTTCTTTTATTCTCTTTTATATCCATTATTGGATTAATCTAATAATAGGAACCACTAAATTCCTATCAAAAGGGATATTTGCACAGAAATCCCTTCTTTGAATCAAAGCATACAACCTTTTCAAGTAAGTCTATATTCATAAAAACATTACATTTCAATTATGAAAACATATGCAAAATTGAGGTTGTAACATCTTTTATGCTTTTTACGACAGAGAAATATGTTCAAAATTTCTACTGTGGAAATCTGCATTGAAGAGAGTTACATGGTCAAGGCAATTAAAGCCTATCAAATTTCTATTGACCAGATCTAGAAAATTCAAAAGGATGGCTCCCTCTCTTTTTTCCCCTTTTTTGAGTAGCCTACCCCCTCCTTCTCCTATAAAAGGAGGGGTACTTCCTCCTCCCAAGATCATCTTTTGTATCATCTTTGTACGGGAGTTTTGAGCAATCTTCTTGTGTTCTTATGATATTGTGTTCTTTCCATCAATAAAGATTAGTTTTTACAAGCTAAATGTTTCCTTCAATTGTTGTTCTTTTCCTTCAAACAAATAACAAGTTCTTCAAACAATTGGGATTAGAGATAACAATCTTAATAAGTTGTCTAGTGGGATCGACCCTTATACTAGCCTTATTCGGAAGTAGAAAAAGGATTAAACTCTAGGATAAACATCTTAGTGATTGTAAGTGCACCTCGACGCATTAACAATTTGGTGTTGTTATCGGGGACAATAGATCATTTTCTCAAACCCGAAAAACTTTTAAAAAACTTTGTTTCATTTTTATGCCTTCTGAATAATATTTCAAAAGTGCTACTCCTCTTTATACTGAGTTTCCATTCCGGCAGTACATTTTTTTCTGCAAATGCGCTAGATTGTAAAAAATATATAATTTTGGTTAGTTTTGTAAATTTTAACCTTGTTTCATAATCCCTTAAATTTTATTTGTAATTTATGATCTTGTACAAATCTTTAGTTCTTTTTTGAATTGTAAAAAAAACCTTTTCAAATGGAGTGGTCAACAAATTATGGCTCACAAAATCGATCAAAACAACCATCCATCACCATATTGTCCTAATGTGTCCTCTGATTATGGTAGCACCTTATATAATATCGAGTCTTCCTATCCTGGTAGGTATGATGAAAATCCTAACCCAAACTTTTTTATAACCATCATCAGGAACCTTTCTATCCATATTCCAATGGTGGGTATGACCAACAACATTTTGGGGAATATAGATCTGATTTTGAAACCCAAAAGAAACTAGACACACATCAACTCTTGATAGAGGCTTTGCTAGATGCCCAGTCAAAGAGTCCAAATTGTCAAAATGTGTCTCATCATGTTATGGTGTCACCTTGTAATGTCAATTCTTCCAGCCAAGGTAGATGTAATGGAAATTTCAATCCAACATCTCCTTAAGACTATTATGAGGAGCAATGCCACAATCAATATGAGGGGCACTATGACCAAGATCCTGATGGGGGGTATGGTGGGGGTAACCAACAAAATTTTGGGGGTTTTGAACCTTATTATGAAAATGAATATACATCTCAACAAGAGGAACAAATTAGAGCGTTGGAAAAAGTAGCAAAAGAGCAACAAAAAATATTAGAAAATTGAAAAACCCTGCTAGCTATCTTACTAGAGGCCCAATGACAGACTCCCCTTGTAGACCTCAAACAACCCATAATGGTTCTTCCGATGATGATGAAGATGATCCACTTTTTGTGTCATATATGTCGGATCCTGAAGAAATAGCACAAACCATGGAGCTATATTTTGTGTGTGATGAGGATGTTGGTATCCCTACCTTTCCTTTAGAGACTCTACTACTTGAGTATGAAAAGTCACAGCACAAGAGTCATTCTTATCTTGAATATCCAACAAATCATCCCATCCTTGACATCATTCCAGATGTTATCCATGACCAATCCACTTTGATTGAACCTATTCTAGATAAGGAATCACCAATCCCTAATTATGAAATAATTCCTCATATTATATCACAACCAAATTTTGTTCCACATATAGCTGATCTAGAAGGGGAGACACCACCCTTAGATAAGGTCCACATGCCCCCTTCTTCTGGCTGCAAGGAATATGTCCCCATTTTTATCCCTCATGAACCCATGAGAACACCTTGCATAGAGGAACTAGAGTTACATGCTATATCAACCATGAATCCCATCTATCCCAAGGTTGATTGCATGAAATTTGAGCAGAGAAAAAATACTTATCATGCTGATTTAAATGTAGTTGTCTCTTTCATATCACCACCAGTTA
The DNA here is from genome assembly GCA_963693085.1 of Alisma plantago-aquatica. Lineage (NCBI taxonomy): Eukaryota > Viridiplantae > Streptophyta > Magnoliopsida > Alismatales > Alismataceae > Alisma > Alisma plantago-aquatica. Next base: position 498,472,128 of record OY856415.1, read on the forward strand.
TCCTATATGCAGGTCAATATGATGGGGGGGAACCTGAGCTAGATCCTCCTCTTGACCTTGCACATCTGGCACTACATGTGTTACTAGTCGGGTACCCACCAACCTCCCCCGATCCACATCCATCTTTGACATTTCCTTTACTACTAAAGGAAGATGTGTGGATCCTTTTGGAAGGAGTGCGAGGCAAAAGACATTATGAAAGACTCTTTAAGCTTCCATGACCACCCATCTGTTGGGCATACCATGAAGATCCTTTGTTCAAAGTTACAACCATCATCAACATCCCCTTCAGCTAGACATTTTTTGAGCTACTAGGACCTTCTGGTGATCCCACTAATTTTCTTCCCTCCATTCTGGATTTAAGTTTTGCTTGGGACGAGTAAAATCTTAAGTTTGGGGTGGAGGTGGGTGGTACGTACTCCTTCCACCCACTCTATCTTACTTTTTTGCAAATTTTATCATTTTATGTAGTTTAGTTTTAATTTTTGTTCTCATCATGTTATGTAGTTTACTTTTAATTTTTCAAAAATTTGCTAAAAGTTTCAATTTTTGAGTTTGACCTTTATCTAGTCAGCTAGTTTAAATAGATGTTTATCATTTTACCCCCCTTGAATTTAGTAAAACTTTTTGTAAAATTTATTACAAATTGCCATGTCTGAAACCACTGTGTCACCTAGGACCCCTAAAAATAACATCACTCCTTGGAATAGTTGGCAAGTTATAAGGAATCGATTAGAACCAAGCATAATGTTTCCTTATAATTAAGCAATGAATTATCTTGTTATAAAATTTGTATGATGTGATTTATAGGAATACTCTAACTAGATCAATGACACTCTCTCATAAAAATATATCAAAAAAATGTTGAAGTTATAAGTACAAGAACATCTTTTTCTTCCCTCTATTTTTTTTAAAAGAGAAGCAAAGAATCACCACTGGATAAAAATCAAGTCAGGGGTGGCATGCTTCCCAAAATAAATACTCCATACCCCACAAAGGGGCGTACCATCAAAAGATGCCAAAAGTGCACATGAAATTTTTTTTATGACCAATGTAGCCACAGCTCCACAAATTCATATCCCGAGTCGAATAGAGGAGGGATCAATATTTTTTCATCACTTCCTTCTTTGTTTTCAAACCCTCAAATTCATCTTGTTCTTGTGAAACAACTTTTAAAAAAAGTAATAAAAATTAAGAGTGTCAAAGTGAAAGTAAGACAAAGCCTATTTTTCTACAAATTCTTAATTTAAAAGTTAGATTTGATAATTATTTTGATAGGGAATATAGAAATCTATGCATGTGGTTCTAGGAGATTGAGTCACTTAGTCAAAATATGGAGGTGAGGACTATAGTGATGTTATTGAGGTGAGAATGTCATTTTGGAAGTATGCATTGGAGTTTATTTGTAATCTAATTTGCTTGAGGACAAGCAAAGATTCAAGTCTGGGGTATTTTGATAAATGTGTTTTCATCATTTTTAGTTACATCTTTTAGATATCTTTTTAGGGTTTTTTTTGTTATTTGTTTTCTTTGTTTTATAATTAATTGCATTATATTATATTTTTCTCTTTAAGTATAGTTTTAATTATATTTTCTTAGATTTTTTTAGGAAATGGGATAAATATTCTTGGAGTATAATTGCACAATTTGCAGTATTCCTATAATTATTGTATACCCATCACTAAAAGTGCCATAACTCTTGTATCTAAAGCCCAAATTGAGTGTACAAGTATTCATTGGAAAGAAAATTTAATTTCCTAAAATAATATCCTATTATTTGGACCGCGTTTATGTTTTTATAGTAGACAAATACGTTAGCAATTTTTGCTGTGGAAATTTGCATTGAAGAGAGTTACATGGTCAAGACAATTAAAGCCTATCAAATTTCTATTGACGTGATCTAGAAAATTCAAAAGGATGTCTCCCTCTCATTTTTGGGTAGACTACCCACTCTTTCTCCTATAAAAGGAGGGGTACTTCCTCCTCCCAAGATCATCTTTTTACGGGATTTCTGAGCAATCTTCTTGTGCTCTTATGTTATTGTGTTCTTTCCATCAATAAAGATTAGTTTTTGCAAGATAAGTGTTTCCTTTAATTGTTGTTCTTTTACTTTGATCATTTATATGTAGTTTTTTCTTCCTCTTATTCTTCTGTGGACTAGAGCAAGGGATTAAGCGTCAGCCATTTCATTGACTCTAGCCTAAGGAACTATCCTTTGGTAAGACTAGACAATGGCTAGAATCTTCTTCCCTCAGTCTCTCTTTTCTCCACAAGTATGAGTGAGTAGTTCTCTATCCATGCAAGGGGAATAACACCTTAGCCATAGCTTTATCGACTTTTCCTTAAAAATGATGCTAGATGGCTTTTGGGTTTGATAACTAATTGATCTATCAAAGTAATTAATTGGTTTGATCAAAAGTTAATCTAGATGGATATGACCGTGGAAGTTTGGATTTAGAGCAACAAACCCAATCACATAGGAGTTTTGAAATGACTGTGGATCTTCCTCTTTTAGGATGATGAACTAAGAAGCATGAGCACCATGTCCAATGGGCTCATGTAGAGTCCATCTTTAGTGGATGTTTATTAATTCACTTGCCTTCATCAAATCTGTCATTTTTAATGATTAGTTTGTTTTTGCCTAGGCTAAGGTGATGAAAACCCCTAAAGCATCGATTCTCATCTCTTGATTTAAACATCGCTTGCTTTTGCTTTCTTTAATTCCTAGTCTTTTCATTCATAATAGTTTTTCTTGTGGTAACAACAATCTTAATTTTCCTTGTGAAAGGACAAATTTACATTCTTGTTAAGTGCATTTTCATTCCTACATTTCTTTCCTTAGTGTTAATCATCAACCCCCAAAGCTCAAATTTTATTTTCTGTTCTAAATCTAAAAAATACCAAAAACAAATAACAAGTTCTTCAAACAATTGGGATTAGAGATAACAATCTTAATAAGTTGTCATGTGGGATCGACCCTTTCTATACTAGCCTTAATCTGAATTAGAAAAAGGATTAAACTCTAGGATAAAAATCTTAGTGATTGTAAGTGCACTTCGTCGCATTAACACCACTCCTCGTACATCACTTCAAACCATTCCAGCTATATATGCTCATTGAACAAGGCAACGTGGTCCTTCCAAGAATGAATGTTGCTAGCTTTGAACTAAAGCCAGCCTTATTTGTCATGGTTTGGAAAAAAACATTTGGAGGACACTCATTGGAAGACAACCCTTATCATCACACAAAATCTTTCAAGAACATATGTCATACAATTAAGATAAATAGGGTTCCTCAAAAAGTAATGTATTACCATGCTTTTTTCTTTACCTTTAGAGAAAAAGATCTTGCATGGTATCAAGCTTTGAAGTATGAGAATTCTCAAGGCTGGGAACCCATGGCGGATGCTTCTATCACTAAGTTCTTCCCATTGAGGACATGATCTGTTATAAGAATGATATCATTAGTGATAAAAAAAACATTTAGATAACTTGAGAAAAGCATGGTAGAGATACTAGGAATGATAGGGATTTTTGTCACCACAATTTTGATGAAGTGTATCTGGTTACCATTTTTTACAATGGAATAACATAGAGAAAAAGTACATATATAAATGCAATAGCCAAGAGATATTTCATGGGGAATAACTTAGAGCGCTTAAATGACAATAGGACTACACTGCAAGATGGGTCTAATCACCGAAGAGGACCAGATGGTAACATGTCTGTTGTAGGTTAACCTTTGACTCAAAGGCCCTTGAAGCTCTAACTACCATGCTCAATAAGATGGCCATTGATATTCATACTTTAAAGGAAAATAATGTCAAAGGAGAGAATCATGTAGAAAATGTTATGAACTGTGTCACTTGTGGAGAAATCAGACACAAAACTAATTATTGCATATACACCCACAAAGAAGAAGACAACCAATATTGATATGTTGATATTATCTTATAGAGATAAGACCATCTAAAATTTTTGTATGGGAACATGAATGATGCAAAAAATTCTCACATGATGAACAAGCCTAATAATCAACCTAAAAATCTAGTTTTGGGAGAGGTGGTAGACCAACTAGATTCACTAGCAACATGACTTTTCAGCAAAAGGAAACAATTTTCATGACAAAAATCAAAAAAAACATCTTAATCAGAGCAAATCTCGGCTTGACCTAATGCCATAATGTTCACCTTTTCTAAGAGGAAATGCAATATTGATGAGAAGCTGAATCAAACCGCTATTAGTAGTAACAACATGTTGACTACAATGTAGGCTTAGATGGGAAGTGTCACCGAATAGTAATTAATTTGCAACAACATAAAAAGATGATTGATCAATGGTTTGTAAAACTTTCTAACCGTATACATATCTCAATTGGAATAGCTCCATCTAATACTGAAAAAGTAGAGGTCGTTGTGAAATCACTATGATGGTTATCTTGTGATCGCAAACTATTCTTGAAACCATAACTCTTAAAGCTTGACTAGAAAGTGTCCAAGCTCCCAACCATGAAACAGAGACCATAGAAGTTGAACTAGATAAAAACTTAGCACCTACTCTTGAGAAGAAAATTTCCAAAGAGAAAAGGAAGGGGGATAAGTTTGATAAAGAAAAGAGATCTGTTGAAGAGGATATTGCTAACAGAGACCCATATGCTCCAAGGACCCTACTAATTATAACTAATTGTAACTCACTTGAAGAAGAGGTATGACAAGTTCATATATGCTATTTTGAAGCTTCATCTTGACATTCCATTCCTTTCCATTATCCACAAAATGTCGACTTAGGAAAAGTTCTTAAAAGACTTAATTGCTAAAAGAAAACAAGGTAATGAGGTAGACATAGTTAAGATTTCCAAGATTTTTAGTGCCTTTGTACAAGAAAAGATGCCACTGAAGCAAAAAGACCAAGGGTCCTTTATTATCCCATTCAATGTGGGAGACAACAAAGAGAGGAAGGGGCTTGGTGGCTTAGGGCCTAGAATAAGCCTAATGCTTGTGACACTCGCTCAAAGGCTTGGTCTCACTAACATGGTGTCAATCAAAATGTGAATCCAACTGGTTAATCACACCTTCACTAGGCAGGTCGACATTGTCGAGGATGTCACGGTTAAGGTTAGAAGGTTATTCATTCCTTGTGATGTTGTTGTAATAGACATTTTTGAGGACCCAACCTGCCCCATGATCTTTAGGAAACCATTCTAAAAATCATGGGGCCCCACCTACTAGAGTGGTTAGGCTCTGATACCATTTGTAACGCTCGGGCCCACTGCCCAACTGGTTAATCACACCTTCACTAGGTAGGTCGAAATTGTCGAGGATGTCACGGTTAAGGTTAGAAGGTTATTCATTCCTTGTGATGTTGTTGTAATAGACATTTTTTAGGACCCAGCCTGCCCCATGATCTTTAGGAAACCATTCTTGTAACGCTCGGGCCCACTGCCCAAGGCTCTAGTAGAGTTTTAGGAAAGACGACTGGCCCCACAGACCACCACTAGCCTTAACTACGCACTTTTTCCACACTGACGCGCAAGCCAGGATAAACTTCCTGACTGGTCACCCATCCTAGTACTACTCCAAGCTGAGCATGCTTAACTATGGAGTTCTTAAGTGATGGGCTCCCGGAAAAGGAGGTGCACCTTGGTGATATGGGTAGTCCAATCATTCCTTTTAAGAGTGTTTTATCTGAGGCATCAAATCATGTAATGTTACAATCTCCCCCACTTAGACTCTTGACGTCCTCGTTAAGGCTCAACTATAAGGCCTCACAATCTCTTCCCCATTTCAGTGCAGACCCACAATGGCCCATGGACACCCAGCTCCCGATCACGGAATACCAGCGCAAGGGTGGCTACGTCAACCATGGACAACCCTTTCCTACATGCCTGGATCGCACGGCTCAAGACTGGCATGCCATACCCATGTGGGCCCCACCTACTAGAGTGGTTAGGCTCTGATACCATTTGTAATGCTCGGGCCCACTGCCCAAGGCTCTAGTAGAGTTTCAAGAATGACGAATGGCCCCACAGACCACCACTAGCCTTAACTGCGCACTTTTTCCACACTAACGCACAAACCAGGATCAACTTCTCGACTGGTCACCCATCCTAGTACTACTCCAAGCTGAGCACGCTTAACTATGGAGTTCTTTAGTGATGGGCTCCCGGAAAAGGAGGTGCACCTTGGTGATATGGGTAGTCCAATCATTCCTTTTAAGTGTGTTTTATCCGAGGCCTCAAATCCTAGGATGTTACAATTCTTGTGCAAAGCAAGATCTTCAATCAATATTGGAGTTGGAATCATGATGATTAGACTCGAGAATGACCCCACATATTTCAAAGTTCAAGACTCCCTGAGGGGACCATCCCTATTTTAGTTTGTGTATTTCATTGGTAGCTATAGTCAACTATGCACTGAAATATCAAGAGGATAATGTGATAGCTTACCATTGATGAGAGATCTAACTGAAAATAATCCTAATTTGGATGACCCTAAAGTTGAAGGTACTTGAGTACCTTGATGTTGAAGAAAGAGACGATGAGTCTGAAGAAGATTTAGAAATAAATACTTTCAGATACACCTCACTATACAAAACCCCAATGGACCAAGAAACTCCAAGACCAAAACCCGAGTTGAAGCAATTTCCTGAAGGTATCAAGTATGAATTATTACACACATAATAGCATAACCCATCATCATAAACTTTTCTCTATCTAAGGACAGAAAGAGTGATTGCTATATGAATTTAATCTAAGGAGAAAAGTCATCTGGTACTCGGTAGATGATATAGGAGGGATAAACCCATTTGATTGCATTCATACAATTCATCAAGAAACATACGCAAAACCTCTTTCCCAAGAATATTATACCAATAAGTTGAGAGAGGTTGTCAAGCTATGTAATTCCTGAATTATATACGCAATAAGCAACACCAATTTTTAATCCTAGTTCACGTGGTGCCCATGAAAGGTTGTATGACCGTAGTGAAAGTAGAAAATGGCGGTAAGATCACAACAAGGATTGTGACTAGGTGGATAATGTGCATCGACTCTTGAAAACTAACTACATCCATTGAGAAAGACCATTTCCCTTTCCCTTTATTGATTAGTTGTTGAACCATCTAGCTCACTGGTCATATTTTTCTATCTCAATAGTTATTTGATTTTCTATCAAGTGTTTATTCATATAAAAAACTAGGTGAAGACTATGTTCAACTAATTTTACAATAGATATGCTTCTAGATGAATGCCAATCAGTCTACACACATGACTTCTCAAAGGTGCATGATCTCTAGTTTCTTTGATTTCCTAGAAGACAATGTATGGAGGTCTTCATGGATGACTTTTCTATGTATGACATTCCTTTGATAAGTGTATCAATAACCTCTCCCTTTTGTTGAAAAGATGGGAAGAAAAGCACATTGTTCTTAACTAGAAAAAGTGTCATTTATGATATAGGAGGGGTACAATGCTAGGACATAAAGTCTTTGAGATAGGTATAGAGGTAGATTTGAGAAAAGTTGAAGCAATAGAGAAACTCCCACCACCCATATCTATAATTCGAATGGGAGGCTTCTTAGGACATGCTAGATATTATAGACGTTTCATCAAAGACTTCTCTAAGATTATAAAATTGTTGTCAATATTACTTGTTAGTGTTGTTGTTTTTATTTTGATGAGAACTGTCTAAGGCCTTCAACAATTCTAAGAAATCTCTTACCACTACACTCATAATCCAAGTGCCTAACTAGAACCTACCATTCAAGCTAATGTGTGATGCAAGTGAGTACTCTATAGAAGCAATGTTAGGGCATAAGAAGGATAAAAAGCACCATGTCATATACTACACTAGCAAGACTCTCGATGATGATCAAGTGAATTACACTACTACTAAAAAGGAGATTCTAGCTATAGTCTATGTTTTTGACAAGTTTAGGTCATACCCTAATGGGTCTAAAGTCATTGTATAGACCGATCATAGATCCAAAAAGTATATGATGACAAAGAAAGAAATAGAGCCTATATTATCGAAATGGGACCTCCTTCTATTGGAGTTTGATTGCAAGATTGTTAAAGGATTTGGGAATGTTGTGTCGGATCTCCTATCTAGGATACATGTAGAAGAAGATCATTGAATAACTATCAATGAAAACTACCCTGACAAATCACTCATGATGTCTAAGGACATTGTCCCTATAGTACCAAGGTTTGCATATGTCTATAATTTACTTACCTCTTCAACAACTACCTCCTGACATCACCTATAATGAGAAGAAGAAATTATTCCCAAATTTTAAGAACTATTATTTGGATAATCCTTTGTTGTTTAGGAGATGCTCTGAAGACCTTTACATAAGGTACATACCTAAGAAAAAGGTTCCTAAGGTCCTATATGAGTGGAATGCCTCACCATATGTGGGCACATGGGGGCGGACAAATTTGGCAATCAAGGTTTTATTAGCCCACCTTCTTTATGACTCCCAAGCTTTTATTAAATCTTGCAATGAATGTCAAAGAACCAAAAATATATCAACACGTAGTAAAATGCCTACATCAGCTGGAGAGAGGTTGAGGTTTTGATTCATGAGTAATCAACTACATTGACCCTTTTCATTTTTCACATCATAATTGATACATTTTGGTTGTAATTGGTTATGTATCCAAGTGGGTAGATGTTGTGGAATATACCACATGTGATTCTAATGCCATGATGAAGCTTTTTAAAAAAATTACAAGATATAAGGTCCTTCGAACTATCATAAATGATGGTGGATATCACTTTGTGAACAGATAATTAGAGGCAATCCTAAGAAACACAAGTTTTCTTCCCATTACCACCCAAAGAAGTCGGGTCAAGTGGAAGTGTCTAATAGACAAATCAAATAAATTGTAGAGAAGATTGTTAGAAAGACAAGGAAGGATTGGTCCAGCAAACTTGATGATTCTCTATGGTATTAAAGAACTGTGTATAAGACATTCATAGAGACAAATGCCTATTGGTAGATCTATGATAGGTCATGACACCTGCCTATGAAACTAGAGCACAAAGCCTTCTAGGCCATCAAACTCCTTAATATAGACTCGGACATGGAAGGTCAAAAGAGATTCTTACAGCTCTAGGAGCTTGAAGTGCTTAGACTGCACACCTATAAAAATTCCCTCATCTACATAGAGAGGACCAAGGTATGGCATGATGCACATCTAAAGATAAAAGGTGTTAGAGAGGGAAGCAAAGTCCTCCTTATTATTCTATCTGATTATTTCATACAAAATTGAGATCAAGATGGTCTATACCTTTTGTTGTGAGTAATATATGTCCAAGAATGGTGAAAGATAAGTATGGAACATTCCCTATAAATAGACATAGAGTGAAATGATACTATGAAGATTAGAAATTTGCAATAAGACCTAATTTGCAACTAGTAGAGCCCCAAGCCCAACCTTAATGAATAGAGAAAGTCAAGCTAATGACCAAAAATTAGTTCTTCTTGGGAGGAAACCTACGAACCTTTTAACCTATATGAAATGTATTTATTTCGTTTTTCCCATTTTGATAACTTATAATTTGTTTTCAATTTACATGTTTTACTTTTTCTTTATCTTACATCTTATTTGTGATGCTATTTTTGTTTTCTAATTTTAGTAATCATATGATTCTAATTCTTAAATTAGGTAATGTTATCATCTTGTTGGGTATTAGTTTAAATAAAGTAAAATTTCCAACATGAGAATAAATTGATTAATCTTAGGTTGAATTGATGATGTGAAGTCTAGGAGTAAGGATTGAAATCCAATGGAAATGACAATACACACATTTAGTAAGTTGACTACACGACCACTGTCGAAAGAAGGACCCTCATTCATAACAGTGACTCTGTTGATTTGTGATGACTAGAAAAACCATCGACATTTATAATCTGTATATCCATCGATTATTATGAAGAAGTACCATTAAAAGATGTAACCTCATATTTAGTCAGAGGACAAAACCTAAAATCACATATGTTAAGACTTTGGTTTCTTCCATGAGAAGGCTTCTATTAGTGAGGATCATAAAAAGTATCAATTGTGAAATATCTCCCTTCCATTAGAAGTCGGTACTCAGTTTCCATTGGAAGACCTCGATTTCATTTGCTTCAATTTTAAACCCCACACTTATCTTTGGAAGATTACTTCCACCACTCTAGGAGTTGAACTATCAATCAATAAATGGCATGGACATACAAAATAAAAACCTGAGTGAACAAAAGTGTAAAGGTTTCCAGAATCGTAGCCTCCCTCAGAACCCTATATGCCTGATAAAGTGTCTTAATAAAACCCTAATCACCGCTCTAACCCTCTACTTCATCGGTAGCACCACCCCTAGTTCCACCAATTTTTTGTCATCCACCTTTTTTAGTGGTAGTTGATGCCACCCTCTTGACAAGAACTCTCTCCCCCTACATGCAGCAATCAATCCCCTAGTCACTCATGATAAGTACCATTGATAATAAGTTTCTATCCTAACATCTCTGACCCAATTTTAACTATTTTCCAACAACGAAATTGTAGAATCATGGTTAGAGTGGTCCTCTTCTCTGCTAAGATGAATGGATGAAATGCAACATTTGGCAGAGAAAAAAGGACCAATGAGGGTAAAACCTAACCTTATCAAATTTCCTATACAAAAAAACAAGGTCGTTTTCTTCCATATTTCCTCACTTGTGATTAATTTTGATTGTTACAGCTGCTTGTGCCTATTTTGATAGACAAAATCCTAGTCTTTTCATTGGTTTTATGTGCCAATTACTTTCCATCAGTTTTCTACCTCGTTGACCTATTGTTGTTCCATCAGTTTACAACTACAAAGCTTGTAATCTTCTCCTCTGAAACCTTAGTCCACCACTGATACCACCTTCCAATTTATGGGAATATTTTAAGCTTTTTGATTGATTTGCAAGGACAACCCTTCCATTAGAAGGTGCTACACGGATTCCATTATTTTAAGCACTTCATGTTTTTTTCGATTGTCATCCTTTGGCCCTGACTCTATACCATTGAAAGACACAATCTATGTTTCCATTAGTTTTCAACTACTAACAATATTGTTACCTTTTCCACCCCCGTGCATAAGATATAATTATATCTACATAGAAATTAGTTAGCATGGACAACTAGATATATCTTTCCAAGATACATATGCCATGAAACTTAGCCAAAAGGATGAATGAGGTATCTAGATTAAGATGGAAACTATAGAAGGAGCAGATTGAAAGGATGAAAAGCTTGAAGGATGAAGCTAGAAGGTATGTGGAAGTACATGGTGATCCAACTCTAGAAAGTAGGAAGGAATTGTATGAGACAGGATTCATGAAGCGTCTGAGGAAACCATTTTTGGAAGAGTCTTCAAGCTCAACAGATTCAGGTAATACTAAAACCTCTAAATATATACCCATTGAGGAAATTGCACAACCTAAGAAAAGGAAGGTGATCAATCCCTTTCCCAGTAGTGAGAGGACAAAAATTCCTAGAACAGACAAAGGTGGGATCCAAGACAAAAAAGGAGGGACAAGCAAGAAGTGGGGGAAAACTAAAGTACAACCATATGGGGATAAAGTGGTTGTCATGTATGAACCAACATCTAAAACCCTGGTCTAGCCATATATTTACTTTGTGCCCAAAAATGATGAACATCAAAAGAACTGGGAGGATACAATTGCTAAGAAATCCTTTAAATCAATATGATATGGTTGCATCAACACCTTTACCTAGTTGGGAATATAAGACCATGTTAAGCAACATTTGAACAACATAAATATGTAAAAAATCTATTTTAACAACCAATGATCATACAAAGATCTTGCCATGGAATTCTTATCATCTCTAAAGAAACAACCTAGTTTTAAAAGCATAAGTTGTAGAGTGTGAAGGAGGATTCAAACTGGCCATCAAGTTGATCAAGAAAGACTTAATTATGATAGAGAAGTTGTCAAGCTTCATATCATGTAAACTAAAGTGCAAGCCGAACTTGCCAACAAGGCAAGAATGGCTAGAGAAGTGAGGGGTCTCACCACTGCAAGACCTGGTAAAAATTGACATGAGAATAATTACACATTCTAGTGGAATCAACAACTTCTCAAGTGCACTTTAGTATGATGTGCATCATTCACAAGATTGTCGCTAACATGGTATTCACTCAACCAGACACTTGGAACATGATAAGAATGAACCTCCATATCATGTGAAGCATAACGGAAAAGAAGTCGGTCAACATTAGAGCTTCTAATTGATAATCTAACCACAACAAAGGGTGTTGATGTCCCTTGAGAAATATGCATGGGATGTATACTAACATACATAGTGTATAAACTTGTACCCTCACCCATTTCACTACATCAACTGGGGATAGATTCATGGGTGTGAGTTACCTAACATAAACTAACATTCCAGAGAGAAAGAAGAACAAATGTCTCATAGATTCAAAAAATACAAATGAACTTTTGCCCTACCAATATTGAGACCTTACAATTGTGATGAAATTGACATCTCAATGGGTGATGTCCTCAAAATGATTTCAAGATAAAACCCTTTTCCTCATCTCTTTGAACCATGTGTATAGGATACCACCCAAGCATAAATGGATCAACCTACAAATCCCACCACAACTCAAGATCATAGTGAGGATCCTGAAGAAAAGAATGGCAAGACCTAGAAAGATGAATCTCTCTACCCCAACCCCAAAATAATGTGGAAGTAGAGGATCCAATGACTACATCGATTGTCACCTTTCCATAAGAACCAATGATCATATCATCACAAACACAACCTGAGATGGAAAAGACTCTGGTCCCCTCAGTTTCCACAATCTTATGTTGTGAAGTTCAACCTCAGAGGTAAAGAATGGAAGTTCCAATGAAAAAACTCTAACATGAGCTAACGCTAGAAAAATATAAACCCAAGTAGATGAAAAAAATGAAGAGAGAGGACAGTGAGAAGGAACCTACAATCGACAAACACACTCCATAGAAAAAAGGATCATATTGTGACCTACATCTGAACAATGATGGAAATGTTTTATGCTCTCCTTCAATAGAGATGCCCAATTAAGAGGTTATATCATATCACCATGATTTCTCAAGAAGGTGAATAATGCAACAAAATTCATACAAATTGGGCTTAAAATGGACGACATATATGAGATCATTTTTACATCTATAATTAACATTTATAATTAATCTCTAGTTGTACAAACACTAACCACACATGTTAAGTAGGTTAGCACTCACATCCATCTCCTTGCAAGCTTGCCCCAAATATGGAGATTATGGCTATCTATCAGTGCAAAATGATGGTGCCATGGTTGATATGGCTAAGGAAGTTGTTGAGATGAGGAAGGAGCATGAAAGATATAGAAAGAGAACATTGGGTTGTAGCAAAATTGTGTCTCCACAAATCTTGTGAAAATAAAGGAAGCAGCTTCAACTTCCTTGACACCTATAGAATTGACAAAAAGACAAATGAGGCAACATGAAGGGGAAAGACACTCTCCATCCCCAAAGAAATGCACATAAGTCAACTATGTATCCATTAAAGAATTGAGATAAAAAATAAACATACCAGATTCTAAAGTTGCAGGCTATGCTTCCCACTATTAGGTTGAGAATTCCATCGGCTAATATTTTGTATTTAAGAGAATGCCTATATCTTGTTTCAATATATAGTATCTTATTTCTTGATCATTTTCTAGAATATTTTCAAGAAAAGGAATCACCATGTGTTAGAGAATAGTATGTGGTCACTAGCTTAATAGGTCACTCATATAATCTAATAAATTAATTTCATAAGGATAATAGGAGAACTGAAAAGAAAGCAATCAACTCAAAGAGAGATGGTATTTGGACTAGACCTCCACAGGTATATACCAAATTCAATTTAGATGTTGTCATTGGGAGTGGCGTAGCCTCAATGGTTTTCATTAAAATCAATTGTGAAGGAGTTTTGGTGAAAAAATCAAGGGTCTACTTTCAAGTTTGTGAATGTTACGAAGACCGAGCTAGCATGAATCTTACTCACAATACAATTCGTATATGCAAATTATTTTTAGAAGGCTATTTTTAGACGAATAGTAGTAGTGATGTGGGAGAAATTATCGAACTGCCGGAGAAGCATCCTAGGTATGCCACTTGGACGATCAACATCAACAAGTTTGTGAAGGATGACTAGCAACTAAATCATGTCTATCAAGAAAACATCATGGCTACATATAAGTTGTCTAAGTACCATCTCAAAAACATTTTTTTGTTCTTTCACTATGTCTTCCTTCCACTTGAGTTAGAGGATTTTATTAGCAGTCAAACATATAATGGTAGTAGTAGTACTAGGTTTCTTTCCACAACCATAAGTAGGGACTATAATAATATTTCACCAGGCTTGCAAGATGAAGGTAAGATTAATAAAAGAGCTTCCCGACTTATCCCAAAAAAAGGATGTGTCATTTCCATAGTAGATCTTGAAACTTTGATATAATATAATGTATTAGGATAATGCTTCATAAATTCATGCCATAAAATCAATACATTATGAGTTCTAATATTTTTTTGAGGAAAGGTAATGTTATATATTTGAAAGCACATCAAGCAAGCGAAACATGTTTATGTGGAACACTTATAGAAAGTTTGAAAAATGAAACTGTAGCGAGAAGAAAAAGCAAAAAAAAGGAAAAAGCATAAGAAGGCATTGTTCAGCTAACTTGGGGGAGGCACCCCTTAAAACAAGCCCCTATCGAAGTAAAAAGTTTTGCATCCTTGAGATTTTCCTGATTCGATCTGGCCTTGATTCAGAATGATAAGTCACAGTAGTTGCTTCACTAAGCTGACTCCAGCCTCATCGTCCACCATAGCTTTAAGATCACAGAGAAAAGTGGCTTCAGAATCTCCTTCCTCTGATTCATCCAACCTCCCTTATGCTAATTTTCCTACAGTTTAGTAAGGATGTGAAGATCAGCATCTATTTGAGTTATAACATTTCTTGCCAAATTTTTGTTGTTGTTGAAAGTTCTATTGTTCCTTTCTTTCCAAAGGTTCCAGCAGATTGTGGTGAAAAGATCACTGCTTTTGAAATTCTTGTAATGTCTTAAAGGTGTTATTCGGATGGGGAAAGTGGCTTCCTGGAGATCAAGAAGGCGATTTCTCATGAAGTGTGAAAAGATTGTTTGAGAGAAAGAGCATTTAAAGAAGATGTGGCTGACCGAATCACTATTATTTTCACAGAGGGCACATCTAAATGGGCCAATGAAACCCTTTTTTGTGATGTTATCACCAGTAAGAAGTTTATTTTGTAAAAGAAGCCATAAGAAAGTTTTATTCTTTTGTGGCCATTTTTGTTTCCAAATCTTTGATGATGAAGGGGAGATACCTCTGAAAGAGAGAAAATTGTAAGCAAGTTTGAACGAATACTCTTTCCCCCATTTCCAAGTGATGTTATTTGAGGTGTTGTTTTCCATAGAACTTGAGAGATGTCTGAATTCACTTTGACTTACCTGGGAAAGGATACATCTTTTAAAAGCATTTGATCTGTTACTGGTGATTAGCGAAAGGGCTTTATCAATCCTTAGGTTGAGGAGATTATTTGGAATAGACTATGATGGTTTGAGATTTAAAACTGAGATGTTTTCATACCAAGGATCGGACCAGAAGGAGATATTTTTGTGAGAATGGGGAGGAGTATTTAAGATTTGTGAAATCGTTTGTATATTTTTATTGATGAATTTCCAAAGTGGGGATGTTGTATTCTGATGGATTTGGTGTCAAGGAGGTGAGTTTTGGTAATATTTGTTATTGATGAGATTTGTCCAGATTTTCTTTTTATTTTGGATAAGACAGTCAATGATTTTGGCAATGAGGCAGAGTGAGTGTGTTTCAATGTTTATTATTCCCCAGCCTCCTTGATCAAGAGGAGCAGAAATCATTTTCCAATTAACTAGATGGTAATGTTTCCCATGTTTATCTAGTTTTTGAAAATTGTTCCAAAGGAAATTTCTTCGGATTTTATCTAGAATGGTTTTAGTTTTTTATGGTAAGGGGATGCAGCTCAAGAAGTGGGTTGTTATAGGTGTTATGACACTATTTAGTAGGGTGAGCCTCCCCGAGAGGTTTAGGAAGTTGTTTGCCCAGCTGGTGAGTTTAGAGTTTATTTTTGAAATTATGGGGTTCCAAATAGCATTTGTTATGTTATAAGGGGTGATGGGGAGACCCAAGTATTTGATTGGGAATTCTTCAGTTTTGCATTTTAGGAAGTCCTTGAGGTCCGCCAAAGATGATTGATGAATGTTTACCCCAAAGATGGAGGATTTTTGAATGTTTACTTTTATCCCAGAGATATAAGAGAAGATACATATGATCCTAAAAAGATTCTGAACAGAGGAAATATCGGGAGAGGAGAAAATGATGGTGTCATCTGCAAATTGAATAATGTTCTCCTTGCAGACATCAGGAGTCGAGAAGAGCCCATTTTGATTTCCCATTTGAATCATGTGAGAGAGAATAGTGGTTAAAATGATGAAAAGGTATGAGAGAGAGGGTCCCCTTGTCTAAGTCCATTTGAATTATGGAAATAACCAAAAGGAACACCATTGATGATTGTGGAGAAATGATTTGTAGAGATACACGCATGGATCCAAGAGATCCATTTGTCAAGAAAATCAAAACCTTTGAGAGTCTGCAACAGACATTGCCAGTTAACAAAGTCAAAAGCTTTTTCGAAGTCCAATTTAATGGCTAGAAGAGGGATTTTTTTGTGGCAGAGATGGATGGTTTCATTGACCATTAAAAAGGCATCTTGTATGCTTCTGTTCTTTAGAAAGGCGGTTTGATCCTCTTTGCTAAAGTTTTTGCAATGATTTTGTATGAGGTGTTTATGAGGTTGATAGGTCGGAAGTGTGAGATTAATTCAGGCTGACTATTTTTTTTATCAGAGTGATGAAGGTTTTATTGATGTATTTGATGATGTTTTGTGGGTTAGAACTGGCATGGAAGGTGGAAAGAAAAGCTAGAAAGTCATGTTTATAATGGTTCCAATTATCCAAATAGAATTCCGCATTGAGACCATCGGGTCCAGGAGATTTATTTTTGTCGAGGTTAGAGATAGCAGTTTGTAATTCATCAAGTGTGAAAGATTTGATGAGATCTTGAGGGTTTTTTATTTTATTTTGACAAATTGTATGCCATTGAAGGTTTTTTAGACAAGATGGGTTGTGGTTATTATTGAAGATTTTTTTGAAATGGTTTTTTATATGTGTTATGATGGATTGTTTATGAGAAGTGAGTCTTCCATTTATCATAAGATGAGTTAATGGCATTGTTTCTAAATTTTTGGTTACATATTTTATGGAAGTATTTTTTATTTTTGTCACCTTCTTTGGCCCATGTGATCTTAGCCCTTTGTCTCCATCTTGTATCAATTCTGTTATTTATGTGATCGAGATCAGCTTTTATTGAAAGGACCAAAGCTGGATCAGCTGAAGGGTCTTTTTCAACAAAGAGAAGATGGTCTTCGAGATTTTTTTGAGTTTCAGTTAAGGTCGAGGGATTTTGAACCTTCCATTTTTTTATGTGATTTTTGATGTGTTTGGTGTTGTTTAAGATGTGAAGACCCATGTTTGTTGTTTGTGGGTTAGCAAGCATCCAGGCTTCAAGACAAGATCTGGAGAAATTGTCCAAGGAGAGCCAGTTATTTTCAAATTTGAAGGGACGAGACCCCCAAGAGCAAGAAGTAGTTTCGAGAATTAAGGGAAAGTGGTCAAAAATAGTTATGTGGGACCAAAGGTTTGAACAAATGAAATGATCAAGTCTAGTAAAAGACTGGTTTCTAGACCACATATATAAGGCATTTGAGGGAACAAGGTCAATAACATAATGGTTTGTTAGCATCTGGCTGAACTTTTTATCTACAACAGACATGGAAGAAGAGGAAGGATTTGAGTTGTGCCTATCAGAGATCTGGGTGATAAGATTAAAATCACCACCAAGGACCCAGGGTGACAGATGATAATTTGTTAAGAGGTAATTTAGCTCCTCTAGGAATAGGGATTTGTCATAACCTGGTTCCCCATAGATACCAGAGAAATACCAATGGTAATCATCAGGAACATTTTTAAAGTCAATTGTTATTGAAAAGTTTAGAATAGAGGAGTTTTGGAAAATTAGAGCTTGGTGGTTAAAACCCACAATGATACCACCTTTGAAGCCCTTGGGGGGTAGCTGAATCCAGTCTGTGATTCTGTTACCACCTATAGTTTTGAGGGAGAAAGGGGTGAGAAATGTTTTTGTTTCTTGGATAGAATTAGATCTATATTGTTTTTATAAATGTGAGATCGTATTTTTTTTCTTCTTTGTAAATTTGCAGCACCACAAATATTCCAAGTTGAGATTTTCATGACTAAGGTTAAGAAAAAGCAAAAATAGCAAGACACAGATATAGTGCTAGCCAGTTAACACCTTCTCTTTGACCAACCCATGAAGGATTCTAAGTTGTTAAGAACATTGTGTACGTCATCATCTTTTTCAAAGTGAATGCCTATCTTATTTGCAAAGGATGTGAAACTTTTTGTGTTTGACCACGAAGCTAAATCGTCTATAGTATCGAACTTTTTATTTGCTTTTTTTATATGATAGAGTTGTAGAAAATGTTGATGCAGAGGAAACATAACAGAAAGAGCAAGGTGGGGTGTTACCTTTCTTTGGCCTGTTTATGATGCTGGATCCTTTGGTGCCAGATTGATGTGGCTGCAGGATCTTTTGAAGGTAGCTTGAGTTTGGCTTCTACAGTGGGATCTCATGTTCCGAACTCTACAGAGAGTGTTCATATTTTTTGCTGAGATGAGTCTTGAAACACAGTAGTTTGGTTGTTTTTGTTTGGTGAATGCCAACTTTACTTTGTAGAAGAAGGTGATGGGCAAGTGTTATTACTCGGATTGATATTGATAGTAGGGAGGGGGGGCTCTGGAGATCTGGTGCTTTTCTTATTTGGGAGGAGATAGGAGTTTTCTGTATGGTTTGAGGTTTTCCTGATCCAGACGTGGTTTTTGACAGATGGAAATCTGGTATGCGAGATAGGGATTTTTCCTTTGTTTGGGCTGAACCAGGATGGTGGATGAGAGGTAAGATCAGAAAAGGCAGTGATGTTTATTGTGGGGTGTTTAGCAGCAAGCTTTAGATGATAGATGGATTCACCAATCCTAATGTTGATGGATGGTGGAAGGGAGATGGTGGATTTGACAGAGAAGAGGCAATAAGCTTTGATGTATTGGGTGGGATGGAGCGTTTCTGGGCTAATGTATTGGAGTGTAGCCCCAATAGAATGAGCAATACCTCTAAAAATCTCAAGCTCCCATAGATGGGGAGGAACATTTGAAATGGCTACCCAGTCTGAGCCACCTGCTGGGGCAGGGAATGAACCAAAGTCAGCTGACCATTTAGATAGTCTAGTCGTGATAAAGCTGGAACCACAAGGAATGGTGAGTACTTGGTTGAAGATATGATTTATCTTCGTTCCTTCAGGAACAGTGTAAATAAGTTGGGTGGGCAAGAAGATTTTGGGTTTGAGGATGGTATGTCCAGGAAGAAGGAGAGCCAAAGCTCTAGTGATGTCGAGAACGTTGATAGGGTTATTGTCCAAGTTATTTTCTATCAAAACTAGGATGCTTCTGAGAGAGAAGACTTTGAGTAAGCACATGGAGTTTGCAGGGAGATCCATGGCAATGGCGTATTCTAGGTGATAAGGTACCTTCATGGTTGGTAAGGAGGGAGGCTGGTTTTCACTGGAGGTTTTGGTTGATGGGGTTTTTGAAGGAGGGTTTTTATGTTGTGTGTAGTGCTTGGAAGGGTTTCTAGGCGAGTGATAGGGTTTAGAAATAGGAGGTATCCTTGAGTTTGAGTTTGAGCGACTAGGGTTTGTTGCTTCTGCATGTTCGGGCGGGAGATCTGTGAGACATGCAAAAGGGTTTTTTGAAAGGTAATGATGATGGGTGGGCGCAGTGTTAGGCCAGGAGACAGGAGAAAGCCTTTTGGGACCGAAAAACTGCTTTGGAAAGGGGGGATTTGAGTCGAACGAGTGTGCATGTAGGAGTGAAGGAGTTTTGGCTGGTATGGTTCCCTGTTAGGGTGAGGTCGTGCCAAACAGAACCTTTTTATGTGCCCTAGGCGACCACAGCCGAAGCAAGAGCGTCGAGAGTAGCATCTGGAAGTAGAGTGGCTATTTCTGTGGCAGAGGGAGCAGAAAAGAGCTTGAAAAGGTTTTTTAGGGGGGACCGCAGTCCAGATTTGGGCGGTGGGGTTTTTTTCTAGAGTGTCATTTATGAGAAGGGAAGATTTTGCTTTGCCCAGGATGGGAAAAGAGAGGTTTAGGCAAAAATTTTCCTTAGCGATGATGTCCCCTAGCAGGGGAGATTTGGGAAGGAGGGTTTTGTATAAGGACGATAATTTTGGTTTGTAACTTTTATCTTTAAAGGATGGAGAAGGAAATAGCTTATACCTTTCAGCAATGGAACTGTGTTGTTGAACCGGAGAAGATGTGACATTGTCATCTTCATCCTCTGGCCCTGAAGAGATGGAGTTGGGCCTGGATTTTGCACCCATAGGAGGTTGATGTTCTGCTCTGACAAAGAGTTGGTCCGCTGAGTTGGAGGATGATGAACTGTCTTGACCATGTCTTTTGTAGAGGTAGGCAAGAGCTGGGGGAGTTTCGTGAACGAAATCCCGAACCTTTGAAAGGTTGAAGGAACATCGACCACTCAGGTTGAAGATTCAGTTCCTTGCGCATCTCTCTCCATCCTTCCGAGATGAGGAGGAAGGGGGCTTTTTTACCCCAGGTTGTTTCTGAGGGGGTAGGCCATGAAATCTTGACCTGGAATGAGCGGTGCCCGATGTTAATCATACTAATGCCAGGAGAAACGTCGTATTTGTGGTAGATACATGCTCTTGGCAGAGGGATGGTTGTTGAGAAAGTAGGGTCGGTGAGATGGATTTCGATTAAGGGAAAGCACGAGTTCATGTTGTTTGGGGAAGTTGGGGTTTCTGTGATGCTGCTGGGCACCAGGGGTTTATGCTGCTGTAAGGCACGGCGGAAAGTAGAGATCTTACCTGATTTGTGCATGCACGGTGCTTTATGCATGAGGCGAGGGTGAGGACGCCTCCTGTTCTCATATTGTAATCTGATCGTTTGGTGGGGATTTAATTGCAGAAAACTGGGACAAAGTAAAGCTGATGTGATTCTGGTATCCAGCAAAATCTAGGGAAGGGTTTGTAGCTGACAGAGAGAATGGAAAGGGGTAATCAATGAGATGTTTTCTGCATGCTTATAAGACCGTTTGGGAAATACGAGGTGAGGTGTAACAGTTGTGGATATTCTCGAAATTTATTGCACACTGGTTTTGAAGGGGTCAGAAGATGGAAAGAAGTTTCACCGCAAAGAGTAAGAGGCGATCGAGGGAGATGGAACTTGATCAGCGAAGCCTGGGTGCTTAAGACCAATAAGTGCTGAGACGTTGATGCTGCTTAATTCAGATGTTGCATGTTCAATTTTTAACAAAAAACACGGGTGTCGATTAAGGAGATGGTACCATCAACCTGCAAATAGAAGAAGAACGGGGGGAATTATACCTAGGAAAGGAAAAGCTCTTGTGACCCTGGAGAGGGAGAAGTTGGATCCCGAAGAGGGGAAGATGGGTTATGCTTCCGTTGTCGTGAGAGAGAAGGGGATAGTGGGACCTCGATGGGAGAGAAGGGTGAAAGATGTGTAACCTGATTTTGGTAGAAGCAAGTACCCGAGCAAGCAGAGGAAGGGCAACTCCGTCGCTAAGAAGATGGAGAAAGCGGCGGGAGGAGCTCGTCGGGGAGGGTGCAACCGACCTAGGATGACGGCGAATCGGATGGAGGAATCTGGAGAGAAGTTGGAGCTTTCTCCCTCTAACTTACCGTTGCCCCTATTATGAGTTCTAATATGAGGGCCACCTTGTGGAATTCCTATAATCATATTTATGAATGTGTCATTCCTTTCTCTCTATCTACACCAACTGATTTTATAAGAAAGGCATCATTTTTGTCTCTCACAAGTCGTACTAAACATCTTCCCATTTCTTTATATATGTTATTCTTCTTCAAAAAGTCTAATGTAAATACTTTTTCCTTTCGATTCCTCTAAATAAAATCCTTCATCTCCCTATCAATTTTATTATATATATTATCCATATTTTAGCCATATGAATAGAATAGGATGGATTTCTTGTCCAAGTGAATTTATATAGATTAATTTACCCAACAAAGTTAATGGTGCTTGTCACCCTTTCAAGATAATACATTTAAGTATGTTGGTCAATTTAATGATGAGTGACTAGTAAACCAAGGTGTTTTCCTAGATAGTCATGTTGGGCCAACGACCCTTGTTTTGTTTCCAGTCCAAATAGGCGAGGCCCATTATGGAATTGGCACAACAATGAGATTAATATCTTACCCTCACACGACCACAATCAGATTAGAGAGCAACGGCCAAATATTATAGTTATCTATTGTCATGCTCATGCAGAGAAGGAATTACTGCTACTGCATTTGATGAGACAGAAAAAAAAGAGCCAAGGAGGAAAGGAAGGAGGCTTACATACCATTGCAGTCTCTTCGAGTATTCTTTACAACATATCTATTCATTCTGGGAATATTCTGCAAGGGTTATTTTTCTGAAAGGTTGTCCATGTAGTGATGTACTATCTTGGGTAATCTCTATATCCCTTACGACTTCGTTTATACCTCAAGTTTTGCATCAAAACTTGAGACAAAACTCTATACTTTTCTGGTCATAGTGGATTTTCCCTTAGGGTTAGACCCATGGTTTTTCCCTCACACATCGTGAGTATTTTCCACATAAATCTCAATGTTCTTTTGGTTGCTTGTTTGCTTCATTATTTTTGCATGTCTAGTCTATACATGCTGGTGATTCTGTTAATATTGTGTGTGTCAGATACACACATATTAGTCTGTAATCCTCTTTCAAGGTGGTATCCAAGGCTACTTGGTTACATGGACTAGATGTATGGTGCAAATAATATGGTAAAATTTACAACATCAAACTGACCAACATGCAAGATAAAGATGTAGGATCTTCTGTACTGCAATAATCTTTATGAACCAGTTTAGGGAGATTTGAGAAATATAGTGGACACAAATAATAAAAAGTGGACAAAGATGAATAGGAAATGCATGGGCCTCATCTCCACTGGGTTGATGAGTCTGTCTAATATCACATCGCCAATGAGACTAGTTCTCACTCTCTATGGAAGAAGCTCGAGTCGTTGTACGAGAGGAAGACGGTAGGGAAGCTTGTCAGCCTAGAGATCAAGGAAGATGGAAATATATCAGTTCACTTGAATGATTTTAAAATCATGGTGATTCAGTTAGTCACAATGGGTTTATCGGTTGGTGATGAGTTGCAGGTGCTTTTACTTCATAGTTCTTTACTTGGTAGCTGGGAGACCTTGGTAATTTTTGTTAGAAACTCTACTTCAACTAGGAAGTTGTCATTGGACTGAATATCAATAACGTACTGAATGAAGAGACAAGACAACAAAACTCACAAGAACGTCAGTTTCACATGCTCTTATTGTTGAGGACAAGGGGAGGAGTCACAGTAATGACTAGGGTGGTGAAAGAGGAAAGTCAAAGTATGTGTCAAAGTCCAGAAGCAAGGTAGTTTTCCATAACTGCAAAAATTCTACATGCAATGCAAAATAGAAATTGTAGAAGGAAAGTAGAAAGTGATAGATGATGATAGCAATAGAAATGTAGTTGTTATAGATTTCAATGAGGTACTCACATATGGAGTTGTAATGGGGTGATGTCTACATATTACTGACAACATAGAGTGGGTGTTAGGTACATGTGCCTCTTACCACATCACGTCGAACATACATTTCTTCTGCTCCTACAAGTATGGTTACTTTGGAATGAAAAAGATGGCTAATAAAACCTACGAAAGAATTCTTGAGATAGGCGATGTGCACATAGAGATAGAGTTTGGATACACCATGGTGTTGAAGAATGTTAGACATATTCTGACCATTGATTATAATATAATATCTGATATGGATTAGATGTGCAAAGCTTTGAATATGATTTTGGTGACTTGAAAATTAAAATTACCAAAGGACAGTTGGTCATGGCTAGAGGCAGAGTTTGTTGCGCTTTGTACAAGATGAATATAAAGGTTTCCACTGATGTTGTCAATGTTGTGGACAACTCCAGTTATCTAGACATGTGGCATAGGTGTCTTGGGTACATGAATGAGAAAGGTTTACATGTGATTGCAAAGAAATATTTGATCCCCTATGGTAAGAATGTGATTCTTGACCCGCATGAAAGTTGTTTGTTTTGGAAGCAAAAAAGGGTCCAGTTCAGTGCTTAGTGTGAGAAGAAGTCTAATACATTAGATGTGATTTATTCTGATGCTTGTGGTCCTATGGAAGTCAACTCCTTGGATGGAAGTATATTCTTTGTTAATTTTATTTATGACACATCTAGGAAAGTGGAGTCTATTGTTTGTAGAGGAAATATCAGGTGTTTGATACTTTTGAGAAATTACATGCCATGGTTGAAAGGGATACATGTAAAAATATGAAGTCTTCTTTTGTGACAATGGAGGTGAGTATATTTCTAGGGAGTCTAGTTCTTACTATGAAGGATTTGGCATACGACATGAGAATATTGTTCCCGGTACCCCCGCAACACAATGGTTTGGCTAAAATAATGAATAGGACCATTATGGAGCGAGTTGGATGCATGATGAAGAATGCAAAGCTACCTAAGTTGTAACACCCCTGACCTGGGTTATGAGGAACCATGTATGTTTTTCCAAATTAAGATAATTATAACTTTGTCTTGATCTTTTTAAAAGTAATTAAGACTTAAGGAGAGCTCAAGTTTCAAGTTTGAGCATGTTTGAAGATTGTTTGTGTTATATATGATAGTTTTGGTTCAAATTGCAATTTACCCAAAATATGGGGTTGATGTGCAATTTATCACCTCTAGGGTGTTCCTTATCTCTCTTAGCAACATATAGAGGAGAGAGGAAGGAGTGTGTGCTTTATTTGAGTCTTGGTTGAGTGATAGCAGTCTTGGTGGTGAAAGAACCAAAGAATGTTGAGTATCTTGAACCCTAGATACGGTTGTGTCGAGTTATGAAGAGTATATGTGAGTGCCTATCAATTTAGAAAACATATAGATGTACCATATTGGTTTAGTAACATTTTGTAAGTATTCATATCGGGCTAAGCACCTCCAGTAGGTTAATCCTATCGGTTTAGATGTTCCTTGCAAAAGTTGTATTCGTTTGCACATAAAGTGATATTGGGTTGTGATATCTTGTCAAGCAAGATACCCAATGGCTGATATCTCATCCTTGAATTATCCACAAGAGTTTTTTATTTCAAGATAATTATGGATGCAGTCACCATTCATGGACACATGTCATCTAGTTACATATGGTGATGACACCTCTCATGTAGCCTCTCTCTTGAAACTCAACTAAATAAGCCCCTCTTTTTACAAGTTAGTAAACCTTTCGACTCTTTTACCACCTCCTTCTTGGTGGATGACCCTAGGATCTCAAGGAGAAATAGGAAGGTAGAGCATATTATCTAAGGTGATGCCATGACCATCTTCAACCTTAGAGAATTATGTATCTCATATCATAATTCTTTCTTTCTTTTCTTCTTAACCAAGTTTCTAACTATGATGCCTTCTTAGAGGTGAAGCTATAGACGAATATTAGACCTTTCAATAGGTCATCTTCAACCTTGGTAACGTGTAGCTATGAATCTTGAAGCTCTAGTGGTGATCTTTAGGCGGGTTATATAACTTGAATTCAAATCTATTATGATTCACCTTCAATCATGCAATACTTAATGATTCCTTTTCAATTTCGACTTCCCTTAATTGAATGATGATTCTATGAGATCTAATGGATATATGGGGTTTTTTGTCATGAACTAGAGTGTTAATGGACGAAGGTTTTAAGCTTGAAGATGATGGAATCTCCCATGCACAAACCGATATTAGTTTGAGAAACCCTAACCTGATACAAGGATATATGAAGGGAAAATCGATACACATCAGTTTGTAACTTGTTATCGGTTTGCTACATGTGAAGGAATATTGTCCTTATAGTTGTCTAGCCTATCACCTAAGGATAAAGATGGGGACATGCCAATATATTTAAGTCAAGTTACGATATGTAGTCAACCTAATATGCCTTAACCCTAGCAACCTGGCACACCTCTAGTCTGACACAAGTGTGATGAGGGACACAAATTGTCCTACACACCATGTGAAGGTGTGGGCGACACACTCCTTGAAGTCATGGCCGACACACCAACTAGTGGTGAGGCTTATACCTTTATAGGGAAAAGAATATAGTGGTGTTGATGATGGCTAACCCGATACTACCAAAATCCAAGAGGCTGATATCACTTGGTGATAGCTAGGGAGACACAATAGATGATGCTATGGACGATACACTAGATGATAGTGAGGTCGATACCCTAGAGTAAACTATGGATGACATATAAAGTGATAGGGTGGTCGATACCCTAAAGTGAGTCAAGACGTTATGCTTAAGTGAGGTGAAAATATTATGCTGAAATGTGAACAAGGTGATGCACCAAAGTATGGTGAAGGTGATACACCAAGATATGATTCATGGCTGATATAACTAGAAGCACCTCCAAACTGATATCACCTTAAGCACCTCAAAACCAATATCACCTTAAGAACCTCGAAACTGATATCACTTTGATGTGACATGGGAAACACAAGTGATAGTGTCATGGGCGACACAAAGTGATAATGGTATGTAGGCTGATACAACTTGATAAGTATAGGCTGACACAAGTAAAGAGTGACATGGCTGACACAATTGAATGTGTCTAGGTCGATACAAGGGTTAGTGTGTAGGATGATACACCTTGATGAGTGTAGGCTGACACATGATGAATATAATCAATTGATACACTATAAAGGAATGAGATGGGAACACTTTGATAAGTGTAGGATGATAAACCCTAAAGAGGGTCAAGACAATGTAATAAGTATGTTGAAACCAATATCCTAGTAAGGATGAGAGAGAAACTTATACTACTCATATGAGAAAGGTAATACTTCATGTTGATTATCAATTGATGATAATTGATAAGAGTAATTAAGAATGTTTGAGTTATTATGGCAATTATATAAGCTCTTATGATGTAAATTAGGGTTTGGATGGTAAATATGAACTTGAAGACCTAATCAGCTACAAGGGGAAACCCTAACCCTAAATTATGAGAGGGTTTCAATTTGAATGATTCTCTTTATGGCATTGTGATGATATTTACTTGATGTTGCTTTTACTATGAAATCCTAACCATGTAGGTATTATGAAATGATGAACATATCCATGTATGAGCTTTGATTATTTAGCATGATAAAGATTATATAGGCCTTGTGAGACATGTAAAATATCTGTCCAACAAGTATGATATATATATGGGTCTGATGACCTAGAGATGATTGTTTCCCGGTATTAGGTGACACTGTTCAATGATGGAGTAAGGGTTTGATGCCCAAAACATGTGATCATGATAATGAAAATGTTGAAGGGATAAGATTCCTAGTAATGTGATTCAAGGGATTGAGAATCGTATTTGAAAATTTACTAAAACTAACAGGAACACACCGTGTCTTTCTCTGAACACGATGTGTCATGTCTCGGGCAGTTGTTCTGTGTTAAGTACATGTCGTGTCTGATTTAATACACACCGTGTACTTTTACATAAAGGTTGAACTTGATTCTATATGCCCACGTACACGCTGTGTATAATTTAATACACACCATGTACTTTTCCAGAAAGGCTTGACTAAATTCTGATTTCCCAAGTACACGTCGTGTCTTTTATGGACACGCAATGTACTTTTCTTCAATGATCGCATCAATAGGTCTTCTAGAAATACACACGTTGTGTCTAAAATAAGACACCTCGTGTGCATTGTTGTTTCAGCAATTTTAAAGTCTTGGATGTTGCAAGGCTTGGAGAATTCCCAAATAAGATGAAATTGAGTTGGACAACCTCCAATTTGATTCCTTTGATGCAAATCTACAATACACAGCATGTGATAAGACAAAAAGATGGTAAGAATGATATGAATAGAGGCTAAATGAGAACAAAATGAACTAAATTTGTGTGTGAAAAAATGTGAAAAGTTGATGTGGAAACCACACAACAAATCCCCCTAAGCTTGAATCATTGTTGGTCCTCAAGCAAAAAGAACATAGCCACACAAATGAAGGAATGTTCAAGTCCATGTGTGGATTAAACAAAATGAAGATATGCAATAAGCTCAGCCAATCATGTACAAAAGGTTTATTTCATAGCCATCATCTCAATTCAAACATCAAAGATGGAGAAGTTTTGGTTCAGCAAAGGTGGTCACCAATTGAATGAAACAAACAAATAAACAACACTAAATAGGATTTGGATAGTCAAGCCAAAAAACTAGTGGATGTACAACACAAAATTTTTATCTATAATATATGTAAATGATGAAACCTTAGTTTACTTTAACAATCTCAGTTGACCTCTCTTCTCAAAAAGAAATAATAATTGATTTTTGGGATTTTGGCACTCAACTGCTAATTTAGGCTTACGCACACATGGAGTGTCGGTTGGGGTGTTATTTTTACCCTCTTTTGATTTTCATACCATCCAACCATCATTGCCAGATCGGACCCACGCTAGGCTAGCATGATATGTGGGTTGTTTGCCATCTTTTATTGGGTAAAGTGAGAAAATGATAAAAGAGATTTTTGCACAACACAAGAGAGTCAACTTAGAAGCTCAAGTTAACAAGATTTCATTCATTAATTTGCAAAATTTTAACTGAAAAATTGATTATATATGCACTAAGAGTTTGGCAAGAGTATCTCATATTCTAAATAGTGTTGTAGAGTTGATTCATTCACTAAAAGTTTTGACCATTACATGTACTTAGAAATCAAAGATGTGAAAATTGAGAGTTTAGGCTACAATTTTAAACCAAGATCATGTACATGGGGGATTTCATTTTCCATTTGATTCACACATGTCCTTTACTAGTTCTTTCATATGGAACAAAGAAGTATAAGGTACAAGATGATTCAAGAATACAAGATTTCATTCCATTTCAATAGCCTCATTTCATATTAATTTTGCCATAAAGGGAAATATAGAACATGAAACATACTGAAATAAAAGACTGAAATAAAAAAATTGACATGACCTACAAAAGCAAATGATGAAAGCAAATGACAAAAGAAAAAGCAAATGAAACAGAGACTACATTACTGATTGGTTGTACCCCCCCTAAGCTTGAAATTTGTATTGTCCTCACTGCATCAATCGAACTCATGGAGGTATCAACCAGATACCTATCATGGATGAAAAATCAATACAAGGGGCCAACACCCTCGTGGTCTGTCTGAAAGAACTGGATGACAAGATCATCCTCTGAGACATCCCTCGGAGTGGGGTGTGGAGTGGACTCTAGCTACTACGGCGGTGGCTGATACGGCTGCAGGTAGGAGTAGTGACCCTGAGAGATGTGCCACAAGTCCATGCGGTGGACCATGTCATGCATCACAGTATACTGTGTGCCCATCTAGTCCAGGCGACCGTTGATGTGATCGAACCACTGCTGCACATAGCCATACAGATGTTTGACATCAAACATCACCCATGAATACTCTGTATGGGTGCTGGTGGAGCAGAAGAAGCAGGAGGGGTTGAAGGACCTGCCCCAATATCATCAGCATCTTGGGCTACTACTATCTCCTCATCAGTGGCAAACAGGATCTTCCAGTTGTCCTTGTTCTCCAAGGTGGCATGCTCTGGATCAGGAAGGCCAATATACTGATCATCATCAAATAACTAACAGAACTTGTTTTTGCAACCTGGAATCGTCATGATCAAGCCTACAGAGAGAAGATATTGAATATCTACCAGGTTCTTATCTGGTGCAGCCTCAAGACCTGTCAAATCAACATCAAGCTTCTGTGCAATCAAGGTAATCAAACTGCCACACATGATGTCGCCTGCATCCCTCTTCATAACCTTCTTGATGTCAAAGAAACATTTAAGAATGTAGAAAGCAGCATTAATCTCATGCTCATACATCATGCCCCATAGGAAAAAAAGATCTTACTTCCCAAAAACCCCTTGTGTTTCCTTCCTGGAAAAAACTCCACTACTAAGAAGGCGATGAATATAGCAGAAGATAGGGTTGTAGACATTAGATGTCATGGCTGATTTTGCTTCATATTGTTCCTCATCAGAAATGTCAAACCAAAACTCAGTGGTATGAAAAGTGTTTGGGTAACTGATCATGCCCTCATAGTGACACTCCAGTAACTCACAAAAATGGTAAAAAGTGAGCCTGAAAGGATGACCCGGTAGCCTAAAATGTATAATACCAAACAGCTCGAGTTTCTTCTGTGGGTCCTTTTCAGTGACGAGTGTTGTCAAAAACTCATAAACAAGATGGGGGTAAGTGTTTGATTCTGTCAGGCAGACGTAGCTCAACCCCAAGTCCTGTAGGCACATGAGGACCTCATCCTTGAAGCCCAGAGTCGTCATGGTATGTTGGCAAGCAAACTGAGTAGGTAGAACTCTCCTTTCAATCAAGAACTAGTACGTTGGATCCTCTTCAGGGGTGACCCAAAACTGCATGTTAGACACGTATCCTGACGCCTGGGAGGAGCTGGTGATGTGCTTGCAGTTGCTTGTTTGCTTCACCGAAGCCATTTCTACCACTGACGGGTTAGCGCATTCCATGTCCAAATGAAGACACATCGTGTGTCTAGGAATAGAATTCTGGCTCTGAATGAAATGCACACACCATGTGCAAATTGGTACATGCCGTGTGTCTGTAGATCTATAGAATTCTGCAAGTCACGAGTGGCCGATTTTCAGAGAAAAATGGAGCGGAAACAGTGGCGGGTTGCTTGGAGTTGGCCTCTCGTGTTGCAGGGGAAATGGAGGCAGAGTAGACGATGACCTCCTTGGCATCATGTAGGCTTTTGGAGAGGAGGATAATGGCTCCCTTATCACGACCTTACCGGAGAAGATGATGGCGGTGTGCTTTAGGAAGAAGATGACGGCAGATCGAGGTTGAAGATAATGACTGTGGTAGCTATCTTGGAGAACAAGAAGAAGTTGGCACTCGATCTTGGCCGTGAGGTGACCTGCTTGTGAGGGCACATGACGGTGGCGGCTCTACTCGAGCGTGGTCTTGAAGAAGACACACCGTGAGTGGAGTACACACACGGCGGAGGTGGATCTACTCAAGGTCGAGGTGGACATGCCGTGGGAGATAACCACAACACAGTGGTGGCTTTTGCTAGGGCGCACAACGGATCGAGGTTGAAGATGCTAGGGCACACGACTTCTTTGGCTCAACTGAAAGTTTGAGTGAAACTGACGGCCGTGTGCTAGGTTTTAAACTTGCCTTTTTGACAAAAGACACTGTGTGTGCAAATAAGGACACATCGTGTGTTAGATCAGAACTCCTTTTCTGTAATAAAAGACACGGCGTATTTCATTTTTTACACGTTGTGTGACATTCTAGAATTTCAAATGCCCATTTGCATTGATAAGGTACACAGTGTGTGCAAATAAAGACATGTTGTGTATTTTTTTCTAGAAATCTGGTTCTTTATCCTTCTGTTAGGATACTCATCATGTATAATATTAGACACGGTGTGTAATTATTTAGAGTAATTGATGTTTCTTTTTCTGATAAGGAACACGACGTGTGCAAATAAAGACACACTATGTGTTTTTTCAGAATTCCTTCTTCTTCATCTTCTTCCTGAGTACACGGCGTGTGAAAAGTCAGACATGTTGTGTTCTTTGTTCCAGTTGAGAATGTTTGTAGTTGTTGAATTGTGACACGACATGTCTAAATATAGACACATCATGTACCTGGAGATAATACTCATTCTTTTGAGTTCTGAGATTGGGCACACAGTGTGTGCAAATAAAGAAATGTCATGTCTTCTGTAGTTTCTGTAGAAAACAGCCTTTGTCAGCACAGAATTTATATCAAATATGTAATATAATCATCTAGATTATTACATTCATCCTTGAGAAGCTTATTACAAAACTAAAGAGTGTTTTTGACTCAAAAGATTTGAAAATAAATATATCCTAATGTGGGTTAAACCCCCACGAGGTCCTCCATTTAGAGTTTGGAGTGAGACTCTTCAATGTCATTCATGCATCTTGAAGGGAGCAAGAAACTCCCTTGTGAACTTCATCTCCCGAAGTGTACAACTTGCAATGTTGTCTGTTTACTTTGAACGTTCTATCCTTGCCTTTCAATTCAATGATTCCATAAGGAAAAATCTTCAACACAAGAAAAGGGCCAGACCACTTTGACTTTAGTTTTCCAGAGAATAGCTTAAGTCTTGAGTTGAACAACAACACTTTGGCTCCCTCTTTGAAATCCTTCCTCCGGATTCTCTTGTTATGCCACATCTTCATTCTTTCTTTGTAGAGCCTTGCATTTTCATATGCATGAAGCCTTGGCTCTTCCAGTTCTTACAGTTGCAAAATACGCTTTTCACATGCTTTCTTCATGTCAAAGTTTAAGAACTTTATAGCCCATAATGCATGGTGCTCTAGTTCCAGTGGAAGATGACAAGATTTACCATATATAAACTTAATTGGGGTTGTTCCTATTATGGTCTTGTAAGTCGTCTGATATGCCCATAGTGCATCATCTATCTTCAATGCCCAATCTTTCCTTGAGTTAGACATTGTTTTCTCTAGAATGCCTTTAAGTTGTCGGATTGAGACCTCTACTTGCCCGGAAGTTTGAGGATGATAAGGCGTAGAGACCTTATGTGTGACTCCATATTTAGAAATAAGATTATTGAATTGTTTCTCGACAAAATGCGTAACACCATCTGAGATTATAGCTCTTGGAACTCCAAAGTGAGGGAAATGATTTTTGAAAAATCTTTACCATAGACTTTATATCCGGTGCTTGGGTTGGGATGGCTTCAACCCATTTAGCAACATGCTCAACAACGACAAGAATATATTGGTAACCACATGAAGATGGGAATGGTCCCATATAATCAACTCCCTATATGTTGTATACCTCAATCGCCAAGATGGAGTTAAGAGGCATATCATCACGTCTAGAAATTCCTCTGGTTCTTTGACATTCATCACAAGCTTTGACAAATAGATTGACATCTTTGAACAAAGTCGGCCAATAGAAACCAGCTTGTAGGATCTTAGTTGCAGTCTTCTTTCCTCCGAAGTGACCTCCATAAGGAGAGGCATGACATTCAGAAATAATGGTATCAATTCCTTCTTTAGTGACACACCTGCGAATAAGTCCATCACTCCCATGTTTGAACAACAAGGGGTCGTCCCAATAGCAAAACTTTACGTCATGGAAGAACTTCTTCTTTTGTTGGTATGTCAAGCCCGGTGGTAGTTGTCCTGTAGCAAGGAAATTTGCAATGTATACAAACCATGGCACTTGGCTGGACGATAGTGCATAAAGCTTCTCAATAGTGCCATAATCTAGCAACATATCCTTAGTGCTTCTCAAGTACTAATGGATGTCTTCTAATGAAATTCTAATGACCTTCATTAGAATCTAACTAAATACCATTTTGTCATGTCTCATACATACAAAACTATGGGATGAGTACATTTATGTAGAAGACATGATAGATCCAATTGTTGGTGCATATGTCATGTTACTCATGTATTTCCATTCTTCATAAGAATTAGAATACATGGTTCTTAAGAGACTAATCCCATAAACCATGGACGGATTTGTATCTCATTGAATCCTTTATGAAGAACCCTCTTGATTTTTCCTACTCCTGATTGTCTCACCCTGAGTCTGACTGACCTTCTCCATCGCAGTGACAATGGCAAACCATGTGTCTATCATCGTTACTGTGTTGCGGTTCGAGCCGCCTTCATCGCCTGCCATGCAGTCCCGACCTGACTTACCCCTACCTCTACTGTATATAGATTGTGCATGTGTGCATCTCCAAATTGGGAACATACTTTCCAGACAACTTGGATTCCACCAAGTGTAATTTAATTTTATTTCACTCTCGACTGTATTAATTGAATTTTGCTCCACCAGACATTAAGAACAATGGCAATCAGAAATATACCTTGATTTTTTTAGGAAGAGCTTCTTCACACTACCAAGCTTCTTGAGAGAGATGTTTGTTCAGTTTGGAGCATTTGTAGAAGTGGGATTTCGTCCTCAAGTCAAAATTCTATCTTTCTTTGGTTACACCTTGGGATTACTTAGCTTTTCCTTCTCTAAATCATGTTGAACTCTGAAAACTCTGCACATTTTCTGTTGTACACTATCATGGATGAGTAGTTTCCTTTTCTTAGACATGGGAGAGTAGCTCCCATGTCATAGCATGTATGGAACATGATAATTTTGTACTAAATGCTATGTTGTTTGTTTTTTCACCTTGTGAGTACCAGTTTCTTATTTTCTGCATGTATGGCTGGCCACGTTATTATATGTTTCATGCTCTTTTACTTTATCTGAGAAGATAGGTGGGAGAGTAAAGAGGTACTCTCTTAGAAACTCCTTCTTTACCATGAGAGTGGAAATTATGGAGTTGAGGAGTAGGTTTGTGATACAAAATGAAATTCATACATGGGAATGTTGAATTGAGTTAGGATCGTTGTACTTGCACTGAGAGGTGAAGTGAAGCATACAACTTTCCTTTAAAATAAGTTCTTAGTATGTTTAAATTTCATGCTCCTGTTGTATGCTATGATATGTGGATGAAATCCTAAGTCCAAGATACTTCTGTAACTAAATTTTAATCTCCCTTTAGTAATCCATTACTTTTTGTTTAAATTCTAAAATTCTAGTCTAATCAACCATTTCACCTTTAAAATTGTCTAGATTGTTGAACCTTAGCACTGTTGCATTTACTTGGTTTTCTAATGCTCCTTTTGTTTGACCTCGACTACAACTACTCTCGTATACTTGCGGGAAATAGTCAGTTGAGTAAAAGATCTTTATTAAGATTAAAACTCGTTAGTGTAAGAAACCAACACCTACCCTATGTTAGACTTTGAAATTGATAATGGTGTTTAGTAAAACAACTAAGTGTTGGATCTCATACATAGATTTACCTCAACCCTTTTGAATAGTGGGCTTTAATAGTAGTGCTTTTTATACCTTAATAGATTTTAGGGTTTCTGATTTTGAGGATGAAATCCACTTTAAAGGGGTGGAGTCCCACAATGCACTGAAATATAGCTACTCTAACATTTGGAAATCCAAATTCCTTAGATAAGAGATTAGTGAGCTTATATGGTTAGTGTTGAACTAAAACAATGATAATTATATCATCTTGTTTGTTTATATACAAATGAATATATATATATATATAATAAGTCATCTAGAAGGAATAGTTCATATACTTGAACCTTAATATATTTTTGATGCACATAATAGTGAGTTACTCATCACTAATTGTGAATACACTTAATGTTGAACATGTCACCCTTATAGTATGGTTAGTAAGATTTTGGAACTAGTGCATGCTAAGGATGCATAACATGTAATGGTCAACCCAAACCCTAATGTGTAATCTTCTAGCCTTGACAACACACACACACAGATATATATATATATATATATATATATATATATATATATATACATATATATATACTTAATGCCTTCATGATACATTAGTGACTTAGGTGCCATCATCACCATGATGGATATAAATGGATTATAATCACCTAACCATAATTGACCATGGATGCAATATATGTAAGGGGTATCACCTTGTTCCCTAATATACATCTCATTAATCACCTTATCATGATTTAGTATGTAAATCAATTCATTAATGCTTACTATGTTTCATATTGTCCACTAAAATACATATAATGGCTCAAATATGATAATGAGTATTTGGGTTCTCATAAGCATGCTTAAATGCCTAATGTTATGAAGTGTCATAAGATAAAATGGTTAATGATATCACTAAAATGAGTATGAAAGATGATGTGACAATGTGTAATATAGAGATTAGTAATTTATGTGACATTATTTGGAATTATTGTAGACTTAATAACTTGTTGAATAATATTACTTATTTCTTACAAAGTAATCTATGATAATTCCATATGATGGTAATATAAGGATAATGGAGAATGAATTCATGTTATTATGGTTTGTGACCTAATACATTAATAATGTTGGGATTACTTAGTAAACCCTAATTGTGCTTAAAACCCTTAAAGGGATAAATAAGGGTAATACATATGTGCATAATGTGGAGATAAAATCCTTGTTAAAACAATGTGAGAATAATATGACACAAGTAATGGAATAATAAAGATGATGTTTTTTCATGATGGAGATTATGCTTATAAGCCAAAGTGTTAATTATGTTATGTTTGATAAAAGGTTATATGTGTATGGTGGAAACCTTAGTAGCATTTGGCTTATGTGTAGAGCTTTTTGAAGTACCCACCTAGTTTCTTGAGGTTGGGATGTTACACACTCACCCTCCCTTCCCTCTTGTTGTGATTTCGGGGATGAAATCCTCTTTAAGAGGTGGAGTATTGTAACATACTGAAATTCAGGGTTCTCTTTGCAATTTACCCACTTTCATGCTTTTATTTACTTTCTAGTCCTTTTAGACATTTTCCCTAAATTTCCCCATCTTTTGTATCCTTTTTGGCCTCAATGTGGAATTTGAGCTTTACTTGAGGATGTAAATCATATTTACCCACATTCATGCCAATGAATGGGGTTTTGCACAAAAATCACAATTAATGTGATACTTGGGGACTAATAATGAAACATTACCATTAATGAGAGATAATTAGTGGATAATGTTAATTTGGAGCTTCTATATTTTTTGGATAAAGATATGAGTATTAATATGTACTTGGATTAAGTTATGAGAATAATTAACCCCTTTACCTTCTTTCTCCTCTAAATGGACCATAATACATTAATGAGAGGATAATATGGTAGGATATGAATCTTAATATCAATATGTGATGTCTATCTCAAATTTCACCCAAATATTGCATTAAAAGATTCTCTTTATATTAACTCACTCTTTTTATGCATTAATATATGCATTAAGAGATATAGCAATTAAGGGTCAAAGTTTGTGTAAAATGAGAAACTAAATGCATAGCATTGATCTAGGAGTCATAATTAACCTATGGTTAAAATTTGGTGGCTTTTGGATTTTATTTGACCCCTCAAATTGAATTTATGAGTTTCAATATAGTGTACCTATAGTATATGAATCTATTTCATTCATTTAATGTGTATCACTAAAGTCCACTCATTTACCTTGTCATGCACCTTTGGTCTATGATGGACTAGCATCCAACAGTTTATTTAAATCCCTCATTGATCCAATGGCTTCGGCGTTCTCTTCAACCTCCAGCTGAGCAAGCAGCTCTAACCCCTCGATTTTGCGGCTCGTTCTCTCTCTCCTCTCAACCATTTCACGAGATTTTGATTATGTTGGCTTCACCTCCTCGAGCCGCTCAGTTTGAGCCATGGCTTGTTGGCTCCCATGCACCACGTTCGAAATTCCCAATGGCGCCGGCCGAAGCTTTCTCAACTCCTACCACAATTTCGGCTCATCAAGCCTCCTTACCTATAAATAACACCACATTCACCTCCTTCGGCTCCCATACGATCTTTTCCTCACACTAATTTGGCCAGAAGCTCTCTCACTTAGCCTCGACACCTCCACCTTCCTCCCTGTCTTGTGCCCTTTTTCTGTCTCCTTGGTGATAGCAGTGACTCAATTGACAACTCTGGTGAGTTCGTCCCTTCTTTCTCTTCGTTTCGAGTACCTAAACTCGTGCTTTGGTCCAGAAATGAGGAAACGTCTAAGTGGGCAAGCTTCTCCTCTACGAACATGATACGTGTGAGAGGAAGAAGATGACTCACATGCTTTTTATCATTTTTCCCCCACGCGTGCCTCCTCTCCTATTTTAACGTCAAGGTTATCTTTGTCATTCGCTGCTTTGTCTTGCTCGTTGTTGACCAAGCCCACGCAAATGCGGACCGCCGACAGGGCATTGCACTATTGACCCACGTCAGCATGGGTCCATCCCATGTGTCTCACACCCTCGTGCAAGCCAACAATGCCTATGTGGCATTTTCTCGCTCTCTAATTGGTCCAGAGTAATTAATTCATAGAAAATTGATACTTTATCAAAAAAATGTGAATGATTAGTCGTTGGAAAGGATTTTTAATGTAGAATCGAATTTGTGGTTTTTGATTCCTGGTATGGATTCCTTTTTTGAAGTTTGTTTTTTATGCCATTTTGAATATGTTAGATATTCTAAAAATGTTAACTAAGTCATTTTAACTTCAAATTGAGTAATAAGACATGTTTTCTTAATCAGTGAAACTCAAACAATGTTTTGGTCTAGGTTTTGAGTCCTAAATTGGAGGTTTTCCTAAAAGGTCTAAAATGGGTATCTTTCTTTATACTTTATGCTTTATAAATACTAATTCATGTGAAATAATTGTACTAGGGAAAATGGATAAGGATAATAATCAAATTGGTGAAGTGATGTTAATTATCTTCAATAAGGTATGTGAAATCTATGTATGTGGAATGTATGAATTTGAGATCTATTTGCAAATATTCCTATTCTTTAGTTGGGCTTTCACCCAAACCCTAATTTCCTAATGAGGAAATTGCTAGCCTTGGAATCTCTCTATTGCCTTTATTTTGGCTCTTTATTTATCTTAATCTTCTATTTCCTATGTTGGCTCATTTATTGGAATTACTTGAATCTTGCTATTGCCAATGTTGGCTCTTTATTTGATTTACTTCATGGGTTTTATTCTCCATTCTCTATGATGCAATGTTATTTTCGCTACTGCCAATTGAACTATTAAGCATGATGTATTTTTGGCCAAATGACAATGTAGTGTACATGTATACAAACCACCCATAGGGCACTGAGGTTTTAGTCCTACTTCTAGGAACTGGGGTTATAGCCCCCCTACCACATTATATATATTAGAGGTTTGGTATGTGCATGTTCCCCTCTCCTCTTGGTGTAGGTCTGGTAGGTGTCTCACCCTGCATTGGTATGATTTTGTGTCATAATATTATTCATGCTATGTGATTATTGTTGTGGATTAAACTATGGCAGTCTTCTATTTCTTATTTGATTATTTTCCTCGTACTCTTGAAATCTCTTAGTATAGTGAATCATTTTATTATGCAATGTTGTGCTTTATCATTTGTTCTTATTCCTTTTTATTAACACATACTTTTATCTCTCTCTTTTTGGGTGATCCCAACCACCCAGGTATAGGATTAGAGTGCGCAGTTGAAGCTTGGTGACCCTACCTAAGGCTAAGAA
This sequence comes from Alisma plantago-aquatica, assembly GCA_963693085.1. Classification (NCBI taxonomy): domain Eukaryota; kingdom Viridiplantae; phylum Streptophyta; class Magnoliopsida; order Alismatales; family Alismataceae; genus Alisma; species Alisma plantago-aquatica. Next base: position 498,511,604 of record OY856415.1, read on the forward strand.
TAAGGAGTTTGACCATGTATCTTGGACATAGCTATATATACATTAAGTTTTTCATGTTTGGAGACAAGTTGATTTGGTTTTAGTCTTCCTCTACCTAGATCATGTTGTTGTGTATAAAGTTGTACATTGTTTTGGGAAATTGTAATGTACTCTTTATACAATTGAATATATTCAAAGTTTAAATAATTTTGCGCTACACATTGGTGTTTTTGTTTACCATAATTTAGTAAAGTGGTGTCTTTACAAGATTCAAACACAATTGTACAATACTAAGTTGGATTACTTGTATGAATGACTAAAACTATCAGACACCTTTAGTTAACATATTTCTTGCACATGTACAACTGAAATCATACGTAAAATAAATTTACATCTCATAATATACCTTCAACAAATTATACTTCTAAAAACAAATTCATGTATTACTGAAAGACATTGTTTTCTCTTATCTCCTTACTCATTACTACTTACTTCTTGTTACTTATCCTTCTCATTTTGATCATATAGAATAAATATCCTTAAAATTGAAACATATAAGGTAAGAATAGATTATTCATCATTCTTCATATCACTGCAAGAATATATGTCATATCACACTTTACTCATGTTGTATTTCTCCTTTTATTCAAAACACACTTATTACATTTCAAATTTATTTCTTACTCTTTGCTCTGAATCATTTCCATATTGTTTATCTACCTTTCATATTTGCTACCTTTAAACTGTGGATTACAATCAGTGCTAGTTTACTTCTCATAGTGCAAATATCATGATCTTGTTTTATAGAGATGCTAGTATTCAAGGTGAAATTACTAGTAAGATCCCTTGAAATACTATAACTCTAAACATTCTAGGGTTTAGTCCTTATTAGTAGCATGATGTTGTTGTTATGTGACTTTGCTCCCTTAATTTTAAATTCAAACTTTGGATCTCACAAGTTTCACTAAAGTCTTCCTTGTCTTATCAATTGAATTTCCTTTCTCTTACTTGGCCATTCAGATAGATTACATTCTCAATTTACCCTGCTAGGGTTTCATCATCATATTGTGTGTCATTATTACATTCACTATATGTCTCTACCATGGTGGATATGCATCATATATGATTCATTTTCTTATTTCTTCATCCCCGCATTACTCTCATTAGGGAGGATGCAAAAGATAAGGTAATTCTGAGATTTAAAATTCCAATCTTCAAGTATTCAATTAACATGTTTCTTGTATCCAGGTTTAATTACTCACCATCAAAGAGACTAGACTACTTAGAATCTTCTCGCATCTCCCATTCTCTCTCTTGTATCATCTATATTACTCCCACATGTTTCAAATACTTCGTTATTTTCCATAACTGTCTTACGATATGCTACTCTTCCATCTGTCATCTTTATATTCTATTTATCTCTTATGATCATGTTTCTCACTATCGTGTATGATTCCATATTCTGTGCCATATATACTTTTTATCAACCCTCTACTTTTATCAAGTTGGAAGTCCAGATCAATATTCTCCTTACTAGTTCCATCTTCTGCATAATACACTACATGTCTTTCAATAAAATCAAAAGACTCATGTAGGTTTCAACCATAGTTTCTTTCTCAATCAATCTATTCATCCCTGAATATAATCCACCTCTATATGATTTGTTTGTTTGTTTATCTACACTTTGTTCTTCCTTTGAGAACGAGTTCCATTTCAATACTAGGAGGCTATTGAATACATCATATGTAAACTAGGTTGTTATTCTATAGAGACTTAGAATCCAAAGGTAGTAAGTATGAATGTATTAAACTTCATAATAAAGGTATACATTCCATGCTCTCAGTTATATCATGTAACTCTCATTCCTTATTCAAGCTCATAATTTCCAACATTTCTCTTTGTTTTAACTAAGTTTCTTATCCTAGTTTTATGATTTACATGCTCATCTAGTTCTCTTCACTTTAACTTTTTTGAAGACTCTTCACTTATATGTACTTATTGTATACTTAACTCTTTCCTTCTATTTCCCTTTTCTTTGGAGTACATAAAGCATTTTACTCAATTATATGATCCATTCCATATAATTGATTCTTACTATCTTGGCCCTTACATACTTTTCTCATATCTTTTCCATATTTAATATTTCGAGTTCATATAATACTAATCATTAAACTTAATCTGAACCTTATGTTGTATTCCTTTATTCCCAATTAAAGATTTCTTATATGAGGCCCCAAAGTTGAATCTCAGATATAAGTTCCAATTGATTCTTAATTATTCATCTTTCCCATATGTTTCAATCTCTAGTGTATGTACATACTCATTACATTCTCGTTTTGCCTCCTTGTAGTTTAATTACTCTTATTATATTAATTAATAGGATTCATTAGATCCCAGAAATGCATCCTTCCAGCCAGACCAGGCTGAACCTGCAGTCTTGAAACCAAGATCTACTTAGGATTAACTGAGCTCTATATGTCTCAAACATATAAAAAGAATATCAACTCAGGATAAACTCATTTAAAGATAATTCTGGTCTATTTGATACAATGAATGTAACAATAATTGAATTAACTTCATAGTGTACAAGAATCTTAAAGGACCACATATATTTCTAAGAACTGAATATTTGAATTCAAACATATAAGAGCATTTCCATTGATATCCAATCAAAGTAACAATATAAAACAAGAGTTACATCATATTCTATTCTTATGCTAAATTCATTCATTTCTTTCTAGTCTTCTAACCCTAATATGTCTAGGGTTTCTCTCTAGCCCATCCTCCTACTGCATGCTTGGCCAGGGCATTTAGAGAAGAATAGATAGAGTAGCTTGGTACTAGTCAACCAAGGTGTCCAGATATAATTTTTATCAAATCCTAAGTGCATTAAATGGAATCTGAGATGATCTCATATCAATATGTGTGCATGAGGAAGTAAAAGAATATAATCCTCATGATAAGAGAATGAGAACAAGGGAGATGATCCATGTTTGATAAAGTCTGTGTGAATAGTAAATATTTTTTCCATTATGTGGAAATGGTAAATGGGATAAAATCACAAAATGTTCATGAACATGTTAGACAATAACAACGAAAGGAGTGATGACATGTAATCATCCTTATAATTCCTATGTTGATGGCAAGGAACCTAGGATGAAACAAGAGTAAGTGACTCATGAACAGTTGAAAGATCATGCAATAATCTGAGGAGATGATAATCTCTTCTCTTTGATAAACAACCCTGGGTAATGATGGGGTGATACGAGGAATATGTTTCTTTGTGTTCTTTCCTTTCAGGGACATGGAAATCAAGTGGGACTTATGACACTTGATGTGCATGAGTTAAAAGTGTCCAGTTAATGGATACTTAGAAAAGTATCAGTTTGTCTTGGACTTTGGTTCCAAGATAAAAATATGTGTAACAAGTAATGTCCCAGGATGAAAGAAAGATCCTTTTATATGTGTGTCTTTGGTAATAACAACAAAAAGATGGGAATGATGAGGATGTGATGTGTTTTCAACACATGTGACGGATACCAAGGTAAGGAATTATGGTATCTAAGAAATATTAGGTGGTATGGGAAAGTAAAAACATAACTCCTAATCAGATGATTTATGTTGGTTACCTGGGATGGCCAACAATGAAATTAGTCTAGTTACATAAAATAGTATGGACATCATATGTTAGGGGTTTATGCTCTGCATAAACATAACATCAATAAGAATGTACTAATTGAAGGAACAATTGTAAAATCATTGTGGGAAAAGCTTATCAAGCTAAAAATAATTCCTTAGAATAGCCCTATCTAGATCTGTTAAGGCAACTTATACATAAAATCTAGAGATACCTCTAAGATAAGTTATTAATTGATAAGTAACCTCCTCTTATGACAAGAGAATGTACAACTCATGAGATAGTTGGTACAAGTAGTAAGAAAGTTTGGTTTTGTGTCAACAGATTAGATGGCACAACATATGTCTGATAAGACTTGTAGTCCCAAGTGGGTGACAGAATGTAACTCTGGTTTTTCCTTAAAAGTGAAATTCTAAACTGAATGAGGAGTATGGAAGACTCCCCACAATCAAGAATCTTTTCACTTAAATTCGTAAGTTGAGAAAGGTGATAAATCAGTGAGGTTTGACACCTGAGTTAAATAAGGTATATATAATGTTTCTCTAACTAAGAAAAGTGTTACCTGACATAGAGTTGACTCTACAGACAATAATGAAAAAGATAGTAGAGTATGTGTCATGTGTGACAGATTCTATGATAACCCTGTGTGGAAGAACTTTGTTTTGATCAAAGTTTTATGGTATCTCCATGACATTAAGATGTTATGTGGAGACTTGATGATATGATGAATGAATAATATCTGTCTCCCTTTACCTAGGACTTTGGGGACGAAATCCTTATTAGGGGTTTATAACTTGTAATGACCCTGACATGGGTTATGAGGTAACCCTATTTTTTTGGATAAGTAAGTTTCTTAAAACTTTAATATAATCCTCTAAGGTGTTTTGTTATCATGTGACACACTTATGTTCTAAGTTTGGTCTTGATTGAATGATGTTTGAGCAATGTTCCTTTATTTTGGACCAAAGTGCAATTTACCCCAGTAGAGGGGTAATATTGCAATATGTAACATATTGAATGTGTTGTATATGTTTTAGCATCATAAGAGAGATAATGATGCTAAGTGGTGGCTTGTGGAAAGACTAAATTCCAAGTTTGAACATGTTTGAATAATGTTAGTACCTTGTGCACCAATTTTGGTACAAATTGTAATTTACCCAAAATTGTAGGGTTAATATGCAAATTACCACCTCTAGAATGTTCATAATTCCTATATGTATCATTAAGAGGATAGATAAATAAGGAGACACCATGTTGGAATCAATTATGAGTGATGGTAATCTTGTTGATGAAATGACCAAGAAAAGGGTTGAATATGAAACCTTAACTTGGGTTGTATCAAGTTGAAAAGCTTATATATGAGTGCCTATCGGCCAAGGAGCCAAAGGAGGAGTCTCATATCGTTTTTTGGAATCTTGGAAATCCCATGATGTGAAAAGCACCTCAAGGAGGTGAAGTGTATCAGTTTATAACTTCCTTAGAAAGTTGTATCGGGTTGTGAATAAAGTGGTGATTTTGTTGATATATTTTATTCAAAGGGATAAGTAATGGACGAAAATTCATCCCTAGATTATCCTCAAGAGTTTTTCATGTCAAGATAAATGTTAATGCATGCATTTACACGTGTCACCCATGCATGGACACTTGGCACCTAGTAGGTCAAATTGATGACACCTCATTTTCTTCATGAACAACAAGTATATATACCCCTTCTTTTCACCCATTAGTGAAATTTTTCGAATCTTACCACCCTCCTTCCCTAAGGTATCATGCATAGGGTCCTTGTATCGTTCAGGAGTGAAGTGGTATCGTTCATAGGGCCTTGTGTATCATCCATATCAAGTTCATATCGGCCAAGTAAGGAGGTATCGGCCTAGTAAGGTGATATCGGCCATAGTGGAGTGTTTTGACCACAGGTGAGGGGGATATCAGCCACAAGTGATGGAATATCGTTCATGAGTAGTGTGGTATCGTGCAAGGTGCTAAGGAACAAGAAGGATCTCAATACTTAACCCTAAGGTGAGGCCATGATCATCTTCAACCTTGGATTGAAGCATGATTTTAGGGTTATGATATTCCTTTCTTTTCTTCTTCACCAATTGCTTATCCTTGGTGATTCCTTGTATATGAAGGAGTTTTGAACGAGTCTTGGACTTTTATAAGTCATATTCAACCTTAGGAACGTGGATATTTGGATCTTGGAGCTTTGAAGTTGTTCTTGAGGCGGGTTATATAACTTGAACTCAACCATGTTATTATTCATCACCTAAATTGCTATACTTAATGATCTACTTTTAGTTCTGAAATTTTCTGAAATATTTGATGACATTAAGAGTTCTAGTAGTTTCTTAGACCTGTTACCATGAACTATAATAGTTATAACGAAGGTGTAGAGCTTGAAGAAGATGGTATCACCTTATAAAGTGATATTGGGTTCAAGCACACAAGCAAGCACCTCTAACCTGATATGGTGATGCACCTACTTCACTAAAATGATATGGATATGATTGAATACTTTCTTGCACGATATGGTGATGTAGTATACACCTCTTTCACGATATGATGTCAAGCATACACCACAAAAATGATATTGGGTTAAGCACACACCTCTCTGCCTGATATGGTGTGAAGCATACACACACACACCTTTTTGCCTGATATGGTGTGAAGCATACACACACACACCTCTCTGTCTGATATGGTGTGAAGCACACACACACCTCTCTTCCCGATATGCTGTGAAGCACACACACACCTCTCTTCCCGATATGCTGTGAAGCACACACACACCTCTCTGCCCGATATGGTGTAAAGCAAGCATACACCTCTTGCCTGATATGGTAAGCATACATACACCTCTAAAGTGATATGGGTAGCAAGCATACACCTCTAAACCGATATTGGGTTAAGCATACACCTCTTGCTCGATATGGTAAGCATACATACACCTCTAAAGTGATATGGGTAGCAAGCATACACCTCTAAACCGATATTGGGTTAAGCATACACCTCTTCGACGATATGGTGTTGATCACATATCTCTAAAATGATATGGTGGGTAACCCAATACACTATATGACAAAAGTGGTAAGGTGGTTAATATCCTAGAATATGTGATGGCCAATACACTAAAGTATGGTGTGGCCAATATCTTCAAGAGAGGTGGGGAAGTTACACTCATGTATGGTGAAGTTCATACACCATATGAATGGTAAGGTTGATACCTTAATGGTTAAGGGTCTGAGGGATATGATGATGCCTAAATCAATATACACCTAATCCAATACATGTGTTCAACTTGACATACATGATTCAATCTGATGCACCTTGTAAAGGTGAGGGTAAAACACTCTTAGGAGTGATGAGTGTAACAACAAGTAATGATGTGGTTTGGTTAATACCTTGATAGGTAGAACACCTAAAGTGGTTGATAATGGTATATCAACAATGACTTAACTCGAGATGAGTCTATATTACTTGATGATAGTTGGGTAATTCAAATGTGTGACTTATGGCCAATACACTACATGGTAAATGTGATGTGTTAGTGCATAAAGTATTAGGATGGGATCTACCCTAATACAAGATAAGTTCATGAACTTAAGTAAGTTAAAATCAATGAGGGAAGTAATACATCAAGGCATGATAAATACCACATCCAGCACCTCAAGGTTGATGCACCATTAAATCCAATATACTTGGATGAGTAACACATGAAGTGTGTCATGTCAATTGTTACATTGAGATGTAATGCACTTTGATAAGTGTAGTCTAACATACCTTGAGAAATGGTCAAGCTAAGATAATAAAGTATGATGTAATTAATATCCTAGAGAGGATGAGAGAGAAACTCATACCTTGTGTTGATAATCATTTAATGACAAATGATGAGAACAGATAAGTATGATTTCATACTTATGATATGAATATATGCTCCTAGACGTGTGGATGAATGAATTAGGGTTTATACTCGTAATATTAACTTGAAACCCTATTCGGTTATAAAAGGAATCCCTAACCCTAATAATGGGGAAGGATGTACTTCTCTTATTGCATAAGCCTTGTAAGGCATGTTAAATACTTGTACAACAAGATGTGTAATGGCCTTGTGAGCCATGTGAATAAGTTGTTGCCGAGTGAGAGGTGAAAAGATGTGTAATGGCCATGTGAGACATGTGAATAAGTTGTTTCCTAGTGAGAGGTGACAAGATGTGCAATAGCCTTGTGAGCCATGTGAATAAGTTGTTACCTAGTGAGAGGTGACAAAATGTGCAATGGCCTTGTGAGCCATGTGAGATTCTTGTGCAACAAGTATCATGTATACATTGGTTTGAGGACCTAGAGGTATTAGTTACCTGATAAGTGGTACCAGTGTTTAGTGATGAACTAAGGGTTTGAATACCCAGATCTAGTAATCATGGTGATAATGTTAAGGGATGAGAATTCCTAGTAATGAGATAAGGGATTGAGATCCTAAATGTTATATGTGTTCTAAAGATTTGAAAAGTACTTGATAGATGTATTATACCTTTCTTTGTAGCATATGTTATAATAATTCTTGTTTGAAACTTGACTGATGCTAAAAGATACGGTATTGCACTTAATTAATCAAGTAGAATCTTATCATGTAGTGCCCTGACCATAGATCCATCAGCGTCAAAATTTGCTGAATGGTGAAACGGGTTGCTCCACGGCATAACCCGGAGAGTGCATATTTTTGAATATGCAGGGGTGATGGACGTGAATATCCTTACACCCTAATGTGCGATTGAAGTGAGATAAACATGAAATCTCTCAATCCTTCATTATATATGTCATGATGGATGTATCATAAATCTCTAGATGATGATGAAGGTCGGGGATGGATAATTGAGATCTCCCCGAAGAGAGTGTAGTTGATGTTGTAGCTCTATAGAAAAGTTGCTAGTATAACCTGGAAAGCTATTTAGTAGTGACACAAGATGTCCTGCTTGTGGTCTCGTACTGACCGAGATGGCAGAGGTCATGGCAGTCGGCTCTTCCATTGACCTTGTATGGTACCGATGCTTTACGTAGCCATGGTCGGTTGGAGTACGAGTGGTATACCTCATCTCCTTAGGGCATAAGTGTGATTGAAAAATGTAATCAGTCATGTAGCATATCTGCTTAATGATCGAATATGGAAAACATTGATTGATGCGCACTTCAGTCATACATCTTAGTTGATAGATGATATTTATGTTTCTTTACATTCCTTGCAAAGCAGATAAATGATTGATAACTCTACCATGGGTAGATGCAATGTTCTTCTTAAGAAAGGAGATTACTTCATTCTGTTCATACAGTGAATTATCTTGCTTGTTAATATGAAAAGAACCTCTGCTCAGTTTATAAATGCTTAATCTATGATAATAATATGGTCGGTGGAGAGTTATATCTCTCGTTGGTACAATTGTCTCACCCCGTGGGATCCACATTTTTTAGGTGGACGTGTATGAGGTGGCGAAGATCTTTCTGTAGAGGAAGAACAACAGCTGAGGCAGCAGTGACAGCTCAGGTTGAGTGTATTGTCTGTCGTGTCTTGTAGATAGAAGTCCTATGTGTCGTCTTTGTACTCTCAGGTCCTTGGAGTTGGTTCGTATTGGTTTCATGAATGATATGAGATTTTGGCTTGAATGCCTCGAGGTTTTATGTTGCTCCAGTATGTGTTTTGATAGAGCAACTACTATATGTTGTCCTCAAGATGAGATGTTGTACAATGTAATCATGATATGTATGAGTTTTGGATCTTTTAGTTAGAGTTTTTTGGAAAAGGATCTCCTTGCAAAATGGCTTTAAATTTTAGTGATTTTTGTTAATCTGCTTATTATGTTTATTCTGCTTAATTAGTAACAATTTTTTTGTCGGTTTGATGACGATCTTTACAAGTTTTGGTACTATTCACACACCACCTCTTAACTGCCACACTTATAACTCTGACTTTCTATCCTAATGGTTCCTGACGACTCAGCCTAAGCTCTGATACCAAGTTGTTACACCCACATCCCATGATTACCACTAATCATGAGATTTGGGCATAAGTTTGAGGATTATAATTAATACAAAGTTCACTCCCAACTTTTTATTTTGTTTCAAACTCTTTGTTTTCTTGCATTAAATCACATAATCAAACTTTATAAGAGAATTAAACTTTGATCACTATAATATGATCTCAACATTAAGGATACACATCCAGACATTCATTTTGTTTCTCACACTTCCATGTACATACAACATGATAAACATATATATACTCTATTATTAAGAAACAAAGTTACACATTATCATTTACAACTCTCTTTCAACTCCATATAAGGACCTAGAGAGATAGGAATCAACTGAACTTAATTAATCTCATACTTAACTCCTATGGCATTTCTACTTTGATGCATTGACATCTTCAGTCCACAAGTTATCCCTAAAAATTGTAAGTAGAGGGGTGAGCCTACTCGCTCAGTGAATGAGTACTTCATAGAAACAGTTTAAAGCACTTATATAATTACATATATATTGTTGAGCAACTGATATCAATTATAACAACAGTAAGTGTTAAAGAGACTAATCCTTCACAAACATGAATATGGAAGGACTAGATATCTACAAGAGTGAATCAATATATGGACATTCACATTGACCCCTCACTATACTTTCTCTTATTTTAGTTCAACTTTTTGTCAGAAGAGTGTTACTGTAATTCATTTATTTTAGAGGTCAAACCTTATCTAAAAATTATGAAAATTTATCATATTGTTTTTAAATGAGTTTCAAAGCTTTATTTAAAATTTTAGATCATATGGAGCTAGCATTAAATAACTAAAAATTGAATAGTGCACTACTATCTAGAAATTTGCATAATAGTTGGTTGAAGAGAAAATTTACCAGAACAGCCATGCAAGCTGCCACAACCATGATAAGATGGACCCAACATGGCCGTTCTATCTGCCATAGCTGTGGTGCATTGGTTTCATCAGATTTGAATACAAAATTTGGTCAACAGTTCAATTCTTTCAAAATAGTTGTGTGGCCTAGAATGCTTGTGCCACCAATGATCTAACATGTCTGTGCTACCCACCATGGCCATGCTATCCAAGCCTCCAACTACCATTTCCATTGTCCTTGGCCTACCTCTCTCATTCCTTCCTGACATGAGCCTATTTGGTGAAAACCCTCTTTTCAGTCGACTAGGGTTTATATTTTCTCAAGCCCTAATTTACAAAGCGATATCATACCTGGAGTTCTCATTAGGTTTAACATATCATAATTGATATATCATCATTAATCATGTTTAATAAATGATCAATCTAATCAAGCATGAAATCATACACATAAACCCTAACTTACCAATTAAAACGGAGGTGTTCTGGCCTACTTGTGATGGAAGGAAGGTTGAGAAGGGGTTGTTCCCTATGGACATTGGGAGGCATGTGTTAGGAGTAAAACTACTTGGAGGAGCTGTTAGCAAGAATAAAAGTTTTATTGAGGAGTTGGCCATGAGAAGGGTTACTAAAGTTGTTGACTTGATGCATCTACTTCCTCAGTTGCACGACCCACAAAGTGAGCTTCTTTTGTTACAGTCTTGCATGGGTACGTCTAAGCTTATGTTCGTCTTACGGACATGCCAACCCAACATGTACATCAGGGTGCAACCTTTTTTGACAAAGGGTTGTGTGGATCTATTGAGGATATTGTGGTATGTGGATGTCCTTTCTTTGGGGATTTTCAATGGCGTGTGGCATCCTTACCTATTAGACTCGGTGGTTTGGGCCTATATTCAGCAATGGAGGCTTCTTTATATGCTTTTGTGGCCTCTAGATCCCAATCTTGGGTGCTCCAAGACCATATTTTGTGAGATAGCGGGATACATGGTGTGGACTTTGATTTTAACTATGCTTTAGATTGTCTAAATGTTACAATTTCATCTTTCGATCTTAATTGTTTTGCTAATAAGGACACCGTCCCCCCTAAAGCCCAAAATGCTTTTGCGAGTTCCCTTTTTAGCAAAATCGTTAAGGGCATGGATGTTGAATTTGATATGACCGTAAGACAGAAAGCAGTCTTCCAGTGTTTACAGGTTGAACATGCTCAGGACTTTCTTCTTGCTATACCTATTGATGGCCTTGGACTACATATGTCTCTAGTGGAGTATCGTATTGTTCTCAGATATCGTCTTATGATTCCACTTTTTCCTATTGATGAGGTATGCCCAGTGTGCCAAAAATCTTGCTTAGACACTTTTGGGGAGCATGCACTTCATTGTAGGGAGCTCCCAGGCTTCAAGTATTGGCATGGTCTTGTAAGAGATGTTCTTTATGATGTTCTTAGACATGCAAGAGTTGCAGCTAAGAAGGAAGCTCATGTGAACTTTTTTAGTGATCCTCAGGAGGGCAGGTCGACACTTAGGCCAACAAACGTTCTTATTTTTGGTTGGGTTGGAGGAAAACATGCATGTGTAGATCTAACAGGAGTTTCCCCATTGGTTGGTCTGAAGGGTGGCGACTTTACTGTGGGACATGCTGCCCGTAAAGTCGTTTCTGCTAAAGTGGCCAAACATGAGAAGGCATGTATCGATAATCAACATGTTTTTATCCCGTTTGGTTTTGACACTTTTGGGTTCCTAGCACCTGAGGTTGTGGAGCTTCTTAAGAGAGTTCAAAAAGTTACGCATATTAATGTAATGACTCCCAGATCTATGGATGTGGTGTTTTGGAGGATTGGATTTGCCATTCAAAAAGGGTGGTGGTTCAGCTTGTTGCCTGCCTCCCTTCTATTTCCTTGTAATCTTGTAGTTTTCACAATCTGTAAGTATCGAATGAACATTTTAAGAGATACGGTCATAATAATATCCCTAGTTGAGGGTTGCTATGTTGTGTTACTCATGTTGGTCACTACACTCTCAGTTTTGGTTCTTGTTGTGGTCAAAGGGACATGTGTTTGAGATGGTCGATACACCTAGAGATGGTGTTGCGGTCGTAACAAGGAGATACCCACCTATGGTCGTTGCATATGTTCATTGTTATTTGTTCAACACGTTTACATGATTTTCATGGTCACTACACAAATGTCAACCTAGTAGGTCGCTACACATGTGCATGTAAGTGATGGTCGGAACAAATTGTTGTTTGGATGATTGACTAATCATATTAGTAATAATGATGATTTACCCTAAAAGTGCTCCAAGAAAGTGGGAGATAGTATGTCTCAGGTTTAATGATGATTAATGACATGAAAACCCTAATTGGCTATGTGTGAAACCCTAACCCTAATTCTAGGGTATCATATACTTGTTGATCCTACTTAAATGAACATCATGTGATTATGTTTTCTCTCTCCTACTTGTGTAAATATAACCTTGCAAGTTGAATGAATGCCATAGCTAGTGAATGCTATGGTGATATGGCATAGGGTGATGGTTATAAGCCTTTATGAGGCATGATGAGATAATGATGTGATACATGAATGATGTGTTTTGGGTCTCATGACCTGCCAGAGGCTTTATGCCTAATGTGAGGAGATAACCTCTAGTGATGAGATGAGGGATTCTTATTCCCTAATGATGTGATTATGTTGGTGGCCTTTTATGGGAAGTGATGATGTGATAAGTTTATACTTCATACGTTTTATATCTTCTAGAATTGTAACATACCCTGATCTGTATAGAGTTTGTTTAAGGTTTGTATGTTGTAACTTTATTGATGCTAAAAGACATTCAGTTGGCTTAACTAATCAAGTGAAACCCTAATCATGTAGTTTCCCTATGCAATAGATCCATATTCAGTGTCAGTACTTGCCAAATGGTGAAACGGGTTCTCCCTTAGTGGTAGCTCAGAGTCATAAGTTGTTGAGTGTATGCATTTCATAAGATAGGTTGTTACAGTCATTCCCTGGCAGGAGAACGTTCAAGGTCGTATCTCAGTGATATGATTCAATATATGTATATGACTATTTTTATGATGGTTGCGGTCATACCTCGGTAGGAGTGTGGTGTTCGTAACTCAGTTTTCACTAGTGTTGTACCTATATACCAAGGTATACTAGGTTGTTTTGCAATTGAACTTTATATGTCACTACGGCAGACTTGGACTGACCAAGGGTGTGGGAAATCATAGGATTTCATATCCTCCTAGATCTTGTATGGCACTGATTTTGACTTAGAAGTGGTTAGTTGGAGCATGAGTGGTATCCCTTTCATGTCCTCAATGTATAATAAAAGATGTAACACATTTTTGTAGTATATGCTTAGGGTCAAATGTGATTCACATTGGATGACCCCTTTGCCTTGTCTCTTGTACTGATTTCTTCAATTATAATGTGGAAAGAGAAATCAACTATTCTAAATGTTCTTCATATTCCTTCTAAAAGTTTAAGATGTTCTAAATCTCAGATGTAGATTCCTGAATTTCTTAAACTATGATAATGCTTTACTCATATCATTTAGTTGAATCTGCTCATTTTGTACATAATGATATCTTGCTACTTTCCTCTATTTTTGCTTATAATAGACATTGGAGGAGCATTGTATCTCTTGTTGGGATGTTGGTCTCACTACATGGGTTTCCACGTCTTTTAGGTGGTCGTGCATGACAAGGTAGAGATTGTGTGGTTGAAGCTGAGAAGCAGGAGGAGTAGTAGCTGGTTAAGGTTGGATATGCTGCTAGTGTTTTGTAGCAGAGTCCTATGTGTCATCCATGTACTCTCAGGTCCTTGGGGTGTTTTGTAGACTTTGTATATCAAAATGAGGTTTTTGGCAGTAGGGTATGGCTATACAGATATTGCTTGTATATGTGAAAAGGTTGTTATATGTAATAGGTTGTGGCATGATGGCCACTAAACGGTGATGGTATATCTTTATGACATGTTATGTTCTATAGGTGGCAATGTTTATGGACTTAGATGTAATATGCTTCAGATTGAGATGATGTGATGTGGTCGTTTTAATTTACCATGTTTTTTGTTAATCTGGTCTATTAGTGATAGTTCCACGCTTTATTTTGAGTTATCTCATTTTACTATGATCGGTGAGTCACACTAATAGAGTTTCACAAATGAAAATGGGACCCATAGACCACATTAGCTTTAACTATGTGCTTTGTCCTCATTCACATGTGAGTCAGGATAATATTTTTGGCTGGTCACCCATTCTAGTACTACTTTGGGTAGAGCAAGCTTAAACATAGAGTTCTTTAGTATTGATCTCCCTAAAAGGAGGTGCACCTTGGTGATATGTGTAGTCTAGTCATTCCTTTTAAGATCTTTTATTTGAAGCTTCAAATCTTGGGAAGTTACATGGGATTTATCTTAGTCTATGTAGTCTATTACGTTGCATAAGAGGGTAATGCTTGCTACAAGTCTTTTGACCAGGATTGAGGGTGAATAGTTATTGATGAAATGAAGTTTAAATGCAATGCCTATTGTGGTGAAACTATAATCCTAAGGAATCCATCCATTCCTGATCACATTGGTTTAATCTAGATTTAATTCTTTGCTCTTAGTTATAAAAAAAATCATTCAACCACTTCTTCTAAGCCTAGTTGATTAGCTTGTAGTTAGTAGTAGTTTCCACAAAACGTTTCCTTGAGTTTGACATCAGGCCTCATAGGCACATATTACTTGGCACGTACACTTGCATTTTACATGCATGGTTTTGGCATGTCACCTAGATGAAAAATCCAAAAATGAAAAAGTCATTATTTTCCAAAATGGTATGTCCTTAGACTCCATATCAAACTCAGATTATCTACATGTTAAGTCAGTTATCTTAGAAGAAACATGAAACATATAAATTATGGAAGTGATTAGTAAACTTTTCGTAGTCAAATATACAGTGAAGTATGTATAATAAGTTGTATTATATTTGAGGATATTTCTACACACATTATGTGTCTACATCTTCAAACTCTTTCACTATTGCCTTACAATGAGAATATAAGGGTGTTCCCTCAGGACTGGCATAAATTTTACTAGGAATTTAAATACCTGCCATAAACTCTCCTCTGAATTCTTACCATCTTGGTGGCATTGACATCATACCATTCCATCAAGCTTTTGCACACATTCATGCCATATTACATTTACCTTCTATTAGTCAGATGACTACTTCAACTTGTTTTCTCTCTTAAACTTGGACTTTGCTCTTGTGCCAATAGTCTACTCTAGTCCAACCATATTCTTCCTAGTCACATGCCTAATCCAAGAGGAAGATTTGAAATAGAGAGATGAAAATATGGAAAGAGAAAGAAAGAGAAGTGAAGGAGACAAGATAATCAAGAGGTTTTGAAGAGTACATGTTATGCATTTATTATACAAACATCTTTGGCTTGCACATAATTTATTTTATCAAGAATGACTATAAATTTGTCACCTGATAAAAAAGTGTCCACTGATGCCCTTATGCCTTTCAAATTCATTATATTCCACTAATTTATGCCCCAGCAGTTGTTTAGGACTCAAGAGCATTGTGTAGCAAAAAAAATTCAGCCATTAATAGATACAACCAAACATTCTAAGTCACTCTTGCCTTGTTTCCATGCCAATAAAACTACAAACATTGCCCATATCCAACATGTTTTTAGCAAAAAAATCAACTAAGTCATCAACTACATTTGAGTCTTATAGTGCATAGGTGTAAGCACCTCTCCCTATCAGTTTCAACACTAGTTTGATGATCTTGAATTTTATCAGTTTGATTGTAAGCACTACAAAAAATTCAATCCAAATAAAGACGTTATCATTAATAAGCATATCATTTTGTGAAGCACAATCAGCAACTAAAAAACAGTTTTGTGGTGTAGGCAAAAAATATCTGAATATGTTTTAATCTCACCCTTGATGCTTTAAAATCATCCTCTAAAAGGGAAAAAATATTATGGTAGTTGAGGGTATTTTACTTTCTAGGTGAAGTGAGATTCACTCGTAGTTGACGGGTTACCAAGTTGTTAAGAAAGAGTTTTAGTAATTAAGTCACCAAAAAAGTAATCAATTTTGTTACAACTACACATATTAGAATAATCTAGTGAAGAAGCTAAATCCTTCACTGTAGGCAACAAATAAAATCAACAATGATGATAGAAATAAAGACATAGAAAAAAACCCTTCACTCTAACTATTGAGATCATAACAAGAACAGTTATAGAGTTAAGCCTCAACTCATGTAAATGGTATTGTATAATTGAATAAATTACTGATAGCAAGGGTCACCAAGTGTGTTTTACAAACTTTGTCACAATATTTGTTAGGTTTGATTGATAGAACCAATTTTTATGAGAGAATGTTGAAGTAGTCACTAAATCCAAATTTATATATCTCTTAAACCATATAGTTTGTATGTAAATGTTGATCTTGATAATTCATACAATCAAAATATATTGGATTTTAGATATTGTAGTTGAGACCCAGATAAAATGAGAATATACATGAAAAGTATAACCATACTTTGGTAGAGTACTATATATTGGATCCTACACATTTGTGGTACAAACTAACGTTGTGAGCCTTTCACTCTGGGTAACAATGAAATCCAAAAATAATTATTTATGCTAACAAGTCAAAATAACTCATTTAAGCTTAACTGCATTTGCAATAGGTTTGATAGAATGAAGAAAATTGTTTTACATAATTAGTGAAAAAATGGGGTTTTAGTTGACAAACCAATCTAAATATATGATGCATTGATGTTATGTTTTATCCCAGGGGAACTATTAAAAGATACTTGTCTTTAACACATAATTAGCAACTAGAGCCAGATCATACAATGTGCAATCTTTCAAAGAAACTTTAAATGTCATCCACAAACCACCAAATTTGATTTGAATCATAAACATTACCAGATAAGTTAAGATATTTTGAATCTTTCTTAAAGAAACATAACATTTTCTTAATCAATAATCTAAAAGAATAATTTGACATAAACAAAATATCAACCATCATATATCAATTACTTACAAAAAATACTTGTGACCATGTAAGAAGCATCCTTGCAAACATATTATGTAGAAAATGAAAGAGTCACATTAAAATTCCACAAGTTGTAGATATAACAGTTATTCACATAAAAGATCTTTAAATATGGGATTATAGATTTATGCAAGTATGTTATTGATGTAGAAAATTTTAATACCAAGTTCAGAAATAGAGTCCACACTATTCAACTATAAGGTTTATGAGAATGAAAATATAGTGATACGTACTAAAACAAGCCTCCATATATATCCACAATGTGCTAATGATAACATCAATTTCAATGCACTTTTCATGCCTTTTTTATAAATGAAGCTATCTTATTTAGTGTCTAAGATGTCTAATTTCATTCATTTTATATCCAGATTACTAAGTTCCTAGTTTTCATGAAGTTTTGTTGCAATTTGAAGGAATTTGGTACTAAGAAAACATCAAGATTGATGGTTTAACTATTAACATTAAAAAGTGATCATCAAAGCACTACACTGGTCGACGGACCTATCAAGCTCCACCTCATCGAGCAATAGAGTCGACAAACTCATCGACGCAATAATTTACAATACCCTAACGAGCTCTCATCAATAGTTAACCTCATCTATGTTTACGTCGATATCTCCCATCATTTCCAAGCCATCAAAAAAAGTCATCGATGACCCCGTCGATGAGGCATCCATTGATGCCTTCATAAAGAGACTAGATGTCGACCATTATGTTGACATATTTCCTATCAATCCCACAAAGATCGACACCCTCAAAGATTGATGATGACCCATCAGGCAGTCACTTCTTTGACCATCAAGATTGATAGAAATAATACAAAAGTTGATGCCACTTGGACCAATAAGAGATTGACGAGGCACAAGTCAAATCCTATAAATAGTCCCCCAAGGAGTCACATCAAGGGATCTTGGGATCTCGGAGTCAACAAGCTAAAAGGTTTCTGCCAAGTTCAGATCCCAACAACGAGAGCTATCGACCAGTCTAGATGTATTAAACTTTTGTTTGGTGGATCAATCCACTTCCATCGACAGGTCGACAGACCTTCTTGCATCAAGTTTGGATCATAAGAAGGATCAGATCCATTATCGCTTGCTATCTATATCTATACATCGACCTCTTGTTGATCAAGGTGAAAGGGTGATCGATCTACCTTTTTATCAACATATTTCCCTTTTTTTCTTTATCATGATTTGTTCAAGCTATAATCTCTTTCTTGTGCCATGTGTGAACTTGGGTTGGGAGTAGACCTCAAGCCGTACCAACCATGTAATTGTTCATTCTTCTAGTTTATGGCATATGTTCTTACAAGTTTTGTTTCTGCACTCTTATTCTACTATATGGCTTAAAGATTAGCTACCCTCTTTCAACGTTTGATATGAACATCATTCTAGAGAGTGATTTCAATGAGATGTGGAGTATAGGTTAGTAACAAGACACGACAGTGAGGAGTTATTATAACAAAAGTCATATGTTTCTTGGTCTTTTGGTTATTATCTCAAGAGAGAGATACCTTTAGACAAAAAACTACCTGGATCTCGAGATAAGGAAGGATTAGATATCTTTTATGATTGTTTGCAAAATGAGTTAAGAATATATGAATTAGGAGTGAAGGTTTTACATGGTTGTAGTTGGTCTGATTGGTGAAACACAATCCAATCCCCTTTTATCATTGTTTAACAATATATCTTTATTTCTTGATTTCCATAACTTAGTTTTTTTGTTGAATAGATAAAACAATCGTGTTCCTTAACTGTAACATCAAATTCACTTATTTGATTTGGCTAAACTAATTATTTTGACTTTATTTTGTTATTCTCCTTGTCCATGTGTTTGACCTTGCACTACTACAATAGACTCATATTGAGTTATAGAAGTCTCTTATAGTCATGTATAAATTTAAAAGTTTTATATCTTTAGATTGGACAAAAGCATTTACACTTTTGACCCACAATTAATAGCAATCAAATTTTGGCTTCGTTGTTGGGGATAAGGCAATGAATAACCTTTAAGAACTTGGGGTCTATTTAGCATTAGTTATTGCTTTTAAGTTTTACAAATTTTATCAGCATCCCTTTATACATTAAATTACCTATTTGCAAAAATATTGTTTATGTTTCCAGTCTCGGACTCTGATATGTTTGATATCTTGTTTTTAGGCACAAACTATCATTTCCATTCAACACTGAAGTTCCTTGCTAAATTTCCAGATGTAGATCTTCTCTACGACGATCCAATGGCTACACAACCACTACTAGTTGGCAATGCTCCTCAAAATAGGCCCTCACTCTGATCATTGCCACTAGTCGTGTCAATGACAACAAGGAACCTATCATACTACCTCACATACCAGTGGTGGATTTTGAGTTAATGCCCACTTTTGTAAACCTCATTCAACACCAGAATTTTGGAGCAAATTATGTCAAAGAGAGTCCATACCACCACATTGATGCTTTCATAAATCTATGTGGCACCCTCAAGGTGAACAGGGTCCCTTGAGACATCATCTATATGAAGGGGTTTCATTTCCTTTTAAAAAACAAAGCTCTATAGTGGTACCTTTCCTAAGAAAGGATTAAATATTTTTAATTATCTGAAGCATTTGTGAACCATTTTTCCTATTGAGAAGACCCTCACGTGCAAGCACAAGATCACCTATTTTAAACATATGAGAGTTTGTATGAAGCATGGGAGAGATATTAGGAATATTTGTGAGATTTCCCACATCACGGCTATGATGAAGGTTTTATCATTACCATTTTCTATGAAGGTCTCACCTCCACAGAAAGGACATCACTAAGTGTAGTAGTTGGGAGTGACATTATGAAGCATGATGCTAAAACCACTAAGTAGATCATCAACAATATGGCCGCACTTCAAACAAGATGAGATTATGATAGGAGTTCTACAACAACTGTATGAGTCATCAATAGTCCTCAGAGTCAAAGTTACTTGAAAGCCTGAATAACAAAATTGACTGGGTGGTAATTGAAGTCAAGAAACTGAAGGAAACCAACTCAAGAAATTTTACTGAGGCAATAGTAAAATGTGTTACTTATGATAAGGTTGGTCATGAAATAGATCATTGTATTTACACTCATGAAGCAGAAGATGCTCAGACTATTGTAGTAGAAAATGTGTCTTATGTGAATTACAAGTGACTCAACTACCCTGGCTTTTCCTATGAGAATACCCCTATTGTAGAAAATTCCTTCCAACTAAATCAAACATCTCAATCCATGGGCAGGGGCAGGATATGGGACGAGGAACTCCGCCCGAATTTCAACAGAATAGACCTCAACAACAACAACGGAACTTCAATGCACAACAAAGTGGGAGCTTATTTCAACCACATAAGAAATCCATAACTTAGTTGCACTCCATAACTGAAAGACTAGGAGAAAGCATGGTGAACAACAATAATTTGATGACAAACATGCAAACACAATTGGGAAATGTAAACACCTAGATAAGTGATTTGCAACAACACAACCAGATGATATATCAACAACTGGCCTCCATTGCTACATCTATCAGCTGATCAACCGGACAATTTCCTTCACATACTGAGAAAAATCCAAAGAAAGAAAGTTCCAGGATGGCTACACTCCACTTTGGAACCACCTCTTCTACGCTACCATCAAATGTGATGCCTATTAAAGAAAGTAATACCAACAAAGGAGAAGCTTTGATAACAAAGAAATCACAAGGGATATCTAATCCTATTTTGTCCCTTAGAACACCTGAAACTCCCTATGAAGAACATTTTCCTCATCACTTCATCAAGGATTAACTTGAGAAAAGATACGCTAAATTCTTGGACACGATCAAAGAAATACACTTAGACATCCCTCTTCTTGACGTCATTGACGAGATGCCTACAGATGCAAGTTTTTGAAAGATATTATTACAAAGAAGAGAAAAGGAGGTGAAATAGAAATGGTGCACCTTGCAAAAATGTTGACCACTTTTTGTCAATCCACCATGCTAACTAAATAGATTGATCCTGGATCTTTCATCATCCCTTTTCTCACTGGAGATAATTCAGTAAGATACGACCTCATAGATCTGGGTGCCAACATAAGTCTCATACCACATAGCTCGGCCATCATGTTAGGCCTAACAGATTGTTTATTCAAATATGAGAATTTCAGTTGGTCGATAATCCCTTTACGAAGACGACCCAATCAAGATCGAAAATTTCTTCATCTCTTGTGATATCATCATAATCAATGGGGTTGAATTGTCTGATGATCTTAGGAAGACATTTTCTTTCCACAATTTGTGCATTAATAGATGTCATGGATGGGTGAATCACTATAAGAGTTAGCAATCAATCCATTGACTTCAATGTACTTGGTCATATGAAAGGCCCTTCAGTGATGGAGACAAGTTACTTTGTTGACTGTTGTAGTCAGTTGTCAACACAAATTCAAGAAAAAAATGCAATTATTTAGAATTTCCAAAACGATTATTAGTGACGAAGGTTCACATTTTATTGAAAAATAGTTTGAAGAAATTTTTAAGTGGTATGGAGTAAAACATAAATTCTTTAACCCATACCATCCTCAGACTACAACCCAAGTGGAAGTCTCTAACAGACAGATCAAATAAATTCTAGACAAGACTGTAGGAAAATCCAGGAAGGATTTGTAACATCCCTGACCTGGGTTATACTCTAACCCTAGGTGTTTTTATTAAGAAAGGTGATTAAATGCTTAATCTTATCTTGTGAAAAGTAGTTAGGTCTCAAGAGGAACCTATGTTGCAATTCTAGTCCTTTTTGAACATTGTTGAAATCAATGTTTTGTTTGTTTTGGACTAAAGTGAAAATTACCCAAGTTGAGGGGTTTAAGTGCAAATTGGGCATGATAATATGTTCCTTATGTGTTGAAGCATCATTAGAATGAAGATGATGCAAAGGTATGGCTTATGGTAGCCTGAGTACCAAGAAAGAGTTGATAAAGCAAGGTTTGTGCATTAAAACTTAGTTTTGGTGTAAAGTGCAATTTACCCAAAACCTAGGGTTCAATATGTAAATTACCACTTAAATAAGGTCCCTAATGTTTCTTGGAATCAAGTAGAGCAAAGAAAATGAGAGGGGCGCCTCATTTGAATTAAGTTGGAGGAGAGAGAATTTTGATATTAAAATAATCAAGATTTAATCCTAATTGAAGCCCTAATTTGATTTAGGAAAAAAATAAATGTATTAATTAAAGGGCCTTCAACCAAAACCAAAATGGTTGGATTCAGATGTGTGTGTGACGTCCTTGAGCCTTGCAAGGACCACGAAAATATCCAAGGGAGTGGATAACTCACACACAATTTTATAAGAAAAAGAAATATCCACTCACATATGGATATTAATATAATATGATTTAAGGTGCTTAATTTGCTTTTCTTTAAATCATGGATAATTGAGAAGGATAAGAGGAAAACAAGATAGCCTCGTCCCTAAGGAATATAAGGGGGAAGAGGCAGCCACATTTTTGGGATTAATTGGATTTTTGCAAAGTACATTCTCTCTCGTTGAATTTTTATAAAAGGACCTTTTATAAGCCAAATGAAAGGCTTTTTCGACCCCACTTCTTATCCTTGCTTGGGAAACGACCAAGGAAGATTGGGAGGGTCAGGAGGACGACCCCCAACCTGTTGGTAAGCTTATTTACCTTGGTTCACCATGATTCCATGGTGGAAATCGAAAATAAATTATGGCTTTCTTCCTATTTCGATCTCCTCTTCAATTCTAACCATTCTTTTTCACTCAAACCTTGAGGAAGAGCCTTGGAATGGTGAAATGACTTGCATCCACCATTTTATTCGTGAGCATGGAGCTTTGGAGCTCAATTGGAGGTAGGTTTTATAACTGGAACCCTTGATTTTGTTATTGCATTCATTTCCTTATCAAATAATGATCATTGCCATACTTACAATAATTGATTTGGTTGATGGATGCAATTGCCATGGAGAACACAGCTGGTTTCGTGAGTTCAGAGGTTGAATATGACAAGCACACACCTCTCCAAAATATCTAAGACAAACGATCTTGGTTGGGTTGCTCAAACGGTTTCCCAAACCGTTTGGGAGCAAACGGTTTCAAACCGTTTAGAAGCAAACAGTTTCATCAAACTGCATGAGACCAAATGGTTTCAAAACCATTTGGGGGAGTTGACCAAGGGTTTACCGTTTGAGAATCCTGTTCCTAATTATGTTGGTTTATAACCCACCAAATTTTATGGTTTAATTCCAAAGGAATAATGACTTGAAGGCTAATAAATTAGGCAAACCCTAATTGGATTAAGTGTTGATTTTCAACTTGATTGATTTGACTCTTTGGGTTATTTAGCCCAAACGGTTTCAAAAACGTTTTGGGATTACCCAAACGGTCCAAACGGTCTCAAGACCGTTTGGAGGTCACCCAAGACGGTTTGGAGGTCTAGGGTTGGATATGGTTAAGTGTTTGAAGATCCAAAGATATGGTATTAACCCTAATCGGCTAAGTGCTAATTTTGCATTGGAATGAGTTGATGTTTTGGGTTGATTGACCCAAACGGTTTCAAAACTGTTTGGGGATTACCCAAACGGTTTGGAGATCACCCAAGACCGTTTGGAGGTCTAGGGTTAAGCATGGTTTACCAATTGAAGGTCTAAAGGTACCAAATCACTTTGCAATTAAGTGATGATTTGATGATCAACTCAATAGCTCAAACCCTAATGATTTTTCACTAGAATCCAAAGGTTGTATGAGCCAAACGGTCTCAAGACCGTTTGGAGGTCACCCAAGACCGTTTGTAGGTCTAGGGGTGAGTATGGTTAAGCAATTGATGATCCAATGATACTAAGTTGGAGTGTAATCAATTGTTGATTTGGTGATCAATCCAATAATCCAAACCTTAATTGGTTGACTTGGATTTTTTTGATATGATGGTGAAACGGTCTCAAGACCGTTTGGAGGTTATCCAAATGATCCCAATACCGTTTGGGGTCAGGTCATGTCCAAATTTGATGATGGTTCAATGGGTTCAAATCAATTAGACCCACATTGAAATATGTTGCAGGGTTATTAATTCCAAACCCTAATCCAATTTATTCAAGCCCTAATTGATGATCAATTTCGGGTCAATTGAGGGTCAAATCAGTTTAAGGTTGACCTAATTAACTCAATTGATGATTGGCTAACATGTATATGATCTATTGAGGGGATCAATAATGGAAACCCTAATACGATTAAAGTGGTTGAGACACATTTTGGTCCATGCAGTTTTGAGGAGGTTTGGACCACACGGTCTCAAGACCGTTTGGGGCCAAACGGTCTCAAGACCATTTGGGACCAAACAATACCAAAATGTTTGTGCCCATGCAGTTTCAAAAGTCAAACTTTGGCAAACGGTCTTCACCTACTTGCTTTAGCAAACGGTCTTAAGCACCACCTTTACCAAACGGTTTCAAACCGTTTGAACTTTGAAAGACCAAGACCGTTTGGGGATCAAGTAGTCAAGGTTGATTGAGGATTCAATGGTTTAATCCACTTGGACACCTATTGTGATTGAAGATTCAATTGGTCAATTCAATTGGATACCTTATGTAATTAAGGTCCAATGTGATTGAATCTCTTGAGAATTAAGATGATGAATAATTCATTGATCCAATGATGATTAGTAATGATAATCAATGAAGGTACAAAGGATGAAACCCTAATAGTACCTAAGTGATTAGTGCCAATTAAGGGATGAACCCTAATTTCTTAAAGGATCAATGACTTGGTACACTATGTTAATCATAGTTGTATGTACTTGATTGAAGGGATGACATGACCTTATCAAGTTGAGAATATGTTAGCATGAATTCATACATGAATATGATTCATGTGGTAATTAATGGTATGATCCTTAAGTATAGAGATCATGAAACCCTAATCATGAACATAAACCCTAATTGACAGGGTTATTGAGTTCTAAACCTAAATGAGTGCAATTCCAATTAAAACCCTAATCTAGGGTAAGGATGTAACCCTAATTTAGGGTAATGATACATGAAACTCCAAATTAGGGAAGTGAGATGTAAAACCCTAATTGGGATGAGTAGTGAATCTCTAATTATGGATAATTGAATGAAATCCTAAAGGAGATGAATAGTACACCCAAATTGTGGGTGACTATGGTGAAACCCTAGTTGAGGGTGATTCCATGTGAAACCCTAGTTGAGGGTGATTCCATGTGAAACCCTAGTTGAGGGTGATTCCATGTGAATTCCTAGTTGAGGGTGATTCCATGAGAAACCCTGATTAAGAGTTGACATCACATGAAGATCCAATGCTATGTTGTGATGAGAGGCCCTAAGAAGGGTGAAGGTAAATGGGACTCTAATGTGAAGTCATATTACATAAAGCCCTAATCCTGGGCAATATGACAATGGATCATAATTCTAATTTTAAATAAGGATGCAAGGAAATCCTAATGATGAGATAAAAGAAAGACCTTATAAAGGTGAAACATTTCATGGGGTTGATTATATGTAACCTAATTGTAAACAATGTCTTTAGCATTAGACAAGTCCATATCATTAAAGATAGATGGACAATTCTAATTTGTGGCCTATGTATTATATGCTAAAGGTGAGAGTTTAGTAATGGAATGTATTAAGAGGGAAATACCTTAATACAAGATAAGTTGGTGAATTTAAGAGAGTCTAAAATGATGAGAAAGTGATACATCAAGATATGATAGTTATCACATTCAACACTTCAGGGTTTATATACCTGGATACACTCTAAATCCAATATATTTGGGTAAGAAACGTATGAAGTGTGTTATGAAACTATTACAATGAAATGTAATGAGTTGTTGCACCTTGATGAGTGTTAATTAATGCACCTTGAGAATGGGGTTAATCCCAAATGATGTGTATTATATAATCATACCATGATGAGGATGAGAAATGAACTCAAACTTTGAATTGATGATTATTAATGATATATGATGAAAGTAATGTTCTTGAATAATTAAATATGATACCTTTGAATGCCCCAGAGGTATGGATTAATGAATTAAGGGTTGGATAGATTATATAATCATGAAACCCTAATTAATGAGAAAAGGGGAACCCTAACCCTGACTTGGGTAAAGGGAATGATAATCCCTGTTTGATATTAAACCCTAATTCCTAGAAAAGGAATAATGGTGTTACTATTGTATCACATGATGTGATGAATATCTTGTATGACTGTTATCATGCCTAATAACCATGCAGGTATGATGAGATTATGAACATAGCTAGATTTGAGCTACGACATTTATATAATAAATGTTGATTGGCATTATGAGCCTTAATGTTGTTGTTGCTTAGTAAAAGTAACAAAGTGTAAGGATTCTATGAGTCATATGAGCAAGTTGTTTCCTAGAAAGAGGTGACAAGATATTTCATGGCCTTGTGAGCTAGGTGTGATGCTTGTGTAACAAGTATCATGAATGCCTTGGTCACATGACCTAAAGGTGATAGTTACCTGAAAAAGGTGTAATAATGCTCAATGATGAGTTAAGGGTTTGAATACCCAGAACCATATGATTATGGTGATGAGAATGTGAAGGGATGAGAATTCCCAGTTTTGAAATGAGGGACTGAGTTCCCAAGGTCTTTGAAAGACTGATAAATATCTGATGAAAGTAGTACATGTCTCTTTATAGCATTATTGTAATAAGTTATGTTTGAGAACTTGACTGATGCTAAAAGAATATGCTAATGACTTAATTTAATCAAGTGAAATCATATCATGTATAGCCCTGACCATAGATCCATCATCGTCAGCAAATTGGTGATGGTGAAACGGGTGCTCCGCGGAAAAACCCGGAGGGCATACTTTTGAGTATGTGGGGGTTATGGGCGTGAATATCTTTACGCCCTAATGGAGGAATTGATGTGAGATAAACATTAAATCTCTCAATCCTTCATTATATGTACCGGGATGGATGTATCACAAATCTCCCGATGATTGGGTTATATGTCGTACACATCTCCCAATAATGTTAATGCCGGATCGGTGGAGATAAACACAAAATCTCACGAGAACGCCACTGTAAATCTGATAGCGAAGTTGCCAGTATACTCTGGAAAGCTATATTTAGCAGAGACACAAGATGTTTTGCATGTGATCTCGTGCTGACCAAGATGTGGGAGGTCATGGGAATCTGGCTCTTTCATTGACCTTGTATGGTACCGATTTCGACTTCACAGTGGTCGGTTAGAGCATGAGTTGTATATCTCATCTCCTTAGGGCATAAGTGTGTTTGTAAAATGAAATCAGTCGTATAGCATGCTTGCTTAAGGATTGAATATGGAAATTCATTGGCTGATGTTACATTTCTGTTATATATTTGTAGTTCATTGATGTTGTTCATATCTATTGTATTCATTACAAGTAGATGGATGAACTATGAGTCAGCCATGAGTAGATGCAACGTTCTCCTTGAAAAAGGAGATTGCTTCACTTTGTCCATACAAGTGATTTACCTGCTATTAATTATATATATATAAATCCTTCTGCTTAGTTTATTTTAATAAACTGCTATAATAATGTTTTGGCGGAGAGTTATATCTCCAGCTGGGGCAATTTACAATTGTCTCACCCCCGTGGAATCCAACTTTTTAGGTCGACGCGGACAAAGAAGTAGAATCTCATTGCAAGGAATGAACAGCAATAATATCTCAGGTGGAGATATTTCCTGTCAAGTTATGTAGTTAGAAAGTCCTATGTGTCGTCTATGTACTCTCAGGTCCTCGGAGTTTTGAGTCGGTGTTTTGATGTAGTCTCTGAAAAGAGATGGTACAAGTTATGTATGCTTAAACCAGTATGTAAATGTTATACAATGGTTCTTGATGGGAAATATTTCCTATGTATGGATCTCTTTGCAAAAAGTTTTAATTTTCAGTAATTTTTCAGTAATCTGCTATAAATAATTCACTTCCGCTTAAGTTAATCTTGTTTTCATGAGACGGTCGTTACAGGATTGGTCCTCAAAACTGGATCACTCTCTTTGGGCATATCGAAATGCTTATAAACTCCACTCAAAACTACTCCTTATCATCTCATATATGGCAAGACATGTCATCTTTCTCTTAAGATAGAACATAAGGCTTATTGGGTGATCAAGGCTATCAACATGGAGACTTACCTTGCAAAATAGAAACATTTTTTGCAACTTCAGGAATTGGAAGAACTTCATCTACATGCTTATGAGAACACCAATATTTATAAGGAATGCACCAATATTTGGCATGATTCTCACATCAAATGGAAAATATTTTTGAAGATGACAAAGTCCTTTTGTTTAACTACATACTCTGCCTCTTTCCAGGAAAACTATGTTCTCCTTGGTCTGGCCCACTTACAGTATTAACTATTTACCTTTTTAGAATGATGGACATTCACAGTGAGAAGTCAGACACATTTTTAGTCAACGGTCACTTGAAGAGATATTACAAAGATGAAGTTATCACCATGAAAGTAGACATAGACTTGTCTGGTGCTCTAAATACTGAATAAGATGTCCAAGCATCTAGCTACACAACTATAAAAAGCGCTACTTGGGAGGCAACCCAAGCATTTATCTTTATTTTGTTATTTATTTTATGTTTGCTTCATTCTTTGTCATTTTTGTTTTTCTTTGAAACACTTATCCTTGTAAATGTGTTCCATCAAATCAATAGACCACTGATTTCCAAATGAGGATTGGTCAATGATCACTTCATAATAACACATCAACCTAAATTCTGATCCACATTTTATCAACATAATTTAAAGCATTAGATTGATCCATCAACCTTGCCATCGACGTCCTTGAATGTTCTTTGGTTGTTGATTCATTTTGATATTTATTGACAATGGACCCACTTTGATCCATCAGCCTCTCCTATAGACATCTTTGTCATGTACTTAGCTATCGGAAAGATGTCGACACTTTGGTCAACAAAACAAATCAATACACATATCAGTGCACAAACTCGACAGAACCATCAACCCAACCTCGCATGGTATCTGATAAGATGATTGACAGATTTGGATTCTATATCCATTTATCTGATTACAATTCACTACCTTCCAACCCTCATTTATAAATAGTAGAACCATAATAATAATTTCTTACTGCATCGTAATCAAAGCAAAGCACTATTTCTTTTAACTCTCATTCAGTAGCATCGTTAGACACTCGTCGACCCCACCGATCGATAGATTTTATGTGCACGTCAACACTCTTTTGAACCATATTTCCTATCAACCGGTATAAAATCTTTATTGACAATGTTTGGTCGACAACCCTATCGATCATGTTTGAATGACAACCCTATCGACCTTTTCGAACCCATCTATGTATTCCACTATCAATGGTTGATGACCCCATAGACAATAGTAGTCGATAGACTTCATCTCCTACTATTTAAAATTTTATGTTTTGCTTTCATGAACATCAATGGTCTGCACATGAAGTACAAAAATCATTTTTGCCAATGCCACCAAGGGGGCAAGAAACGCCAACATTCAGCCACTTCCTCAGTTGAAGATAACAAGAAAGCAAGAGTTGTTGAATCTGACAGTGATGCACCTATGGGCACCCACTTCGAAGTCCCTTACTGTGGGGCATTCCAGCCTCACAACAATTACCATCTAGAGGCATTCAAGGTGATGCAAAAGCAAACTTTCAAGACCAGTCACTTCATCTCTACAACTACTCTCGAAGAAATTAGCATTTACAAATGGGTATCCCAAGAACTAACTAACTCCAACTTGGCTCATGTTCATCTTGCAAATCTAAGGGCCTATATGGAGAAGACTATGGAGTTCACGTCTTCTATCCAAAAGGTATCGATCAAATGAGCTGACGACACTACAAGTGGACATAGACAAATGAAAGTCCACATCAACAATGTTGATCAAGTCCTCACTGAACTCGTCTTGAACAAAATTTTTTGTGGATCAAATGAAGAAGCCACCAAATCTTGCTCTTGGCTACTTGACAAAGAAGATTCTAGTTTTAATGTATCCAAGTATTGGACTAAACTGACATGTCAAAGCTAGTACCAATTTGGTGTTGGGTTTTAGAGGAGGCAGAGAAGGCAGCGGAAACAAAAATTTCTCCCCAAACCCAGTATAAAGGAATCGTGTCAACGTCTATACAATAGAAAGGACGGTTTATAGAGACATACCTTGTCTCGAGGCTTGCTCGGCGATGTTACCTTGTGGCTTGCGTAGTCTTCACCTCAGGTCTTGGACGGTGTTTGTGCAGCTCCTGGTCTCACTGGGACTGTTGGGACTGACAACTGTCCTCTCAGTGGCAGAAGTCTCCCACCTCTACATTCGTCCACACAGACTGCCTGGAACTCCGGTTGCCTTGTCTCACAAGGCACCGGAAGGAGTTGTACCCTCCTATCGGTGTAGTAGTCACCGACACACTCTCCTACAACCAGTCGTTTTTTTGCAGTTGTTTTTCCCTTGTTGTGCCTCCCTAATCAGATAGCACTTGCTCGGGCTCTCCTGGTTACCACAACCAGAGAGAACGACAACTTTGCAGAGCAACTGCTGTTCTGAGTTTTACTGTCTGAGAAGCCCCCAATAACCCTATATATATATTAGGGTCATAGGACAGGGTTCTCTACCCCAGGCAACACGGGATTAAAGTAGGAGTAGAAGGGTTCGAAATTTCCACAAAAAACTGACACAGGTATGGCAGTTGAACCGATCGGTTCACCACCTGAACCGATCATTTGGGGCCTTGAGCTAATCGGTTCAAGCATGAGCCAATCGGTTCGTTGTCCTGGTCCAACTCAAATTGACTTTCATGTTCGTTTCCAACTAATCAAATATTAGTCCTTGTCCAAATCGAATTTGTACAAGTGAAACAAATTTGTATTTGCAAAATAGTCTTCTGACTTTCTAAACGATCTCGGTTGGTCATGCGAATCGACCGGTTAGAAAATTGAGCCGATCATTTCATGATACATGAGTCAATCGTCTCACCACTTTGAGCTGATTGGTTCATCAACCTGAGTCGATCAGTTCATCGCTATGAGTCGATCAGTTGGGGCAGCAGATTGTGCAAATCAGTCAGTTGCAGTTCCAATCACTTTGATACTCTTAATCATCTGGTCCAACACCTTGAACACTATTATTTTGAGCTATCAATCGATTGGGTGTTTAATTGAACTACTAAACTCCTTTAGTAATCAATCCAAACAAGATTTATGGTGAAACTCCTCTTCCAGGAACATGTCCTGGTGTGTGTGACCCTGCAGGTCCATTTCACGTTGGCAGTGAAAGTCCATAACACTTATGACTTCACAAGCAAAGATCGGTGCCTAGTCACACATCAGTGCTACCCAAGTGAAATATAAAGTTGTAGAACAACTTTCAATCCTACAATCCATGAATGGTGTTATAATGAATGTATAATTCCTTTGTCATTAATGTCCTGAATGAACTCAAGGCATGGTACAGTCATCCTTTTAATGTTCATCCATTTCCTTGATCTCAGAGCAGACTGGGTGAGATGTGTGTGACATCAATATCACATATTGATTCACACATGCATGCGCATGCCTTTCTCAATCCTACTCATCAAGTGTTCATGGACATCAAACTCCCTTAGGAGGGACAAATCCCATATCTATCACTCACCCCTCAAAAGCCCCATGTGTGAAAGTCACCCAATCATCACCTTTATAACAACCCATGCTTCAGGATTGCGTTTGATGATGTCAAAGTATACCCAACGACATGTGTTGAGTGTAGTGATTTCAGATCAAAGAATCACATTCACCACCATCACTGTGAGAGCTGACTGTGACTACCAAATCATGGTTCCATGTGTCACTCTCACGGTGGGTCTGTCTGGTACACTTGTTTTCTAACAAGTACCTATGTGCTTGGTTTGATATCACTATATCATGACTAATGAGATTCTGTCATCAACCAATCACACATCTAGTCTTTAGTGTTATTGATGTCTATGGTTATTTCCACAATAACAACCGACACGTGACTAAATAAGAAAGTATACTCTTAACATCCGTATGATCTCATCGTTTAAGTCCTCAACCTGAAAGTATATGTCATCGAGTAAAACAATTATTTAGACATCTATCATGTTACACTATCATCTCAGAAACAGTTAAAACATATAGATCGGAAATTGCCTTTATTATTATTCAAATCATTTACAAAGTATCTCATTACAATCATCACATGACTTGCTCTATGGGCATACATACCAACAGACTCCCACTTGCACTTAGAGCCAGTCACCTAGGAACCCCAGTCCTTGTAACCTAGCATGACCATCATGCTTCTGCTGAGAAAGGGCCTTAGTCAGTGGATCAGCTATGTTGTCTTTAGTCGGTATTTTGAAAATCTTCACATCTCCTCGTTGTACTATCTCTTATATGAGATGGAAGCACCGCAGTATGTGCTTGGACCACTGATGTGATCTGGGCTCCTTAGCTTGAGCAATAGCTCCATTATTGTCACAATAAAGCTCAATTGCATCATAGCTACTAGGAACTACACCAAGTTCAGTAATGAACTTCCTGATCCACACAACCTCCTTTGCTGCATGTGAAGTAGCAATATACTCGGACTCTATAGTAGAATCGGCAACTGTTTCTTGCTTGGAACTCTTCCAGCTCACAACTCCATTGTTTAGGCAAAATACAAATCTTGATTGTGATCTGTAATCATCTTTGTCAGTTTGGAAGCTTGCATCGGTGTAACCCCTTACGACCAGTTCTTCCTCGCCGATGTATAGAAGGAACTGATCCTTAGTCCTTCGCAAGTACTTGAGGATGTTCTTTAAGGTTGTCCAGTGAGCATCCCCGGGATCTGACTAGTACCTATTCATCATGCTGAGAGCATACAAGACATTTGGGCGTGTGCACAACATAGCGTACATGATGGATCTGATGGATGATGCATATGGGATCCCATTCATATGCTCCCTCTCTTTACAAGATTGGGGACATTGAGCTCTAGAGATGGTGACTCCATGTAGCATGGAGATTTTTCCTCTCTTTGAGTTCTCCATGTTGAACCATTTTAACACTTTGTTAATGTACATGCTTTGACTTAGCCCAAGAAGCCTTTTAGATCTATCTCTATAGATCTTAATACCTAGAATGTAGGATGCTTCTCCTAATTTCTTCATTGAGAAAGTATTCCCAAGCCAAGTCTTTACCTTCTCTAAGGCTGTGACATCATTCCCCATCAATAGTATGTCATCCATATACAATATGAGGAATGTGGTCATGCTCCCACTATCCTTCTTGTACACACAAGGTTCATCTTCATTTTGAATAAAGACAAACACTTTGACTTCCTCATCAAATTGAAGATTCCAACTCCGAGACGCTTGCTTCAATCCATATATTGACCTTTGTAGCTTACAGACTTTATTGGCATTCTTTGGATCTAAAAACCTTCAGGTTGTGTCATGTACACATCCTCATTTATATTCCCATTAAGGAAAGCAGTTTTAACATCCATTTGCCAAATCTCATAGTCATAGTAAGCCGCAATAGCAAGCATGATCTTGATGGACTTAATCATGGCAACTGGAGAAAAAGTTTCATCATAATCAACACCTTGAACTTGTTAGAAACCCTTTACAACCAATCTACCTTTATAAGTTTGCATATTACCATCCATGTCAGTCTTCTTCTTGAAGACCCACTTGCACCCTATGGGTTTTACCCCCTCATGTGGTTCCACCAAAGTCCATACTTTGTTGGAATACATGGATTCCATCTTGGATTTCATGGCCTCAAGACATTTCTCAGAATATGGTCCCTCCATAGCCTCTAGATAGGTAGTTGGATCATCATCTATGACCAACTCACCGCCTTCTTGAGTCACAAGGTATCCAAACCTCTCAGGTTCAAGGCGTGTCCTACTAGATCTACAAGGTCCTTGTGTTACTTGAGGAGACTGAGATTCCACAACACCTTGTGAATCTCTATGTTCCTCCTATACATCTACTAGTTCAATGTTTTCTTGTTGGGTTTGAACCTCTTCAAGCTCTATTTTCCTCCCATTGTTTCCTCTGGAAATAAATTCCTTTTCTAGGAACACAGCATCCCTGGCAACAAACACTTTGTTGTCATTTGGGTGGAATAAGTAATATCCCTTGGTCTCCTTAGGAAATCCTACAAAATAACATTTATAAGATCTAGGGCCTAGCTTGTCAGGAAACATTTTCTTAACACATGCCTCACATCCCCAAATCCTCATAAAAGACATATTGGGATGCTTCCCAATCCACATCTCGTATGGTGTCTTTTGAACCGATTTAGATGGTACTCGGTTAAGTGTAAACGCAGTGGTTTCAAGAGCATGACCCCAGAACGAAATCAGAAGATCAGCAAAACTCATCATTGATCGCACCATATCCAGTAAAGTGTGATTCCTTCTTTCAGACACACCGTTATGTTGTGGTGTTCCAGGCGGAGTCCATTGTAATACGATACCATAGGCTCGCAGAAGGTCCTCAAACTCTTGGCTTAAGTATTCTCCACCTCGATCGGATCGAAGTGCTTTAATACTTGTACTTCATTCATGAAATCCTTGAACCTTTGAAGGGTTTCTGACTTATGTTTCATTAGGTACACATAGCCATACCTACTGAAGTCATCAGTGAAGGTAATGATGTACTGATACCCACCTCTGGCATTAGTTCTAAAATGTCCACATACATCAGTATGTATGAGTCCTAATAGATCACTAGCTCTCTCACCTTTACCTGAAAGGGAGTCTTTGTCATCTTACCCAACAAACAAGATTCACATGTCTCTATTGATTCATAATCAAAAGAGTCTAGATAACCATCTTTATGAAGTCTAGAGATGCGCTTCTCATTTATGTGCCCTAGACGACAATGCCAAAGATATGTTTTTTTTAGTTGTTAAGGTTTTTCCTTTTGGTGTTTACGTTGTATACACTTGTCTCTAGATCTATCAAGTATAGACCATAAGATATTGGGGCACTACCATAAAGGATCCCATCTTTTGAAATGGAACATTTTCCATTCTTAATGAGAAATTCAAAACCATCCTTGTCTAAACAAGAAACGGAAATGATATTCCTATTTATGGTAGGTATATAATAGCAGTTCTTCAACTCTATTATTAGCCCACTAGGCAGAGTTAACTCATAGGTTCATACGGCACTGGCGGCAACCCTTGACCCATTGGCAACACATAGTTCAACCTCGCCTTTCCCTAAAGGCCTACTCCTTTTAAGATCCTTCACATTTGAACAAATGTGAGATCCACATCCGGTATCAAGTACCCACGACAAAGAAGTAGTAAAGTTAATCTCTATTACGTATACACCAGAAGTAGAGATCTCTATCTCTCGCTTCTTCTTCCATCGTTCCTTCCATCCTCTCCATGTTTTGAGCACTGAAGACTTTGATGTTGGTTTGGTGAGAAAACCCTTCTCTCCCTCACCATTATCTTTAGACTTTGTTTCATTGATCTTTATCAATGAATTATCCTTCTTCTTATTTGTCTCAAATAGTGCATTAAGCGTACATAGAGTGGATTCAAAGACTATCGGTATATCTAGATTGTGCAGAACACTTCTCACAATCCCTAACCAGATATAAAATTTATTCTAAATCAATTTGCCCGTTTTAAAATATGATTCTTTTGCCATTCTACAAGAGAAAATTGCATTTGTCCAAATTCCTTTTGATTTGATTTGAAAAAAAAATTGACGATAGTTAATTAGGCCTTTAATTAATTACCGCTCCCACTATTTTGATTCAAATTGACATCCCTTATTATCAATTCAGAAGATTACAACATACAATCTTCTAGTGGGTCCAAGATCCATATTTCATCCAATCATGAGTCAGCTTTGGCTGATCGCCCATAATATAGATTATTTAGGTAGGCAACACTTGCCAATTACATCCTATGCAACTCTCGGATGGATGAAATGCACAACTCCTTGCCATTCATCTCATGCCTCTGGGCTTAGACGCTCTAAGAATCACCAGTTAAGTCTAACCCAAAAGCCGACACGGTAAACATGCATCCTGCTTTGGCAGATCCTGCATGTCTACCCTTCACACTTCTGTAAGATGGACGACACACCATGTTTTGGCATAACCTATGCTTGTTCGATCTAGTTTTTCATGTGTGTCACTAATGGAAGGCATATAAGACTTAAAATTTAATGAGGGATTTGGTTTTTAAAGGTACATATAGATATCCAATCACCACAATATATAGTACATATCATATACATGCTATATCCCATAGAAAACATGTGAAACGATAAAAGTGATGATTATAGCCATACTAATGTGATTCCTCGAGCCAAGAGGAATCACGGTCATCTAGGTCCACATCACATACAACCAGTACAAGATGAACTCTGTGCTTTACCGTTATGGGTTTGATCAACTCATCTCCATGATTGATCGGCTCGCCATTAGGCCGGTTGGTTGGTTGCCACTAACTGATCGATTGGCTGCTCCAACCGATCGGTTCACTTTATCGTTGTGCATCTCCTCATGGCCGTCATCCGCTCATCTCGTTCCTCGAACTGGTCGTCTGGAATGCCAACTGATCGGTTTGCGCCTTGAATCGATCGTCTCAGTCATTGTCAGGTTGTCCGCCGTTCTTCGACATAACAAGAAATAAAAGTTCTATCTTATTTACATTTAAATTGAGAAACATCGAGTTACATTGGGGGGGGGGGTAAAGGTAGGAAAGAAATCTCGAGTTATCTCAAGTTACATCAAGAAAAGGAGGTAGGGAATCGATGTACAGACTGAGATGCAAGCAACCACATTCAACCAAGCACACATACATAGGGTTTATTGACCATAACCACACTATACATCCACCACAAAACTCATTTAAGGGTGACGTGTATCGAGTGCATTCATATTACATATCATATATGTATTTTGGGTTTTGTGGATTTAGGATTGGACATGCATAAAGCCAATTTTATTCACATCATATGCAATAAATAAACGAGACAAACCAAAATTGATCACATCGATAATCCTAAAGTATAGAGCAATTGATGTGGCTCTGATACCACTTTTGTGTTTTAGAGGAGGCAGAGAATGCAGCGGAAACAAAAATTTCTCCCCAAACCCAGTATAAAGGAATCGCTTCAACGTCTATAAAATAGAAAGGATAGTTTGTAGAGACATACCTTATCCCGAGGCTTGCTCGGCAACGTTACCTCGCAGCTTAAGCGGTCTTCACCTTAGGTCTTGGACGGTGTCTGTGCAGCTCCTAGTCTCACCGGGACTGTCGGGATTGACAGTTGTCCTCTGAGCGGCAGAAGTCTCCTGCCTCTACAGTCATCCACACAGACTTCCTGGAACTCCAGTCGCCTTGTCTCACAAGGCACCAGAAGGAGTCATACCCTCGTGTCAGCATACTAGTCACCGACACACTCTCCTATAATCAGTCACTTTTCTGTAGTTGTCTTTCCCTTGTTGTGCTTCCCTAATCGGGTAGCACTTGCTCGAGCTCTCCTGGTTACCACAACCAGAGAGAACGACAACTTTGCAGAGCAATTGGTGTTCTGAGTTGCACTGTCTAAGAAGCCCCCAATACCCCTATATATAGTAGGGTCATGGGACAGGGTTCTCTACTCCGGGCAATGCGGGATTAAAGCAAGAGTAGAAGGGTTCAAAATTTCTACAAAAAACTGACACATTGTTGCAGTTGAACCGGTCATTTCACCACCTAAACCGATCGTTTGGGGCCTTGATCCGATCAGTTCAAGCATGAGCTGATCGGTTCAAGCATGAACTGATCGGTTCGTGGTCCTGGTCCAACTTAAATTGACTTTCATGTTCATTTCCAACTAATCAAGTATTAGTCCTTATCCAAATCAAATTTGTACAAGTGAAACAAATTTGTATTTGCAAAATAGTCTTCTAACTTTCCAAACGATCACGGTTGGTCATGCGAATCGACCGATTCAACAATTGAGCCGATCATTTC
The DNA here is from genome assembly GCA_963693085.1 of Alisma plantago-aquatica. Lineage (NCBI taxonomy): Eukaryota > Viridiplantae > Streptophyta > Magnoliopsida > Alismatales > Alismataceae > Alisma > Alisma plantago-aquatica. The sequence goes on from OY856415.1 coordinate 498,550,206, forward strand.
ATGACACATGAGTCGATCATATCACCACTTTGAGTCAATCGGTTCATCAACCTGAGTAGATCGGTTCATCACTATGAGCTGATTGGTTGGGGTAGTAGACTGTGCAAATTAGTCAATTGCAATTCCAATCACTTTGATACTCTTAATCATCTGGTCCGACACCTTGAACACTATGATTTTGAGCTATCAATCGATTGGGTGTTTAATTGAACTGCTAAACTCCTTTAGTAATCAATCCAAACAAGATTTATGGAGAAACTCCTCTTCCAAGAACATGTCCTAGTGTGTGTGACCCTGCAGGTCCATTTCATGTTGGCAGTAAAAGTCCATAACACTTATGACTTCACAATCAAAGAGTGTTGTCGAGTCACACATTAGTACTACCCAAGTGAAATAGAAAGTTGGAGAACAACTTTCAATCCTACAATCTGTGAATGGTGTTATAGTGAATGTATAATTCCTTTGTCACTAATGTACTGAATGAACTCAAGCCATGGTACAGTCATCCTTTCGACGTTCATCCATTTCCTTGATCTCAGAGCAGACTGGGTGAGATGTGTGTGACATCAATATCACATATTGATTCACACATGCATGTGCATGCCTTTCTCAATCCTACTCATCAAGTGGCCATAGACATCAAACTCCCTTAGGAGGGACAAATCCCATATCTATCACTCACCCCTCAAAATCCCCATGTGTCAAAGTCACCCAATCATCACCTTTATAACAACCCATGTTTCATAACTGCGTTTGATGATGTCAAAGTGTACCCAACGACATGTGTTGAGTGTAGTGATTTCAGGTCGAAGAATCACCTTCACCGCCATCACTGTGAGAGCTGATTGTGACTACCAAATCATGGTTCCATGTGTCACTCTCACGGTGGGTCTATCTGGTACACTTGTTTTCGAACAAGTACCTATGTGCTTGGTTTGATATCACTATATCATGACTAATGAGATTCTGTCATCAACCATTCACATAATCTGGTCTTTAGTGTTATCGATGTCTATGGTTTCATAATAACAACCGACTAGGGACTGAATAAGAAAGTATACTCGTAACATCCGTATGATCTCATCGTTTAGGTCCTCAACCTGAAAGCATATGTCATCGAGTAAAACAATTCTTTAGACATCTATCATGTTACACTATCATCTCAGAAACAGTTAAAACATATAGATTGGAAATTTCCTTTATTATTATTCAAATCATTTACAAAATATCCCATTACAATCATGAATCAATACATGACTTGCTCTATGGGCATACATACCAACATTTGGGTTGTCCAAGGCTTCTATAGTTCACTCTAGATATGAAGTATCATGCACAAATTATTTGCCAATGTTCTCTTTATAGAGTCTAAGACAGGAAACATTTATCATGAGGAGATCTATATACTCTCTCTTATCATGGAAGGTTGATCTATCAACATTGGTTGCATGTTAATTGATAGGTGGTTGGCCATCTCTTCTTCCTCTTCAAAAAAAAGCATTGTATGGGTGGTCTAATCAGCCTTATTTATTGAGTGTATGGACACCTGACTGCTTCTAAAAGTTTCAAGGAAATGCAAGGATATAGTTTCATTATGATCAAATATCTAACATCCTCTGCATCCTTGTATGTTGCAATGAAAAAAGTCATTATTGGTTCATGAGAACTAACATTTGCATTCCTTTATCAAATCTTGCATATTACGATGAGGAGAAACTTCTATTCTCTGATAACGAAGTCATTGAGCCCATCACCAACTTCCATGTCACCACAACAATATGGCTTGTAATACAACAAAGTTCACACAAAACCTATCGAGACAACATCTTCCAAGAAGCCTCTACCAAAAATTTCAGAGGAAAGGAAGGATGAGGAAACCTTTGATGATGATTTTGAAGTTCTACAATCATCACCAAGACAAGATCTAACTGTTCTAATGATTCTAGTAGATATTCCAAAAACTTTTGCAACATCACCATCTGTATGCAAGGATCCTCCTTCCACCTCAAGGATCCCCACCTCCATCCCAAAAAATATTTCTACAAGAAAACCACCTTCTCCACCACAAAAATAGGTACATGACGTTCCAGATAGTTTGCCATTACGTCGTCGCAATGCTTCCCCCACCTCTACTTCTCATGCACGACCACATGTTGAGCACATTCTTCTTTGTCTGACATGGAAAATCTTGACACTTTGGGTGCCACTTTCAGTCATGACGTTGACATGATTTTTAAGGTAACTATTGTTAATATGTTTGTTATTCCTAAACCTATGAAAGATGTGCAAGACATATCCAAGTAGGTTCATTCCTTCCATCAACAATTAGGCAAGATGAGCCACCTTCCTTGACAAGTAGCTACCCTCGGATGTAAGGTTGATGAAATCCTGACTGTTCAACATCATATTTTGCTTCATTTTAAGTCTCAAGAAGATGCAAGATAATGCAAAATGGAGTAACATGCACTTCGTCGAGAATGACATGCAAGTTCAATGCTCGTTCTATTGAAGCATCCTCTTCCCCATCATCTCTCTCTTTCCATGGCAACTCGTATGTTCTACATACTACGAGTGAAGACGATGGCGCCACTCTCTGGAGCATTCTACTAGGTCATTTAGGGAGCCTGTCTCACATGTTTCCAAAACTTTTTTCTCTAAGAATGGCATGAATATACATCCACCTTCTGACAACCATACATCTATCTCATAACGTCAACTAGATGGAATTCCTTTTTCCCTCACAGAACCCTATGTGAGTCCATATGAAGAGATCCATGCTCACCCGTCTGAGAACATACTACCTCTCACTTAAAGATCATCACTATATTCTTTTGGCATGGAGTAGATCAAGAAATTAGATGAGGTACTGCTTAACATTAGCCTTATTCGATCTCTTCAAAGTCGCCATACCTCAGAAGAAGATGTCTTATTGGAGTGTATAACACTCATTTGGATACATAAGAAGATGTTGATAGTCCTTATGATAATGAGCATGCCTCTTCTAGTGAATATTATGGTGGTCTATCCACCATTCTTTCAGCGACACTTATGAGGCTACCTGACCTAGCCTTTCCTGAGCCACCACTACCTCTTCCACCAAAGTTTCCTTCCAAAATGAGTGGACTTGATTTTGATTGCTTGAAAGGAATGCCAGTTCATTACATTTTTGTCTCACATGACATCCTAGATGATCATCCTAATAGGGGTCATATTATTTATAACAATGCATCTATCTCCTTTTCTCGTGACGATTTTGAGATATTTTTCACAATCTTACTAGAGTTACTAAACATATGTTTATTGTTTTTGCATCAAATATCTTGGAGGGTGTCATGCCCAGTAATAAGGAGTGGCCATATTTGTAACACCCCTCCTGTAACGCCCGGGACCACTGCCCAAGGCTCTAGTAGAGTTTCAGGAATGACGTCTGGCCCCACAAACCACCACTAGCCTTAACTACACGCTTTGTCCTCACTCACGCGCATGCCAGGATTAACTTCCCGACAGGTCACCCATCCCAGTACTACTCCAAGCTGAGCATGCTTAACTATGGAGTTCTTTAGTGATGGGTTCCAGGAAAAGGAGGTGCACCTTGGTGATATGGGTAGTCCAATCATTCCTTATAAGACCATGTTGTCTGAGGCCTAAAATCATGGGACGTTACAATCTCCCCCACTTAGACTCTTGACGTCCTCATCAAGGTTCAACTATATGGCCTCATAATCTGACCCCATTTCAGTGCAGACCCACAATGGCCCATGGACACCCAGCTCCCGATCACGGAATACCAGCGCAGGGGTGGCTACGTCAACCATGGACAACCCTTTCCTACCTGCCTGGACCGCACGACTCAAGACTAGCATGCCATGTCCATGTGGGCCCCACCTACTGGAGGGGTTATGGCTCTGATACCATTTGTAATGCCCGGGCCCACTGCCCAAGGCTCTAGTAGAGTTTCAAGAATGACGTCTGGCCCCACAAACCACCACTAGTCTTAACTGCGCACTTTGTCCTCACTCACGCGCATGCTAGGATCAACTTCCTGACAGGTCACCCATCCCAGTATTACTCCAAGATGAGCACGCTTAACTATGTAGTTCTTTAGTGATGGGTTCCCAGAAAAGGAGGTGCACCTTGGTGATATGGGTAGTCCAATCATTCCTAATAATATCATGTTGTCTGAGGCCTCAAATCCTGGGACGTTACACCTCCCTAGGGTTTCATACGTAACCAGCGGAAGCACAGCCTAATCCCCAACATTATCCATAATGTGGGGTACTTGGCATATCAGGGAGGGTTGTCACATACATGATCTCATATCAAGAAATAAACAACACTTGGCATTCATAGAAGCATAGATTCATACATAAGTTCTTGAAAAAAAAACTACATCATGGTTCTAAAGCTACACATATTCTAGATAACATTTGAAAGATAGGATCTCCATAGATGGACGTCCCACCAGGAAACAACTTCTAAGGTCTTGGATCCTTGGAATCTCCTCAAGATGTCTCCTTCCCTTTAGCTCCAACGTCTGCGGACATCTCGTCCCCAACCATGCAAAGGAAAAACATTCATGGTAAGTAAGCGACATTAGCATATTATAAAGCATAAAAATAAACTATAAAGGTGACTTGACATAAACATGGACATACATTTAACATTAATCATTTCTTGACATCTTTTACATAAGGAACTTGACTAGAAGTATATACTCCTCTCTAAATGCCCCATAAGGATCCCATAATGCTCGGAAAGCCCATAATTGCTCTGAAAGCCCATAATGCTCGGAAAGCCCATAACAAGGTGCATATAAATCTAAATCAATTTTTATTAACCATGATCTTTCTTAGACTTAATGATCTTCTTAATAACTTAAAATTGATCTTAATTGGGATTTCTCCCTCTTGAACATAATGGGATTTCTCCCTCTTAAGCATGGATGGGAATCTCTTCCCTCTAAATCTTAGTTTCATGTGTCTTAGTCATAATTCATAATCTTAATGTGATTTCTACTCTTAGACTTAGATTATAACAATCAACATAAATAATCATATACATTGAAGGAAAACATGCATTAATTATGACTTCAACATAAAGTGCTTAACATACATCATAAACATTCAACAAACCAAGTATTATCTATGCCAAGGGCATGGCCCACTTACCTTGAGCTAAAACACATAAGTCAAACCTAGTTTGACTGATTGGGTTCTCTTAATCACCTGAAATAACATGTATGTCTTTCATTATATAACATTAAACCCTAATTTGTTCATATAAAAATTGAGATGTGAAAGTAGAGAAATCAGGTGATAAAAACTAGAAAATTGGATTCCTTATTGTAAATCCTTTCCAAAACGTATTTTTGCATATTTTTCCGATAACCAGGCGATTTACTATAAATTTTTGAAGAGTCACCAATCACAAATCGATACAAAGCCACATATACATATATTTTTATCCAAATCCAAAAAAAGAGGGCCAACTTCTGATTCGGCCCAATCGGGCTTGGACAAATTGGCAACAAGGCTTGCCTTAGCGATCAAAGAAATAGGGTGTGAAAACCCGAAAATACCCTCGCCGGTGAAAACGTCAAAAAGGATGACTGGGGTACCCAGGTCATCTCGTGACCTGGATTGCTCCCTGCTTGCTCCATGGCAAGAGCAGAACCTGGAGAGGGGTTCTCTGACTGCAGATGGGGATTCGAGGACAATCTAGAAAAACACAGAGCTTAGGGTCCTACCTCAGGCTCCGATGAACTCACTGAACCAAAACTCAGCTTCTGGGGCACGTTGTTGCCCTGATACCAGTTGGAGGGACTCGTGAAATAGGGGAAGGTTGGAGACCAAGAGTTGAGGTTCTGAAGGCGGAAAGGTACCCAAAAGCATTCGAAAATAACTGCCAAGGCACTGCGAGATGATAGGTGAAGATATCATGGTCAGAGGTACACTAAAACGGTGAGACACGGAGGCACCAGTGAGGGCCTTGCGGAGGTCCTATAGGGTACAACAATCGAGGGCATGAAGAGGCGAAACAACGATACAGAAAGCAAGTATGGAGGTCGAGGGTGCACACTATAAGAGCAATTGATCTGAGATGGTGTAGGGCACCGGGGTGAAGCTTGGGTCACCAGAGAAGGAGGGACAGGTCCAGGGGCTCGAGGCCGTTAGGGGTCGAATTGAGCAAGGAGGAGAGGCGATACAGGACCGGTGATGCTCTCGGGGCTTTAAATAGGAAGCAGCGGCACGAATCTGTCCTCTACAACTCGGGGAGGCGAGGGTGGAAACCTGCCCTTTTAGACGTTTTGTCAAAGGGGAACGGGTGGAGGTGAGCAAGAGCTCATTTTGTTTGGGAGAGGAGGACAAATTCAATGGTACATACCTCCCATTAAATGGACCAGTAAAAGGAGAGCGAGAGGTCGAGGAAGGCAGAGCTTTCAAACTGACCCCATGACATGAAATTGTCGGGGGTAGGTGACGATCTCAGATCTGTTGGATCATTGTTTGGTTAAAAGCATACCGTCAGATAGCGTGCTAGAATGGAAAATGCGTGACATCAATATAAATGCGGGACATTAGGGAAAAATGGAAGCAATCAATGGAATTGAATTCAAATCATGGTCATATTATACTTAAATGCTCTTTAATTGATTAGAGGGTTCAAACATGGGTCAAATGAGCCCAAATTTTGACCATAGGTGTATTAGAGGGTCTAAAACATCCCTAATTAATTAATTTTACTGCTTGTACACGTTTTAGCCCTAAAATAGAAAAATCACAATGTGCACTTAAATGACCATGATGAATGTAAATAAAGCCATTAATTTCTCAAATAAGAATTTTAAGATGTGAAAACGTGCACTAAATATTATTTCAATTAACAAGATGGAGGCCATTAAGCAAGAAATTAAACATGTAAATCACTAATTACCATATGAGAGAGAAAATTTGACATAAAAGCATTTATTCTAATTTTCTTAAACAAAAGAGCATGGATATATATATATATATATATATATATATGAAAACATTTTCTTTAAATAAAACAAGGGTAAGAGAGAAATTGGACATAATAAAAATGAATTTGCAAAACTAACATGGGAAATTTGCTTTAAGTCCTCAACAATTATATTGTTAGAAAAAGAGCATGCAAAGAATGAAATACTTTAAAATTTTCCATAAAAAGGATTGGGGTGTTACAATATTTCAATGCAACACCCTCCCTCATAGACTACTTATTTAAAAATCATATGGACACAACTGCTATTTTGACACTTCTTGATAATCTCGAGTTAAAGAAAATAAGACTTATTCTTCTACCTTTTCACTTTAGAGGATTACGGATGTTATGCATAGTCGGTCTGGATAAGCACCAAGTTACTCTGTTGATACATGTGTGGTTGATCTTAAAAATGCAAATATGCCTTTAAAGATTGTGTTGTAGAAAAACTTCCTCGTATCCCTATATGACTTCAACGAGTCATATGCAAGGTCCCTTAATATTATCCTAATTGGACCTATTATGTGATTGAGACTCTTGTCCACCAACAAAATCTAGATAAAGACGACATTGCTTTCATCGTCCTCTAAGTTATGGAGGCCCTCAATCACCATTTTTTGTTTCTGGCTTGGACTCCAATGGGTTTACTCCTCTTCAGGTATGCTACACCATGGAAGTCATCCATGACTGGCATTTATTTCAAGATCCAAAGCTTCTTGAGAATTTACATGATCTTTATACATTGATTCTTGACCTATAAAAGAACCCTTCCACTCAGTTTTATAGCTAGAAGAAGTGGAAGAAGGTCAGATAACACTATCCCATGTGTCCACAAATCCTCCCCCACTATCACAGCTACTGCTAAAGCTAGAGAGGCTACTGACATACGAAACTTTTTAGATGAACCTGAATCATTTCCAGTATATGGCCCTGTAATATCCATCAAGACCAATTTTGAAAATTTTGATCATAATTCATGTTGTGAACTTTCATACACTCAACATTTGATGTTGATGAAGCATTTCCAAGAGGAACGAAATTCAATTATTTTCAATAAAGACAGCCTACTTGTTATGAAAGATGACCTTCTTGAAACTCTCCCATGCTTGGGATATTTATTTAGTGGCCTTCATGGTATCCTATTAGTTTCTCCTCAACCAAAATATCAATGATGTCTATATGACTAGTCCATATCTTAAATAAGATTTGTGTAAGGGTTCTAATTATGGTGAAAAGGTGTTGCTCATTCAGTGCTTACAAACAACAATTCCTATCTATATTTTCTTACCCTTACTTCATGACAATCATCGGGATTTACTGGTTATTTTTACTCGTGAGTTGGAAATCATATTCTGTAATAGTTCTGATGTCGCATTCCACATCAAGGGCCCCAACAATTTTGTTCTAGTTCAAAGCATGCATGAACACATTGTTGATGTTTGTGCCAAAGCACTCATTCCCCTGATCCGTCAGCATGGCTATGGTTATACTTCTCAAGAACCAAAGAAATGGAAGCTTTGACGATTATGTCATCGCTAACCTTAGAAACACCATCTCTCTAATGATTGCAACTTCTACATCTTGCATTTGATGTACACCATTAGGGTTCTCCACGCTACAATAGAAGAAGCTCACAATGATAATTATTATTGTCTCTATAGAAATTATGCTATGATGTTGCTTGAATTCCCATAGGCCACAATTAACCTCTATTGAACATCTCATGTGTTTACATTTTTATTCTTTCTTTTTCACACTATGAGGATAGTGTGTTTTGTAAGTTTGGGGGTGTAATCACGTGAGATTGGTATCCATAATATCCAAAAAAAACTTCATTTTCTTCTTTTTAGCAATTTTTCATAATTTTTCTTATTTCCATCAAAATTTTGACAATTTTCTTGTATAAAGTTGTGAAGATGCAGACGATGGAAAACTCCCTCTACAAATAATCTAGTTTTCTTTCAAACTATACCTTTTTACAAATTAATCACATGATAACACAACAAGAATCTTTTTCTTACTGATGTTGCTTTTATGCTTTTCTCTTAGCAAAATGTCACTCCTTCCTTTGTTTTGACTTTAGCCTCAAGATGTCATCAAAAGATTCTTGCCAAAAATATCCAGTTAATACAAAAATCATATTATGTCAAAGTAAATATTATTGCAAAAGAAGAAGAAGGTACCTCATTTCTCATTCCATTTATTTTACAAAATCCCAAAAAAAGTAATAAGTGAAAAGATAAAGAGAGTTGTGCCATATCATTGAAGAGCTATAAAATCGGTGTATTTATGTTCTCATGAATGCAAATATGTCACTTTTTTTGAACTATAAGACGAAAAACACAACCCAAATTTGAATGGTGTTCATTAAAGGTATTGCAATTGGGGGCGGTGATACTTAAGATGTGCAATCACTGCTCTAAAACCAATTGGTTTGGAACGTATGGATCACCTGCCCATTTAATAGACATGTACTTGTAGGACCCAAAAATGAGCCTTTTTTCCTACCCATTCATTTCACTTACAACATCCTGACGAGAGTAAAAGCTACTTCAAAAAGCAAAATATATGTCAGAGATAAGATTATGACCCAACAACAATCAAAGAAGGAATCTTTTGAATTGTGATGCTCTTACTAAGTGAAATCTTTTAAAAAAAGGAGTGGTTTTAATAAGAGTTTGATATAAAATCATCTTTCAACAAAATATAGACTCTACTTATTTGGTTTGATTATCCATTAGCTTGAGGACAAGTTAAATTCTAAGTGTAGGGGAGTTGATAACATCAATTTTTATGTACTTATCATGTCTTTTTCATAAATAAAATTATATGATTTAGTGTCTAAGATATCCAATTTCATTGATTTTATCTCCAACTTACTAAAATCCCAGTTTTCGTTAAGTTTTGTTGCAATTAGAAGGAATTTGGTATCAAGAAAGCATCAAGATTGATGGTTTAACTATTGATGTTTAGAAGTAATCATCGAAGCACTACACTGGTCAACATACCTATCGAGCTCCACCTCACTGATCAACAAAGTCGACAAACTCATTGACTCAAGAATTGACAATACCCCAATGAGCTCTCGTTGACAATTTATTTCATCTATGTTTACGTTGATATCCCCATTGTTTCCAAGCCATCAAACAAAATCATTAATGACCACGTCAATGAGGCGACCCTTGATGCCTTCATCAAGAGACCATATGTCGACCATCCTGTTGATAATTTACTATTGATACAACAAAGATTGACACCCTCAAAGATTGATGATGACCTATCGGGCAGTCACTTCATCGACCATCAAGATCGACAAAAAGAAGATGAAATGTTGATGCCACGTTGACCAAGAGATTGAAAAGGCACAATTCAAATCCTAAAAATAGGCCCCCAAGGAGTCACATCAGGGGATCTTGGAATCTCATAGTCAGCATACCAAAAGGCTGCCACCAAGTTTAGAGCCCAAGGATGAGAGCTATCGACCAGTCTAGATCATCGACCTCTTGTTTTGTGGCGCAATACACTTCCATCGATAGGTCAATGGACCTGCTTGCATCAATTCTGGATCAAAAGGAGTAGAGCCATCGACCGCTGGCTATCGACAACTAGCCATCAACCTCTTGTTGATCAAGCTAAAAGGTTGGTAGATCGAGTGATCAATCTACCTTTGTATCAAACTCTTTTCCTTCTTTTCTTTATCATGATTTGTTCAAGCTGAAATCTATCTCTTTCTTGTGCCATGCATGGATAAACTCCATAACTTGGGTTGGGAGTACCTGTCAAGCCCTCCCAACCATGTAATTGTTCATTCTTCTATTTTATGGCATATGTTCTTACAAGTTTTGTTTCTTTAGTCTTGTTTTACTACTTTGTCTGGTGATTAGCTACCCTCTTTTGACGTTTTTATATGAATATTATTCAAGAGAGTGATTTCAATAATATTTGGAGTATATATTAGTAATGAGAGATGAGAATGAGGAGTTACCATAACAAACGTCATATTGTTTTTCTTGGTATTATGGTTATTACCTTGAGAGAGAGATACCTTTAGATAAAAATCTACCCATATCTCAAGAGAAGGAAGGAGTAGATATCTTTTATGACTATTTGCAAAACAAGTTAAGAATATATATAAATTGGGAGTGAAGGTTTTACATGGTTGTAGTTGGTCTGATTGGTGAGACCCAATCCAAGCCCCTTATATCATCATTTCACAATTTATCTTTATTTCTTGATTTCCATGACTTAGATTTATTTTCTAATCAGACAAAATAAACTCATTCCTTAACTGGGACATCGAATTTACTTATTTGATTTGTCTAAACTAAGATAAGATCATTTTGTTTTTATCATGTTATTCTCGTTTTACTTGCGTTTGACCCCACACTACAAGAATAGACTCGGTATTGAGTTGCAGGCGTCTCTTATAGCCGGGTATAAATTTAAAGGTTCAATATTTTGAAAAGGACAAAAGTGTTTACAGTTTTAACCCATGAAAAAGAGTGATCATCTAGCCTTCCCACCATATTTCAATCAATAGACAATCTAGAAGTATACCAACAATATAATCTAAATTGATCTTAAGTTGAGCATCTTACATTTTTATAAATAAACAATCACATAGATTAGCATATGCAATTCAATTCATATTTGTAATAAATAAACATTTAGCTTCCAAATTTTGAGTAAAAGAAAGTGGTAATTAGGTATCTAAACCACTAGTCTACATTTATATGACGTATAAATGCATGTGATAAGTGAGCTCTAAGTTGTGAAGGCTTGATCAACATAACCTTGTATGGTGATTAGACTTTCTACCAATTTGGGCATTGTATTATGACCTATGACGTTAAGTCTAAAAAGATCTGATGTAGACATCCATTACTAAGAAAAAACAAAAATGAAAAATTTCAAGGAAAATAATCAACAAATTTAGATCCAACACCTGTTAGGTTGTAGATCACTATTGTTCAATCCACATACAAACATCAAGTGTATCTATGTACAACTACATGTATCATTAGTTTTATAAATTTAGAGATGCCTTATAATGAGTGTGTATAATTTTTATTAAGGCTATAATATTTAATGAAATAGAAGAACTATAAAGTATTTGCTAGATGGTGCATGCACTCCAATTGTATTTGCACAGTTTACTCATTAGGGAAATGAAATGCAGCCATTATTCATTTTGATATAGATTTATCTCAAATGCACAATGAAAACTAAAGAAGAAAAAAGGTAAAAAAAAATATAGTGAATCTCATAGAATTCAAAAGATGGTAATAATACTAAACACACCTCGAGGAAATTGAC